>CM057458.1:1032387500-1033807500 GCA_016271365.2 Neoceratodus forsteri
AAAACGTGCTGGTGGAGGCGGAGATAAGGGGTAGACAGTGGCAGGAGAGGGGGCCGGATGGGATAGAGAAAGGGAAGGAAAGTGGGAGGGACAGACAGTTAAGAGGGCACAATAGTGCTAGTGTCAGAGAGGTGCAGGGCAGTATTGGTACGATGGTCATGCAGGGCAATCGCAGCTGCTGAGCGCAGTCAGATGTTTTAGTAGATGCTTAAACAGACCAAGCGGAATTTCACGGATTTCTCCGGTGAAACACCCTACAACGCTGGCCCCAAGGCACAGTGCCAAGGCAGGAGGTGGCCACCACAGCAGCTATCACTTCCACCTCAAGAACCACAAGCCATTTAGCCAACCCAGCTTCAGAAGGCTTTCTTACAGCCCTCAGGATGGTCCCCAGATCCCTCTGAAGGCCAATCCAGTAAGAGCTGCAGTTTCCTGTCCTCGAGGGACTCAGAAACATGATTTTGCAAAGAACACAACTGTCCATGCCATGTTGCCAACCCAGGCAGTACACAAATGTGTCGTGCAGATCACTGACCAACAAATCTTCTGCCAGCACCGTACACACAATTTCAAACCTGGCTTCTGTTGCTCCACTGTTGCCAGTTGGACATAGTCTAAGGAAGCATACAGTTTGGAATAGAGTTCAAAACAACAAAGCTAGTTTGCCAATGGCACAGGGTAACCTAAGCAGGAGCACAGAGCAGGAGGCATGTTCTTCCAGCAGAAAGATAGATCTGACATCATGGGGCACAGTCAGGGGATATACTGCCTGGGTGGTGGGAGAAGCTTACCTTTAAGACATCCGGCCAGTAACATCATTCCAGTGGAACTGCCAGAGTGTGGATAAGTGAACCATATCCACATCTCTAAATGTTGCCTTTTTAGTCTGCTGGGGTTAGACATTTTCTATGTTCCACCTAGGATTCTGAAAATGTCAACCACTGTGGCTCAAGTGTCCCCAAAACATTTAGCCACTACACAAAAACATGAGCCACACAACGATATACATTCAAAAAAAGTGCTAAGCTGGGCGACTATCCACTTCCGGTCTGACAGCAAGAGTCAGAGCCTTACTGCGGTTGCAAACAAGACAGACAGGTACCTGGTGGCTTAAATACCAAGAGACGCACCATGTTGTGGGGTGAAGCAGAGTGTAGCACTGGAAAAGTGCATTTAAAAATGTAACATTCTGATGGCAGCTTTTCATTTTGTGTTTAAAATGCAGATGGATGAGTGAGGGAGAGATCAGAGTAGGCAGAGCCATGGTGAGAGAGCAAGTTGGGAACACAGGCACAGCAGCATTTAAATTTACAGCACTAGCTTTCCCGGCACATGTACAGCCAAAGAGAACTGTATCAGCCTTAAGAGAACAAGGACTGGAAAATTTTATCAGATCTTATAAATCTTTTAACGTGCAATACAGGGATTCTAGAATTTGCTGTTACAGAATAAGTCAGCCTGAAGTAAGCAAAATTAGTCCAATACAATGACACCACAGGAAACACCAAGTTAAAAAAATTTTCGTTTTATTTTTTTTCTCTCACACAAACTACAAGTCAGGACCAGTCCCACAGCTGGGCTGCTTAGCTCCAGTGCTGTCCCCCTTTAAGGCAGAAACGAGGGATCTCAAGATGACCCTACTGTGATGCAAGGAATGCCACCTCTAACCACCTTTAAGATTCAGGGTGCATCACAAAGTCCAGCTAGAGCGCACCAAAACCAGCATCTCTATTCGTTCAGCCTTGGAAATGCTCCTTCACTATGTAGAAAGCTGGAGCCCACACCCCCCTCAGTCTCCTCCTTCTCTCCAGGATGAACATTTTAAAGTGACAGGAAATTTGAGCTAATCTGCAGCGGTTGATCATGTTCCTATGTACTGAAATAAAATTCATACCCCAAATGGTCTGTATTTAAATATATATGAATAACATTTAAATGGAAAAACTTCTGTAGCATTTTCTTTTTACGAATGACATTCTGTACAAGTTCTCTTCATGGAACACAGAACGTGGAGTTGATTCAGTATATCATGGTTTGTGTACAAAACGCTAAGAATGAGCTGTATGTAGACCATTACCCAGTCTCTCCTCTCAATGTGTAGCACCTTGCATTTGGCAATATCAGGAGTCCGACCAGTTCAGCTTGTTCCAGTCCTCCTGAAGTCTGTCCCCATCCTCAAGGGAGTCCACTACCCCTGCCAGCTTAGCACCATGAGCAACCACAAGCAGCCTGCTGGAGAAGCCAGTTTCCAGATCAATGATGAAAATGTTGAAAAGCAGTGACTCAAACACAGATTCCCCAAAGGATGCCACTATATGGGCATCTCCATCCACGCGGCCTGTCCACCACAACCTTCTGCTTTCTGCCACCAAGCCAGTTAGCAATCCACCTTGTGTATACCACGCTGGCGTACTTTGCCAAGAAGCTCACTTCACACCCCATTGTGAAAGTCCTTGCTGAAGTCCAAACAGATCTACGGGCTTACCCCTGTCGAACCTCTCCAAGAATGTGATCAGGTTAGTTTGGAAAGAAACAAAGAACTTGACAGCAGATAAGGACCACATGACCCACACAATCTGCCCATTTTCCCCTACCTCCTGTAACTTTTATTTTATTCATTCATTCATTCATTCATTCATTCATTCATTCATTCATTCATTCATTCATTACTAGGATTACAAATACCTCTGAACCAAGGGTTCTTTTTACAAAGGTTCCACGTCAAGGGAGAGACATGTACATAGGTGAACTAACAGTAGGTAAATAATGCAGAAAATCAAAACCAGTGGAATGTACAGATGTTACAAACTGGAGGACGGGGTACAGAATGTTACAGTAGGATAACGATTTGGCAACTATAAAACATTATTATAAGCAGTCCATAATATAGCAGACTTTGTCCAACTAAGAGCTAATCAAGGAGCAATGAAAGCAGACGGAGTAAGCAACAGATGGAGTGGAAGAGGGAGGGAAGAGGTGAGGTAGTGGAGGTAGTCACTAGGGTGGGGGTAGTAAGGGGTAGGGGTGGGGCAACTAGGCAGGCAAGGGGCGATGAGGTGCGGCAGGGAAGACAAGAGGGTGCAGTCACATTTACTTCCTGGGCACCTTGCAGCACGAAGTTTGGATTTGAAAGTGCCAAGCTTGGGTACAGAGAGGACTTCTATGGGTAAATCATTCAACCAAGTTGGCGCTCTGTAACTGAAAGTACACTGGGCTTGTGAGGTTCAGCAGCGAGGAATAGGAAAAGACTGTTTATATGCACTACGCATACAGCATTGATTTGCCGTAGGCAGGAGTGAGGGCTGAGTGGAGGGAGGAGTTAAGGTGAGGGGAAATTTCTTTTTGCAAAGAGGCAGGTTTGATATTTTATTCTACCATGTAAGCGAAGCCATTCAGTTTGAAGATATAGGTCACAGGTATGTGTGCGTTTATCGGCACCAGTTATCAACCTGCAAGCCTTATTTAGCGAGATAGTCAATCTCTTCAGGGAGGTTTCAGGAGCAGCACTGTATATTATCAGACCGTAATTACGTGAAGGACAGGATAGAGCTGGTGACTGCTATTCTTAAGGCCGTGGTTGTGAGGCAGTGCCTATGCCTGTAGAGGACCCCAATCTGAATGTTTACCATCTTTAAGATGCGACTGATATGCAGGGCATATATGATAGTGACCTGTCCAGAGCAATACCCAGGTATCTGAATTCATGCACCATTTCCAGGGGTTGAGCTAGGTTGTTACAGATGGCAAGGCATGCTGATTTGTATTTGCTTTGGGGGCTTGCAAACAGCATTATTTTTCATCTTTTTATAATTCATTAACAGTTTGTGGTTGGCAAACCAGGATTCTACTTTTGAGAAACTGAGCTGAAGATCACTGGCAAGTGGGTGGAGGTCAGTGTGGCTAGAAAAGAGAACAGCATCATCCACGCAGAGCACGAGGCTGCTATTACAGGCTTTGGATAGAGTATATAAGAAAAGGCTGAAAAGTAAGAGTCCAAGGATGGAACCTTGTGGGACACCAGAGCGGACAGAGAGACTAACTGAAAGGGAATCATTTATTTTCACCTGTTTCATTCTGGTATCAAGGTAGCTTCTGAATCAGTTAGTAACTGCAGAGGGGATGCCTAGGGAAGGGAAGGAGTTTGGGAGGAGAGAGAGAGTAACAGTATCAAAAGCCTTGGTCAGGTCAGTGTAAACTAACCCAGCTATGTGACCGTGATCCAAGACTTTGTGGATATTAATCAGTGCATTACAGAAGGGCGGTGGTAGTACTTTGGGCCTGACTGAAACCATGTTGTTGTGGGCACTGAATGTTGTACCTGGTAAGGAAGTCTGTGAGTTGGTCAGCCACTACTCTCTCTAGGCCTTTGGATAAAGGTGGGAGTATCGAGATAGGGTGGTAGTTTGAAGCTAGTGATCTGTCCCCACTTTTGTGCATGGGTGTGATAATGGCAGCCTTCCACTGTTTGGGGAACTGCCTTAGCGACAGTGACAGGTTCAAAATGGTGGTTAGGGGGTTGAGCATGACATCCACCGTTAGGTATGCTACAAGTCTCGATGGCTGAGAGGGACCTGGGGGGCGGGGGGGTGGTGGTGGATGTCAAGATGAACAACTCGGAGACTTGTAGGAGGGCAGCAGCCAAGGCCAACAGGATGCTGGGATGCAGCACTAGGGGATCACCTACAGAAGGAGGGAGTGATACTCCCTCTGTACAACTGCTTGGTGAGGCCACACCTCGAGTACTGCGTGCAGTTTTGGAGGCCACACTTAAAGAGGGACATTAAACTCCTGGAGAGAGAGTCCAGAGGAGGGCAACCAAAATGATTTGGGGCTTGGGGGACAGGTCCTATGGGGAGATGCTCGAAGAGCTAAATATGTACAAACTGGAAGAGAGAAGGGACCGGGAGGACATGATAGAGGTCTTCAGGTACATGAAAGGAGTAAATAGGGGAGGAGCAGTCAGGGTGCTTCGAAGGAAGGAGGAGGGGGCAACTAGAGGGCATGGGTGGAAGCTGGAGGGGAAAAATTCAGGGGAGGAGGTGCTACTTCACTGAGAGGGTGGTGGAGCCATGGAATGCACTGCCCAGGGGGCTGGTGGAGGCAGACACGGTGGAGGGGTTCAAGAGGGGGTGGGACAGGTACAAGGGAAGGGTTCTGGAAGCAAAATCCAGTGCAGCGAGAATATCCGGAACTGGGAAGGGAGAAGCCAGAGAAGGCGAGGGGGGCATCAAGGTCCGCTCCCAGGGTGGGGGCTGACCAAAACGAGCAGACACGAAAGACCGTTGGGCCTATTCTGCTGGCATTTTAGTATGTTAGTATGTATAATAGTTTCATAGCAATGGTATCACTACTGTACCTGTTTTTTCCTAGAACCCTAAGCAGATATTTTTTGGCTTCAGCAAGAGTGATTCTTCTAAAATTGAAGGAGGGATGTGGGGGGGGGTGGCAGTCTTAAGTGGGGGCACTGGTGTTGGTTTTGTTAAGAAAGCTGGGCGTAAGTACTTGGCTTAGATTTGTAAAGGCTTCGTTAAAGGCATCAGCGATAGAGTTAGGGTCTTATTTTTTCTTTTTTTTTTGTTAACTCTGTCACTCCGGTTCATGGACCGAGGAGACTCAGGCATCCAACCGGGTCTGCCCAGCCCAAAGTCTGCCTGTCTAAGCCTAGTCTCTCTCCCCACCTCGCAGCTGGTCCCCCAGCTTGGCCCCTCTGGAGTGGGGCCACCCCCTCCCTCTTTAAGGCACACTATGATATGTCTCCCAGCTGCTTGGGAGGGCCCGGTGGAGGAACTGAAAGGCCATCCATGACGAACCCAGCGGTGGACATGGGGGCTGGTGCAGTCGCCTATTCCAAGGTCTGGGTTTTCTTGTTCTGTGCCCCCACCTCCTTACGTGCCATGCCACACCAGACGTGCTGGCATGGCACACGCTGAACTTGTGCTGCCCGACATGCTGCAGTGCCCCTAGCCTCCACCGGGGCCGCGGCACGCTGGCTGTCCCTTATCCTCCCTCCCAGGGAGGAGAGCACCACCAGGGTATTATCTCCTCAACCCCTCCCTGCCGACTCCTCAGCTCACTCCCAAACTCGGATCGCCGGGCGCAGTGCGTGTGGCATCCAGCGCCCGACCCTCAGCACCACCGGCCAGCCTAGAGTTAGGTCTGTACAAGGGTATTAACTACTAGCATATTGGATGGTACCTTACGTAGTTTACCAGTGAGGTCCTGGATATTTTGGCAGAAGTTCTGGCTGTTACACCAGGAACTAGTGAGTTTGTTTTGAAAGTGGGTAATTTTGGCCTTGCAGATTTCCTGGGTGCATGCGTTTCTAGGTGCTCTATAGCGCTGCTCATCATCCGGTTTACCTGTGGCCTGCACAAGGTGCCAAAGATCATCTCTGGCTTTCATCTTGCTCAAAGGTGATAGGAAGCAGTTTTTACACCTCTAGATGTCCTGCAGTTCTTGTATTAGCTGTACGAGCTGATGGCCAGAAGGGCCATGAGGGCGGCTAAGGCAAGGAAGGAGTGGAACCTGGCCAGGGAAATTAGGAGGGGGAACAAGGGTTGTTTACATACACTGGGGAAAATGAATGGTGAAGGGCAGATTAGCAGGATTAAAACAGGGAGAGATGGGCACAAGACCCAGGCAGCAGGCTGAGGTACTAAATGAGTACTTTGCCTCAGTTTTCACCAGGAAAATGGGGGGCACTACATCATACATGGGAGGAGACAGTGAAACAGGAGGGAGGCCCTTACCGATCAGTGGGTCTGGAGGGGGGCCCATCACCGGAAGGTCGGGGGGCAAGCAGGAGACGGGAGGGAAAGCAAGGAGATGAGGTAGGGGAGGTGGAAATCACGGTAGAGAGAGTGAGGGAAGCCCTTAAGATGGAGAAAGCTCCGGGGCTGGATGAATTACATCCCAGAGTGCTGAAGGAACTGGCAGATGTCCTGGCAAAACCCCTGGCGGAGCTCTTAGGGTCGTGGTTGGCTGGATAGTCTCATCCCCAAGAAGGGTCATTCGTAGGGTCCCTCCGGGATCGGTCCTTGGATCCCCTCCTGCTCAACGCCCTACGCCTCTGACATAAGGAAGGGCATCAGGAGTGAGACAAGTCTCTTTATGGATGACACAAAACTGGGGAAGGGAGGATGGCCCTACAGGGGACCTGGAGGCTCTGGAAAGGTGGTCTAGAAAGTGGAAGCTGAGGTTCAATGCAGGAAATGCAAGGTACTGCACCTGGGAGCCAGAAACCCGGGCCAAGTGTACACCCTGGGGAGGGGGTAAATGCTACAAGTCTCAATGGCTGAGAGGGACCTGGGGGTGGTGATGGATGTGAAGATGAACAACCTGGAGACTTGTTGGAGGGCAGTGGCAAAGGCCAACAGGATGCTTGGATGCATCGCTAGGGGATCACCTCGAGGAGGAAGTGATACTCCCATTGTATAACTGCTTGGTGAGGCCACACCTCGAGTACTGTAGTTCTGGTGGCCACATTTAAACAGGGACATTGAACTCTTGGACAGGGCCCAGAGGAGGGCAACCAAAATGATTTGGGGCTTGGGGAACAGGACCTATGGGGAAAGGTTCAAAGAGCTAAATATGTGCACACTGGAAGAGAGAAGGGACCCGGGAGACATTTTTTTATTTATTTATTTAAGAATCAGTTTACAACCTTTGAGCCAGAGGCTCGTTTACAAAGGTACTTCGTCACATAAAGACATACATTGCGTTTCAGTTACATAGCAAAGATTTGCCAAAAATCAGTAGGCATTCACCAGAGGTGCCACCGCCACATTGTGGTCAGACAGATACAATTGGGTACAGGGTACATGTAATCGATAGCAGGTATTAAACAAGTTGGTATCAAGTGAGCAATTCTGGTAGATAAACACTGAAACAGCTGGCACTGGCCAGGTTAAACCCTAGGCATGGTGGACAGGAAGTGGTGGAGGGATGGTTGGGTGGAGAGCTGCCGGGGGCATTGTCAAGAGAAAAAAAAAGAGGTGGAGGCTATGTTCAGAGACAGGATCAGTTACGAGTGCTGAAGATGTGGTTCCAGTGCGGTTTTGAATGTGGAGATGGTGATGGCATTGGTGATGGTGGCAGGAGAGAGGTTAAACCAGGCTGGGCTCTATAGCTGAAGGACCTCTGGCCACGGCTGGTTCTTGTTCTGGGGACCTTTAGAGTGGTCTTGTAGGAAGACCGTGTTGCAATGGTGGGAGGGCTCTGGTGGATGGATGCTGTTACCCCAGGGGGGGAGAGCCCGAGTAGGGTTTTTTTGGTGAGGAGACAGGTCTGGTATCGGAGCCGTTCATCCAGGGTAAGCAGGTTAGCATCAACATATAGCTGACAGGTGTGTGTGAGTCTGGGGGCACCAGTAATTAATCTGCACGCTTTATTCAGGGTTAGGTGAATTTTGTTTAGTGCAGTGGTGTCGGCAGCACCGTATACTGGTAGACCATAGTCTACAAGGGACAGAACGGACGATGTAACAGCTGGCGGAGAGCATTTGGGGAAGGCAGCTTTTATGGCTGGAATAGGATGCCAAGCCATGTGTTGGTGGCGGATGTTAGGGTGTCGATGTGGTGTGTGAAATGTGAGGCTGAATCAGGTAACCCCAAGGTATTTGTAGGAGCAGACTTGTTCCAGTGGTTGGTTGGTGCTTGAAGGATATAGAGTGGGTGGTTGCTAGCTTTGTTTTGGGGTGTGAAAAGAGCATAGTTTTGGTTTTCTTAAGATTGATGATGAGTCTGCGCTCCTTAAACCAAGCCTCGCACTGTTGAAAGACTGCTGTAGGGAGTCCTGTAGGAGATGGATTATGGTGGGTGGCAAACAGGACAGCTGCTCTGCATACAGCAGAATTTTGCCAGAGCATGCACTGGGCAGGGTGTTCAGATACAGCAGAAGAGAAGGGGCCCAGGATGGAGCCTTGGGGACCCCAGAGAGAATGGGATGTAATGGAGAGTGGTGTTATTAATCTTGACACACTGGGATCGAAAGTGTCAAGATAGCTAGCACACCATGCCAGGGGCCAGCCGAGAGACCAGTGAGGCAGAGTGCATTCAGCAGCAGTGGATGGGACGTGTCGAAAGCCTTGAGAGGTCAATGAACACTGCACCAGCTAGGGAGCTGGTATCCAATGAGGAGTGTAGGAAGTTGGAGAATTCAATAAGGGCAGTGCTGGTACTGTGACCAAGACGAAGCCATGTTGCTCTGGGCATAAGATGTTATGCTTAGCCAGATAATCAGTGATTTGAATGGCCACCACTTTCTCCAGGGCTTTAGAGAGGGGAGGAGGATGGAGATTGGTCGGTAGTTGTTGGTCGACGCGACCTGTCAGCCTCCTTTATGAATAGGTGTGATAATGGCTGCTTTCCAAGCTGTGGGGAATTGTCCCAGGCAGAGTGACTGGTTAATTAGGCTTGTGAGGTGCAAGGACTTCATCTAGCACCAGCCTGAGGATGCTGGGTCCAGTGAGTCACTGCCGGGATTGTTGCCATTGAGAGCTTTGGTTAGGATGGGTCTGGCTTCCGGTGGAAATCTTTCGAGGAGGAAGCTGGGGTGCTGGAGGACAGGGGAGTTTGGCTGGGGAGGGTCAAAGAAATTACTAGGGAGGACTGAGCCAAGGTCAGTGAAAGTGGTGTTGAACCAGTTAGCTATGGTGGCAGGCTCGGGTGGAGGTTGTGCCATTTCGTGAGCTGGGATGGGGGGCGGGAGCAAGCTTTACCATTGAGTTGCTTAATATTATCCCAGAAGGTCCGGGCTGAGCCCCAGGAGGAGGTAAGGGAGGCCTGGTAATGGTCTGCCTTGGCTTTCCTGATGGCCCATGAGCATTTATTTCGGGCTGCATTGTATGCTTGCCTATCAGACAGACGACCTGTTTCAGTGGCAAGGTGCCAGAGGTTATCCCGGTTTCTAAGTAATTGTAGGAGGGCCGGGCTAACCCAGGGTGCGTTCTGCTTTTGGACCGGTTTTGGTTAAGGTGCAAAGAGATCACAGGCCATGTTGAAGTTGTGAGTGAAAAGGCGAGGGCAGTATCAATGTTGGTTGCCTGCTGAATGGGGACCAGTCTATCTGGGTGAGGAGTCTTTGTTTCTTCAGCCCACCAGGGCGGAGGCGCCTGCGGAGGGTGGTCTGGGCTTTGGGTTTGGGATTGGGGGTTACCCAGTGGAATAGGATAGGGGAGTGGTCACTCAGGGAGTCTGGGAGGACCTGGATGTTTTGGATTTTATGGGGTCGGTTAGTTATAATAACATCCAGCAGGGTGCTGGTACCACTCTTAGGGTTAAGTCTCGTGGGCTGGGTGACGAGTTGTGTCAGATCTTGGGCGGCAAATGAGTCTCTGGTGGTGGATGAGGAGGTGCTGAGCCAATTTACGCTAAGGTCCCCACTAGGATTTGTTCTGCCTTATGGTGGAGGTGGCCAGGTAGTCCGTTAAAGATATTAGGGCTGGGTGCTGGTTCTTTGGGGAACATAGGCTGTGGTGAGATAGAGAGGCTCCTAGAGGGGTCTGGGTGAGTCTGAGGGTAAGGGTCTGGGGCCCCATTTGTGAGGGCAGGGTGGGAGTGCGGTCCAGGTATTGTGTCCCTGTGTAGATTGCACAGCCACCCCTCGCTTGCTTACCTCGTCCTCCCGTATAAGGTATAGCCTGGGAGGAGACAAATGAGTCTGGAGTTGATTTGGACAGCCAGGTTTCAACCAGGGCTATGATGTCTGGTTGGTGAGCCAAGGCCCAGCACTGTAGGGCGCAAATTTCTTCAGCAGGCTGCATATGTTCATGGAGGCTACTCAAGACCAGTGGGCTGAGTGGGTGGATGGGAGGGCAGGGCCTGGGTTGGGGTGTATGTTCCCGTTAGGGAGTAGAAGGAGGAGAAGTGCTCTGGTCAGAGGGAGGCTGATGGAGAGTTTACGCTGGAGCGATATAATAAGGAATGGGGTTTGGCTGCACAAGGGGTGGTAGGGTAGCACAGGCAGAGAAGGCCTGAGTGATCAGAAGTGCAAGGGGGCTGTGGGGGAGGACAGGTGATGTCTGGAAGGGGGTGAGGTGGAGAGGAGCAATGGGATGTGTGGAGGAGGAGGAGGGGTAGGAGCAGTGGTAAAGGAGGAGGGAGGACAGGAGGGTAGGTAGGAACACTGGAGTAGTGAGGCTGAGGGTCATAGGGACAGTAGGGTATGTGGAAGGCAAAGGAGGAGGAGGAGAAGAGATAGACTGGTGAGCAGGGATGTATGTGCATAGTTGGGAAGGTTGGTGGAGCTGAAGTGAGGAAAGAATGGGGAACTAGGATGAAAGAGGGGAGATAGTAGTGAGAGATCACCTCAGAGTCTAGTTGCTGCTATGGTGTGGTGGCAGCGCATGTGCCTGAAGTGCACTGGGTTCAAGCCCTGATCAGGGCAATAGGAGAGAGCCAGACCAGTGGCTGCAGCAGCAGGGAGCTGGGCTCAGGTTTGTAGAAGCACCTAGACAACACTTTAGTTGTGTCACAGGGTTAGTGTGTTCTTTATAGTAATGAAATCCTGCAGTAAAAATATGCAGGTGTTCTAGGTGAGTGGTGGAGCTGTGGACTTTGGAAATAAGGTGCAGGGTTCAAAGGCAGCAGGAAGAAGAGGTAAACTTATATTTTGGCAGATTGGGTAGCTAAGTGATTAAGAGGCTTAGAAAGTAATAATAAAGTAGGTAGGCACTGTGGTGCAGAGGTAGAGCAGCTGACTCTGACCACAAGGGTACTGGGTTTGAACACAGCTCAGGGACAGAGGGTAGAGGGGGCCATTTTCAAATCTGGGCAGGAGGGAGGAGGTATGGTTAAGAGCATAAAAATACAGGAAGTTGTTGGCCTGGTTCATTGGCTGAGATGATAGTCAGTAGAATGTAGAGAGAAGGGTACCAGGTTTGATACTAGCAGTTGCTTAGAGATAGGATGAGTGCAGAAAGTACGAGTCAAAGGAATCTAAGGAACTGCAGTGACCTCTAGTGGGACAGCTGTGCAGCAGTAGCTAGGGAGGACAGAGAGCAGAGAGGAGCTAGAGGGAAAGTGCAGTGACCCCTAGTGGTTGGTGCCTATAACCTGCAAATGGGAAAGTGGACACAGTAAAAGGAGGGTGGGTCACGTGTCACATCACGTGACCTGCCAGCAGCAATATATGGAGCGCCGACCCTGGGTGGGAGGGTGGTTGGGGCAGGCGGGTGGGAAGTGCCTCACAACAGTCAGGCTGTAGTGCAGGACACTTTACCTCTTACAGGCTCTGGCAATCCCCGGTTCCAGTCTCTGCTGCTGGGCTGAGGTCTTCAGGTACATGAAGGGGTAAACAGGGAGGAGCAGTCAGGGTGCTCCTAGGAGAGGGGGCAACTAGAGGGCAGGGGTGGAAGGCGGGAAGAGATTTGGGAGAAAGGAAGAGGTGCCACTTCACTGAGAGGGTGGTGGAGCCATGGAATGCGCTGCCCAGGGGGCTGGTGGGGCAGAGACGGTGGAGGGGTTCAAGAGGGGGTGGGACAGGAAAGTACAGTTACGTAAGAACTTACCGTAACAGTAGATCTTCGAGAACAGCTCTTGCAGCAGGTAACACCATTAGGACTGAAGCCGGCAGGCGTCAGGACCCCACGGAAAACTTCTAGCTAGCTATCTTCAGCGGGGACCGCCCCCGACGTCGGTCCCACCTCCGACGTCAGGCGTAGTACATAAGGGGGCGGTCCCGCCAGATTCCCCAGTTCTCCCGCCGGAGACTTCCGGCCTCAGGATGACATCGAAATGGGAGACCGAGGATCCACCGTCAGAAGACAAAGGGTATAAATCCTGTTATAAAGGCTTAAGCCATGCCTCCAAGGAAGATGGTGGAGAGTTTGCTGCAAGAGCTGTTCTCAAGATCTACTGTTACGTAAGTCTTTCATGAACTGTACTATCTACTTCAAGACACAGCTCTTGCAGCAGGTAACACCCATTAGGACTGATTCTCAAGCAGTAGCGCTTGCAAACACTCTGGGAGGAGGAAACTAGAAAGTTCATTCCAGGTCCTGATTCTAGGACAGGAGACCCTGTAGCACAGCCAGGCTAAAGCCAGCTCTTCGCCGTGAAGCGATGTCCAGGCTATAGTGCCTGATAAAGGCATGTACAGAGCTCCAACTGGCTGCGCACAAATGGCAGAGGTGGAGACTCTTCAAGTGCTGCAAAGGAGGTGGCCACTCCCCTAGTGGAATGGCCCCGGACTGATCCCGGGAAGGGCTTTTGTTTGATATAACAGTATGATATGCACTGGACAAGCCAGCGAGAAAGGGACTGTTTGGATACTGGTTGGCCCATCATCCTTTCAGTAAAGGAAACGAAAAGCTGCTCCAATTTACGAAGCTGCTTAGTTCTGCTCAGGTAGCACCTTAAGCTGCGGTGAACATCCAGGGTGTGGAGCAGCGCCTCTCCTCTATTAGAATAATTAGGGAAGTAGACAGGCAGGTCAATATCCTGATTGAGAGTGAGTGTGGAAACCACCTAGGCAAGAATTTAGGATTCGTCCTCAGGGATACTCTGTCCCGTGGAAAATCAAATAAGCTCCTTACACATGAGAGCATGAAGCTCGAAACTCTTCTCGACCGACGTGAATAGCACCTAAAACAAAGTTTTCCACGACAGAAAACGCAGCTCGCAATCCGGCTGCAGGTCTGGGCAAGGGGGGCGGAGTTGCTCCAGGACAAAGAGTAAGTCCCATGGGAGCACTGGGTCTTTAATGGGCGGCCTAAGATGTAACACCCCTCTCAGGAATTCTCGACAGGCATGTAATTGTGCCACTGTGCGCTGTCCCACCAGGAGGTGATGAGCTGAAATGGCACAGAGGTGCACCTTAATAGAGGAGTAGGCGAGACCCGAATGGAAAAGGGAGAGCAGGTACTCTAACACCGCTTTCACCAGACAACCTAAAGGGGAAAGGCCGCATGTTTGCGATGCATCATAGATAAAAAACGGGCGCCATTTCATGGCGACGTCGCATGTGTTAAGCCGAAGCTTGGCTGCAGAAAGAACTGCAACCTCTCATGAGACCTGTGTTTTGAAAATGGCTAAGTGTCTCTAGGAGTCATGCATGCAGGTTCAGTGAGCGCAAGTCCAGGTGGACCAGTGAACCCTCCTCCTGAGACAAGAGATGGGAGCTGAATGGCAAGGGGAGCGGAGGTTCCCGGGATAGCTGTATTAGCAAAGGGAACCAGATCTGTCTGGGCCAGAAAGGGGCCACCAGGATCACTGTTGCATGCTCCCTGCGCAGTTTGAGAAGAACTGTCTGGATCAACGGGAAGGGAGGGAAAGCGTAGGGGAATCTGTCCGCCCAGGAGAGAGGGACAACGCGCTCACCAGAAAACACCAGGCCCTGGATCTAGCGAGCAAAATTGGCAGTTTTGTGCTGATGGGGAAGCTAACAAGTCCAATTTTGAGTTCCCATCAAGAAACAGATCCTCTGCTACCTTCCTGAAGAAGTTCCCACTCGTGGACTCTGGCCTGGGAACGACTCAGGCCGTCTGCAATTGTGTTGTCCACCCCGGGAACATGTACTGTGATCAGGTTCGCGCCGTGTCAGATTACCCAATCCCACACCCTCATAGCCTCCCTGCAAAGGGGGTAAGAGTGTGCGCCTCCTTGTTTGTTGAGGTAATACATCACCGCCGTGTTGTCTGTCTGTAGCAGGAGAGTACTCTGCGGGATCTCTGACTGAAATGCCTGCAGGGCATAAAGGACCGCCCTCATCTCCAGAACGTTGATATGAAGGTGAGCCTCCTGAGGGGTCCACGTTCCCTGCGACTTCACCCCATCCAAGTGTGCTCCCCACCCTAGTCCTGAGGCGTCTGTGGTGAGGATTACCTCCGGGGACGGCGCTGTAAACGGGACACCCATTGAGAGTGTCCCTGGGTCTAGCCACCATTGCCAGTCTTGAATCACGGGCGTCAGGATTCTGACCGGATGCTGCATATGGTCTTGCCTTTGGTCCCATTGCACCTTGAGCATCCACTGAGTTACCCAGATGTGGAGCCTCTCGATAAAGGGATCGGCCGAATGGCCGGAGCTATGTGTCTCGAAGCAAGCGTAAAGACTGACCTGGCTGGGACAGTTCTTGACGAAAGATCCCTGATGAGGGATCTGATGCGCTCCACTCTGTCGTCTGGAAGAAATGTTCTTCCCTGAACGGTGTCCAGGACTGCGCCTATGAACTGCAGTTTCTGCGACAGTACCAGGAGAGACTTCTCGTAATTGATCAAGATGCCCAGAGACCGAAACAGATCCTGGGTACCCTGGATAGCCATTAACGACACCTCTCTGGAGGCGGCCATGAGAAGCCAATCGTCCAAGTACGGGAACACATAATGGCCCAGTCTCCTTGGAGACGCGGCCACGACTGCCATGCATTTGGTAAAGACCCTGGGGGCCGATGACAGTCCGAATGGAAGTGCTCGGAACTGAAAGTGGTGGCCGAGAAACTCGAAGCGCAGGAACCTCCTGTGCGCCTGAGCTACAGGGATGTGCAGGTATGCATCCTGCATGTCTAGGGACGCTAAAAATGTGTTCCTCTTTAGCATGGGAATAAGACCCGGAAGAGTCACCATGCGGAATCTTTTGTAGGCGACCGATATATTGAGGTCGCTGAGGTCCAGAATCGGACAGAGGTCCCCCGTTTTCTTTTGAACCAGGAAGAAGTGGGAGTAGTACCGTATCCTCTCTGGTTCTCTGGGACATACTCTGTCGCCCCTTTGCAGGAGCACGAGTATTTCTTGCCTGATCAGAGGCTTGTGCTGACCCGTAAACGGAGAGCAGAGGAGGCCTCGAGGGTGGCTTTTCTGCGAATTCTATAAAGTGGCCTCTTTCGGCCAACTGAAGAACCCACCGGTCGGTGGTTATGGACTGCCATCCTGGCAGGTACTTCGCATGCGACACCCGACCTTGACGTCCCGTTGATCCTGAGGGGCGGGGGCCGGAAAGGAGTCAGGCTGTGGCGGCGGAGGGGCCTGCGGGCTGGGCCGGTTTAGCTAGGTGTTGACCTCGGCCCGCGGGCTGTCTACCCTGGGCTCTGCGGGAACCGCAGCCCCTCTGTTGTGGGCCGGTGCGGGACTGTTGTCTCTGTGCCCGTCCACGAAAACGGCTTTGGTTCCTACGAAAGGAACTAAACCTCGGTCGGTACATTGCCTGGACCGACCTCACCGCCTTCCCGGCCTCTTGAAGCTTGGTGATGACCCTCTCAGAGGGCTCACCAAAGAGAACTCTCCTCAAATGGGGCATCCATGATGTTTTTGTGGACGTCCGGGGTAAAGCCGGAGACACGGAGCCAAGAGTGCCTCCGGAGGCATACACCTGAAGCTGCTGCTCGGGCCGAGGAGTCCGCGGAGTCGTACGCGGCTCGTAGCACTTGGGTCCCCACGTCCGAACCCGTCCGGAGGAGCTGCAACATCTCCTCCTTCTGCTCACCTTCTGGCAACTTCTCAGCCAGATCCAGACCCTGCTCCCACAAGGCATTTTGGAACTGCACCATGTGGGTCAAATAGTTCAGGGATCTGATGGCGCAAGTAGCGAAGCATACGCGTTCGCCTACCCATAGCCCCAGCTGTTTGACTCCGGTCCGTGGCAGAGTGCTCAAATGTTGCGGTCTCTGGGACCGGTCATGAGAGGCTGTTATGACCAGAGAGTCGGCCTGAGGATGCTGAGCCAAGTACTGGTCTTCCTTGTAGCCTTGTAGGCGGTCAGCTTTCTTCGGCATCCGGAGTGAACGTGGACACTTCATGCTGCCTTGGTGACGCCCACGAAAGTGTCTCACCAAGGGTGGCACCACCACAGGCTTGGGGTCCTTCTGTCGAAGATATTTCACAAGGCGAGCTTCGGGTCTAACTCTTCCGCATCCCATCCCATCCCATGTTCTCTTGGATGTGTCTCATGATGTCCGAGAATGAAGGGTCATCCGGAGGAGACCTTGGAAGCTCACGGGTCCAGAGAAAGGATGTGGAGGGGAGATGGGGATCTAGATCCTGTTGAAAACTCTGATCCCGTGTCCTCTGTCGAAGGCGCATGGCGGCGCCTCTGGGTCTCTTAGGCTGGGTGACCCAGAAGAGGATCTGGACGGAGGTCTCTTTATCTGGTCTCCCCTTGAGGGATCCTGGCCCCGGGAGAAGGTAACCGCCTGCAGACCCGGATGGAGAAGGGGTGCAGGAACCGGAGGAGTAACCGCCCAGGAGGAGGTGGAAGAGGAGGTGGGGTGGGGACCACGCCCTTTTGATGGTATCCCACCAGTAAGTGAAAAGCTCCTTAACCTCTGAGAAAGAAAGACCCGACAGCGACCGGTGCCGGTGGTCGGGCACCCGCGCCGGCTCCACAGGGGCCTCGGGTTGCGGGAGGGTTCCTGGGAGACTCAACAGGACCGGGTCGCCCGTCTGGTCCTCGGGCTGTGTTAACTCCTCCTCTGTAATGGTCTCCTGACCGACGCCGGTCAGAGGCGGGTCTCTTCTCAATCCGGACAGGCACAGACGCCGGCCTCTCACCGCGTCCGGGGTACGTAGGTTTGGCCGGCGATGGTCGCCTGGCTGTCGACTGCTCTGGGGACCTGTGGTGAGAGGCCGACTTCGGGCGGGTCGATGTCAGGTCCGACGGTCTCTTAAGAGAGGTGAGCTCCTTGGTCTTCCACTGGGGAGGAGAAGGCAAGGAGGCAGACCCGACGACGGGTTCAGAATGGCGGGAACCCGACTTGTGGTGATAGTGGCGGTCCCCCGACTTGACCAGGGCCTTGAAAACGGGAGGCCTGGAAGTCTTGGCCTGAGAAGAGGAGCAATGTTCTCACCGCAGCAGGGAGGCTGAGAACTGGCCCGGAAGGCGAGCGGTCGGACCTGGAGCCGGAGCTATGAGAATCAGAGGCCCTAGACGGGACCCGGAAGGGCCTTCTCCTATAGCCTCGAATGTTTGCAGGCCTTCTCCGAAGAATCCCCCTTGGAGGCCATGGTCTTGAGTTGTTCCTCGAGCAGGAACGCCTGTAGGGCCTTCTGGCGACGGATCCAGGTTCTGCTGTTGAAACCTAGGCAAAAGGAGCAGGACCGGGTGTCGTGGTCTGGGCCTAAGCACCGGACGCAGGCCGAATGCGGATCCTTAAAAGAGATCTGCTTCCCACAGGCGCACTTCGAAGAATGACCGGAGGTTGGAGAGGACATCAGACAAACTGACCGAAGAAAAAACGAATTTTCCGAAGGAAAATTTACCATGCGTCGCGCGCTAGAATTGGAACCGAAGGGTCGAGACTTGCAAGTCGACGGCGGGAAAGAACTGGGGAATCTGGTGGGACTGCCCCCTTATGTACTACACCTGACGCCGGAGGCGGACTAACGCCGGGCGTCCCTACCGAAGATATAGCTATGAAGTTTTCCTGGGTCCTGACGCCGCCGGCTTAGTCCTAATGGTGTTACTCTGCTGCAAGAGCTGTGTCTCAAAGTAAGATCAGGGAAGGGTTCTGGAAGCAAAATCCAGTGCAGCGAGAATATCCGGGACTGGGAAGAGAGAAGCCAGAGAGGGAGAGGGGGGCAGCAAGGTCAGCTCCCAGAGTGGGGGCTGACCAAACGAGCAGACACTGAAGACAGGCCTATTCTGCTGGCATTTTAGTATGTTAGTATGCTTATGACCTTTGTTAAATAATCTAATTTTGTTGCCTTTGTAACTACCCTGAATATATCTCTCCCTCCCTCTCTCCTCCTCCTCCCCCCCCCCCCCGCAGTTGCTGCTCTCTTTTCATGCTGTCTGAACATTTATGAAATAGAAACTCCCATTCCAGGCCACCAGGTGAATAGAATGGAATGGAGTTACTGATGTCATAGAGTATGTTAGAAATATGAAAATCAAAAGCAGCAGCTGGTGAAAAGAGTGGAACTCTACGTAAATCTGAGGGCACCCCAAAGCTAGATTATCAAAAAATCATCAAAACATGTCAAAATACATAACTGATATGGAAAGGAAAATTAAAGGGCAGTTAATTATGTAAAATCCTTTCCTATCTCCTTTAAGAGGTCAGCAGTGATCCAGGGGTTAGACATCCCATGGACTTGGATCTTTGGGCTAGTGCAAAGATGTCACCGTTGGGAGATGTTATGTGCTGCAATATCTTTAAAGGGGCAGCTTCATGGCCAACCAATTGATGTTAAAGTCCCCATAACAACCACCTCAGATTGTTTTAGTAAGTTTTCAAGGTGATCATATACAAATTTAATGCCAGATTTGTTTTCACAGGGGTGGTGGGGGAATGTAGACAGCTTAATATATACTGGCTTTGCCTTTGTCCAAGGAGAACTTTAATTCCAAGAATTTGGGATTGATTGGCTAGGGTGGAATGAGGGGTAGCTGCCCCTTCAGGGAGTCCTTCAAATAGATGGTGCACCCCTACCCCTTTTACCTGCCCTATCTTCCCTAAACAGTGTACAGCTGGTAAAAACAGGTTACTCACCTGTAACAGTAGTTCTAAGAGTGGTATATGTTGTTCATCCACACTTCTTGGCAGGTACCTTGCCGCTGTAAGATGTGCCAAGTCTTTAAGCTGGATCTTCCCACCCACCCAGGTGGTATAACCCTCGGCTCCGCCCCATGGCTCCAGATCTTGGCCCGCTGGAAGCCAGGTTTGTGCATCAAAGCCGGGGAGGCTGGGTGGGTCAGTGCGGATGAACATATACCACTCCTACAACTACTGTTACAGGTGAGTAACCCATTTTTCTAGGATCGTGGATATGTTCTATCCACCACTTCCTGGTAGACTCCTAGCAGTTCTCTGGGAGGAGGGAGACAAGACGCATAACCCCTATTTAGGAAAAAGGGACTGGAGAACTGAGGCTCCAAAACCAGCATCCCGGCATGACTCAAGGTCAATGTAGTAATGGGAAATGAAGGTGTGTGCTGACTTCCAGGTAGCAGCCCTGCAGATTTCCTGGATAGGGACGTCCCTAGAAGCAGCCATGGATGCGGCAGTATGGCGGGTGGAATGAGCCTTGAGCCCTACAGGAGGCTCCCTACCCACCAACCTATAGCAGAGGTCAATGCAAGATGTAATCCATCGAGCTACTGTCCGCTTGGCTGCAGGTCTGCCAGGTGCGGCTTCAGCATAGGTGACAAACAGCTGGCGAACCTCTCCCGAACTTCCACCGTTTGCTCTTTTTAGCAGGCGAGCATTCGTCTCAGGTCCAAAGTATGGTGCCTGTACTTGGTCTCCAAGGTGCGATTGGGGTAGAACACCGGCAGAATAATCACCTGGTTAAGGTGAAATTCAGACATCATCTTCGGAAAGAGTTATGGGTAGGGGCGCAGGACAATCTTGTCCTTGTGGAAGACCAAGTAAGGAGACTCCAGAGAGCACCTCCAACTCCCAGTCCTTCTAGATGACATGATAGCCACCAAGAAGGCGGTCTTCCACGACAAATGTGAGATGTCACATCTGCTCATCAGTTCTAACAGTTTGCCCATGAACTTTGCCAAAACCAGCAGTAGATCCCATGGAGGTGGAGGTTCACGCATCGGAGGGATATGTGATCCAGGCCTTGAAGAAGCGCCAGATCACCTTTCTCCTGCGCCATCGACTGCTGACCGGCCCAAGCCCTGTAAGCAGAGATGGCTGCCATGTGCACCTTCAGGGTCGCCGACCGAACTCCCTGCTGGGAGAGGGACCAAAGATGATCCAAAATGCTAGCCACTGGATAGGACGATGGGTCCAACACTTTGCCCTGACACCAGATGGAGAATCTCTTCCATTTAAAAGGCATAGCATTTTCTGGTCGATTCATGGGAAGCGTCAACAATGTTGAGGACCTTGTCAGAGATACCCATGGCCTGGAATTCAAGTCGCTAGGAACCAGGCTGTCAGATGCAGGGACTGAAGGTCTGGGTGGAGTACCTTCCCCTGACTGACAGAGCAGATCCAGGCGTGCTGGAAGCCGCCTCGGGAGCCTGGAGCAGAGGCTAAGAAGATCTAGATACCAGAACTGGCGAGGCCAGTCAGAGGCTTCCAGAATCACATGCGCCCTTGTCCCTCCTGACCTTGATGCGCACTCTGTGACTCGAGGGAAGGCGTAGAAGAGGCCTGGGGTCCATGGCCTCGAGAAGGCATCCCCCTACAGCGAACCCTGCTGAGGGGGATGGGCATGATACAGCCTCAGCTTCACGTTCTCCCTGGAGGCGAACAAGTCCACCTGAGGGGTGCCCCATTGGGGGAACAGATCTTGTACTACCTCCTGGTGGAGAGACCACTCATGACATGGGCATCGGCCAGCTGATATTAGAGGCTCTTGCCACATGAATGGCTAGGAGATCTGCCTCCAGGCTGAGCATGAGGGACCAAATGCGGAGAGCTTCCTTGCAGAGGGGCAAGGAGCACGTCCTGCCCTGCCTGTTGAGATAGGATATGGTCGTGGTGTTGTCTGTCTGGACTTGGACCACTTGACCCAAACAGAGCAAATGCGGTCAGGGCTAGCCGAACCGCCTCAAGCTCCAGCAGGTTGATGTGCATCGAACTTTGGGGACCACAGCCCGTGGGTTTCTGTGCTCCCCAGATGGGCACCCAACCCATCAGAGAGGTGACGGTTGTCAGGATGACAGTCAGCTCAGGGTGGACAAACAGGATCCCTTCCTGCAGGTGGGATGGGACGAGCTACCACTGGAGGCCGTCCCACATCCTCTGGGTCACAGAGACCAGCTGGTCAAGATGACTCGAACGCTGAGACCATTGCCTGGCCACTTCCCACTGAAGGGAACGCATATGCCAGCTGGCCCATCTAACCACACTGATGCAGGCCGCCATGTAGCCCAGAAAAACGCAGGAAGTCCCAGGCAGGGCACAACTGCCCAACCAGAAAATGACTGGGTAAAGGAGGAGAGAACCTCTGCCCTGTCCACCAGGAGCAGAGCTCTGGCTCGGAAGGAGTCGTGCTCTGCCCCGATGAACTGAATCACCTGAGAAGGCATGAGTTCCAACGCCTCACTGATCAGGAGGGCACGTAGAGGCAAGTCTGGAGGGCCAGATCCCTGGACCGCCCACCTCCAGCCTGGAGGGCTGGCTATCACCTAAATAGTCCAGGTAAGGGTACACCTGACCCCTCGCGCTCAGGTAAGCCGCCACCACTGCCATGCATTTGGTGAAGACCCTGGGGCTGAAGACAGGCCAAGGGCATGGCTTGGTACTCAAAGGGTTCCCTCAGCTCAGAAGCGGAGGAATGGTCAATGGGACAGACAGATCGGGACGTAAAAGAATGCGTCCTGAAGATCTAGGAAGCAGAACCACATGCCTTACTCCAAGGATGGTATGATCTGAGCCAGAGTTACCATCCGGAATGTGCGGGACCCGAGGAACTTGTTCAGGTCGTGCAGATCTAGAATGGGGCGTCAGACCCCACCCTGTCCGCTTCGGTACCAGGAAGTACCTGGAAACGAACCCTGGGTCTGAATGCGGGTCCGCTACTCTGCGCACCGCCTCCTTGAGGAGGAGCCAAGCTAAATCATCTGAGAGAGCTGACAGAGGCTGCGGACACCAGATTCCCCCGTGTGGCGCGGGCTCGAAGTGGAGGGGTCTGCTCGAATTACAGAGGCAGGCCTCGACTGACCACTTCCAGAACCCAACGGTCCATGGTGATAGCGGACCAGGCAGAAAGGAAGCGTCTGAGCTAGCCCCCCATGGGAGGTCCCAGGGGAGATGATGGGATTGAGGGAGGCACCCCCCAACCCATCAGTGTGCAGGCTCTCCACGCTGGGCCCGAACAGGTTAGTGCCCAGGAAGGGGACATCTGCCAGCTTGTGTTGCGTATCAGCCATAAAGGTTGAGATGTGCAGCCAAGCCCTGCGGCACATGGCCACTGCGGAAGCCACTGAACGGGCACAGGAGTCAATGTCCAGAGCTGTCTGGAGTTGTTGCTTCGCCACAGCTCTACCCTGGTCCAGGATCTGCTTGACCATGGTCTGGAGGTCCGCCAGGAGATGAGGGATCACCTCATCCAGAGTGTCCAAGAGGGCATGGGAGAAATGTGCCATGATAATGGCCGAACCGGCCAGATGAAGGACAAGGGAGAAGGTTGCATAGACCTTCTTCCCAGAATGGTCCAGTTGTTTGGATTCCTTGTCCAGGGGTCTGTCCATATACCCTTTGTTGCCTGAATGCAAAAAAACTGAGTCTGCCACCAACCCCACCGCAGAGACGTGCTCCGAAAATCCCGAAAGGGGCCGCATACTTGCAGGCCATGTGGGAAGAAGGCGCAGGGCAAGATGCAGGATACTACCACAGCTCCAAGGCTGGACCCACAATGGCCTCAGCAACCAGAAAGGCCTCCATCGGAGTATCCTCTTGTCCAGAATCTCTGAGGGATACTTGGCCCATTTCTGCATAGGCTCGTGTTCCATTCCTGGACTCGTAAATGAGCTGACAAATATCCATCAGCTAGGTAGGGCCCTCAGAGACCCCACCCCAAGAGAGACTGCATCGACAGGACGGGAGACCATAGAGGAATCTTTGGACCCAAGAAGTCCTCGTAAAGCAGGCGACCACCCATGTCACTCTCAGCCCGCCTTTGGTGGTCGGGAGTAAGAGTGACTGACAACCGATGGGGCAGGCCTTGGGCCTGAGATTCCTTGGTCTGGAGTCCCAGACTCCAGCTGTTCGGTTCCACCTGGATCGGTGAAGTAGCCAGCTTCAGCTGAGCCAGCAGGGCCTTAACCGCACCTCAGTGATGATGGCGACATTGGTCGTCGGGCGAAAGCCACTAATGGTGGGTAGAAACCGAATCTGTTTTTCGGACAGGGCCACCTGCTGCATTAGGTCTTTGTAGTGCAGACACAACCTGCGCCGTGCCTCCCTCACTGGAGACGACGGCGACGAGAGGCGCCGCCGCTACAGTGGCGCCGGAGCGAAGTCTTGTCCAACGCTGAAGTCGAGGAACGAGACAGTCAGCAGGGGTCAAGGAGGAGTCTGGGAACCCGCGTGCCCTCCTGGTCAGGTTCCTTGGTGGGTAGGTCCTGCCCAGCAGGCTGAGCCAACCCATTTGAGGACACCGGAAGCACTGTAGTCCGAATAAAGAGTCGAGGTCGGATCGGGCGACAACCTGCCAATCGGTTCGAGAAAAATCTGAGCCGCATCGATAGGCGTCTCAACTGACTGGTCTGACAGGGTCACGGTGAAACCAGGGGCCTCGGCCGCGACTTCGACCAAAGTCGAAACAGAATTCCTGTGAGCGGGGCCACTCCCGGTCCCAAGAACGCAGACACTGTGACTTGTCCTTTTTCAACTCCTTCAGAAAGCATGAAACATGCGACCCCAAAGGGCCCTCTCCCTTGGCAGAGAAAGACTGGCACAACTCTTTGAAGGAAGCAGAACAGGAGGATCCCAGTTGTAGCGGAATGAAGGCCGAAGCCGAAAAAGGAGCATGCCATGGCCTGAGCTGCCTCATCCAAGGCCTTAAGCTGTTCCAGCTGCTCGGCGGACCCCGCAGCCGCAAAGACCACCCAACGGGCATTCTTGGATTTATCCAGCGGGTAACGCTTTTCCCATCGCCCCAGTTGAAGTCGGGCAGCACAGTCTTCCAGAACCGAAGGTGAAAAGGACCGACAGATTGCAAGTCTGCGGATCGTGGTCATGTCTCAGACAGACGCATGCAGCGTGTGGATCGGTGCGGGACATCTTAAGCCCACAAGGGCACTGGCAAAACCCAGGAACCAATTTGTCTTCCATCACAGTAGCAAGAGAAGAATGCAAGGATGAAACTAGAGAGTTTTACAATAAGTTTTGAAAGCGAATCTGAAGATTCTAAAGCCAGGGCCTACTACACACGTAAGCGCTAAGGAAGGAAACAGCCTTCCAGCAGAAAGGAAGCTCTGGCATCATGGGGCGGAGCAGAGGGTTATACCACTGGGGTGGGAGGGAGGAGTCAGCTTGAAGACTTTCTGGCACATCTTAAAGCAGCAAGGTACCTGCCAAGAAATGTGGATAGAACATATTCATGATCCTAGAATAGTTCATTCGGAGTCGCATGTTTTAGCTGAAAGCCATGTTTCAGTCAGTGTGAGCATGTCAGGGTTATGTTGCGTCACCCAGACTAGGAGGCAGTCAAGTTTTGGTAAGAGGCTCCGAAAGTTGATCAATGCCAGTTTAAGGTAATCATTTTTAACATTGCAAAATTGTGGTCCATGTAAAGGACCTGGGTTTGGATGAACACTCCCCAGAGACAAGTAGAAGCAGCGAGATCCTTTAGAGGTAGAGTTTGAGGTGTTTGAGCCCAACACACCTAGCTCTGGCATCCTGTTTTTCTTTGATGTTGTAAGGGTGAGTGTGTGGAAGTGGGGGAAGGGGCAGGTAAGGACATACGAGCAGTACCCAGAGTGGGAACGCTCATGGCGCACTGGGCCGTGTTTAGTGGATCAGGAGTAGTGTTGAAACCGGTAAGCATTAGACAAGAGAAAAGGAGTAATAGAGGAGGAGTGTAAGGACCCCATATTAATTGAGAGTGGGAAGGATCTGAATGTCAGCAATCCGAGAGAGATGGGCAAAGAAGTCAGGTGACTGGTGTGTGGCATGGTGAGAGAATGCCAGTAAGTATAGGGACTAAACAAACCTTGGAGGGGGCGAGAGTATGCTATTAAGTATAGGGGCTGTAAAAGATCTTAGAAAGTAGGGTTGCTGCTTTCGTGAAGTGATTAGGGCGGCTGCCCTCACAGTACAAGTTTGCAGGTTCAAGACCGGCTTGGGGTAGATGTGGAAAAAACAGGGGGACAGCAAGTCAGGTAGCAAAGATGGGAGAATAGGCATGCAGGAAGAAAAGTAGAAATGTGACAGAGGGAACAGAGGGCTCAGCAGTGACTCCTAGTGGCAGTACAGTATACAGAGCTAATGGAAAACTGGAGTCATGTGACCAGGTCACATGACCATAGTGACCTATAGATCTAGTGCCGGGGGAGGCAGTCACACAGCATCAACGGCTAGTACTGTCCACAGTAAGCTCCGTTCCTAAAATTGTAGGACAGGATTTTTCAATACCTCCGTCGTTGCAGGCTTCAGTCCTGGGCGGAGATTCAGGCTGCAACTCCGTTAGGAGCTGTGTGTTGAAACCATTACCGAATTACTCTACTTGCTCTCCAGCATAGCCCTCCCCCCTTCCCTAACCATAAATGTTCCCTTTTGCCTATCTCGGGCTTTCTTGAATCCTGTTACAGTTTTTACTGTTTTGAGGAGTGTGAGCCTTGGCCTTAAAGAGATCTATTATTCTGTCCTTGATCATGGATTCCAGAACTTTTCCCAGCACAGATGTTAGGCTGACCAGCTTATAGCTACCCAGGTACAACCTTGCCTTCTTGAAAGCGAGACCGCACTGACGACGTTACAATCCTCCGGCATTACACCTATACAGACTCATGAAAGATAACTGCAAGAGGCCCTGCCAACCGTTTCTTTAGCTCCACTCAGCCCCTTGGGATTTACCCATCTTGATCTTTGCCATGCAGTCACCTATCAGGGTGAGATTATGTCAGCAGGTTGCATTATGGTTGCCCCGGACGCCACAGGCCGCCCAATGAGCATCCTCCCCTCAACACTGGTCTCTTTGAATACCAAAGCAAAGTATTAATTTAGCATCTTCTAACTTAGCCCCTGGCTCATGCACAGGGTCTCTGCAAAAGAGAGATATACCAGACAGCAAGGTAGGAGGGAGGGAGACAAAATGGAAAACCAGACCTCAGACAAGAGTGGCACAAGATCATGAAGTAGCTAAAACAGCACACAGTTATACAACTGAGGCTGTGAACATGGCATGTCAAAAGGCAGAAAGGAGGGTTACTGGGTTCAAAAATATTGTTTTCGGGTTACACTATTTGCAGTCTAGCCCTGGAGGAGAAAGGGCCGGGACAGGGAAGGACGGAGGTGGTTTCAGAGCTACTATTTGGCCTGTGGACTGACACAGCTCTAGAAAACCCTACAGCTGGGAAATGTAGGACACTAGTCAGAGGGTTACCCCAGAACAGCATATGGGGAACTCCTGGAGTAAGTCATCTGGGCTCAAGGAAAGGAGGCAGAACACCACCCAATACAACTGTACTTGTGGGATGTATAGCAGGAGGCCAAGAAGCACCTGAAAGGAACACTAGTGCAGCCTGCAGCGTGGTGGTCATTGTGGAGACCCCCCCCCCTCAAATTTAAAAACAGGGGGAGTAGTTCTCCATTGAAAAGAGTGGAAAAGGTTAGGGTTAGTAAACATAACGGATTTGCGTGATGAGCAAACAGGGACATTCATGGATCTGTGGCAACAGAGAATACAGGCTCGCATGAACTCCAGTTGCTGTGACCGCCTCTCCTAACTTCCATCTTCCTGTGGCCCACCTCCCCTCTCCTCTTTGACAATGCTGTGAATCTGCTCTAGCTTTTCTTCAACTGCTGCCCCACTCCCCAACCCCTCTCTCCCTACTATTTACAGATCTCTGAACTTATCCGAACCCAAGTGACTCATTACTTTATTTCTATGATGCAACATCTGAACCAATGTGTTATTTAATCTGTTTTAAACAAAAAAAAAAATGGTTTTGTTTGCCTATGTACAGACGAATGTAGCTTAGCCTAAAATGTTTGTATTTCTCTTGACGCAGAACCTTTGTAAAAGAGCCTCGGCTCACAGGTGTTTGTAATCCTAGATTTTCAATAAATAAAAAGCATTTCAAATTAAGACACCTTCTCCAGGTAGATCTGGGGCAACACCTTAACTCCAAGCAAGGAGCATATGGAACTATTTAGTGGGGCAGGGATTTACACGTCACTGCTAGCGAAGTGCTTTCTTGAGACTGAAAGAGTCAGAAATGTGGGAAAGGATGCTGGATTATGAACGAGTTGGAAACATGCTGGGCCAGTGCATATGGGGTGTGCAGAGCCACTGCCTGTAGGCTGACGAAATGAAAACACTGCACTTCAGTACAGGACACCTGTTGCCGAGCATATGACCTTTGTAAGTTTCTCAAATTGCTGGAGATATGGACAATGCCCCAGGGTTAATTTCAGACATTTATCTATGTGGAACATTGGGTATAAAAATACAGGTTAAAAGGAAAAAGAAAAAACAAGAAGGGGTGATCTACAGCACATTTTATGGATCAGCCCCCAAGATAGCAACTTTGTTCTCACCAAGTAAAAAAAAAAAAAATACTCACCACAGTAATGTTATCCCCCAGGTTTTCCATCAATGAGCCTTACTAATGTCAACAGTCCGCAGGACTAGAAATTTGCTAATTAGAGAATGTGAAATACAAATTCAAATTATGAAGTGTGGTCACGCCCCTCTATTCAAACGCCAGATTTCACAGCCACAGAAGCAGAGACCACTAAAACTATCCAGAGGAGCCCAACGGGTTTCAGGTGGGAGAGTGCAGACTGGGTAAAGGAATTTGGATTTTTCAGAGTTGTGCTGATCATGTATATGGGGACTGTTTTCTAAGGGGTCTGCATTTGGAGTTAAAAAAATACAAAACAAAATGGCTGTCTGGTACAAGGAGAGGGGAAGGAGGGAGGTAAAGCACTGTGGAGGAAGGGGAGGTGTGTTTGGCTGCCAAGTTTTGGCACCATTGTTGGGGGGTCCTGGTTACATGATTGCAGCCAGCCAATTGTGTGGCTGCAGCCTCCTATAACTCCGCAGAGGTCCAACTAACCATGAAGCACAAGTGCCATAAAGCAGGAGTGTGGAGTCTGACCAAGTGTTGTCTGGGAGTACTGGCAGCACATCCGCAGGGAAGACCGCAGGCCACGCTGCTCGCAGGAGGGAAGGTAAGTGTGAAGGGAGGGCAAGAAGTACAATTTTTAAGGGGTTGGAAGGGGACTGCAGCCAGGGCTCCAGATGAGATTTTTTTGGGATGAGTACTGTACTCTTCATTTTGAAAGCGAGGTGAGTAAAACCAAATTCAGATGTGTGCATATATCTGGATGGAGTGGAGTAAAGAGTACTTTTTAAAAACAATGCAGTTTTTTCCCCAGATGAGAACTGACCAACAATGCTCCAGATAATGTTGGCAGGTAGGAGTAATTTACTCACTAGTTTTAAAATCCAGTGAGTGAAACAAAATTGTGATGTTTATGAGTGCTGTGAATTTGGGGAAAAAATGCTCTTTCTGAATTACCAGTGGTCTTATAAAGCACTATTCTATGGAGTGTGGAGCATTTACAAATGTTGGGTGAGTACTGGTACTCAGTTTCTGAAGAGTATTTCTTAAAATAAGGCGAGTAAAATGGGTCAGTAGTCACCTTATCTGGAGCCCTGACCACAGCTGATCCCTATCTAGAGAGTCAGCTTACATTTGAACTAAGCATCAAAGAAGCAGGAGGGCTTAGGGAAACCAAGGGAATTTGGGGACTGCTGTGAACATCCTTGACTGGGTTACATAACTGGGGGCTAGGAGTAGCTAGGCCCAGCAGGTACAGGAGTAAGGATAGAGGGAGGACAGTGGTATGCTGTAATAGTCGTGGAGCAGCAGTCTTTTTGGAGAGTGTGAAGTGCAGGGGGCTGTCCAGTGTCCAGGAGCCAAAAGCAGCTAAGGGCAGAAGTAAGACTGCTCAGATGGGAGCCGGAGAGGATGTTGTGGAGAGTCAGAGGAGAAGAGCAATGGAGGGAAAGGTGGTTTGGGGGGTGCCGAGGAACAGATGGTATCAGGCAGGGGAAGGGAGCAGGGAGGATCACCCAGTATCCAGGGATATCTCTTCCTCAGAGACCAGGGAGCCTAAGGTGGAGGTAAGGGCAAGTGGCAGGGATGGGGGGTTGAATGAAGGTGGCAACAGGGTGGAACTGTTCGAGGGGTGCCATTAAATGAACAGATTTGCACCACTGTTTGGTATGGGGAAGGAGGCATTAGGAGATGGGGTAGGTCGTCGATTAGGCTATGTCTGAGGGTAGAAGGAGTGGGGGGGGAACTAGGTAAAGTAAGCAGGGAAGAAAGTGGAGCAGAGGATGGCGGAGAGGAAAAGGTAGAAGAGGGGAGAATAAAGTGGAAGAAAGCATGGCTAGCCACAAAGGGAAGGGCATAGAGGGGAATGAAGAAACCGTTATGGAGATAAGTACTAGATGTGATACAAGGTTAACCAGGGCTGGATGGGGAGCAGTTAGGTTGAGGAGCAGCTGGTACTGATGGTGAGGAAGGAAGGAAGGATAGCAAATGCAGATGCAGGGATAGAAAGGCGAATCCTAAGGGACTCTATAATTAAGGGTATCCAATGGGCAAGGAAGGTGGTTTGTATGCCAGGGATGACAGTGGAAAGGTGTGCCCCAGAATCAGGCAGACAGTAAAGGAGGTTATGGGAGAGAGGGGGACAGATACAACTTAATTATACACATGTGTACCAACAACCTAGCTGGGGAGGAGGTGGAGGTAGTGCAAGACAGTCTCAAGGCATTAGAGAAGACGGCAGAGAGGAAGCAAGATTGTTGGCTTTCTCACAAGTGATGTCAGTGTACCAAGGACAGCACAATCAGGAAGAAAAGAATACAGGAAAGGAAAATTACGCACTCACCGTAATTCTTGATCTTCTCTTGTATCTTCACCATTCATTACTTCCTGGGTGTAAGCGGAGGCGCGACCCGCCACGGGAGTTTTTTTTTTTTTTTTTTTTTTAAAGTCTAGCTAACGCCCGCACCCCTCGAGAGTGACGCTATGGCGCAAGGGGCGCCAGTAGCGATCCGACTCCTCCTCCAACTCAGTTCTGTGAGCCGAGAGGCAAAAGAAAAAGCAGAGAATATAGATAGCGAGGCAAGATAGCCGAGGATAGCAAAGCAAGGAAGAATGAACTGAAAAGGAATAAGCCGATGGAGGAAGACAGAGGAGATAAGAGTATCCCTAGCCTAGGGACTGCAGGGCCTCCTTACCTGGGCGACTCTGGGAGGAGAGATAAGTAAGGAAATGAGAAAATAGAAGAAGAAGAAGAGAGAGAGAGATGGGATGTTGAAGGACCAGAATGCCCAACGAGCATAGTTAGCTTACAGCTGAAGACTCACCAAAGGGGAAGCAAGAATCCCGGAGATAGAGCTGAAGAGAAGGTTCACCAACCCGCTAGACAGACCCAGGAGGGCATAGTCCTCATCTTCAACATGCCATTGTTCTTGATACCCACCTCGGCTCCTGGCTGCGGAAGGCCTTTAACTGGAGGACACCGAGGAGGGAAGAATAAAACCAGGCAGCATGAGCGCTGCTCAGGGTTTAGAAATGGAAATGTAAGCCTTTCAGGCGTCTTAAGATAGAAATGGGACTCAGACTGACTGGCCAAGGCTTAGGCTGGCTGGGATCGGATATGGTCAGCACTGCTCTTTCTGCAAAAATTGTCCAGGAGGACACTTAAAAGGAGAAACCAATAAGCAAACTAGCGAGAAGGATAGCCTACCTTCTCATGCCTTCTTGTTTATTTTTCCTTTTTTTTTTTCAGATAAAATTTTGTAGACTAGATGCATGACCCCGATACCAAGATGCCTATAACAGTCGAAGAGAGTTCCTAAGCATTTATTTATTTTTATTTTTTTTTTGCAAAAGAAAAAGAATAGACGCGTCTGCTCCTCTTGCTCTGCAAGGCAAGAATAGGGGGGATTTGATTTCAGGGCAATTATCTGGAACACGGAATTGCAGGATCAAACTGAATAGCCTGAGCCAGGCAAAAACCCAGAGGTAGGTATCTTGCCAGAAGAATGGCAAGAGATAGTTGTGCAGTCTGATCGCCAATGCAATCCACGAGATGGCCATGAATCTTAGAGTAAGTAATTTTTCTGGAAAAATTAGACCCCCTAAAGATTTTTGTTGTTTTTGGAAAAATTAAGCAACTTTCCTATATTTTAAGAAAAAGTTTTTTTTTATATAGAGAGGAAGGAGACGGGAGGTGGAGAAGTCACAGGAAGAGGCCACTGAGGGGATGGTGGGCGGGTGTAAGTAATGAATGGTGAAGATACGAGAGAAGATCAAGAATTACGGTAGGTACATAATTTTCCTATCTTCCCTTGTCAATCTTCACCATTCATTACTTCCTGGGTGAGTACCAAGCTCCTCTTCCCCTGGAGGGGGAAGAGGCCATACCCTGAGGAACAAGACTCCCAGCCTTCTGTTGGTGAGAAACAGAAGGAGAAGACCCTGGCTTATTCAGAAAGCCTAAGTGGGAGAAGAGCTAGGAGGTGCCTCCCGAGACGAGGAGACGGATGGAGCCCTGTAAAGTCTCCTAGCTCTGGATGAGAAAAGACGGATCCCCGGAAGGCGGAGCGCATCACCCTACGCCGGGCCAGGGTGACAACCTGAAAGACGGGTTGCCGTCCGCCTGATGCAGATCGCTGTCCCCGCAAGCCTGGAAGCCACCTCATTACGCCATAAGATGCCCTTGCTTGCGTCTTGCCAGCTCCAGGCCTACCGCGAGAGGGCAACGCTTGTCTGGTTTGTTCGTGTCAGGCATAGATGCCAGCAGCTGGGACATCATCGACCACAGATGCCGGGTTGTAGGCAGCGTGGTGAGCCTGATGTGATGCAATACATGCACTCGCACGAGAAGAAGAGAACACTCTTCGCCCCAACGGTCGAACTGGAGAGTCCAATCCGTGGGCGGTCGCGCGCCAGCACGGCGCCCAGAAGGAGTATCCAGGTATACCAAACCTGAGGACAGGTTGGGAAGGGAACCTAGAGACTCAGAGGGGCACAATACCACGCTGGCAGTCCGCCGGGCTGGGGAAGAAGCAGCAGGAACTGCCAGGACCGGATAGACGCCTCCTGGAAGGATAGGCCAGGAAGGTACCACCAGATGCTGGGCACTGAATTCACCAAGGAATTCACGCTGCCTGCTCGGTATTGTCTCCAATGTAGGAAACCGGAGATCCCTCACCATCCTCGGAGGAAACGCTGATATTCTGTGAAATCAGCATCGAGGACAGATGAGCAGGGGGTTCCTCTCCCTCAGAGGAGGGAGACGAGGATGATGGGGAACTGGAATGTCCAGAGGATTCCTGCGGCGGTGGGGAGAGTCGAAAGACCCGCTCATGCATGTATCTAACATATGAGGGGAAGGCCGCCGCAGAACCTCTGAACTGCTCCCAGGATAACGGACCCGTAGGACCGACATGGCCCGAGAGCGGGGGTGGTGAAGGCAGAGAGATGGGAGAGGGGCACCTCCGAGGAGGCAACTGCTCTCTGCGAGGGCTCTGGAATCCGGGGAAAGGAGCCCTAGTAGGAGGGATTCCGGATATCAAACCAGGCCGCAGAACAGAACTCTGGGGAAGCGGAGCCTGGAAGAGCCCTGGGGGAGAAACTCCCCTGTGACGACGCCGGGACTGCATGGATCCAGAAGGGCAGTCCGCACACACGCCGCCAGAGGACACCCTAGAACCCTGGGGGGAGGGGTGGGGCTCTGCACTACGGCTCCTGGCCACCCCCCCTGAGGTGGCCAAAGAAGACCAGGCAGGCCGCTTGCCCTCAACCCCTGGATTCCGAGAGGGCCCTCCTCCTCGACTGCAACGCCCCTGTCCCTAGAGGAGGCAACAGCACCCCGGGGTAGCTGTCACCGGCTCCAGAGAGGGAGCCCTCCGTCACTCCCATCGCCTGCTCCCCGGACCTCGCCACCCCAGCCGAGGAACCCTCAGGAGACAACGGAGGGGACAGAGGGAGGGGCCCGCTGCACCGCTTCTGGTACCCTAGCCACCGAGGACCCAGATTCCGGATGGGGGTGCCAGGATGGGTCCACATCAGAGTCATCGCCTCCGAGGAGGACGAGACCAGCAGGATCTCGGCGTGGCCACCCAGGTCCTCGAGGCCGGGCCGCGAACGCCCCGGTACTAGTGCGACGCCGCCGCCCCACGCCGGGCAGCAGGAAGGCCTAACCCACACCCCAGCGGCCCGCAGGCCCGCACCGCCCGAGGGAAGGGAAGTCGCGCGCTGCCGGCGGCGCTGGAAGCGAAGAGGCACTGCCGGGCGGCGCCGCTTACATGTCCATCGGCACCGCGAACGGCACTAAGGCTGAAAACGGGTATCGCAACAGCGCTGTTCGATCACCGGGCGCCTGAAACGCGCTGATCCGAAACAGCGGAACGGGCGCCGATCGATCACCAGCACCGCGAACGGCGCCAGGATCCGAAACGGCGCCAAAGGCGGCGTCGAGGTCCACCCGAGCAGGCCCAAAAAGCCGAGGGCCTCGGACATCGGGGAGCCTGCACTCAAGAGGTGACTGCCGAGGCGTCGGCGCCGCTATCCCGGAGGGACCACGACGCCCCCGACACCGCTGAAGGGGCCTCCTCCTGCAAGAAAAGATTTAGGGAGACCCTCCTCCTCGACCGTGATAGGCCTCGGAGGGGACCGCGGGGAAGGCCAAGAGACCTACTTCCGCGCCCTTGAGCGACGCTGCCCCCCGGTCGGCGGGCTTTTGCCGAGCTTGAACGCTGGATTTCTAGGACACGGCGTCCATGGAGAAACAGGCATCGCACGAATCCACGTGCCGCGGATTAGTCCCAGGCAACGAAGGCAAACGCTAAGCCGGGTCCGAGATGGAGAAATGCCGCCGCAGGAGCACCGACGCATAGGCACGCCCGCTCTAGAAGAACGCTTCGCCCAGAACCGGACATAACGCAAATCAAACAAGGTTAAACACAGTCGAAATGCACCCGCGCCGCATAAAAGAAAAAGAACAGTCTTACCGTAGGTGTCGGAGTGTAGAAAAATGGAGTCGGCTCCAATCTACGCACTAACTCTAGCTACGCAACGCCGAACAGGTGCTGCCCGACGGGCGGAGAAACAGAACTGAGTTGGAGGAGAGTCGCCTGTCACACAACGGCCGCCGCAGATGACGCCACTCGAGGGCGGTGCTGCTAGCTAGACTTTAAAAAAAAGTTTCCTCGCGGGCGGGTGCGCCCGGCTTACACCCAGGAAGTAATGAATGGTGAAGATTGACAAGGGAAGATTTACAATGACTGGCTGAGGAAATGGTGCAAGGAAGAAGGATTCATCTGTACCGGGATTTGGGAGAGACCTGGTCAAATGAAACATTTTTTCACCAGGCAGGCCACACCTCGGTAGAGAGGGTATCAGGGCAGACATATAACCAATGCACTCACTTTAAATCCATTGAGAAGGACCTGTGTGCCTACAGACCAGACTCTGAAAGAGGTCAGTCCCCCCACCCCATACCAATAGAAGTGGGTCTGGAAAGTGGAAGTGGAGGGGAGCAGAGCAGTTAGCAAATAGGGGTAAAGGACACAAGGAGGAGAAATGGGGGTAAGAAAGGGAAGGAGACTCACATTCTAGGTGAAAGGTGGTCTCTGAACACGCAAAGTCTTGGAAATAAGAAGGATGACCTGCAGGTCCTATTAGCAGAAGGGAGCATGGCCAACACAGCAGCAGAAAAAGAGACTTGGGCCACACCACATCATGACTGGAACGTCTCAATCCCTAGATATAAACTATACTGGAGGGACAGGGCAGCAGGGAAGGGGGACGTGGCAGTTTATATCAGAGGATGGAAGCACTGTGGGTTCAGTTACAGTCCAACAGAGGGGAAAAGATGAGTCTGGGGGTGGTTTACAGACCACCCACCCAGGAAAACAAGAGAACAGGAAACTGACCACACAAATATTGGAAGCTGCAGGGAAAAGAGAAGTGGTAATAGTGGGAGACTTCAACTTGCCTAAGGTAGACTGGTGCACCATCCACAAGTGCCAGGAGTCAGGTGATCATAGAAGGTTGCAGAGTGGGTTCCTGACTCCACGGCATCACAGAACCCACCAGGGAGGGGCACACTGATCTACTGCTCACAAATGAGAGCATGTACAAGAGAAGTGTAAGGAGCCCATAGGTGAAGTAACCATCGCAAAGGGTGGTTCCAGTTGGCTATGGACAAGGAAACATCCATACTAAGACCAAAATCCTGGATTTTAAGAGAGCGGACTTTATGAAGATGGGTGAGGTGCTAAGGAGGCACCTGGTGAGCATCAGAGAAGATATGGGGAGGATTAAAGGTGGTCCATCACTAAGGATGGAATAATGGTCGCCACAGGAGAGTGTTAGGCTCAAGGGCCAAAGCACCTAGATGGTTCAGTACTGAGGTTGCCCAGGCAGTATAGGAAATTCACAATGACCAACAGAGATGGATAGGGAAAATTACCTAAAGTTGGCTAGTGTGGCAAGTAAGGTAGTCCAGCAGGCTAAGGCACAGAAGGAACTGCAGATAACTGAGGGAATTAGGAAGTAGGAGAAGACCTCTTTAGCAATACAAGTAATAAAAGGAAAAAGGAGGGTTGTAAGGCTTCGTAAAAGGGATGAGTGGGTGGAGGAGAACGGAAAAAGCAGAGGTACTAACGAATACTTCTGTTCAGTCTCACCAGGAGAAAGACCACCAGCAGTCCATTGGGGCAAAGATGTCGTGGTAGGACTTAATGACACAGTAGAGGGAAGGCTTACCATGGAAGGTGGACAAATCATCAGGACTGGACAGCATATACCCAGGGTACTGAGGGAACTGGCAGAGGAGCCTGTGGAGCCCCAGAGGCCTGTTCAATAGTTCACTAGTCGGAGTGGTACCCCAGGACTGGAGAACAACATGCAGTGCCCTCCATAAGCGTGGGTCCCAAGGATGACCCAGGGAATTACAAACCAGTCAGTCTGATCTCAATCTTGTGCAAGCTCATGGAGACCATACTTAAAGAAAGGTTGGTAGAGTATTTAGAATGTGGTCTCCAGGATGTAAGGCAGCACAAGCTTTATGGGACAGAGATGGTCTCAAACCAATCTGATCTACTCCTTTGACTGGGTAACAAACAATAAACAGGCCAGACAGTGGACATGCTTTGGACTTCAGCAAGGCATCTGACTCAATATCCCACAAGAGACAGATCAAGAAATTGGCAAATATCGGGGCTCGGATAAAGATGACCAGATGGGTAGAAATCTGGCTGAGGAACAGAACCCTGTAGGTGGTAGAGGTAGGGGAGTTCTCTTACACCAGGGAGGTCACCAGTGGGGTCCCAAAGGGCTCAGTGCTGGGACCAGTGTTCAATGTCTTCAATGATATTGGGGATGGCACTAATGGCAAAATGTGCCTATTCAAAGACACCAAGTTCTGCGGGAGGGTGGATGCAGCCAAAGGGATACAGAACCTATAGGATGATCTGAAAAGGCCTGAGAGGGGGTCTGGGATTTGGCAGCTTGGCTTCAGTGCCAAGAAATGCAACATCGTGCACACAGGAGCCAAGAATCTCAGGACGTAGTACTACCTGTCAGGGTCTGGGTATCTGCAACAGAAAAAGAAGAGGGATCAGCGGTGATGATCACTAGCACCTGAAGCACTTCATGCAGTGCAGGAAAGCACCAGCAAGGGCAATTAAGATGTCAGGATGCATATCCAGGGGACTGCAGTAGTTGAGAGGAAGTTATACGCGCTTGTACAGGTCACTGGTTTAGACCACATCTAGAATATATAGAGTACAGCACTGGTGTCCACATCATAAAGGACATTAACCTGAAGGAGACAGTCCAGAGGAGGGCAATGAAAATTATCGAGGTCAGCAGGGTTAGAGCATACAAGGAGATGTTGGAGGCTCTGAACATTTAGAAACATAGAAACAGACTGACGGCAGATAATGACCACTTGGCCCAACGAATCTGCCCATTTCCTACCTACTGATAAGCTGCAGATTCTAGTTAACCAACAGCCTACTTCCTGCCACCCCCCACTACAACTGCCTTGCGTCTGTCCCATGCATGTTTGAATTCCCCCACTGTTTTAGCCCCAACAACCTCCCCAGGAAGGCAGTTCCACGCATCCACCACTCTCTCCATGAAGAGAGATTTCCGCATATTACCCCTGAGCCGTCCCCCCTCTATCTTTAAATTGTGTCCCCTTGTTCTTACCCATCTCTTTTTCTGAAAGATGCTACCCTCCTGGACTTTGTTGATTCCCTTGAGGTACTTGAACGTTTCTATCATGTCCTCCGTCCCTCCTTTTATCAAGGGTATATATATTAAGCTCTCTCAGTCTCTCTTCATATGATTTCTGATGCAGACCCTGCACCATTTTAGTTGCCCTCCTCTGGACTGCTTCAATCCTGTCTATGTCCTTGCATAGACGAGGTCTCCAAAACTGCACACAGTACTCCAGATGGGGTCTCACCAACTGTCTGTACAGAGGGATAACCACTTCCATTTTTCTACTTGTGATGCCCTTCCTATGCATCCCAGTATCCCCGCCTCCTTACTGACTTCTCACATTGCTTACCCACCTTTAGATCATCTGATATGACTACCCCAACTCCTGCTCCATTTCTGTAGTTAGTACCTCCTGGTATTGTGTACTTTTCTCCTGGGTTTTGTTTCCAGGTGCATTACTTTGCACTTCTTTGCATTGAATCTAAGTTGCCATATGTCTGACCATTCCCCCAACCTTGCCAAGTCCCTTCTCATCCTTTCTACCCCCCCCCTTGTGTATCAACTCTGTTACAGATCTTTGTATCACCTGCAAAGAGGCATACCTTTCCCTCCAGACCCTCTGCATTGTCACCTATAAAGATGTTAAACAGGAATGGACCCAATACTGAGCCCTGAGGTAGTCCACTAGTGACCCCCCTTTCTTCGGAATGTGTTCCACTCACTATTACCTTCTGTGTCCTGTTGTGCAGCCAGTTTGCAACCCAGACTACCACCCTGGGACCCACTCCCAGGCTGGCTAACTTGATTATTAATCTTTTGTGCGGGACTGTGTCAAATGCCTTGCTAAAGTCTAGGTAGGCCATCTCCACAGCCCCTCCCTGGTCTATTACTTTGGTCACCCAGTCAAATCTATTAGATCTGCCTGACATGACCTTCCTGCTGTAAATCCATGCTGCTTTGGGTCCTGCCCCACTGGCCTCTAGGTACTCAACAATTCTTTCTTTCAGAAGTGATTCCATCATTTTCCCTACCACTGAGGTCAACCTTACAGGTCTGTAGTTTCCTGCTTCTGCCTTGACACCTTCAAGTACTTGAAAGGGATAAACAGAGTGGATAAGGAGCATCTTTTAAAGCTAAACAGCAGGCATAACACGAGGAGGCACAGTCTTAAGTTGGAAGGGGGGGGGGAGTTTAGGAAGGAAGTTAGGAAGCTCTTCTTCAGAGAGGCTGATGGCCAGCTGGAATGCACTACCAGAAGAAGTGGTCTCGCTGAAGATGGTGGGCAGCTTCAAAAGAGGCTAGTATAGACCTAAGTGGAAAGTAAAGGGTCACGGGAGGGGCAGATGGAAAGGATGAGAGGACTGGGGGAGGCAGAGACAGTAGCTCAAGCTGTAGACCCTGCAATACGGGCATACTAGATGAACTAAATGAAAAAATTACTCACCTTAGTAACGTTGTTTCTTCTATTGGAAACTTGCTATTATGACATATGCAGTGAGTCCCAACCTCGAACTGCCTCGGAGGTGAAAGAGTTAACTTTCCATGCCGGGCATGGAACGCTGAGCTCGAGCTCGTTGAAAACTCTGTCTGTTGTTCTTCACACTCAAACCGTCAGATCTTTACGAGCTAAACTCACTGAGGTCCTGTGTTGAAGCTGTAAACCTACACTAGCCAACTGGCTACTAACATAACACATTTTTTGGTCCCAAAACAAAGACTCAAGTCAGGAGACCCAAAAAATGAAACACACAACACCAAGTCACCCCAAAAAAAGGAGGGGTGAAAAACAACAAGGTGGGCACATACTAAGTGCCAACACTGCACTGCCCACCCACATCCCGAAAACAGAGGTTCTGAGAGGGGCAGGCAGGTCATAATATAGCAAGACTCCAATAGAAGAAACAACATTACTAAGGTGAGTAATTTTTTCTTCAAACAACATGAAGTCTTGCTATATTATGACATATGCAGACTACAAAGCAGTACCTCCATGGAGGAGGGACAGAACCTACTTGGGAATAGGGCTCTGAAGCACAGCCAGTACCAAACCGGCATCACTCCTAGCCTGGATGTCCAGGGGGTAATGCTTGGTAAAAGTATGAACTGTTTTCCAGGTAGCTGCTTGACATCTCTAGGATAGGGATGTCCCTGGCAGCAGCCAGGGAAGCAGCTGTACCTCTGGTAGAGTGAGCCCTCAGGCCTGAGGGAGGAACCTTACCCAGTCTTTCATAACAAAATTGGATACAAGAAACAATCCACCTGGCAATGGATCTCTTAGTGGCAGGTTTCCCCTTACCAACCTCACCATAAGTGAGGAACAGTTGGAGGGAGTCAAACCTGTGACCCTTGGTACGCTCTATGTAGTAGCCAAGGGCTCTTTTGACATCTAAACTGTGCAGCCTCCTCTCGCCAGAGGAGGAATGGTCAGTGAAGTACACAGGAAGAGACATAGATTAAGGCGGAAATCTGAAACCACCTTAGGCAAGAACTTCCTGTTAGTCCTGAGGACCACCTTATCTCTATGAAAGGAGATAAAAATCAGGCTCCACTGACAAAGCTTGTAATTCACTTATGCGTCTGGCAGAAGTGATGGCTACCAGAAACAGTTTTCCTTTCTTTGCAGAATCTCTCCGACTGCAGAGGAACAGGTCTGGGGCTCTCCCCCAACCCCTGAACGGAGCTCCGCGCTCCTGGAGGTCGAGAGGGTCTGAAATTCTCAGGGGCTCTCCCCCCACACGCTGTAGGGCCTCCGTGATTGTTCCACAAGAAGGGCAGCTCCCAGTGGCTCTTCCCGCCCCCCCAGATACAGGATCGCGGCAGCGTTTTGCCAGGTAGCATAGGACCTAGCTCCCCGGACAACTCTTCCCTGCAGTCGCTGCGCTACTGCTCCCCGCCTGCCCCCCAGTACCCTCCCATCCTTCACTGGTATTACTTAAATAGCCTCAACCCTCGCGATATTTTGCAGCTGTCGTGTTTTTTTGTTTGTTTGTTTTAACACCCTACTTCTCCATTAGCTCCTTATATTGTTTTGCCACTAGAGGGAGCCTGATTAAGTTCGAGCAATTTGCTCCCAATACCTCACTTGTCACATTTTACTGCTCTCTAGTAGCTGTTTTCATTTGGTGATTTATATTAAAGGAGCCCTCTGCTGTCTCTTTCCTCTCTACCTCACTCCTTTCTCTAGTCAAAAATGTCCCCTCCTCCCCTCCTAGCGCTCCTCATGGGAATACTTTGCCTTCCTATCCTCTTTGAACACATCAACAGCTTCTGCCAATACTTATACTCAGTTTGACTTCTACTACTCCAACATGCTTGCTACTGCCACTCCACTACCTCTACCCCCCTCTGCTCTCATCAGCAAGCGTATTAGCGCAATAGTCAGATACCTTCACCTGAAGCATCCACCCTGGGTCTCTATCAGGAGTACCATCACCCTGCTATGGTTACTAACCCTATCTCTTATACTATCCGCCACATTGAGATCAACCCTGGTCCATCTCTGCATCCCGTCATAACCTTGCCCCAGCCACCACCCTCCCTAAACCGATGGACCAACTTTCGCCCACCTGAATGCTACGAGCCTCATGGCCAACCTCCCCGACCTCCAGGCTTGGGTCTATACTAACGTCCCGGATGTCCTCGCCATCACAGAAACCTGGCTTAAGTCCACAGTGCCTGACTCTCAGTGCCACTTTCCAGGATACAACATGCTTCGTATCGACCGTCCTGGCACTAAAAGGGGAGGTGGCCTTGCCCTCTACTTCAAAACTCACCTAAACATTACCCTTCTGCAGGACCCCCTCCTACCAAACTGTGACATCCTACACTCCCTACTGCTTCTTGGGGGTGTAAAGAAACTCCATATTTTTTGTACTTGTATCCCCCCAAAAAATGCTACACAAGGCATCACTGAACTCCTAGGGTTTCTACTTACAAGCAAGAATGACATTATCTGCCTTGGTGATTTTAACCTTGACTGGTCTGAGAAAAACTCAGCTAACCTATCCTCCTTAGCTAGCAAGGCAAATCTATCCCAGCTCATACATGAACCCACAAGGGTCTCACGTGGGGGCAACTGTGCCACCCTCCTTGACTGGATACTTACTAACAGGACGGAATATGTTGCCTGAGCCGTGTGCACCTGGACACAATTAGTGACCACTATCCCATCTACTGTGTCTGGAACACTGTCATTCCTCCTCCCTCACAAAACTGTAACCTTTCCTAATCTCTCCCGCCTAAGTCATGAGGACTCTTAACTGACCTTAACCAGGTTGACTGGTCCCTCTCTACCAAACAGAGGACATTAACATAGCCACAGAATATTTCAACTCCGTCCTCCTCTCTCTTCAAAACCTTCACATCCGGTCACCACACGAGGATGGCAGGGAAAGTAACCAAGTGGCTAACACGCCCCCTGCTTCAACTTCTCAAATCTAGGGACAAACTTTGGTCCAGGTGGAAGATCTCCCACCTCCGTGCAGACTTTGAAGACTATCGTGCATTACGTAGCAACTGCAAAAGACATTCATATTGCCAAAAGCACCTACTATAGGAACCTACTAATAACATCCTCTACAAATCCGCGCAGGTACTGGTCCAAAATTAAGGACATACTCAGCAACGACAAGCAACAGAATCCAGCTGACATGAACATTCAAGGTGTTCACTGCACCAATCATGACACCATTGCCAACGCCTTCAATGCCCTTTTTTCTTCTCCACCAGTCGCTACTCTAACTAGCCCACAACCTGACTGTCCTCTTCTCCTCCCTCACCCTCCCACCCCTCCCTTTCGTTTTGGCTCCAACCACATACCTTGAAGTTCGCAGCAAGTTACTTAACTCCCTTCCGCACGTGGGGGTCAAGGGCCTGAGGGCTCCATCCTTGCATACTTAAGCAGTATGCACCTTGGCTGACCAGACCCATCACCTGGCTTTTAACCTCTCATTTGTACATCTACTGTCCCGTCCACCTGGAAAACTGCCAGAACCATCCCTATACACAAAAGGGCGATGTCAAACTCATGTCCAACTACGCTCTACATCTCTTCTGCCCACTCTCAGTAAGCTGCTTGAAATAATAGTCCACCACCAGCTTGTTGCTCACCTTGACATGTTTAATCTTCAAACCCCGTGTCAACATGGTTTCCGGCCCGGTCACAGTACCACCTCTGCACTTACACAACTTACAAATGACATCAGAAATAATATGGACCGTGGCCTACTCACTGGGGCCGTCTTTAATCGACCTGTCTAAAGCCTTCGATATGGTACACCATCCTCTCATGCTAAAGAAGCTCCAATCCATTGGAGCATCTGACCAAGCCCTCTCCTGGTTCCACAGCTATCTTGACAATCGGGGACTGTAGCATATCACAAGGCCCTTTCCTCCCCTTAAACATCTCCCGTGGAGTTCCCCAGGGATCCACTCTTGGACCTCTACTCTTCTCCCTCTTCCTAAATGATATTCCCACCATGTCCCGGCATAGCTGCACTCTTATGTACGCAGATGACCTTGTTCTCTGCTCTGGGTCAAAATCGGTTGCTGCCATCAACTCCACTCTCACTAATGACTTCCATCTCCCAGACCTGGCTCTCTAGCAACCACCAAGTCCTGAACCTAGAAAAAACCTGTGCTATGCTATTCGGATCCTCTAAAAAACTGTCTGACCCTGCGAACAGGCTCTGGGTTCAATGCCTTGACGGCTCCCTCATCTCAAACACTGAGTCCTTCAAGTACCTTGGGGTCACTTTGGATCCCACACTTGACCTGTCTCAACATGTCAATATGGTGTGCCGTGCCGTCAATGCTAAAATTGGCGGAGCTCATCACAAGTGCACCACTCCTCACTCCTCCCACTAGACTCTGTTAAGAGGTATTCTTCTTACCCCAGCTCCAATATGCTCTGCCCCTCCTCTTTGCTGCAAACTCTGCTACACTCCACAAATTGGACACTGTCTACAACATCTGTAGATTCGCCTTAACTGCCCCACGTCTTACCCATCATTGTCTCCTTTACGTTGGCTTAAATTGGCTGTCGCCTAAGGATATTCGAGCCTACTCCCTGGGCTGCTTTATCGACTCCCTGTCTAGACCTCCCTGCCCCATCTTGCCAACCTCCTGACTCCTGCCTCACACACCTGCACCTCAGATCTTCCTCTGTCCCCATGCTCTCCACTAGACCTTGCATGACAAAATGGGTGAACAGGCATTTGCCCATTTTGCTCCCAAATTCTGGAACTCACTCCACTTTATGGTGAAAACTTCAGCCTCCCATCGAGAATTCAAAAACTAGCTGTTCACCACCTCCTAGCCTCTGGCCAATGCAAATGCTCTTAATTTGCTTTGTCCCACTGCAGGCTGTTGGGTCTGACCCCAGTACTACACTAATGTTCTCCCATGCAATACGCTTGTCTAGGTGGCTATGAACCTTGATGTCTTTACTGTCCTCAGCTGTCTTATGGTTACCCTAATTGTTTTATTTTACATCCTTATTATGATCTATGCCTAAAATGTACCCTTATGTAACTACTACTGTGCTACCCAATGTATATCTTGTTTTGCTCTGCACACCTATAATATGTCTATGCATTTCTGCATATTGTAACCAGTGTCCTACTCTCCCAGGTCGTGCCTGAAAATAGGCAGGTCTGTTGCCTAGCGCACTTACCCGGTTACCAAAAGCTAATAAATAAATACATAAATAAAGTACTTAAGCTCTGCTGAAGACAAAGGCTCAAAAGGGGGTTGCATAAGCTGAGCAATGCAAACCATTAAGGTCCCAAGCAGGGGCAGGGTCCCTGAATGGAGGGTTGGTGTGAAGCAATCCCTTGAAAAACTTGGAGAATACAGGGTGAGCTGAAAGAGAAGAGGGCTTACCTGCTGAGATAAAGGCAGACAGCTGCCAGATGCACTTTTAGGGTAGCTGGTCTCAGCCCCAAGGTATTTAGATGGACCATGTAATCCAGGACTGTGGGTAAATCAGCAGATTCTGGGGAAATATGTTTTCCAGAGCACCATATGGAAAATCTCTTCCATTTGGAATTATAAGTAGCTCTCGTAGAAGGTTTTCTAGAAGCCTTCAGAATGTCCATTACACCCTGGGAAAGGTGTAACTCAGCAAACTCTAACTCTTCAAGAGCCAGGCCTTGAGATTGAGAGATTTGAGGTTCGGGTACCAAACCCTCCCCTGAGCACAGGTTAACAGGTTGTGATTCCTGGGAAGACAGAGGGGAAGATGGACTGCTAAGGACAGCAGGAGTGGATACCAGGGTTGTCTGGGCCAATCTGGGGCAATCAGGATCATCTTGCAGGGTTGAGACCTGATTTTGACTAGCACTTTGAACAGAAGAGGGAAGGGGGGGAAAGCATAGAGAAACTTCTCTTCCCAATTGAGGACTAAGGCATCCAGAGGGACTGAGCCCAACACTGGGGGCCTGCAGCAAAAAAGGGGAAGTTGGTGATTGTCTGGGGCTGCAAAAAGATCTATCTGTGGAGTGCCCCATCTGGCAAATACCACCTCCAGGACCAGGGGATCCAGTGACCATTCGTGATGGCCCTGGGAAATCCTGCTGAGAGCATCTGCCAGGACATTGTCCTTGCCTGGGAGGTGAACTGCCGTAAGGGAGGTGTTCAGGGAGTAAGCCAGAGACCACAACTTCATTGCTTCGGTGCACAAGGCCGTAGACAGAGTGCCCCCTTGCTTGTTGATGTACCACATTGTAGTGTTGTCTGTTCTGACCTGTACCACTTTGTTCTGAACAGACTTGGAAAAAGCTTGAAGTGCTAAAAAAACTGCTCTGAGTTCCAACAGATTGATGTGGACTAGGGATTCCTGAGGGGACCAAAACCCCTGGGTAGTGAGGTCGCCCATGTGAGCTCCCCATCCCAAGAGGGATGCATCTGTAGTAAGGATTAAGGAGTGTAACTGGGTGACAAAAGGAACCCCTTGTCAGAGATTGCTCTGATCCTGCCACCACTATAGGGCCTGGATCAGGGTTCGAGTCACTGGGATCAATTTGGTTATAGGGTCTTTCCTTTGAGACCAAAAGGCTCTCAAATGGAACTGAATGTCCCTCATCTGAAATCTTGCTCCCTGCACCACTGCTGTAGAAGCAGCCATGTGCCCCAGGAGCTGTAGAAAATGCCTTGATGGTCGACACACCTGCAGGGTGAATGAGGAGGCCAGAGAGACCAAGGTCCTTGCCCTGTCCAAAGGGAGGAAGGCTCTGGCTTTCTCTGTGTTCATCTCTGCGCCTATGAAGGTGAGGAGCTGAACAGGCTCTAAAACTGACTTTGAAAGATTCAGAAGGAAACCTAGAGAGGTGAGCAGTTGCTGAGATATCTGTAGGTGTAACTTGACTTGGTCTGGGGACTGGCCTACTTTGAGCCAGTCGTCCAGGTAAGGGAAGATGGCAATTCTTTGCCTTCTTAGAGAAGCAACTGCTACTGCCAGGCATTTTGTGAATACCCTTGGAGCAGAGGTGAGGCCAAAGGCATTGCTCTGAACTGGATAATGGCCTGAGGGCAGATCAAACCTGAGTACTTTATGGGAGCTTCTGATGAGAATATGGAAGTAGGCATCCTTGAGGTCCAGGGACGCTAGCCAGTCCCTGGCCTTAAAGAGGGTAGAATAATTCCCAGAGTCACCATTTTGAATTTTGGTTTTAAAAGGTGCTTGTTTAAGTATCTGAGATCCAGGATGGGCCCGCCATTCCCTGTCTTTTGGGTAAGGAAGTACCTGGAGTACAACCCTTTGCCCTGGTGTAGGGTAGAACCCTTTCCACGGCTCTGAGAGCCAGGAGGGAAGAGACCTCTGCCTCTAGGGCAAGTGCCTCTGGAGGATTTGCAGGTGGAAAGGATCTGGTTCTCATCTTTGGAAACTTTTTGAAGCTGAGAACCACTCCCTGGCTTACTACTTCCAGGATCCACTTGTCTGATGTCAGAGACTCCCAGTCCTGGACAAAGTAAGCCAGCCTGCCCCCTACAGGTAGTGGAGAATCGGCCCTGGCAACCCCATCAGGGTGCCTGCTTCGCAGGGGCTTTGGGCTGAGGGGTGGAAGCAGGCCTGCTTGCACCCCATCTGCCTCTCCCTCTAAAGAACCCCCTCTGGGCAAAAGCTGAAGAGGAGGCCTGGGTTTGGTAAGAAGGCCTGCCTCTGCCCCTGGGAAGCTGTCTTTGAGGAGTGGCCTGCCTTTCCTTGGCCTGTGCACTCCTATAGGTGGTCCTATATTCATCCATTTTCTTCATGTAATTCTCTGTCTGCTCCCAAACAGAGAATTACCCACAACAGGAAAAATCCATGGCCTTAGTCTGGGTATCCTGTGACAGGCTAGTACATCTGAGCCAAGCCATCCTGCGAAGAGCCACAGATGTAGCCATGACTCTAGATGACACATCATTTGAGTCCACTGCAGCATGGAATTGCACCTTGGATGCCTCAATACCATCGGCAGCCACATGCTCCAGCTCCTTGGCAAGCTGGCAAGGGACCTGTTTTGCAAGAGCCATAACAGTATCCCACCTGGATTTCTGGTATTTAGCAACGTAAGCCATGTAATTTGCCTGTCTGAGTCCCAAGGATGCTGCCATGTACTGTTTCTTTGCCATGGCATCAACCTTCCTGGAGTCCTTGTCCAGGGTGTGGAGGCCAAGGGAATATTTGCCTTGTCACAGGCTGCAGCTCGCGCCTACCTCAACATGGCTGCATTGTTGTGATGAACCCGTATCAGAGCCTGACAATGTACCTCTTGTCCATTCTTCTTATCCACAGGAGGTATAGTGTGAGGAGTTTAGAATTTTAAAAGTCTGTTTCCAAAAGATTTATCGGGGAATAGACAATCTCCTGGACTCTGGGATATCCATATATCCACATAGTCAGGCTCTTCTTGATCATCCACAGCTTCTCCATAGGGAGCTGGAGGGTTTCAGCTACTTTTTATAGAAAATAAAATGAGAAGGACACCTTGAAGGTCTGTCTGGGAGATGTCCAGGTCGATGGGCACATCCAGACTTTCAAATCACATTCACTCTCCTCATACTCCTCTTCCCTCCTCCGTTCATAATATTCCTCTAAAATCGTAGTCTTGAACTAGTGGGAACCAGCCGAACCGGGCGTTTACCTGATGGCACCGGTTCGGTTGGAACCAGAGAAAGCGACTGGACAATCTGAATAGCTTTGGCCATCTCTTCAGCGGTTGGAGAGGAAAGTTTTGGCTCCACACCAGCTGATTTTCTAGTCGGCTCTCCTTTTGCCCGAGGAAGTCTCGCCCTGGTCAGAGGGCACTCCCTCTGGTTCGGTTGGAACCAAACCGGGCTGGCCATCCGGGTCAGCGGACTTCTTGGCCTCCCTTTCCCTGAGCCTACCAACTCTCTTATCCAGGGTAGCTGCAGGAACATTTTGACAAATCTGGCAGTCTGCACTGAGGTGGTCAAACCCCAGACAATAAAACACAGGTGGTGGGGGGGGTCAGCCTTGGCAAAGGCTTCCCCACATACACTGCAGTGTTGAAACCCAGTGGGCCTGGTTTTTCTTTTGGGTTTCTCAAACATAGTGCCAGTCCTAACCAAACTTGCCCGTTTATGGCAATCCGCCAGGTAAGACCCTCTTATCGGTTCCCCAACCGTGTCATGGAATGTGGAAAACGAAGAAAATTCCGCTTTTTTAGAACCGATAACCAATTTCAAAACGATAGAATAAAATATTTTAAACAACCTGATCGGTTCAAGAGTGAACCGATAACAGTTTACAAGTTCCACACAGAAGAGAAATAATGTAAACTTATCTAGTACTCACAAATACCACAGACAGAGCTTGAACCGACCGGTTGGGGTTTAAATTCGGTCAAAAAACTGAGAAATTAATACTTTAACCGACAAAATGAACAAAGCAGAAGGAGAAATCTCCGGAGCGACTGTTCAGTGAGGCGGAGTAAAGAATCTGACAGTTTGAAGAACAGACAGAGTTTTCAACCGAGCTCGAGCTCAGCGTTCCATGCCTGGCATGGAAAGTTAACTCTTTCACCTCCAGAGCAGTTCGAAGGTTGGGACTCACTGCATATATCATAATATAGCAAGACTTCATGTTTGAAATACAGGTTACTCGCCTGTAACAGGAGTTCTAGGAATGGTATATGTTGTTCATCCACACTGTGGCAGGTTCCTTGCTGCTTTAAATCTTGCGGAAGGTATTCAAGCTGGCTCCTCCCACCCAGGTGGTAAAATCCGGCTCCGCCCCCATGACGCCAGATCTAGCTTGCTGGAAGCCAGGTTGCGCGTCAAGCCGGGAGAGGGTCAGGTGGATGAACAACATATACCATTCTTATAACTCCTGTTACAGGTGAGTAACCTGTATTTCTAGGGACATGGATATGTTGTTCCTCCACACTGTCTGGCAGACTCCTAGCAGTCCTCCAGGAGGAGGTAGGCAAGGCGCATACCCCCTACTTGGGAAATAAAGACTGGAGAACAGAGGCCCCAAAACCAGCATTCCGGCGTGACTTGAGGTCGATGTGGTAGTGGGTGATGGTATGTGCCGACTTCCAGGTAGCAGCCCTGCAGATTTCCTGGAAGCAGCCACCCATGCAGCAGTATGGCGGGTAGAATGAGCTCTTATCCCTCTGGGAGGCTCCATGCCCGCCAACCTATAGCAGAGATCTGTGCAGGAGGTGACCCACCTGCCTATCGTTCGCTTGGCTGCAGGTCTGCCAGGTGCAGCTTCAGCGTCGATGACAAACAGCTGGCGAACCTCTCCCTGAACTTCAGCCGTCCGCTCCTTATAGTAAGCGAGCGCTCTTCTAGGGACCAAAGTATGAAGCCTATATTCAGCCTCCTAGGTGTGATTGGGGTAGAACACCAGCAGAGTCAACATCTGGTTAAGGTGAAACTCAGACACCACCTTCGGAAGGAACTTCGGCTGGGGGCGCAGGACAACCCTGTACCTGTGGAAGACCACATAAGGAGACTCGATGGAAAACGCCTGGAGCTCTCCCATCCTTCTGGCTGACGCGATAGCCACCAAGAAGGCGGTCTTCCATGACAGGTGAGAGAGGTCACATCTGTGCATCGGTTCGAATGGCTTGCCAATGAGCTTAGCCAATACCAGCAGTAGATCCCACGGAGGTGGAGGTTCTCACACCGGAGGGGATATGTGATCAAGGCCTTTGGAAAAGCGCCCAACCACCTTCTCCTGCGCCACCGACTGCTTCCCAGTCCTCGTGCCCGGTAAGCAGAGATGGCCACCAGGTGCACCTTAAGGGTCGTCTACCAAAGCCCTTGCTGAGAAAGGGACCACAGGTAGTCCAGAATGCTTGCCAAGGAACAGGAGGAAGGGTCCAGGCCCTTGCCCTGACACCAAATGGAGAATCTCTTCCATTTGAAGGCATAGCATTTTCTGGTCGACTCCTTATGGGATGCCTCAACGAAGCTGAGGACCTCGTTGGAAAGACCCAAGGCCTGAAACTCTAGCTGCCCAGGAACCAGGCCGTCAGGTGCAGGGACTGAAGGTCCGGATGGAATACCTTCCCCTGATTGACTGAGATCAGGTCCAGGCGGGCTGGAAGCCGCCTAGGGAGCCTGGAGCAGAGACTGAGGAGATCTGGATACCAGAACTCACGGGCCAGTCTGGGGCTACCAGAATCACCTGCGCTTTGTCCCTCCTCACCTTGAGAAGCATCTTGTGGATCAAAGGAAATGGGGGAAGGCGTAGAAGAGGCCCGGGGTCCACGGCCTCGGGAAGGCATCCCCCTGCAGCGAGCCCTGCTGAGGGGGGCCGGCATGAAACAGTCTCAGCTTTGCATTCTCCCTGGAGGCAAACAGGTCCGCCTGAGGCATGCCCCAGTGGGAGAAAAGATATTGTACTACCTCCGCAAGAGAGACCACTCGTGGACGAGCCCCTATCCGCGCTTAGGGTATCGGCCAGGGTGTTGGAGGCTCCTGCCACATGAATGGCAAGGAGATCCGCCTCCAGGCTGTGCACGAGTGACCAAATGCTGAGAGCTTCCCTGCACAGAGGGATGGAGCGCGTCCCGCCCTGGCGGTTTAGGTAGTACATGGTCATGGTATTGTCCATCTGGACCCCATAGAAACGGAGCGAAGGCGGTGAGGGCTAGACAAAGCGCTCGAAGCTCCAGCAGGTTGATGTGGCATCGGGACTCCCGAGGGGACCAGAGGCCGTGCGCTCTGTGCTCCCCCAGATGGGCACCCCAATCCAGAGAGGCATCGGTCGATAGAGACTGTGGGCTCGGGGTGGAAAAACAGGATGCCCTCCTGCAGATGTGCTGGAACGGTCCACCATTGGAGAGCATTCCACATCCCTGGGTCACTGTCACTAGCTGATCCAGAGGATCAAGTGTTGTAACCATTGGCTGGCCAGCCCCACTGAAGGGGACGATGTACAACGGGCCCAACGGACCATGGTGGTGCAGGAAGTCCTGGGCAGGGCGCATTGCACAACCTGGATTGACTGGGCAAAGGAGGAAAGAGCCTCCGCCCTGTCTGCCGGGAGCCGTGCTTTGCTCAGAGAGTGCCGAACTCTGCCCCGATGAATTGGATCACCTGCTTTGGCACAGTTCCGACTTGGCCTCTTTGATGAGGAGGCCAAACTGAGAGCAAACCTGGAGGCCAGATCTCTGACCGCCCACCTCGCTCTGGAGGGGCTGCAATCAGCCTGTCATCCAGGTAGGGGTACATCCAGACCCATCGGCACTGCAGGAATGCTGTCACCACTGCCATGCATTTGGTGAAGACCCTGGGAGCTAGGGAAGGTCAAGGGCATGGCCCGAACTGTGAGAGGATCCTCTGCCTGAAGCGGAGGAATCTCTGGTGGACGGACAGATTGGGAAGTGAAAGAACGCTGGCCCTGAAGGTCCAGAGAACAGAACTACACGCCTGCTCCAAGGATGGGATTATCTGAGCCAGAGTGACCATCCTGAAGGTCCAAGACCTTAGGAACCTGTTCAGGTCATGCAGGTAGAGAATGGGGCGCCAGCCCCCTGTCCGTTTTGGGACCAGGAAGTACCTGGACACAAACCCCCGGTCTGGAGGAGGATCCGCCACCTTCCTGATCACCTCTTTTTCGAGGAGCAGGGCGATATTGGCTCGGCGAGCCGACAGAGGCTGCAGACCCCATAGCCCCCCCGAGGGGCAACTGCTCGGAAGGGTGGGGCCTGCTCGAACTCCAGGGGCAGGCCCTTTCCTACCACCTCCAACACCCAACAGTCCGTGGTGATAACGGACCAGGCGGAAAGGAAGTGGCGGAGCCGTCCCCCCACGGGGGAGTGACGAGGCTGGGGGCACCCCTCAACCCGCCACTGGGCAGGCTTGGAGGAAGGACCGCCGAGGGACCTCCTGGGCTTTTACCTCCCGGCTTCCTATTGGAGGAAGCCGCGGGCTTGGGTTTGGGATGCCAAGCGCAAGCCTGCTGGCCCTGGTGCTGTTGGGCCGGACGTGCCATAGGTGCAGAAGGACAAAAGTACTTATGCTGCTGTTGTCGGCGGCCCTTGTCCTTCTGGGTGGAGGTGACCGAGTCCAGAGTGGCATTGGACTTTTCGATCCGCTGGAGGTGACCTTCCACTCCAGGGCCAAAGAGGTCGGTCCCCAGGAAGGGGACATCCGCCAGTTTGTGCTGGGTATCCGTCGTGAAAGTGGATATCCTCAGCCATGGCCACCACGGCTGCAACCGATCTGGCACAGGAGTCTCCAATGTCCAGAGCCGTTTGGAGCTGCCGTTTAGCCACCGCCCTTCCCTGGCCCCGTACCGTGGTCTGCAGGTCGGCCGGGAGATGAGGGATCACCTCATCCAGGGAGCCAATGAGGGCGTGGAGAAGTGTGCCATCAGTACGGCCGAGCTGGCCTGGCTGAGGCCAAGGGAGGACGCAGCGCACAACTTGCGCCCGCATAGTCCAGCTTTTGGACCTCGTCGGGGCTTGTCCACATCCCTAGTATTCCTGGAACGCTGAAAACGCTGTCGGTGACCAACCCTCGGCGGAGGGTGTTCAAAACCGGGCAAAGAGCCAGTAGGGACTGCATACTTCCTGGTCATCTGGCCGGGCGACGACAGGAAGCAGGCCACTGCCAGAGCTCAGGTGGCAGCCAACAATGGCTCAGCCACTGAAAAGCCTGTGGGTGAATCCCCGGTCCAGCATCTCCATGAGGGGATACTTGGCCCGCTTGGATACGGGTTCCAGCTGCATCCCGTGGACTCCGAGATGAGCCGAGCAGACCCATGAAGGACGATGGGTCTGGCCCATCGACTGGCCTCGGAGGACTCCAGGTCAATGGGCCTGGAGAACAGGGAGGAGTTGGACTCTGAGGAGTCCGCGAAGAGCTGCCTGGGGCCTGAGCCACCCTCCACCTGCCGAGGACAGTCGGGAGTGAGGGTGACAGACAACCCGTGGGGCAGGCCCTGACCCGACAGAGTCCTTGGTCGGTGCCCCGGATTTCGGTTGTGGAGGTGGAGGTTCCACCACAATCGGTGGGGCAGCTGGTTTCAGCCGAACAACCAGCCCAGGCTTGGGCACCTCGGCTACGGAGAGGGATTGTTTCGGCCGCTCTGGTGACAGCCACTTGATGGCCGGGGAAGGTGACGGTGTCAGCTTGTTCCCGGACAGAAGTAACTGCTGCCACATCAGGTCCTCGTAGCGTCGACGCAATTTGCGCCCAAGCCTTTCCTCTTCCGAGGAGGACGAGCGGCGGCACCGCTTACTTCGGTGCTGAGACAGAGACCGCCGATGTCGGCGGGATCAGCTGGACTGAGAGGATGTCCGAGACACAGACCAAGAACCTCGGTGTTTCCGAGGACGGGTCTGGGAAGGGGCAGGGGACACCCGCTCTTCCCTCGGCTCGGAAGCCTTAACTGGGGACTGCGGCACAGGAGGCGCAGGCAGGTCCTCTGTCTCCACCGGAGGAACCAGTGAAGAAGGGTTGTCGGCTTCACCAGTCGACAGCCCATCTGACGGGTCGAGAAAAATCTCGACAGTGTCAACGGGTGTCTCGGTCGGCTGACCTGACGGGGACACCAAGAAGCCAGCGGCCTTAGCCGCAACCTCGACCGAAGTAGAGTGTCGACTGTCCAGGGAAGGGGACCTCTCCCGCTCCCACGAACGCCGATGATGGGACTTACTTTTTGAGTCCTTCTTTTTGGACCGAGAGGAATGTCCCGATGGCCCCTCTCCCTTCGTGGAAAGGGACTGGCAAACCTCCTTGAAAGAAGCTGAATATGAGGTACCCAGAGAGAGCGGGATAAATGCCGTGACAGAGGAAGAGGATGATGCGGCCTGTGCCGCCTCCTCGAGGGTGATCTGTTAGAGTTGCTCAGCCGAGCCAGCCGACGTGGTAACCGCCCAACGGGCCTCCTTAGACTTCACCGGCGGGTAGCGCTTCTCGGGGCGCCCAAGCTGTAACCGGGCAGCACGGTCTTCCAGGACGTTGGCCGAAAACGAACGGCATAACTCGCAGGCCTGCGGGTCATGGTCTAGGTTGAGGCAGTAGACGCATGTGGAGTGCGGGTCCGTCCTGGACATTTTCTGACCAAAAGGGCACCACCGAAATCCGGGAGTTGATTTGTCCATCGCAGCCACGAGGGAGAAACTTGACCAAAGTCTTGAAAATTTTAAAATAAGTTTCGGGCGAACCAAAGAATTAGGATCCAGTCTACATGCAGAGCGTTAAGGAGGAAACCAGAGCTTCCAAGCGGTAAGGAAGATCTGGCGTCATGGGGCGAAGCCGAGAGTTTTACCACCTGGGTGGGTGGGAGGAGCCAGCTTGAAGACCTTCCAGCAAGATTTAAAGTGGCAAGGAACCTGCCAGACAGTGTGGATGAACAACATATCCATGTCTCTAGAAGGCCTTATTCTGCTGGCTTCTTCATATGTAAATGGCTACTAAAATATTGCTAACTTTTTTTTGAAGAAAAATCCAAACCAACTGAAAACAAAACGTGTAGCATAAAAAAAGACCTCGTTTTAGAACTACAATAAGTAATTCTCAAGCAACCTTAAGATGAGGATCGATTCTTGTGTAAACCTTCCGTTCTAGAAGGGGTGGCAGGGTCAGGGTTGTAAGGCTCATTGATGGATCCTTTAGAAGAAAAATAGTCATACTGAGTAATGTTTCTCACATAAAAAAAAAAAAAAAAACCAACACACCACACACACACACACACCAGTCAATGGATACCTACAACTAGACTCACTGGCAGTACCTTGGGAGGATGAATCTAGAACCTACTTAGTAAAAGGTTCTGGCAAGACAGCAGTTCAAAAACTGATATCCCTCCTGGACTGTATGTCCAGGAAGTGGTGTTTTGTGGAGGCATGCACTGTTTCCAGATAGCTGTTTAACAAATTTCTTGAAAGGGGATGCCACTTGTGGTTGCCACTGAGGAAGAGATGCCCCTTGTGGAATGTGCTCGTAGGCCTCTTTAGTATCTTGCCAGAGTTTTCATAACAGAACTGTATGCAGCAAACTATCCAATGAAATAGTCTTCCAAGCTGCTGGCTTACCTTTGCCAACCTCTCCATAGGTTAAAAAACACACACACACACACACACACACACACACACACACACACACACACACACACACAACTGTACTCTGGGACAAGACATCCCTTGTCTAGTCCATCTAGTGACCAAGTGCTTAGTTTTTACTCACCGATACTGGAATGTTCATGATACAGGACAAGAAAGTAGCTGACTGGATGAAGTGGAATTCTGACACCACCTCAGATAAGAAGTTCCTATTGGTTCTACGGACTACTTTGCCCCTGTGGAAAATTATGTTGTTTGGATCTGTACCGCTGGCTTGCAGTTCACTTACTCTCCTGGCAGATGTCATGGCAATCAGAAAAAAACTTTTCCATGCAATATATTTTAAATCAGCTGTAACCATAGGCTCAAAAGGAGTATCAGGTGGGCAAGACTGATGTTTAGGTCCCATTGGGGGAGAGATGGATCCTTACAGGGGAGTACAGATGGTTGAGGCCCTTAAAATAACCTTTTATAAACAGGTTACAAGGCCAAGGAATTGTCTTTACCTGCTGATGTGCAGGCTGACAGCTGTCAGGTGTATTTTCAGGTTGAAGATCTCAGACCTAGGGACTGTAAGTGCATCAGGTAGTCCAGAACCCGGGGCGAGCTGGTGCCACAGGTGCGTGGCATGCCCCCACCCATTTGCGACCATGTGCGGGGCCTTTGGGTTAGGGGAAAACCTGTAAAAAAATCAGTGTCCCCATTACCAGTTGGTGGAGGCGGCGACAGGGACCAAACAGCTGCACTACTTAAAAAAAACACACACACACACACACACACACACACACACACACACACACACACACACACACACACACACTTTCCCAGAAAAAACTGGAGAAATGCCTGGAACAGCTAAAGAAAAAACTTCCTCCACCTATGGGTCCCTCCGCGCTCTGACCAGCTGACATCTCACTGCTGTGGGTGAAACCACAGTTTTACACTCAACCCGATAAGAGTGGATAAAGTGACTACTAAGAGGCCTGCTGAACTGGCCGATTCTGGTTCCCCAAAGGAAAATCTGAAAAACTGAAGCACACAGAACCCCCTATTGTAAAGAGGACTTCTGTGGGTGCTCTGGCTCTCCCTTCTCCCCAGGAGATAGCAAAGGTGGTACAAGCCTTGCAGGGACTTTTTTCTCCTGGCCAACAGCCATCTGGGCAGACCCCAGCCGGACAGGCTGGCCCCTCAGCCAAATCCTCATTTTTCTGAAGAGGAGCAATATGGGTAGTGTGAGGAGAAGGAGGGGGAACTCACTGAGCTGGAGGTCTCCCCCAAGCCGGACTTTGGTTCTCTTCCCAGAGCTACTGAGGATTATTCCTCCCATTTCTCTTGAGAGAAGGATGGCTGATGACCTGGACATCACCACAAGTGAGGAAAGAGAGGAAGAGGAGTAGGAAGAGGTTGAATACCTCGAGATAATGGGGCTAACCCCCACCAAAGCGCTCCTCCTCCTAGTCAATACATTCAAGAAGGATGCTTTTAAGATTTTACAGATTCCAAACTCTGTCCCCTCTTGACAAGAGATTGGACAAGAAATATCAGTTGGACAGGAGGGTGCAGAATTTCTGTTTTCCCACCCTGACCACCAGGGAGTGGTGCAGCAGCATGTGACAAGACCAAAGTGCCCCTGGCTTCTCAACACACCAGAAAAGGAGTCTAGAAAATTGACAGTATGGTCAAAAGGGATACTTGCCAGCCTCATTAGCCATCAGGCAGGCTAATTTTCAGGCCTATGCAGCACAGTACCAAAAGTCACTTTGGCAATCTGTCTTCGCTTATGGCAGACAAGGCCATCACCCTTGTCGGTTGATCTTGCAGAAACTGCTAGTTTGGCTTGGAGGCAGCCAAATATCATTCAAATGGCTGCTGATATTAAACAATACAATACAGCAGCTAGGTGGATGACCAATACTGTGGCTCAGAGGCGGTTTGTCTGGCTAAGAGCTACAAATATTACCAGGACACAAAAACAAAGGTCATGGCTTTCCTCTGAGTGTAATTCCTTTTGGTGACAAATGGTGGCTTACATGAAGAAGGTGGATGAGTACAAAGCAACGTTCAAGAGCAATTCAGCCAAAAGAAGGCCTCTCCTCCACCAGGCCTTATGGGAGGGAGGCAGGGGCAGGTCCTTTCATAACAGGCCATTTTCCAGGCAATGGCTGCACCCTAGTACCAGCAGTATCCCAGCAACGGTACTTCAGGGTAGGGGCTCCAGGTGGGGATCTCAATCCCTGTCTCAGGCCCAGAGTAAACAAACACCCTGATGTGTTTTTCTCAGGCCGCCTCCTCCCTACCTCAGAGGCAGGCTGGCTCATTACCTCCAGATTTGGCAAGAAATCACACAGACAAATGGGTCCTGGAGATAGTGAGTCAGAGACGGGTCTCTGTTTCAAATCCCTTCCTGCTCTGAGAACTAAAGTATTCAGATCATGCTCCCTCGCAGAGAAAAGAAGCTGTTGGGAAGAGGCTTGAAATCTGCTATTGTCAAGGCAGTGGAGCCTGTCCCAGCTTAGCAGAAAGGAAAGGGTTTTACCACGGCATTTCCTTGTCAACAAAGAAAATGGGAAGTGGCGGCTCATCTTAGACCTCAGGGTACTAAACAAGTATTTTGACAAAGCCAAAGTTCAAAATGGTAACTTTGAGATCGATTCTGCCAACACTCCAAAAGGAAACTGGTTGGCATTACTGGACCTAAAAGATGCTCATTTCCACATCCCCATAAGGGAGTCTCACAGAAAATACCTCCGGTTCAGACTCCCATCAGGTCATTATCAATTCTCAACCCTGCCTCGGTCTCACTTCAGCTCCAGGAGCAGGGTGCGAAATTCCTATATTTTAGGTGCCCCAGGGCAGGCACTATTGTGTCAGGACACCTAGTTCTGTTTAGTGCCTGCCCAATTGGGCACCTAAGGTATAGGTGCAGTGCAGACAGTGCAGAGTTCCGCTTTCCATAACTCTGCCCTGCGTTCTAGCTGTCTTTTTTTTTTTTTTTGCTGATGTCTTTTGGGGGCAGGGCACCGGAGACTGACAATCGTATGCACAGCGCTGACAGTCATAGAAGTGGTGTCAGCTGACAGGCTCCTCCGGGGTAGAGAAGATGAGCAGACTGAAGTCCCCCTCCTTAGACTGGCAGCAGCTACAGCCAGTCAAAACTCTTGAGGGGACCATCCGTCAGACTGGAGGCAGGCTGAAGCAGTCCGAAACCAGTCAGGGACTGCAGAGTCGTCCGTCCCCTTTAACCCATGTGCTCGAGTAACATAAAACGCGTCATTCTACTGCTCTACAGTTAGAACGCGTCGTGCTGTGCAGCGCTGATCCTGAGAGTGCCATTAGACCGATGATTCATTCGATCGCCGATCGCAGTAAAACTTTGTTTCTGTGCACAAAAATAATGAAGAACTAAAAATCTTTTAAGAGCTCTTTACTGCTTTGGGGTGTAAAAGGGAATGGGGAATGACTTGTTAGGCAGGAGAGGAGGTGTGCGAGACTGTAAGGTCTGCATCTGAGGGAGGAGATTAGATTCGGCAGCCACAAAGAAATAACATTAAGTGTTTGGTCGTTTGGTCTCACTCAAGCAGGAGGATCAGTATTAGACCCTGTGAAAGGGGGTGGGGAGCAAACATCTTTGCCACTTGGCTTTTATCCGAGTAAAACAAAAAAAAACAGAGTTTGACAGAGAGGAAGGGGTGAGGTGAGACTATTTCAATTTTCAGGTACTGAAACTTTAAGCTTTCAGCTCTGAGATAACTACTTTGAGCAAAGTGTTGGCCTGCTGCATAAAATATTGATTATTAAGTGTACCACATTTCTGGGACCCTAGCAGCAGCTTCAATCTCAACTTAGGAAGTACTTTAGGCAACTAAACTACAGCAGAGTAGTGGGACTGAGAGGTGGCCATTCCCAGTCAGATTGCAGTCTGCAGCTGTCTTTTGTTTTTCTTTCTAGTAAATCACTAACTAGTTGCTGAGCTAAACTTGCAGGGAAAAATCTTTATTCTCTGTCATTAAAATCTGGACTGTCTACTCTGTTTTGTTACCCTTACCTGCTATTAGCTACCTTATCTAATATAAAGAGCACTGTATAACCTCTGAGTTGTGGAAGGTAGTAGCTATTTGAAAAAAAACATTGCGAAGGGAGCTACAGCTACTGAGACATTAAAAATTATGTAAACTTAGGGGCGGCATGTAAATAGCTGATTGGGCATGTACTTTTTCTTATTACATGCCCAAGTGGGCATGTACTGTTTTTCACGAATTTCATACCCTGTCCAGGAGTGTTCAAGTGCTTAGCAGCAGTTGTGGCTCACCTTCAAAGACAAGGTGTCACACAGTGTTCCCATATTTGGACGACTGGCTGGTGGTAGGAAAATCACCACAGCAAGTCAGACAATATCTGCAGATCAACCAGAGGCTTCTGGAGTCCCTGAGATTTCTGATAAACCACAACAAATCTGTTCTTTTACCTGCACAAGTGCTGCAGTTCATAGTGGCAGAGATTAACACCATGCAAGGCAGGGCCTACCTGCCTTTAGACAGGGTAAGAAGTATCCAGCTGATCACAAGACTCATTCAGCCTGCACAAGACAAAAACTGCAAGGTAGTTCCTACAGCTCCTGGGCCACATGGCTGCAGCCAAAGGCACAGTCCTAGGTTCCGGGTTCCAAATGAGACATCCAGTTCCATCACAGGGCACACTGGTGTCAAGAGAAGAGAGCCTCTCTCAAAGTTGATTCCAGTAACAAAAAACTTTGTTACAGGAACTTCAGTGGTGGAAAGAGGAAGTCAATCTAAGAGAAGGGGTTTCCTTTCAGCAAGAGTCCCCATCAGTTGTTCTCACAACAGATGCATCTCTACTGGGGTGGGGCGCCCATTTAGGAGACCACACTACCTAAGGTACTTGGTCAAGTGCAGTCACTCCAGCACATAAACCTGCTGGAACTCAGTGCAGTGTTTTTGGCACTAAAGGCCTTCACAACACTAGTACAAGGAAAAGTGGTACAAGTCAGGACCGACAATACCACCACAATGTACTACATAAACATGCAGGGAGGTACAAGGTCAAGTCCTCTCTGCTGTAAGCTATGAAAATCTGAGCCTGGCATACTCCCTGGGAGTTTCCCTACATGCAATCCATCTGCAAGGAAAGATAATAGCCTCAGATTGAGTCGAATCAACCAGGCCCATTACTAATGGACCTGAACAGGCAAATGGTGGAAGTGATTTTCAGGAGGTGGGGCACCCAGAGGTAGACTTGTTCGTGTCCCACCAGAACCACCACCTGCCACAGTACTGTTGCACACCACCAGATCGGGGAACAGTACCCACTGGAAGCTCTAGCTCCGAATTGGTCAGGGAAGCACCTGTATGTATTTCCTCCCTTCCCTCTGGTGTACAGGGTATTGCTCAAGCTCAGGTCTATCGGCATCAATGATCCTGATCGCACTAGACTGGGCCAGGCAGCCACAGTACTCTGCTGCTCTCCATGTCTGTGGCCGAGCCAATACACCTTCTCTGGAGGCACAATCTGCTAACCATCAACCAGGGGAGGCTCCTGCACCCGAACCTCAGGTCAATCAGGCTCAAGCCATGGCTCTTAAGGATCTAGAATATGCAGGCTTGCATCTTTCTGAAAGTGTCTTGAACATTTTAAAGGAGAACCGTAGCAAACGAGTATCTCCTTACCCCGTAAAGCTGACCCTCCGGTTTAGCTTTAGCCCACAAAAGCGGCATTTTTCTTGCACCGCAAAAGTTAAATTTATTTTGTAAACGTCCGTGAACCGGAAGTATGGCCGGCGCTGGGGGCTCCATTAGGTGTAACAGTGCGGCGCTGCTCCGCTCGCTTCAATACAAGTGAGCAGAACAGCGCCGCACTACCAACACCGAACACCATCGAGGTGTGCTCCCCACCTGAGCCCTGAGGCGTCTGTGGAGAGTGTCACAGTCGGGGACGGCACTGTGAAGGGGACTCCTGCCGAGAGGTTCCCTGAATGTAGCCACCATTGCCAATCTCGAATTACAGTCTTCGTGATTCAGATTGGATGCTGCAGATGGTCTTGCTTTTGGTCCCATTGTACCCATAACATCCACTGGGTTACCCGCATGTGGAGACGGGCTAGCGGGACTGTTGCAATGGCCGCAGCTATGTGTCCAAGCAGGCAAAGGACCAGTCTGGCTGGGACGGTATTCTTTGCTGACAAGTCCCTGATGAGGGATCTGATGTGTTCCGCTCTGTCCAGGGGAGAAAAGCAATGGACAGTGTCAGAACTCTCGATAAATTGCAGCGCCTGGGACGGAACCAGGTGTGACTTCTCGTAATTGATGAGAATGCCCAAGGTCTCAAGAGCGACTGAGTGCAGTGAATGGAGACATCAGGGCCTCCCGTGAGGGCGCCATGAGAAGCCAGTCGTCGGTAGGGGAACACATAGTGGCCCTGTCCTCAGAGACAGCTCGACCACCATGCACTCCGTGAAGACCCGAAGTGCCGATGACAGCCCGAAGGGAAGAGCTCGGGTCCGATAATGGCAGCCCTGAAACTCGAAGCACAGGAACCTCCTGTGCGCCTGAGCGATAGGAATGTGCAGATAAGCGTCCTGCATGTCCAGGGACGCAAGAAATGAGTCCTGCTTCAGCATGGGAATCAGGCCCGGGAGAGTCACCATGGGGAAACGCTTGTACACGACCGAAAGACTGAGGTCGCTGAGGTCCAGTATTGGATGTAGGTCCCCTGTTTTCTTTGTAACCAGGAAGAAGTGAGAATAATACCCTAGTCCTCTCTGGTTCCCTGGTACGTGCTCTATAGCTTTTTTTTTCCCCAGAAGTGCGAGCACCTCCTGCTGAATGAGCAGGGCATGCTGACCCGAACAACAGGAAAGCAGGGGAGGTCTTGTAGGTGGGTTGTCTATGAACTCTATGTAATGGCCTCTTTTGACCACTCAGAACCCACCTGTCGGTGGTGATAGATTGCCACCCTGAAAGGTGGCGCATGGCGACCTCCAACTTTCTTTGCCCATTGATCCTGAGGAGGGGCCGAAGCAGTCATGTTGTGGCAGTTTGTCCCCGCGGGTGGGCCAACTTTGAGTAACGCTGGCCTCTGCCTGGGGACGATCCGCTTGGGCTCTGCGCGAAAGTGCCCCTCTGCTGCTGGCCGGAATGCTGCTGCCGCCGTTGTAGCTGGCCGTGAAAACAGCTCTGTTTCCTATGAAAGGAACTAGGCCTAGATCTGCACATGGCTTGTACAGATTGGACTGCCTTCCCTGCGTCTTGGAGCTTGGTGATAACCTTCTCGGAGGATTCACCACACACCACCTCGCCGTTATATGGGACGTCTAGAATATTTTTATGTACGCCCGTGGTAAAGCCGGAGACACGGAGCCAGGAGAGTCTCCGGAGACAGACGCCTGAAGCTGCAGCTCTGGCCGAAGAGTCCACCGAGTCGTATGCGGCTCTAAGCACTTGGGTCCCCACATCTGACCTGGTGCGGAGGAGGTTTAGGAGCCCGCTTTCTGGTCGCCATTGGGAAGCTTTTCAACCAGGTCACGGCGTGCTCTGAAACTGAACCATATGGGTAAGGTAGTTCAGGGACCTGATGGCACAAGTAGCAGCCACGTACGTGCTCCTCCCCAGGGCATCCAATTGCTTGGATTCCTGGTCCGGTGGCTGAGTGCTCATATGCTGGGGTCTCCGAGACCGGTCATGTGAAGCAGTGATGACCAGGGAATCTGCCAAAGGTTGCTTCGCCAAATACTGGTCCTCTCTAGGGGCTCTGTACAGGTGGTCAGCCTTCTTCGGCACCGCAGGAGTGGAGTGTGGACGTTTCCACGCAGCCTTGGTGAAATCTGTGAAGGTGTCCACCAAGGGTGGCACTACCACAGGCTTCGGGTCTTTTTGCCGAAGGTAGCGGGCAAGGCGTTGTCGTTCGGGGTCAAGGTCCTCAGCATCCCACCTCATGTTGTCCTGGATGTGCCTCAAAATCTCAGCGAAAGAGGGATCATCCGGTGGAGACCTGGGAGGCTTGTGTGGGTCAGGAAGAAGAGGTGGCAGTGGAGAAGGCGATCTGGAGTACTCCGGTATCCGATCTTGAATCCTCCCCGGAGGTACCGGGCTGCCTGGGTCATTTGGGGCTAGGTGACCCTGAGGGGATCTGGAGGAAGCCTTCTCCTGTCAGTAGATCTGTCCCTAGGAGGTGGAGTTTGCCCTTGGGGATGGAGGTCATCCACTGGCCCCTTAGGTGGAGGCGAGGCGTGAGGGGGGGAGGAGGAGGAGTAACAGTAATAGTAGTAGGACGGGCGGGGACCACATCCTGCTTGATGGTGTCCCACCAAAAGGTAAAGAGCTCCTTCACCTCTGCAATGTTCACACCCGACGGACCTGGCACCGGTGGCCTGTCGCAGGGGTCAGGCGTCGGGTCCCCGGGGTCTCTGATCCGGGAGGGTTCCCATGGGAGCCCGGCATCCTCTGTGTCACCAGCCTGGTCTTCGGGCTGTGGGGTGTCCTCTGTGGAATCCCACGACCGCGTCCGCGGCGACGGGGTGCGGTCTTCTGCTCCAGGGTAGCCAGCGCCAGTCCCCTGGCCGACATCTTTGATCTGGCGCCTGGCCAGCTGACGGTGTCTAGCCGTGTGTCGCCGGCTCCTGTGAGCGCCCGGCCGACGTAGTGTGTGTTTGGTCGATGTCGGATGGTGGGCAGGACGTCCGCTTGAGGGACATCAGGTCCTTAGTTTTCTTGCCTCTGGATCAGAACCTCTGGTGGTTGGGAGACCGACCTGAGTCGTGTCCGCGTGACGGGAGGATGAAGACTTGTGGCGCCACCTGACTTCAAGAGGCCTTGAGGGTGTTGATGAAGCCGAGGGCCTTGAGGTCTTGAGAGGCTGGAGGATGAAGAACCTTTGGAAGACCCGAGCTTAACCGGGGAGGTTGCGACCGAGCCCTGGAGGAGAGCGGTCCATCTGGATCCAGATCTACGGAAGTCCGAGGCCCAGTGGGGACCTAGACCTCACCTTCTCCCGGTGTTTGTGGGATTTGGATGAAGATTCTCCCCTGGAGGAAGGTTCCTGGTCCATACTTTTAAGCTTTTCTTCAAGAAGAAACGCCTGAAGTACCTTCTGACGGCGGATACTGGTGTGGCTATTAAAACCCTTGCAAAAGGTGCAGGCCTTGGTGTCGTGGTCCGGGCCTAGGTAACGCACACAGGACGAATGGGGATCCTTTAAGGGGATCTGTTTGCCGCAGGCACACTTTGAAAGGTGACCCTCAAAAGATGGAGTTGGAGAGGACATCAGTTGTGCAGAGCAAAGTTGTTCAAAAATTATTTGGAAGTTCAGTAGTCGTCGTACGCTAGAAAGGAGACAGAGAGGCCGATGCTGGCGAGTCGACGGCGGGAAAAGAACTGGGGATTATGGTGGGGACCGCCTTATGTACTATGCCCGACGTCGGAGGCGGTCCCCACTGAATACTGCAGGCTAGAAAATTTCCGGGGTCCTGGGCGCCTGCCGCTTCAGTCCTAATGGTGTAACCTGCTGCAAGAGCTGTTTCTCAAGTAAGATGACCTGTTTCTTAGTCTGCAAAGAGTTACAAATACCGAGTATTACTGGGGTTAGAAAAAAAAAAAATACTTGCCATAGTAATGTTTCTTTCCAGTGACTCAGGTATTCAGAATGCCCCACCTGCCTCCCTTCTAGAACCAGTAGCCACTGCACTCCTAAATACTGTACACTCTATGCGACGAAAGTGCCACTTCCTGGTACTGTCTTTCTAACTATGTTCATAGTGGTCCCTCCTTTTATTATTATTATTGAAATGTTCACAGGAAAGCACACCAAACAACAAGTTGCTGGTCTCCTGCTGTGACTGGGGTGGGGTGTACAACTGGATGAAGAATTAGAGTATTACATTTATCGATCCAAAAATTACCGGAAATAAGGTGGGAGGAATCAGTTGTGAAGGGCAGGTTAACACAGTGCTAGTGCAATCTGTGAGCACCTCAGACAGAACAAAAGTGCAAATTATTAGCTCAAGTGAACCAATTCCTTTGATTAAGTGCAGGAGGCAGAGAAGGGACAGGAGAGAGGTGGGGTAAGGAATAGGGAAGGACGAAGTCATACCTGGAACTGGCCCTTCAGAGTGCAGAGATAGCCGCCAGTGGTGGAATGAAGCAAGGACTTAGAGTAAGGGTAAGAGTAGGCAAGGACCAGTTGGGTAGAGATAGTACAGGGGATGGTGAAGGGAAAGAGGAGAAGGGGTGAGAGAAACTTGCCTAAGACTAGGCCTCTTCAGGATGCTGAAAAACCCTGCCAGAGAACAGAGTCAGGTGAGGACGGGTTAGGTAGAGAGGATGGAGGGGAAGGGAAGGGGCGCAAAAAAAAAAAAAAAAAGAAGTAATTTCCCAGTGCTGGACCCTCCAGGATGTTGCACTGCCAGGGGCAGAACTAGGAGATAGTTGGAAGCAAGAAATAAAAGGAAAGGAGGGAAGAGGAGGAAAGAATAAGCTTCCTAAGACTAGGCCACTTCAGGATGCTGAGAACCCTGCCAGAGCGCAGGAATCAGGTGAGGACTGGTTGGGTAGAAAGGGTATAGGGAAGGGGAGTGAAGGAAGAGTAATTGCCCAGTGCTGGCCCTCCAGGATGCTTTTTCAGGTGACTGACATTTTGGGGTACCTCAATGTTTTACTCTCCAGTTGGAGGATTTATTTGGGGGGTTAAGGGTAAGATTATCATCATTGTTGTTATTTAATATACTTAGTCCTCGAGGGCCTGTCTTTCCAAGCGTCCAGGAAATCTGACGGGTTTAGAACTAAGGCAGTTAGTTCAAGGCAGCATTTGAAAAGTAGTCACATGCAAAAAGTTATTATTTGCATGTGTTCCATTCTTTACGGGCAGTTCTGTCTTAAAGGAACTGCAGAGAGTTCCGAATACCCGAGTACTGGGAGGAAATAACATTACTATGGTAAGTAATTTTTTCATCCGCCAGCTTGTGCTGGGTGTCTGCTGTGAAGGTAGAGATCCTCAGCCAAGACCTGTGGCACATGGTCACTGCATCCGCCACAGAATGGGCCACAGGAGTTCCCAATGTCCATGGCTGTCTGGAGCTGCTGTTTAGCCACAACTGGACCCTGATCTTGGACCTGTTGTTTGACCGTGGTCTGGAGGTCCACTGGAGATGAGGGAGCACCTGGTCCAAAGTGTCTAACAAAGAATGAGAGAGTGGGCCATCAGGTGAGAGCTCGCTATGGCGGCGCATGCCGAAGAGGCAGAATAGCCCTTTTTCAAATCGTCCAATTTCTTGGACTCCTTATCATGCGGTTTGTCGATGTCCCCCATGTTGCCGGAGAGCCTGAACAGAGTCTGCCACCAAGCCCTCGACCGAGGGATGTTCTGGGAATCCCAATAGGGAGCCAGTAGGACCACATATTTGTGGGCCATCCGAGCCAACAGTCTGGGCAGAATGGTCACAGTCAAAGCTCCAAGGCAGGGCCAAAAATGGCATCTGTGACTGGGAAAGCTTCCCCAGGGGAGTCACCCAGATCCAAGATCTTGGTAAGAGAGTACCGAGCTCTTTTTTGAACGGACTCCATCTTAAGATCCGTGGATTCCGAGATCAGGCAGAGAAGGCCCATGAAGGAGGTAGGACCTTCACCTGTTGAGAGACTGCCAGCCGACTCGGTGTTCACCGGACGGGAGTCTAAGGAGGAACCCTCTGACTCTGAGGAATCGAAGAGGGGTCGACCACCGGAATCAGGAGAAACCCCGGGGAAGGCAGAGCCGGGATCAATGTGGTCGGCTACTGCGGCTGAGAAGGCATCAGTCTCTGTGGCGAAAGTTAAGTGGTGGTCAGGGTGGGAGCCGCACAGGCTTCATACCAAACAGCTGTTGCCACATGAGATCCTCGTGAAGGCCGGTATAGACAACTTACACCAAGCCTCTTCAACAGAGAAAGAGAATGAAGAATAGTGTCTGCACCACTTTGCTGGGCCAGTGAGGAGCCGATGTCGGCACAAGCCGCCAACCAACGGAAATAAGACTGGGACCTCGACTGCTGGCAGGACCGTGGCAAGCCTCAGAGAGTGCCGCCAGAGACAGAGCACCTGTTTCCTGATCGATAAGAGGTGGTGGGTCAGCGGACCGATCTGCCCCGCCCTGGGTCAGAGTCAGGACCTGGACAAAAAAGTATCAGCCTCCTTGGTTGACAACTGGTTGACCGGCTCAAGAAAAATCACGACCAGAAGATCTACCAGTGTCTCTGCCAACTGGCCTGATGGGGTTACCGTGGAGCCGGCGGCCTGGGCCAAAGATTCAACTGAAGTCTGATCTGGTGAGGAGCAGGAATCTTATGACCAAGAGCAAGAGCGTTCCCAATCCCACAATCAACAGCAAGACTTTTTTTTTTTTGGCCTCTTTTTCAGGCTTGGTCATGTGTGCTGACAAGGGGCCCTGGCCGTGACACCAGAGCCTGGTTCTAGGGAGGCTGCTTAGAGTGTACTTGGCCTTGTGGGTTTTTCTGTGTCACCATTACCCCTCCAGCTTTTGTCCCATTCCTGCCATAGAGCTTACCAGACCCCTTAACAGGGTTCGACAAATCCAATAGTCCAACGTCCCGGGCTATCAACGAAGAGTCAGCAACAAGTATTTTTCCTGGAGCCAATAGTCCATGGACAAGTACTGCAGCCCAAAATAAAAAATTAAAACACAACACACACGTTTTTGCCTGTTGTACCATTTGTGTCCAAAGGGTGTGCTCACATCACCCACTGTCCGTAGCCATGTAACTCCTTCAGCATTGGGAAGCGAGTCATGCAAAGGAGTCTGTGAATTCACCAGGTGTGTCGCCGTGGATGAAGAGCGAGCATGGGAGAGGAGCAAGTGGCAAAGCCAAAGTCAAGAATCAGCTACTGAGAGCAGAGAGGAGCACGCCACCAACTGTATGCAGGTACGCGAGGGAAGGGAATCTACTGACTGCTGGTGACTGGGTGGTCACTGTTGTCACTGCTATAAAGGATGTGGATTGTGAAGGAAGGTGCACTTTTCCCCAGTCTAGAGAGAAAGGACATGCTCGGCTGTCTGGCAGAGACCCGGAACACTGTGCAGCGCCTCTCTTGACTTGCAGCTTGCTGTGAATAAGGTAGGATCAGGAAGTCCTGGGCTCTGCAAAACTGTCAGGGCACCAGCAAAAAAAAAAAAAAAAAAAAATCAATCCAACTAAATACAATAAAAAAAAAAAAAAAAATGAAGAGCGAGGTGAAAGTGACTGGTGGTGATGAGCAGGGTGGGGCAGGAGCCACGAGGTCAGGTCTGCAGACTGCCCACACTCAAAGGCCAGGCAGACAGGAAAGAAAGAGGAAGTGTGTGTGTGAGTGTGAGTGATTTGGTGGAAGCAGGGTCTGGTACTGAAGAGCTCCATCCAGGGAGAAAGGACATAGTGGTTGGTGGCTGTGATGAAAGGCTCAACTGCTGAGCCTCAGTACTTTGTCATTTAATTGAGGGGAGAGGCCGAGCTAGTAAGTTAGCTGCCTCTGCCAGTCCTGCCATTAATCTGGGCAACATACTGAATAAAAAAATACAGCAAAAGCTGAACACTAGTAGGAAGGAAGGGTGTAAGAAATTTATTTTTTTAGTGTCCATCTCCTCCCAATCCCATTCCGGTGTACCTCACCCCCAGTGAAAGACACCCACACAGTGACTAACACAAAATACATTTTAGTATAAAAAACAAAAAAAGTGGCCAAGCAAGCCTACATCTACATAATATTGAGGAAAAAAAAAAAACCACAAAAGTACATTTTGTGTTTATTTTTGTTTACACACACAATATATACAATCTTTAAAATAGTCTTCCAACCATGGACTACCATTTGCAACATTGGGACTACCATTTTGGCTAGGCCACTTGTACTGGACTAACATGTAAATTTGAAATGTGTCGATCCCGCCCTTAATCTTCTGTCCTTTGTCTCCTTTACACAGGCTCTCTGAAGTGTTCCTCGGACACTGACCCTCCCAGTGCCGATGCAGCCTGCACATTCCCCAACCAAGTACGAAGCACTGAAGCAGAGTGCGCTCCACAAGACTGCGGCCACGTCGCTGCTGGTGCAACAGCTGACCCACCTTCCCTCTCTGGGTGGGCATTTCCCTTATAGGCAGGACAGCCCATGTGACCCTGTCACATGACAACACATTGTGTTCCTATCACCCCAGACCCCATTAGCAGCTTATTATGCTGGACCTCTAGAGGTTGCCACTGAGTATCTTCTTGTGGGGTAACAATTTAAGCATCCAAACCAACGTTATAGAAGACTTTCCATGTAATACTCTCCATCCATCCTTTAACCCCTTCACCCAGTCACCTGGTACTATTCCAATATGGATTTTGAATCTAGGACCCTGGTGCCTGGCCCTCCTTAGTCAGCACCACCATCCACTAGGCCACACAGCCAACTAGAGTAAACTACTCCAACAGCTTCTTTTATCAGTTGGGCCCCCTGTGGTTACATGCGGCATTACAACGCTGGTATCTCCTTCCTTTAAAAACACCTCTGAACTCTGCAATTAGCTAGACAACACTGTACTTAGTGGTAGCTTGTCAGCAGAGCTGCAATCCCTGGCTGCTCAGGACCCTCTCCCTCTCATCTAACTCCTTTCAGGATCCACTCTCTAGGACAAATCATTTTTATACCTAGGAAACCAGATCAACCCACTATCACAACAACCTGATTGGCATACACTTACCAACCCACTCTAAACACCTCCATCTTCACTCCTAGCCACGCTAGGCAAACACCAACATCCACTCTGGTGCTTGGGACTCCTCCTATTGTCACCTACCCTAGGCACAGCCCCCCTTTCCATCTCCAATGACTTCTGCTTCTCAAACTTACTGGCTGCATCTCAGCAAACGTCACTATTCTGTGCTGTTATACTTCAAGCTGAAGCTGCTACAGATGCCCACGTACAAAAAGAAACCTCCCCTGGCTGCCCCCACCTGGTGTATCTCCAAGAAACACCAGCCTCTGGGCTCATTTCCTGTACCTCTCCCTAGCTGGTGACATGGAGACAAACCCAAGTCCCCTGTCTCCCCCACCATGGTATGGCCACAAATATATTAAAATTGGTCACCTGAATATTTGCAGCCTCACAGCAAACAAGACTGACCTTGAAGCCTGGACAGCACATTACTCCCGACATACTCAGGATTTCAGAAACTTAGCTCAAGTCCTCCACCCTGATCCTCTCTGCAATCTCCCTCATTACTCCTTTCTCGCCTTGACCACCCCTCCTCCAAGAATGGAGGTGGTCTCCTCATCTACTTTAGGTCCCACCTCAACTTGACCATGGTCCCTCATCCCACCAGCAATGCCTCAGCCTGGGAATTTCTGCATGCCACACTTTCAATCCCATGCCAAAAAAAATTCACAATGTGTATACAACCCGCCAAAAGGTGGCACCACAGGACTCACTGCCTCATCAAGCCATCGCTCGAGCAGACTAGACAAGACGAGCGGCCTGCATCTGCTGGCAGTTTCGTATGTTTGTATGTTCGTATTGTAATGCAGGCTTGCATTAGCACTAGTAAAGTGGAAGTCAGTTTGATCCGCTGCCTCAAATGCTGGGGTCAGACCAGAAAATCTGAAGTCAAATTTCTTGAATGGCTTTGTACAACATTATCCGATACTTTTTCTGCTTAGGATATCTGTGCAAATCAAACCTTTCAATATACAGGTCAGTGCTGAAGCACTGTTTTATTCTGTGCTTCAAAATCCTCAAAATGCTATTTGGGGACTTCAGTAGGAGGTTAACACAAGCCCTGGTAATGTGATCTCAGTCATGACTGGCTTAGCCCAAAGCGGAGCTCCTATGAACTGCTTATCAGTAGAGCCTGCCTCCCCAAATCATCTCAGATCCAATGCGATCCTCCCAAAGAGCACATCCTCCACTCTGTTAGACAAGATGCTCACCAACCGTCCCGTCTTGATCAGAGTCAGGCGGTTTAACAGACTCCATCAGTGATCACTCCCCACCTACTGCCTCTGGAAAGCCCACCCCAAACATTCCTCCCAAGTACTCACTTTCGGAAACCTCGCCAGCCTTGACTCAGCCACGCTTAGAGCAGAGCTGCAGCTCACTTACTGGTCCTTCCTAGTAGCCATCTCCAATGTAAACACTGCTTTGGAAATCTTCCAATCACACATCTCCAGGCTTTTTCCAATCACCAGGAGGAGGGCTGGGGCTCTGCCACGCCCTGGCTCCACAGTCACCTCCTCTCCCTTTATAAAGGAAAGAGAGAGAGCCTCTGGTATGCCTACAAGGCATCTTCTGATCCCCAGGACTGATAACTACCGTTCTCTGTGGAATCGCTGCAAAAGAGAGACATCATGCAAAAAGCTCCTATTGCAAACCTAAGCTCACTGCCTCTGCTGGCAGTCCTAGAAGATTCTGGGGTCACTCGAAAGGGCTACTGGGTGCTCCCCCTCGATCCTCAACCAATGAAATGATCATCAACGCCTCCCACTGCAACAACCCCTTAACAATAACCAATGTTTTCAGCGCCCAATCTCCCCCCACCCAGGACACTCACCCCACGGCCCAGACCCCTTTCTGCCAAGAATTGTCTCAAGGGTGAGCGTCTGAGTCTCCTTAAATCCCTATCACTGAATGCTGCCCTGGCCCTGATGGGACTGAGACCAAGATTCTAAAATTTGGGGCCCATTACCCACATTCTACAATCTATCCCTCACCCACGGCATAGTTCCAACGCTCTAGAAAGCGAAGCTAGTCCCCATTCAAAAAAACAATCTCATAACTTTTCTCCATATTGTCCCACTGACCTTCTGCCCCTCCTGGGCAAGCTCCTTGAGAAAAAAAATAGTTGCCTCCCAACTTATCGGCTAACTTGACTCACAACCTCCTCATCCCTTGCCAACATGGTTTCCGCAAGGGCCATAGTACATCAACCACCGTCATCAAGTTCTCCAGTGACATCCAAACTGCCATGGATCAGGGCCAACTCACTGACACCATCTTTATAGACCTATCCAAGGCATTCAATCTCACTGACCACCCCTTTTCACTCAGAAATTAGCGCTCTAGGATCATTCCCACAAGCCACCTCAGTTTGCAAACTACCTGTCTGAGCACAGTTAGTTCATCAAGTTTGGCATGGTCTCTCTCACAAACTGCCAGTCACCTGTGGTGTCCCCCAGGGTCCATTCTCGGGCACTCCTTTTCTCAATTTTATCAATCATCTCCCCACTGTCTTCATCTTCTCCACAACTGTTATGTCTGCTCATGATATAACCCTCTATCATAGCGCTCAAAGCACCCAGCACATAAACTCCCAGTTAAATATGGATTTCAAACTCATACAAACGTGGCTTGTGGAAAACAACCTGGTTCTCAATGCCGCAACATCCCAAGTGATGCTATATGGTTCCCGTAGCCATTGAGGTTCCTGCACTCTCCTCCTAGATATCAGATGCAGCAATGGCTCCCCCCTCTCCACAGGTCGAGGATTTCAAGTACCTAGGTATCACCCTAAACCCTTGTCTTGATTTCCACCTCCACATCACCACAAATCAATGTCGCCACCACTCGTATTGGGATGGTCTACTGCCTTAAGCATCTTCTCACACCCCCACCTGGAAAACCACTGCCCAAGGCCCACTCCTCCCCTGCCTACAATATGGGTCCTCCTCATCTACAATGCCCCTCAGGATCCTTGTACTAGTGGGATGTCACTTATAACAACATTTTCCGCTTTGCCCTCTCACCCCCACACCTCAACCACCACTGCCCACTCTACAACTCCTCAGGATGGCTATCCCCCTCTGCTTCACGATCCTTTACTCTAGGATGCTTTATACATAATCAACTATAGACCCCCTCTCCTGCTATTTCCATCCCACACCTTCATAGCTCAAGTGCAACCTATTCCCTCAGATCTCGCAATCCCACCCAACTTGCCACTCCTAGGTGCGCTACTAAAATGGGTGAACATGCCTTCGCTCTTCCTCACGCTGTTCGTTGCTCCACCACCACCGTCCTTCAAATTAGCCCTCAAAACCCATCTCTTCCAATCCACAATCTGCAACACAGTTTACAACCCCCATGACCCCTCGACTCCCCAATCCAACCCGCTGCCTTCACAACCTATTTCGTCATTATACCGAGAATGTTTGGCTGCTCTGTCACCACACACACTTACTTACAAGTAAGCACTTCTGTCCCCAACCTCATGCACTACACTGTCCAGAGCAACCCTCTCTTAAAGTCTTTAAGTCTCCCTAACAGCTGCTGAACAAATCCTTGTCTAATTCAGCCACCTGTAAAATCTCCAGTTTCCTCCTGTTTGAATCATGCTACTGTCGCTATAAAGCATGCTGTAAACCTGTAGCCTGCTTCTATGGAAGTGTTTTGTATTGTGCTACTATCGCTACGAACTATGATCTACTTTTGTGCGGTGCCTTGAAAATCACTTTCCTCTTGTAAATGTAATCTGCCACTACTGAAGTCATTTGAAGTGTGCAGTTATCACTATGATGTTCATTTATACACTGTATCCAGCTCTTGTGTTTGTGTCTTATGAATCAATTTTCTGTTCTGGTGTAATGTAAATCATTATTTTGTGAAATGTAATCTCCTGGGTCGTACCTGAAAATAGGCACACTGTTGTCTAGTGTACTTACCCCATTAACAAAAACCAAGTAAATTAAAAATAAATATTCTGCACCAACAAATCAAGTATGAATAAGATACACTTTCCTGTGGAAGAAAGGCCTTCCCCTGCAGGTATCTAGCTCTGCACCTGCACTGGTTTTGTCAGAGACTTCCACAGATTTGGAATCTCAGGTTCTCCTGGGTGCTCCTTACCTGCTGAAGGGAGCACAATGCCTTTTTCGCTTTCCCTGATACTAGTCGGGTGTCTAGGCAGGGGTAGAAATAATTGTTTGCGGATGGCTGTCCAAGGGACAGGTGCAATATTCATTTTTGACTGGCCCACAGAATTTGTACCCATTCTGTTGATTTTTTACTAAGTTTGTATTTCTTTTTTCGAATACAAGTGGATAGCAAATAGTGTTCCCCTTAGCTAGTACAGTCCCCTGAAAGGGCTCAATAGCCGATGGTGCTCATTGTAAGGTGCCCTAAAAAAGGCTACTAAAAACATTATCCACTAGCTGGTGCATGGTGGCCCTGAAAAGGGCTTAACAAGTTGCTCCCAGTTCACAGTCCTAATGAGGACTTTTAAATTTACTTCCTCCTGCTCAGTGGTATCTGCTCTACCCTGACAAGCCGATCACCTTCCTCTGCTTCTACATGTAGCCTGGACACCAAAAGTCTCCCTCTGCTTAGTAAACCTGACAAGGGCTTTTTAACCAGCCTTCCCATCTCCCATCTCTGACGCCCTTCCCTGCTTTAACAGGGTTTTAAGTGTTGTCTTAACCAAGTTCCTGTCCTACTTATAACTACGAGTCTGCCCCTCTTTCTGCCTTTACTGTCTACCGGAAAAGGGCTTTCAATAGTTTTCCAGCCCCTTACAATGGCTTTTAATTTGCCTTACCCAGGCACCTCTTAGTAGACAGCCCTGAATAGGGTTTTAATTTGCATACCAAACTCTGCTTCCTGTGAACACGAGCTAGTCTTGGCCTGCTACTTCAAGTACACCAGACAGAGAAATAAGGTATGCAATGCAGAAAGCTACAAGGAAGACAGGCAACAAAATGATGCACCATGACAACACATGCACAGTACGGCACAGTTTCAATTTCTGCTGCTTGTTGGAACCGCTGACTGCACAGAAGAGGCTATCACAGGACACTCGATTGAATGAACTGTCATCGCCAGCATGTGACACCATGATGTTGGGACATCCATAGCCCAGCCTTACAGGTGGTAGCACAGAAACACAACCAGCTGTTCCTGGGAAAACTGGGTGTCTGGGACAGGCAGAGCAGTGATTATTTCGGCTTGTTTTTATTTATTTATTTTTTTAAGGTGGGCTGTTACTGCGGCTAGGCACTTTGTGAATATCCTTGGTGCTGAGGGAAGGGCTGCAAACTAAAACTGTCAGTTTCCCAGGCCAAAACTGAGGTATTTTCTATGGCAGAGTCACACTGGAATGTGGAAATAGGCATCCTTCAGATCCAGAGACCCCAACCAATCTCCTGACTGTAGGGATGTCCAATGTGATCATCTTTTCTTTTTCAATGTGTCTGTTACGATATCTCAACTCTAAAAAAAAGAATGGGTTGCCATTCCCCATGTTTATTATGGGTCAGAAGGTATTTTAAAGAGAGACCCTTACCCGGCTGTGGTGTAAGGACCTTTTCTACTGCTTATGCCTGCAGTAGATTCTTTACTTCTAGTTCCAGAAGAATTCTATTGGTGAGGGAGCTGGGAAGTTTTCTGGTCTCTGCAGTTTTGGAAACCTTCTGAATTGCATTGACAATCTCGGACCTACTAATTTCAAGACCCACTTTTCTGGTCATTTTTACCCATTCCTGTAAGTAGTGGGTCACCCACCCGCTCCCCCAGGGCAATGGCCGACTGGCAACCGGGGAACAACTGTATGGTGTTCTGACTGCAGTTTATGAGCTGGTGCTGCAGGACACCTGAAGCCCCTCCTGCCTCAGACTCTGTAGTAACCTCTTGGAGGTTGGTACTCGTAAGCAGTGTAAGGTCTTAGATAGTAATGCCTCCTTTCCATAAGGTCTATAGAAATGAGAGGCCTTTTCTTAACTCAAACATGGACTTGTACTGGTCTACATTTTCATGAATGCCTGCTTTGTCACCAGATAAGAAACTTTCCTCAAAGGGGAAATAATGTCTTAAGCCCAAGTGTCCTGGGTAAGGATGGTACCCTTTAACCAGGCAAACGTCCTCAAAACTGTTAGGTATATTAGACTTTAAGGTCCATGTCAAAGACAGAGACGCTCCAGCGTTCAAGAGTTACCATGTTGGGAATGTTTCCGATTAGAAATTGGGGAGGGTACAGTTAGATATAGAAAATCTCAATTCAGCACGTGAACCGGTAAATACTACAGACACTGCTAATGACATTCTGGGTGATGCTATTGCTGAGGACAATGATTTCCCAATTGAGAATACGGATGTTCTGCATAATGTTTCTGTCACAGTTTCTCGTTGATTTCGCTTTAATGGCAAATACTGGCCTTAAGGGCAAAAGCATTTTCTGTACTAGCCTTCCGAGGCATCCTGCCATTAAAATATTTGAATGTCTCATCTGTAGCTATATTTCTAACATCCTCAGCACTCCAACAAATCACTGTATAATAATCTGTCTGCTCAAACAAATGCCAGAAATTTTTTTTTTTTAATATAATTTATTTTGTTGACTAGTAAATGGACTAGAAAAATCCTGCCTATTTTCAAACATGACCCAGGAGAGGTGGCTACAGATGAATGCCAACTGACCTTGAACCAGATGAAGCTGTTGGTGGTATTTTTAGTGAATTACTATTAAACAAGTGAGCAAAAGGGATGCAGTGGTTCAGGACACCACAAAGTATGCAGCTGAAATCGAGACTACTACTCGTGATGACAGCTGTTATGAACACCTCACTTTCAGTCACTTTCAATACAACACAAGCGTTGCGACTTAGAAACAGAAACTGACAGCAGATAGGGACCACTGGCCCACCTAATCTGCCCATTTTCCCTACCTACTGCATCTGCCACGGACCCTACTTGATCTCCGGCACAGACCTCTATTCCTAACCACTAAAGATTCTCATCTGCCTATCCTTTGCTTTCTTGAATCCAGTTACAGTTTTCCAGTACAGGAACTGTAATTGCTGGCCATTGTCGGCGCAGTCAATTTAAATGGGGGCTGCTCATGGAGAAGTCTGAGCTGCATCAGCAGCCGCATCAAGGAGGGAGGCAACGGGCTGCATCGGCAGCTGAAGTGAGCACTGGGGGCACCGGACCGGACTTCAGGTGAGTGCAGTCGGCAGTGGGCCAGGGTCTGAGGAGGCGCTGTGTGAAGAGGGCACTGAGAGGACTACCGGTGGCTGCAGTGCAGCGGGCTAGGGTCAGAGGGAGCTTCTGTGCTGTGGACCAATCTGAAGAAAGGCGCAAATTCAAACAGCTGCTGGGTTACAAAGTCTACCCCAGCCACCACACTCAGGAAAGAGCTGTAATTGCTGGCTGGGAGGAGCGGAGGTTGCCGGCCGCATTGGCAGCAGTGAATTTAACTGGGGGCTGCTGCGGGAGGCATCTGAGCTGCATCGGCAGCCGCATCGAGGAGGGAGGCATCAGGGCTGCATCAGCAGCTGAAGTGAGCACCGGGGGCACCAGAGAGGACTTCCCGGCGGCTGCAGTCAGCAGCGGGCCAAGGTTTGAGGGAGCTTCTGTGCTGGTCGACCAATCGGAAGAGAGGGCACCAAATTCGAACAGCGGCTGGGCTACATAAGTCTAGCCCAGCCACCTCACTCGGGAAGGAGCTGTAATTGTGTCACACACCACCCACCCCGGCCCCGACCTCTATTAAATGGTCTGTGGGGGCAGATCCTTGCGGGAGGGAAGGGTGTGACTGACAGACTGAGCAACAGGAAGCTCGGATTGTTGCAGGATTGAGGGGGAAGGGCATAAGATTAATATATTGTGTGTGCAGTTCATATTGTTCACACCCAAAATGAGGGTGGACTTGGGGGCAACCAGATCGGGCGTTTTCGGAAGGACGACTGGGTGTACGGGGTGTGGGGCAGCCATAATATTAAACTGGGCATGGAGGTCCGGAGGGTGTCCAGTGTGTGTTTTCAATTGGAGGGTTTTAGGGAAGAGATCGGGGGAACAGAAGGCAGCTGGAAGAGGGGAGGGATGGAGAGGCAAGATGGGGTATGGATCAAGTGTGAGTAAACATGGCCAATGTCTAATTGGCATATCTCAGGGGACTAGTGGACAAGGCAAAAAGTATTTATGCCAGAAGTTATGTGGATCATATGGCTACTCTGGAGGTGTTGGGGGGTCAACATCAAATTGGCATACCTCAGGGGACTAGTGGAAAAGGCAAAAAGGATTTATCTCAGAGATTTGGTGGATCACATGGCTACCCTGGAGGTGTGAGGGCGGAACAAGCAACATACAGGAAGCATGCTGTAGAGAGGGGCTGCTCAGAGGGAGCAGATGAGAGAAGGGTAGGAGTGTGACAAAACGGGCAAGCATCAAGCTTACAAACCGTTTCACCATACTATACCCAGGAGATGAAGTGGAGGAGGATGGTGGGATGGGGGAGCAAGTGGATAGAGAGGGTTTGGTCACTAGGCAGATGTGGGAGGGAGAAAGAGGAGGGAGCCTGAACCAAAGGAAAAGATGGAGGAGGGAGGGTCATGAACCTAGGTTGGATGGAAATGTGTTAGATGGGGAGGCACCGAGTAAGGACAGGGTGGAAGGAAGTAGGATTGGGGACAGGCCGGTATCCAGATTGAATGATTTCCTCAATGAGGAGGGGGCAGGACAGAGTTATCTAGTCAGGTCACATTCGAGACATGAATCACTAGGTGAGGTGGAGAATAGGGTAGGGAGAAATACAGCAATTGTGGTGGACGGTGCTGGTCCAAAAGGGGGGTGGAGTGGGAGGTTACTCTGGTGGGGAATTGGAGGATTACAGCTCAAAAGGGAGATGGGGTGAAACTGGGGGTGGAGTAAACCGGCAGTTGCAGGTAGAGTATGGTAGGGCTTGCATATAAAGGTGGCCCCGATGATTGTGGGGGCGCGCACAGGAGTCAAGAAGCAGGAGCCTGAAGGTACTAAAACGGGCTATTAAAGACCCCTCAGGTTGATGGGAGAGGTAGGAACAAGCAAGGGTTCGATGATAGGAGGAGGAGGAGTCTGGAAGGACTAAAAGCAGGGTAATAAAGTGGCGGGGGTGGGGCAAGGTGATATTGCTGGGGATTCCATGACCAGGGTATCCATTGGGAGGGAGAGTGGGAGAATAAAAGGAGCACAGTAGAGGCTAAATGTATACCAGGTCTATCTGTACACAATGCCAAATTCCTCCTATACTCGTTAGCACTGGATTGTGGGGGATCCCCAGACTTTTTAGTACATTTGTGGACAAATGATTTGGAAGGGAACAGTGAGCTGGAAATACAGGCTAGATTCCGGGAGCTGGCAAGAGTTTGTCACTTTATAGAAGTAAAATTTCTTTTTCTGAGATCCTGCCAGTACCAAGGGCAACCGGTGAGACCAAGCTAAAACTTAAGAGGGTGAACCAGTTGCTCAGGGACTGGTGCAGGGCAGAGGGGTATGGGCTGGTAGGTGACTGGGGGGATACTTGGGAGGATAAGGGGCTATATGCCAGGGATAAGTTGCATCTCAACCTGGAGGGAAGAGAGAGATCTTGAAACTTAAAACTTGCTGGATTTTTAAGTGAGAGGTGGGGTTTAAACTTATAAGAGGGGAGTGGGTCAATTAAAAGACAGGACTCTGGGAGGATGTTTGAGGGTACAGATTTGGGGCATGGGAAGAGTGTCGGAGGTTGCGTTGAAAATCCAAGGAGAACTGGGCAGAAAAAAGGACTGCACAGAGCTGGGGGGACTGGAGACAGGGAGAGGTTGGTATGGAGGACAGTCCTGATCAATGCCAGGAGCATGAGCAATAAAATGCCTACGCTCCAGGCTATGCTGGCTGAGGGAACGGCAGATGTGGCGACAATTACAGAGACATGGGCCACCCAGAGAAATGATTGGGATCTAAACTTGGAGGGTTACAGGATTTTCAGAAAAGACAGGGGAGTAGGAAGAGGGGGAAGGGTTGTGCCGATAGTCAGAAATAACAACGGTTAGTGGAGGAGGCGATATGGGTAACCCTGCAAACGAGGGGAGGAAGACAAAAATTTGATAATGGGGTGGTATACAGGCCACCCACAATGGAGGAGACTCAAGGATAAACCGGTTGAGGACATAAAGTGCCATTGTGACCTTGGTAGGGATAGGGTGGTGGTAATGGGTGACCTTAATATGCCGAGGGTGGATTGGGACACCATGACATCCTCTTTATCCAGGGAACAGCGACTGATGGATGTCTTTCAGGATGCCTTCCTGGTACAACAGGTGGGGAACCTACAAGAGAGAGGAAGATATTGGCGTTGTTCTAGCGGACAGTGACCAGGTAAGGGGCTGGAAGTGTGTAGTCCACTTGGAGGGGATCATGCCATGGTCTGGTTTCTGCTGTATCTAGAAGGAAGGAGAACCACACTAATACAGTAGTGGTAGATTTCAGGGAGCGGATTTGTGGGTATGGATAGATTCTAGAGAGAGGTTGGAAAAGATTGGGCGGACATAGATGCTGGAAGTTTATGGGAGTACAAAAAAGAAAAGGGGGGTGCAGGAGTAACTAGGTCCTGTACAAAATTTAGGAGAAAGCATGGCAGAACCAGCAAACCATGTTGGTGGACTAGGGAGATACAGGAGGTGATGAGGGATAAAAAGGCTGCCATGCACGTTTTAAAAGCGATCAAGGGGATAAGAGCGTATGAGAGTATGAGCTTTTGGCCAGGAGGACACCAGAATGGTGAAGGGTGCCAAGGCAGGGATGGAGCAATGCCTGGCTAGGGATATTCAGAGGGGAGGAAAAGATTCTATAGATACATAAAAGAGAAGAGAAAGAGAAAACACAGATCAACAGGATTAAAGTTGTTGGGGCCCCTCAGGAAGCTGGGGATCAGACAGAAGTGCTAAATGAGTACTTTGCCTCAATCTTTGAAGATGGGGAAAGGGGATCCCTACAGATTGATGGGAGTGAAGAGGAGCCAGCAAAAGCGAGAGGTCAATCAGAGACCAGAGGATGGAGGGAGGCTAGGGTGCAGGCAGGGACTGACCCAGAAAGGGTGGAGAGAGAAGAAATCACAGTGAAAGGGGTGATGGAGGCCCTTCGGTATCTAAAAACTGATAAGGTGCCGGGGCTGGATGGGCTACACCTGAGGGTTATGAAGAACTGGCGGATGAACTGGCAGCTCCCATTGGCTGCACTCTAACATCTCTCTGCAGACAGGATGGGTGCTTCAGGTCTGGAGGGTGGTGTATGTAGTGCCTATCCATAAAGGCGAGGCTAGGGAGGAGATGGGGAATTATAAGCCTGTCAGCCTAACGTCTGTGGTGGGCAAAGTAATGGAGGGCTTTACCAAGGAGAGACTTGGGAGGCAGCTGGAAGGGTTAGGGCCAGGGATAGAAATAAACTTTTTGTGGTACCTGCACTACGGTGCATGTGGCGACAAAAGTTACATGCACCACAGTCGGGCTACCTGCACAAAAATGATAAAAATTGAACAAAAGATACTGAATTTTGAAATAGTAGTATATGGAACAACTGTAGTATATTTATATACTGTTCTACATTTCAGTGTCTTCTTCACTTTCCCAGCCTTTTTCTTCCTCTTTTCTTGAACCATAAGGAGCAATCTGAGGTCTCCTTGTTCTCTTTCCTGATGTCCACCACCTAGCTATGGGATTATCTGGTGAGTATGTGGACACTGCTCAGATTAATGGCCATTAAAGCTGACACAGTTTGTGATCTCAGGTTTGCCCTGCAGTCCTTTTTTATTTGTGACATTAACGAGAAACCTTGTTCACAATCCGCAGTTGAAGACGGAATTGTAAGAAATATTTTCAGCAAAGCTAGAATATTTTTGAGGTCATCCCTTTCTTCCGAGAGAACTCTACCCCACATAGTAGTGGAATCTAAAGGTGGATGGTAAGCTGCATTTAGGTTGTGGACATATGCTTTCAGTTCCGACCACTGCAAGAGTGCTGAAACAGCACTGTACCCCTTCGGTTCCAGAATGTCACTGTAGTAAGAAAATAATGACTTGACTTCTGGCTCCATACTCTGCCAAGGAATCTTCATAGTTAGGCCAGTTAGACAAGTTGAAATTCTCATTTCAGCAATGACAGGATCACTGACAAATTCAGATAAATGAATTTCCATTTGATTTAACGTGGAATCCAGCACTTTTTTTACAATAGACACTACGCTGCTCTTGGCACTGTTTGCATCTTCGTCAGGCTCTGATCTGCTGCTGCGTCTTGCTGAACCAGAGGCACTAAGCTCCACACCTTTGTAATGCAGCTTACCATCCACAATACTGATTCCTGTTTCAAGGCAATCAGTAGTCTCCGAATCTCTAAGAGTTTTTAGTTTCTTCGTGAGAACACAGAACTTTAGCTTGCACAGAGTCTACCGTTAAGTTATTTTGCTGGAATGTCAGCGTTAGTCTGGACATGACTGCTTTGTAGAATTCTAGGAAGCTAATGAAATACAGTACCTTACATGATTTTATCTGCTTCAGAATTGCAGTGGCCTTTTCTCTTTTATCCCCTGTACTGTTTACTGATAGGTCCTCCAGATATGTAACAGTAGCTGGATAATTTGTCTGCATCACTTTAACAACACGCTGGTAGTGTGGCAGCCACTTTGTTCCCCCAGTATTTACAGGGCGCAGTACCTTGATGCCCAGTGCCTCCCCTGCAGCCTGTAAGCCTGACCAGTTTAAAGCAGAGTGCTTATAGAAACTGTGCAGTGAGGAAAGCAACCTCCACTGTGGAGTACAGGGTGTCCCCTGATCACGTATTTAGTGACTAACTCAAGTCTATGTGCACAGCAGTGCACCACTTTTAAAATCTGGCCTCCTCTTTCAGCCTTGTGGCTACTCCCGCTTTGCTGCCCATCATGACTGATGCCTCAAACAACAAGCAACCAACTTATTTCTCCAGTCTGGTATTTGGAGGTCGATTTCCATGGTATTTTGTAATGTTGATGTTATACTTTCTACGTCCTGCCTTTTCAAGAGGCTTAGCGCTACAAATTTAGTAACAGGATGCCCTTCTCCAAGATGCAGAGATAAACTACCTCCTCTTCTGTAACACTTTTGTCTGTTGAGCCATCTGACAAACTAGAAATCTTATATTTCACCAATGTGATTAGAACTTCCATCTTATCTTTGTAAATATATTCCGTGAATACTCTCACTTGTTTGTCATTGCAGTAGGTGTCACTGACCAAGACCCCATTCGCACATAAGTTTATTTCATCTTTTAAATCAGTCAAAGTCGTGCTTTTTAGCAAGAAAAAAGTTGTTCTGAAAGGAATCTTCATTTGTTCAAATTCTTTTTCTTCCATTTTTTGGACACGTTTCATTAATGGCTGCTCTGCAGGGGTTATAGAGTGAGCAAAAAATGCTTTTCTGGATGCCTCATGTAAATCAGATGACTCATGAAACTCTGCATTTGCCTTTCTAAATGATGAACACCCATCCTGGAAGGAATTATTTTTTCCAGATTTATCAAATAGTTCACACCTCTCTCACATTTCATGATGTTCAGTTCACTGTCATACTTTAGCTACGTATGATTCTGTTTCCAAGAATCCACAAATTAATGTTTTTTTCTTTTTTAAGGGTGTCTCTCCATCAGTTGTCTCATTAGTAGTAGGAAGCTGAGGAAGTTGCGGAGGAGGCACTGAGGAGCATAGACAGCAATGGGGCTAGGACGAGGCACTGAGAAGCATAGAGAGACAGCAATGGGGCTAGGACTAGAATCAGGCACCGGAACATGAGAAGGTGGGGAGAACACCAGAACATTCAGAAGAAGCACGCGAGTTAGGTTCTGTTATGGACAGGCTTGAAGTGCCAAGAATGGAGTCAGATTCATATACCAGAGACCTGGCACTGCCAGAAGACAGAGACTGTTACACAAGACTCGGAATGGATCTGGGCCTGGCTTTGATTCTGGTCTGCTGTGGGAGCTGTCAATAAAAACTGTTGTCCGTCAGAAAGAGTGTCGTATATTTTTTTTATTACTTTGTAGGTTAAACTCTTTACACCACAGACAACACACTAAGTCTACAAGGGTGACTTAGCTGAAGAATCAGGCAGGATTTTTTAAGTTGTCTCACAAAATTAGTAGTAACCCAATCCCAGTCAGACTTGGTTGGTGTAGGGACTACTAGCACACAAAGCACAGAGGAGGCTCACACTCACTGAACAGCAGAGATAAACTACTCTGCAACAATTATGGTAAAAGATAAATTCCTTAGAATATGGTAGGTCCTGACCTTAGTCCATAAGGCTCTTTCTTAGGCTGAACCCCAGGGCCAGGTTCAGTAGCCAGAGCAGTGCAGTGCAGTGGTGGCACTGTGACTGGCAGTAGTGGTAGTGGTAGTGTACTGTTACTGTATATTTATTTCTGTCGCTCACAAAAAAATAGTAACTTTATACTCAAGCTATAGAAAGAGGGGGTCAGGTCAGGTGGTGTATACAGCCAATTTAAGACCTACACTAGACACAGACACACACACAGTAGTACATGCAGTACAGTACACGTAGTATAGAGTAGACCAGGTAAACCTTAGCCAGGCAGTCCTGTCTGCCGCCAAAATCTACGTTTCTATGTGCAGTATATTAATTAGTGCTACAGCACACACACACACACACACACACATTTTACTCTGATTATGACAGATGCTGGACAGACAGACTGACTGATGATGCCACTCCCGGACACGCACACATCTCAGGTAAAATGAGTGGGGGTCCGGGCCAGGACGGGTTCATCAATTCAGTCTCACAATGTGGCACGGTTGTGGTGGGATTGGGAACAGGGGGAAACCCACATTGCTCAACAAGCAGAGAAGCAGACCCTTACTTTTTTTCCCCAATTTTACATAAAGAAACATCCAACTGTTCTTTGCCCAGGCTGGCTGTGAGCAAATTGTAATCTCACACTGCCTTTGCTTAAATGATTTATATTTATTCATAGCACACACACACACACACACACTCAGACACTGACTCTGAGGTATTTTTTTTTTTTTTTTATGATTTCTAGGCTTTTTTCCCCCCACCACACACACTAAGAAGAAACTGGACTAGTACTACTGGTATCTTCGGGACTGGGACTAACTGACTGACACACACACTCTGTGAGGGATTTGACTGCTGCAGCTCCTGCTATATTAAAGAGTTTTGTTCATGGCTGCCCCCACAAACAAAAGCAAATAAACACCACTATGTCCACAAAAAAATCAGGATCAAAATGAAGCAAGGTTGAGGTAGAAATTAACCACAAATTTCAATAGCACACATTCTAAGATAGTCAAGTCCTCCTTAATTTCTTGCTCTCTTTTCAATAGTATGTATGAAATCACAGGACTGAAAATCCCCTTGATTGGGGGTGGTGTGGTGAAGCCCCGATTTACTTTGGTTCTGCCACTTAATTTCCCCAAGATAAGTATTTTATTTTGTCCTTAAAGTGCAACCTTTATCTTGCTAAACACTTCTTCCTGCCTACAAACAGCTAAACGTGCTTTTTGTTGGCCCAGAAAAATATGTGATTCTTTCACAGAGCTTCCTGCCTAGCGACTGCTCTCCAAGAAAGTCTCCACAACCGCGTGAAGCTGCGATGCGCACGGCCAGGTGGAACCTTATTGTACCACCTGTGTGACAGAAAGACACACGTGGTACAATAGGAGTTAACATAGCAGTAGATAGTATGCTGCCAGATGCCAGTCAAGCCTGATTTAGGACCCGCCTTAGTCAAGCAGCTCACGAGTGACCGTCCCACCCCATTGGCACAACTCTGATTGCTTGCTGCAGTCCCTCCCGCCCGCCCTGTGCAGTGCCACCCCCAAACCCCTTCTACCAAACCCAATCATCCAAAGCATCCCAGCGGGTCATTAATATTAATAGTGTCAGCCATACTGCCAGCCCAGTCTACTTTCCAAAATGCGGCATTCTGACAAGTCCTGCTGCCGCCCCATGTCCTGCCTCCTTTTTTGTGGCACTCCTCCAGGCTCTGGCTTGCAGTGCAGCTGCTGTTCGGGAGGCGGGGTTTTAGTCACCACTGCTCACTCCCGAGTCATCCTCACAGTAGCGCGTGCACACGATCACGATGACGTCATCTCCCGAAAAGAAAAAAAAAGTCCACCTGTGCTCGGTGCTGTGCCCCTAGTGGCGCCTCTTGGAATTGCAGCCCTGAGAGAACAAAAACCACCACATGCACTATAGTGCAGGCAAGGAAAAAAACTACTTGCACCAGCCTGTTTCCTACTTGCATTTGGAACAGGCTGGGTATGTTAATTTCAACCCCTGGTTAGGGCACCAGGATGATGAACAGTATGGCTTTGTTCAGCGGAGATAGAGTCAGGTCAACCTTGTAGAGTTTTATGACTGGGTGACGAGGGCTTTGGATAGACATAGACCGGTGGACGTCCTGTACCTGGATTTTAGCAAGGTGTTTGATTCAGTACCCCATAAAGGACTGATAGCAAAGCTAGGGGAGATGGGAGTGGGAAGACAGGAGCTGAAGTGGGTTGAAAATTGGCTCTGGGTGAGAATTTAGAGGATAATGGTCGGTGGGATAGTCTCCTCCCCATGGAAGGTAATCAGTGGGGTCCCTCAGGGTTCAGTGTTGGGACCAGTCCTGTTTAATGCTCATGTCTCGGACATAGGAAGGGGGGTTAGGAGTAGGCCAAGTCTCTTTGCAGACGATTCCAAACTGGGAGCACTGGTGGACTGGGAGAAGCAAGAGAGGTAGCCCAAGGGGATCTGGATACCCTGGAGGAGTGGTCAAGGAGGCGAGGATTGAAATTTAATGCCGGAAATGTAAGGTACTGCATTTGGGGGTCAGAAATCAGGCCATGTTTACACGAAGTCACTGCAACCGCAATAGGTGAGTGGGATTTAGGGGTGGTGGTAGGCGTCAAAATGAATAACTCTGAAAACAGTAGAAGAACTGCAGCCAAAGCAAACAGGATACTGGGCTGCATAGCCAGGGGAATTACGTCCAGGAAGAGGGAGGTGATCCTCCCTCTGCACAATGTCTTTGTCAGGCCGCAACTTGAGTACTATGTTCAGTTCTGGAGACCTCATCTGAAGAAGGACATAGCACTGTTGGAGAGTTCAGAGGAGCGTGACCATGATGATTCAGGGAATGGAGGGGAGGACCTATGAAGAGAGGGATTAAAGGAGCCTAGGATGTACACACTGGAGGAGAGGAGGGACAGGGGAGACATGATAGGAGTCTTCAAGTATGTAAAGGGAATAACATAGCGGAATCAAGGAGCTGTTTAGGCTAATAAAAAAAAGGGGGAACAACAAGGGGCATGGTGGAAACTTGAGGGGGGAAATTATAGGGGGAACATAGGATGCATTGTTTCACTACGAGGGTGGTGGAGCCATGGAATGCGCTGCCCAAGAGTCTGGTGGAGGAAGGCACAGTGGAGGGCTTCAAAAAGGGGTGGGACATGTACAAGGGGATTCCAAATCCAATGAAGACCCTCTTGGGGGCTGGGGGGCAGAATAGCGAGCAACCACTAAGTGGCTGGCTACCGAGCAGACATGACAGATCATTAGGCCTATTCTGCTGGCTTTTAGTATGTTAGTTTTGCCCAACCTCCTCCACTGGGAGGCAGATCCAGGCATCCACTACCCTTTCCTTAAGTGTTTCCTCACATTCTCCCCCATCTTCCCTCAAATGCTCCCTTCTCTACCTTATTTATACCCAAGATGTACACGTCTCATATCCCCTCTTTCCCTCCTTTCTTCCACAGTGTAAATATTGAGCCCCTTTAGTCTCTCCTCATAGGGTCTCCGGTGCAGACCCCGCACAGTTTTAGTTGCCCTCCTCTGGACCGCCTCTACCCATCTATGTCCTTCCAGAGATGCAGTCTCCAAAAACTGGATACAGCACTCCACTTGAGGATTCACCAATGACATATACAGCGTTGTCACAACCCCACCCCCCCATATTGCATTTTTCTGTCATTTTCTGTTTTTCTCCCTGTACACCGCCCTTCCCCTCACAGTGTGAACGTATGTGGAGGCACACACACATCACATCTCCACGCTTCTGTGTTTCCCAGCCTCCAGAGCTGCCTTCTAGCCTCCACCAGGAGGCAGCCAAGGAGCGGGACCCAACCCTCCCCTTCCTGGGAGAGGAGAGCAGTCCATCGGACACTATCCTCTCCCTCCCTACCCTGGCAACGCAAGGTCGCTCCACCTCCCTCTTTCTGTTGGCGATACCCCTCCCTATGCATCCTAGCATCCCACTGGCTCTTCCTACTGCCCTGTCGTACTGTTTGGCCAGATACGATTACCTCCAGGTCTCTTTCCTGTCTGGTGGTTGTCAGTACCACCCCCACCCCGTATTCCACCCCGGGTTCCTCGCCCAAGTGCATGATTTTGCACTTCGTCACACCTAAAACTTAGTTGCCACATTCTTGATCACTCTTCAAGCTTTCTTAGATCCCTATTCATTTTTTCCACCCACTCCCCCAGAGGGTCTATCCTATTGCAGATTTTAGTGTCATCTTCAAAAATGCACACAGTCTCTTCTAGCCCTTTATGCTGCTTATAAGGACATTAAAGAGGACCAGTCCCAATACTGATCCTTGTGGCCCCCCCACTGCTCACCTTTCCTTCCTTTGAGTGAACCATTTACCACCACCCTCAGCCACCTTATCCCCTAAACAATTCCTTACCCAGTTTACCACTTTTGGAGCCACCCCAGGCTGCTCAGCTTGTTTACGAGTCTATCTGGAATGGTGTAGAAGGTCTTACTTATGACATAGCGGAAACACGTGTTTTCTGAGGGGTGAATTGATGAGGATGAAATGTAATTTCTTAAGTGATTTTCCGGTGACCCCTACTCTGCACACATTACTGAAAATCCACAAGTTGTTGGTGGACCCCCCCCCCCCTCCCTGGGTGGCCCACTGTTTCAGGCACACAGTCTTAGTGAGGGGCTATCACGATTTGGGGATTTCCTCAAACAGCTAGTGATTAAGACCCCCAGCCACATCCATAACACCATAAACCTACTTAGCAAAAACACCCGAAGAATCGGTACAACTGGCTAGTGACTGACATCACATTATACAAGTGCATTAAACAAGAAGATGAAGCAAGATCCTAATATGCATAGGGCCCCCAAGGAGCTCAGAACAGACTTATTAAAACCGTGTCCTGGGCCCAGTGGCGCGGAGGGTTGAGGCGCTGGATGCCACACATTTCATCATGCCGACCCGGGGTCGGGAGCAACCTCGGGGGTTGGGAGGGTCGGGGAGGGGGGAAAAGAGAAGGCTTGAGCATCCCAGGGACTGCTCTCCATCTCCGGGGAGGGAATACCACTGCTGTGCTGGTTCCTGGTGGAGACTGGGGGTTGGTGCCGGCAGGTGGTCCATTGAGGGGGATGGCACTGGGCATGCGGTGCGTGGATGTGCGCACAGCAGAGTCACTGATGCCTTGTCCGTGCAGAGGGATGGGATTCCAAAACTACGGAGGTCCTCTTTCACACAGCATGATGTCCGGTCCATCGGCGCTACGTCCACTCCAACTCAGGACAGCTCCTCCTGGATCCGGACCTCAGCTTCTGCAGTGGTGGGGTACGTCCACTCTCGAAGCAGCCGGAGAGGGGAAATGAGGGCGGGCAAGCTCAGGAACTGGGAGTGGCGCAGGGCCAAGGACTTGGACTAACAAGGGGTGAACCCAACCATAGGTAACACCCCTCAGCCGAAGGAGAAAATAAAAAACAGCAAAACACACACACACACACACACACACACACACACACACACACACACACACACACACACACACATCTTGAAACAATATTTTTACTTTAATGGTAAATTCCATCTCCAGCAACAGGGCACAACTATGGGAACAACGGTGGCACTAGCTCCAGCACACGTGAATCTGCTTTTAGCCTGGTAAGGAGGAAAGGGGAAATAAACAAATAAAATTGCTTACTGGTAGTAACCCCCACCTCAGGACAAATAATTTGTGTCTGGGGTGGGGAGAGCGACAACACACCAGACTATGACCTGGCTAAGTAACACCCTCAAGTTTTGCTTGTACCTACAGAGTGACGCACACTGCACTGGTTATATGGATGTTAGCTTATCTGCCAACCCATTTAACACAGTGGAAATTTCCCCTACTATAAACCAATGGCTGGAAACACCCTTCCCAGGGCAGACAGAAGTCATCCACTGAGCCTAGTCAACAGCACTCCCCCTAGCCAACTGTTACATATTAGAAGAACTGCAGTAATCATGACACGTTATACGAAGCTGGCCTGCTGTGAGCTAGGTCCAGGAAGGGGGTAGTCGGCAGCTGTGGTTAAGAGTGCTTTCAGAGTGTGCACTACTGACAGAGTACCTCCTCAAACATACAGACAAATGCACACAGATTCTGTTAAAAGTAACCTTGGTTACTACATACATTGTTTCAAAGGCCCCAGGGCTAAAAATAATTTTTTGCAGATGGCTGTCCCAAGGGACAGGTACAGTATTCATTTTGACTGTCCCACAGAATACGTACCTGTCCTGTCGATTTTTGTTTACTAATTTTAAATTTATGTTTCCAAAAAATTAGCTATTAATAATTAGTGTGCCCCCTGGCTGTTGCAGAGCCATGAAAAGGGCTTAGAAATTGACGGTGCCCATTGAAAGATGCCCTAAAAAGAGCTACTAATTATAAACCACTGGCTGGCACATGGCACTGAAAAGGACATAAGTGTGCCATCAGCTAAATGACCCCTCCTGCTCAATAGTAGCCCTGACAAGAACCCTTACTTAACTCCTTTTTGCTCTGCCTTGTCAAGTCGATCAGCTTCCTCTGCACCTGTGTGCAGCACAGACACTAAAAGTCTCCCCCTACTCAGTAACCCTGACAAGGACTTTTAGCCAGCCTCCCCATTTCCCGTCTCTGGAGCCCTTCCTGCCCTGATCTGGGCTTTAAGTGGTCGTCTCAGCCCTTTGAGTTCCTCTCCTGATCTCCAAGTATCAAGTCTACCCTCTCTTTTTGCGTCGACTGTCTGCCCTGAAAAGGGCCTTCAGACACAATTTTCTAGCCCTCATAATGGCTTTCAAGTAGCCCTGCCTGGCTCCTCTTAGCTAGTTAACAGCCCTAGAAAGGGTTTTTTATTTTGCACCCCCAAAACCTCTGCTGGTAGTGAACAAGAGCTATTCTTGGGCTGCTATTGCAAGTACAGCACACAGGGAAATGCAATGTAGAAAGTAAAAGGAAGATGAGCAACTACACATGCACAGTGACAGGGAACACAAACTAGCACAGCCTGCTGCTTAATGAAACTGCCACACTGAAGAGGTCATCACAGGACGGTGGACTGAATAGGGCGTCTCTCAACACGTGACACCATGATGTTGGGACGTCGATAGCCCAACCTTACAGAGTTGCAGCATCTCCTGGGTCCTAGTACCTGCTAATGCTTTTTCATTTGGTGCCTGTCCCAGGGGACAGGTAGAAAAAGGAAACCAGCTGTCCCTGGGGAAAACTGGATGTCTGGGACAGGCAGACAGGTGGTAATTTTGAGCCCTGAAAGGCCCTCATGATCTGTAAAGATGGGCCATCTTATCAAATGATGACTAAACTGGATTCTTGATAGGTACCACACCATGCATATCATTTAATAGAGGGAACAGCCTTACAGATCACCTTAGCAAGAGCCATTTCAATGAAACAGCTCTTACCAGCAGCAACAACACTACCAGAAAAGGTAGTTACAGTTGCCATAGGCGTAACGTTTGCTGTTTTGGATCAAATGGACTCAACTTTAAGCACCCTGTTACGGGTAAGGAAGTGTCCACTGCACACTTATAGATGCCAAACTGACTGTGTGGTGTATGTGGCCTGGTACCAATGCAACTAGATCTATGTGGGTAGAACAGTCTGCCCCCTGATGTGCTAAATCAGAGGGCATGCATGTGTCATATCAACCAAACTATGAATAATGCCCTGGGTGCCGCTTCAGGGGAGCACATTTCTACTACCAGACACCTTAGTTTCAAGGCAGTAGAATGGGTTAAACCTCTCCAGAGGGGAGGTGACAGGCTTAAAGTGCTACAGCAATGGAAAAACTAAATGGATTTCCATTCCAGATGCACTAATGCCTAAAGGTATGAATGACCCAACTTTAAAGAGCAGCTGACTCCTTTAGGAAAACTCTTGAAAACAATTAGTTAATGCACAATGCAGCTTGTATTTCATTTATAAATCTCTCTTTATTCCACAGGAAAGCATGCTAGCTGCTGCAGTGCATGTAGATATCTTATACAGAAAACAGTTCTTCATGTGCATCAGACTGTGAATGGATCAACATTCCAATCTTATATTTGAAAATCTGAGGTTTTTGGTTTTTTTTTTTTAAACTCAATTGTCGCTCTACACAGTACATACTGGGTAGCTGGGCCTGGGTAACGTTCATCTGGCACTGAAACAGACTGGGGCTCCAAAAGCATGCTCACCTGTAAGATGGCGATGCCAACAACAGTCACACCACTGACTTAACTAAATAAGCCATTAGGAGACTGGGCAACACACAATAATTATTACAGTCTAGTAAAGTACTCCATATATTTTACATCAACTCAAAACACAAATGGAATGTAAAATCAAAACGTGAGCATAAACAATTATGAACTGGACCAGGTTAGAGAGATCTATAGGAATTTGATCTACTTAGTCACATGAATAATGGAACTTTCGAGATGTCTCTTGACTTATCAAGAGCAGCATCTTGTGCCACCTCAGGGTTCCAGAACCACTCAAGCTTCGTGATTCTCAAACCCCAAGAAGGCATGAGATGACACTCTTAAGCCAGGAGACATCTTGGAAGTCCCATTTACCTGTGATATTTTCTACAAATTTCTCCTCTCCATTATTTATTATGGAAAAATTCCCCACACACACACACACACAAGATTGCTATCCCTTACAGTTCATCTGCCTCTATAGCTCATTCCTACTTGAAATTACATAGCTCTGTTGTGACATCAGTCTGTGCCATGGGTAACTGATGTCACAAGCAGAGCATTACGACATTGGGAAGAAGCAACAGCAGCTGAACACTCAAGGAACAACTATCCTGTTTTAATGCACGTGACCTCAGTAATAAATAATGGAGATGAGAAATAAAGGGCTGATAAAAGCTGCTTTGTGTCCAAATATGTCTGTCAAAGTTCTTGGACGTGTCAGTAGCTGGTTAACCCCCTTTTATAATGTAAAGAACCAGTGTATGGATGCTTTATTCTGATTACTGCCAGTTTTGCATGTGTTCTGTCTCATGCCACTATACTGTAAGCTTGAAATGTTTTTTTCTATTGCACATTATTGTTCATTAAATCAACTGCGCATGGACTGCGATACCTTTTTTAAGCTAACCTCGGTTTGTCTGCCTCACTTTCCACATTTTTCCTTTTATATCCTGCTATATACACTAGCCCGAACTCCACCCCCAACCTGCCTTCTGTTCCGTTGACTAGTTCCTTTTTACTTGGTTGTCTGACAATCTTACAGCCCTTGCTGCTGTTTTTAGGTAAATCACCTTTTCCAGTTTAGTGGTGGCCTGGGTGCATGCCATCAGTCTACAGCATAACCAACGTCCCGGACCTTCTCCACAGTTACTGGAGCTTTATTTCTGTTGAGCCTCATTTTCCTTAAACATCTGATTTCACATTTTTGCATTTCAACAGGGTCAACAGTTCTCCGTTACTTTTCTGTTCTTGTCCCGAAACTGCTCCCCTTGCATGAGTTCCCCACAAACCACCTATATCCTGCCTTTGCTATCTCTTTGCTTCTTTTGCAATCTTGCTTTCAGAGCAAGGAGCAGCTAACTAAAGAGCTAGAACTTTATTAACAGAACACTTACTTCCAACTCAACAAGATTCACAGCCTGCTGGGATTAAGCAAACAAATACTCTATTAGAAGTGTGGTGTCAATTAAGGTTAAAAAAAAAGTATGTTTTTCAGTGTTGGGGAAGTGGACTGCATCAGCTTCTAAGTTTACTAAGTCAGGAGGAGAGCAGTTAATTGGGGGTATGGCTTAAGCAGCAGAAAACAAGGCATCTCCAAGTAGAGTTCCCTATGGCTAGCTTTTGGCAGACAGCAATCTTGCTTTTAGAGCAAGGAGCACCTTACTAAATAGCTAGAACTTTACTTACTAATTATCCTCCTTCCCACTCCTCCACCCTTAGCAAGTTCCACTTTTATAGTCAAGTTGAATCCAGTGCCAACAGGAACTTCCTGTTTGGGAGTGGGAAGGATCCCCGAGACACAAGTTTTGCCATCCTTGAAGGAAAAAGAGTAGCTCTCCTTCCATCCCTAGCTACTGGAGATCCGACTCTGAGCAAGGAAGGAGTCTATAGAAGACTACAGAAAGTTCCTGTCCCAGAACAGGAAGGGCGAGAGCTGTAGGGGCACAGAGGTAGTAAGAAAGTAAGTGAAAAAGTAAGTGGAAAAATAAATAGGAGAGTGCAAGAGACTTCCGGTGACGTCAGGGCTCGATATGGCAGCTTGATCCACCCGCTCCGCTCCCCACTGACTAAAATCAAAGTTAATCACCTGATAAATTATGGCATCCCCGGCCAAACAAAGACGAAATAAATCAGGGAAACTCCACTTAATGCCGGCCCAGAAGCTTAAAGTCATGTTGCAAGAGGAAGACACAAAGTAATGATGAGGCAGAGGCTACCGAAGAGACACAACAGGCCATGCAGCATAGGAGTCTCCGAGGGGATGACTTGGTCAAAACCATCCGTCAAACGGCCCGTACTGTCACGAAAATTGACCGGACCTTATTTGAACTCCGAGCAGAGCTCAGCAGAATTGATCACAAAACTGACCAGATGGAACTGTGCCTCTCAGCCGTTTCAGAACAGACGGATAGGCAAGATAGGCTGCTATTGTATCTCCTGGCGAGGGACCGAGAGCTAACCCACCGTCTCGACGACCTTGAGGGAAGAATCAGATGACAGAACATCAGGATACATGGGGTCCCTGAAGGCCTAGAGGACGGAGCTGCAAACACCATTGAGCTCACTGAAAGTATCCTCAAAAAAGCTCTCGACCTGCCAGAAGACCTGGATTTGAGACTGGACCGTGCACACCGATCTCTGGCTCCGAAGCCAAGCAACTCAGAGGCCAGACCCAGATCCCTTATAGCCCGGTTTACCCTGTATAACAGTAAGGAGGAGGTGTTGCGGAGAGCCTGGCAACAGGGCCCACTGGAATTTGAGGGTCATAGGATAGCGATCGATAATGACCACACATCGGGAGTACAAGAGGCCCGGAAAATGATTTGGCCTACTGTAAAGCAGCTCAAAACCAAGAACATAAAAACCCAAGTGCTGCACCCAGCGAGGCTGAAGATAATTACTGAGCAGGGAACCAGAATTTTTAAAGATCTGCTGGCAGCTGCCCCTTACCTTGAAGAACTGGGGATTAGTACACCTCCATTGGTGAAAGAAAGGCTGGAGCAAGACCTCCTGGCGTTCGCGTGGTCCGTGGCGCAAAAAGGAATAATTAAAAAGGGATCTTCATCATGGCAGCCGCAGACCTCTCTCCGTGCAGACATCGGCGCAGTGCTCCGGAAACTCGGGGACCCCGCTCTGATCAATAAAGGTGCCCCACATTTAAAAATGGCGATTGTGAATGAAGCAGACGAGATGGGCCCATCGCGAAGGCCGGACATGTGAAGTGACCTCCTGGGGAGGTCTGCGCCTTCTCTCAACAGAGTGACCTGCTTCTCTTCTGACCTCTCGGCCGATGACCCCTGTTCCACCAGAGTCCCCACTCAATGCCAAACATAGACTGTATCTTCTTACTTGGTCACCGAGCTGTGTTGGGGTCGCAGTGAGTACTATTGACAACCCGCTGCAGCTATGCAGCATATAACAGAGACTGACTGGCCCTATAAATCGAACTTTTATTTCACCCCCTCATCTTCTAAAAATCATTCCAGACTCATTTTAGACAGGATCCAGATTTGGGGGGGAGGGATGCTAGAAGTGGACTGCTGGGAAAACCTCTTGTAATGTTATGATATAGATTGCAAATGTCTGCTTTAATTGATCAGGGTAATCTCAACACTCATGGGTCGTGTGTGTGTAGCTAGGTGAATCGAGGCCTTAGGGGTTTGTGGACTGGGGGGCGTGGGACTCTATTGGTCCGATTGTGTCAGACTTCACATAACTTCCGGAAGGAGAGTCGTGGAGAAGAGAGGCTTGACCTACAGCTGAGCTTTGGGGGAGAGGGTAAACTCGCCCAGAGATTTTCTACAGTTGGCTTCACCAGACTTCTCAGGCACACATAAGGTGATCCTCCTGCAGACTGTTGGCCTAGAGGGGGACCATGCACATCTTCAGATGTATAGACTGGGGACATTACGCGGGAGCCCCTTGCAGGATAAATGCTAGGGCCACTCGTCCCCAAAAAACACATCATTGGAGCTCCCATAGCCAGGGTATCCCAGACTTGCCTCCCTGGCCCTCAAACCTGGAAGCTGTTGTGAGGATGGGAGGAGACTTTCACCTATTTGGGGTCCCAGTTTGGTAAATCGGGGCCATGACATACCTCTGGCCTAGGCTTAATCTTTTGCTATGGGTTTTGGTCTCATGGTATAGGATGGGTCCTTTCCCAGGTTGGACCAGTGGGATGCATGGGAATTGGGGGAATGGGCTCCTTGGGTCAGAGCAACTTGAGGTTAACATTGGCAGGGGCTGGCGAGGGGAGGGCTGTTCTGACTGAGCCACATGTCTTGAATTGGGACACTGCTTAGTGGCAGCCGAAGCAAAGTAGTCACCCTGGGTGAATCTGTCCCTCAGAGGCAAGAACTAGGAACCCTGGACCTGGGGCCCTTTTGGCCACCTGGATCACTTATTTGGGAGGCCATGGGGGCTCGGATTCCCAAGGAAGAACACTAGAATTTAAATTGGGCCAAGCGTGGGGGAAGACTCCCTCTTCGGGGAGACCGCCCTGAAGGCACATAAAATAAAGAACGCTCGGGGAGGGGGCGTCCATGCCTGAGTGACAGAGGGAAGGGAGTCCCGGGATGCTGAGGACATGTAATTTTAAGTACTGAGACTGTGGCGGTCTAACTGGTTGTTTTGATTCTGTTTTCTAAGGTGTGGGGAAGAGATGGGAATTGGGTGCCTACGGGATGCGTCACTGACAACTGGAAGGGGGTGTTTCCATGGATATTCCTGGGGCCGCAGGGAACACTCATTGCACTACTGAGCTCCCTGCTTTCGCCTGTATATTCAGACACCCTTCTGCTGATAATCATCGCTCAGTTTTCCTTACAAGTCTAATCAATAGACTTGGGGCAGCCAGGCTGAGAGTAGTTTCGGCTGAGGTTGACCAGCACTTAATCCAGCTCTTGGCTCAAAGTTGGACAAGGCCAGAGCAACAGTTCAGTTGTTCAACAGTTATAATAAATGTTTCTTTAAAACCTGTTAATGTTTACATTAAAAAGTTTGATGCTTTGCAGGGTCACTACTGGGTTAAATTGTTAGAGTTTAGTAAGTCAGTGTTCAAAAAAAGGTAAAAGCACTTAGCTGGTTGGAACATGGCTAATCACACTACGAAATTTATGTCACTTAATATAAAACGGATCATCAAGTCCCATCAAGAGGAGGAAGATTCAGCAATTCATAGCATCCCAGGAGTGCGAGGGAGTGTTCCTACAGGAGACCCACTTCTCCCCTCGGAAGCTCAAAAGCTTAAATCAAGGTCTTTCTTTTGGCCTACCACTGCCTCTTCCGTGGGTAGAAGAAGGGGTGGCGATTCTCCTCCGGAGAACCTCACTTTCAATCAGCAGGAAGTGATAAAGGATCCTGAGGCAAGGTATCTAACAGTTACTGGGACAATACAAGATATTCATGTCACTATGGTTAGTGTCTACATCCCCCCGTCCCCGCCAGAATATACTCAAATATCCTCCAACTGGTGTCAGAAAGGGCCAAAGGCATATTAATATTGGGAGGGGACTGGAACATATTTTAAACAGAGCTCTGACTCAACGTCCCAAATCCCAAAACTGGACGCGGGTAAGCTCGCCTATACAAATACTGCTGGAACAGCTGGTCTGGTCGATATCTGGAGAAAGTACCACCCTGGAGCAAGAGAGTACACTTGCTTCTCACCAAAGTTCCGGGTCTTTTCTAGGCTGGATGTTTTTCACATTTTCTGGAGACCTAAGTAGGCTTCCCTCTGTCTGGGTGGGTACGACCATTCTTTCCGACCATAGTCCGATCTATCTGGAGGTGAAGCTGGGACTGCCCAAGCGCAACACACACTAGAGACTGAATGCCTCTCTCCTTCAAGATAAAGGGGTGGTGTAGGAGCTTAAAAAGCACCTGAAAAATAACCTTAGAAGAGAATAGTAGACAGGAAACCTCGACACAAATTTTGTGGGACAGCCTCACTTAGAGGCAAACTGATATCTATAGCCTCCCATAAAAAACGAGAAATGAAGCAGAAACAACAGAAATTACTATCGCAGATTAAGGAATTGGAAGATGCCCAAAAAAATAAGTGGATGAGGGTCTGAGTAGGGAGCTGACAACATATAAGAATCTATTACAAAAAAATCCAAAAAGCTGAGGTAGAAAAGGCCTTGTTTTACTAAAAAAAAAAAAACACGATACTACGAGGAAGGTCCTAGAGGCACCAAACTCTTGGCCCTCAGACTACATCAGTGTGCAGCAAAAGCTACCATAACCAAAATAATATCCCCTCGGTCAGGCCAAACAGTTAGACAGACCTCACAGAGGAATTTGTTGAGTATTACTCGAATTTATATAGCCCAGACGAAAAAAAACTCTAAACAAAGACAAACAGAACTACTTGGGTTCCATTCCTCTTCCTTTACTTTCACCAGAATCGGTCAGGATGCTGACTAGGCCCATTACCCAACAGGAAATAGTTTCCACAATTAAAAAAATTAAGTCAGCTAAATGCCCAGGCCCAGATGGGTATGGAGCTGAATTTTACAAAACTCTTGCCTCAGAAACAGCTCCCTTGCTTTTTAAGGTCTTCTCAAATATTTGGTCCGAGGGAGGTCCCCCCCCCCCCACCTTGGCAGTACGCAACCATAACCATCTTGCATAAGGAGGGAAAGGACCCCTCAAGGTGTGAATCATATGGTCCCATCTCCCTACTTAACCATGATTACAAGATATTCACCTTGATTACTGCCTCCAGGTTGAATCATATCCTACCAGATTTGATTCACACAGACCAATCTGGTTCTGTTATGGGGAGACAGGCTCCTGATGGAGTGCATTCCGCCTCGAACATGATAGATAAGATCCAACGCTCCCGCACCCCGGCGTGTCTGATGAGCCTAGACGCCGAAAAGGCCTTTGATAAGGTCTCATGGGACTTCTTGTTTATGGTGCTGGAGCACAGAGGATTCCCTGAATCTTTCATAGATACCATAAGGTCCCTATACACAGGCCCTCAGGCATATGTTAGGGTGACTGTGGGGCTATCAAATAGATTTAGGCTGGGCAAAGGCACCCGGCAGGGGTGCCCTCTTCCCCCCCTTCTATTCGCCCTCTATATCGAGCCTTTGGCGGAGGCTGTGAGGAGGGCAGAGGAGGTATCATGGATTGAGGTGGGCGGTGTACAGAAAAAAAAATTCTGCTGTATGCAGATGATGTCCTGTTGAGCCTTTCCCCAACCGCATAAGTCCATAGAACAGATATGGCCCATATTGGAAGAGTCTGGGAAACACTCGGGATACTCCCTAAATAAAACCAAAACAGAGATCTTAAGCTTCTTCTTTAGTCCCTCTGAGGATACATGTCAGCTCTTGCCCTGAACTGGTCCACTCGATGGGATGAAATATCTGGGGTAAATATCACTAAACATTTTTCTAAATTATTCAAAAACAAATTACTCTCCCTGACTTTTTTTTTTTTTTTTTAAAAAAGGGAAACAGACATGGAAAGATGGTCCTTGACCAACATGCCCATGCATTCCAGAATCCAGGCCATAACAATGAGTGTATTGCCCAAATTCTTGTACTTATTTCAATGCATACTGCTACACATACATATGTCACATTTCCAGCTGTGACATAAAATGATTTCCAGATTTATCTGGGGCAACAAGGGACCCAGAATAAAATAAAAAAATCCTGCAGGCTCACCAGGAGGGAGGGGGTAGATCCCTTCCAGAGTTGGAGGATTATTTTTTGACGGTCCAACTGAAAAATGTGCTACAGTGGGTCGGTCCCAGTTCCACCTCCGGTTGGAGAGAAATGGAGAGAGGCCAGAAGGAGGGAGATGGTAGGGTACCCCTCGGAGACCGCACAGTAATTCCCCTATTGTCTCACAGCCACCCTATACCCAAGCTACACTCTGTGGGAGATGCTATTCGCTCAGTCCATAGGCTCTGGCAAAATATAAATTACAATCCTCTGTATGGCCACTAAAAAAGCCTGGCCTGGGCCAAAGACTTCCTCCCAATCGTCTAGACTTTACATATAAACAGTGGGGTAAATCGGGTCTGGAATACCTGGGTCAATTCATTCAGGTGGACTCGATCCAGGACTTTGTATCTTTAAGAACATGTTCGGCCTCAAAATTCAGACCATTTTAGGTTCCTTCAGGTAACAGCATATATAACATCTCTTCAAAGGAAAGAGACAAACCCAGCCAGGGCTGCTCCCCTTGTGGCAGCCATCCAAAAGATAAAATCTACCATGGGCCAAAAGGGACTGATCTCTCTCCTTTACAGGTCCCTCAGACCTGTAAAAAAAAAAAAAAAATCGACCCATTAACCAGGTTCAAAACTAGATGGCAGGAGGAAATCAACCCTGATTCCCAGATTCCTGATTGGAGATCTATTTTCAACACAGTCAGAAAAATGACCATGTGGCAGGAGTTTGCTTGGAAGGTAAGGGTCCACTTCTTCCTTACTCCTATGATCTTAAATAAAAGAAACACAAAATACTCAGCCAGCTGTTGGAGGGAATGTGGGGAGGAGAAAACGGACTATCTCCACATATTTTGGGCATGCCCAAAGCTGCAAAGGTTCTGAGCCGAGATCACAACAGCTATAAGGGAAATTCTTGCATTAGACCAACCTCTTGATTGGAAGGAAATGATCCTTGGAACTCCTCCAGCAGACATTAGGGGACCAGACCCTCTGTATCTATGGGCAATCTTAATTACGGCAGCCCATAAGGCCATAACCAGGGCATGGCTCAGTCCCTCGCCTCCCAAGAAACAGGACTGGATATCAACTGTCCAGAGTCTAGCCGAGCTAGAGGAACTTACCTTTAAAATAAACCATAGGACCTCACTTTATGTCCAGAGATGGACGAGGTGGGAGATCTGGCAACAAACAGAAGGAGAAACATAGATGGGGTGGCTGGTCAAGAAAATCCTCCTCCTCTTGAACTGATGTGAATTAAAGTAAATTAAATTAACTCAGTACTCAGAATTGTGAAAGAATCGATGGAATTATCAATTTTGAGTTGGACTAAGTATTTTATACACAGAGGACTATACAATATATAACTTTATGGCACACTGTGATTGTACTGATGGATCTGACAAATGTATTCAAGTCTTCTGCAAAGCTTCAATAAAAGTAAGTTTTTTTAAAAAAAAAAAGGAGAGAAGCCAAAAAAATAAATAAATAAATAAATAAATAAATAAATAAGACTTGATGGGAGTGGTGCAGTGTCTGTGGAATGGCAGTCTTCCGGGAGACATTCTGGAGGCTGCGATGCTGCCCTATTTGCAGGTACCTCTCTGATCTGAGGGAGGAGGTTGTCAGTCTCCAGGCCAACCTGTCTCGGATTCATGAACCTCCCCCCCTCCGCCGCCCAGGAACCACCAGGGCCGCCGCCATTGCCTCAGAGGTTGCCAAGAAAAAGGAGTAGTTGGACCACAGTGGGCTCAGGAAAAGTGATGGTGGTGGAACAGATGTGCATCCCTCCAGCAGTACCTCTCCACAACTCGTACGCCATTCTGGCAGAGAGTGGTTCCCTCTATGAAGGCACCTGCACTGGAGACCAAGGAGGATGCTGGGAACCTCCACAAAGGAGACCCAGAGAGTGGGTGGAATGGGACCCCACAGGGGAAGAAAACAACTCCTGGTAGGGGACTCAATCGTTTGGGGGGGGGTAGAACTGGGGAAGGGGCTTTGGAGCCTGCCCGGCACCATGGCTTAGAGACACAAGGAGCAAATCCCCAGACTCGAAGGATCAGCTGCACGTGAAAGGGAGCTGGATGTCACTGTCCACCTAGGGACAAATGACCTGGCTGAGAATGGGATCAGAGCAGTACAAGAGGAGTCTGTGGAGTTGGGGAGGGACCTCAGACAAGTAGCACTTATGGTAACCTTCTCGGAGGTGCCACCTGTCTATGGCATGGGTGAGGCTAGGGTACTCTGCACCACGGGATTCAATAAATGGTTGAAAAAACTGGTGCAGAGCTCAGGGGTTTGGCTTCACTGGGGATCCACCTGGAGGATACAGGCTTGTACTGGAGCCGATGGTTTCCATCTGTCCGGGAGGGGAACCAGGATCCTAGGCTATAGGTTTAAATGATTCATTGGCAAGCATTTAAAACTAGCCGGAGGAGGGCAATGAAAGGAGCAGGAAATTCAGCCTTCCCCACGAAACAGGGTAGTTAGCGAGATAAACACCAAGGTAAAGAGGTCAACAGGAGCAGGACAGGGTAAATGGAGAAAAAGGCAATAATATTTATTATTTATTTAGCTTTTGTTAACCAGGTAAGTACACTAGACCAACACATGCCTATTTTCAGGTAACGTAACGGGAGAGTACTGGAAAACAAAGAACGACAGAGTACAATTTGAAGCAAGTAGGGCAGATACACAGACGTCAGGAGAAGCATAACATACATAGTAAGATCTCTCAGGTCACGACAGTAATCAGTCAATATGCTAAGGTACAGCGTCACTGACAACGTCAGGAGCAAAAAAAAAAAAACATACATATACACATACACACACCACGTACACACATACACACACACTATATATACATGTATACTGTATATACACACACACACACACACACACACACACACACACACACACTACATACATTATATATATATATTTATACAATGTATATGTCCGAATAAATAGAAGTGTAAAACATGATATACTTGTACTGCCCGCGATCGGGCTGTGGGAGATGTGTGGGGGTTTCATGAACTGTGATGCCCAAGATCGGGCTGGTGGGGGCACAGGGACCGAGTTGGGGGCCAGCCAGGGGTGGCAGCTGCTGTGTTGCGCCCTGCAATACTGCAGCTCACCTGGTGGGTGACCCCTCAACCTGATCCTTTTTTTTGGCTCAAGGTTGTGCAGGCGCAGGTTGGGGTTGCGCGCATGACTACCTCTGCACAACCCGACTGAATATCAGGTTGCGAGGGTTATGCATGGTTCCTCCCCCTCCTGTTGAGCATGCATTCATTTGCATTGCTCTTTTGCGCAACCTGTTGCCAGTGGAGCAACTGCCTCCTGCTGAATATCGCAGAATGGCGCAATGTAGGACTTGCGCATGCGCAACAGGAGCAACCCTTTTGAATATCTGGGCCATAATGTACAGAGATACATTGTGACTTGTGGTTATACTCAGTATATCATACAATAAACAATCAGGACAAGGAATCCAAAAATAGATGACCTTAACATAATTACACACGATTAGAGTACTAGGTAGGTCTGGTAAAGACAGTGTGGTACATACACATAAATATTGTCTATTGAGCATTCAATACATGTATCTAGGAGAATTAAAGACAGAAAAAAAACCCATAGGTGAGGAGTTGAAATTGCCGTGCTCAGTAAGACATATGGGGTGGGGGTTGGGAGAAGGGCAGGCATAGAAAGGAGGGAAGACCTGTGGGTGGGAGGGAGGAGGAATGTAGAGCAAAGTAGGGATTATTTACAGTCACAGAATGGAGGCGGAAAGAATATTGCTTTGTATAATCTTTGAAATTGCGTAAGAGATGTACATGCAAGTAGATCCGGTGGGAGATTGTGCCATTTTCGAGGTGCAGCAACACAGAAGGATCTTTCACAAATAGCTAGTCCGGTGTATTGCATCTGGTGGCACTGTTCCCTGCACTAGCGCTGTTTCCTGCACCGTGGGTTCTATGTCGGGCAGCGCTGCTCAGCTTGGCGCTGCGTCAACATGCCCCTATATTCAGTCGGATAGTGCAGGTGTGCTATCCGACTGAACATAGTGTCCTCAGGGTTGTGGGCAATGGGCAAGTGCAGTGCAGAACTTTGATTTCTGCACTGTCCATTTTTGAATATTGGGCCCCAGTTTTCTAACAGGGTGCTATCTGGCCAACTCCACAAGAGGGGGTTTGAAAATAAGGGTCCCCATAGAGGAACTGTACGACATGATGATCCAAAACTTTCCTGACCAAGTTGGACACTCTCTTTAACTCCTTCTGCCGCTTTGCTATCGACTCCCCTTCCCGCTCCCACCACTGTGAACTCTAGCGCTCTCTAACCTTCCTTCCACTGTCTGACAGACGCATCTCTCACTGTGCCAAACTAACTTTCAAATTCTGGTTTGGAGGCTCCCCTCCTATCTCTCATCCTCTCTCTCTCTCTCTCTCCACTCCACCTCTCCCCACCCACTCTCTCAGATCAAATGACGCCAGCACCTTGATGGTCCCTCGCCGCTCTACCCTCATCGGTCAGACTGGTTTTGCACATTGTTTCCCTAAAATCTGGAATTCCCTCCCCCCGAAATACGACACTCCTCCTCCAACTACTCCCTTACCTCTGCCCTACACAATTACCTTTCTCTCAGCTGTTCCTGCTTTAACCCACCTTAATACCTATCCCCAGTTTCTGCCTTCATACCATGACACCGCCCCCCCACCCGGCAGGGTTCTCAACATCCTGAAGGGGGAAATCAGGAAATGGCCACCCCTTCTCCTCATATTCAGTTCTTGCCTCTCCCCCCCTCTCTTCTCCACCTGCCCTTCTGGGTCACCAGTGTGCACAACCTAACCCCATCCTTTTTACTCCAACAGCACTTGTGTACTACTTCGAGCCTGCTCCTGGAACACTCATGCCCTATAAATGGTTCTATCGCATTATTACTGTTTTGTACGTTTATATGTTCTTTTGTGTGATTTTGGACATGTATTGTAATTTACCCAATGTTCCACTACTGTTTATTGTACAATACCTTGTGTTCCAACTGTTGCTCAATCTTACAATGTTGTATTGTTTGTACTATCCACATACTATTGTAACTGATCATCCTTCACAACTCTATGTAACCCCTTCCCCAGGTCGCACCGTGAGACAAGCAACTTGCTGCTCAGTGTGCCCTACTGGTGAAACATTTCAATAAATAAATAAATAAATGATCCTACCACCCTGCTGGTTCAAGCCTATATAAACCAATTCAAATCTCTATAACAATACTAAGAAGTGATGTGTCAGAGTAAGTACCACTGAATGCAGTGTGCTTGTATAGAATATATATACCATAACTGGCAATTCTAATCAAGATGCCTAACTTTAAGAAAAGATAAATTCCAGAAGTACAAAAGAAAGATGTGTTGTTGTTTTTTTTATTTACTGCCATGATCTTGACCGTGGGCAATAATCAAAATAATAATGGTATGAGATCATCATTAATCACAGTCACCATTTCCATAACATCATGGTTTTTGATTGGCAGCCATTTAACGTTCATGTTTAATAATTGTTACTCATGATTACAGTGATGTTTTTTAAGCTTGAACATGATCTTTGAACTTAATTGATATTGACAGTTTATGATACGTCCTTATAAAATCATTACCTTTTCAGCTGGGTGGACACAAATCTGACATCTGACTCGTGAATATAGAATAGATTCTGGACTTGGACTCAATTTAATTTAGTTTACAATTCTTTTACCCAGAATACCCACACCCCTTTCTCAGTGTGATACTGCTAAATTTGTGGACTGATGTATTGGGAGACAGTTTAAAGGGATGCTGTCAACACTTCTTGCATCGTATTATTTTTGGCTGAAAACTTACATTTTATGATTGCTTACTTTGTCTAAAAATCATTGATGATGCTGGTTGTGTTATCTGCTTCCTTTCTTAGTAGAACTGAAATGCATGGTAATAGTGTAATTACCCACCCAACCTTGTTTTGTTTCAAATCCTTGGTCTACTCTTACTGCATACACAACTTGAACATTAGTAACCCCCCCATACAGTGCAGCCACTCATGATGCAACAGTCTCCTCTCCTCGCACTGCATCATGTGTGTCTAGACAGCACTGGGGGTGTTCTCAAGTCCAAAAAAGATGCAATGGGAGTTGATTAAAGAATGTAGACAAACATGATTTGATGTGGTAACACCAGTCTGGTGGGCAATCTGCTTTTCACTTTTAATAAGAAAAAAGGAATTAGAGTCAATAAACTACCAGCTTCATCAGCGTTCTCTGCAGAATGTGACCAATTAAAATGTGTTTTTTATATTAGGGATACTTTGAGGCCTGAGGGGATTGACAGTGTCCCTTCAAAGAGCAGACAGTGCCCCCTTTACGATGGCGTAGACAAGTCATTCAAAGTGCTAAGAGAGGGCCAAAACCTGGGCCTCATCCGAGTGCTTTATTATTTTATTCTGGATAATGGCCTCCAGGACTTTGCCCAGCACTGATGTCAGGCTGACAGCTCTGTAGTTTATCGGGTCTGCCTTACCCTCTTCTTGATGATGGGGCCACGTTGGCTACTTTCCAGTTCTCCACTACCACATCTATCGAGACAGACTCATGAAAGATAAGCGGCCCTACCAAATATTGCTTTAGCGCCACTGATCCTGAGGTGCATCACATCTGCCCCTTGGGATGTACCTCGCTTCTTGGTGCAGGTAAGGAGGCAGGCGGCAGTGGGCAGCATTTTAGACAAGCTGAAGTTCTGAAGCTGAAACACCAAGGAAGACTATAGAGTAGGAAGTTACAATAGTTGAAACGAGACGAGACAAAGGCAATTCAAGAAAATCTGTCTGACCTTGTCTATACCAGGTTGACAGGCTGATTATGTTGAGTCTATAATCAGGTTCAAAAATTTGCAGAAATTCTATTGTTGTGGATAATAAATTAACATTGGCCTAATTTAATATTTTGCAGTTACAATGGTCATTAGGCCGGCATGCTGGTGACTCAGTTTTGAGCCCTGACCCTAGGATGTCAGGTGTGGAGGCTGGTATGGAAGGCTTAGAGCATTCACGTAGATGATTGCCATCCAAGGTGGTTGGTTAGCTGGTGTTGTTCTTGAGTGACACCTGAGGGTATGCAAGTGATAGTGCTATGTGCAGCGTGACATACACACATTACCATGCACTGCACCCCCGTGCTGTTGTGAGCATCCATCAGTAAGGTGGGTGGACCAAATAGGAAAAATACCTTCTAGGGATGAGTGCTTAGAGGCGCCATACCAGTTATGATCAGCCTACAAGATTTGTGTTAACACCCAGCACCCCCCAAACTCTGTGTCCACCTGTTTGGATTGTGGTGTGGTTTTCATTAAAATGTTTCTGTTGTCAGCTCTCATGTTCGAGTTCCTGCATTAATAGCTGAATAGCACATTTTTGCAAAGAAATGTTTACAATTAAATGTCAATATGTAGTGTGGGACATCTATAAACGGGTGTGTTTATTGAAGGTAGACTGTTCACAAAATGTAATCACGTAAATCACCTACATTAATTCATGCACAGTATGCTTGTGGTTTATAGATGCCAGTTATACTGTGATTATAGGCCCTTCTGTATCAATTGAGAAGCCCACATTATCACCTCTGCTAATTTTTCATGTTTTAAATTGTTTTTTTTTTTTATTAGCCAGTATATGGCATGCAATATTCCCTTCACCATCCTTGTACTCATTATGTGAGTGACTGTCATGGCCCTCATCGTGATATATATGTACTGTACATATTGTAGATGTTAGTTTAACTTTCTCTTGCCAAGCTTTAACATGTGAATTCTCTGTATATTATTGTGTTATAAATAACATTTTCTTTTTTCTGTATGTATAACTGTCTCATAAGTATGTGACGTAATTGCTGTGCATCAACTCGAACCTTGACCTTATCAGGTCCATCTTGTAAATGAGCCTTGCTCAATGATAATCGCCTGAATAAATAAAGATTTGATTGATTGATTGATTGATAGTCTCTTGTCACTCTGCACTCATTTTTGCTCTGTATAGGTTTCATTTCATTGGCAGCTGCAAAGGCCAACAAAATGCTGGGTTGTATTGCAAGGGGTATATCCTCAAGGAGGGAGGAGGTGATTCTGCCACTGTATAAGTCATTAGTTAGACCACACCTGGAGTACTGCGTGCAGTTCTGGCGTCCGTATCTGAAGAGGGACATTAAGTTACTGGAGGGAGTGCAGCGCAGGGCAACAAAGATGATCAAGGGTCTGGGGGACTTATCATATGAGAGGAGGTTGAAGGAGTTGAACATGTACTCACTGGAGGAGAGGAGAGACAGGGGGGACATGATTGAAACCTTTAAATACATGAAAGGAATAAACAAGACAGGTACAGAGGGGCTGTTCAAAGTAAGGGAGGGGAAGGCCACCAGGGGCCATGATATGAGACTGGAGCGAGGAAGGTTCAGGAGGGAGATGAGGAGACACTTTTTTACAGAGAGGGTGGTGGCTGGGTGGAATGCGTTACCTGCAGAAGTGGTATGCAGTAGAACAGTGGACTGCTTCAAACGAGGATGGGACAGGACAAGGTGGAGGGTTAATGAAGGGGAAGGGTGGAAGGGAGGGGCAGCTGCAGAATAAGGGGTGCTAGCTGCACATTCGAGCAGATTTGATAGACCTCTAGGCCTTTATCTGCTGGCAAATTTCGTATGTTCGTATTTGCTGCATATTGGCTCCCTCCAGTGGATTTAATAGAAATCATTCAGGGACATTGGTTTACCGGGATTGAGAAAGGGTATATTCCGTTTTGCACATTGTAAAAAATGGTATTGTCACCAGTGTCTGCTAAGCCAAAATCCGGTTTTACCAGTATTTGGTTCTGTGTACTTTATTTAACAATTTTTAACTCTGCTAACGTGCATTATAGCAATTTTGACCTCCACTATTGCACATACTTCCATCCTTGTACCAATTTAAAGTTATTTTAGGTACAAGATGTGATGGCAGCAGCAGCACTACAGCCCCCATCCCTATGGTGTGATGGAAGCAGCACTACCTCCCCATCCCTCAGGTGCGATGGCAGCACCAACAGTACTACGGCCCCCATCCCTCTGGTGTGATGGAAGCAGCAACAGCACTATGACCTCCCTCCCTCAGGTGTGACAGAAGCAGCAGCACTGCAGCCCCCATCCCTTAGATGTGATGACAGCAGTACTACATTCCCCATCCACCAGTGGTGATCACAGAAGCACTACAGCCCCCACCCCTTTGGTGTGATGGCAGTAGCAACAATGCAGTCCACATCCCTCTGGGGTGATGGCAATAGTGACAGCATTATGATCCCCTTTCTTCAACACCCACACCCCACATGCACAAGTTGCAAATAACTTGGTCTCTTTGATTGTTAGAACTCAGATGTGAATTAATCTGAACTATCACTGCTAAGGTGGACTACCTTTGTTTTTTCCTATCTATAATTTAACTGCATGAATTGGATTTCTGCCTGTGACAGCGCTGACCAGGATTAGAGAACAGACTTGGGTGTTGGGGGGCCAGCTGGTGGGTGAAGACTTGAGTGTTCAACAACCACTCACCTTCTCCTGGGAGGGAGGGTGGGTTCATGCTCAGCATTTTCTGTCCCCTGGTGGAGGCCAGAGGCACAACAACACATCAGCCTTCACTGTGGGAGGGAGCGTGGTGAACATCGGCTTGTGCATTGACACCATGTGGCCTGTCACACTCCCAAGAAAATGGGAAAACACCCGCTGGCCAACTGAAGGATGGCTGCTGGTCCCTCCATAAGCCAGAAGCCCCAGACATGTGTCCATTCTGACCCCTGCCATGCCCAGGATACACAGGAAACTCTTTGGGGCAATTCTCCTCCCCTGGTAGCCTCCCACAGGGGTAGGGGCCCACTCAATAAAGGGTTACTTTGGGTTACGTGGTAGCACAGCAGTAAGGGACAGTGGATGGTAGTCGGGACTCAACAGCGGTGGTAGGCGGCCTTGGCAAGCCTGAAGGAGTGGGTGGCCAGGGGGTAGGAGGAGCAAAAAAAAAATGCTTGAATTTTTGCTTCTTTGAAATAAAGTGTATTCACCTAAAAAATCCACAAGTGATTAGTGGAGGACCTTCAAATGGATTCATGCATCTCCCAGACATGTGGATGCTTTTTTTTTACTTGGTGTCCATGGAAAGGGTGTCTCCCAGTTTTCATGTCTTTGTTCAGATGTGAATTGAGCACCACTCTGCCCACCAGCATCATACAGCCCCTGGGTTCTTACCGTCTGTATGTCATTGACTGTGCTTTCAAAATCCACTGGCCAAACATAAGTACTGTACACTTAAATACTTAACATTTGCTTTTTGTTGAAGCAGTCTATCAGAAAACTTTTTGTTGTTACAGAGACTGAAACAGCAGGTGGGAGAAAAGGTGCAAATGATCTAATTCACCTAAATGGAGTGCTGATTGTGAAGTCTTTTCATAAGTAGTAAGGCAGCTTTTTCCTTGTGAACATACTTTCATTCAGACTAGTTTTCATTCAAACAACTGAGGATTTTGGATGGCCCTGCTGATTATAAACTTCAATAAGCTAGTTGGTAACAGTGATCCTGCATTTAGCAATCTACAACCTAGATTCTCATATGCAAAGAATACAGTAAAAACCTGACTAAAATCTAAAAGCAAGCTTATAAAACACATAAAATGTAGTTGAACATTTATCTTTACCTATACAAAATCATTGCAGCCCAAGTAAAACTCAAGTAAATTACATGGTACCCAGACTACTGTTATATGATGTAGTACTAAACATATATTGGTATTTTTTTTATATTCTTTGTAAACCAGGTAAGGCCCACTAGGCAGAACTGCCTGTTTTCAGGAGTGACCTAGAAGCACTGGGGAGGTTAAGTGACTTGTTTGGAGTCTCACAGTATGCAGGTGGAGGTTGTGGGAATCAAACCCAAGTCTGTTGGATGTACCCAGTTCAATCACTGTTTGTTATTCTAACCGCTAGGCTATACTGCCAGTCATAATAATACCCATATACAATGTTTTAATATATAATTTTAATAATAGTGCACAGCACCTACAGTACAAATTATGAACATTAAACACTTTACAACATTTTATTAAAACTGAGTTATTCACCACTCCATCTGCTTATTTTTTCTTACACCAAAGTGGGTGAATAGTGGACAGAGCACTGTAAAAAGCTTTTGATCAAGCTTCATTATTCTACATCCAGAAACAGATAACATTTGTTTATTCTGGATTTGTTTAATATTGATTTTCTGTGGCTCACTAAACAGAATCTAGAACTGCATGAGGCAGATGTTTTTACATTTTGGAAGAGGCAACACATCTTATCCATTTAGGATTCATGTTAGAAACAGAAGTCTTTCTTCATATTTAAAACATATTCAAGTGTCAGTGTATTCATTTAGTAGTTTATGCTGACTAATATATGTTGTAGAAAACAGTAAAGGATTTATTGTGAAGCACTCAGGATCTATAGTAGAACTCCTGCAATTTTCCAGCAAGTTTTGCTAAAAAACTCTGCAATTTCAGGTTACTTTTCCTGCAATTTTCCAGTGGACCTGCCTATGTGTGCTGATACTTGTAGACACTTAGGTACATACTACAAGAAAACTGTGGTTTCAGGAAGGAAAGCAGTCCTCAGGTGATGGAGATGTAGGTGGGAAGCATGGGTGGTCAAACTGAATGGCTGATTACAACAAAGCAGTGCGGGTGATTTCCTTACTGACTCTATACGCAGCAAAGCAGAAAGAATGTGAAGCACAGCAGCATTCATTTTAAGATGCTGAAATCTGGGCCGGCCTGCTGGCACTGTGGTAGCACTACAGCACAATGCCAGCAACCCAGGGTCGGAAGGAACTGAGTTGCTGGAGGTCACAACCAGGGAGTAGGATAGAGCACCAGGGGGACTGCTCTCCTCCTCCGGGAAGGGTAGGCTGCAGGTCCTGCTGCTTTATCACCACCTGTGTGACCACGGGTGGTGGTGCAATGGTGCTGCAGAGTGATCAGGAGGGGAGGACGCTAGCCAGGATCTGGAACAGTGGCATGTTTCTATGTGACCTACCTCCTTGGATCTCCTCTAGTGCCGGTGCCCTCAGGGACAGAGACCAGAAAACCAGGAATAATCACCCCACATCGACCACTGGCAGAAGGGACCCAGGTGCCCCACACTTCATAACCAGGCTCCATGAGGGATCCACTAGGCTACCCGACACACACTAAGGGAGTGTGGAGGGGTGATCTGGGGTCCCCTTCCTTCCCACCTGGGGGGGGTACAACCCAGGCAGGATAGTGGCAGGTTCACAGGAGCTCCTGAGCCTTACCTGGGGGTGAAGCTAGGGGATACCCAGCCTAGGGATCTCTGAAAAGTGGAGACTGATGCTGTTATAAAGGGGACATAGAAAGAGAAAATAAAAATTTAAAAAGATGCTGAAATCTTAGAGATTCTGTGCAGTGACATGGAATTTCCGTGAGGCACCGGTACAAGAATTCGAAATCTGCATACCAAGCAGGATTCCATGATTGCTACCGGTGTTAACACTAAAAATGGAAAACCAGGGTCCCTGATCATGATTTGTGATTTAGAAAAAGTTTAGGTTGGACATTTATTTGTTTATTTCAAATGTTTTACCACAAAACACATACTGGGCTGATAACAGCTTGTTTCCAGATGTGTCCCGGGGGAAGAGGAGAGTATAACAATACAATCTACAAAAATAAAAAAATGTAAATAAATACAATAAAATGAAAAAGCACCAATAAAATGAACTATTGTGCAGAGGCAAGGTTTCAGTACAAATTCAATAAACAATGCAATAAAATGAAGAAAACAGTTCATAGTGTGGAACAAGGTAATACTGGCTATGGGGCAATGGTTAAAAATTGTGGAGGTGAAGGGTGAGCTGCACTAATGAAGTGCAGAGTGAAGGAAGAACAGGGGTAGAAAGGAGATGGTACCATGAGGGGACTACCTGAGACAAAGCCCATCACGGGGATGAAATGTTAGGTTGCAGTCCAGCTGTGACACACCCATCCATTGGGGCTCAGGGATCAATTTTTTTGTCTTGTACTTCACTGTGTGCAATAAAGAAAATCACTAAGTTCCTGGTGAATGTTCAAAATTTGTTTCTGGTCTGAGTGCTATCCCATTTCTTTTCACTCTGCACATCCGATTAGACCTGGCCTGGCCAAAAGGGAAACTATGACACAAAGGCATCTATCAGAGGTCTGAAAACTGGCAAGGAAGGGGAGCATGGCTCAATAGACAGCGACCAAAAGTGGGAACTGGGCAGAGACAGGCTGGAAGGTAAGATCAGAATAGCCTATAGAGAGAATATAAAGAAAAGATCAACAGATGCTGGCTCAATAGCACAGTGGTTTGGCAACCACCTACTGTGCTGGAAGCCAGGATTTGCGCCCCAAGCCTGGGTCATCGTGCTGGGCCAGCAGCAGTTAGGTTGGTGACCGGTGTGCCCTATAAAGATCATATCGCTCCTGTGCTGTGGCAGCTGCAGTGGCTTCCAATTAGCTGGCGTTTCACCTTCAAGATCGCTTTTGTTAACATACAAAGCTCTGCATGGGTTGGGCCCTGTCTGTCTGAAAGACCTCTTGGCATGGCATACTCCCAGCTGCTTTCTCCCCTCCACCGAGGAGTTACTGTTAGTCATCCCGATATCCTGTCTGAAGCAATCTGGAGACAGGGCTTTCTCGGTGGCAGCACCCTCTATTTGGAACTCCTTGCCATACCACCTGAAGAGTTCCCCCTCAGTGGAGGCATTTAAATTGGGTCTGAAAAGTCAGCTGTTTGAGTTATTGTATGGACCTGATGACTAATAGATGTTACCAGTACATCTGCATATTTTTAATGTTTCTGAACTCTGTGCTTTTATGCTGTTGTTTTGCGATTGTTATGTTATGCACTCTGAGCCCCTGGGATAGGATGCTATATAAATAGAATTGCCATGCCTTGCCTGTACTGATGCCTCTAACCTCCAGGGAGGGAAGGGATGTACTGGCCACTCTGTGACTCCTCTCTGGTGGACGAGGAGTCAGCACAAGCAGGGCATGCCCCAGACAACCATGGATGGTGCCATACCCTCATTGTCGTGACTTCTGCACACACAGGGGCCTCTGTGTGATGCCACCCAGGGGAAAACAGAAAAAAAAGCATTGCCAGGATGATGGCACTAGCATGGTTGAATTCTGCACCTGTTGCTTTGCCTAATTCTTGGTTGTGCTCCAGCAAGGGAGGGGGTCACTCATCTCTATGCACGCCCTGCCACAAAGGAGGGGGAGCCATGGTGGATGCTGGAGCACTGCGGCAGATGACAGGGCTGGGCAGGCACTGGTGACCAGAAGTGAGAGCCCTTGACTCAGGAGGATAATATACTAATTAGTAAAAAATATAAAAGGTCATCAGATGAAACTGTATATAACAACAGGAAAAGGAGCCCACTGAGAAAGTACCAGGGAAACCTGAAACACCAGGGGAGCCAGGTAGTGGATTTGTTCCAATGTCTTTCATCAATAAATTAATTTTTTGCCACTGAATCTGTGCACTGCTTTCCCCTTTTTCTCGTTGTTCTGGGGAGTGGCCATTTTCAAGTCAGCCGCACAATTTTGGGCAGTATTCAGCATGTGTTTGCGCTGCAGTGTTTTTTGTTTAGAACCGTGTATAATACCTGGCTAAAATCTGAGGATACTTACAGCAAGTATGAGAAGTGGTAAAGAGTAGCTAAGGCTAAATTCAGACACAGAGTAGTTCTCAGAACTTTGCAGATAAGAGACCATGTTATCCCTAAGAGGCATGTGCAGATGTTGCAACCCTTGAGCCTTCTGTTTTTTTCATTGCTTATTAAACTAGTCTGGACAGGTCAGACTGATTATCTGGAGTTAAGTGTACTTCATTCTTCATTCATAATAAATAAAACTAATATTTAAATAAATCCATCAATAAATAAATAAAACTAAAACATGGCCAGCAGCTGCTGGTCTTCTTAGTGCCCCCCACTGCCACCACCACCCACAAGCAGTAAAGTTTAGTGGTTGGAGACTTTGCATTGGCTTGGGTGGAGCATCTGATGTCTGGGGCTGCAGTGTGCTCCTTGACTAGGCCCTGCTGAAGCTTTCCTGCTTCATAACTAATTTTTTGAACTGGCCATTCACGTTCCTCAAATCCTTTGGGGATTGACACTCTCCTTTCAGATGTTCATCTTCCTCACAGCAGTGGCAAAGGATCCCCACTCTACTTGGCCAATTACATGGGTTCCAGCTCCTACTCCCTTCCTTGGAGTGGTTCCCATTTGGCACCTTGATGGGTCATTTACAGCACCAGGTCCTTGCTCAGTAAGTCCTTCCACCTTTAAAGCCCCTTGGTAAGTGTTGCAGCCATGCAGCTCGGCCACTGGCTCATGCAGTACATCCAATTAGGTCTGAAAGTCATAAGTTTCGGGGTGGCATTGCACTTATACTCCAGCACCTGTCACTGTCAAAGTCTTGCTGGCTGACATAGCATGCAGACTCAGGGGCATCCAGTTCACTATAGAAGATACCTTGGGAGCTGAGATCCAGTCATACATTCTCTCCACTCTTTCAGCAAATTCCAGAGCTCCTGATTCTAAGGGGTGGTTCTGCTCTCAGTAACTTGAGTCCCGCTGTTCCTCTTGTTCCTTGGCTTCTCTTACCTCTCTCAGTAATACTCGGTGAGAAGGTGGATTATTCATTCTCTTCTGCAGCTGTAGCTTGAGGATTAGCAGGTCATAATAGCAGGTGGTCTTGAGCACATGCTCCAGTCTCCCTTTAATTCAAATCCTGGGATGCCATACCACCCTTCTTGTAAATTCTCTGTAGTGCCCTCCCCAGATGGTTTACATAGGCTGGCAGTGGTTCTGTCAAACCTGTAGTCTGTCATCACCCAGGATTTTACAGTGGTGCATTGAAAGAGCCAGTACTTTTACTTAGTTACAATAAAAACCTAAAATAAACCCCAACAGGGTATCTGTATCCCTGGCCAGATGGCTTAGTCCATTAACGCATTTCCAGAATTAAACTATAACAAAATTGTGAGCTGCAGGAACAAGGCCCTGAGTTATTCAGGGTTCCCAAGTCCAGTGGGAGCTCCCTTATTGTGCAGAGTGTAGTGGTGCAGCAGCTGAAGGTCCCTCCTTAGCTGGTTCAACTTTTCTCTTGAGGCAGGACTCAGTGATGATGTACAGAATAGCTCTAAGAAGGCTCTGTCAGGCCTCTTCACCTTTCTGCATGTAGCGAATGATCTCTCCCTCTGGAATCATAGGTGCAGCTTCTGTCCATGAAAGCTAACCATGCCAAACCATACACCACTTCCTGGTATCAATTCCCTACATGTACGGCTACAACCAGTACTTGGCAGCGGTGCTGGTTGAGCAGCCCTCAGACACAGAGCTGCTCTTTGTTATAGAATTGAATGCTGCAATGCAGCAAAAGTCTCTCTGAGTGCCTAAAGAGTGACCGCAGGGTGGTTTTCCCTTGCAAACATCTCTCCTGGCTTCTTGCTTCTAGTCTCTCAGTTTGTGCTGTGCAAGCACACAATCGGTAACCTCCACATTGGCTGTGCCAAGATTCTGATTGCTTCTGGCAGACACGTGGACTGTCTCCTTCAGTTGTATGCCACAACTCTCGACAGTCTGACTCCTACAGCAACTGCATACAGACTGAAAACGTTCCAGAATGGCCCTAGCTGCTCACTGTTGAGCTCCAGCTGCAGTTTGTCCATGAGCTTTTCATCACTCACAGCAGTGCTGGAGGGGTATCACTCAATCAACGAGTTGTCACATAGCTCATGGCTGAATTAATGAATTCCATCTGTTCCAAAAGCTTTTCTAGTTCCCTTTGCAGTCCCTGGAGCCTGATTAGCTGTGCTTTCACCCTCTAACTCCAAAGCCATATCTCACAGAAGTCATAGGTGGCTGAGATGGCTGCTCAGTCAGTAGTCCCAAGGGTATTCTGTGCCCCCCACAGTGGTTGCGCATGGTCATGCTAGTGTTCAGTTTGGTCAGGGCAGTCACTGGGAAAATCTTTGCTTTCATTGTGAGCTCCAGTCCTTCATTTCATTGGTGAAAGCAGAGCCACCTTTGATGTGCAGTGCAGAGCCACTTTTTGTGCTGGGGAAGGAGATGCCAAAGATTTCTGCTGCTCCTTTCCTCCTAGCTGTGGATGGCATAGGCCAGGTTCCATGTAGTCAAATAGGTAAGCCCCTACACATGACCAGTTACATAAGCAACAAAAAGGGAAGCCCCTGTCAGCAAATTTAGCTCATCTAGGGAGGGCACAGCAGAATGCATACTGAAAGGCAGGAGTGGTATAAATAAGTAGGTGCTCAAGACTGCCTGTTATTCTTACCTGCTGATCCTCAACTTACACTTGCAAGAGAGGTGAAGTGATCAGCCCTTCTGCTAGGCTATTATGAGAGAAGTATGTGAGGTAGAATTCAATCGAAGATCAGCGGGACTCACAGAGCATGTCAACTGCCAGGACCTGCACTGCAGAAATAGAGAGAGACCATCTCCGGAAGTCAGAAACTTGGGAATCTACTGAACGAATGTAAAGAACTCATGGCCACTTCAGTACCCTTGCAGATATGTCAGTCATGTCCTTCTGGTGGGAAAGATGACCCCAAGAGTTTGCATTGTCTATCAACAAAACCTTAACTGCCAGGGATGCCAAGATGCAAGTGCCTTGCCACTCAGTAAGTGGTGATTTACAAACTCAGCTCAATGAGTTACAGGAACTGGTGTCTGGACTATGAACAAGGAACCCCCAGCAACAGCTTTTGTGAGTGAAAGGACCCCTGGATTCTGGCTCTGCAGCAGAGAGTGCCCCGACCAGACCACTAGAATGCCATTACAGCAGAGCAGGGATCAGAGAGCCTAAGTCCTCAGCGAAACTCACCCAAAGTAGGCCTCCACCCTAGGTTATACTTTGCTACGGTTGTGGATATTGTGGATAGAAGGTATACTTGCAAATGGAGTGCAGTGTCCACAAGCATATGTGCAAAGTTAATGAGCGCTTCTGGAAAAAGCCCTGCCAGCAGGGAACGCCAGATGGGCACAGTGAAGGAGCATGCTGGGGCCACTACAAAAATGCTCCATGAAACACAATGGCTCAGTTGTGAAGGCTAACAGGCATGCCCAGTACTGTTTCGTACTCCACACAAATCAGTGTGTTTAATTTAACTGTATTCAGCAAACTGCCTGCACACTCATGTCTCTAGAACATAGCTTAACTCACCTATCACGATCATGTAATCCATGGTTTCCTGAAAGTAAATCCGTGGTTGACATAAACTATGGAATACAATTCCACAGTCACCACTCCATTTTCAGAATTTCGCAGATCAGTCTAAACAGGATCTTAACTAACCCTTGGTTCTACTTCCTGAGTTAACATGCATACATACGACACATCCCCCTTTTACAAACAAATATCAAAACCATCTGAGATTACTTCTGCAAAGCATTTTTTAATTTTACTATCTATGTTTCAGTAATAACAATCTCAAAACTATACTCACTGGATTTCTGAAATGTCATCTTAAACATCATTAATACGACACTCCTTCTCCTCCCACTCCCTAGCCTCTGCCTTACATAACTTTCTCTCTGCTAGCTGCTCTTGCTATAATCCTCTCTAACCAGTTCCCTGTGAGCCTGCTCCACCACGCGCGCACCATTCACCTGCAAAATCCTCTCTCCCCCTTTGAGCCTACTACCCAGTACTCTTACTTTTCTACCTCACCCCCACCTCCTTGTTTCCTTCCCCTGCTCTCCATCTACCCCACTACCAACTTGCCCTTGCCTGGCCAAGCCCCCTGTCAGGCTTCTCAGCATCCTGGAGGGGTCTAGTACTGGGCAAACACCTTCCCCTACTCCTACTCCCTCTATTCTTTCAATTGTGTTCTTGCCCTCCCCTAATTTCTGCCCTCTGACAGGGTTCTCAGCATCCTGGAGAGGCCAATCTTAGGCAAAGTCCCCTCCTCCACCAGTACCATCCACTCCACCTATCCTAAATGCCCACTACCTAATCTATTCTTCCCCCTGCTTCTCTCCATCTCTCCCACCCTCCCCCTTCTTATCCTCTGGTCTTCAAGGCGTATACCCCTGGCAGGGTTCTCTGTATCCTGGAGGGGCAAACTCTTGGCTCATCCCTGTCCTCCCTATCCCTTTTCCTCACCCCATCCCCCTTGCCTGCCTCCCTACCCCCAGCACTTAACTAGATACTAGTTCACTCCAACCTAAATACTTGCACTTCTTGCCCTATTGGTGCAGAGCATACTACTATATATATATATATATATATATATATATATATACATTCTTAGTTATGTTAAATACTAATCTGTTAGCCTCCTGGCAAATGTAATTGAATGTATAGTTTTCAAATGCAAATGTATTGTGTTTTCCCCAGTTATGTTAAATGTTTGTTGTATCCCTACTATCACATCCTACTGTATCCCCTCGGCCCCCGGGTCGCACCGGGAGACGAGCAACTTGTTGTTCGGTGTGCCTTCCTGGTGAAACATTTCAATAAATAAATAATCATCTGTAGAACCATTTTAAGAACACAGTCTGTAAGATACTTTTGAAAGCATCACAGCAAAAACTAAGAAAATAAATATTGCCATTATTAGCCTGTTTTTAAGTCACTTAACACTGTTCTATAAGTCTTTCCGGCTTTTTAAAGGGGAACTAAAGTCAAAATTTATAAAAAGAAAAAAAAAGCTGTTGTGCAGAATGTTTTGATTTGTAGGTGTGGTGCTAGTGTGTCTTTCCCTCTTTTTGCTATAAGGAATTTTTTCTAAATCTGGCTGCTAGTTTTTGGCCCCTGTGGATCTCTATGTTTCCATTTTTTATTGCTCTTCACTTTCTTATGATGCCTCCTGTCCCACGTGACTGTGATGTGTTTGTGACCAGTAATTAGGCAAGAGCTGGTTTTGTGTCACATTTAGAGCAGTAGAGCTGTGATTTTAACCAAGTCCCCTTATCCAGTGAGCACTAATGAAGACTATGTAGCCCCCCCCAATGTCTAGGGGTATGCCAGATGCTAAATAAGGGGGAGGAGGGCACTACAGCCAGGAAACACAGTAACAGAAATCAAATTGTACCTGGGTTCCGCTGAGTGGCTTTGTGGGGGTGAAGGCAGTTCATGCTTAAGGGGAGCAGTAGCTGCAAGGGGCAGCACTTGGTTATAAAAATCACAAGGTGCTTTAATTGAATCCATTGTCCAAACAGGAAAATAAAAGTTCAAACACATTTAATTAGCTTTGGAAATTTACAGCTCCATGGAGTTGCAGGGGTGCAAAATTTGATTTAGCAGATATATCACTTATGGCGGCCAGAACTGCAAATGGCAGATTTGGTACTGAAACACTTTGATGGAGTTTTACTTTGGTTTCCAGAGCCGAATAAGGCTGTAAAGACTGATGGCGGCAACCTTCTTCATAGAGCACAGACCTTTCTTCTCTACAGACTCCCTCCTGACCAAACCTTAAATTCTATGGGAATGCTTCCCTTTCCTTAAATGTTACAGCAAGACAGAGCACCTTGCAGAACAGCCTAGCAAAACATTTCATGCTGCTCCTGGCGGTCTCCGTTCTCCACACAAAATGGACCTGGCCGCATACCTGCGGCACCCAGATCCACCGAACGGGGCTTTTACTGGAGCCATACACACTCTGCAGCAGCTCTCAAAAGTCCACAGGAGCCAGCATCTGAGCCAGATGACATGTTGGGCACTCAGGGCAGGGTCCAAGGACTAACACGCAAGGGGATTGCTCAAAGGGACTGACAAAACCTCCTACCCTTCCCTAGCCACTCTAGCCCCACTCTAAAAGGCATTGCACACCAGAGGGGTGACCGTGGGACAGGCTGCCACCACTATCCTACCAACAATCCAGGCTGCCACCACTGAACCGTGCACAAGACTCTCTCTGCTATATGGGGTTCCAGCTGCAGGTAAATACCTGGGCTCCATTGCACTGTCCCATCCCGGTGCCAGAGTTCACAAGGTGGACTCTTCTTTCTCCCCAGGCTCCAGCTCTCAACTGGGCACAGCAGCAACCCAGGCTCCGGTCACAGCACACCATGACCCCTGAACACCCAACCAACACCCTGATGGTTTTCAAGGGTGGTGGGCTGGGGTCCGCCAGTGCAGCAGTTGGATTTCCGCTTGCAACGCTGATGACCCGGGTTCAGGAGCGAGCCTGGGAGTTGGAGGGCTGGCCGGCAGCAGGATGTCTGAGCAGCTAATGGACTGCTCAGCTCCTCCGGGGTGGGGGGGGGGTTCCTTGGCCCGAGGTGGCCTGACCTCTGGTAGCAGCCAGGGATAATGCAGCTCCAGTGCCTCCACCAATGGGGAGGCATGGTGGATGCTTGTGTATGCCATGGCATCATATGGCATGCCATGCTGGGGGAAACGTACACTGAAAAATTGCGCCTCTCTGGGTGTGACAACCGAGCGAGGACCTGATCATGGGCCCTCCTCCTGACAGCCCCGAAAAGCAACTGCCTAGGACCCTGAAGAAGACTTGGAATTCTGTAGCCCTCGCCTGGGAGGTAAGCCACAGCTCCATAGCGAGGTCCAGGGGCGGGCAAGTACAGGGGTTAGGGGAGTCAGGTACAGCACCGGGAGAGGTGCAGGGGGCAAAAAGAAATAAAAAAAGGGTGATGAGCCGAGGTGGCAAATGCCTCACCCTGGCCCCAAACCTCAGGGCTCATGGCTGAAAACCAGGCTGAATTTCCACCCACTCTTTCTTTTTGGTGCCAAAATCCCAATCTTAAATACCCTCCCAACCCTCACTTGCCCCTCCACCAGCAGGGGGCCCCGGAGAGTCCAGACGGCCCGGCACCCAAAACCAGGGGACATTAACTAGTAAGTTCCCAAAGGGGGCTTACAACTACTTTTACAGATGTCAAACACCTGAGGTATAACTGAGCAAGCTATTTGTAAGGAAACAGGTAGAGTCTTCACTAGTTATAGCACTGGAGACCGGAGGTGATTTGTATGTTTCTTATGGCTGTGTGTAATTTGATTAAACAAAACATTTACTTGTATGTGGGGTTCATTGCTCAGTGCTTGTGCTACGTACAATAGAGCTCAATGATATAGGTTGTGCTCAGATATGTTGGAGCAAGAACAGTAGGTAGGACAGTGCCTACAGTATGTATGAGTTGGACGATATGGTAAATGCTTAGATACGTCAGCATGGATATGAACATAGGTCAGTGGTTGTAGTACTTAAGAACTGGATTGGATATAATTGGTGCTTATGTACTTGAACTGTTGATATAGAAACATAGAATTTGATGGCAGCTTGGCCCACCCAGTCTGCTCATTGCCCTACCTGATGGATAAGCTGCAGATTCTAGTTAATCAACAGCTTACTTCCTCCTGTCCCCCACTAGAATTGCCTTATGCCTGTCCCATGCATTCTTGAATTCTCCCACTGTTCCTGACTCCACAACCTTCGCAGGAAGGCTGTTCCATGCATCCACAACTCTCTCTGTGAAAAAATGCTTTCTAACATTACCTCTGAGCCGTCCCCCCCCATCTTCAAATTGTGTCCCCTTGTTCTTGCACATCTCTTCTTCTGAAACATACTACCCTTTTGTACCTTGTTAATTCCTTTGAGATACTTAAAAGTTTCTTTCATGTCCCCCCTCTCCCTCTTTTCCTCAAGGGTATAAAAGCAACTGTTAGAACTTGATGTTTGGCCTTTCTCTGTATCCCTCCTTTGGCAAGATGCTTAGTTGAGTAGGATTGAAGACCCCAAAAAGAAAGGTAATTACTGGTGCGAATACCTCCTCCAACTCCGGAGAGTGTGGCCAGTAGCACGCAGGAGAGGGAAAAACACCCTTTGGGGAAACCTCTGAGGACCCATGGCTACTGACCTGCCCATCCTCTGGGCATGCTAAGGGAGAGTAATCCTAAATTAACAAATATTAAGTTGTCAGCTAATCCGAAACCCAGTTGATTGAAGATCTTTACTTCGACTACAAGCAGGCAATCCTGGATTCGAGGCACTGATGTTGAGTGTCCGGCGAAAAGACAGTAGCATATCCTGTTAGCAATTCCCAGGTCAATAACCATAAATGTACAATATGAGAAGTTTGATACAAGGTAAATCCAATCAACAGTTGAGAGAATAATCAGTCTTAGAAGTGTGAGTGTAGAACTGGTTGAAGAGCAATCCAAAAGCGAAGACTTCCGATCGAAGGAGGCACTATGAGCGAACAGCTATTTCCTTGTGAGGCAGAAAAGGGGAACAATGGTGCATGTACTCCACTTGCAAATTACTGTAAAGCACTAGGCCTTTGGTGGTGAAGTGAGTAAGTTGAGTGCAGGCTGCTAAGCCGTAAGAGGGCGAAGCAATTGGAAACCTCTAGGCCCCAAGTGAGGCGAAGCAGGTAAGTGTAAAATAGGCAATATAAGCCCGCTAAACCTCCAGACCCCATGTGGGGCAAAGCAGGTAAGTGTCAAATATTCAATAAAGCTGGATGAACTTCTAGGCCCCATATGGGGAGAAGCAGGTAAGCAGTATGAGCCCGATGAGGGTGAATTGGGCAAGAACCGAACAGCCTGCCAATGGAACAAGCTCTCTCCCCAGGTCCAGGCCTCCTCCTCACTCATGAACTTCCGCACCAGGCTTAAGTCCCATCTGCTGACCTCAAGCGCATGCCACTGTCATGGCACTTAAAGCTCCTAAGGTACTCCCCTTCCCTCTTCCCCTCTTCTTCTCCCATCTCCTAGCTTAACCTTCCTACTACCTGCCTTATACAGACTGCTCGCCAGAGGCCACGTGTAACCCCTGAATAAATTATATGCAAAGTACTACCAATTGCTTACATGTCATGATGATAACCATGCCTGTACCCATGCCTGCATCCACTGCTTTTCTTTTACCATGCCTGTAACCATGCCTGTATCCACTATTTTTCTTTATTGTAACCACCTCGTGATGTAACTCACAATGCCTCAAATGTTCCTTATGTCCTTGTTCATTCTTATAACTTGTATTGTTATCCGGGGTCGCCCCTGAAAAAGGGACCTTCGGGGCTCAGTGGGCCTACCCGGTCACCAAAATTTAATAAATAAATAAATAAATAAATAAATAAATAAATAAGAACCAGGTGATGTGAGGTGAGGCAGATAGAAACCTCCAAGACGTCTTTGGTCGAGTCAGGTTTGTAGAGTAAACGTTAGACACCTCCATGCCCCCTTGAGGGGCAAGGCAGGTTGGGTATGGTAGACATATAAGCCAGTTGAGAGCGAGTAGGAGAAAGTCAGGCAGAAGCCTGCGCTTCTTGGGCAAGGTGGACAGAAACCTCCATGCCCCCTTGCGGGGCGAGGCAGGTTTATAGGGTACACATGTAAGCCGTAGAGGAAGCCTACTGGCCGCTGAGCAATATATCTCTGGAGAGGCGGTATAGATGTACAGTTGAGCATGAGTCAGGGCCAGATGGCAGAGCCACAATGGCGGACTTTATGAGATTCGTTATGACAAGGTCCAGGAAATGTACGAGTCCCTTATGGTCATGGAACAGAAGAAGAATGCAATGAAGAGGTGACTGAATCAGATCAAATGGCAACTCGCCCAGATACGGTAACCCCACATAGCACTGGAGTAGGTTAATGTCCGAGGCTGAAACCATAGAGAACGGGAATGTCACTATGTAATAAAACAGCTAGGATGTGTCAAGCAGGATAAGGCAGCAGCAGAAGTCCCAGAACAAGCTGAAACGAGAAGCATGGTGAGAACATCAAGTGGAACTGAATATGAATGTCCAGCGATGTCGTAAATAGAAGCAGAGATAAGGTCCCCAGCAAAGCAAGGAAGGACGTCTTGGACGAATACAAATCAGGTGCAAGTAGGTGGAAGATAAGCGCTGGCAATGCCCAGTACTGAACAACTATGACTGAAGGCGAGACATCGTTGGTAGAGTCCCCAGTCATGTTGCATGGCATCAGCAAGGAGGTGACAGTAAGATGAGGGAGTCTGATGAAGATCCGGTTAAAAGTGATGCCCAAAAAGTACGATGGCAATCCAGAACTAGGTGGGCAGGGAGCAAAGCAGTAGGAGTAGAACGAGATCCAGCCAGAGGAGAAGGTAAACTGGCAATGCACAGTTAAAAAGGTAAGACAGTTGACATGAAAGGTCTTGAGATGGTCCAGATACAGATGATTGAGGTGAGGAGCAGGTAGACAGGCAGAAGGAGATCCAGCTAGTGACGGAGGGACAGGGAATGATGGTAATCCGAGCAGGAAGCAAAACAATAGGAAGATGGAAGCATGAACGGAGCTTGAAATCTAGTGCTGCAGTGAAAACATGAGGCGGTAGAGAAGACAATTGTACTGAGATGTCCCAGAATTGAGGTATATTCATGGATGTCCTGGCAGAGAGACACATGTTGAAATAGACTAGAGGACACAGAGTTCTGCAGAAACATGATGGAATGATGTAGTAGGGTAGGCATGGAAGAAGGTCAGCTGGAGAAGGGATCCTAAGTAGTCTGCAGAATGCTATGATTGAATGCACAGGTGATCGAGTAAGCCACATGAGTCCGCTAGAGAACAGCAATAAATAAAGGTAGAGAGCTAGGCCCATGACATGGGCTAGTGATCGCTCTTACTAGTGATCGCTCTTACTATCCTACTTCTCGGACCCCTTAGCCTTCCCCTCAAGGGTCTTCTTCTCACACCTCCCACCCCTACGAACCACCACCAACTGCAACCCACACTGCTACTACCTCTCTTGCATCCCCCACCTCCCCCCCACATATCTCCCTGTAGTCATGTGCTACCATCAACCTCCATGCCGGATCACATTCCTATCTTTTCCAACCCTTATCACCCTGGCCATCCCTTGTACTACCCGCACTATAACTAGGCAGCAGCTGTCCTTGACAGTTAGGCAATGATCTTTTGCTGTCCTCAGAGTCTTTGCCATACTCCTACTAATTTCGGGAAATGTTCATCCTAACCCGGGCCCCATCTCGCCCAGCTCTAGCCTATCACACCACAGGCTTAGAATAGCTGCAATGAACATTTGCAGCTTAACAAAAAAGACAGCAGGTCTCCATTGCTGGATACTGCAACATCAGCCAGATGAGCTAGCACTGACAGAAACCTGGCTCTCCAAAAAAACACCTGACTCTTTGGTTGACCTCCCTGACATCACCCTTCACAGAGCCGACACAATGGGCAAACGTGGTGGGGGGTGTGCTGTGTACGTCCATGACTCCATGATATGCCAAGCCATTCCAATACCTCCATTAGACCATGGTGCCCAAGCCTTACCATTAAAACTTACCCCAGATCCCTGCAGAGCCACTGTAATTCTTACTGTCACATATGTCCCCCCCAAGAAACCAAGCTCCTGCTATACAATCCCTTGCTAACTACATTTCCGGCTTCCAACCCAAAACGGAACACATCATGGTTGGAGACTTTAATGTGAATTGGCTTGCCAGTTTGGCTTCCCATGCCAAGGACATCTTTGCTGCACTGGACTTGACCGAGCTGATCAGCCAACCTACCAGGGTGAACCCCAGTAACGGCTCTAGCGCCCTGATTGAACTTCTCCTCACCAACCGTCCCCACAGAATCTCTGAGCTGGTGGTCCTTCCAGACTCCCTAAGCAATCACTTTCCCATCCTCTTTTCCTGGTCGTGTCTTCAGCAGAAACCCAAACCATACTATATTGCCCAGCATTGTCTCTGACCTGGAGAACTCACAAAACTAAGAAAATACTTAACTCAATGGGATTGGTCCCACATCTCCAGGGCACCTACTATAGATGAAGCCCTTGATTATTTCACCTGTTCTTTTAATAAAGCATGTGACAGCTATGCCCCACTAGCAAAAGTGCAATCCAAGAAACGTAATGCCCCCTTGGTCACGCCTGCACTGCTCCAACAGCTAAAGCACAGAGATGATCTCTGGCATAAAGCAGTCGCATCCGGCGCACAGGCAAGCCTATAAAGCGGCTTGTAACAGATGCACTTGGGCCATTAAACAGGCCAAATCGGGCTACTACAAAATGACCCTTGCCTCCTCCTGGGGGAATGCTCAGTTGTTCTGGGACAATATCAAGGAACTCAATGGCAAATCCCGGCTCTGCTCCCCCCCCCCCACTAACTGTCAGCGATGTCCCTACCACCAACCACTGGCGCGCCGCTTAACTGCCTCAACTCATCATTCTCTGACCTTGTGTAGTACCAAATAACTTCTTCAACCCCACTCCTGCAACCCCGCCCCTAACACCCAGAATCCCCCCTTCCATCTCAGGGTGATCTCTATGAATGAGGCAAGGCCTTTTCTCATGAAAGCACTCAGTGGCTCTTGCTATTGCAAAGATTCTTTTGATATGAGAATCCTACATCTAGTACTAGATATAGTCCTCTCCCAGCTGACTGACCTCTTTAACCGCTCTCTAAGTCTGGGGCAGTTCCCCACAGCCTGGAAGACTGCCACAGTCACCCCAATACTGAAGAGTGGTGACAGCACCTCCCCCAATAACTACTGTCCCATATCCATTCTCCCGCCACTCTTGAAAGCCCTCAAAAAAATTATAGCCACCCAACTCACTGAGTACCTACTTGCTCATACCCTACTTTGCAGGGAGCAGCATGGCTTCAGATCTGGGCACAGTACAACTACGGCTCTCACTGAGTTCTCTAATTTTATTCACTCTACCCTGGATAGAAAACACCTAGCTGGAGCTATCTTCATCAACCTGTCAAAGGCCTTTGATACAGTCTCCCGGCCCTTACTCTTAAGCACACTCCTCCACATAGGTCCGTCCCAAGGACCCGTCTCCTGGTTTACCAGTTACCTCACAGCTAGATCACAATGTGTCAAAATAAACAACACCCTCTCAACCACCCTGCCAGTCTGCTCTGGGGTTCCCCAGGGCTCCATACTCGGCCCTCTATTATTCAGCATCTACCTAAACACCTTGCCCAATGCCTGCTCCGGCAACCTACTACTCTATGCAGACGACGCGGTTCTTTTTGCCTCGCACCCAGATCCACAGTATTGCAGTCCTCCCTCCAACACGCATTTAACCAGATTGAAAACTGGTTCATAGACCAAAGACTTGTGGCCAATGTAAAAAAGACAAAGACTATGCTCTTTGCCCATCGACAGAATAAGGCCAAGAATGCGCAGCTAACAATCCTCTCCCACTCTCTCCTTCCTCTAGAACAGGTCCATACATATAAATACTTGGGCCTTACATTTGATTCCAGCCTCTCCTTCCATTCACACATTGACACTCTTATCATCAGCCATAAATGTCCATATAGGCCTGTTGTATCAGCACAAGGATTGCCTACCTCCGGAAGCCCTTACTCTGGCTGTCACCTCCTCAGTCCTCTCCCTAGACGATTATGGGCTTACTATCTACTCGGCTGCTGACCACACAGCCCTTAACAAAATCCACCTTGCCATAAACAAAGCATGCAGACTCCTCACTGGGGCAGATAAGCGTACCCATACCTGTACTCTATATGCTCTGACAAATCCCTCTACCCTGGATGAAAGGCTATTTTATCAAACATGTCTCCTCACAAAGAAAATACACCTGGGGCTTACCCTCTTGGGGGTTTCTGCCTCTCTCCTATCCTCCCATGCCTCGGTGAACACCCGCACTGCCAACCGACAGGTATGGTCCATCACGAGGGTTAGAACCTCCTAAGCCCAAAGGTCATTCCCACACAGGGCCCCAGCCTGGTACAACGAACTTCCTTCTGATGTCTCCTCCATCTCCAAATTAGGACCTTTCAAGTCAGCCCTCAAAGAGCACATTCTTGCTTCACGGTGCTGCCAATGTACCAGCTAGTGCTGGGTCATCTATCTATCATCTTACGGGACCACCCCGCCACTTAGCTCCTACTGATAGGGCTACCAAACATAACCTATTAACAATGCCTCCTTTGGCTACACTCACAAGGTATCTGTCTAATTCTCTACTTCGCTGTAAATATCAAACCTGTTACTCCCTTCCTCTATCAGCAAACTTATTGTTCTCTTGAAAACTGTAAAATGCAGCTCTCTGTAACACGTTCAATGCAATGTATAGCTGATCTTGATTCTGCAATATTGTATAACTAAAAAAAAATGTAACCTTTAGCTGCCATTCTATGTCTATATGTATTAAGTGTTTATGTTTGTTTTTCTGATGCGGAGCCTTTGTAAATGAGTCCCTGACTCAAAGGTTGTAATCCTGAAGTCTGTTAAATAAATAAATAGTGAGTGACAGGACAGCCACGTAGGTCTGCCTGAAGAGTGGAAATGAGTGAGTCAAGCTAGGCCCCCATGTAGGTTAGCAGGACCAGCTGGACCTCCACAGAGGTCAGTCGGCAGTAGCAGTAGTGAGTGTGAGTAGAGCTAGGCTGCCACATAGGCTTGTAGGACTGACTGGAGCTTCTTGAAGTGCAGCCTGAGGTAGCGTTCACCTGAAGGTAATAGAGGGGTCGAGCCAGCCACCACGTTGGTTGTCCGACCAGCAAGGACATATGACAATGGAGTTGAACATCGAGGATGACAAGGAATTCAAGAAGTCCACAGAGAAAGTAGCCAGCAGATATGAAGTAGGCGTTCTTGATACATGTCTGGAATGGAGTAGCTAGTCCGACGTGTTTCAAGTCATTGGAAGGACCCAGTTGTCAACTATAGGTAATAGGAAGCGCTGCCTGATGGGCAGCTAACGTAGCTGCAGCAAAGGGGAAATACTCTTCAAGACTGTGGCAGAATATATGGTGTAGCCATACTGCAGGATCTGCTTATGGCACTGAGCTGCGTCCTAAGCAAGCGGTGGTAAACCAGCACCTGTCGGTGTGGTAATAGGTTGCCGCAGCAACCAAGTCAGAAGCAAATATGGAGTCAGAGGCTACGGTTGGTAAACTAGTGAATAATGGACAGGCAGTACAGTACTCATGAGGACTGGTCTGGGGCCCGAGTTAGGGAAGGTAAGCTGTGAGTGCAGGAAGCAGCATTGGTCAGGTGCAATGGAGTTACGACAGCTGGTAGAACTGGGAGCACACAGTGCTGCAGGAGAGCAGAGAGATGTGATGCCCAGGAATGTAGCAATGATACATTCACAGAAGAGAATGTAGGCTGGGATTTGGCAGGAATAGCCAACCTGCTGTACATGCACCTGTGATCATAGTTGGCAGGTGAAGGAGCATAGACAATGTAATTCTGGTTGCAGCAGTAAGCGGCTGCACTCTAGCATGCACCATGACTCAGTCTCGAAGGCTCCTGCACAGGGGATTCCAGCAAACCATATGGTTTGAGCGGTGTCTTGGAACTAGAAACTGTGCAGCAGCATGGAGTGGCAGCTGCTCGAATGGGAGAAAGTTAAAGCAGAGAAGAAGGAGTCACTAGCATGCGGCAAGTGAAAGGAGAGGCAGTACAGAAGAGAAAGAGCAGTGGTGCAGCATGATCTGAAGTGAGTAAAGCACAGCATGACATGGAACGCCGCTGCAGAAATTCCCCAAAAGAGGACAAGAGGTATGGAAAATAGACACAAGAGGCAGAGCGGGTTGGGGGAACAGGAGAAAACAAGAAAACAAGCAGGAGACAGGGTCCAGAGGAAAGTGGGAAGAGGGGACGGGGGAAAGGGAAGAAAGTGAGGTGAGACAGAGGAGGATAAAGAGAGCAGCCACAGACCAGCTGCAGCACACCAGTGAGTGTGACTCAATCTAAGCAGAGCTGGCATAACCTGAGGGTTTATATAGAAGATGGGGGAGGAGCTATCCCCCCCCCATAGAACCTCAGGCTACAGTCTTTCTAATTCTGCTGACTAGACCTAGATACATACCTAGAAAACAAAAATTGTGGCTTAGAAAGAATTATTCTATTGAAGGCAGAATATCAGGCTCCTAACAGCAGATTCCTGCTGCAGCAGCTATCACTCACTGAATCGGTGGTCCTGGATGCATCACTGTCACACAAGACAGAAGGCATTGTAGGAAAAAAAAAGCAATAAAATATTCAAGCATGGAGATTTCCATGGGCCATAAAACTTGCAGGCAAATTTAGAAAAAAAAACTACTAACAGCAAACAAGGGGAAGAATACACTAGGACTACACACTAAGGCTCTGTGGCATGCAGAATTCCACCAGCAGAATTTGTGCAGAATGGCAATTTCACTTCCAAAATGCTTTTTTTGGAATTTTTTTTTAATTCCACAATTTTGAAAAGCATTTCTATGTAAAGCACAGAATTATATTCTGCGGATCATGTAATCCGTGAAACAACATTCAGAGGTTTGCTGAAAATAAATGTGTGGTTTACATAAACTGTGGAATATGATTCTGCAGTTACAATTCCACTTTCAGAATTTTGCAAGTCAATTTTTGACAAGTTCTGGAAATACTGAAGAATTCTGGTGGAAGTGAAATTTGAAAATTCTGCACAGCTCTACTACACACACAAATCAAAACACTCTGTACAACAAATGTTTGTGCAGATTTTGATTGTAGTTCTCCTTTAATGATTCTGCCAGAGCTGCTGGATCTCAGGTGCTCATTTGCCATCAGTGTCTGATCTTTCAGAGTTGGCAGCCATCATTCTTACTTGCCAAAGATGTTCGGTCCCTTAGATCCTTGGTCTCAGCATTGTCGGACATCACTAAAGGAGGGACATTTTCAATTGGACTTATGTAATGTGGGCAAAGCAGAAACTCGATCAGCGGCAGGGCGAGTGTACATTGTCGAAAATCAATTTTGGCAATGTACATCCCTGGTGCACAAGAAAACGTGCCGGAGACTTAGATTTTAAAATGTTTATGTGGGGAATCTTAACTCCAGAGGGTTTATGTCGGGGTGCAAAATCTAGATAAAATAATTTCGGCCGGGCGCACAAAATGTAGGCACACCAAGACCGAACCTGGAACCTCGCAGCTTTAGGCTGTCACCCACCCACCACGCACAGATCCAGCTCGGCAGCCCCATGCCAACCATGCCAGGCCAACCCTCCTCCCTCCCTTCTGTCATGCTCGCCCCCATGTGTATACATATAGCAATGTCCTGTCACAATATGCACCTATGTCCCCATCCAGTCACCCTTCTCAGCAATAGCCCCGCCAATATGCGCCGGGATTGAGTTGCCGTTATTGCAAGTGCTCAATCGCTGATGCCCATGTCATGGACTACCTTTTCAGTCCTGTCATCAGAATTAGGAGGAAACCGCTTTATTGTATTTAGAAGGTGTCGGTTTCTTTGGCAGAGTTTGCCATCACCCATCATCACACCATAGGACTGTGGAGCTACCTGCTGCATCACTGTGGCACTTGCAGACTAATGTCCATCTCTTCTAATCTGAACTGCATCATTTCTATGTAGCTGTTGAAGCTACTTGGATCTTCTGTCATGATCTTCTGTCATAATATGATTTCTACTTTTGTTTGTTTTCAGAACTAGCACACTGTAGGTAATAGCACTGAAGATCTGTGATGGGCTTGATTGCAGGCAGCCTCGTGCATAGTTTCCTACTGTGAAACAGTTCTGCTGCTGACTTCCCATGCATCAGTGGAGCAGCCCTGTAGTTGAGTAAAGCAAGATAAGGATCTTCATTTATCTCCTTAGCCTTTTTGAGAAGTTGCTTCACAACTGTGACATTACACTCTGCAAGCCCATTACATTGTGGATGCCTATGACTTGACATGATATGTTAAAACTCACGAACAGCAATAAATGCTTTGACATCATGACTGCTGAATTGTGGCCTGATATCACACATCACCTGTCTGGGAATTTTATGTCTGGCAAAAACAGGTTTGATGTGGGTGATTACTTGGGATGCTGATATATCAGACAGTAAGGCAACTTCTGGAAAGTTGGAATAAATAATCCACAATTAAAACAAAATCTGTTTCTTGAAGACTAAACAGATTGATCCCCACTTTTTCCCATGGACCTTGCCACTCCTAATAGTGAATCAGGGGTTCCATTGGTTGCTTGGCCCTATACTTTTGGCATATGTCACAGCTGCTTACCATATCATAGATGTCCTTATTCATGTTGGGCTAGAATACTATGTCTCTGGCTTGTCTCTTTGATTTTGTTATGCCCAGGAGTCCTTCAAGAATACTTAGAATGCATTTGATGCCTAAGAGAAGCAGGAATAACAATGCAACACCTTTTTAAAATAACACCATCAATCACTGAAAATGCATCACGACAGTAGAAATTCAGCTTGTTCACAAACCTGTCTTTCCATCCACTGGTCACAGAATACATACTCTCTCTAAGGGTCTCATCTGTAGCCATCTCTTTTGCCATTTTTATCCATATGTCTTTGGAGTGTCAGAGCAGGATGTTTTGATGAGGTTAACAAGGACACCTACATCTGTTTCAGTGTCATTTTGCTCACCTGGACTCTGTTTTGGAACTACTTTGGACAATGTGCCAGCCACTGTGAGTTTTCCTGGTCTGTATTCCAAACTGATATCATATTTTTTCAGTCTCGACAACAGTCTTTGTATGTGTGTGTGGGGGGGGGGGACATTACAGAGACCTGTCCTGGAAATGGCAGTGAGAAGCTGATGATCAGTTTCTGCCACTACTGGGATGCCATAAATATACTCCTGAAAGGTTTTACCACCAAAAGCTTGTCCCAATGTGTCTTTTTAAGTTTGACCATAATTCTGCTTGCCGCTGGTCAGATGATTTATTTATTTATTTATTTAAAAGTTTTAAAAGGAAGGCATGCCGAGCAGGCTATCGCTCGATTCCAGATGCGTCCTGGGGGTGTTGGGCATGGGAGGATACATATACAGAATATTTACAGCAGCAAGCAATACAGTACAAACTGAGATATCAAGGTAACAAATTGGTAGAAAGTGCAAATGACAGCCACTCAAGATCAGAGATATAACATTAAGAGTAACCACAGTTGGAGAGCTAAGCCCTTGTCTAGTGTGAATTTAAGCTGCATGTGCAGGTGGAGGAGAAGTACCCTCTGGGGAGAGAGCTGAGTTGCCAAGAGGAGGGAGCATGCCCGAATGTCCTCAGGCAGGGAGTTCCATAGTTTCAGCATGCGAGGTCTAAAGGCTGACTGGCTGGCAGAGATTGCCATGTAAGGGATATGCAGGAACCGGGAGTCGAAGTTCCTGAGTGAGTATGCGGGGGACGGTTGGGCAGTTAGGGTAGAAGCGAGGTAGGTGGGCAATAACTGAGCCCAGAAGCTGACTGTGAGTCTCGCACAGTGGGACTGATGCCTATCCAGGAGCGAGGGGAGGTTAAGGGACCAGTAGAGGTCACAGTGGTGGGTGGAAGGAGGACAGTCCAGAGCGAATCAACAGAAGGAGTGGAAAAAGAGGATCCAGTCTAGCCAGGGTGGACTTAGGGGTGGCACTGTAAACTATGTCCCCATAGTCAAAAATAGGGAGGATCATTTTCTGAACACTTGCCTTGCAAGCTGACAGAGGGATGCAGCCACAGTTACGTATAAGGCGCCCAATCTGGGGTGTAGTTTTTTGTGGGTAGCATTGATATGTACAGAAAAGTCGAGGTGCTAGTCAAACCAGACCCCTAAATATCTAAATGAGGTGCAATCCACTAAGGGAGTCCCATCTAAGGTATTGAAGGTAGGAATGGTGGGAAGTCAGAAGAGCCTCTGCCTCGTGCCAAAGGTTAAGGAGACAGTTTTCTTGGTATTGAGAAAGAGTTGATTTGAGCGAAAACCAGAGCTGAACATCATTGAAGTCCTGCTGGAATCTGGGTGCCACTTCCAGGGGAGAGGGGCCTGAAGTATACAGTACCATATCGTCTGCATATATGTGAATGGGTGTGTGTGGGCAGGCTGATAGCAGGTCGTTCAGGAAGGTGGAGAACAGGATTGGGCCAAGCACTGAGCCTTGGGGCACTCCAATGGTGATAGGGAGGGGGTCGGAGATGGATGTGCCAATTCTGACTGAGTGGAACCTGTCTGCCAGGTATGATTTGAATCAGTTGGTGGCCGCACTGGAGATCCCTGTGCAGGAGAGCTTGGACAGGAGAAGGGCATGGGAGACAGTGTTGAATGCCTTTGCTAGGTCTACAAAAATGGCAGAGGTGATGTGACCTTTGTCCATGCCCGTAAGAATGGTACCGGTGAGTCTTAGGAGTGAAGTAACTGTGGAGTGAGATTTCCTAAATCCCAACTGGTAGGGTGTAAAGAAAGAGGAGGAGTCGAGGAAGGAGGTGAGTTGAGAGAGGCTTAAGTGCTCCTGGATTTTGGCTAAAATGGGGAGGAGGGAGATGGGCAGAAGTTGCCTGGGGAGGAGGGGTCACCACCTTTAGGGAGTGGGATGACTGTGGCATGCTTCCAATCTGAGGGGATAGTGGTGATAGAGAAGGAGAGGTTGAAGAGAGATGCCAGGGGGGTGGCGATGGCTGGGGCTGAAAGATAGAGCATTTTGGCATCCAAACCCAAGGAGCATTTACCCTTAGAAGAATTGAGGGTGAACAGGGGATTAAGTACTTTGGACCGAGTAACCAGGCAAAAAGAGAAAGCCCGGTAGGGAGTTTGGGTGGGTAGGGATGCAAACGCAGGAGGGTGTGGGGCAGGCGGGGGATTTGATAAGAGAGAGGTCGAGCAATTAGTGAAAAAGGTGTTGAAAACAGGGGCCACTGCATGTGGTTCCGATACAGTGTAGCCCCCTACATCTACGACAGGGGTGGTGGGCTGGGAGGGAGGGGAGAAGAGTGATTTGATCGCCTTCCACGATCATGGGAGGCATATGCTACTGGCAACCACAAATTCTCATGCAGCTACAGTCGGACGGCTCTAAAGTCATCTTTTGAAGCATCAGTTGACACTTTTGTTTGCAGTTTGGGGTCACAGTACTTTAGAATTGGTTCTCTGATTGAAAATTGCTTTTGCTGAATCCGTTCCATGGGATGTTGTCAGCACCACAGATATTCATTTCTTTCTATAAGAAGGCTGTATAGGAAACTAGTCTGCTGTCAAATCAGGTACAATTTTTCCCACATAGTTCAACATTCCAAGAAATTGCTGTCTGTCCTTATTGCATTTGGGCTCTGACATGTCTAATATACAGTAGCTCTGATCATTTATTTCAAGATCTGGCTGTACCCTCTTCAGGAGTTAGTGTCTCTCCAAGATAGACAATTTTCTGAACTCTGAATTGACATTTACACATGCTAAGCTTCAAACCATGCTTACAAGCCAATTTCAGCACATGCTTCAATCAGTGATCGTGTTCCTTTACACTAGAACCCTGTATAACGATATCATCAATGTACAGTCTAACACCAGCAATACCATCACAAATCTGCTGCACTGTGCAATTAAACACTTGGGGTGGCGCTAACCCCATAAGGAAGCCTCAAGAAGCAGTGTTGCCCACATGGCATGTTAGATGTGGCATGTTAGGTTACTATGAGGTTGGCAGTATAGCCTAGAGGTTAGAGTAAAGAGCTGTGAATGAGCTTGGCACATCCAGCAGCCAGACCTGGGTTTGATTCCCACAACCTCCACTTGCATACTGTGTGACTCTGAGCAAGTCACTTAACTTGCCCAGCGCTCCCAAGTCACCCCTAAAAACAGGAACTTTTGCCTAGTGGGCCTTACCCGGTTACCAAAGAATACAATAAAAAATGAAAAGATGTGCAAACTGAGAAGCTCTGCTCATCTAAGGAAACTTGCCAAAACCCTGCAGATGCATCCAGCTACGAAAGATAAGAGAGTTCAGTGAGGTACACCCCCCCTCCCCTCGTAGGAAGGTGATAATGCTCTACCTTAATATATTTATTGAAGTCTTTAGGGTCTATACTAACTTGCAAAGAGCTTTCTTTTTCTCCACTATCACCAATGAATGCACCCAGTCCATGGGCTTCTCTATTTTCCTTATGATTCCTTTAAATCACTCGATCTAACTCCCTGCATAGTCTATCTCTAAGTGATGCAGGCACTTTACTAGCTGCATTTGTTATGGGTACAGCATCCTCCCTCAAATTAATCTTGAGTAGCACTGGAAGGTATCCTATACCTTAACTACATTGTCAAAATGACTGACTACATTCATGACTTGAAATTCACATTTATTTCCTGTTGTTCACATTTATTCTCTTTATCAGACCCAATCTCTCATGTTTTCAGACCTAGAATTGGCTAATTGTCCAAGGGGACCATGACAAGCGATGCACTGTGATCGTTCCCTTTAGGGTCAATTGTTAATCTATATACAGCTTTAGTTTGAATGATCTCTCCACTGCATCCACGTAGTACCATGTCATTCTTTCTAATATGTTGCATCCATTTCAAACTGTGAAACTCACTTTCAAGCAGTATACTGGCCTTGGCCCCAGTATCTAACTTGAATGACATAACTGAATGGAAATGAATGGAGGCAGTATAGTGCAGTGGTTTAAGGCTCTGAGCTGGAGACCTGGGTTTGAATCCCACAGCCCCTACTTGCATACTGTGTGACCCTGAGCAAGACACTTAACTTCCCTGTGCTCCCAGGTTACACCTGTAAACAAGCTTCCAGCTTAGTGTGTCTCACCTGGTTAAACAATTGGAAAAAAAAATAAATAACTGTTCCATTTTATTTTAGAGAACCGATCCATTCCTCTTTTGAGTCACCTGATGCGATGCAGCCTATAAAGAATTCGCCATCACTAGAATCTACTATCCTCACCTTTTCCTAACACATGGACCTCATGCAAAATTATTCATATTTCTGCACTTGTGACACTGCTGTACATATACTGGGCATTTTCTTTGAGCATGAGAGCTGCACATTTTCAACAGGGTATCCTCTCAGAGTCCTTTCTCTTGGCACTTTTCTTACTAGATTTTCCTTAAGATTTTCTTTTGTGTTGCCGGCCCAGTGGCACTGGAGGTTGAGGCGCTGGTTGCTACACCTTGTGTCACGCCAGCGACCCAGGTTCGGGAACAGTTTGGCTACGGGGTCGACAGAGAGAGAGAGGATCGAGCATCAGAAGGAATGCTCGCCTCTCTCCTCGGGAGGGAAACATGTCATCCCGCTGCTGATTGCCTCTGGCGGTGGCTGAGGGCAATACAGGCAGGGAGGCGCATACCAACGTTACTACGTCGGTGGGGGGGGATGGTAGAAAACAGAAAAGGAGCCTGACAGGGTTCCATGATGGCCCTGCATCCCCAAGGGCCGACCCCAGTGTCTGAATTGGGTCTCAAGGGAGGAGGGAAAAAGCCAGCACCCTCCTCCCTGGCCCTGCCGTGAGGGTAATCTGTGGGGGAATTTCCATGGTCGGCAAAAGCGGGGATGAGTGGGACCAGAGAATGAGTTCCTTCATGAGGAGGACCACAGCTCCCTGCCAGGGCTAATGGAGGAAAAACATCTATATGAAAAAAAAAAATATTTTGTGCACAGTATTTATAGTCATCTGACTCGTATCTTGTTCTAGTGTTTTCATTTGTGCTTGCATGAGTTTGAGCCCTCTCTAGAGTTAAATCCATTTCTCTAAGCAATAATCTTTTATCTTTTTATTATCGACTCCCATCACTATCTGATCTTTAATCAGAAAATCACTGAGTCTGCCAAAATTACAGGACTTGCATTTTAGTCCGAGATCGGTTACAGATTCTTTAATTGTTTGTTCCTTTTGCTTTCTTGAATAAACAAGTACCTTTCATAAGTTTTATTTTTTCTAGAACTGCAATACGACTCAAATTTTTCAATAAGTGTATCATACTTGCCCTCTTCCTTAGCAGAAAGTGTGAAAGTATAATACACATCAAGTGCACCTGATCTAGCTACTGAAAGGAATAATGCAGTCTTTTGTGGAACTTGTTTCTCTTTTGCCCTAAAGGCTCTCAAATAAAGCTCAAATCTCTGCTGAAACATTATCCATCTTTATGTTGGCTCGCACTTGCACGGCCAACATACTGCAGTAGTAGCAGATTTGAAAGCGCGGTCATTGTTGGGCAAATGCAGGGTGTGCATCAGTAGGTGTGTCCCTCATTCCCCAATAAGACAGCGTGCAGATGCCACACCAGGAATACATAATGTGGCCAGCACATTTAAGAAAAGGTCCGCTGCAATGACAGCCAAGCTCGTCATGCAGCAGCACCAAAACACGCCTTCCCTATGTGCCTTTCCTGGTGAAGCCCTTCAGTTAACATGGCGGCGCTGACTGCCGCCGCATGAAGAGATGACTTCAGGGGTGCTCAATCCCCCTGTCAGCATGCCCCAACCCACATTATTTGCTGACGGAGGAGCCCATTCCCCGTCGGCATAATGCACACCCCTCATTTCAAGCGTGTACCGAGGGGGTGCCCAATCCCCCTCAGCATCATGTCCCCCTTCTCAGTTTATTTTGCTGACGGGGGAGCCCACTCCCCATTGGCATAATGCCCCCCCATTTGTTGTGTGCCTACAGGGGTGCCCAATCTCCCATTGGCTACAGAACCCCCCCAAAAAAAACACTCAGGTGGCATGCTGGGAGCCCACCCCAGCATGCCAAATTCCCCAGTAAAAGAAAAACTGCCCCGCAATGTTTTTATTTTTATTTTTTTCAAACCTGCAAAGCAGAAAACGGTCCCTCGTCGACTCTGGTGGCCCTCCCCCCAACCCGTGCCCACCCTCTGTGCACCCTGCCTCCCCACATACACACCCTGACCACATACTTACCTCCGGAGCACGGCACGATGATCTTCGGTAGACTGGGAACACGTCTGCACTCTTCAAAGCCGACCGCAAACTGAAGAATTGCTGGTAAGCTGTATGATGGCATAAATAGGGTTTTTTTCAACTTTGGTGCATATCTCGGGCATGTTGGGGAATTTTGGCACCCAATTTTCAACATGGAGTTACTGGGACCCCTCCTCATGAATTCAGTCACTGTCATGACGATATTCAGTCCCAAAAGGTGATTTCGCAGTCACTGCGCGGAATCACCTTTCGGGACCAATTAGTGAAACAACAGTGTCACTGTTCATGAGGGGGTCTCTCAAAAAGCCTATGTTGTAAATTTGGTGAAGAAAATCCAAAAAGGGCTGTTTTACGAGCGTGCGTTGAGCAGTTTCCACGCACGCTCATAACTTCGTGAATTTGTAATATTTTCATTCCAGATTTTCAAAATTGCCATTTTCCCACACCTCCTTATGAACAGTACAGCTGACATTTTACATATCCTGGCCGAAATGTGTTTTCGCACGTCCAGCACAGAATAGCGTGGTCGCTGTGCAAAATCAGTTTTCGGGACAGTTTGAGAAAATGACAGTGACACTGTTCATGAACAGAGGTCCTAAAATGCATATGTTGAAAATTTGGTGATGAACATCCAAAATGTCTGTGTTACAAGCGTGCGTTGCACAGTTTCACACACCCATGTAACTTCGCAAATTTGCAATATTTTCATGCCAGATTTTCAACACTGCCAATTTTTCACACCTCCTTATGAACAGTACAGCTGTCATTTTTCTCAGCCTGCCCAAAATGTTTTTCCACACCTGTGGCGCACAATGGCGTGGTCGCTGTGGGAAATCAACTTTTGGGACAGATTAACAAAATTGCAGCACCACTGTTCATGAGGGGAGGTCCCAAAATGGCTATTTTGAAAATTCGGCTAAAAAAATCCAAAAAAATTATTTATTTTATTTATTCAAATCTAAGATTACAAATATCTTTGAGCCGAGGCTCTTTTACAAAGGTTCCACGTAAGAAAATGGTACATACAAAAAAATAAGCAGAACTGCAGCAATTTACAGAAATCAAATACATAAGTCAGCGATCACAAAGATGCCACAACTAGGAGGAATAGCAGTGGGCGGCCCAGAGAGGGCAGCAGCAGGAAAGGAGGAGAGACGAGAGAAATGACGGGGACACACACACGGGAAGAGACTAGCGTAGCACAATGTCATTGTCAAAAGGACTACAGGGAGAGGTGCTAGCGGTTTGGACCAGTTAGGAGTGGCAGTCACAGGAGCTGGAGGCAGCAAGATGGAGGCATAGTCTGTTTTTGAACATACCCAGATCAGTGGTGGGGGGGGGGTGACAGACCTAATGGCATTCATCCGGCTAGGAGCACGGTGAGCAAAGGAACGTTGGCCCTGTGTGGTGTGACAATGGGGAACCTGGAATAGCTGATGTTCAGCCCCTCTGGTGTTGCGTGGATTTAAACTAGGGTGCAGGAGAGCTCAGACACCAGGGGGAGCAAGGCCTAAGGTCATTTTTTTCGTCATGAGGCAGGTCTGGTACTTTATGCAGTTGGCATGTTGTAGCCACCCCATTTGGGCATATAGGTCACAAGTATGTGTGAGTCTGTGGGCTCCAGTAATGAGCCGACAAGCCTTGTTTAAGGAGGTCACAATACGTTTGAGAGCAGTAGCAGGTGCAGAGCCATATATAATGAGGCCGTAGTCAATGATGGAGACAACTGAGCTAAGTACAGCAGCCTTAAGGGCATCTGGGGTGAGGTGTTGTCTATTACGGTAGGGTAAACCAATGCATGAGCTGGCAGCTCTGGTAACATTATCAATGTGTGCCCCATAGGATAGGTTAGGGTCAAGTGAGATTCCAAGGTATTTAAAGGATGCTATCTGTTTCAGAGTAGTCCCGAGGCTTGTAGAAATTACCATTGGGTAAGACCTATGCTTGTTTTGAGAGCTGCAAAAGAGCATCGACTTGTTTTGTTTTGTGGTTTAGGACCAGTTTGTGGTCAGCGAACCAGTTCTCGACTGTAGTGAATCCTAGCTGTAAGTTGTGTTGAAGGGTTTGTGGATCTTTGTGGGAGGTGAGGAGCACAACGTCATCAGTGTAGAGGATGATTTGTTCAGGGCAGAAAAGTGGAAGGGAGTTCGGAAAAAGGCCCAGGATAGATTCCTGGGGGACACCAGAGAGGACAGGTTTAGAGTCGGAGAGTAGACCAGCGATTTTTACTCCTTGAGAGCGATTTTCAAGGTAACTTTTGAACCAGGCAGTAGAGTCATGGGAGAGACCTGCAAGTAGCAGCTGATGTGTTAACAGGCCATGGTGGACTGTATCAAAAGCCTTGGTCAAGTCAATAAAAGCTGCTCCTGTTAGTTGGCCTTTGTCCAGCGAGTTGTAGAGGACTCCAGTAAATTCCAGGAGGGCAGTTGATGTGCTGTGACCTTGCCTTAACCCATGTTGCTGAGGACACAAGATGCTATATTTGTTCAAGTGATCAGTAAGCTGGTCTGCCATGATCCTCTCTAGGGCTTTGGAAGGGGGCAGTATGGAGATTGGCTGGTAGTTGCCTTGGATGGACTTGTCTCCACTTTTATGTACCGGGGAGACAATAGCTGATTTCCATAGACTAGGGAACTGACTGATGCTGAGAGAGAGGTTGAAGATTCTTGTTAGCGGGCATAGTATCTCTTCAAGAGTGAGGGACAGTAATTTAAGTTCCAGAGAGTCGCCACTGACTCTGGTCTTCAAGATAACTTTTTTAATGTATTTACAGGCTTCACACACCTTGACTGCTTTGAAGTGGAACGGTGGATGTTTGGAGGGAGAGGGGAAGGTGCTGGGAGTAGGGAGGTCACTGTCCATAAAAAAGTCCTGAGGGAGCACACTACTGAGATCAGTGAAAGCCACATTGAAAGTATTTGCAATGACCAAAGGGTCAAGGGTGGGAGTCCCATCAATATTGAGTAAAGAGGGGGTGGACTTGGGCTGCTTCCCAGTGATTTCTTTAATATTGTCCCAGAATGCCCTACCATTTCCCCAATTGTTAGTTAGGGTTTCGTTGAAGTAGGCACTTTTCTTCAGTCAAATTAGTTTAGTGCCGTTGTTTCGAGCCTGTTTGTAGGTTTGAATGTCTGGTTAAGCACCTGTAGCCCTGGCTATTGCCCAGAGGTGGTCTCTAGATTTAAGCTGGGCCAGGAGCTCAGCAGTGAGCCAAGGATTGGAGAGAGATTTAACTTTGTGCTTTTTGACAGGGGCGTAGGTATCACAGGCTGCGTTGAAGGCGGTGATGAAATAACTACAGGCCGAGTCAACATCTGTCGCATTGAAGATGGGTGTCCAGTCATGACGACTAAGGCAGGATTTGAGATGGGCCAGCTTGCCACAGGGAAGAATTCGACTGGTAATGACTTTGGGAGGAGGCTTACAGAACTTGTTTGACCATTCGCAGATGACTGGGGAATGGTCACTGAGAGAGTCCGGGAGGACGGAGGTGTTAATAATACTGGTTGGGTGGCTGGTGAGAGCCCAGTCCAAGAGTGTACTAGTGCCCAATTTGTAGTTCGTTCTAGTTGGCGAAGTAACCATCAGTGTAAGGTTGACAGAAGCTATAGCATCCTGATAAGGTCCTGCTTCAGGTGCGAGCCGGTTGATATTGAAGTCCCCGAGGAGAAGCATCTCAGAGCCGGAAGGTAGGGTTCAGATGAAGTCCAGAACAGTATTGAGCCCTGTCCCTTGGTCTTTTGGAGGGATGTAGACTGAGACAACTGTGAGCACTTTATTGTGGGCTCCAAGGAGTCATTTCATTGGGAGAAACTGTGCAGTGGAGACTGGGGGTTAGTGGGAATGGGATGGCCAGAGATATCTTCCTTGACTTAGACTGCACAGCCCCCACCTCTTTTGGTTCTCCGGTCAAGTCTAAAAATGTTGTAACCTTTCAGTGCAATGGCCTGGTCAGGGAAAATAATTGGGTTACGGACGTGTGTTGTGCAGTTTCTATGCATGCTCATGACTTCACCAATTTCTCATATTTTCACTCCAGATTTTCAACGTTGCCATTTTTTTATACCTCCTCATGAACAATACAGTTGTCATTTTTCACATCCTGCCCAAAATGTGTTTTCATCCCTGTGTCACCAAATGGCATAGCCACTATACAAAACCACCTTTCAGCTAACAAACTGATTGTGCCACTCTTCATAAGGTGGGGTCACAAAAAGCCTATGTTTACAATTTGGAGTGAAAATACCAACAAACGCCTATGGCGTTAGGGTTTCCAGCTGTAGTACCCACCCTGTAGAGACTGCCAGGGGTCGAGGTGTGACTTGGGATCATTGGCTGTAATGCTCATGCCATTCCACCCCCACCCCTTCCCTGCAGCCAGTGACAGGCATCGAGGTGTGCCTTGGAGTGTTCAGCCCTAAAGTTCACCCCATTTTCCTATACTACACCTGTCTCAGCATATTTCCTTATGGAATGGGGTAAGTATAATGCCCAAAGATCCAAAGCACACCACAACACTTGTCAGTGTCTACAGGATAAGGTGAGGCCCAATCTCCTATACTGCACCCCTCAGCATATTTCCTTATTGAATGGGGTAAGTATAACGCCCAAAGACCCCAAAGCACACCACAACACTTGTCAGTGTCTACAGGGTAGGGTGAGGTAAAATGGCATGAGCGTTATAGCTGACGCCCCAAAGGCACACCCCAACGCCTGTCAGTCTCTGCAGGGTGGAGGTGGGGTGGGGTTGGTGTCAGTTCAATACTTCACTGACATTCCTATTATGCATCTCTAACTCCTGCACTACCAATGCCAATGCCAGCGAGACAACATTTGGCATTGACAAATGCTTGTTCTTCAATACCTTCTGTAAGTTCAGGTTCTGGAGGAAGCCTGATTTGTTCCATTTTTCTCTCTTTGTTGTACACAGTTTACTCCTGGTACCATGTATCATGGGCTCACCCGGAGGCACAGCCAGATCCCCTACTCTCAGAAGACCCACCCTCCGATGAACCCTGTGACTTTGACTGTCAAGAAGAAGAGCTTCCTCTCCTTCTGTCCAAGGAGCCTTTTTTCTAATATTCGGTAGGCGAGCGGTTCTACTATGAGGCATCAATCTGACAAAACCTTTTCCCTTTAAATGGTATACGACACAAATTAGACCCAGGCACAGTTGATAAGAAAAATCATTAAAGTTTACGTAAAGGAAAGAAAACACATTAAGATATTCTACACAGTTTAGGGTATTGGGTTGTAGACAACGTTAAAACAATGTGGAATTAAACAGTAAACTTACACACTATACATGCTAAAATTTTCTACCTTATTGCTGTTTGGAGTCCAAGGTATGAAAAGTCCCAACTGTCAGAAAACATCTTCAAGTTGTCTGATAAGAGTTCTCAAAAGTTTCAGCAAGATAATAAGTCAGTCTCTGAATTTTCTTCTTCTGCAAAACTCACGTTTTTTCTGAGAAAAGCTCCTTTCCCACAAGTTTTTCTCTCTCTTTCTTCAGTGAGGCAAAGTTCTCCAATATCTGTAGTTCTTTTTACAGCAAAGCTATCCAAAGCTTATACTTGGAAAAAATATACCAAAAAGCATTGTTTTCTAGCTGTATTCCCTTTTATACCTCAAGTGAAGTCATTCCAGCCTGCCCTTTTGATTGGTCAGATATTTTAGGCTGGGTTGTTTCAGCAGTTCACCTTTTTCCTGGAGGTGTATCTCTCCACCCTAGTTTCTACAGGGTATAAAATACCAGAAAATCCTTCAAAATGTGGTCTCTGTCCACAATCCTAGCCCCACCTGCTGTAGTCTAACGAGCTTTGTTTAGCATGTTGACCCCCCTGCTGAACAGTTTCTGGTAAGAGATATTTCTGCCCTTTGATCTCAGGAAACCCACAACACAGAGGACAAAAAGACTCTAGACTCCACGTCCCCATTCTCCTGGTTGTGATGTCTGAACATTCAGACAGAAATGAAGTTTTAAATTATTCATTTAAGTCAGTTCCTGGCTTCGAGTCTTTTGATATGTAAACCTGTCTGAGAGCTAGATCCAGCACTCATTTTTTAAATCTTTCCCCATGTTCCTTCATAGAATGCTTAAAGGTCCAGTGGCTTAATTTTGAAACACAGCCCATGTATATATATATATATCATATTTGGACCATACAAATATGTATGGGGCTATCTCATCACACCATGTATTGTTCAGTACCCCACACAGATCAGTCTGTCCATATAACTTCTTTATTCTGCAAACTGCCTGCACACTCGCATCTGAAGAACTCAGCCTACCTCACTACACCAGTTGAAACAGGATCTTAACGGACCCCTTGGTTCTATTTCCTGGCATAACTGCTCATGAATATTCATACGTATGACACACCCAGGGAACTGACTGTTTCACCAGTGGATGCCCCAGTGTAGCTGGAAGACATCAATTACATGGCAGTATTAGACAGCGGCTCACAAGTGATGGTCTTGTTCAAGGACTGGTCCAAGAAGTATTTTGCAGCATCCTTCTGTGCTTCCTTTAGATGGACTTTCAGTATGGGAATTGACTGAGCAGAGCTATCTATCCATACTCCGAATATACCACCACCCAGTTGGAGAAGGCAGCCGGAGTGCAGAAGCCTGTAGATTGTGGCATTGGTGTGCCCAGATACTGGAAAGTATGACAAAGAACCAATTCTGATCAAAAGAAATCAAAATGTTTTAATGGTTGGCCCAACTGTGGCAGGGGTTGGAGGGACCCAAGCATCTTAGCCTAAAGATATAAGGATTGGTTTATGAGGCATATCCAAAGAGGAGAGACACTGCACTGAAGGAGCCAGTGAGAGGGATTTGTCAAGTGGAAAACAGAGCATTGATCCTACCACCATTAAGTCAAATGTTTTACGGCAAGGATAGCTGAGTTTATTCAGCCAGAAATGAACTCAACCTTAATTATAAATTCCCCCTCAAAGGTACAGGGAGAAGTACATCTGGCCACTACTGCTATTATAATCCGTCAAGCTGTGGACCATATGAAGAATGAGGCAGAGAAAGAAGTTACACCAGACACTAGCTGTGACCTCTGTGAAGGGTAACCCCAACTCTTTTGACCAGTACAGGTGGAGGTTGAGCCACAAACTTGCTAAACAGACCAAGGGGATCTAAGTAAGAGGGCCATTGGATGTGTCCATGGGGAAGAGCACCCTATCCATCTTGACAGCTGCCAATTCTGGGAAAGGTCAAATCACTTGAAGCCAGCAGACATGGAAGTTGCCAAATGACACTTACAGGAGCTGTTAGCCACGAGAATTATCACTTAGTCAAGGAGCATGTATGTATCCCAATTGTAGTACTTAAAAAGAAGACCAGAGCCATACAGATATGCATGGACTACCAGACTCTGAACAAGTGCATAGACCCTGACCAGTAGATTATGCCATGTGTGGAGGAAGCCCTCACATGCTTGATGGGTATTGAGTGGTTTCTGGTCCTAGATCACTGAAGTAGATATTACCAGTTCCTCATAACTAAAAAAGACAAGGAAAAGACAACATTTATCTGTACCATTGGAGTCTATCAGTTCAAATGCATGCCACAGAGCATACCTGTGGCACCAGCAAGTTTCCAGCGATTGATGGATTAGGCCATAGGGACATAAATCAGCTTCAGGTTTTAGTTTACTTGGATGATGTCATCATTTTTGGGAGGACATTGGAAGAATATGAGAAAAGATTGATGAAGATCCTGGATAAACTTGAGGAATATGGTTTGAAAGTATCAACTGAGATGCCAGCGCCCCAGATTCAGGAACTAGCCCAGGCTGCTGGAGGGTTACCTGGGAGAGGACTGTTGAGTGTCTCATGGACACTCACCTCCTCAGGGTGGGCGGGATTCTGGTCTAAGCCACAACACTGCCACCTGAGTGACCCACAGGTGGTAGTGCCACGGAGCCAGTAAACAGGGAAGGGAGCATCAGCATTCTAGCATCTTGAAATCAGATGCAACATCCTCACAATGCTCAGGAGACAGGGAGACAAAGCAGAAAATTCCCAACCACAATGGATGCCACCTGCCACTCTGTTGCCTGTTCTGCACCACCGATTGAGGCTGTCTCTCCTCGACTGACTCTTCAACTACACATGGGTGTGAGGGGTGGCCCCCGGGCAGCCCTTTCCATGGAGAGGTCATCCAGGGGGAAACAAAGAGAGGTGGGTCCCAGAGAGGCCAGGTGATGGGGATGGGCAGGGTGGAGGGGCTGAAGGGGTCAGTCACTGTCGGAGGTGAAAAAGCACTATAAATAAAAAAAAAAAAGAAAGGACCAACTGACAAGTGCCAATTTTGCCAAGCTTCAGTGAAACACTAGGGATACATTGTGTCTTCTTACACCCCACTGTGCTATGCAAAGTCCCTTGTCTTGTGACCCCCTGCACTATGCACTGTCCCTTTCCTGTGACCCATTGTGCTCTGCACATTCCCTAATCTTGCATCTTATTGTGCTATGCACGTTCACTGATCTTATGACCCATTACATAGATAAATAGATGTTGTCAGCAGATAAGGGCCTTTAGCCCACCTAGTCTGCCCATGAACGCATGTACTGTGCTTCTTCAAGATCATGCACATAGGGAAGAGAAACCCTGAAGCCACCTAGAGGTTGAGAGGGAGTTGATAACAGTCACAAGGGAAGAAAGAGACTTGAGCATCATCATCACAGATGGCCTGAACTCATCCAAGCAGACCACTAAAGCAGTAGGAAAGGTTAGGGGGATGTTGGGGTGTAGTAGTAGGGGTATCACAAGTCGTAAGAGGGAGGTAATAATCCCTCTTTACAAGACACTGGTTAGGCCCCATCTGGAGTACTGCGTGCAGTACTGGAGGCCACACCTTCACAAAGTCATTAACAAAATGGAGGCAGTCCAGAGAAGGGCAACCAAAATGGTGCAGGGGCTGCATCAGAAAACATAGATTAACGGACACCTCCTGACGAAGGGGCAGCAGTGCCCCTAAGAGCCGAGGCTGGAAGGGTTGTGGAGCCCTAGATTTACTTACATTTAATTCTTTATTGTATAGTCTTTTGTTTGTAAGTATTTATTTTGAAGCTTACACTTTAAATCTCTTTTTTGTAAAAATTAAAATAATACTCTCCCTGAATTCTGGTTCTGGAGTGCTGGATTTTATTCATTATCCTGCTATTGTCATTGTCTGTTTCAGCTCACACAGCATTCTGCTGCCCTGCTCCCCTTAATTGATTACACCTGTTCATAGCTTTGCTGCCTAGCTAACAACTTCTCCATGTTTAATGCTTCACAATAACCTAAGCAACCTAGGAACTCAATCCTGCTTCCTGAACTTTTATCAAGCAAATATTGTAGCTGTTTTCAGTGCATTGCCTCTCCCTACAGTTTCTATGTTCATTCAGATTGCTACCCCTGCAAGCTATAGATAATTGCTGCTAGATGCTGCTCAGTTACTTTTGCAGCCCTACTGCATTACTCCTCGCTTCTATGTTTGTGTTATTTAGGCGCATTTATTTCTACTCCCTCCTTTACCAAACCTTACTTATACCAAACCCTCAGCAGTTTGCTTCTGATGATGACCTAATCCTGCTTTCATGGCTGGCACGTATTTAACTTATTTCATTAGCTGCTTGGTGTTGTGGTGTCATGTTTGTGGCTTCTTTGTTTTTCCTACAGCGGGGGACTGAGGAGTCACATCAGGCATCATGGCTCCAGGCAGCAGGAGCAGCTTTTAACTTTTTACATGTTTTATTGGTCACTGGCTTGCCCCAGCCTTCTATTGCTGCTCCACACAGCCTTTAAAATACACCTCTCAGTAACACGTTCAATGCAATGTATAGCTGATCTTGATTCTGCAATATTGTATAACTCAAAGAATTGTAACCTTTAGCTGCCATTCTATGTCTATATGTATTAAGTGTTTATGTTTGTTTTTCTGACGCAGAGCCTTTGTAAATGAGTCCCTGACTCAAAGGTTGTAATCCTAAAGTCTGTTAAATAAATAAATAAATAAATACATTTATGGCATTCCAAAACCAGCTATTTCAGGCAACTCTCTACCTTAGGGCAGCTGGCTCCACCCAGCCTTCTACCATCCTTTCCCTGCTATTCTGTATCTGATTTATACAGTCCTCCCAGCCTTCTTGTCCCTTGCACTACCAGTATTGCTCATATACCAGCCATCATAGCACTAACGCAATCAGCTTGCAAGTCTGTTCATTCCAGGACCTCTCCCTTTTCAATATTGGCATCCCCTTCCAAGTCTGAGAGCATATCATGTTTACTGAAGAAAGGGGGGTTACTAGTGAGGTACCACAGGGTTCAGTATTAGGACCGGTCCTCTTCAATGTCTTTATAAGCGATATTGCAGAGGGACTGGAAGGAAAAGTATGTCTCTTTGCAGATGACACAAAGATCTGCAACAGAGTTGATGCACAAGGTGGGGTGGAAAGGATGAGAAGGGACTTGGCAAGGTTAGAGGAATGGTCAAATGTATGGCAGCTTAGATTCAATGCTAAGAAGTGCAGTAATGCACCTGGGAAACAAAACCCAGGGAAGAGTACACAATGGGGGTGAGATACTAATCAACAACAAGCATTTGTCAATGCCGAATGTTGCTTGCTTCTATGTGCTGTTTAGGTATTTGAAGTCATTGGAGTGCAAATATTGAAAATTTATGACTTAATGAATGCATGAGAACCGCAACGCACGCCAGAAAAGCTGTCATTTTAAGGAATTTTTTCACCAAATTTTCAACATAGCCATGTTAAGACCTCTGCTCATGAATAGTGTCACTGTGATTTTGTTAATGTGTCCCATACATTGAGTTTGCACAATCGATCGCGCCCACAGCGCTATATTACGGAAACACGCTTTGGGTAGGATGTGAAAAATGACAGCTGTACTGCTCATAAGGAGGTGTGGTAAAATGGCAATGCTGAAAATCTGTAGTGGAAATATTGAAAATTCGCAAACCTACGAGCGTGCATGGGAACTGTGCAACGCACACTCGTAAAACAGTCATTTTTAGGAATTTTTTCACCAAATTTTCAACATAGCCATTTTAAGACCTCTGCTAATGAACAGTGATGCTGTGATTTTCTTAATGTGTCCCATACATTGATTTCGCATACCGACTGCGCCATTGTGCGCTACATGGGCAGAAACACATTTTGGGCAGGATGTGAAAAATGACAGCTGTACTGCTCATGAGGAGGTGTGGTAAACTGGCAATGTTGAAAATCTGGAGTGAAAATATTGAAATTTCGCGAACTTACGAGCCTGCGTAGGAACTGTGCAACGCACGCTCGTAAAACAGTCATTTTTTGGAATTTTGGCACCAAATTTTCAATATGGGGTTTTTGGGACCCCTTCTCATGAGTGATGTCACTGTCATGGTGGTAGTCAGGCCCGAGGGGTGATTTTGCAGTCACTGCGCAGTCACTGCACGAAATCACCCGAATAATGCCATGACAGTGACATCATTCATGAGAAGGGGTCCCAAAAACCCCATGTTGAAAATTTGGTGTAAAAATTCCCAAAAATGCCTGAGATATGCAACAAAGTTGAAACCCCCCTATCTAGCCCATTATACAGCTTACCGGCATTTCCTCAGTTCGCGGTCGGCTTTGAAGAGTGCAGACGTGTTCCCGGTCCACTGAAGATCGTCGCGCGAGTCCGGAGGTAAGTATGGGGTGGGGTGTGGGGAGGCTGGAGTGCGCGTGTGGGTGGGTGCGGGTTGTGGGAGGAGTTGGGAGCGCACGTGGACCGTTTTGTTTTCAGGAAAAAAAAAAAAGCGTTGTGGGACCGCTTGCCACGCTGGGTGGGCTCCCCAGCATGGCACAAGAATGTTGGGAGGGTTCAGCCGACGGGGATTGGGCACCCCGTCGGCAAAGGACTGTTTGCCATGCTGGGTGGGCTCCCAGCGTGGCACCTGCTACTGGGGGGCAGGGACAGCTCAGCCGGCGAGTTGGGCACCCTGTCGGCTGCCACAGTGCGTCGGGGGGCGCGCGCGGCAGCGCGTGTGGGGGCAAGCGTAGCAGCGATATCTTATTGGTGCTCACTCATGTAGCTCCCCTTTCAACTGTATGCCACTGCATTTTGGGCGGTCATGACAGCTCCAAAATGCATTGGCCACAGGCCACGCCAGCACACTGACTGAATTGGAGGAGGAGGTGACACACCTCCGAAATCTCCGATGATGGCACTATGTTTCTTGCACATGCGTGCAAGCAACATAAAAATGGAAAGGGACCTGGGAGTAGTCATATCAGATGACCCAAAAGTGGGAAAGCAATGTGAGAGGGCAGCAAGGAGGGCTGGGGGGATACTGGGATGCATAGGGAGAGGCATCACCAGCAGAAAACAGGAAGTTATTATCCCTCTGTACAGACAGTTGGTGAGACCCCATCTGGAGTACTGCAGTTCTGGAGACCCAATCAAGGATATAGACAGGATGGAGGCTGTCCAGAGGAGGGCAACTAAATGGTGCAGGGCCTGCACCGGAAGACATATAAAGAGAGACTTAAGGAGCTGAATATGTATAGCCTCGAGGAAAGAAGAAAGAGGGGGGACATGATAGAAACTTTCAAGTATCTCAAGGGAATCAACAAAGTCCAAGAGGGTAGCATCTTTCAAAAAAAGAGGTGCACAAGAACAAGGGGGCACAATGTGAAGATAGAAGGGGCGGCTCAGAGGTAATTTAAGGAAGTATTTTTTCACAGAGAGGGTTGTGGATGCATGGAATGGCCTTCCGGAGGAGGTTGTGGAGTCAAAAACAGTGGTGGAATTCAAGCATGCATGGGACAGTCATAAGGCAATTCTAGGGGGTTGGGGTAGGAAGAAGTAGGCTGCTGGTTAACTAGGATCTGCAGCTTATCCAATAGGTAGGGAAATGGGCAGACTGGGTGGGCCAAGCGGTCCTTATCTGCCGTCAAAATCTATGTTTCTATGTTTCTATGTTACTTACTTTGAACTGCACCTCCTACCATACTGGATTTGCAGCCTCCTCCTACCTAACTAGCTTCACAGCCTCCTCCTCCTCACCAACTGTCAGCCCCAGGCTTCGCCCGGTCTCACTGTTCTCTTACTCTTAATACACTATCCAATTTACTCCCAATTTGTCTTTCTAATGGACTTGGTCGGCATGCATTCCTGTAGTTGACTACTGTTAGTTGCCTTACCTAGACCCAAGAGAGGGTCCATATTGCTCAGCCTGACCTAAGTACAGGTCTCATCCAGTCAAGACCCACGAGAGGGTCCACAGTGCTCAGTCTGACCTACATACAGGTCTCCCCATGTCTAATATCATCCATTATGACCCACGTATGGGTCCCATGCTCCTTACCATGTGCAGGTCCCATGCTCATTACAGCTCACTTTTCCACATTTTGGGGACATGCCGACCATATCCATTACTCCAGGACTCAGGGCTAGTCCAACGGCCAGCGGTCCCTCTCTGCATTCCAAAGTCTGCATCTTGAGCATGCGAAACTTGGGGCGGGGTCCTTCTCAGCTGGCTCATAGTTGGGAAAGTCCTCACTCCGGGTGGACCTTCAGTCATCAACCATACCAACGCACCTCTCGATGTAGCACTTAAGACTTCAGTGACGAAGGGGTGGGGCTCTCACAGGAAGGGCCCCTTAAGCTGCCCAAGTGGGTTTGGAGACACCCTTTCATGCTATTCTCCCTATGACCGCCTCTGGTTCACCTGGTTTGTTCATAGATCGGTAGGCCAGCTGAGTGCCTCAACGGTCATTACTCTCCTCCTCCCGCCTTGATCAGCTCTTGTTGCAGAGTGCACTCGCAACCCTCCACGGCATTTCTGTTAGAGGGATAGAGTGATAGTGTTCCCCGAAATTGCAGTTGCCTCGGATTGGTCTACTAAATTGCAGTAGCAGAGCCATCACTAACCAAAACTGTTCCAAAGCCTGGAAGGAAGGTGACCTAGGCCTTTGATCCCCAGAGGTTTCCTCCTCAAAGGGTTTTTTCCTCTTCTCCATGCCAATGGTCATAATACTAGATAAGCATCCTTGTAGTCCCTAGGTCAGTAAGGTAGGTTTCCCACTTAGATGAGTTTCTGCTGTTGGATAGAGTCAGGTGGCTGTCCCATAATTGTCCTGTCTCCCCTTTTGGCTCTTCTCTCGCTCTCCTTAGGAAGCCAAGTCTCCACACCTTACAGTTGGACCTCCGAGTGGGTCACTATTCACCTGTCACTTCCTGCCTACTTTACTCAAACAATACAACCAACTGACCTATGCTACCAGCTGAACCCCATTACTGACCACCCTACGTACAGGTCTTCATTGACCCATGCTACCAACTGAACCTATACTACCACCCAACCTACATACAGGTCTTCATTGACCCATGCTACCAACTGAACCCATACTACCAACCAACCTACTTACAGGTCCTTGTCCCCGACACGTGTTCACTGCCTTGTATGCTTTGCTTGACACTCTTTTTGGGCTTCTTCCTAAGGTACCTTTAGCCAAGGGAATCACTCCCGCGGCACCTCAAGGGGTGGAAGGTTCCTTGCCTTTGTATGCCTACAGGGTGGTATATCCCATAGATAGAGAGGCGAACAGCCAAAGTTTATCTACATTACACAAGCATGAAACCAGTTGCACAGGCACACTGAATTGGATGGCTATAGCCTGTAGTTCAAGGGGGTGGTGCAACTGGCCACCCCCCCCCTTTGGCCTGTTTAAGGGCTGCTCTCCTCACTCCACACACAAGCATTTTTCCTTGTCCCTCCATCCACCCCTCCTCCTCCAGCGGCATGCCTCTCTCTCCTGTGGGCTTCTTCCTCAAGTACCTTTAGCCAAGGGATCACTCCCACGGCACCTCAAGGGGTGGAAGGTTCCTTGCCTTTGTACCACTACAGGGTGGTATATCCCATGGATAGAGAGGTGAACAGCCAAAGTTTATCTACATTACACAAGCACGAAATCAGTTGCACAGACACATTAAACCTTGTCTTATGACTCACTGTGTTATGCACTGTCCCTAACGTGATCCAGTTTATGTACAGATACTAGTCTTGTGTCTCATTGTGCTATGTGCAGTCCATTGTCTTTTGTCACTTTGCTTTTAAAGCCAGGATACATTCAGTTTGCCACCCGAGGAGTTATGCACCGTCCCTTGTCTTGTGTCCATTATGCTATGTACAGTCCCTAGTCTTGTTCTCACTGTGCTATGCGCAGTCCCTAGTCTTGTTCTCACTGTGCTATGCACAGTCCCTTGTCTTGCATCCCATATGCACAGTCCCTCTTCATGTACACCACTGTGCTATGCATAACCCCTTGTTGTGCACCCCACTGTGCTATGCACAGCCCTTTGTCCTGCACCCTACTGCGCAATGCACAGTTGCTTGTATTGTGCCCCATTCTACTATGCACAGTCCCTTATCTTATAACCCACTGTGCTATGCACTGTCCCAAGTGTTGTGATACAGTTTATGTACAGTTACTAGTCTTGTGTTATATTGTGCTATGTGCAGTCCCTTGTCTTGTGTCCAATAATTGTGCTGTACACAGTCCCTTGTCTTTTGTCCCAGTGTGCTATGCACAGTACCTAGTCTCCTGTCCCATCGTGCTATGCACAGTCCCTAGTCGAGCACTCCACTGTGCTATGCACCATCCCTAGTCTTGTATCCCGTTTTGAAAGCACAGTCCCTTTTCTTGCACCCCACAGTACTATGGACAGACCCTAGTCCTGTGCCACATTATGCTCTGCACAGTCCATTGTCTTGCATTCCACTGTACTATGCAGTTATGCTATGCACAGTCCCTTGTCTTACACTCCGTTGTGCTATACACAGTCCCTATTCCTGTGTCCCAATTGTGGTATGCACATGCACAGTCCTTTCTCTTGTCTCCTATTGTGTTATACACATTCCCTAGTCTTGTGTCCCATTCTGCAGTGCAGTCAGTAGTCTTGCACACACTGTGCTATACACAGTCCTTTGTCATGCATCCCATTGTGCAAAGCACAGTCCCTAGTCCTATCTCCCAGTGTGCTATGCTCAGTCCCTGGTCTTGGACCCAGCTGTGCAATGCACAGTCACTCATCTTGCATCCCACAGTGCTATGAATAATTCCTTCTGCTGTGCCACACTGTGCTATGCACTGTCCCTTGTCTGTGTCCCACTGTGCTATGAACATTCCCTTCTCTTGTGTTCTAGTTTTACTATACACAGCCCCTTCTCTTGCACCTCAGTGTCCTATGCACAGTCACTAGTCTTGTGTCCCACTGTGCTATTTACAATCCTTTGTCTTGCACCCCATTGTGCTAGCCACTGTCCCTTGCCTTATATCCAGTTTTGCTATTCACTGCCCATTCTCTTGTAGCCCATTCTGCTATGCACAATCCCTAGTGTTGTGTTCCATTTTGATATACATAGTCCCTAGTCTTGTGTCCTACTATGCTATACACAGTCCCTTGTCTTGCATCCTACAGTGCTGTCCACAGTCCCTTGTCTGGCACCCCATTATGCTATGCACTGTCCCTTGTCCTGCACCCCACTGCTGTATGCAAAGTTGCTTGTCTTATGCCCCACTTTCCTTTGCACTGTCCTTTGACTTGCATTCCACCATGCTACCACTGTCCTTTGTCTTGCACCCCACTGTGCAATGCACAGTGAGTAATCTTGTGTCCAACTGTGCTGTGCACAGTCCCTTGTCTTGCACTCCATTGTGCTATGCACAGTCCCGTGCCTTATAACCCTTTGTGCTATGCACTGTCCCTAGACTTGTGATCCACTTTGCTGCACACAGTCACTAGTCTTGTGTCCCATTCTGCTATGCACAGTCCATTCTCTTCTGTCAAACTGTGCTATGCATAATTCCTTGTCTTTTGACCCACTGTGCTATGCACAGTCCCTTGTCTTGTGTCTCACTGTGCTATGTAGTTACTTGTCTTGTGTCCCATTGAGCTATGCACAGTCCTTTGTCTTTCACCCCATTGTACTATGCACAGTCTCACGTCTTGCACCCCACTGTGCTATACACAGTCCTTGTCTTGCATCTCATTGGGCTATACAAAGTTCCTTGTCTTGCACCCCACTGTACAATGCACAGTGGGTAGTCTTGTGTCCAACTGTGCTGTGCACAGTCCCTTGTCTTGCACTCTATTGTGCTGGGCATAGTCCCTTGCACTATGACCCTTTGTGCTATGCATTGTCCCTAGACTTGTGATCCACTTTGCTATGCACAGTCAGTAGTCTTGTGTCCCATTGTGCCATGCACAGTCCCTTGTCATGTGTCCTTCTGTACTGTACATGGTCCCATGTCTTGGACCCATTTTGCTATGCACAGTCCCTTGTCTTGCACCCCATTATACTATGTACAGTCACTAGTTTTGTGTCCCATTCTGCTATGCACTGTCCCATGTCTTGCATCCAATTGTGCTATGCACTGTCCTTTGTCTTGCATTCCATTTGTCTTGCATTCCACTGTGCTATCCACAGTCCCTTGCCTTGCGTCCCATTGTGCTATTCACAGTCTTTTGTCTTGCACCCCACTGTGCAATGCCATCAGTAGTCTTATCCAGTTGTCCCTTGTTTTATGTCCTATTGTGTTCTGTATAGTCCCAAGTCTTGCACCCATTGTGCTATGCACATTCACTAGTCTTGTGTCTCATTGTGCCACACACTGTCCCTTGTCTTGTGTCCCATTGTGCCATGCACTGTGCCTTGTCTTGTGTCCCATTGTGCCACTCACTGTCCCTTGTCTTGTGTCCCATTGTACTATGCACAATCCCTAATCTTGTGTTCTATTTTGCTATGTCCAGTCCCTTGTCTTGTACCCCATCGTGTTATGCAAATGCACAGTCCCCATTCTTGTGTTCCATTTTGCTATGCACAGTCCCGAGTCGTGTGCCCCATTGTGCTATACACAGTCCCTAGTGTTGTGTTCCATTGTGCTGCACACAGTTCCTAGTATTATGTCCCATTGTGCTGCACACAGTTCCTAGTACTGTGTCCCATTGTGCTTTCCACTGTCCCTGGTCTTGCGTCCCATAATGCTGTGCCCAGTCTTTGTTTTACATCCCATTGTGCTATGCACAGATCCTTGTTTTGCACCCTGCTGTGCTATGTAAAGCCCATTGTGCTATAGACAGCCCCTTCTTATGTCCTAATGTGCTATGCACTGTCCCTTTTCTTATGTCATATTGTTCTATGCACTGTCCCTTGTCCTGTGCCCTATTGTGCAATGTATTGAAGTCCCTAATTGTGTGTTTCAATTTTGCTATGCAGTCCACTGTCTTGCACCCGATTGTGCCATGCACAGTCCCTAGTCGGGTGCCCCATTGTAAAAAGAAACAAAAATGCGCAGCATACATGCGTATGAAGCAGGGAATAATACATTTATTTAAGCAGCAGATGCGTACACTAATCCACTTTACAGCACCCTACATATGGAGTTTCCTCGGTGGGGGGGTGGTAAAGTGTGATCAATGAGACATTTAAACCCCACAAATGTACATATTCATATATTTTAATACACATTCAATGTCAACCACCAATCAGAATAAGGAAATACCCACGTGTAAAGTGACAGTGCATGAAAACAATTAAATGACTTGCACTGTTGATGTTAATTCAGTATTTCATTTCAAATTGCCTTCAATATTATTACAATACATGCAGACTTTCTCATCAGTCCCCCATGGTAAACAAACTGTCTCTTTTCATTTTCATATGCTTTAACCCCCATCTGCTTCACAGAAAGTGGCCTAAGCTACAACTTTAAGCCTGAGGTTCGATGGTCGGAGCAACTACATCACTCCCCCATTGGGCTTAAAATGCCTCTCATCCTGGGCCCCTCCGGGATTTGTTTTTTCATTGAGTTGCAGCCGGAGGCGCTGCTCTCCTCCTCTCTATCTTACTTCCCACGTCCTTTTCTCTAGCCTTGCTTTGGCGGCTGCAGGTTCATTTCTGTCTCCCTCCCCTTACTCGTTTCACTATCCCCCCCCCCCCGTGCTTGAAGTGCCTCCAGCACAACTCGGCTCCACCTCTCGCTCTACTTGGCGCATGTCTCATCCTTTCACTTTGCCTACTCGGCTCTGCCAGAGCTCTGTCTTGTGTCTCTTCTTTTCACCCATTCCCTGCTCCCCCCGATGTTCACGTTGCTCCTCGCTGCCCGGCTTGTTTACCTGCTTTCTGCTACTTGCCTTCTCCCCTCCTCTTTGAAGTACCACCCGACCCTTCTCATTCGTTCCCCATCTGTTCTCTCTTGTTCGGTCCCTTGCGCTCCTGCAGCTGCAGTGTTGGACACCTATGGGACCTCCTGTTGTCTTCCTGGACTTGTCTGCTGCACGGTGTCAGTGATTGCATTCCTTCTGCACCGCTCCTGGCAGGTGCGTGTGCACCGGCTGTGCTCTCCCTTGGCTGTCTGCAGCTCTCGGCCCTAGGCTGTGCCCAGCATTGGTCTCTGATGTTAATTTTGTTCTCTATGCCATATCGACATCTGGTCTCCTCAGTAAGTTGCCTATCTTCACTGCCTCTGCAACCTCATAAGGCTTTCGCATAAATGTACATCTCTGGCTGGCTATAATTTTTGGCTTCATGGCCATTGCTCTAGGTGTATTCTTGCTGCAGCAAACAGTCTAATCCTTAGTATTGGCTGCTCCTTGCACATCGATGCTGTCCTTTTTTTGGGGGGGAGTGTTATCCCTATTCAAGTGCTCGAATGTGTCTATGGCTTGGGTCTTATGTCAACTGCAGTTGGTGCTGTGATATTTTATGGGATCTGTTTCATGCTGCCTTGTTGCCTGCATTTGAGCATTGCTACAGTGTTTATGGGATAGTTCTTGTTCCACCAACAGTTTTCTTTGTACTCTTTCTCTCTCATAGCATGGTTCTGCTCAGGCTGCCGAGAGAGTTTGCTGTGTCCATGGTGCCTGCCCTGGCCTCAGGATAGCCTCTAGGACTCGCTCTCCTTCCTGGGGTTCAATCGCTGTTCCCTGCAGTGTTCGTTCTCTTGCCTCCCTGTAGTTTCTGTTTGTGCCTCTCTGTTTCCTGCTCTGGCTGCTGTGCATGGCTGAGACTTACCTGTTTACTCATTCCAATGTCCATGCGCCTCACCACCAGCCATGTCTCTATTCCTCGTTCATTCTGCAGCTTTGGCTTCCTTTGGTATTTCCCTCCATTCTGCTCTTTGTGCATATATACTGTGCCTTCTTTTGGGGTTTTCTCCCTATCCTGCCATCACATTCCCTATTCGTATTTCACCCATACGTGTCTGGGTTCATAGGTCCGGTTCTCCTTACCCCATTTTGATTTCTTGGTTCATCTATTTCCTTCGCTCTATCAGTGTACCTCTCATCGAATCGTATGCTCCCTCATTGACCAACTGCTCTCTTGCTGTTCTCATCATACCTATCATGGATCATAGGCTCCTATGCCTCCTCATCCGACTTGCCCTACTGCAATCCTCACCCCATGTCAGCTGGGTCCTACACTACCCTATTTACCTCCCTACCGTCCTTCATCCTTTCATATCTTATTTTCCCGTACCAGCCTCCATGGCTTCCATCCATCATTGTACCTCATCCTTTTCCTATTTTACCTTCCTTGTCCTGGTGCCTCCTCTCGTCCCAGTCATCATGGATTCCCTCCTCTCATGGCTTCACTCCTCATTGTACATCATCTGATTTTGCTCCTCTCAATCACTCAACCTGAGCATACCCTCTAATTTGCCGACCCTCTGGTTCCAGACATGCCTTCTTGGCCTCGGAGTCTACCTCTTTTCGAGGAGCCTGCTTCCCTTGCTGTATCGAGCATACTACCTTCGTACAAGTTCTTTTCAATTTCATTCTTGTCTCCTCTTTTTCACATTTCATACAGGCCATCAAGGATTCACTCCAATTGAGGCCTGCAATTGATATTTCTTTTGGGTGTACCTATCATGACTCCTATGCCACCTCATCGGACCCACAGCCATCTTGCTGCATGTATCAGGTTCATATCTCCGATCATCATTCACTCATCCTTACTTCAAGGTTTATCTATTTACATTGCTTACTCGAGCATTCCTATCATTGAATCTTATGCTACCTCGACTCTGACCTCAGGGTCTAATTGTTCACATTGCATAATCAAGCATGTTACCTCATCGATCTGCCGCCCTCCTGCGGTGATCTTCATCAGTCTTCGTCTTTGCCTCATGTTTCAGTATTCATCGTTGCCTCATGTTCCTTCTTCGATCTGTGCACAGCCTCATGTTCCCTCTTCGATCTGTGCCATCTTTTGGGGAATTTCCCTATTCCATCATCATCCTCCCTACTCGTATCCCTCTCGTTACCGTACTCTTCTCTTTAACGGCATTAATGAACCATTCTCTTTACCAACATACGTCCTCAAATCAAACATCATCTGCCTGGAGGGAAGGCGACCTAGGCCTTGGATCCCCAGAGGTTTCCTCGTCAAAGGGTGTTTTTCCTCTCCTCTGTGCCAATGGTCATAATATTAGTAAGAGTTAGTGCTTTCTTCAATTAATTAGTTAGGTTCCACTGTTGGATGGAGGCGGATGGTGGCCCTGGCTTTCCCCTCTCTCCTTAGGAAGTCAGCCCTTATCTTCTCAGAATTCATTCATCATCCTCGCCTCTTCGAAGCTCGACACCTTTGGGTATTCTTTTTGGGCTTCTTCCTAACCTACCTTTAGCCGACGTAATCATTCCCACGGCACCTGTGGGGGGGGACCCTCCTCTAGGGTTCCTTGCGTCATACCCCTACAGGGTGGTATATCCCATGGATAAAGAGGCAGAAAGGCACAAAGCAAATCAAGTTACACAAGCATCATCTCATCCAGTTGCGTAAGCACATTGAATGAGAGAGCTTTAAGCCCGAGGTTCGATGGGTGGAGCAACTACTTCACTCCTCCATCTGGCTTAAAATGCCTCTCATCCTGGGCCCCTCCAGGATTAATTTTTTCATTGCCCACCATCCACCCCACCTCCTCCAGTGGCTCATCTCGCTTACCCATGGGCTTCTTCCTAACCTACCTTTAGCAGATGCAATCATTCCTGAGGCACCTGTAGGGGGGGAACCCTCCTCTAGGGTTCCTTGCGTTGTACCCCTACAGGGTGGTATATCCCACGGATAGAGAGGCGGAAAGCCACAAAACAAATCAAGTTACACAAGCATCATCTCTTCTCATCTCATCCAGTTACGTAAGCACATTGAACTAAATATATATTAAATTTGGCTTGCAAGCTGACAAGGAAAAGGTTTAATGGGGAGACAGAAAGATTCTACCCTCTGGCACAGAACATAGCAAAAGGGAGCAGGGGTGAAAAAAGGGAGAGGGAAGAGGAAAAGGAAGGGAAGAATGGGAGAAAAAAGGGAATAGGAAGGGGAAAGAAAGAAAGGAAGAAACAATGGAAAAGAAAGGAGAAAAGGAAATGGAAAAGTTATGGGGAGTGGGGGAAGGGAAACAGAAATATGAGGAGCGTACACCTATATTCATAACTATGTTCTAGTGTATATATACTATACTGTTGATTAAATAAATTTATTATTAGCTGCTTCATATGCGTGGTGTGTGTGTTCTGCTTTTTGCTTCCTTTTGGTGGTCGGCTGTTGTGGTGTTAACAGAGGCACCTTTCTGACACAGGAGTGCTCGAGTTTTTTTCTTTTCCTTTGTAAATGTGCTGCCACATTGTGCTATACACAGTCCCTAGTCTGGTGTCCCATAATGATTTGCACTGTCCCTTGTCTTGCTTCCCATTGTGCTATGCACAGCCCTTGTCTTATATTCCATTGTGCTACGTTTAGTGGCTAGTCTTGTGTTCCATTGTGCTATGCATAGTCATTTGTCTTGTGTCCCTTTGTGCTGTGCTCAGTGGCTAGTCTTGTGTCTCAATGTGCTATGCACAGTCCCTTGTCTTATATCCCACTGTGCTATGCATTTTCCATAATCTTGTATTCCATTTTTGTATGCACAGTCCTTAGTCTTGTGTCCCATTCTGGGATACACAGTCCTTGTTCTTGCACCACATTGTGCTATGCACAGTCCCATGTCTTATATCCCATTATGCTGCTGTATACAGAGCCGCTTGTCTTTTATTCTACTGTGGTATGCACTGTCCCTTGTTCTGTGTCCCATTTTGCTATGTACAGTCCTTAGTCTTGTGTCCCACTGTGCTTGTCTTCCTTCACATTATGCTATGCATATTCCCCTGTCTTGCACCTATTGTGCTATGTACAGTGCCTTGTCTTGCACTCAGTTGTGCTATCCACAGTTCCTAGTCTTATGACTCATACTATGCACACTTCTTTTGCTTGCACCCCATTGTGTCATGTAAAGTCCCCTGAGTTGTGTCCCATAATGCTACTGTATTCACAGTCCCTAGTCTTCTGTCCCATTGTGCCATGCACAGTCCCTAGTCTTGTGTCTCGCTGTGCTATGCATTGTCCCTTGTCTTGCTTCCCATTGTGTTATGCAGATTCCCTTTGTTTTGCACCCCATTGTGCCATGCACAGTCCCTAGTCTTCTGTCCCATTGTGCTATGCACAGTCCCTAGTCTTCTATCCCAGTGTGCAATGCACAGTCCCTAGTCTTGTGCCCCACTGTGCTATGCACTCTCCCTTGTCTTACTTATCATTGTGTTTTGCAGATTCCCTTTGTTGTGCACCCCATTGTGCTATTCACAGTCCTTCTTCTTGCATCCCATTGTACATGCAGTCTCTAGTCTTGTATTGCATTGTGCTGTGCTCTGTACCTTGTCTTACTTCCCACTGTGCTATGCATATTCCCTTCTCTTGCACCCCATTGTGCTATGCCCAGTCCCTTGTCTGGCACTCCACTATGATATGCACAGTCCCTTGTCTTATGTTCCATTGTGTTAGCCACATTCCCTTCTCTTGCACCCCACTGAGCTATGCAAATTCCCTTGTCCATTACCCCACTTTGCCATGCACAGTCACTTGTCATGTGTCCCATTCTGCTATGCACTGTCCCATGTCTCGTGTCCCATTCTGTTATACACAGTCCTTTGTCTTGCATCCCACTGTGCTATCCTCGTACCCTTGCCTTGCATCCTATTTTGCTATCCACAGTCCCTTGTCTTCCACCCCACTGTACAATGCAGTTAGTAGTCTTGTCCCATTGTCCCCTGTTTTGAGTCCTATTGTGCTCTGCATAGTCCCTAGTCTTGCACTTATTATGCTATGCACAATCGCTAGTCTTATGTCGCATTTTGCCATGTGCTGTCCCTTGTCTTACATCCCATTGTCCTATGCATAGTCCCTTGTTTTGCACCCCACCATGCTATGCACATTGCCTTGTCTTGCACCCTACTGTGCTATGTCCAATCACTTGCCTTGCACCCACTGTGCCATGCACTGTCCCTTGTCTTGTGTCCAATTGTGCTGTGCACAGTCCCCTGTCTTTTGTCTTATTGTGCTGTGCACAGTTCATTGTCTTGTGTCCTATTGTGCTGTGCACAGTCCCCAGTCTTGTGTTCCATTTTATGCACAGTCCTTAGTCTTGTGTCCTATTGTGTTATGCACAGTCCCTTGTCTTGTGTTCCATTTTGCTATGTGCGGTCCCTATTCTTGTCTCCTATTGTGCTACACACATTCTCTTGTTTTGTACTCCATTGTGTTATGCAAATGCACAGTCCCTAATTTTGTGTTTCATTTTGCTATGCATGGACCAAGTCCTGCGTCCCATTGTGTTATGCACAGTCCCTAGTATTATGTCCCATTGTGTTACACAGAGTCCCAAGTCTTGTGTCCCATTGTGTTCCATTTTGCAATGCACAATCCCTAGTCTGGTGTCCCATTGTGCTATGCACACTTCCTAATATTGTGACCTATTGTGCTTCGCACAGTCCCTAGCATTGTGTCCCATTGTGCTATGCACTGTCCCTGGTCTTGCTTCCCATCATGCTACACCCAGTCTTTGTCTTAGATCCCATCATGCTATGCACAGCCCCTTGTTTTGCACCCTGTTGTGCTATGCTCAGCAACTGGCATTGTGTCTTACTACACTATGCACAGTCCCTTGTGTTATATGCCCCACTGTGCTATGCACAGTCCCTTGTCTTGTGTCACATTGTGCTATACACAGCACCTTGTCTTTGTCCCATTGTGATATACACAGCCCCTTCTTATGTCCCAATGTGCTATGCACTGTCCTTGTCTTATATCCTGTTCTTCTATACTGTCCCTTGTCTTTTGTTCTGTTGTGCAATGCATCCAAGACCCCAATTGTGTGTTCCAATTTTGCTATGCACAGTCTATGGTCTTGCCCCCCACTGTGCCATGCACATTCCCTAGTCTGGTGCCCCACTGTGTCGTGAGTCCATAGTCTGGTGCCCCATTGTAGAAAGAAACAAAAAGCAGAGCAGACATGTGTATGAAGTAGCGAATAATATATTTATTTAAGCAGCAGATGCAGTACACTAATCCTCTACCTAGCGCCCTACATACGGGGCTTCCTCAGGTGGCGCGGTTAAGTGCAATCGATGAGACATTTAAACCCCACAAATTTACATATGCATACATATTAATGCACATTCCAAATGTCAACTACCAATCAGAATAATGAAAATACCCACATATAAAGTGACTGTGCATAAAAACAAATGATGTGCATTGAGGAAGTTAATTCTGTATTTCATTTCAAAATGTCTTTAATATTATTACAATACATGCAGCCTTCCTTGTCAATCCCCATGGTAAACAAACTGTCTCTCTTCATTTTCATATGCTTTACCCCAGTCAGCTTCACAGAGAGTGGCCTAAGCTACAACTAAATATATATTAAATTTGGCTTGCAAGCTGACAAGCATAAAGTTTAATGGTGGGACAGAAATATTTTACCCTCTGGCACAGAAGATAGCAAAAGTGAGCAGGTGAGGGAAAGGGGAGAGGGAAAGGGAGGGAAGAGGGAAAAAGAAGGGAAGAATGGGAGAAAAAAGGGAATAAGAAGGGGAAGGAAAGGAAGAAAACAATGAAGAAGAAAGGAGGGAAGGAAAAATTGGGAGAAGTGGGGGAAGGGAAACAGAATTATGAGGAGCGTACACCTATATTCATAACTGTACACTAATATATATATGGTACTATACTGTTGCTTAAATAAATCTATTATTACCTGCTTCATACGTGTGTGCTCTGCTTTTTGTTTTTTTGGTGGTCAGTTGTTGTGGAGTTAGTGGAGGTACCTTTCTGGTGTGGGAGTGCTCGAGTTGTTTTTCTTTTCCTTTGTAAACACGGTACCTCATTGTGCTATGCACAGTCCCTAGCCTGGTGTTCCATAGTGATTTGCACTGTCCCTTGTCTTGCTTCCCATTGTGCTATGCACAGCCCTCATCTTATATTCCATTATGCTGTGCTCAGTGTCTAGTTTTGTGTGCCATTGTGCTATGCATAGTCCTTTGCCCTGTGTCCCCTTGTGCTATGCTCAGTGGCTAGTCTTGTGTCCCAATGTGCTATGCACAGTCCCTTGTCTTGTGTCCCAATGTCCAATGCATAGTCCCTTGTCTTGTGTTCCAATGTGCTATGCACAGTCCCTTGTCTTGAGTCCCAATGTGCTATGCATAGTCCTTTGTCTTGCACCCAATTGTGTTATGCACAGTTCTTTGTCTTGCACCCCACTGTGCTATGCATAGTCACTTGTCTTGTGTACCATTGTGCTATGCGTTTTCCATAGACTTGTGTTCCATTTTAATATGCACAGTCCCTAATTGTGTGTCCCATTCTGAGATGCACAGTTCTTTTTCTTGCACCACATTGTGCTATACACAGTCACATGTCTTGTATCCCATTATGCTGTCGTATACACAGCTGCTTGTCTTTTGTCCTGCTGTGGTATGCAATGTCCCTTTTCTTGTGTCCCATTTTGCTATGCACAGTCCCTAGTCTTGTGTCCCACTGTGTTTGTTTTGCTTCCCATTTTTCCATGCATATTCCCTTGTCTTGCACCCATTGTGCTATGCACAATCCTTTGTCTTGCACTCCATTGTGCTATCCACAGTGCCTAGTTTTGTGACTCATTGTACTATGCACACTCCTTTTTCTTGCACCCTATTGTGCCATGCAGAGTCCCTTATGCTGTGTTTCATTGTGCTACTGTATGTACAGCCCTTTGCCTCGTCCTAGTATGCTATGCACTGTCCCTTGTTTTGTGTCCCATTGTGCTATGTGCAGTCCCTAATCTTTGTTCCACTTTGCTATGTACAGTCCCTAGTCTTGTGTCCCACTGTGCTATGCACTGTCCCTTGTCTTGCTTCCCATTGTGTTTTGCAGATTCCCTTTGTTTTGCACCCATTGTGCTATGCACAGTCCCTAGTCTTCTGTCCCATTGTGCTATGCACAATCCTTTTTCTTCAACTCTCTGTACCATGCACCGTCCCTTGTCTTTTGCTCCATTTTGCTATGCCCAGTCTCTAGTCTAGTGTCCCACTGTGCTATGCATTGTCCCTTCTCTTGGTTACCATTGTGCTATGAGTATTCCTCTGTCTTGCACCTCATCATGCTATGCACAGTGCCTTGTATTGCACCCCATTATATCATGCACAGGTAATAGTCTTGTGCCCCATTGTGCTATGCACAGTTCTTCTCCTTGCATCCCACTGTACTATGAACAGTCCCTACTGTTCATGAATTTAATTAGCTTAGTTTTTGACTGCTACTAGTCTGGTACAGCCAATATTAGCAAAAATAGCTTTTATTTAATTATGGTTGACATATTTTAATGCTGTTTTAATCTATATTATGTATATGTTTTTATGTACAGCGCCTTGGCTCTGAAAGGTGCTATATAAATAAAGTTGATTTGATTTGATTTGATATGTGTTGGCAGGGTTCTCGGGTGGTCAGACACTACTCTCCCACTAAGCTACAGGGCCTCCACCCCTTCAACTGTCCTCCACTGTCCACTGAGGTTTACAGGCATTGTTGTGCCTTTGGGATAGTTAGGAGGAGATGGAGGGGCAGGGGCCCGGGTCTGGTGGGAGCATGGAGTGGAGACAGGGGTGGATGGGGGTGGTGAGGGCAGGGAAATGCCCTGGGGTGAAATGGGTCCAGGAGAGGGGTCCTTCTTGACTGGTTCCCATACCCAAGGGCTCTACTTTTTGTGGGTGAATAGTGAGGCCTATCTTGGAGTCCCATCCTACTTGGGCATTGTTATGTAATGCCAGGTCTATTAAAAACAAGACAGCAGTGATGGCTGATCTTGTTAGATCATCTGACCTGGCTTGCATCACCAAGACCTGGCTGGATGAGAATACTGGTCCGATCCTGGAGTCAGCTATTCCAGTTGTGTAGTCGGTGATACATCGCCCAAGGGAGGATTGTAGGGGCAGGGGTGTAGCCATCTATTTTAAATCAGAACTGGGCCTTGTTGACGTACCAGTGCAGGTAACCAAATCCTTTGAGTGTATCATGGGTGCAGGTGTGGGTTGCAGGATCCTTCTCATCTACCATCCACCCAGGGGCAAGAAGCAATTCCTGCAGGAAGTCATGGACTTCCTCATCAACATGACATTGGAGTCCCCCAGATGGATGGTTCTGGGAGATTTCAATGCCTGGGTCAACGATGAACTCTTGCAGTTTGGTCAGGATTTCCTCCAACTCATAAATTAGTTGTGCTTCACACAGGTAATTACCTATGTGACCCATAGTCATAGTCACTCGTTGGACTTGGTATTCCTACTGGGGATGGAGATCACTGACTTGGCAGTGGAGCCGGTTGGATGGTCTGACCATCACACTAGAAGGTTTAGTTTCCAGGCTATCTCCAATAGACCTGCCCCTATGGAGATGATCCGGTACCACCTTTTGAGGGGCTTGACCCCAGATGGTCTTACAGCAGTACTGAATCTATCGGGTTTAACGAGCGTAAGCTCAGATCCAGGAGATCTGATACTTGCCTATAATAAGGCAGTGATGGTGGCCCTGGATTCCATAGTTCCTGTCCATGTTCACCCCCTCACTCTTCGCCTTCGGTCTCCTCAGTTTGATGAGACCTTAAGGGAGCTGAGGCGAGTGGGGCAAAGGCTGGAGTGGCACTGGTGGAAATCTGGCCTTGATGTTGACAAACTTAGATTGATGGCCCATTAAAAGGACGATAATCGGCTATCTCCCGTAAGAAGGCAGAGTTCCTGTCCAGGGAGATTGTCACCATACAGAATCGACCATCCCAGCTCTTCCAAACTGTTGACAGATTGTGCAATCCAGTCTGTCTGCAGTCTCGGACAGCATTTTCACAGAAGAAATGTGATGAGTTCGCTCAGTTCTTTGCAGATAAGGTTGCCAGCATCGAGTCAGAGATCTGTGCAGCATGCTCCAATGGGTGTGGCAGTGATCGATGAGAGGTTGCAACTGCCCAGTCTGTCTGGTCCAACTTTAGACAGCTGGCGATCACTGATATCATGAAGATCACCCAGGGTATGTGGCCGACCTACTGTAGTTTGAACCCGGGTCCAACCCCCCTCCTTGTATGGTGTGTTGAGGTTATCGGCCTAGTCCTGGCTAAGATAGTCTGGTGCTAGTTAGAGACTGGTATATTTCCTAACACCTTGAAGGAGGCGGTAGTAACACCTCTCCTGAAGAAACCGTCTTTCGACCCTGACTGTCTTGCCAACTACAGACCTGTCTCTAACCTGCCCTTTCTGGGTAAGGTTATTGAGAAAGTGGTCACGTTGCAACTGGAGGATCATCTTACCATCCATGATATTTATGATCCTCTCCAGTCTGGATTTTGGAAGAGGCACAGTACCGAGACGGCACTGGTTTGGGTACTTAATGACCTTCTAATAGCAAGAGATCAGAAGAGCCATTCCATCTTGGCTCTCCTTGATCTTGCTGCAGCATTTGACACCGTGGACCATGGAGTGTTACTGGGGCACCTACGGCTGATCTGTGGACTGTCTGGGACAGTCCTCAGGTGGCTTCAATCCTTCCTCATGGGTAGGACTCAGAGAGTGGTGTCAGGGATTTATTCCTTGGCCCCACTCCCACTGTCCTGTGGGGTGCCCCAAGGCTCTGTTTTGTCACCCATGCTATTCGCGGTGTATATGCTGCTGTTAGGGGACCTTATAAGGTGGTATGGACTGAGTTTCCACTACTATGCAGATGATACTCAGCTATACATGTCCTTTGTACCTAAACAGGCTGGAACTATCTCAATATTTAATAACTGCCTCTCCAAGATCCAGGAGCGCCAGCTGCCTGAAGTTGAACCCTGACAAAACTAAGGTGTTGGTTGTAGACCCTGGTCATCCGGCAGAGGGGTCATCGGCGGCTGGTCAGCCCTCTAGGCTCTGGTTCAGGGGCAGCCAACTGTTGACCTCTAACAGGGTGCGGAATCTGGGCATTATGCCGAATGATGGGCTTATGTTTAAGTCTCAGGTGTCGTCCATCGTCAAGACCTCATTCTACCATCTGAGGACTATCCCCCAGATCAAACACCTTGTCCCACCTGAGAATCTTTCAACATTGGTTCCTGTCTTTGTGACCTCCTGCCTGGATTACTGCAATGCCCTGTGCCTAGGGCTTCTGGGGATTGATATCTGCTGCTTGCAGTTGAAGCAGAATGCAGCAGCCAGCCTGTTGACTGGCTTATCTAGATCATGCCATGTGACGCCTGTGCTCTGCAGTTTGCACTGGCTGCCTATTCAGTGGCGGATCACCTTTAAGGTCAGTTTACTGACCTATAAGGCCCTTCATGGACTGGGGCCTCAGTATTTGCAAGATGTCCTTTTCCCTTATCGCCCACTCCATCCACTCTGCTCCTCCGATGAGGGATTGCTAGAGGTTCCCAGGATTTGTTTGAAGTCCTCTGGTACACGGGCATTTGTGGCCCCAATCCTGTGGAACTCTCTACCTCCTCGGGTAAGAGAGTGCCTGATTGTGGAGAGTTTTAAATTGGTGTTGAAGGCATATTTATTTAATATGGCATTCCCAGATTATTGATAATTTTGGCTGTTGTTTAATTTGGGGATTTTAATAGTTATGTGATATTTAGTTTTAAGTTTTATTTTATGTACAAACACTTTGATCTTCGTGAATTGTGCTTTTTATAAATAAAATGTGATTGATTGATACTCTTGTATCCTACTGTGCTCTGCACTATCCTTTGTCTTGCTTCTCACTGTATTATTCATACTTCTTTGTCTTTCACCCCATTGTGGTATGCATGGTACCTTGTCTTATGTCCAAGTGTGATGTGCACAGTCCTTTGTCTTGCATACCATTATACTATGCCCAGTCACTTGTCTTGCACCCCACTGTACTATGCCCAGTGTCTAGTCTTGAGTCCCACGGTGCTATGCATTGTCCTTTGTCTTTCTTCCTATTGTACCATATAAAAAACCTCTTGCACCTCATTGTGCTATGCACAGTTGCTACTATTGTGTGCCATTGTTCTGTGCACTGTCCCTTGTCTTGTGGCCTATTGTGCTCTGCACAGTCCCTACTCTTGTACACTATTATGGTATGCACAGTCCCAAATCTTGTGTCCAATTGTGCATTGCACAGTCCTTGTTCTTGTGTTCCAATGTGCTATGCATAGTCACTTGTCTTGCACCCCATTGAGCTGTATACAATCCCTTGTCTTGTGTCCCATTCAGCTATGCAGAACCCTTTGTATTGTCTCCCACTGTTGAATTCACAGTCATTTTTCTTGTGCCCCATTGTGCTATGCATAGTCCCTTGTCTTTCACCCCTTTGAGCTATACAGAGTCCCTTGTCCTTCACTCCACTGTGCTATGCACAGTCACTTGTCTTGCATCCCATTCTCCAATGCACTGTCCCTTGTGTTGTGTCCCATTGTGCTATGCACAGTTCTTTGTCTTGCATCCCACTTTGCTATCCACAGTCCCTTGCCTTGTACCACACAGTGAAATGCAGTCAGTAGTCTTGTTCTACTGTCCCTTGTCTTGTGACACATTCTGCTCTGCCCAGTCCATAATCCTGCACCCCATTGTGCTAGGCACATTCACTAGTCTTTTATGTCCCTTTGTGCCATGCACTGTCCTTTGTTTTGTGTCCCATTTTACTGTGCACAGTCCCTAGTACTGTATCCCATTGTGCTATGCACTGTTCCTTCTCTTGCCTTCCATTGTCCTATGCATAGTCCCTTGTCTTGCACCCCATCATTTTATGCACAGTGCCTTGTCTTGCACCCCATTGTGCAATGCAGTTACTAGTCTTGTCCTATTGTCTCTTATTTTGTGTCCTGTTGTGCTCTGTGTAGTCCATAGTCTTGCACCCATTGTGTTATGCACATTCGCGAGTCTTGTGCCCCATTGTGCCATGCACTCTCCCTTGTCTTGTGTCCCATTGTCCTATGCATAGTCTATTTGTCTTGCACCCCATTGTGCTATACCCAGTCCCTTGTCTTGCACCCACTGTGCTATGCACAGTCTCATGTCTTTTTATACTATGCACTGTCCCTTGTCTTGCACCCATTGTGCTATGCACAGTCCCATGTCTTTTTATACTATGCAGTGTCCCTTGTCTTGCACCCATTGTGCTATGCACAGTCCCATGTCTTTTTATACTATGCAGTGTCCCTTGTCTTGCACCCATTGTGCTATGCACAGTCCCATGTCTTTTTATACTATGCACTGTCCCTTGTCTTGCTCCCATTGTGCATTGCACAGTCCCATGTCTTTTTATACTATGCAGTGTCCCTTGTCTTGCACCCATTGTGCTATGCACAGTCCATTGTCTTACACCCATTGTATTATGTTGCCCAATCCCTTGCCTTGCACACATTGTGCTGTGCACAGTCCCTTGTCTTGTGCCCCACTATACTATGCACTATCCCTTATCTTGCTTGACATTGTGCTATGCACATTCTCATATTGCAGCACATCATGCTATGCACAGTGCCTCATCCTGCACCCCACTGTGCTATGCACAGTCACTAGTCTTGTGTCCCACTGTGTTATGCTCAGTCCTTTGTATTGCATCCAACTGTGCTATGCCCAGTCCTTTTGTCTTGCACTCCATATGCTATGTGCAGTCCCTTGTCTTGTGTCCCACTGTGCTTTGCACAGTTCCTTTTTTTCACCTCACTGTGCTTTGCACAGACTTTTGTCTTCCACCCCATGCGCCATACATAATCTCTTGTTTTCTGTCCCACTGTGCTATGTGCAATCCCTTGTCTTTCACCCCACTGTGCTATGCATAGACCCTTGTTTTGCAACTCATGTGGTATGCACAGTCACTATTTTTTTGTCCAACTGTGCTATACATAGTCCCTTGTCTTCTGTCCCACTGTGCTATGCACAGTCCCTAGTCTTGTGACCCACTGTGCTATGCATAGTCATTTGACTTGCGTCCCACTGTGCTACACACGTTTGTTTCTCTTGTGTCCCATTGTGCTACGCACAGTCCCTTGTCTTTCATGCCATTGTGCTATGCATAGTCCCTTGTCCTGCACCCCACTGTGCTCTGCAAATGCATAGTCACTGGTTTTGTGCTCCACTGTGCTATGCACAGCCCCTTTCTTGCACCCCATTGTGCTATGCACAGTCCTTGTCTTATATCCCATTATGCTATGCACAGTCCCTTGTTTCGTCCTATTGTGCAATTCATAGTCCCTTGTTTTGTGCCCCATTTTGCTACTGTATACACAGTTCCTTGTCTTTTGTCCTACTGCGTTATACACAGTCCCCAGTCTTCTGTCCCACTGTGCTATGCACTATCCTTTGTCTTGCTTCACATTGTGCTATGCATATTCCCTTGTCTTGCACCTATCGTGTGGTGCACAGTGCCTTGACTTGCACCCACTGCACTATGTACAGTTCGTACTTTTGTGTCCAGTTGTGCTATGCACAGTCCATAGTCTTGTGTCCCATTGTGCTATGCACTGTCCCTTGTCTTGCATCCCACAGTGTTATGCACAGACCGTTGTCATGCACCCCACTGTGCTATGCACAGCCCCTTGTCTTATGCCCCATTATGCTATGCACTGTCTCTTGTCTTGCCTCCCATTGTGCTCTGCATATTCTCTTGTCTAGCACCCCACTGTGCTATGCACAATGCCGGTTGTCCACTCCATTGTGCTATGCACAGTCACTAGTCTTGTGTCCCATTGTGCTATGCACATTACCATGCCTTACACCCCATTGTGCTATGCACAGTCACTAGTCTTGTGCCCCATTGTGCTAAGCACAGTCCTTTGTCTTGCATCCCATTGTGCTATGTGTGACCTGGGTAATGTGTGTAGGGTAAATAAGAGACACAATGCAATCCAAATATGGTTTAAAACACACTTTTCCTCATGCGATATTTATTGCCCAATGGACTATTTTTTTTTTTTAAGAAAATTCAAAATAAATCAAACCATAAAATAAACAAGTCTTAAACTTCAGACTGTTTGAAAAATAACAAAAAAATAGCTCTCCTCAAGCTCCAGAACTACTCTATCTTAGTAGTTCTGCCACAGAGTAGTTAACTTTTGGAAACAATATAACTGCGCTCTTCTGTGCTCTACCAGACAACCATACAGGACACTCTCCTGGGCTGATCTGCCTAAATTGAGCAACAGGACAGCTTTTATACTATTCCCTGCAGCATCATCAGGTCAGCTGATCTGCCCCTTTTCTAATCAACAGTCATTCCTCTTCTAATAGAGACGTGCAGGTGGGTCAGCATGACTGCATAGATAGATTTTAAATGCCCAACAATAATAAAGCATTCCTTTATTTTCAGAAATCACTGTAGAATAAGATATGTAGCATTCCATCTTAATTATCTATCAGCCTTGAAACTCTGCCCCTTTCCAGTTGATTGACAGCTGGGGAGTTTCCATAAAACAGCCTCCTTTTGGGGCTGCTGGCTCCTAAGAGCCTATTTTAACTGAACTCTGCGCTCGGGTAAGAGCTCATCTGTTATTGTATTTTATTCAGAGACCAAAGAGAAACAACAAACTGCTTTAACTGTTTATGCTGCAATGTCTTCCCTCTAAAACATAAGCCCTCAATAAAACGTTAAACAATACAATAGTATGAGGGCTGCAGCACAACCCGACAGCTGAAATTTCATCCCGCCTGAAAAGATTTTTTTTTGCTATTGTATTTTCTTCAAAGCTGAGTAGGAAGCCATATTTCTCCATTTCAGACATCCTTCAATACCGTGGGAGTCTCCTTTGTAACACGGGAGAGTTCCTGCCCTTCTGTGTGTTTATTCTAGGAGGCGCAAGTCAGGGAAAGTGACAACTTTCACTTTCCCGACTCAGCCGCACCGTGTGGATCACCTGACTGTTAATACAGTCCTAAAGACAGATTGTGATGCTCTTGTGCATGAAGCAGCTACAGGAAAAACATTTTAAATTGTAAGACTCAGCTTTCACCATAGTGAAAAGTCGCCCTGAACCTCCCGCTTTTGTTTTCACATTCCCAAGAGCTATTGGATACTTCGGGGCTTATTTTAAATCGGAGTTCAGTAACAATTGTACAACCATTCCTCCCAGTCCCAATTATTGCAGCTTAACTACACAGGAAGCTAAGGGAGTGTTTCTTTTATTTTTGTAATATGTCATTTCTCAGCTGGACGGCCAAATCTTAAGCAGCTGTAATTACCACAGGCATAAGGCAGGGAAAAGAAAGAAAATAAAGTGGGTGCAGCACAAGAGAGTAAAGATACTGTCATGGGAGGCCTGACCATGATGGTAGAAAATGATATAGCTAGAAATAGTAAAACTAGAGTGCTACTACAGTAGACTTTTAGGAGAATAAGAATATAAAGATGCCTTTCATAGCCTGGTAAGGAGGGGGCCAATCTACCACACTATGCATACTCCCTTTTCTTATGTCCCATTATGCTATATGCAGTCCCTTGTCTTATGTCCCATTGTACTATTCACTGTCCCTTCTCTTGTACCCAAGTTTGCTATGAAGAGTAACTAATCTTGTGTCACATTTTGCTAAGCACAGTCCAAAGTCTTGCATCCCACTCTGCTGTGCACAGTCATAGAAATATAGAAACATAGACGTTGATGACAGATAAGGACCGCAAGGCCCACCCACTCTGCCCATTTCTTTTTCTACCTTATAAATGTTCCATCGGCCTTTGCTCTGTCGATGGCCTGTCTATTCATACACATCTCTATTGCTCCCTTATGCCTATACCATGCCTTTTTGAAGCCCTGCACTGTATTCATATCCACCACTTCCTGAGGTAGTCCATTCCATGCATCCACCACCCTTTCTGTGAAAAAGAACTTCCTCACATTACTCCTTAATTGGCCTCCCTCTAATCTCATGCTGTGTCCTCTTGTTCTGCTATTTTTCTTATATTGAAATATGTTAGATTCTTTCAGCTTGTTAATGCCCTTAAGGTGTTTGAATGTTTCAATCACATCACCTCTCTCCCTCCTTTGCTCTTGGGTATACATATTGAGCTCCATTAATCTGTCCTCATATGTTTTCTGATGCAGTCCCTGCACCATTTTGGTTGCCCTTCTCTGGACTGCCTCAATTTGATTAATGTCCTTGTGAAGGTATAGCCTCCAGTACTGCACACAGTACTCCAGATGGGGCCCTAACCAGTGTCTTGTAAAGAGGGATTATTACCTCCCTCTTCTGACTTGTGATACCCCTACTAATACACTCTAACATCCCCCTAGCCTTACCTACTGCTTTAGTGGTCTGCTTGGATGATTTCAGGTCATCGGTGATGATGATGCCCAAGTTTCTTTCTTCCCTTATGACTGCCAGCAATTCCCCTCCCAGCCTATAGGTGGCTTCAGGGTTTCTCCTCCCTATATGCATGATCTTGCACTTCTTTGCATTAAACCCCAGTTGCCACTTTTCCAACCATTTTGCTAGTTTATCCAGATCTCTTCTCATTCTGCCCACCTGTAACATTATATCAACTATGTTTTATTACTGCTATGCTTTCTTAAAAGTATAATGTATTTGCTATACACAAATGTTTTATTACTACTATGTTTTGTTTATTACTGTTATTAACTGCCTATCCCTATTCCCCCAGGGCGCATCTGGAATCGAGTGGTACACTGCTCAGTATGCCTTCCTGGTAAAACTCTTAAATAAATAAATAAATGATATACATGTAACAAGTACTAGTACTTGTGGCAAGCGTACATGCGTAGTGAGACTGGCATGGCTTAGTGTATGTGACTAAAACAAGTCCTTGTGTAAGCATAATAGTGGATGGACACACCATGTATAATAAGCCATTTCTAATCTCAAGGTTATGTATCTTAAAGAGAGAACAAACTGTTGCTTCCTAAATCATAAACACAACGCATGAGAGTACACGTCACACTGCATAATCAGCACATGCCTCAGCTATGGACTAGGCTATCAGCCTATCAGAGACATTAAAGACTCTGTATACTTTAAAAGGGCTACAGGAAATACATCCTGTGTGCTAATGCTAACGGCAACTTATACTTAATTCAGAAGGAAAATGTTGAGGTATGTCAGACTATGCTAATCTATAACAAATGGGATAAAATTCATATGTGTGATATAGCTAAATAAAAAATAACATGCATCTAATACCTGGTCATTATGTGGAAGCAGCACCTCAATAGCTATACTTTATTAAATATTAACCATTTGAGTTTACAGCATGTGGATTCTGGTATTTATTTATATATATATGTATATATACACACTGTTAGGGTAACCTAATAATGCCTGTGCTCTTTTAAAGCTACAAGAAAGTTCAGTCAGAGATATGTAAACTACAGGGAGCTGTGACAGCATACAGATTATGTGACCTTAAAATCGGCCAATACAATAGAGTCAGTCTGTGCCAAGTGGGTCATAGGGAGCTATGGCTGCATCTGGATCAGAAGACTTTCTAAAATGCAAAGTAAACGTTCAAATCGCATAATCCATATATGTATAATGGTCATTTAGCTTTGTACTGGTTGTGGGGAACTACAACATAATACTGAATGTCCAACCTAAACATATTTCGTGATGTGCAGTCAGTAAGAGCAAGCATAAGAAATGACCTAGCAGTGGTGTTTGCTTGTGATTACCTGTTTTTACATGCTAGTAAGTAAATAACCTTTTAATTATAATTCTGGTTAATACTAGAGGAGCACTTGAGTGCTAAATCTATTTAATCGAAAAGTTTTACTAGTTTCTTGGTTGGCTAAATTATTACTGCTCATTGGTTTGACAGTGTCTCAGTATGATCCCAATGGAGCAATGTTGCCATCTTGTGGTGACAGTTAAAATTGTTAGCTAAATTACAGTGTATTACATTTCTAAACTAAGGGAAGCAGTATGACCAAATATGGATAAACTGTTATGAAAGCAGTGCCAAGCAAAAGCATAATCACCAGTGTCACAACTCATGGACAACATTAGGCCATACCAACATAGCCAATCAGAGACTGGCAAATATCATGTAGCTGAAGTATTACCTTATATGTTATTTCCTGAAGTTGTTTGTTACACTGTATATAAACCCCACTGCCTAAAGCTTTGGGAGAACCTGTAGCCGATTTGCGCAGAGCGCTGCATCACTCTTAATAAAATACCTTTTGTCTGCAAGGAAAGTTCTCCGGTCTGTTACTCCTTAGTGTTTTTATCCTCGAGGTGCCTGAGCCAAACATCACGTAACCTACCGTCCGCCAGCTGGCAATTCGTAGAGTTACACCACCCCATCTAGATCATCTACTCTGTTGCAGATCTTGGTGTCATCTGCAAACAGACAAACCTTACCCTCCAGTCCATCTGCAATGTCACTGATGAAGATATTGAAGAGGACTGGACCCAGGACTGATCCCTGAGGTACCCCACTTGTGACCTGCATCTCTTCTGACTGTATACCGTTTACCACCACTCTCTGTTTTCTGCCCGACAACCAGTTTGCCACCCAGTTGACCAACTTCTGACCCACCCCAAGCCTACCCAGCTTATTAATCTATCTTCTATGGGGAACAGTATCAAACGCTTTGCTGAAGTCAAGGTAGGCAACATCAACTGCTCCTCCTTGGTCCACCACTCTGGTTACTCAATCAAAGAAATCTATGAGATTAGTTTGACAGGACCTTCCTTTTGTAAACCCATGCTGTCTTGGATCCTGTGCTCCTATGGATTCCAGGTGTTGCACTATCCTTTCCTTAAGGACTGCCTCCATAATCTTGCCCACTACTGAAGTAAGACTGACTGGTCTGTAGTTCCCCGCCTCCTCCCTGCTACCACTCTTGTGGAGTGGGATCACATGAGCCCTTCTCCAGTCTTCTGGGGCCTCTCCTGTGCTCAGAGACTCACTAAATAATTCTGATAATGGCTCTGCTAGGTCCACCCTTAGCTCCTTTAGTACCCTGGGATGTATGCCATCAGGTCCCCTTGTCTTGTCCACCCTGAGCTTATCGAGCTCTTGTAGGACCCTTTCTTTTGTGAAGGGACTAGTGCACACCTCCCTCCCCCATGTTCATGATGCTGAGCTGTGGGCCCTGCCCTACCTTCTTTTCAGTAAATATTGAGCAGAAGTATCTATTTAGGATAGATGCTTTTACTTGGTCCTCCTCCTCACACGCCACCTTATCTCCTTTGATCTTAGCAATACCTCCTCTGGTCTTTCTCCTTTCACTAAACTATCTATAGAAAGTCTTGTCACCTTATTTTACTGCTTGTGCTAGTGTTTCCTCGGTTTGGGCCTTTGCCTGCCTTACTGCCATCCCTGCTTCCCTTAGGGAAGTTTGGTATGCCTCCCTATCTTCATCCTGCTGTGTTCCCTTATATTTCCTGAAGGCCAACCTTTTGGCTCTGACCTTTTCTGCTACTGTTTTTGAGAACCAAAGTGGTTTCCTTCTTCTTTTGCACTTCCTTTTCTCTCTAACACAATGGGATGTTGCTTCAAGTATTGCATCCTTAATGCCTGCCCACTTTGCCTGTACCTCCTCACCTGTATTTCTTTTTGCCAGGGCTAGCTTAACTCTGTTGGCCATCTTTTCAATGTCAGCTCCTCTAAAGTCCCATATTTTTGCCTTGGAATGGGATGATTTAGTTCTAGTGGCCAAATTGAACCATACCATGTGATGGTCACTGGCCCCCAGGTTACCTTCTACCTGGAGATCTATGACCCTTTCCCTGTTAGTTAGTACTAGATCTAGGATAGCCCTGTCTCTTGTGGGTTATTGTACCAATTGTTTGAGGCCCTCCACCTTCAGGGAATCCACCACGTGTCTAGTTCTGGCAGATGTTCCTGCTGGTATTGACCAATCTGTATCTGGCATGTTGAAGTCTCCCATTATCAGAGCCTCCCCTTTAGCTGTCATGTAATGTTTTGTATATCTTCTAACAGTAATGTGTCAATGTCCTTCCCCCCAGGTCTGGAGGCCTGTAGACAACTCCAGTTCACATGGCTGTCCCATTTAGTGTTCTTCTGGCTCCTTATGTGTATTCTGAATTTCTGTAGCTTTGATATTTTCACTGACATACAGGGCCACCCCACCCCCCCTTTTTGCACCTCGGTCACTTCTGAACAGTACATAGCCAGGTACTGAAGTCTCCCATTTTTTTGCACCCCATTGTGCTATGTACAGACCCTAGTCTTGTGTTCCACTGTGCTACTGTTAAGTCCCTTGTCTTGCACCCCATGCCCTGGCCACCTCCTGTGGTCACCAGGCCCTAATCACTGCACTTACCAAGTACTCACTCTCTGCCTGCACCTGACTGCAGTCTGCTGCCTATTCCTGTCTGTACCTTGCTAAACTGTTGCTATCTTTTTCCACAATATGTTAGTGCCTGCACTAGACTGTACTGCGTTCAACTAATTATTACTTTGTTTCTGATGTGATGTTTGCCTTTGTAACTGTCCCGGGTCGCACCTGAAAATAGGCACTTGACTATCTACTGTACCTGGTAAGCAAAAGCTAAATAAAATAAATAAATAAATGTCTTGCCCACTGTGCAATGCACACTCCCTTGTCTTGCACCCCACTGGGCTATGCACACTCCCTTGTCTTGCACCCCATTGTGCTATGCACAGTCCCTTATCTTGCACCCCACTGTGCTATGCACAGTCCTTTGTCTTGCACTCAGTTGTGTTTTGCAAAGTTCTTTGTCTTGCACTCCACTGTGCTATGCACAGTCACTTGTCTTGTATCCTATTCTGCTATACGCAATCCCTTGTCTTGCATCCCACTGTGCTATGCACAGTTCTTTGTCCTGCACCCCACTGTGCTATGCACAGTTCCTTGTCTTGCATCCCACTGTGCTATGCACAGTTCCTTGTCTTGCACCCCACTGTGCTATGCACAGTTCCTTGTCTTGCACCCCACTGTGCTATGCACAGTTCCTTGTTTTGCACCTCACTGTGCTATGCACAGTCACTTGTCTTGTATTCCACTGTACTATGCACAGTACACTGTCTTTTGTCCCATTGTGCTCTGCACAGTTGCTTATCTTGTGTCCCATTCTACTATAACCCCTAGGTGGCGCTATCCCAAGGTCTACTACCCCTGCCTGCATGGCTAGTTGCAGGTTAAGGGGCCTGGGTACTGAAACGGGTGCCTCCACCTGGAGGACAGGGTTGTTAGTAACACGGCTAACCTGGGTATAGCCCTCTGGGACACTGTAACTCCCCTCTTTCCCCTCTAGTGGCCTAGACAATATGCAACAAACACTTTCACAGTAGCCCCTATTCAGCATACAAATACCCACACTGTTTGCACTTAACACCAGGGCTGATTCCACCAGTTCAACCCAGGAGACCCCCCTGTAAAACAAAGTTAGGCACAGCAAATAACAACAGTACAGTGCTTTGTGTACAAACTGGAACCACAATCAGATTAAATGCAAAAAGAGTTAGATCTGATTTATTTAGGGGAATTGAACAAGGGAGGCGAGTATTCAGGTTGACTGATTCTAAAACTGATCTAGTCAGGCAATTATGCATGCACTTTTAGTCACTGCACAGTCACACGCTCTGCGTACCCAGTTGGAAGTAAGGTGGGCTAGCCTGGAATGTTGCCCGGGGCAGGCTGGTGTATCAGCTTGTTGGGGCCCTGTGATGAAAAGAAAAGGCACACACAACCACACGCAATTTGTAATCTGGAGCTAGGAGGCTCACTTAGTGAGGATTATACAAAACAATTAAATCAGATGACACACTTTGATTGAGCTGTTGTTGCAGGGATCTACCCTGGCGTTTACTCATGCTACCCAGTACAGGACACCAGATGGATGAAATGGAGACTGCCAGATGACTTGCTGGTTTACCAGGAGAAGCAGGGCCCACACGATTCACCATGGTGTTATTCCTGTTCGTGTTATTGAGCAGGGGGCTGATCCCCAGGCAGGCCTCTTGTTGATGGTCTTCTCTGTGGCATGAGTAACTGGCTGGGCCAAAGTGTGGAGGCCCAGACCAATTGGAGATGAATGCAGATTCAGTCCGGTAGGTGCTGGATGCAGCTTCCAGCAAGCATGGCACAATTAAACAGTGGGGAACGAAATTGCGACCGACTATCAGGTTACAGCACATTTATAGTAAAGCAATCACCATACCACCAAGAGGATAGCAGTCTGGTCACAATATCAGTGTTTCTGAGCAAAACCGGGAGTTCTATGATAAATAGATATCCTGACAGGCCGATCACGTACAGCAAATCTTCGGTCTTCTTCAGGTTTAAATCTGGTCACTCTTCAGTGGCTTTGTCTCACTCCAATTCGGATACGGTCCGATTGATAAGCCTGTCAAAGGATTCCCTTTCGAGGGACAGCAGGCAGACTGGAGAAACTCAGCCTTTCCACCAATTTCATGTGCAAACTACACAGAAGGAGCTGCTCGAATCACTCAAGCTGTTTACTCTTCAAACTGTAACTCCAAACTGACACACTGCAGCAGGCAGCTTGGAAATTTCCCTTCAGTCCAAAAGGTTCTGGTTGGTCGATCCATCAGTCTGCCAAAGCAAGGGCTCCCCCTTCAGGTCCATTTAGGTGCCAAAGAGCAAAAACTACAATTCCTACAGAAATTTGCTGCCACAAAACCCCTGGGGGACAGACACCATTTTAGAGTACCCAAAGGTACTGACTGGTCCCAATAGGCAGTCCAGAACCAAGATGGTGGGGCAATACTGAATTATCCATGCTGCAAAGGAAGGCAGGCCAGACAAATTGCAATATTATCATTATTAAAAGAGATAAATAGTAAACAGGCACAGTTCCCAGCAGGGCTCCCTCCGCGCAAATAGCAATGGCAGAATGGTGCAATAAAACTGTAGTCCGGGTGGGACTCGAGCCTGAGACTGCTCAGTCCCTACCCAGATTAATTTTACACCACAAGATAAGCAGCTCTTAAAGAGACAGGCACGGAGGCTAACAGGGCACTCACATGCAAACACTTTTAAATTGCTAGGACACAGAACACCAGCCTGGCAGTAGGCACTTAGGCAGCCCAAGGAAGACTTTTGGGAACCCCCATTTGCAGGGGGTTACACCCTTCCCTGCCTGGAAAGAACTTGGTGTCCACGTCAAGTCTATACCATAATAGCATGGAAAAAGACAATATACGATATGTTATATAAGTGACATTACTACAGAATACAATAATAACTGAGGCATCAGTAAGCATAAACTTAACACATTACTATACTTATTCAGCATTCTCTATTCATATACTATATTCATAATGACAGCTTTGCATTTTTCATACATTCAGTACTGACTTTACTATAAACTACGCAATAACATTACTGTACTTTTCATGTAATAGTCTCTTGCACTTTAAATAACCTAGATGGGGCAGAGGCACCACGTTTTGAGGGTAGAACAATTAACTTAGAAATGGCAGACAGACTCAGTTTGGGCAGTGAGCTCTTAGAAATGTAAACACCCTTATGAACAACATTGAGAGGCAAATCCACAGGCCTCCCAGGGGAGTCATAGCTAAAGTGCATCACTGGCTTAACAGCTCGCCAGACTTTCTGGGGGGAACAGACACAGGCTCTGGGCAGTCAGCACTGGCAAGGGTTTCTTCTCCTGTAGTGAGGGATGCTTCTGCACTGGTTGAAATGTCCAGCTTGGGAACACTATCAGCTCCTGGTTCTGTAGACTGTCTCCACAATACTTTGCTCATTATTATCTTCTAAAGAGGTCCCAGGTTCCTCATTCTGAGGAGACTCTGGCACAATTAGACTTTGTGGCACTGAAGGGGTGCTGTCAACACTCATATTGTTTTTCAAATTCTGGTATGTCACCAGGGAGATTTACCACATCAGATTCCTCCTCAGGCAATTCAAAGAGTTCTACCAGACACAAAGATTCTGCCGCTTCAGACACAATACTCTGCACTTCACTTTCAGGGAGCATTGGCTCCAGGGAAGAAGCTGGAGGGTTAGGCAGTCCTGAGGGCCCAGCTTCATCCTCACAATTATAGATAGGGTTACCTCGAAACAGTTGACTCAGTTCATAAGAAGGGTAATAAACATTGTCACACTCACTATCATCAGACGTGGACTAACAGTCGCTTATCATTCTGAGCCTGCTGGGGGGGAAGGCCTTGAATCTGTAACAACTGGGGCAGGTTGACTCTGTTTCTTTTTAGCAGCAGCTCGACTCACCGACCCAGGAGAGGCAACATCTGATGAGTCAGCATCAGTGATCACTTGGCCAATAGGCAGTAGGTGGTTTCTGTGCATGGTCTTGACAGCTTTAGAGTCATTCTCAGGGTGCACTTTGTACACAGGTAAATCATCCAACTTACTGACTATTACATGTGGAAGATGATGCCACCTGTCGGCAATTTTATGCTTGCCATGCAGTCCCAAGTTACGTAACAGCACTCGATCCCCAGGCAACAACTCTTGGGCCTTCACCTGTCGATCATATCTCTCTTTGTTAGCAAGGTTTCATTTGGCAGCCATTGTTTGAGCCAGTTGGTATGCATGGTTCAAATGAGCTTTCAGTTTCTGCACATATTGTAAATAATTCTCAGCTCTGACCCCATCTGGGGATACTCCAAAACAGACATCTACGGGCAACCGGGCTTCTCTCCTGAACATGAGGTGATAGGGAGAGAACCCAGCAGCATCACCTTTGGTGCAATTGTAAGCATGTACCAAGGTGCTAATCTGTTGGCTCCATTTGGACTTGTCTTTGGGATGAAGAGTGCCCAACATATCCAGGAGAGTCCTGTTAAAGCGTTCATGTTGGGGACACCCCCCCCTGTGGGTGGTAAGAAGTGGTTCTGGCCAGCCCAGTGGCGCTGAGGGTCAAGGCACTGGATGCCACACCTTGCGCCATGCCGGTGTCCCGGGTTCGGGAGTGAGCTCGGGTGCCAGAGGTCAGAAGGGACGGGATCAGATTGAATGCCTGCTGGGCTGCTCTCCTATCCTGGGGAAGGGCTCTGGGGTGTCTGGTGCACCAGCAGCCCCTGGTGAAGACAGTGGGTGCTGTTGTGTGCTAGACACCATGCAACCTCCGTGTCCTGACGTTGGCAGGGTTGCCGTGCGCCGATCGGGACATGTACCATGCAGGGGAGGGAGGGAAGGAGGAGCATAGAGACTAAGGGGAAAAATACCCCTCCCGCTGGATAGGCGATGGCTCCTCCAGTGACACAGTCACCACACACCCAATGCTGGTTCCCCACCACTGCCCCTTTGACCTCCCCAAGGCCATAGCCCCTCCTGTGCCTCCGGAGGTCGTAACATCCTTGAAGATGGTGGGAAACACAGCGGGCGGTAGCGCGGACATGGCGAGTGAGGCAGCCTGAGAGAGTTCTGGTCGGGGAGGCGAGAAAAAAGAATTGAAAAAAGAAAGAAAAAAAAAAAGAGTGGTTCTAGACTTTTGCACCCCCCAAAGGGAGAGCATCTCCTTAAACAATCTGCTGTCAAAGTCCCTTCCTTGATCAGACCTGTCCCTTTCTGTCCCTCCTTCTCCTCACCCTGCTAGCAGGGGATGTTGAAATAAACCCTGGACCTGCAAACACGCACATTGATCACACCAATGCTACTTGGGCAGGACGAAACGGAATAAAAATTGCCCACCTAAATGTATGCAGCCTCCCTTCTAAATTCACTGAGATCGAGGCCTGGGTGACTTTATATAAGCCCCAAGTACTGGGACTCTCTGAGACCTGGCTGAAGCCATACCACGACAATGCCTCTTACCAACTCCAAGGCTATTCCTTACTCCGGCAGGATAGACCAGGTAGAAAGAGAGGAGGTGGCATTGCACTGTATGTCCAAGACCATATAACAGCTGTCATTGTTCCTCACTCCACTGCCTTCTCTGAAAGTGAATGTGTGATTTCTGAGCTTAATATCAGTGCAACAAAAAAACTTTATGTTGGCTGTTGCTACAACCCCCCTCCAGCTAGTACCCAGGGACTGTCTAGCTTCCTCTCAGGCCTGGCGTCCATCATCCCAACTAGGGATGCTTTCCTACTAGGGGACTTTAACCTAAACTGGGCAGCACACCCAAATCCTGACTATGCAGCCCTACTGAAATCACAAAACCTGGAGCAAGTAATCTCTACCACTACAAGATTCAACCAGCACTCACCTAACCACTCTATCCTTGATTGGATTATAACAAATTGATCTGACTAACTTCTCCAAACAGGGACAATGTCAGATGCAATTAGCGATCACACCCCAATATACATCATTGTAAATACAAAGTCAGCTTGCCCTACCCCAAAAATACTGTCCTTTAGAAACTTCACCAGCTCGAATTACAACCTGATAACTAGGGAAGCTATGTCCATAGACTGGTCCTCCCTTTACCAGTGTGATAACATCTCCTCTGCTGTCACTCTCCTTACCAGTACCATGCAAAAGCTGCAGGACAAGTATTTCCCCATTAAAACCAGAAGGGTTAGAGGTGGCTGCACGCGCTGGATAACAAAGGAACTACTATCTCAAATGAAGGTCAGAGGTTCCAAATGAAGAGCTTTCAAATACTCCCCATCCCCCCAGCTATGGAATGCCTACAGGCAACTGTGAAATGCCTGCAAGCAGCAGGCAAAGTCACTAAAAAAGAAATATTTCACTGAGCACCAAAAGAACACCCTGGGGAACCCTCGCAAATTCTGGGCCTCAATAGGATCCATACTAAATCCTAAGACCAACAAACAAATAACTGAACTCACTTCCCCATCAAGCACTATAAATGACCCTGCTGACATCGCTAACCTCCTAAACGCTATGTTCACTGACCTGACCCTATACCTAAACAAACTCCCTTCTCACCCCCCCCAGCCTAGACAGAACAGGAAGCTCCACCACCACCTCTAACCCCACAGCAACCACCCCTCCTTTCTATTTCAGGGCCACTGGCACCAAGGCCATCTCAAAACTCCTGAAAACCCTTCCCTCCAGCGGTAGCCCAGGAAGGGATGGGCTATGCCCTGCATTCCTGAGGATCATCTCCCCAGTCCTTGTCAGACCTCTAACTCACATTTTTAACCTCGCACTATCTACCTCAACAGTACCCGATGCCTGGAAACATGCATATGTAGGTCCCATTTTCAAGGCGGGAGACCCCCGAGTCCCAGAAAACTACAGAACTGTCTCCTTGCTACCACATCTTAGCAAACTCCTTGAGAAGGTAGTCCATTCCCAACTATTCGAACACCTCCACAAACAACCTCCTAAGTCCCCTTCAGTATGGTTTCTGCAAGCACCACAGCACCTCCTCTGCCCTGGCAACCTTCTTGAACCATGTCCTCAGACAGATGGTCATGGGAAATGCCACGGGTGCAGTCTTTGTTGATCTGTCAAAGGTGTTTGACCTAGTTGATCATCATCTCCTCCTTGCCACTCTTGAAAAATGTGGCTGTGCCCCTGGACCTGCAGCCTGGTTTCACAGCTACCTTACAAACAGGACACAATCCGTACTCATAGGCAAAGTTACCTCAGCCTCCCTTCACACATGCACTGGAGTTCCTCAGGGATCAATCCTTGGCCCCCTTCTCTTCTCCATGTTTATCAATAATCTACCAGGGGATTGCCTAAACTGCAATGCACTCCTGTACATGGATGGCCTAGTCCTGTACCACAGCCATAAGTCCCTAGAGTCCATCTCTTCCACACTCACTGGCAACTTTGCAGCAGCTGAAGGCTGGTTCACGTCCAGAAAATTCCTCGTAAATGGGAAAAAGACAAAAGCCATGCTCTTTGGATCCAAACCTTTCCTAAATAAAGCTGCCAAAACAAATTCCACACTGACAGTATGTCCCCCTGCAGGCCCCCATTAGAGCAGGTCACCTCTTTCAAATATCTCGGTGTCACTCTCGACCCATTGCTCACCTACTGTGATCACACAACCCAGACCATAACTAAGATCCATCAGAAGCTAGGTGCGGCCTACAGGGTTTTCCCCTTGCTATCCCCTGAAGCCCGCATTACCATTGCACAGGACAATCTTCTCCCCCTCCTGGATTATTGCTCCCCCATCTACTCACACCTGTCAAAAAATGGAACTTTCCTGTCTCGTCACGACTTATAATTCCATTGGTCACTTCATTCTCAACGACCCTTCATTAACCCATCACTGCTCACTCTACCAACCCCTTGGGTGGCTCCCCCTCCAGGCACACTTTGACTACACCACAGGCTGTCTGATAGACAGCTTCCTCAGAAATTATAAACGTTCCCCCTATGCTCCCCTTCTTATATATATAAAACAGCAACCAGACCTACTAGGGTATCCTCCTTTCCAACCCTTGAGGTTCCATGTGTCTCCTGCGTCATGGGCAGTAATGCTTTCTCTGTCTCTGCCCCCTCCATCTGGAACAGCTTTCCGGCACCTGTTCGTACATCATTATACAATGGCAAGAAAATTTCCTGGACTCTGATTGGTCAGTGTGTGACTGAGACCGTGATGTTATTACACAATAACATCACTGTATGGATATGGCAGATGAGCATGATGCCCACTCAAAGATATATTGTCACACTAAAAATCTACTAAAACGTTTTTAAAATATTTTTTTATTTTGTATAACATCGAGCCATTGTAGTACTGCAAGAAGCACTCCAGGTGTGTGTGTATCGTTAACTGCTACCCTGGGTGGTGGAAGCACTAGGCTTCGCCTCGTGTTTCAGCCCACCCCAGGAGTGACGTTATTACATGATAACACACACCTTGTCATGCCTTATTGCTTAATCATCCCATGAGTCTTTCAAATCTAACCCGAAGTCCTGGCTACTAGAAGCATCCTCCTGTAAATGCTTACCGAGTAAAGCAGACACCCAAAAGCCACCGTAATCTTCTGCCATGAACTAGGTCAACACAAACACCCTCCATTTTGTCCTCATTCCTGCCCCTCCCTCCATAGAGCCAAGATCCACATGGTGATCACCACAATGTCTCGCTTCAACCCTCTCTCTAAGGTCATCTGGCATGGCACCTTAGACAAATGTTAGTTGTCCATCTTTTGAACTTACCTCTCCTTTGTACTACTGCCTGTATGTCTCACGGTACCTTAATTTACCATGATTGTATACCACAGTTAATCAACAGATGTCTCAACATCCATCTTGGTGATTTGTGCAGTATAATTTCAAATGTTTGTAAAGTGTAACCATATGCGTCTACTGTGTATACTACTCTGTCTCATGTCACCATGTTGTGGCCCAGGTCATGACTGAAAATGGTCCTCTGGATCAGTGCACCTACCTGGTTACCAAAAACAGAAAGCAAGAAAGCAAGAAAGCAAGAAAGCAAGAAAGAAAGAAAGAAAGAAAGGATACATTGAGGTGCACCATAATGGACAAAGAACTTTTCTACTAGCACCTTGGCCACCGTAGAGGCCTTCTGATCCTTGATCAGGAAAGCTTGGGCATATTGGGAAAAGTGATTGGTTACTACCAATACATTGCCAATGTTCTTTTGATCAGGCTCCAGACGCAAGAAGTCTATGCAAACCAGTTCCATGGGAGCACTGGTTAAAATGTTATCAAGAGGAGTGGCTTTCTGAGGCAAGACTTTTCTTTGAAGGCACCTACTGCAGGTTTTGACATGGTTTTCAACATCAGCCCCCATTTTTGGCTAGTAGAATCTGGACCTCACCAAGTCTAGGGTCCGGTCAATACCAAGGTGTCCCATGTGGTTGTGCAGGGACCTCAGCACTAGCTGCTTGAAGGCTGTATGTAGCACCAATTGTCATTTGTCCAACTGACCTCAATGATCTACTGTCTCTCGATATAGTAACTGGCCTCACAACTTTAGTCGGGGGCCTTCTTTGAGTAATAATGCAGTCCTTGAGTCGGTAGATCGTAGTTTAGACACATCTTCCCCAGAACGTAGGGCATCAAGTGCGGGCTAGATCATGGGATCTTGGGATTGGGCCCTCTGAATACTGTCATTATCAAACTGAGGCAGGGCACTGACGTCCAATGCAGAAAAAATGACAAAAGGCTGCAGGTATGCAAGTATCAGGGGGCCCTAAACAGTCCACCTAACAGTCCACTGTATCGGCAGATGGCCGCTCTTCTTTATCAAATTTTTGGCACAGTGCTTTAATAGAGTGTTCTGACAGCTTCACCCAGTTGTCTTGGGGGCTTGGCCGCCGTGAAAGAGCATCAGCATCAATATGGTTCAGTCCAGGGCGGTATTCAACTGCGTAATCGTAAGCTGACAGAGCAGAAAGCCACCGGTGGCCAGTGGCGTCCAACTTTGCTGAGGTCTGTACATATGTTAGAGGGTTGTTATCAGTTCTTACCAATATTTTGGCCTCATAAAGGTACTCGTGAAATTGGTCAACTATGGCCCACTTTAGAGCGAGAAACTCCAACTTGTGAACAGGATAGTTTCGTTCAGATGGTGTCAACTTCTACTGGTGAAAGCCACAGGTCTCAGGCCATCTTCATGATCTCGATAAAACAACGCCCCGAGTCCCCTCAGGCTGGTATCCATATGTAAGACATAAGGCTTAGTAGGGTCAGCATAGGCAAGCACTGGGGTATGACTGAGCTGGTAGATGATCTCGAAGAATGCCGCCTCACACTCAGGAGTCCAATGGGTTCCAAATGGTTCACCTATTCAGAAATACACCTTTTCTTCTTCCTTGAGGGATCCCTTCTTATACCTGAGAATAGTCGGAGGATAACCTTGAGTGAGATGAAGAAGTGGCCAGATTACTTTTGAATAGCCTATAATGAACCTCCGATAATAGCCACAGAACCCCAAGAAATGCTGCAGTTCTTTTAAGTTAGTTGGTTGAGGCCAGGTGGTCAGGGACTCTACTTTGCTGGGGTCTGTCTGTATCCCCTCGGCTAACACTGTGTGTCCCACATATTTTACAGATGTTTGGAAAAACTGACATTTGTCTTTAGACAGCTTGAGGCTGAATTCTTCCAGGTGGTCAAGGACTTTGAATAATCTGGTTTCATGCTCTTCAAGGGTGCGTCCAAAGATGATAAAATCATCCAAGTATATTAGGCATTCTAGCAGATTAATGTCCACTACTGCACACTCCATCAATCTCTGGAAAGTAGCAGGGGCACCCGAGATCCCCTGAGGCATCCTTAGAAATTCATAGAATCCCAAGGGACAAATGAAGGCTGTTTTCTCACGGTCCTTGGGAGCCATCGGGATTTGGTAGTACCCACTACGTAGATCAAGTACTGAAAACCACTGACTCCCATTCAGGCAGTCCAGGACATCCTGTATGTGGGGCATGGTATATTGATCTGGTACAGTCCGTCTATTTAAAGTCCGATGATCCACACACATCCTCACGGACCCATTCTTCTTATTTACAACTACGATGGGAGAAGCATAGGGACTTCTTGACTCTTGAATAATGCCAGCAGCTAGCATCTCCTGTAGGTGCCTCCAAACATCATCTATAACAGCTGGGGCAAGGCAGCAGGACCACTCACTAAAAGGTCTGTCGTCGTGAAGCCTGATAGTGTGCTCAGCACCATGGACGCACCCCACATTCCACTCCTTTAAGGAAAACACTTGGTCTCTCTGGGCAAGTTTCCAAATGACTCGAGTCTTCCATTGAGCAGGCAATGGGGAGTCACCAAAGTCGAAAGGTCTGGGGTCATCTCCCCCTTCTCACTGGCATATTTGTTGCCGGGTAGCACTGCAGTATCTGCACAGTGTACTGTAGCTAGTGTACGCCCCCTGTTCACTCAAATTTCTCAATCAGACACATTACGGACTTGCACCATCACTCGCCATGCATAGGCATGGGCCCAGGCGGGTAGGATACTGGGTTTAACCAATAACCCTTCAGGCAACTTCCCCTCACCAGGGGCATCTAGCATCAGTATTTTATTTTTCACATCCTTTCTAATGCGAACCTCTCCATGAATGGTGTACTGAGCATTGGGAGGTAGTACCAAAGAATCAGGATCTTTCTTCCACACTATCCCCACCTGCTCATCTCTGTCTGCTTTGGTAGTCCATTTTTGCAGATCATAGGCTCTCTTTATCAGGGCTGGCATACTCAGTGCCCACTTAGTCCATTTCCCTTGTTTCTCTTGTCACAAATGTGCTAGTCTTCCAAACATGTGGGTGTTGGTTCCAATGAGCAAGGGAATCCCATCATACAATCCCGTAGGAGGGCACACCAGGGCTAGTGGCTCTACTTGTTCATCTACACCAGTTACAGTCACAGGGAAAGATAGCCAGAGCTGGACATATCCTAGGTAGGGATAAGACTTATCGCTCAGGCCCCACACATGCAGACCTTCCAGAGATTGTAATGGCACATCAGATAAGTGTTTATCGTACCAGTCCTGGAATACAGTGGTCACTTGCGACCCACTATCAAGCACAGCCTGAGCATGAATACCATTGACAGTCACAGAAGTCTCCATAGAAGGGCCTACAATTCTAGAACAGTCTGGAGAGGCAGTAGCACAGGCCTGGACAGACAATTTAGCCACAAAGTGTGGGTTAGGATTTCTCGATCCTACACTGTGGTAATTTCCGGCGCTGCTTGGCCATGGTCTGGTTTACGAAGCTCTCTTAAAGTCTGTATACAACTTCATCTAGGTCATTTGGGACCGGTGTTCTCTCTTCATGTGCCCATCCTTCCCACAATTATGACAAAATGTGCTTTCCGGGGTCTGGTGTGGCCGAGACATTACATTGGGAGCTGAGGTGGGGGTACAACCAACAGAAACCTTGATTCCACCTCTGTATGCGGTGTGGCGAGCATTTGGAGACGTCTCATCAATTCTCTCACTGCCATAGTCAAGTCATCAATTTTTGAGCTGCTGTCAGCAGGAGATGCCTAGGTGTGCACCCCACCCCCATAGCAGATGCAGTCGGATAAGGATCAGGGCCTGTACCTGCAGGAGCAGCCTTCATGAAGAGACTGTTTTTTGTTTCTCTGAACTCCCTCAGTAGTTCATCCCATGGCGGAGCATCCGTAGCAGTTCCTCTCTTGCTGGGCCCCCTGGGGCTGGCATTTAGTTCTCGGATTCCATCATGTGATTTCTGTAATTCCAGGCCATCAGCCACTGACCCCGCGCCTGGTGCAGCGGTTGCGACTGCTACGACTGTGCAGGGCTCCTGAAAGACTTCCTCCTCCTCAACTTCCCGTACCTCCTTCATCAATACATGGAAGGGCAAGGGACCAGATTTCCTTTGGTGCAGTTGCAATTTGAGCAACACCCAGCTGGAGTGCCGGGCAGAGCAGAGAATATGATCCAGTCTTACCCAGTCCACCTTACTAGAAGCCCAGTCTCCTTTCCGAAAAATGGTTTGTAGGATTTCCTCTAATCGATCCATGTAGGCAGATAACAATCCTCCCAGCTGTTGTTTAACATCTTTAAGTTTCCATTTCAAAGCCTCAACACTAGTGGTGCCCCCAAACACATTTTCAAGGGTGATTAAGTACTCTTGAGCTTTGGAGTCGGGGTCAGAGGACCTCAGGGAGTGAAAAGCATGTAGGGTGGGCCCCTGGAGGCTTTCCCCCATGCGGGTCCTTTTTTTGGCCTCTGAGCATTGCCAGTCTTGTACTGCAAGGGTAGCAGAGTCTATCCAGGTCTCCAGGTCGACTTCCCCATTAGGAGTAGGGCAGATGCCAGAGAACACCTTGAGCTTGCGGTAAGGGTCGTGACTACTTGATGGCTCAGAGGCAGGTACAGAAGTTGGTGAAAGAACAGGTGCTGGGGCGGGTGTGGACAGTGTGGAAGGGACACTCCCAGGTGGCAGGAATAATTTTTTTAAATCCTCCACAGTTTTACCCTCCTCCAGTAACAACTTGGCAAACTTTTCCTCAAAAGACTCAGATAACAGTGGGGGCTAATCCTCTAAGGGATACTTGCTATCTTTGGTTATCACCCTCCAGGTGGCTGGGAATACCTCTGGGATGATAGTCTGAGGCACCTTTGAACTGTCCAGGGGATCACTACACTCCACCAAGGCCATGAGAGTTTGGGCAGTTAAATCAGCCTGTCGACCCACCACTACAGCTTTTTTTCAAACATTCAACTTTGGAAAGTGCCTTTTCAACAGTGTCCTTATTAGTCCCCATAGGTATATCCAGTATTAGCAAGGCATTGTTTGGGTCAATCTCCTGCCCTGTACACCACCCCACCAACTGGTGTACAGCCATTTCTACTGGGGTATCCATTAATATTAACAATAATTCTTGATTTTGGCCACTAGGGGGGCGCTAATTCCAGTGATGCCTCCAAGATGTAACCCTTAGGTGGTACTATCCCAAGGGCTATTACCCCTGCCTGCATGGCTAGTTGCAGGTTAAGGGGCCTGGGTACTGAAACAGGTGCCTCCACCGGAGCACAGGGTTGTTAGTAACACAGCAAACCTGGGTACGGCCCTCCGGGACACTGCAACCACCCTTTTTCCCCTCTAGTGGCCTAGACAATATGCAACAAACACTTTCACAGTAGCCCCTATTTAGCATACAAATACCCACACTGTTTGCACTTACCACCAGGGCTGGTTCCACCAGTTCAACCCTGGAGACCCCCTGTAAAACAAGGTTAGGCACAGCAAATAACAACAGTACAGTGCTTTGGGTACAACCTGGAACCACAGTCAGATTAAATGCTAAAAGAGTTAGATCTGATTTATTTATGGGAATTGAGCAAGGGAGGGGTGTAATCAGGTTGATTGATTCTAAAACTGATCTAGTCAGGCAATTATGCATGCACTTTTAGTCCCCACACTGTCACATGCTCTGGGTACCCAGTTGGAAGTAAGGTGGGCTAGCCTGGAACATTGCCCGGGGTAGGCCGGTGTCGTAGCTGGTTGGGGCCCTGTGATGAAAAGAAAAGGCATGCACAACCACACACAATTTGTAATCTGGAGCCAGGAGGCTCAGTTCGTGAGGATTATACAAAATAATTAAATCAGATGACACACTTTGATTGAGCTGTTGTTGCAGGGAGCTACCCTGGTGTTTACTCATGCTACCCAGTACAGGACACCTTATGGATGAAATGGAGAATGCCGGATGACTTGCTGGTTTGCCTGGAGAAGCAGGGCTCACATGATTCACCGTGGTGTCATTCCTGTTCATGATGTTGAGTAGGGGGCTGATCCCCAGGCAGGTCTCTCGTCAATGGTCTTCTCTGTGGTGTGAGTAGCTGGCTGGGCCAAAATATGGAGGCCCAGACCAATTGGAGATGAATGCGGATTCAGTCCGGTAGGTGCTGGATGCAGCCTCCAGCAAGCAAGGCACAATTAAACAGTGGGGAACCAAATCGTGACGCACTAGCAGGTTACAGCACATTTATAGCAAAATAATCACCATACCACCAAGCAGATAGCAGTCCAATCGCAATATCAGTGTCTCTGAGCAAAACCGGGAGTTCTATGGTAAATGGATGTCCTGACAGGCCGATCGCGTACAGCAAATCTTCGGTCTTCTTCAGGTTTAAATCTGGTCATTCTTCAGTGGCTTTGCCTCACTCCAATTCAGATACAGTCCAATTGATAAGCCTGTCAAAGGATTCCCTCTCGAGGGACAGCAGGCAGACAGGCCAGACTCAGCCATTCCACCAATCTCCCGCAAGAACTACATAGAAGCAGCTGCTTGAATCACTCGAGCTGTTTACTCTTCAAACTCTAACTCCAGACTGACACACTGCAGCAGGCAGCTTGGGAATTTCCCTTCAGTCCAAAAGGTTCTGGTTGGTTGATCCATCAGTCTGCCAAAGCAAGGGCTCCCCCTCCAGGTCCGTTTAGGTACCAAAGTGCAAAAACTACAATTCCTACAGAAATTTGCTCCCACAAAACCCATGGGGACAGACACCATTTTAGAGTCCCCAAAGGTACTGATTGGTCCTAATAGGCAGTCCAGAACTAAGATGGTGGGGCAATACTGAAATGTCCATGCTGCAAAGGAAGGCGGGCCAGACAAACTGCAATATTTTCATTATTAAAACAGATTAAACAGTAAACAGCACAGTTCCCAGCAGGGCTCCCTCCGCGCAAATAGCGATGGCAGAATGGGGCAATAACACTGCAGCCTGGGCAGGACTCGAACCTGAGACTACTCGGTCCCTACCCAGATTCATTTTACACCACAAGATAGGCAGCTCTTGAAGAGACAGACATGGAGGCTAACAGGGCACTCACATGCAAACATTTTTAAATCACTAGGACACAGAACACCAGCCTGGCATTGGGCACTTAGGTAGCCCAAGGAAGACTTTTGGGAACCCCCATTTGCAGGGGGTTACACTACTATGCACTGTCTGCTGTCTTGTGTCCCTTTGTGCCATGGGTTGAGAGTTACAAGCAGTTCAGTCACAAAACCCATTATGATCACATGAAAAAGGGTGTCGCCATGTAAATGGGGCCTTTGTAATCCTAATCTCAGTCTTTAGTGTCACTCTCTGCTTGTCTGTAAGAGGCAGGTGGTGGATGAGGGGTTGCTAAATTGTGGCTATGAATGCTGGAGCTAGCAGGTGACAGAGATCTTTGTGGGACCTTATCAGAGCAGCATCGTGGAGCAATAGGAGTAGAAAAAGGTGGTTCCAGTGAATGCCATGGAAGCACTACTGTAGCTGATGGGGAGGAGGTGCAAGAGTCACTAGAGAACCAGAGCAGGAGAACGGGTGGCAAGATGGAATAAAGATGCACAGCCCCTGAGACTGGCCTGAAGGTCAGGGTCAGACAAAGGAGATGCATTTTGCACCAGTACCAACAGCCTTACTGTATAATATAGCGCAATGGGACTGGCACTGTGCCATGCTACAATGCTGTATGTGGCCACACGCATGTATGTTAGTGTGTACAAACTCCGGTTGCACCCTCTATCATCTGGCTAACACATCTGCATCGCAATTTAGGTGCTGGCGGGACTCTTAACCCAGTGACTAAGATCATAATGTGTGTATAGTGAAAATGATTGGTGACAACAGGGAGCCTGTATGCACTCCATTTATGCATCACCACCCACTGTAGCTATGTGGAGAGCCCCTGATTGGTCAGTTCTGACCGTAAGATTTCTAATATCTGACAAACACATGACAGAAAATTATTTATACTAATATTCCTGTGATAATTGTACTGTATTAGCTATTTTGATATCTTTTTTTCTTAACTTCATTATGTAACAGTGGGATCTTTTTTGACACCTTTGGAAATGAGCATCAGCTCACGTGACCTGTTCTCCCCTCGTTTTTTGTCATAAACAAGCTTATAAGTGGAATGAATGATCTGAAACTCCCACTCGAAGAGCAAATATATAAAGATCAATTTTGTTAATAATGTTAAAAGGTTTCTTATTAGCTTAAGAAGTAGCAACTCCTGCCTCTAATCCCACCCCCCCAACACACTAACATGTATAATTAGGTCAGGATAATCGTAGCCCTGTTGGGTCTTATTTCTTAAGTAACTTACCATAATAGATACTGATCTTTCCATTACACAAGGAATACATCAAGGCCTTAAATGTTCATTAACTTGATGGACAATACCAGAGGTTGAATATGTGCACTTTCTGTGAAATGCTTCTACTTTGCTACAAAGCACTCAGTGTCTCAGACACTTTGGGAATCAGTAACTACAGTATGTTGTTATTCAGTAGACTTGGAGCAGAAGGTACAGCTGCCTCCATCAGATATAAACAGAATCATAAAAAACAAAGGAAACTCCATCAGGTTACATATTAATTCTCTTTTACAACACAGTTGTGCGAATGCAGTATCAGACCACTCTCCTGCATTCAGTTCAGTTCAATTTATTTGTTATACTGGAAAGGCATGTGAGCAAAATATGCTCATTTTCACAAGCATCCAGTTAAGAATACGCAGCAAAGTTACATAATACAGGTTACAAAAGATTAGGGCAGTACAACAGCAACAGAGAGTAAATACTTGGTCAATGAGAGGTGCGATACATATCTAGGAATTGTCGGAGGACAGCATACAAAATGAAAGCAGGAAGGAAAAGATTTAGTAGAGTTAAGGCTCAAAAAGGGAGGGCTAAGTGCAAGGCATTGGGCAGTTAAGTGCTGCCAGAGCTGAGGAAAGGTGAAGGAGGAGGGGGATGGGAGGGCAAATAGTGAGCAGAAGGAACAGTAGGTGGAAAGAGGAGAGGGCTAGTGCTGGGGACAGTTGCATGCAGCAGTGGCAGAGAGGTATTTAGTCACTTGTTGCTTAAAGGATGAGGTAGAGGGGCAAAGGTGGAGATAAGGGGGGAGAGCATTGTAGAGTTTTGGATCCAGAAACAAGAAGGTGTTTTGGTCATGGGTGGTGTGGCAAAAGGGGACAGAGAATGAGAAGGAGGAGGACCTTCTAGTTGTCCTGGAGTGTACAGCTTTAGGGAAGAGGGATATAGAAACATAGAAACATAGAATTTGACGGCAGATAAGGACTGCTTGGCCCACCCAGTCTGCCCATTTCCCTACCTGATGCATAAGCTGCAGGTCCTAGTTAACCAGCAGCCTACTTCTTCCTACCCCCACCCCTTAGAATTGCCTTATGACTGTCCCATGCATGCTTGAATTCCACCACTGTTTTTGACTCCACAACCTCCTCTGGAAGGCCGCTCCATACATCCACAACCCTCTCTGTGAAAAAATACTTCCTTAAATTACCTCTGAGCCGCCCCTTCTATCTTCAAATTGTGCCCTTGTTCTTGCACACTCTTTTTTGAAAGATGCTACCCTCTTGGACTTTGTTGATTCCCTTGAGGTACTCAAAGTTTCTATCATGTCTCCCTCTCCCTCCTTTCCTCGAGGCTATACATATTAAGCTCCTTAAGTCTCTCTTCATATGTCTTCCGTGCAGACCCTGCACCATTTTAGTTGCCCTCCTCTGGACAGCTTCCATCCTGTCTATGTCTTTGCAGAGATTGGTCTCCAGAACTGCACGCAGTACTCCAGATGGGGTCTCACTAGCTGTCTGTACAGAGGGATAATAACTTTGTTTCTACTGGTGATGCCTCTTCCTATGCATCCCAGTATCCCCAGCCTCCTTGCTGCCCTCTACATTGCTTGCCCACCTTTAGGTCATCTGATATGACTACCCCAGGTCCCTTTCCATTTTTGTTGTTGTTAGTAGCTCACCCCCATTGTGTACTCTTCCCTGGTTTTTGTTTCCCAGGTGCATTACCTTGCACTTCTTAGCGTTGAATCTAAGCTGCCATACATTTGACCATTCCTCTAACCTTGCCAAGTCCCTTCTCATCCTTTCCACTCCACCTTGTGCATCAACTCTGTTGCAGATCTTTGTGTCATCTGCAAAGAGACATACTTTTCCTTCCAATCCTCTGCAATGTCGCTATAAAGACATTGAAGAGGACCGGTCCTAATACTGAACCTCATGGTACCCCACTACTAACCCCTTTTTCAGAGTGGGCTCCATTTACTATTACCTCTGTGACCTATTCTCCAGCCACAATTCTTTACCCAGGCTGTCATCTTGGGACCCACTCCCGGCTGGCTAACTTGTATATTAATCTTTTGTGTGGGACTGTGTCAAATGCCTTGCTAAAGTCTAGGTAGGCCATGTCCACAGCCCCTCCCTGATCAACTACTTTGGTCACCCAGTCAAAGAAATCTATCAGATTTGTCTGGCATGACCTTCCCGCTGTGAATCCATGCTGCCTTGGCTCCTGTGCCCCTCTGGCCTCTAGATACTCAACAATTCTTTCCTTCAGAAGTGATTCCATCATTTTCCCTACCACTGAGGTTAAACTAACAGGTCTGTAGTTTCCTGCTTCTGCCTTGCTCCCACTTTTGTGAAGGGGAATCACATCTGCCCTCCTCCAGTCCTCGGGTACCACCCCATCCTCCCATGATTTGTTAAAGAGGGTAGTCAGTGGTGTCACTAGTTCTACCCTTAGTTCTTTTAGAATTCTGGGATGAATCCCATCAGGCCCCATTGCTTTGTCCACCTTCAGTTTTAAGAGTTCTTTCAGAGCCCTTTCTTCTGTAAATGGGCTGGTATCAACTTCTGTATCCAGAGTGTTTCTACTGTTTGTTTTAGGTACCTCCTCTTCCTTTGTAAATACTGAGCAAAAATATTTGTTTAGTATCTCTGCCTTTTCACAGTCACCCTCTGCCCACCCTCCTCCCTTTATTAAGCCTCACTATCCCTCCCTTGGTCTTCCTTCACTCCCTGATGTACCTATAAAAGGTTTTATCCCCTTCTTAACTGAGTTGCTATCTTTTCCTCGGTTTGGGCCTCTTGCTGTTCTGACTGCCTCTCCCAGCTTTCCTTTTGCTTTAACTGATACAGTTCTCTGTCCTGTTCCTTCTGTGATTCCTTGTACTTCCTGAATGCTTTTTCTCTTGAACCTTCACTGCCACTTCCTTTGAGAACCATAGTGGTTTCTTACCTCGCTTCGCTTTGTTTATTTACTTTACACAAAGGCTTGTTACCTCTGTGATGGCAGTTTTTATTATTCCCATTGTTCTTCCACCCTCCTTCCTGCCCATTTGCTAGTGCATTCCTTAGGCACTCACCCATTTTGACAAAGTCAGCCTCCTAAAATCCAGTACCTTTGTCTTTGTATGGCTTGACTCTATTGATGTGTTTATTGTGAACCATACTGTTTGATGGTCGCTAGTTCCCAGATGGCTACCACTTCTACATCTGTGATCCTCTCCTCATCTCCATTTGAGAGAACCAGGTCTAAGATTGTTCCCTCTCGAGTGGGCTCCAATACTAGTTGTCTAAGGCATGCCCCCCTGTAGGGCATCTAGAATAACCCCACTCTTAGAAGTGGCTGCTGCAACTGCACTCCAGTTAACATCTGGCATATTCAGATCACCCATCAGCAATATCTCCCCTTTTTCTGCCATACTAAGTATACTTTCTATCATTTCCTTGTCCATTTCCTCCCCCTGAGAAGGGGGTCTGTATACAACCCCTGTGCGGATTGTGGTGCCATTGCCGGTCTCCAAATTTACCCACAGTGCTTCTTCTCCTCCCTGTTTACCCTTTTGTTCTGTTGCTTTGATTCCTTCCCTTATGTAAAGAGCTACTCCTCCTCCTCTTTTACCCTCTCTGTCCCTCCTGTAGATAGTGTATCCTGGTATGTTTACACCCCAGTCATGGTTTTGTGTGTACCATGTTTCTGTGACTACCACGATATCCAGATGTTCCTCCTCCATCAAGGCCACTAATTCAGGAAGCTTGTTACTCAGACTACGGGCATTGGTACTCATTGCTCTCCATTTTTTGATGGCTTTACTTTCTGTTGCAGCATCCCCCACTGACCTTTCTACCTCAGTCTTTTTCCCATTTAGTACCCTGTTTTGTAGGGAGAGGCTGGGATTGTTCTGCTGCTTATCAGTGCCTCCCCCCTTGACTAGTTTAAAAGCTTGCCAATGAAGCATTTAAACCGATTGCTCAAAAGACTTGTTCCCTTCCTGGACAGATGCAGACCATCCTGCCAGTATAGGCTGGTGTCCCTCCAGGTGGAACCCCAGTCCCCAATGAAGCCAAACCCCTGTGCTCCACACCATTTTTTCAACCACTCATTAAACTGCATGGTGTAAAGTACCCTTGCCTCACTCATGCCATTTACAGGCAGCACCTCTGAGAAGGATACTGTGTGTGCTACTTGTCTTAGGCCTCTCCCCAGTTCTACAAAGTCCTTCTGCACTGCTCTAAGCTCATGTTGAGCCAAGTCATTTGTCCCTAGGTGGACAATGACATCCAGCTCAGACTCCTGTGCAGGTGTTCTCGTGATCCTGAGGATGCGCTTCCTGTCCCTACAAGCCATGGCACCAGGCAGGCACTTTACTTCAGTTTTCCCTGCTCCCCCCAGTTCTATCCCCCTAATAATTGAGTCCCCCACCAGGAGCTGCTTCCTTTCCTTGTGGCATCCTCTGCCTCCTTCCTGTGGGCCTCCCTTGTGACAGGTGTCCTCAGCCTCCTTAATCTCCTCCATGGGTTCATCCATAGGGGAGCTGTGCTCCCCCAGAATGGTGTATGGATTGTGGAGTGGAATAACTGACTGGGTGTGCCTCTGTTCCACCCTCCTCACCCTCCCTGAGCCCACTGTGGTCCAACTGCTGTGCTTTCTTTGCAACCTCTGAGGTAGTGGTGGTGGCTCTGGTGCTCCCTGGATGGGGGGGTTCCCTTCCTACCATCCAGTCTGGCCTGGGGGAAGGTTTTCTTACTGCTGTCCAGTGTGGCCTGAAGATGGGCAACTTCCTCCCTCAGGGCAGAGAGTTGTCTGCAAATGGGGCATCTCAGCCTCCAGAAAGACTCCCGGAAGACTGCTGCCCCACAGCCATTACATTGCACTACTCCCCACATGACTATGTACTTTTTTTTTTTTTGTGTGTGTGCTTGTGTGAGTGATTGGTTTGTTATATAGAAATATATATATATATATATATATATATATTATACAATGTGTATCGTATATTTTCAGTGCTGTGTAGAGAGGATATGACATTGATATGCACCTTGCACTCTTGAGGAATGATGTCAGAACCCCAGGTATAAAGGAACTATTTCCAGGGGTGGGTGGGGTGAGGGTGGGAAGGGTTGGGCCTAAACTGTGCCCTCACAAAACAATCAGCTAAGAGCTCTGACCCACCGTGTGATGAGTGCCTTCCCGCCTGCAAGATACTATACACAACAATTTGACAGAGAAAATCCCTGCTAATCAAACAGAGAAAATCCAGACATCCAAGTCAGACACAGGTAAACCTCCCCAGCCCCAAAACAGCCTGGTGGTTTGTGCTCTGAAAGCAGTCAGCCCCAAAATAAGTCAGCTGTGCTTTGAACTCTTCCTGCACTGAAAATCTTAAGAATTGTAACAAGACTGTCTTTTCCTGATAATTGTAAATTCATTCTTTCACCTTTCAGTTAGAAGCAGCCTCCACCTGCAGTACATCTGCTACAAAGCAAAGACAATTGAAAGGTTCCCCTCCCTCTGTTCTGAGCACAACTCGCTTTCTTGCAAATCCTATGTTCAGTATTGCAGCTCCCAACAAGAGATAGTTTGACTAGGAAAAATATTAGCTGTTCTGATGAGTTTGCTATAAACACTTGCTTATAATACTATTGTTCTCAGGTCTGTTACCCAAGCTATTGGCTGATTAAGTCTCTGTGATGTAATCACTTCCTGAGAAAGTTTGGAATTGCCTTTTAAGGCAAACAAAGCTAAACACAGAAAACAGTTTACTGTCTGGGTCAAATACGCAACCTGTACCTGCACTTATTTCAGGATTTGTGACAAATGTTTTGCCCAGAGTTTAAATCTTCCTGCACTGAAAATCTTAAGAATTGTAACAAGACTGTCTTTTCCTGATAATTGTAAATTCCTTCTTTCACCTTTCAGTTAGAAGCAGCCTCCACCTGCAGTATATCTGCTACAAAGCAAAGACAATTGAAAGGTTCCCCTCCCTCTGTTCTGAGCACAACTCACTTTCTTGCAAATCCTATGTTCAGTATTGCAGCTCCCAACAAGAGATAGTTTGACTAGGAAAAATATTAGCTGTTCTGATGAGTTTGCTATAAACACTTGCTTATAATACTGTTCTCAGGTCTGTTACCCAAGCTATTGGCTGATTAAGTCTCTGTGATGTAATCACTTCCTGAGAAAGTTGGAATTGCCTTTTAAGGCAAACAAAGCTAAACACAGAAAACAGTTTACTGTCTGGGTCAAATACACAACCTGTACCTGCATTTTTCAGGATTTGTGACACATGTTTACCTGGAGTTTAAAATCTTCCTGCACTGAAAATTTTAAGAATTGTAGCAAGACTGTCTTTTCCTGATAATTGTAAATTCCTTCTTTTACCTTTCAGTTAGAAGCAGCCTCCACCTGCAGTATATCTGCTACAAAGCAAAGACAATTGAAAGGTTCCCCTTCCTCTGTTGTGAGCACAACTCGCTTTCTTGCAAATCCTATGTTCAGTATTGCAGCTCCCAACAAGAGATAGTTTGACTAGGAAAAATATTAGCTGTTCTCAATAATGCTATGAGGAAGAAGACCAAGGGTGATTTTATGAAAGAAAGTAAGTATTTTGCTGTTGAGGTGGTTCTCAAAGGAGTACCAGTTAGATAGTCTGTACAAGTCTGTACAAGTCGCAGTGGTGGGTCAGTCTGGGGAGACCGGAGACAAACCGAATGATGCTGTGGTAGGAGCAATGGAATTTGCAGAGGTTTTTCTGAGACAAGGGGGGATAATACACTAAGGCTTCATAGTCAAAAAGCGGGAGGAGGAAACTACAGGCTAGGAGAGATTTAGAGGCCTTGTTTAGGTATTCTTTAACCCTGTAGAGAAGGCCCAGTCTTTGGTGGGTTTTCTTAATACTGTAGTAAGGTTTATATGGGCATCAAAATTAAGTTGGCAGTCTAGGAGAAGTCCCAGGTATTTAATTTCGTGGACCCTCTCAATCAGATTGCCACCATTATCGTGTCTAGGGAAGTTGAAGGCAAGCGATTTCCTGGGACTAGCGAAGATCATGACCTTTGTTTTGTTTTTTTAATTAAGAACCAAACCCTTAGCAGAGAATCAGTAGTAGAGTCAGTTAAAATCCCGCTGGAACCGGCCCGGTCGCACCGAGGGTTGAGGCGCTGGACGCCACACCTTGCACTATGCCGGCGACCCGGGCTCGGGAATGGACTCAGGACGCTGGGGGCTGGCAGGGGAAGGAGAGGATTAAGCATCCATAGGGACTGCTCTCCTCTCCTGGGGTGGGCAGTGGATTGGCGTCGCTCTGCAGCGGCCTCTGGTGGAGACCAGGAGCACTGCAGATGGCGACACAAGGGGGAACAGCGTGGAAAAGCAGAAAATCCACCTCGCGACCGGCCGGATGATGGCTACCAGTCCTCCACTACTGCTGATGCCCTGAAAGAGCTCCTCCACTTCAGCAGCACCCTGGGGCCAAGTATGTGCTGGTTGCCCCCCCCCCCGGTGCCTTCCCCCTTGGAGGAGGGGGACCCGCCCGGCGAAGGGTTATGTCCGAGTTACCCCAGGAGCGGCTGCGATGTGAAGGTGGAGGGCTCAGGACAGGACAATCGGAGCGGGTGAAGGACCTAGGCAGCCTGAAGGAGTGGTGGGTCGAGGGGCACGAGGAGTGAAAATAAATAATACAAAAAAAAAAATCCCGCTGGAGTTTGTTCATTAGTGATGAGGGGTCTTGGTGGAAGAGGGATGCCTGGATATTGTGGCAGTCACAGTAACATGGTACACAGAGAACCATGACTGGGATGTCAACATACCAGGGTACACAATCTACAGGAGGGACAGGTAGGGAAGAAGAGGAGGAGGAGTAGCGCTCTCTATGTAAGGGAAGGGATAAAAGCAACAGAACTAAAGGGCAAACAGGGAGGAGAGGAGGCACTGTGGGTCACCCTGGAGACTGCAAATGGCTCCACAATCCGCACAGGGGTCTTATACAGACCCCCGTCTCAGGGGGAGGAAATGGACAAGGAAATGATAGAAGGCATCCTTGGGATGGCAGAGAAAGGGGAGATATTGCTGATGGGGGACCTGCATATGCCAGATGCTGACTGGAGCACCTTTGCTGCAGCCACATCCAAGAGCAGGGCCATTCTCAATGCCCTACAGGGGGCATGCCTCAGACAGCTAGTTTTGGAACCCACTTGGGAGAGAGCAATCTTAGACCTGGTACTCTCAAATGGGGACAGAGAGAGGATCTCTGATCTTGAAGTGGGTAGCCATCTGGGAACAAGCAACCACCAAATAATGTGGTTCATGATAAACTTAGCTGTAGAGTCAAGCCATACAAAAGTGAAGGTACTGGACTTCAGGACGGCTGATTTTGACAAAATGGGAGAGTGCCTCAGAAAAGCCCTAGCAAACAGGCAAGAAGGTGGGGAGGAGCAACAATGGAGAAACATCAAAACCGCCATCACAGAGGCAACAAGTCTTTGTGTGAAGCAAATAAACAAATCAAAACGAAACAAAAAACCACAATGGTTCTCAAAAGAAGTGATGGGGAAGGTAAGGGAAAAAAGATAGCATTCAGAAAGTATAAGGAAACACAGAAGGAACAGGACAGATAACTACCAGTTAAAGCAGAAGGAAGCGGGTAAGGCGGTCAGAATAGCAAAGGCCCAAACCGAGAAAAAGATAGCCAACTCGGTTACTTCTGCTCAGTATTCACAATGGAAAAGCAGGAGGAAATACCTAATCCAGTCAATAGAAGCACTCTGGATAGGGGGGTTGATATTAGTCCTTTCACAGAAGAAAGGGTTCTGAAAGAACTCTTAAAACTGAAGGTGGATAAAGCAATGGGGCCTGATAGGATTCACCCCAGAATTTTAAAAGAACTAAGGGAAGAACTAGTAACACCACTGACTACCCTTTTTAATAAATCATGGGAAGATGGGGTGGTACCTGAGGACTTTAGGAGGGCAGATGTGATTCCCCTTCACAAAAGTGGGAGCAAGACAGAGGCAGGAAACTACAGACCTGTCAGTTTGACCTCAGTGGTAGGGAAAATGATGGAATCACTTCTGAAGGAAAGAATTGTTGAGTACCTAGAGGCCAGTGGGGCACAGGACCCTAGGCAGCATGGATTCACAGCGGAAAGGTCATGTCAGACAAATCTAATTGATTTCTTTGACTGGGTGACCAAAGCAGTAGACAAGGGAGGGACTGTGGACATGGCCTACCTAGACTTTAGCAAGGCATTTGACACAGTCCCGCACAAAAGATTAATAAACAAATTAGCCAGCCTGGGAGTGGGTCCTTGAGTGGTAGCCTGGGTAAAACACTGGTTGGACAACAGGACACAGCGGGTAATAGTAGATGGAGTCCACAGTGAAGAAAGGAGGGTTACTAGTGGGGTACCGCAGGGTTCAGAACTGGGGCCGGTCCTTTTTAATGTCTTTAGAAGTGACATTGCAGAGGGACTGGAATGGAAAGTATGTCTCTTTGCAGATGACACAAAGATCTGCAACAGGGTTGATACACAAGGTGGGGTGGAAAGGATGAAAAGGGACTTGGCAAGGTTGGCGGAATGGTCAAATGTATGGCAGCTTAGATTCAATGCAAAGAAGTGCAAAGTAATGCACCTGGGAAACAAAAACCCAGGGGAAGAGTACACAATGGGGGGTGAGATACTGACAACAACAGAAATGGAAAGGGACCTGGGGGTAGTCATATCAGATGACCTAAAGGTGGGTCAGCAATGTGAGAAGGCAGTAAGGAGGGCTGAGGGGATACTGGGATGCATAGGGACAGACATCACCAGTAGAAAACAGGAAGTTGTTGGCCCTCTGTACAGACAGTTGGTAAGACCACATCTGGAGTACTGTGTACAGTTCTGGAGATCCCATCTCCGCAAATACATAGACAGGGTGGAGGCTGTCTAGAAGAGGGCAACCAAAATGATGCCGGGTCTGCATCAGAAGACATATGAAGAAAGTCTAAAGGAACTATAGATGTATAGCCTCGAGGAAAGGAGGGAGAAGGGGGACATGACAGAAACTTTCAAATACCTCAAGGGAATCAACAAAGTCCAAGAGGGTAGCATCTTTCAGAAAAAGAGATGTGCAAAAACAATGGGGCACCATTTGAAGATAGAGGGGGGGACGGCTCAGAGGTAATGTGAGGAAGTATTTCTTCACAGAGAGGGTTGTGGATACATGGAACAGCCTTCCTGAGGAGGTCGTAGAGTCAAAAACAGTGGGGGAATTCAAGAATGCATGGGACAGACATAAGGCAATTCTAGTGGGTGGTAGGAGGAAGTAGGCTGTTGGTTAACTAGGATCTGCAGCTTATACATTAGTTAGGGAAATGGGCAGACTAGGTGGGCCAAGCAGTCCTTATCTGCCGTCAAATTCTATGTTTCTATGGGTCTTTGTCTTTACAAAAGAGAGTGGCATTGTCAGCATAGAGGATTAACTCAATGTTAGTGTAGATTTCTGGCAGGGAGTTTACCATAAGTTGGAAGAGGAGTGGACCCAGTATCGACCCTTGTGGCACACCATATTTAATAGTACAGGAATTAGAGAGTTTGCCAATAATAGTTGTCCGATGGGACCTGGCAGAGAGGTAGTTCCAAAACCAGTTGAACACGTCGGAAGAGAAATGAAGACAGGTAAGGGTGTGGATTAGGATGTTATGGTCAACGAGGTCGAAAGCTTTAGAAAGATCAACAAAAACTGAGCCCGAGTAGATGCCTTCATTACTGGCTGTATCAATGAAATTTGTGAATTTAATGAGGGCAGTCTCAGTATTGTTGCTAGCCCTAAAACCATATTGAGCATCTGTCAGGAGGTCGTATTCTGACAGATAGTCAATGATTTGTTTATGTACAATTTTTCACAAAATTTTGGAGAGGAGTGCGAGGAGGGAGATGGGTCTGTAGATTGAAATTTCATCCTTAGGGCCTGATTTGTGAAGGGGGTTTGATGACTGTGCTTTTCCATTTTATGGGAATGGAGCCTGTGCAAAGAGAGTGGTTAAAAATATTGGTGAGAGGGATAGCCAGGGATTCACAGACCCATTTAAGTATCCTGTAGTCAATGTCATCGGGACCAATAGAAGGTCTGGGGTCATTAAATTTAATAAGTTTGATTGCATCAGAAGTGGAGAGATACTGAAAAAAGAAAGGGGAGGTGGAGTTTGGAGAAGGGAGGGGTGGGGGGACCTGAGGAGGGGGCGCACTTTTGGCTTATATTTGTCAAGGTCTGTGAAATGGCAGTTGAAAAGTGTGGCTAACTCGATGGGATCTGTGACCACCACACCATTAATGGAAAGACAGCATAGGTCATTGTGAGGGCCCCTTCCAATGAGGGTATTAAGAACATTCCAGGTATGCCTGGGGTTTCCAGCAGCATTGCTCTGTTTCTCGAGGAGAAATGTGTTTTTTGCGGTCCTGACTGCAGCTTTGCATTTATTTCTGAGGGTTTTGTAGTTTTGAAGAAACTGAGAGTTCTTATACAAACATACGAAGAAGCCAGCATAAGAAGGCCGTTTGGTCTATCAAGTCTGCTCGTATTGCAGGGTCCACAGCTTGAACTTATGTCCCTGCCCTCCCTCCCCACTCCTCCCATCCTCACTACCCATGATCCTTACCTTCCCCTTATGCTTATCCCAGCCTCTCAAAGCTGCCCACTGTCTTCAATGAGATGACCTCTTCTGGCAGTGCATTCCAAGTGTCCACAACCCTCTCTGAGAAGAAGTGTATCCTGACCTCCCTCCTAAACCTCCCACCCTCCAGCTTAAGACTGTGCCCCCTTGTGCTATGGTTGCCACTCCGCTTAAAGAGACTCTCCTTATCAACATTATTTATCCCTTTCAAGTACTTGAAGGTCCCAATCATGTCCCCTCTCTCTCTCCTGTCTTTCAGGGAGTACATGTTCAGTGCCATCAACCTCTCCTCGAATACCTTATCCTGCTGATGTTTTCTATATTTGGACCATGCCCGGTCCCTCTGTTGCATTCATTTAAGAAGATCAGGGGAGAACCATTCATGGCTATTTCCTTTAATCGTGTTTTTTTTTTTTAACGGGAATGATGGAGTCACAAAGGGTGAGAAAGTTTTTGCAGAACATATCAAGGTCCCGGTCGATGTCAGTTATAGCTTCTGTGAAAGACTAGTCAAATGCGAGAGCAGCATTGGAAAATACGACCAGGTCTAGCTTTCTTAATTGTCTGGAGAGGATGTACTTGTGCATTAAAGTATCCACAACCCCTATCCTGCCTACAGTATCTCAGCAACCTCCTAAGACTACCATCATTTAATAATTAAGATCCACGGTGAAGGACTTGTTTCAAGTTCCAAGAACACACAGAATAAAAATATATTGGTGAAAAGGCCTTTTCCATATTGACAGCAGTTAGCTAGAACACAAATCGTAACAACATTGAGGAAATAAGGAACCTGAGGCCTGTTTTATAATTTCCTTACCCCTTACCCTAGTAAAATACTTGCCCCCAAGCCATATAATTCAGTCCACACCCATCCCACTAACTGCATGCACCCTCACCTCGCCACTTTACCTTTTCAACTCAGAGGGCCCAATATTCAAATTCATTAACAAGGGCACTAACCAGTTAGCGCCCACACTAACAGGAGCTTGCACCAGTACTCCAAGCGGAGCCATATTCAGAGGCCCCCAAAGCACTGCCCAAACCTGGCAGCATGATCACATTAACTATAATGCTGTGCATATGCAAATAAGGCATGCAGCTTCCCCCCAGAGCAGCACTGTTTACTGCTGCCAAAAATCCTGTCTTATCACAGAACTAAGGATGCACCCCCACCCCCAGAATGAAGGTGATTGCCTCCCCCTGTGTCTAGTGGTCACCCCTAATCCCCCCCCATTGTACATAAAATGAAGATCGCTGGTAGTCTAGTGGCCCCTCCCCAAGCACTCCATAGTACATATATACAAAGAGCCCTGGAAGTCTAGGGCCTCCCCCATCGCACCCATATTACATATATATATATACAAAGAGCCCTGGTAGTCTAGTGGTCTCCCCTTCCCTCAATTGGCCCATAGTATACATATACAAAGAGCCCTTGTAGTCTAGTGGTCCTCCCTCTCCCTTACGTTTTGCCATTGTTGTTTGATTTTCTTATGTATGAGCTTTTGTGTAAGTGTCATTTTATATTTACCTTATGCTGTTATTTATTGTAGCTCTGTACCTCTTTATGTACCCTTCCCTGGGTCACCCCCCTGAAAAAGGGACATTCTGTCATAGTGGGCTTACATGGTTACCAAAATTCAAATAAATAAATCACCCTTGTAGTACATACATGCAAAGAATCCTGGTAGTCTAGTGGTCCATGTCCCCTGTATGATGTAAATCCCTGGTGGACTACAATCCCACTCCACCTAGCGCCAAAGTTCTCTGTGTGTTTGCCACCCACCACCCACCCACTGAGGGCTCCCGCCCTACAACCCGCTCACCCTTGTTACCACTCACTAGTAAGAACAGCGCACATCAGCGGACTGCACAGCCTTCCACTCACCTCCTCAGTCAGGCTGCCATCTGACAGTCACAGAGTGCAATCTACGTGATCGACTCTGTCACTGTCATAGAGGGTGGCAGAGGAGGTGAGTGGAGGGTTGTGCTGGTCGCTGATCTGTGCCAGTCCTACCAGTGAGTGGTGACCTAGGTGTTTTGGGTAAGGGTCCTCACCTGGGTAAGCAACAGGGAATACTTGGTGGGTGTTATTTAGGGTTATTACCTAACATGAAATAACATGCACCCAGTTCCCACACAGGTTCTCCCTGCAACAACTGCCAGTGCCATACAAGGATACCCAAGGCAAAGACATACAATGCACCAAAAGCAATTTTATTAAAAGGTATGGGGAAGGCATATACACAAGGGTGATAAGGCAAATGGGAGTAAAGGGTAGAAGCAAAATGCTTAGACTTTATAGTATTCCCAACATCTATACTACCCACCAACTGGCAGTCCCAAAAATCCCAAGCAGGTGTACTGGGTTTTATCTCCTCCCCAAAAGGCCTTTGATAGCTCTCTATCTTGTTGTAATGGATACCACACCAGGCTGTGATCCCTGACCAGTAGAGTGGCAGATGAACTTTGGCGTACATGAATAAAGTCATTACAACAAATCAAATGCACTCAAGGAAATAAGTACTGTCAATAAGTTATCAATAAGCTCCTATTTCTAATCCAAATGGGTCGCTCTTCATGACCATCCACAGGCCTTCCGCCTGGCATTCTGCTAGGCCTATCAAATTCACAAACACAATCCTGCCCAGACTTGGGAAGACCCCCTTCCCAAATATCTGACTAGCTAAGAAAGTGTTGCAGGACCTGAAACCAGGTCTTTACACATGGTACTGTTGTTACCAAATAAAACTCATCTCGTCATCTCCTCTTGTCTTACATTGCAACTTCCATAGCGACCAAAATCAGTTCTCAATCCACTGAGTGATTACCACTTAAAAGAGCCTTTTGTTGAACTTCTGGATGTGGATGTTTTTTATGCTGGATCACAGGGGTAACAGTTTATCCAACTTGCCCAGGGAACATTTTTCATGACATCACATAGTAAAACACTACACAATTTTCATCAACTGATACACAACAATGTTTATACACAGCAGTCACTTGCTATGCATACAAGTCCACCTGAAAGTGGTTCAACATCTTCTTTACACAAGGTTACCTGCAAAATGCTACACATATTTTTCCTACTGTTACTCAAATTAATGTAATGCCCCCCAAATGGAGGCTTACCTTAATTGCCCATTTGCTGTCATTGCCTCTCGTGCCTGGTTCTCCCCTGATCTCCCAGTGCAAGCACCACCACGCCCCAAGTCCCAATGTGCCCTGAAGTGGCCTACAGGATCTCTTTCTGGCCCCTGCATGTTTGCAGGGATCAGTAGAGGCCAGAGAAACTGGATTGCGAGCCGTCACCTTCTTTGGGCTCTCTGGAGCCAGCGGGCACCTCGCGCAAGCGTGGGAGTGCACTTCACTTAATGACTGCATTTACAGTCAAAAGAATGGCTTCCTGGTGGTCCCGGTCCCACGGACAGACTGAGTGGATACCGGCAGTCAGAACGGGGCCAGTCAGAGGCCCCTCTCCAATGCACATAAAGAGCACTGTTCGCGCTATAGAATGGGGGCTCATGAATATTTATATGGGGCCCTCGGAATATTAATGAGATGCCTGTCTGCTGCTAGGGGACTGCATATTGTGGCAGTGGTGACAGGTGCAGGACTGACTATAAATGTTTAGTAAGGGCAGCATTTAAGAGGGCACAGGTGTGGTTACTAGACGGTGGAGTTATGTAAACAAAAATTATTTTTCCTGGCTGCATCAGACTTTTAAAATTGGGCCTCCAATGGACTGTATGGGGACTGTGTTTAAGTGCAGCCATGTTTATTTATTTACTTATTTTATTTATTTACTGAAATGTTTCACCAGGAAGGCACACTGAGTGACAAGTCGAGCATCTCCCAGTGTGATCTGGGGGGAGGGGTACAATAGGAATGAGTCATTAAACATTCAAGTTACAAGATCAACATTAACATACAGTTATAAGGCAGGTATTACAAACAGTGTTACAACAGTGTTGCGCATAATAGGTAGAAAGAGTGGACAATAATAAGTGCCAGGTTAATAAGTAAACAAGTGCTTACGTGAAAGAAAAGGGGGAAAGGAGAGGGAGGTGTTAGGTGGGGGGAAGGGGAAGAGTCGTGTCCCTGGAGACCCATTCAGGATGCGAGAAATCCTGCAAGGGGACTGGGGGACTAGAGAGAAAGGGATAAGGCAGTGTCCCAGAGAGATTCCTTCAGGATGTGAGGAACCCTGCAAGGGGGCTGTGGAGCTAGATAGAAAGGGGGATAAGGCTGTAGGGATTTAAAGAGGGAAGTGAGAGAAGGAGATGTGACATATGTAAATGCTAGGAAGGGGAATAGGACCTAACCCAAGACAGGACCCTTCAGGATGCAGGGTACCCTACAAGGGGGTTGGGGAAGGTCAGTATATAGGGATTAAGAGAGTGATAGGAGAGGGAGGAAGAATTGAACCCTTGGAGGGAAGAGAAGTCACACCTTTGGAGGGGATGGGTCCTAATCAATAGTCCATCAGGATGCAATTGGACCCTGCCAGTAGTCATGAAAAGTCAAGATAGTGGATAGATAGAATAGGGGAGCTATGTTAAGACTCAGTTGGACCCCTTCAGGATGCTGAGAACCCTGCAAGGGGAATACGATGGGCCAGGGAGAAAGGAAGTTGGGGAGGGAGGGGGTGAGACAAGACTAGGTGCAGTAAGACCCACTCAGGATGCTGAGAACCCTGCAAGGGAGACTGTGAAGACTAGGGAGAAAGTTAGATGGGGGAGGGGAAGGAGAGGAGACATGCCTAGGCGCAGTACCCTGTAAAGGGACTTCAAAGGCTAGGGGGACAGGTAGCTGGGGGAGAGGGAAGGAGAGGAGACAAGCCTAGATGCAGTAGGACCCCTTCAGGATGCTACAAACCCTGCAAGAAGACTGCAAGTTGAGGGAGACAGGAGGAATGGTGGGGGAAGGGGGTAGATGAGAGATACAAGCCCCTTGGGGGGTAGGAGAGGGACCCATGGAGAGTATTCAGGGTCCCTTACTTTCTGTGAGAGATCAAGGGAGGCCAGTAAAGGAGGGGAAATTTTGGGAAGGGGGGGAACTAGAAACTTGGTGGGGTGGTTTTGCACAGGGTAAAATGAAGGCGACGGTAGAGGGGTAGGGTTTGTCCAGGGCTTAGAGGAGGGAACTAGGAAGGGACATGGCAGGAGCAGCTAGGTGCAAGGTAGTTATTGAGGGCAGAGCTGATGGAGTAGGTGGAGGATGAGTGCTGGATTTGAGGGAGGGATTCCAAATTTTTGGGAGGCGGTGAGAGTAACCCGATTGGCCGATTTGGGTGGATCTGCAGGGGACTACCTGGGTGCGTGAGTCGGTTGATCTAAGGGAATGGGAGGATGGGGGGGTGTTATAAAGGGGTAGGTGAGGTAGGAAGAGAGCCTACCCAACCAGTGCTTGAAGGTGAATTTAGCACAGTGGGAGAGTCACCTATTTGTAAGAAAGGGGGAGGATAGGGGACGATAAAGATCACAGTGGTGGGTGCGAGGAGGGGCATTCATGGCAAAGAGGCAGAAGAAATTGAAGAGGGTGTCCAGTCTGGCCAGGGAAGACTTAGGGGCAACACCATAGACTACATCACAGTAGTCAAAAATGGGCAGTATCATCTTCTGAACAAGTTCACGCCTAGCCATAGAAGGGATGCAATTACGGTTCCTGAACAGGGCACCAAGCTTGGGGCACAGTTATTTTCTGGATGGCATCAATATGTCCAGAGAAGTTTAGGTGTTGGTCCAGTCAAACACCTAAGTACCTGAAGGAGGATGTGTCTCATTGGGAAGCCAGGATTCAGTGTAAGGACTCTTGGGACTTTGCCAGGGACTCATGGGACCATGCAAAGGACTTGAGTGGGGAAAAGCAGGGACCTTATTTAGGCACCTAAACTTGGAGCCTATCAAGGCTTCATGGAAGCCCATTGAATATTCATTTGCAAGACGGACATTGGAATTCAGCCAATCAGGAGCCTCAGAAAGCTCCCAAAACCCAGAGACTATGTAGGCTGAGTTCAGTTCGGTGCAAGCCCCTCCACAGGGAGGGGGGCTCTGGCCCTCTGCTATGGAGAATGCCTAGTATGTTCAGCAGGATCCGCTCCGAAAAGGAGAGAGGGCTCTGTCCTCTGCCGAGAGAGAAATGGCTGCAAGAGATGGAAGTTGCTGGCCTGGGGGTTGCCAGAATTTGTTCTCCAGGACTAGCATTTGTCTTTCCAAGTTTTGGGCAAAATGTTGGTAGAAACATAAACTATCTTCAGCTGTGAGAGAGCTGTGTGAAATATTCTGCCTCAGCAGTGAGAGCGCTGATGAAGTTATAACTTCAGGAAATGAAAAGCCTTCTGAATCATTCTGAGTGAGTAAACTTCTGCTTACATGTACAAGTATTTGGAGACCTGCTTGAGGCCAAGAAGCCCAGAGAGCCAAGAGGTGTCTGTACCCTACGATTGATCAGCGCCTAAGATAGGGTGGACATCTGATTTGAAAGTGACCAGGTATGGTCCAGTAGCTAGAAATGCCTGATGAGACTGTCTTGAGTGTGCCTACAGGAATGGAATGGGAGTATCCTGAGGATGAAACTTTTCCTAACATTGCCTGTGAGGACAGTTAATGTCCATTTGGAGCTGCAACCACCAGCATAGCCAAGAGGGACTTTGATATTGCAATCTGTGCTTTGAGAAGCATCTAAGAAAGTGAATTTGCTGACTAGTAAAGGTTAAAGCAGTTGGGAGCCATGTCTCAAGCTTCATCTATAACACCGAGAAAGGAAGAGAATTTGTCTATGCATGGACTGTATAAGTTTTGGGTCTGTCCTAGCCTTAGGGGGAAAGCATCCATGTCGAGAGACTGTGTCTTGAAAGCTAAAAGGACCATGCCAGCCAAGCTGGCTGCATGGTTGAAGAGACTGTGACCACTTAAAGCATCAAGAATGTGCTGAATGTAGTAAGGCAACTGTGTTTTCTAGATTGGCCTGGGAGTCAGCCTCCTGGTAGTGCGACAGCTATGCACTGCCACATGCACTGTCCCCTGAGGGGCACAGGCTAGATGTGGGGTTTGAAGTGTGCTGGCCCCAGTCCCGGCCTGGTCTGTTCCAGAATGAGACTTCAATCTATGAAGATGGATGATCTCACAAAGAAGCTGAGAGACATTTTCCAGCCTTCGAAAGCTGCAAGATCCTGCAGTCAGTAAGGGAGTTCCTGGCTACAAACCTTTGCCAAGCATCTCAGCACTGAGAGTAGAGCCTACATGCTGTGACCTCTTGAATCTACCTTGTACAGCCGGATTTTGACTTTGCCAATGATGACTGCAAAACTGTGAGTAGGCAGAAACATTCTCTGCCACCCAAAAAGGGAACTGTAAATAGTTAAAGTTGTGTTTGCCAAGCTTAGAATCTAAAGTCTCAAACTAACCAAATAAGGGAGTGTTGTAATTGTCTACAGAGTTAGTCAGGATGTGTCTCAGAAATAAAGGCAAAGCTAACCTGATTTTCTTCTAAGGGCCCAAACGCTAGCCAACTCAACTGCAACTGCATCAGGCCTGCACCTAAAAATTTAGTACCGGGTACCCAGGATTATGGTATAGAACTGTGGGGTTCTATAATAGTCTGGGACTGGTACCAGTGTGGGCAGTGCGTCACCTAATTTATCTAATGCAAAGCTAACAATGACTACATCAGAAGGTTGGTGGGTGACAAATATGTCAAAGGGGTTTGAATTTAAAGTGGGAAAAGATTTGTTTGATTACAATATCAAGAATGCCAATCTGATTTACCTGATACCAATCCAAAATGCCAATTAATGTAAATATCTAACCTCTGCTTCCAATTCACCATTCCTAACCCTCACCCCTTGTAAATAAATAGTTGTTTGCTTGTTATATAGAGGATAATGGCTGGGTTTACCATGTTTACCAGGTTGTAATCACCTCGAGCAGTTGCCATGCCGTGCTTGTAAACCTCAAGAGCGTAGCTCGAGAGGTTTACTGTTGGCATGGCAACCGCGAGAGGTGATTTCAACCTGGTAAACATGGTAAACCCAGCCATTGTCTTTTATAGAGTATGGAATCTACCAGCCACTAAAACTATCTTAAACAAGCATTTGTCAATGCCGAATGTTGCTTGCTTCTATGTGCTGTTTAGGTATTTGGAAGTCATTGGAGTGCAAATATTGAAAATTTGCAAACTTACGAGCGTGCGTAGGAACTGCGCAACGCATGCTCGTAAAACAGTCATTTTTAAGAATTTTTTCACCAAATTTTCAACATAGCCATTTTAAGACCTCTGCTCATGGACTGTGTCACTGTGATTTTGTTAATGTGTCCCATACATTGAGTTTGCATACCGACTGCACCATTGTGAGCTACATGGGTGGAAACACATTTTGGGCAGGATGTGAAAAATGACAGCTGTACTGCTCACAAGGAGGTGTGGTAAAATGGCAATGTTGAAAATCTGGAGTGAAAATATTGAAAATTTGGGAACTTACGAGCCTGCGTAGGAACTGCGCAACGCATGCTCGTAAAACAGTAATTTTAGGAATTTTTTCACCAAATTTTCAACATAGCCATTTTAAGACCTCTGCTCATGAACAGTGTCACTGTGATTTTCTTAATTTGTCCCGTACATTGATTTCGCACACCGACTGCGCATTCTGTACTACATGGGTGAAAACACATTTTGGGTGAGATGTGAAAAATGACAGCTGTACTACTCATAAGAAGGTGGGGTAAAATGGCAATGTTGAAAATCTGGAGTGAAAATATTGAAATTCATGAACTTACGAGCCTGCGTAGGAACTGCACAACGCACGCTCGTAAAACAGTCATTTTTTGGAATTTTACACCAAATTTTCAACATGGGTTTTGTCCCCTTCATGAATGATGTCACTGTCATGGTGAGCCAGGTCCAGCGGTGATTTCACAGTCACTGTGCAGTCACTGCATGAAATCACCCTTCGGGCCCGACAACGCCATGACAGTGACATCATTCCGAGAAGGGGTCCCAAAAACCCATGTTGAAAAATTTGCGCAAAATGACCAAAAATGCCTGAGATATACAACAAAGTTGAAACCCCCTATCTGTGTCATAGACAGCTCCAAAATGCATTGGCTTACAGGGCGCGCACTGCAGCTCACTGACTGAACTGAGAGGAGAGACATCTCGAATCGATGATGGCATCTATGTTTCTGCAATGCGCAAGCAAATATAAAAACACTGCCATTTTAAAAGTAGCCTGGGAGAAGAAATCTGGTTCATCGCTATACATCAGTGGTAACAGGTCGCAAGGAGTTCTGGGAGACATCGGCATGTCTTCCACCGTTTGAAAGGGGTCTAGCGATTCAGCCGAGGCAAGCAAGGTACATGGATTTGGGGCAGAAGAAAATACATTTAATTCAACTGCAATACAGTTTTTGGCGCAATGCAATGAACTGGACATCGAAATCACTAGTTCAGGCAAGCGGTAACTGACAGTTTAACAGTTCAAACACTTGCAGGAGACTAGCGATCAGGTTCTAAAGAAGGAATAATGATTGATGTTGGCATTCCATCTTGTAAACTCATCGCTATGACGTACTTAAGAGAGGTTTATCACTGACATCATAGCAATAAGATTACAAGAAAATTATCTGTGTGTTTTCCATACATAACAAGCGTCTCCCATACATTATATAAATCTTGTGTCATGAGTATATTATTAGTGAGAGTCAATAATTCAACAGTGTTGAAATGTGGGGTTTTGGTTATTGGGTCATGGGTGGGGTGACTATATGGTATTGTGGGTGGGTACGGTATCCCAGGGGGTTGTACCAGGTATTATTCTAGCCCATGTAAAGTATACTCTGGGTGGAGGCACTGCGCAATAATGTGATCTTTGGGAAAGAACCAGATTTTAAAGTAACCTAGGAACCCTGGCCCCTCAACCTTGGTCTGGCCAGCAAGGCAGGGGTAGTGTAGCCCTTAGATACTCAGCGCTAGGATTACATTAATTTGTCTATTACTGGAAATGCTACATAAATATTTTTTTAACAAAATTTTCTATGCCAGGCACTGCATGACAACACTCCCCATGCAAGCAAAAACTACCACCTTACCTATAGGCCTTGGCTAAGCCCTCTGCAACTCCTCCTCAGAGATGCAATAGCACAGGCATCAGTTAGCTGCTCCTCCTCCTCTTCCTTGTGGCTCTGGCTAAAGCCCTGCTTTTCAAGCACTGTCCTTCCACTGTCTCTGCTGACTAAAAGAATCCCCAGTAGGAAAAAACAGTCCTTAAGTGCACTCTCTGGCCTACCAGACTCACAGAGCCCTGGCAACATGTCAGGATGAATACAGTAGATCTGGGTCACAGCCTCACAGCAGCGGACTACTCACAGAAAACTGTGCAGACTGAGCCCAGATTCCACTGCTCTATACAGAGTTCTTAGGGTGACACCTGATTGGGTGAAATTTTGAGGGAAATCATGCACAGACTTCTTGGTGACAAGTTGCATGTATGCTCCTGCACAGCTAAACCTGATTTGTCCAGCTTCCTTGTGTAAGCCCCCTTTGAGGGCTTAGTAGTTAATTTATTTTGTAGCTGCAAAGTCTGGAGCTGGGCCCTGCCTGCCTGCGGGGGAAGGGGCTCAACCTAGGGGTATAAAGAGGAGGAGGTCTTTTTGTTGCAAGGACAGAGGTCCCTGGGAAGGGGAGAGGAGGCAGCCGATATGTTTTTCAGCCATGAGAGCCAAGGTTTGGGGCTGGGGTGGACTGCTTGCCACCCTGGCCCACCATTCTAGAAGACCGGGGAAGAATGTAGCAGTCGGGGTCTGGGAGGAGTCTGGATCTGAATGGGGACTACCTGTGCCTGTGGGGAGCTAGAGCCCAGGATGAATGTAAGTGGCCCACCTCGTGATTCTCTGGCACCTTGGTGGGGTGGCACAGGGGTTCCCCCATTTTCCTCGTCTGTTGAGCGAGTGCAAAGAAAGTCCTGTTCCAGATCATTGGAGCAGCATGGTGATGGCAGTCTGTGTTGCAGGGAGCACAGTGGTGGCAGCCTGTCTCCCTTTCCGATGGCACTTTTGCCTGGCCAGGAGGTGCTGGGGAACCTATTCAGTGTAAGAGCGGAGTTTGCACCGGTCTCCAGGGTTGCCAGGGCTAATACAGAAATGCCCCGAGATGCTCATAGCTGCACAAGGCTTAAGATAGAGGGGACTTGGCGTTTTCTTAAGGACTTTGTTTTGCTGTGATGAGAAACCACCTCAATAGGAGCTCTGGATTTGAACCACCAGCGCTGGGAGTCCTGCCACTGCGTTCAGTTACTCTACACCCTGTAGCTGTTAGTGTGGTGTGTGGCCTGTGAGTTCAATTCCTAAAAAGGTTGAAAGGAAAGTAAGTTTAGTGCAGGAGTGAATTTGAGGAAGAAAAGATCCAGTTTGCGGCCTGCTTTTGGCCCATTCTTGTTTGCTGCTGCCACGATTGTAGAGCTTGTTCATCCCTGAGGGAGCACTGCAGTGTAAGAGCTTCTGAAACCCAAAAGTTTGCTGCAGACTGTATGGGGCAGCTCGCCCTAATAGTTATCCACCGTGAAATTTGCAACCCATGCGTCATGGATTGACTTAATCAAATTTATGCAATTAAATCATGCTTTCTTCTTTTTTTAACCTGGAGTAGACTGGACTTTATTTATGGCATTATGCGACTGCACTAATCAAATCTGCCCCCGCAGCTGCTGTTCCCCCCTTGCTGCTAAGTAAGGCCTACACCCCCCAGAAGACATCCTCTAGAAACCCAAGTAACAGGTATTAATTTTCCAGGACTGTGTTTCTGACTGTACAGTGCCCTCCTCCCACCAAAGTTACCATCTGAATACCCCTACCTGCCGGGGGGGGGGGGGCTTGTACTTGGTAATATAGACATTAGCCTTGTCCCAGCAGTACAGTCAAAAGGGCTGCTGACAGTGTGAATTGCTATGTTTGTGTACATACTGCAGTTTTCAGTCCTAATGACATTCTCGCTGCTTTCTTGGTGCCAGGAGAGGCTTTGCAAATTCAAGTCCAGACCCTGCCTCCTTTTTGGGACTCCAAATGAGGTTGCTGACTTCCGGGTGCTAAATGGCATGAATTGTCACCAGTCCCAGCTACAGATGCAGCAAATTTGAACTTTGCATGTGATGTTCTTGCAAAGTTGGTAACTTCGCATGTCTCAAAACTTCTAAGTTTCTCACCTGGCCCAACTGCACGGAAAACTTTGTGAAAACTTCACAAAGTGCATTTTCCCACGAAGTTTAAAGAACTTCATGGTGAACTGAGTGCAGCAGTAGTGGATGAGGTGATCCATAATGTTATGTGACTGCAGTGGCAGCTAGGTCGTGTTGTTCTGTTGGGCAGCAGTAATGGCAGTGCAGTTTGCGGAAGAGGAAGTGGCAGCAGATATGGCAGAAAAGGACCATAGCTGGGTTAGAATGCCATGGTGGAGCTGCATCTTCTTTTCTTTTGGGTGGCAGAACCCACAGAGGAAGCAGAGGACTAGGTGCTATTACCTGCTGCCATTCCATGCCCATGACTGCCCTAGATTTTCTGTCTTCCCCTTCCCTGTGCCTCTCCCTTAAACACTCCCATCTTGTAATTTGCATCACAGTTACACATAAAAAATATAATAAAGAAATTCCTATTAGGGATATTCAGAATTACCAGTTTCTTATCCGATTTTCAGATGTTGGATAGTAGGAACTTCCAAGTCCTGCTCTGATTCCATTTCAGACCCTAAAAGGACCTAAATGTTGAATTTAGGATTCAGAGATGAAATCCTAAGTCTTAAATGCCTGTGTAAAAATAGGTTTTAGGATTTAGGATTTTCAGACTGCAAATCTGAAAACCCTAAATTCAAAAACAGTTTCAGAATCTGGTGAATCCAGTTCCATTCTATGGGTTCCCAGCAACCATAATTCCTAGCAAATAAAAAATTTCCAGAAATAAATGACATACAGAAATAGATTAGTTGCCGTATTGGTCCTTGTAAGAACAGATTCACAAGCAAATAGTCTGATACCTTTTATTGGACCAACATAGATGTCACAAAAAGAAAACAATGTCTAAGTTTTCAGACCAACCAAGTCCTTCCTTGGAGTCTTATGCCAGCAAATAAATAAATAAAATAAAAATAAATGAATGACAGCAAATCTTGCGGCTCTTCCCCCGAACTTTCGCAGGATCTGCATATTAGTGTAACCCCTCCTCTACTATTTTAACACTGGTGACACTTTTCTGGATTACTTAGCAGATTTACTGATTATTTACTCGCTCCTGCTTGAGCACTCCAGGGGCTTCCCTCAAACAGGCAGCAGCTTTCAGTCCAGGCACAAATCACATCTCCAGAAACTACCCCCCTCCCCTCCCTGTCTAGGGGTTTGTGTGGTATGCTATCTCTGGGAAAGGGGAAGGGTACTATCTCGACTGGCAGCACACAGGAGGTCACAAAAACACAGTACCTTAGTTTTGAAGATTTGGGATTCCACAGGTGACAGCTTGATCTCCGTCGAAGTGCAAGCTATCTGGAACTCTCCTCCCAACACAGCTGGTGGCCACAGGCTCAGAAAGGCTTATCTGGAAAACATTTGGTTAGGCAGGCAGCACAGCAACACATTTCCTGACTTTAAAATTATTCAGTTCCAAACGGAAGTAAAATGCAATCAGGGATTATTTATTTTCTTCTCCAAAACGCTCAAGCTGTACTAACAAACAATTCTGAGGATCCTCATTTAATTTCTAGAACAGTCTCCACATTTTCTGTGTCACTCGGCCATGGCACATTTTCTTGGAGGATCAGGGTTTGAACCTGGGCCCTACACATTATTCTGTTTCCCAATTTGAGCCAACTGGGCTCTGATTCACTTCAGGACCTTTTCCCTGTCCCTTCTAGCTACTTTTCCAAGTATTTTCCCACCTGTGGGAGCGGAGGCACACTTTTCTGAACTCAGGCAGGGCCAAATCTCTCTCAGCATCAACAGTACCATTTCCCAGCAGCACATTATCTCAGGTGGACATGTCGAGCAAGAGGTAGCTGTGCTACCTACCCCACTGGAGACATCACTGCCACCTCAGTCGTCGACGGGCTTTCCATGACAGCCACTCTTTCCTTCAGAATTGAAGAGCTTAGCAGGCTCTCTACGACCATCTGCAATATTGCTGCTCCATCTGCTGTTGCCCCACACCAGATGCCTGTGGGGGTCCCTCTGACACATTTGGGACCGGGGAGCTATCTCCCCACTCCAGCCCCAGGTCTCTCTGACCCCCGACTGTAGGCCTCCCCTGCAGGACTGCGAGCAGGTGCTCCTGCTCCTCCTCGAAGACTCTAGTAACCCCTGAATTGGAACAGGGGTTACATTAGAAACCCAGTGGTGCTGAAGGTTGAGGCGCTGGATGCCACACCTCGCTCCATGCCGAAGACCTGGGTTCGGGAATGAGCCCAGGTCATCGAGGGTCGGTAGGGGAGGACTAGGATTGAGTGTCCGATGACAGCTCTCCTAGTCCTGGAGAAAAGGGGTGGTTGCATGCCGCACTCTGGCAGTCCATGGGGATGCCTGGAGGTACTACAGATGCGCGGGTGCTAAGTGGGGGGGAGCACGGCAGATGTCCGCACATTGTGTATGGACGTCATTGCACGTCTGTACTCCCAGGCCATCAGGGAAAAAGAATAGGGGAAAATGGCAGCATAGTCCGCAGCAGCTTGATGGCCACAGCTTCACCGGCCGATGATGCCTGAATAAGGCGTGAGCCAGTATTTGATTCTCGCTGGGTAAGGAGGCATAGGGGGGCCCCTTTCGACAGTTGTAGCTGCATATGTCAGCTGGGCACATCAGCTTTGGGGTCGGCGGTGGAAGAGCAGTGGCTGGAAGAATAAAGGCAGGACTGTGGTTGCAAGGTGAGAAAAAGAGAGATGTAATAAAAAAAAAAAAATGATACAATAGTATTCTCTACTCCCACTGCATAATGAGTGGCTAGTTTGTGTTGGGGGTGTTCCTGAGTCCAAGAAAGATGCAGTGGGAGCTGGTCAAGAAATGTAAACAAACATGTTTTGGTGTGGTAACACCAGTATGGTAGGCAGTCAGTTTTTTACTTTTTAAAAGAAAAAAGGATCTGAATCAAACTACCAGCTGCATCAATAGTTTCTATAGTATGTGAACAATCATAAAATGTGTTTTTAAAACTGGGGACAATTTGAGGCCTAAGTGAGTTGACAGTCTTTAACTCTCTTGACACAAAACTGCTCTCCTTAACCCTTGACGCAGTCCTAACATCCCTCACAAAAATACTCAGTATGTCCCTGTGCTTAGGACGGTTCCCATCACTGTGGAAAAGGGCGGTTATTACGCCAGTTCATAAAAATGGTGACCATATCTCAAGTAGTAACTATAGGCCCATTTCCATACTCCCTCCCCTCTCAAAAGCGCTGGAAAAAATAGTGGCCAGTCAACTTATTGACTATTTAGACTCGCACCACCTACTATGCCAGCAACAACACGGGTTCAGGAAAGGACACAGCACAACCACTGCCCTACTAGAATTTGTCTCCTTTATCCATGATGTCCTAGACCAGGGAGACTTGGCCATCTGTCTATATCGATGTCTCCAAGGCATTTGATACAGTTAATCACAATATGCTTATTAACTCCCTTCTCTCTATTGGCGTATCCCAAGAAACCGTTAGCTGGTTCTCCAACTATCTCCATGGACGCACCCAGCAAGTGAAGATAACACTCTCTCTACTAACCTTTCTGTCCAGTCTGGTGTTCCCCAAGGGTCCATCCTTGGTCCGCTCCTTTTCTCATTATACTTGAACTCCCTCCCTATGGCCTCCTCAGGGTGCCTTCTCCTCTATGCAGATGATGCTGTGATCTTTAGTCAGCACACTGACCCTACCCAGCTCCAAAATTCCTTGCAGGGCTCCTTCACAGAAATAGAATCTCGGTTTGCCTCCCACAAGCTTGTACTCAACTACAAAAAAATGAAAGTTATGCTATTCGCCCCAACCCGCAACATAAACATAACATGACCAAAATATCTATACAAAACTCATTGGGTACCATGCTGGGACCAGTTTCCAATTTTAAATATCTAGGGATTACCCTTGACTCTGCCCTTACCTTTTGCAAGCATATTGCTTTGACATGCTCTGCAATTAACATCAGAATCGGTCCCCTTTATAGACATAGACCCTGTCTCCCTCCTGATGCCCTATGGTTAGCCATCTCTGGCTCCATCCTTTCCCTGGTAGACTATGGCATAGTCATCTATGGCGCTGCCTCCGACACTGCACTGACCAGCATGAAACGCACCCTTAACAAAGCCTGCAGGTTGGCCACAGGCTGTGATCAGCTCACGCATACCTGTGACCTCAACCAACAGTCAGCATGGCTAAACTTTCAGGGGCATCTATTCTACCAGACCTGCTTACTGGCCCAAAAAATCCAGTTAGGACTAGCCCCCCCCAGATGTCTCTCGCTCCTCCAAAAGAGTTTGCCAGCTCGCACCACTAGACACTCTGACACTACTGTATTCCATGTCCCTTTTGTGAAGACCACTGCTGGCCAAAGGTCCTCCTGCTACAGGGCCCCACTCTGGATGAACTCAGTCCTTGATTCTATCTTCAGAATAAATATACTTTATTTTAATTTTCCCTTATTTCCTCCTTTTTGTTTGTAGGAGGAACTGACAGATCTTGTGTAGTAGACAGTGAACAGAGAAAAGTACATGCTAACAGTACATGTAAACACGTGTGATAAAGTCTTATTATATTATTTGCTCTGGGGCACATTGCTTAATAATATCCAATATTAAGCAAAGATCTAGTCTTAGTCTGATTCACATAACCTGTTCACCTCGGTCGACCAAAGCCTTTTCATGCCCCTCCTCCAAACCACCCCAACCCCCCAAAATACCCCCACCCCTATCAGGTATGTGGCAGCAATTGCCTATGTTTGCATTTAGCCTAGATATGGTATTCGGAGAGGATCCAAACTAGTGTATCCGTAGTACTAGCACTGTATCTCCCCTCTACCTCACTGGAAAGTTACTTTGTATACCATGGGTCATTAAATGGTCAGTAAAGTGTGTAGCGGCACCCATACTTTCTGATAGTATTGTGGCCTCTTTGTCATGTGAGCAATCGTGTTTTCAGCCTGTAAGACGAAAAGTATCTCTTTTAGCCATTCTGCATATGTTGGGATATTTTGGTCTAACCAGTGGCGCATGACCATTTTTTTAGCACACATGGATATTAATGTCATGCATTTCCATTGAGTGCCTCTTAATACTCCTCCATAATCTCCTATTATACAAATTTCTGGGCTAAAGGCCTCAGATAGTCCTAATAGTGGGCTCAATTTGGACCTGATACTGTCCCAAAAGGGTATAACTTTATTACATTCCCATAGCATATGCAAAAACGTGCCAGGCTTCTGCTTACAGCGAGAACATAAGTTTGAGGGAATTTTCCCCATTTGGTGAAGTCTGGCCGGAGTGTAATATAAGTTGTTTATTACATAGAACTGTAAAATGCAATATCTAACTCATTTCACATCTTGATACAAGTGCGACCAAATTTTAGCCCATGGTCTTGGGGTTGAGGTGCTAGGAGGTAGTGCTTGGTCCCAGGCATAGTGTGGCATTCCTCATATTTCTTCAGTTGCATCCCTAAAGAGGCAATAGAAGTAGGAAATGATATGAGAGGAGGGTAAGTTGGCAGTAGCCGGTAAGAGGGGGCCAGCTAAATACTGTGTCCAGTACCCCATTCCAAAGTGTCGTAACAACATGTGTTGTACTTGAAGGTATTTGAAACAAAAAGAATTAGGGAGCTTAAACAATAAACTAGCTATGCGGAACGGCATCAGTTTGTGTTCCTGAGTTAGGTCAACTACTTTCAGTTGAACAATTCCAGGCCAAAAATTGTGCGATAGAGGCACTCCCCCAATTCTAAAGTTAAGGTTCACATTTATAGGCTGGGAAACATCCTTCACCAGAGATATCTGGAAAAAATTACACATCTGGGTATGCACATAAAGTGTTGTATCCACGGGAAGGGTCCTGAGACCTTTGGGCAGTTTTTTAAAAGGAGAAAAGATGAGAGTGTTAAGAGATATATTATGCGGACAAAGAAGATTCTGCTCGATTTGATACCACAAGGGGATGTATTGAACTTGTTCCTGGTATGGGACATCCTTCATCCAGTGTGCGATAACTGAACAAGTAATGGAGAACTGATAGAGAAGCAAATCCGGGAGTTGCAAGCCCCCATTCTTCCTACTTCTCTGCAGCTTAAAAAGGGCTCACTGGGGTGTCTTGCCACACCATAGGAAGTTAGACATGAGTTGGTTTATCTGAGTAAATCAAGTTTTAGGTAAAAAGAAATGTGTCATCTGCAAGGGGTACAGGATTCGTGGGAGAACATTCATTTTCAAGACATTTACCCATCCCCAAAGAGTAAGTGGTAGCATGGCCCAGCGAGAGAGATCCGTTTTAATCTGAGTAAGAATTTTGTCCAGGTTATATTGTTTCATTTTGGATTCCGAACTGGAAAGGTATATGCCCAGATATTTTAGTTTGTCCTTAGTCCAGCGAAACCCGAAATGAGCAAATTCAGCATGGAATGTGTGAACATTTAAAGGCATCATTTCTGTTTTTGTGATATTAAACTTATAGTTGGAAAATTTACCGAACGCTTTAATGATTTCAAGTGCAGCAGGGATCGATTTTAGAGGATATGTTATATGGAGTAAGATGTCATCGGCATAAACTGAAATTTTATATTGGTTAGATCCAATAGAGATCCCAGAGATATCTGAGGAGCAATTGATACGTCTAACCAGTGGCTCCAAGTATAAGTCTAACAGAAGGGGAGAAAGTGAGCATCCCTGCCTAGTTCCCTGTTGCAACTGAAAAGATTGAGATAGGTATCCATTACATAATATGCGTGCTGATGGACAAGTATATAATAGCCTGACCCATTTTACATACTGTGTTGGGATATTATATAGATGCAATAAGTGAAATAGGTATTCCCATGATATCCTATTGAACGCTTTCTCTGCACCCAGGGAGACCAAGGCGGATGGAATTCGGGACTCCCTGGATACAGAGATCAAATAGGCCAATTTACGCATATGGTCAGACGAGATCCTACCAGCAACAAAGCCAACTTGCTCGCAGCTGATGAGACCCTGCCAGACACTGGATAGCCGAGTGGCCAAAATTTTTGCTAGTATTTTAATGTCAACATTGATTAGGGAAATTGGGCGATAATTAACAACTTGAAGGGGGTCTCTATCGGATTTTGGGATAACCACGACCGTAGCCTCAAATAAAGTAGGGTCTGAGATACCTTGCTTGAACATATAATTATAAGTGTCTAAGAGAATTGGCACTGTTTTCTCTTTAAAGATTTTGTAAAATTCTACAGTAAACCCATCTGGGCCTGGGAATTTCTGTAGGGAGGGAGTCAGTGGCCTGCTTAATTTCCTCCTGGGATATTGGAGCTTTAATCAAGTTAAAGCTGACATGTGCTAGTTACGGAGCTGCAAAGGCTGCAGAAAATGTTCTAGCATATCCGGGCAGAAGGAGAGAGACGTGAGAGTATAAGTTTTATAGTATTCTTGGAAACAGTTAACAATTTTCCTGGGGAAGTGACTATTTGTCCTCCAGGTTGCTGGATGCTTGGAATGATTCTGTCGAAAGCTTGTGCTTTGAGTCGGAGGGCCAAGAGCTTTCCAGCCTTGTCCCCCTGATCGAAGTACTTGATCTTAGAACGTACAAGAAGATAGTCTACATGTTCAGTCAAGATTGAATTATATCGATCCCTTAGAACTTCTAGGGCCTTGACTTGATCCGATGTAGAGTCGGGAGAAAGTGACAATTCCTTGGCTCTGATGTCTCGTAGTAAGGCTGAAGTAACCTTGGAGGTCATCTTTTTTTTAACTGTGGCCATACGAATGATTTCTCCTCTAACTGAAGTTTTTAAAGCTCCCGAAAATGTATATCTGCCTTGGGCATTGAGAGGGTATTTGTCTTAATAAAGTTAGTAATAAAAACGGACAACTGGTTTTTGAGGTATTCTGATCAAAAAAGCTGACAGTTAAATTTCCATACCTTATCTCTGGACAAGGGTGGACCGGGGCTCCAGTGTAATAGAATGGGATGGTGATCGGAAATCACTTTTGGGAGATAATTACAGGATGTTATAGTCGAGAGGTGTCCCAGATTCTACAAGGAAATAATCTAATCGAGAAATGAGTTATGTGGAATGTAATGAAATGAATATTCCGCTGGTGTGAATAAAGGCCTCCAGGGTTAATTAGCCCAATGGAGTCCATCATTTTCTGATGGCAGCCTGCGCTGGAGAGGGAGATGAAGAACGACTTGAGAGAGGTCCATAATATTACAATAAACAAGATTCCAGTCTCCACCTAACATAATAGGGAGTTGGGACCATGGGGCCAAGTCATTCATGAGGGAAACAAAAAAGGACGGGTCATCTGTGTTAGGGCCATATGGAACCAAACACTACCTCCGACTGACCCAACAAAGCCTTGATCAAAATGTATCAATGTTGGGAGTCTGCAATAGTATCAACGAGATGGAACAGGATATTCTTTGCGATAGGATTGCACCCCTCCTTTCAAGTGTCCGGTCCAGTCCCAAGGGCCTAGTACCCAAGACCGTCTTAGTTGCAATATCTGAGGGGGTAGGTGAGTTTCCTGCAGAAATGCTATATCAATGCCAAGTTTACGGAGATGGAGCAGTATTTTGGCCCGTTGATTGGGGATTGGGACCTTTACATTCCATGAACATACTTTATATGAAGTCACTTTACTGCTAGTGTTTCTTACATATAAACCCTAGGCCAGGAGTGATCTTGTTTTCCAGGTTGTTAGAAATACATCCCTTATTGAGGCACTGTCACACCACATACCTGATCCCCCCTTCCTCCACCCACTTCCCCTTAATTACCCAGTTGTTCCTCCCTCCCCCCTTACCATGTGTCAAATCTTTCCTGCATGCAGCTGTTCGGCAGAGGATCCCCCGGAACTGTCCCCTGGTTAAATCATTCTGTAAAATCCCAGCCAGGGCAGACATCAAGCCAGAGGACAGTCTAGTGAATGCTCCACCGAGGAGCCACGCATACCTCCCTCCCTTCCTCCGGATTTGTAACACCCTTTGAAGTTGCAGTTTCCAGATTACCCCACCCGCACCCCAACCCCAAGTAATAAGATTGTAGCATATAAAACAGTATTTTTCATGCACCAAGACTGCAATCCTACGTTTATCCTGTACAACTAGTAAGTTGTAAAAATTGGTTTTCTCAGAACTTTATAAAACTGGCAAAGTCCTCTACAGTCCATCATGCAGGTTGAAGAACCGGTTCCTCGAAAAGTTTGCACACCAATGTTGCTCAGCCAGAGAAGATAGGTCGAGCGTTGAGTACAAAAAAAAAAGGGGGGGGGAATATGACCCAGATTTGATTACACAGGTATTCCTCCTTCCTACTTGTATCAGATTGTAATGTCTTTAAAGAGATCGATGACCTCTTTTGCTTTTGTTTCGAATTATGTTTGTCATCATATTCCATACTGAAGGATTACGGAAACAATTACCCTTGTACTAAAGGTCTACCCAATAAGTTCTTAACAGTACTCCCTCTCAAAATACCTTATTCCACTAGTAAGCCTTGTTACCTCCGCTACTTACAATCCAGAGTTATGTAGCCATCTATAATTACCTTCAGATGGGAGAGGAGCAAAAAGAATATATATGAGTAAATGTTCCCCTAGGCAATCCAACCCCTCTATCCTCTTTCTGCTCCTTCAGTCCCTCCCATCCACCTGCACTGAGTTTTAATGTACCGTATAATATTGGTACAGCAATAGTCAGGTAAACACATATTCAACAAGTTGACATTAACTGTGATGTGATGGTAGTCATTCGGGCCCATTATTTATTTTCTCTCTCTTAGCTTAAGGAGAAAAAAAAAAGAAAAAGCGGAGAGTGGATTAAGATGGTAAAATAAAGATAAAACAAATAAAAAAGGGGAAGGGTAACCAAGGTTTACTGAGTCTTGAACTCTCTACTGATTTGGATTTCCATCAAAAAAAGAAGAAAAATGCTTTTAAGATAATTGCGTCGTTATAAAGTCATCGTGGCGTTTAACATCTCTAAAGTTCGCACTGTTCTGCTGTTAATCCACCAAAGGAGGGTTTTCCAGTCGTGAAGCGGAGTAGATGTACCTCGCATTATATGGTCACACAAATGTTCCTCTTCAAAGTAAAGAGAGAACCACTTCCCCTACTCAAGCTCAGGAAGGAGTTGATAAGCATTGTAGCTCAAGAGTTTCCATATTGCCATGTACAAAATATTGGAAAGGTGATGTTCTTTAGGTAGATGCTAGAACTAAAAAAAGAGATCAAACATCAATAAATCGGGCCACAGTTCGGTACACAGGACTAGGGCACCCTCTTGTGGTAGTAGTCTCGAATATCACCTGGGTTAACTCGAGATACGATGGTGCGAGGTACTGAAATGATCCACGGGTAGGGTATTGAACTAAATTGTGCAGTCTTTTGTTTCTTGATTTCTTCCTCTTCTGAGGGAGGTGGGGGAAGCCAAAAGAAGGAGAAGGAAGGATCTGGGAGTATTTCAGGTTTAAATCAGACCAAACTAGGTATTCCTGTATTGTCATTATTACTGTTAATTTTTACTTCTCAGATGTATTTCGAAAGTCCCCCAGTAGAGAGTGAGGATGAAGCCAGGAAATGCATGGCTTAAAGTCCCAAAAACGAAGGTTGCTAAATTGATGTCATAAATAAAGTATATGCTCTCCCATTGCTTACACACTTTCCGTGACAGGTAATATCATTTCTAAGGCTCAGTGTGGCTTGAACAAATCAGGCATCAACACCCTCAACTCGGATTGAGCTTGCTCGGCTGTATCGAAACTTTTCCAGGTATTTTGATGATATACTGATAATTTAGATGGATACTGGACCTTGAACTTACGCTGGCAGCAATTGGTTTAGTAGCAATGGGATGATATGCAGCCCTTCGCTGTCATATAGTAAGCGGGGAAATCCTGCAAAAGCGCATGCTGACCTTCCATAAGATTTCCTGAAGGCTCTTGACTTGCCCTAATCGTGGGTTTTATCTAGGTAATTGAGACATTTTAGTATTAAGGGCCTTGGTGGTTGTCCTGTTGCGGTTTAGGCCTGAGTGAACAATGGGCCCTCTCAATTACATATGTGGTGTTGTTAGGAGGGGCCAGCCACTTTAGTTAACAATCTCTGCAGAAAAGTGATTGAGGTCGCTCCTTCCGAGCCCTCCGGAAGGCCAAAGATAAGGATGTTATTGCGACGACTTCGACCTTTTAAGTCCTCTAGTTTAGCTTCCATGCGACTAATATTTTGGCGTAGTATAGGGAGTTCCGAGTCGATTGATGTCTTCCATCCTTCCAGCGAGGTCGTCCTAGCCGCCACATCTTTAATTGCACGGTTGGTATCGGCAAGTTCTGTACGCATGGCCTTCAGTTCTGAGGTAAGTTCCTGGAGTGTTGCTCGAAATGGATTTAATTCCTCCAGAAATTTCTGTTCTGTTAGGGGGACAGCCGGTGGTACTAATGTTGAGATTATGCCAGCTTTAGAAGTGGATCCTGGTTGCCCCCTGGAGCGCTTCGAATTCTTCTCCGGTGTCTGCGGCGATGTGTGTGGGGGAGGAGCCTGGCGCATCTCTGCCTCCATGTTCGACTAGGCCACAATTTACTTTCAATCAGATCTTCCAGTATATTTTCAGTAAATCTTCCACTTGAGTCGCCACAAGTTTGAGGGACCATTGAGAGGGTTTGCGGCAGGTATACTCTCGAGATTAGTATACTGAAAGCTAATGAAAAGTGCTATAAGTCTTGGAGTTGAGGCGGTGATGGGCTCTCCGAGCTGCTACTCCTTCCGTGGCATCACCTGATCCCCTTGATTCTATCTTATCTATCCCCAGGCTAGGGCCTTTTAAACCTGAGCTACGGAGCCACATTATGTCCAACTCTCACTGCGACTACAGATAAACTCATCTACAAAGTCTAATAGTTTCACTGCAGTTTATGTCTTGTGTTTCCAATATATGCTTCAACTATCCATACCTTTGGTGTTGCTATATGTATGTATTATGTATCTTTGCCTCTGTACTTAGTGCTGTATTCTGTTTTACCTAGTGCAGTATTCTGTATTCTGTTATACTCTGTACCTGTCCGCATTTATGTATGATGTGGAGCCTTTGCAAATGAGTCTCTGACTGAGTTGTAATTCCTAGACCTCCAATAAATAAATAAAAACTAAGCTAACCACCAAAAATAATAATCAACTATGGCATCTAGCACTGTTTGCCAGGGCTCTGAACAGGCAAAATGATTTCTGAGATTTAGGCAAACTGCAGACTGCTGTTAGGAAACTGCCACTGCCCACACACTGCAGAGAGATTGTCTCAGCACAAAACACACAAAAACTAAAGACAGAAAATAAGAAAGAAAACAGCAAGCAGAATGTGGTTTTAAAAATATATTTTATTTCAATAGCTAGAAAACTACTAAAAATTAGTTTGACCAGGCAGTGCCTATCTCTTGAATACATTGACCCAGATATTCAAAGGGTTGTGCATGGTGCAACAGTGTTGCGCCATTGCACAACTACAATGCCTTATCAGTGCGATATTGAAAAGGAAAAAGTGCACCTGCACAAATCCCGATGCTTCGGGCGCATCAGTAATATGCAGAGCACAGGTGGGGGGCGTGCCCATGCATAAACTGCACAGTCTGATATTCAGCGGGCTGTGCAGAGTTATGCAAGTGCAACCCACCTGCGCCTGCACAAAGTTACGCTAAAAAACAGGAACAAGTCGAGGGCCACCCACAGGTGAGCTGCCGCGTTGCAGGTGCAACACAGCAGCTGCCATCTGTGGTGGCCCTTGACTTGTTCCCACGCCTAGCGGCACCCCATGCCCGATCGCGGGCTGAAGTGTAACCACCCCCAGCAGAGCCTGATCCACGGGCATAAGTACTCCCCAGCCCGATCGCGGGCATAATAGTACCTCCCCACATGAGCCCAATCGTGGGCAAAACAGTACTATCCCCCCATTAGCCCGATCGTGGGCATGGACTGAAACTTTCCTCCCCGAGTAGCCGATCGTGGGCACAGACCTCCCAAGGTCCAAGATCCCTGGTGGTCCAGTGGACCACGAGAAGACAGATCGTGGGTGGCATCCCTCACCCTCCCGTCAAATCCCTGGTGATCTACTGGCCCCCACCCCACCCACCACGGGCCCCACCACCCGCTCCCCCCTCCTGTCAGCGGTGAGCAGCAGCACCCCACCTGCGTGCCGCTCCGCGCGCCCAGCTGACTGACGTTCGATGAGGGCTGCAGCCTATTGGTTCAGGCGCCCAGGCCAATGGGCGTGCAGCCAGCACTAATCATCGATGGCGGTGAGGTAGTGAGTGAGTGAGGTGCCGCTCCGCCAGCTGGCGAAGCAGTGTCAAACTCCATGGAGTGGATGATGGTGAAACTCACTAGATCACCAGGATTTCACCGTGGAGGGGTGAGGATGCCACCAGCGATCTGTCTTCTCGGTCCACTGGACCACCAGGGATCTTGGACTTTGGGGAGGTCTGATGCCTGCAATCGGGCTACTGGGGGAGGAAAGTTCAGTCATGCCGCAGATCGGGCCATGGGGGGGACAGTACTGTTATGCCCGCGATCGGGCTCATGGGAGGGAGGTACTATTATGCCCGCGATCGGGCCTAAGGGGGAACGCTTGCTATGCCCGATGGGGCTGGGGAACTACTATTATGCCTCGATCGGGCTGCAGGGGGTGTCGGTCCCCGACGGCTGCTGCCTGGCAGGGCACCAGGCACAAGTCCTCGGGGATCGGAACACCTGCATGCTAATGGCATGCAAATGGGGACGTAATTAGATGCAAAAACGCCCCCCCTGCACCTTGCATAAATTATGGCTCCATTTGCATGTCACCCTTTGAATATCGCAGGTGCTGTGCATGGCGCAATGGAACTTGTGCCACCGCATCTCAATGCTCCACTCTGACCACTTACGCTGGCGCAGTTCCACTGCACCATGCACAGTGGGTGTGGCCAGGGGCAATATTCAAAAGTTGTGCGCCATAGCGAACTCTGTTTTAAGATGGCTCCTGGCCACCCTGCGCAACTATTTTGAGTGTCGCAAGGGCTTGCGCCACAAAATGGCGCAGTTTGAATATCTGGGCCATAGTATGTAGGGTTGCACAGCACACAGCACATTTGGTCCCTTTCCTGCTGCAATATAACCATGTGTCCTGTAGCTCTGTACAAGCTTTACAGGTAGGACACATTACATAGAAAATTACTTAGCCATTTTTACAAAGTTCCTCAGAAAATCACTAGCAAAGTTTTAGCTCTGCAACTTCACAAAGTTCTCAAACTCTGTGAAGCTGGACTTCACAAACTGCAAAGAACTTTGTGAAGATGTGGAACTTGATGAAGTTTTTGTAAAGTTTTTCAACTTCACATCTCTAGTCCCAGCCCATGACCATCCAGTGATCAGGGACCACACTCCATGTGGCTTTCCAGCTATGAAAAAAACAGTCTGCTGTTGCTTGCAAACTGCTGCTGCATGTCCAGTCCCCTTACTGCAGTCTAACTGGAACTGGGAGATGAAGAAACATTCCATTCCACGTGGTAGGACCCCAGAGTGCCTATAAAGCAAGGCCCCTATTTGTGAGGCGGCTGCAAAGTAACACACAAATTGTAATGAAAGAAAATAACAAGCTGGCTCAATGGCGTGGTGGCAGCATGTCATACTGCCACCTGGGAGACTGAGGTTCATGTGCAAGCCCCAAAATCTCACACTGAGGTGGCTCGGATGCATGAGTGGAGAGCACATCTCAGAGTAAGGTGCTTGTCTCCTGGAGGGAGGCATGGACCACCCCGCATTCAAACCACCCCTACTAACCAATCAAGGTGCAGCATAGACATTGGCTGTAAAGGCAGCACAAATTCCTGGCTGGAGGAAGGGATGCAGCTTTGGCAGTCCCATCATCAGGGAGGATGCAGATCCATAGGGAAAAATTGAGGGAAAACACATAATCAAATTAAAATAACAAGGAAAAATCATTCCAGTTCACGTTATACATTTATTTATCATTGAAATTTGTGTTTCAAACTAATCAATAAGAATCATAAGTTTATTCATGTTAATTGCCAGTATCTCTCTCCCTGCCCTCTGGGAGCAGTCACTAAGATGACCCTCCCTGTCTTCTTGTAACCCCTAGGTGGTGCTATCCCAAGGGCTACTACCCTGCTATTAGCAGGTTAAGGGGCCTGGGTAATGAAACAGGTGCCTCCACCCGGAGGTTAGGGTTGTTAGTGGTCAAGCTAACCTGGGCACAGCCCTCCGGGACACTGTAACCCCCCTTTCCCTTCTAGTGGCCTGAACAATATACAGTAATTACTTTCACAATGACCCTTATTCATCAGGCAATTACCCACACTGTTTGCACTTACCACCAGGGCTGGTTCCTCTAGCTTGACCCTGGGGACCCCATGTAAAACAAGGTTAAGCACAGCAAATAGCAACTGTACAATACTTTTGACACAAACTGGAACCACAGTCACGTTAAATGCAAACAAAGTTAAATCTGATTTATTCAGGGGACTTGAACAAGGAAGGGGCATAATCAGGTTGATTTGCTTAAAAGCTATATTAATCAGACAGTTATGCATGCAGTTCAGAGTCCCTACACAATCACACACTCTCGGTACCCAGGTAGGAAAACAGTGGGCTAGCCAGGAACGTTGCAGCTGGTTGGAGTCCTGTGATGGAAGAAAGCAACATGCACAACACACACTATTTGTAATCCAGAGCCGGAGGGCTCAATTTGTGAAAGAAAAGGCAACAAAACAATCAGATGACAACACTTTTAGATTTAGCTGTTGTTGCAGGGAGCTACCCTGATGTTTACTCATGATACCCAATACTGGACACAGGCAGGAAGAAATTGAGACTGCAGACTGTTGAGTTGGAGTGCCCGGAGAAGCAGGGCCCACCTGAATCACCGAGGCATCATTCCTGTTCAAGGCGATGAGCAGGGGGCTGATCCCCAGGCCGGTCTCTCGTCGATGACTTTCTCTGCGTAGCAGGTATTCTGGCTAGGCCAGTGTAGCAGGGCCCAGGCAAATGGAAATGGATACGGATTCAGTCTGTGTAGCTGGATACAGCCTCCAGCAAGCAAAACACAGTTCAGACACACAGTGGAGAACCAAATCATGACCCATTATAAGCACACAGCACATTGACATGCAAGGAAATTCCACTGTACCGGGCAAATGGCTCTCTGGTCGCAATTACAGAGTCTCTGCACAATCCGGGAGTTCAGAGGTAGCTGGAAGTCCTGACAGGCTGATCTTATTCAGCAAATCTTCAGTCTTCTTCAGGTTAAAGCCTGGTCACAATTCAGTGGCTTAATTCACTCTCCAAATTCGGATTCAGTCCGAAAAAAGCACAGGTTCTCTCTCAGGAATAGCAGGCAGGCATGCAGGCCAAACTCAGGCCTTTCCACAGTTCTCCCACATAATCCACTATGGATTGCTGCTCAAACTATCTCGAGCTGTTACTTCTTCACTTCCCAACTCAGATCTAACTGAAACTGCAAGCATTGTGGGACTTTCCCCAAGATCCAAAAGGTTCAGTTGGCTGATCTGTCTGTCAGTCACAACAAGGGCTCCCCCTCCAGGTTATTTTAGGTGCCAAAAGCCCAAAACTACAATTCCTACAAGTTTTGGCCCCACCAAGCCCCTGTAGGCAGGTTCCATTTTAGAGTCCCAAATGTACTGATTGGCCCATTCTGCAGTCCAAAACCAAGATGATGGAAACAAACAGAACTGTCCATGCTGCAAAGAAGGCAGGTTAGAACAAACTGCAATATTATTACTACTCTAACAAATGATCAGCAAACATTAAGTACATCTTCTAACAGAACTCCCTCTCAGCTTAATTATGACTGCAATCCAGGAAGCTCTTAAAGAGACAGTACACAGAAGCTATACAGGCACTCTCTGGCAATACATTTAAACTGCTAAAATGCAGGACACCAGCCTGGCAGTGAGCATTTAGTCAAGCTCAAGGAAGACTTTTTAGGAACTCCCATTTGTAGGGGGGTTACATTCGACTATGGAGATGTTGTCTACAGTGCTGCTCCTCAGTCCACCCTGGCAAGATTGGACCCCCTCTTTCACTATTACTGCCATTTTGCTTTGGGCTGCCCCCCCCCCCATACAGACCACTGCTGTCTACTCTTACATCTCCCTCCTTTCCCTCAATGCCAGACACTTCACCCAATGTGCCACCTTCATCTCCAATTCTGGTTTGATGCTCTGCCCCCTACCCTTCTGTCCACCTTTCCTCCCTCCTCCTTTCTCCTACCCCTTCTGGAAAACTCCTTCCTGTTCCTTTTCCTCCCCCAGGCAAACTTCTGTAGGCCAAGCTACCTTCTTGTATCATTTCCCCAAGCTCTGGTCCTCTCTTCCCTTTCTATCCTTTCAGCCTCTTCCTGCTCGTCCCTCGTTTTGACTTTACTACCACTTCCTGTAAATGTCTCTAACCTAGTCCCTTTTGTTCCATCTTCCCTGTGTTGTTGTTGTTGTTCCGCCTTGCCCTTCTCCACCAGGATGTGAGCAATTTCCCTACCCTCCAGGCTAAACTGAGCCTAAATCAGCTAGTCATATCTAGTTTATATTTTGTTCCTAAGCCTGCCCTCTGCTCTGGCATTGATAGCCCTCCCAACTTGCAGCAGTCTGGATGATGGTAATCAGCTACTATCTAGCATAGCTCCCAGTCATTATATAGCAGTTGTACATTAAACTGCATTATTTTTCATCTTTTCTATGTCACCTGACTATATGCCTATAAATCATGACTGCTCTCTGTTATGTATTTATATTTTACTGTAAGCATTTTTACATATTATATTTATATTTGTATTACTTTTGCACCACAAATTATGTATTTTTACATGCACATTCTGTATTGTATTCTCCCTTTCCACCATCCTACTAGAATGTATCTGGAACGAGCTGTTACCCGGTCAGTATGTCTCTCCTGGTGAAACCTTTTGACATAAATGTTTACCTAGTATAAACTATTAGAACTGTTAGCTGCTAATTTGTTTACCTAGATTAGGAGCTGGTTTCTAGGGCTATGGGTTACCTGCTAGAACTGTTTACCTAGTTTTAAATTGATAAGAACTGTCAGTTGCTAAGTTGTTTATCTAGAATAGGAGCTGGATTCAAGGGCTGTGGTTTATCTGATAGAACTATAAGGGGCTGCAGGACTTGATCTCATACCACCCAGTATGGCCACTTGGAGAAGGGAGAGGGGTAGTATTCCAGGGGGAAGAGACCGGGCCAAGAGAGATGGCCCCAGTATGTTTAGAGAAGAACAATCAGGGGGCCTTCAGCCACCACGGCAGGCATCTTGAAAGGGTTGTAGATTGCACAGGCTGTGGGGCAGCAATAATACTAAATTGGACCTGGAGGGAGGGAGGAGGAGGCTGCCCACTCTGCAGACAGTTGTGCAGATCAGGAGAGAGGTAAATTGGCTAAAGAGGCAACTGGAGGAGTTGGGGGGCATAAAGGAGAATGGGAGGGGCTATGGGTGTCAGGTGGGAGGGTGCGAGGTGAGGCCGGACATGGCTCAACAAATGGGGGACACGTCTCAACAATCAGGGGGAAGAACTTAGGGATCGTGGACTTTTTGCCAGGGAAGTGGAAGCCAGGTGGGAAAGTAATAGGGTAAATGGTCCAATTCAGAAGAGGGGGGAGGGGGTCAGGTCAGGAGAGACTGTTAAAGGGCAGCCTAGAGGAGCAGACAGTGGGAAAGTAGATCAAAAGGAGGATAGCTCAGGAGGGGTTGGCAAGGGGCAGACTAGAGGGGCAGACAGTGGGAAATTAGGTCAAAAGATGGAGGCTGGCATAGAGTGCTACAATAAATGTGAGACATTACACAACTTGGAAGGTGAGGAAGGGGCATGTGGAGATTAAGGGAATGTTAATGAATCCGGAGGAAGGGAGGGAGTTGGAAACTCAGAGGGAGAGACATCAGATAGCAGGCGTGGAGGTTGAGGGCACGATCAGTGAGAAACTGGAAGAAACAGATGTGAGGGAGAGGAGCCCCTCAAGGAGCATGGACTGCACTAGAGAAGGGGCCCTAGGTAAATGGGACCCGCAGGGGAGCACAGGAGGTAGAAATATTAATATGAGTTGGGAGGAAGATGGAGAGAGAGAAGGGATATGATCATGGCCAGGAGAAAGGCAACGGACAAGAGAGGGTTAAAGGGGATGCAAATTAAGGGGGAACGGAGGAAAGAGGGCATAAAAAGTGCTGCAGAAAGGGAGGGAGATAAGGGTTCTCTCACAAGGAGGCAAGAAGACACCCGGAGAAGGAGAAAACAGTTAAAGAGGGGGAGGGGTTGGGTGGGAGCACAAAATGGAGGTAAACAAAAGGCTGAAGGGGTCATTAAGGTACTCCTGCTGGGGGACTCCATGATTAGGGGTATACACTGGGAGGGACAGGGGGTGGGAAAACCCAACCAGGTCAAGGTAGTGGGCATCTCTGGTCTGACGGTGCACAGGGCAAAGTTCCTGATGTACGAGCTGGAAAAGGAATGTGGAGGGTCACTGGACTTCCTGGAGCATCTGGGGACAAACGATATAGAGGGAAATAATGTACTGGAAATCCAGGCAAGGTTCCGAGAACTCGTCAGAGTTTGTCAGGATAATGGATGCTCCGTTTTCTTCTCAGAAATATTGCCAGTACCAAAGAACTCTGTGGAGAACAAAATGAAGATCGCGGAGGTAAATGACTGGCTCAGAAAGTGGGGGGAAGAAAGGGGGTCAGGGATGTTGGGGGACTGGGGAGGAGTTTGGGAGGATAAGGGACTATATGCCAGGGATAGGCTTCACCTTAATCAGTTGGGAAGGAAGTCCTAAAACAGGGATGAGCGGACTACATTCAAGCTAGGTGAGGTTTAAACTTGTGAGGGTAAATGGAGGGCTGACCGGATGTCCTTACCTCTCCTGGAGGGGACTAACCTTCAGCCCTGGGGGCGGGCAAAAGAATAGGGGAGGATGATACCATAGGTGTGGAAGGAGGACGGATGCATATGATATGCGGGGGGCATGGCAAAGGGCCTAGGGACACGGGTTCGGGGGTGTCGTTAGTAAATGCCAAGGAGCCTGGGAAATAAGATGCCGGAGTTCCAGGCCATGCTGTTTGAAGGAGGGGTAGATATGACAGCGGTCATGGAAACTTGGGTCAACCCTAGCCATGATTGGGATCTTAATGTGAGTGGGTACACAGTGCTGAGGAAGGATAGAAAGGAGGGCAGAGGGGGAGGAGTGGCTATGTTCATTAGAGACAGCATAGAGATTACTAGGGTGGAAGAGATGGAGAGAAATGTGACAGCCTTATGAGTCACCATGCGAACCCCTGCAGGAGGAAAGATCAAGCTGGGAGTGGTATATAGGCCCCTAGGGATGGGGGAGGCTGTGGAGGATTGTCTGCTGGAAAGCATTAAGGGCCAGTGTGGACCAAAAGGGGAGGGAGTGGTATTGATGGGGGATGTAAATATGCCAGCGACTGACTGGGGAACCATGACTTCCACGGTGGCCAAGGAGCAGAGGCTACTGGATGTCTTCCAGGATGTGTTCTTCACTCAGCACGTGTTGGAGCCTATGAGAGATGGGCATATCCTGGACATGGTTCTTGCAGATGGGGATCTGGTAATGGAGGATCCCCTGTCAGGGAGTGACCATGATACTGTCTGGTTTCGACTAAATGTGGGGAGTGGAGGGGATAGTTCTAGGACATTGGCTGTTGATTTTAGGGGGGTGGATTTTAGGGGCATGGGTGAGATTCTCAAGGAGCATTTGAAGGGGATTATATCAAGGATGGATGTAGAAAGGAGATAGGAAGTCATAAAATGGGGACTTCAGGGGGCCGTTAGGATCTGTGCAAATTGAAGCATAAGGGACCGAGGTCACATAAACCATGCTGGTGGTCCAAGAAGGTTCAGGAGGTGGTAAAGGAGAAGAAGGCTGCCTACAGAGGATACAAAAAAATGAGAGGGGAAAGGGATAAGGAAACCCAGATGGTGAGGGGGGCAAAGTCTAGAAAAGAGCAGTGACTGGCACAGGGGATATGGGGTGGGGAAAAAGGGTTCTCTAGGTATATTGGGGAGTGGAGAAAAACCAAGAGCCAGATTGGCAGATTGAGAACAGAAGGGGGGTCGGTGGAGGAGGTGAGGGATCAGGCGGAAGTATTAAATGAGTACTTTGCCTCCATGTTCACTAGGGAGGGGGCCAGGAAATTTACAAAGCAGGAGCTGATGGAGTTAGAAGGGGCAGCTGGTAGGATTGTTGGAGCAACAGATAAGGAAAAGGCGGGTTTGAGAGTTACCTCAGGGGTTTCACATCAGGATGGATCGGCTAATGGGGGGAGGGACCGATGATGCTATCCCCATTGGCCGGGTGTGGAAAGCCCTTAAAGCCCTAAAAAAAGATAAATTTCCATGGCCGGATGGCATATATCCCAGAGTTTTATGGGAGTTGATGGATGTACTGGCTGCACCACTGGTGGGTCTCTTCAACAGGTCACTTGAGACAGAGTGGGTACCTAGGGATTGGAGGGTGGCACATGTGGTGCCCATCCATAAAGGGGGATCAAGGGAAGTGCCAGGTAACTATAGACCCATCAGTTTGACGTCGGTGGTGGATAAAATAATGGAGAGTATACTTAAGGAACATTTGGGGGAGTTCTTGGAGGAGATGGGATGCCTGGATAGTCATCAACATGGGTTTGTGCCAGGTAGATTGTGTCAAACTAATCTTGTGGAGTTCTATGAATGGGTAACATCAGAATTAGGCAGGGAAAGGCCTGTATGTGTACTGTTCTTGGACTTCAGCAAGGCATTTGACTCAGTCCCTCACAATGGCCTACTGGAGAAACTGAGGGGGATGGGGTCAGGCCCATTGATGGTCAGATGGATAGGAAACTGGCTGGCTGGGCACACTCAGAGTAGTGGTCAATGGGGATCTGAACTCCTAGAGGGGTCATTTGTGGGGTACCACAGGGCTCGGTCCTGGAGCCGATCCTGTTTAATGCCCACATCTCCGATATCAGAGAGGGTATAGGGTGTGAAATGAGTCTCTTTGTGGATGACTCCAAGCTGGGTGCAGTGGTTGAGGGGGAGGAGGGAAGGTTGGCCTTGCAAAGGGACCTGGAGACCCTGGATAGGTGGGCTAGCACCTGGAAATTAAATTTTAACTCCTCTAAGTGCAAGGTTTTACATCTTGGGCAGGGGAACCCCAAACATGAGTACCCCTGGGAGGGAAGGCATTGGAGGCTACAGCAGGAGAAAAAGATCTGGGGGCCCTGGTGGATGCCAGCATGAATAACTCTGAGCAGTGTAGGAGGGTGGCAGTCAAGGCAAACAGGATGTTGGGCTGCATCGCGCAGGGGATTACCTCAAGGTGCAGGGAAGTGATTCTGCCGCTATACAATGGCAAGGTTAGACAACACGTTGAGTACTGTGTGCAGTACTGGAGACCGCACTTGAAGAGAGACATCCAGCTCCTGGAAAGGGTTCAGAGGAGAGCAACCAAAATAATCCTGGGTCTGGGGGAGTTGACGTAAGAAGCTCGGCCTGTTCTAATTGGAGGAGAGGAGGGACCAGGGGGACATGATTGAGGTCTTTAAGTACCTCAAGGGACTCAATAAGGCAAATCAGGAAGGGATCTTTAGGCTAAAGGAGGGTGGTATCACCAGAGGGCATAGTTTGAAGCTGGAAGGAGGAAGGATGAGGGGAGAAAGGAGGACGAGGTATTTCACTGAGAGAGTGGTGGAACCGTGGAATGCACTGCCTGGTGAGCTGGTTCTGGCTTCTACGGTGGAGGGGTTCAAGGGTGGGTGGGACAGGCACAGAAAGGAGATGAAGCAGAGGTTGACTTGCCCCAGGGGGGCTGGGATGAAGGTCAGGAGTAACAGGAATGCGATAAGGGGGCATGGCTTTGGTACCCACCCAGAGTTCTGAGGCATGAGCAGACTCGATAGACCATAAGGCCTAATCTGCTGGCGACTTGTATGTTAGTATGTTAGTAAATAAATAAAGTGTTCACTTTGATAAAGGGTTCTTAAACTAGGGGGCATAATCAATGAATCTGAATACTAGGGCCCAGATATTCAAAAGTGCACCCAGTATGCTGCTTATGGATTGTGCAGCACAATGCAGATGCAGATGGAAATGGACACCACATTCAAAAGATGCGCAATGACATACGCTGGTGGTGGAAAGCACACTGAATGTAGCAAAGATGTGCCATCGCACAACCAGACATGCGCTGGAGCAACATGAGTATGCAAGTATGCAGAAGCCAGCAGGCTGAGCACGCACAACAGGCAAAGGGGAGCACAGGCAGGGCTGCACAAGAGCAGAGTGCCAGGCCAGCAGTGGCAGACCCAAACCACAAGGACACACTGGCCAGGACGCACCGCAGAGGCACCAGGCCAAGGGCCATACAGGATGCCAGGCTGCCAACACCAACCCATGTCATGAAGCACACCAACCCACCCGCCATGAAGGCATTCCCGCTGGCAGGCCCATGCCAGTGCACCACCACCACAACCCTGACAGGCAGCACCGTATGGGACAGTGTCACAGCCATGGTGCAAGGTCACCAGGCACGCACAGTGGACAGAAGTAAAGGAGACAGTGATGCACAGGGGAACAAGGGGCAAATGGCACACAAACAGGCAGGGACACAGGGCACAGCACCACAATGCACACTGGCACTGGCAAGGGCAGCACAGCAGGTGGATGGCAGGGCAGCACAGGCAGACAGGGACAGAAGGCAGTAGACTGCGCACAGGGCAGGGGGAGACCCACTGCCCATGGGCATGCGAGACACAGGGACACGGCAAACAGGACCTAGCACACACAGCAGCACAACCCAAAGGACACAGCAGTGGGACAGGAGGGGGACACGCCCAAGGGCACAACACTACAACTGCAGCACAGTGCAACAGGCTGTCTGCAAAGGAGACAGACACAGATGTTGTAGAAAAATAATGATTTACTGCAACAAAAACAAACATTGGTGTGCCAACAGGGTACACAGTAACAAATAGAAAGGGGTCAATACAGGGAGTGGCAAAGCAGAACAATAGGGGAATGGGAATAGGAGGAAGTACAGAGGTGGGGTAGGTGGAACAATCAAAGTGGAGGAGGGCCGGGGAAGTCCATGAAACAGTAGGGATGGGACACAGAATCAATGCTGCTGCCATTGCAGCATGGTCAGCAATCTGCGCACCTCCTGGACCAATGTCTCGTCAGTCACCTCCAGCTGGTGCTGTCCCACTCTGAGCAGCATAGTTGTGTGGCCAGTACCCTCCGCATCAGCTGGTGGAGGATCAACAGGCCCCCAGGATTAGCCCTGGCCTCTGTCTTGGGCCTGTGGCCCAGCCCAACCTAGGAGAAGGGACAGAACAGGCAATAAGTGATGTGCAACAAGGATGCCAAGCCACCCGTGTGTGCACTGGACAGCTGATGCAGCCACCAGTGGATGGAACCCACAATGGCATGTGCACAGTGGACAGAAACAGCTGACCCTGATGCACCCCACAGCCAGACTGCCAGCCCCCCCCACCTGGGGCGACATGCACCCACACCTCCGCAGTGTACCCCACAGTGCTCGTGCAAGTGCCCGCGGCGGGTGTAAACACCCAGCAGCAGTCATACACCATGAGGGACACATGCAGACCCACCCTACCAGGGTCAGCACCGGGTGCCACCACACAGATGCCACATGCATGGTGCTGCCACACCTGCGACACACAGCACTGGCAGTGGAGGCAGGCATCTACCCAAGCAGTGACCATGCATGGCGGCAGTTCCCAAGACTGGACCACAACACCCAACCCAGTCCCACACACACACGCACACCATGCTGTACACACTCACCTGCCCGCCCATGCACCGATGCAGCTGCAGCACCACCACCATCATGCAGCAGTCTGTCCTGCCCTGTAGCACTGGCTCTCCTGCAGTCCTCCAGTCCTGTGGATGGAACAGAGATACAGACATGAGTGGCATGCCATGCACAGCCCCCATCACTAACACCATTCACACTGTTGGCACAGCACAGACAGGTACACTGACTTGTCTGTGGGCGCTGGTGTCTGGCCAACAGCACCACACATGGCAGAGGTGTGAGTTGCAGCACTACAGAACATGCAGCACCCACCAGCCACTGAGCCCCGGACAGCTGCACACGCAGTGCCGTCAGCACAGTTTTGGATGATGTGAGTATACGCAGTGCAGGTGGCTACCTACCTACCTGTAGCACAGTCCCCCATTGAGCTCTTACCTGCGGCCATCGTTGGCACACTGGATCATGCTGTCTTAGGACCCCATAACGGTGGTGGCACTGCTCCCCCATGTGCGGCACACCCGTACGGCACTCTAGCCCCGCCACTACCCTGTCCCACACCTGGGACCGTGGCACCTGAAGATCAGCTGACCCCAACAGCTGGTCTGCCACAGGCTTCACCAGGGCAACCAGGTTGTACATCTCAACCTCACTCCAGTTGAGAGCACAGTGCGAACGGGACCCAGACCCCAAAATATTGTAATGGTAGCAGACACTGCGAGAGCGTGACCACTGCAGCCTACAATGCATGCACATGGATCTGTACAGGTACAATGCGCAATATGGGGCTATGGACCACGGCTGTGCAGCACAGAGATGCACGATAGGTGTGTGCAGTGGAAGCCTATTGCGCATTACTGCACATGCGCACCACATCACGGCAAGGCGGAATTATGGGGCCATGCCTGTGACCCATGTACATGCCATGCATGACCCTGTGCAATGTCATGCACATGCCAGTTGTGCAGTGTCCGGCAATGCATGGTCAGTGGCATAGCACATCTGGCACGGTTGTGCAATGGGCCCAAGCAGCGCAGTGTACCCAAATGTGTGGCATGTGCACATTGTTGCATGCACAATAGGGGAACATTGCACATCACACATAGCTGTGCAATAGGCCACAGGAAGAGGTGCCGTCAATGGTGCACATGTGCACTGCGCAGCTGCACACAGCACATGCGCTGGGAATGCACCAGTCAGTTGCTCTGGCGCATTCGTATTTCACAAGATGCAACTTCGCAATATTCAGCTGGCATATGCAAATAGCCTCATGAGCCAATGCTAGGTGCAGTCGAACATATTAGCATCTCATTACAATTGCACTTCTGCTCATTTGCATGCGTTGAACCATAAAAGTGCCACAATACAGCACTGGACACTGGCAGGTATTGCAGCCATTGAAGTTTGGAGCAACACATGTTGTGAAATATCTGGGCTTGTTATCAGTGCTGCACTGTTTCAGGGTTGGCCTGCCATGATGCTAATCGGGCCATTGTACAACTGTCCATAGGTAGCAACATGTCTGAGATGGAGGGAGCTGAGGGCAGGGGCCTGCACAACACGCAGGCCCAACTTCACGAAGGATGAGCAGCAGGCCCTGTTCGAGGCCTACCTCAACAGGGAGGAACTGCTGAGTGGGGTCACTGGCACCCGCAGAAAGCGGCCACCGGTGGGAAGAGGTGGCAACCTACATCAATGCCCACGGCAGACATAATGGAGTGGTGCAAGTAAAAGATGGGTATGGACAATAGGTGCATCAAGGAGAAGGTGGCCACCATCAGGGCATCCCACAGTAGAATGGGAGGGGGACCCAAAACCACCCCTTTACTGATGATGGGGGAGGAGATGGTGGCAGCGACCATCAACTGTGCCGCCATTGAGGGTGTACCAGGAGGAGGATTCCAGATGGGTGGCAGCCCCTCACAGCACTGTGAGTCAGTGGGTGTCATATGTGGGTGTGAGGGTGTGTGCTGCCTGGCAGCATGCAGGCATGGCAGCAGCATTGATGCATGCCCCTTGCATGTGTGGCATGCAGCAGTGCATGGCACACATGTGACCACCGTGCATGGCATTGTCCACCTGTGTGCGGTGGCACAGCAGCATGAGCACCATACTGTGTCCAAGGCCCATTCTCCAGAATGTGCAGCACTGTTGGCCAGCCCCACAGTGCTGCCTGCCCAGCAAACCAGTGGCACGGCATGGTCTACTGGGCACAGGTGGCCGCAAGGCACACAACTGGTGGTGTAGCCCTTTGGGGTGGGCGGCACATGCATGCCAGCCATCTGTTGCAGTGGCACCATGTGCTGCATCCACAGCACATGGCTGGCCTGGCATGTGCACCGTCTGTGGCATGTCCACCCTTCTGTGTGATGCTTCACAGACATACCCTGTTGCATGCCAGCACTGTGTTGGTGAGCATGCCCCCCACACAATAGTTATAGCTCTGTGTGCAAAATGCCATCCTCAACACGTATACTGCTGTTGTGTCTTCCAGTGCCATCACGTCTCAGGGGTGAGTTGCATGATGCCACTGACAACACTGGACCCGACGAGGCAGAGCCATCTATGTCCACAGGCGTCAGGGCCATGGACCATCAGTGACGGGGCAATGTGTTGCTGCTGGACTTTCTGGGTCTTGGAGACAATGACTCCCTGATGGACCTACTGCTCACCGAGGCCCCACCCGTACTTGTACTGGGGACACAGTAGGGTGGGGCATCAGACACCAATGATGACCTGACACTGAGCCTGGGTGGCACGGGACTGGACACGCTATCCAGGGTACAGGCCTGTACACAGGCAGCAGTTGCCTCCAGTGGCGGTATGGTGCCTGCACAGCTGCCCCCTGTCCATGGCCACGCAGTAGTGTGTCATGCCGCCGCTGTTACCAACGAGGGGGGGTGCTTCCATGGATACTGGTGCCACGGGGAGGGACCAGAAGGCAGTTGGGCAGCGGCAGCGGGCTGTAGTGGCCACAGTGCAACACACATCAGGGGCCGCCGATGGGGCACCTGCACATTCCCCACCCCCTACGCGGTCCCCTGTGCAGCTTCCCCCAGCAGGGGATGCTGCAGGGCATACTGCCACACCCCCAGCAGGTCAGCATCTGCCCCTAGGATGCGCAAGGTGCTGACAGGCTGGATGAGCACACCAGGCTGCTGCGGTCATCCGTGGACAACCAGGCAATGCTCGGGGCTGAGTTCCACGCACTGTGAGTGGAGTTGCGCCACCTGTCCAATCATGCAGACATTGGACGTGCCCAGCTGATTGGTGAGATCTGGCAGCTGCAGGAGGCCACGACCACATTGATGGACCGCATTGCCAGTACCATCGCAGCCAGATTTGCATCGCTGGCATCCAGCTGGCATTGGCAGGGCACATAAGAATCCCCATAGTGCAGCATTAACACCACAGACCTGGCATCTGGTGACCCCAGCATGGCTGATTGCCGGGTTCTGACATGGCTATCCCAGACACACCTGGCAGTACTCTCTTTGCCGGCCTTTTCACACCTGCAAGCACCCGGTCATGTTCTCAGGCCTCTACCCCCACAAGTGTGTTGAGTACATCTCCAGTGGCTGTTGAGCAGCATGTGGCCGCCCACGTGGCCGTGGCAGCCGTGCAACCGCACGGTAGGCCTGCTGGTTGTGTTGTCCCATCCTGCTGCCCGCTGCTGTTGCCTTGTGCACACTTGGCTGGGAGTGCACTTGTGCATGTGGCAACACGTATATGTGGTGTGTGGCTCACCCTCCATGTGTGCATGCATGCATGCTGTGCTGCTGGGCCTTATGGCATGGGCTTGATGAGGTCAGCACTGTGCCGGCCTTGCCTGTGTGCCAGTGCATTCATTCTGATCCATGCACATCCAGCAGCACGTGTGTGTGTTGCCACATCACCCAATGCTCCTAACTGTACTACGCACATGCCCCACTGTGCCCAGCTGTGCATCTCATGATGGTGCTGGTGTTGCTTGTGCAGGTCGTGTTGCGGGCACTTCCAGCCCAGGCCCGTGATGTGCGTGTGCACACATGCCTTTGCACTGTGCTGTGGTTGTGTGGCTGTGTGTATGTGCTGTCCCTGTTTAAGTTTAATAATGATATACTGTAGCTTCCAGAGGAGACCAATGAAGTAAACTGTAGTATGTCAACTAAACAGGCCAGCGATCCAGGTTGTACTGGGAGCTCAGATTGCCCTCCATCAGTCAGGCAGCCACCTGGTCTCTGCCCACAACAGTATGTTGTCCGCCTCTAAGGCTTTGTACTACTGATAATGCCCACAAACTGCAAAAGGCACCAGAACTCTTATCAGTTGGACTTTCACCTGCTTACTGTCCTCGAGGATACAGTACACTTTGCCCCTGGGGCTTTGTACAGCTGACAAACACTCACCAACAAACAGACATCAGCCCTCCATCAGTTGGGCAATCATGAGTGTGCTACCCTTCAAGATCTCAGTATGTTTTCACTCTTATAGCTTTGTACTGGTACTAACCAAGCCCTTGGGAGAGCTACCTCTTTAGCTCCAGTGTCTCGTCAACCACTTACCAGGAGTTGCAGGTTTTCCCCACCACCTACATTATCCTTCTGCTCTCCCAGGAGACACCTTCACTTCACTGAACTAAGATACTGGCTAACAGCAGCACCTGAAGCCCAGTGTTTTATTTCCTCTAAGTCCTATGATCCAACCATCCCACCACCACATGGACACTTCATTTCCCATGCATATCAAACTCTGCTTGAGTCATGTAACCGGCAGACTAAAACAACACATGCACTAAACAGATGTGCTTCACTAACTATTAAACTACAAGACTACACGTAACTTACACTAAATTTTCTGACAAGATCCAGAAGCACTTAGGCCTGGTGTTACTACTCATCAACTCTAGCAACCAGACTCCTACATGACCTTTCTTCATTTTCAGATACTGTACTCACTCAGACCAGCTCAACCACAACCAGAATGCGATTCCAGACCACATCAAGCTTGGGCAGCACTACGTATCTCATATCCACTCCGTCTTATAAGAGCTTGCTTAAACATTCGGCTAGTCTAGTTAGCTTTTCGTTTTTCCTTCGGTGCCTGGAGGGAAGAAATAACTGAGGCCTTGGATCCCCAGAGGTTTCTCCACAACATTTTTTTCCTCTCCTCTCTGACTATGGATACAGTAATTCCAAGAGTTGGAGAGGGTCCTGCAGTTTTATTATCCTAATCATTTGGCTCCGTACCAGGAACACTATTGCCTTTAGCCATAGTTCTCTAACTATGGCACCTCTAACTGGGCGAAAATAAAAGAGAATGAGCCAAAGATATGTTAATATTCAGTACACTACATTACCCTACACTTCAGAGATCAGACGCCTAATGAATTGGAAGCTTTATGAGGTTCAGTGTTCAACTAATCTACTGCTCACCACAGCCACTAATAAAACCATCTGGAGCTGTACCTCAGAGCTCTAGACATTTTTCTCTCCCCCTTCCCACCACTCCTCCAGCTCCAGCATTCTCCAGAGTCTCATGGGCTCCTTAGAGGGAACTCTATTTCCTTTAGCTGTAGGTCTCCAGCTCTGGCACCTCTAAATGAATGGCAATAATGGAGAATAAGACAAGGGTACATTACATAAACAATACTACACTACCCTACACTTCAAAGATCAGCTGCCCAGTGAACTAAATCAAAAATAAATGAGTAGATCTGAATTTGGCACATTACTGATCAAGTATTTCCTGAGAGAAAAAAGTATCAGGATACTATACTAGGGCTTGAACTAAACTCCACTGGGCAGTCTGCTTTCTCCTATTGTCTCCCCTCCCTCTGGAACCTCCTCCCATCTGTGCTCCATCTTTCACCCTCCCCAACCTCCCTTAAGCACCAGCTTAAACTCCTTCCACCACCAACCCCACTCCTGTCAGCTCCTGCCTGACCTGTCTTTCAATCCTCCCTCCCAATTCATACCTCTTCCTTTGGGATGGTTGTATTCCTCCCATTTCTCTGCACTTTGATTCTTTTACCAGCTGCTTGATTCTGTTTCAGATCGTAGAGTGCATTTTCACTCCTGATACCCATATCTTTTATGTTTTGCACCTTTGTCAAATTGCACTACAGTTGTTTGTATATTATTTGTTTATAAACATTTATTCTGTTGTAGTTAACATAGAAATATAGACTTTGATGACAGATAAGGACCACTTGGCCCACCAATCTGCCCATTTCCCTACCTACTGGAATAGCTGCAGATTCTAGTTAACCAACAGCCTACTTCCTGCCACCCCCACTACAATTGCCTTATGTCTGTCCCATGCATGTTTGAATTCCCCACTGTTTTGTACCCAACAGCCTCCCCAGGAAGGCGATTCCATGCATCCACCACTCTCTCCGTGAAAAAAAATGTCCTCACATTACCCCTGAGCCATCCCCCCTCTATCTTTAAATTGTGTCCCTTGTTCTTACACATCTCTTTTTCTGAAAGATGCTACCCTCCTGGACTTTGTTGATTCCCTTGAGGTACTTGAATGTTTCTATCATGTCCCCCCGTCCCTCCTTTCATCAAGGGTATACATATTAAGCTCTCTCAGTCTCTCTTCATATGGTTTCTGATGCAGACCCTGCACCATTTTAGTTGCCGTCCTCTGGACTGCTTCCATCCTGTCTTTGTCCTTGCGTAGATGAGGTCTCCAAAACTGCACACAGTACTCCAGATGGGGTCTCACCAACTGTCTGCACAGAGAGATAACCACTTCCCTTTTTCTACTTGTGATGCCCCTTCCTATGTATCCCAGTATCCTCCTGGCTCTCCTTACTGACTTCTCACATTGCTTACCAACCTTTAGATCATCTGATATGACTACCCCAGGTCCCTTTCCATTTTGTTGTTGTTAGTACCGCCCCCTGCTATTGTGTACTCTTCTCCTGGGTTTTGTTTCCCAGGTGCATTGCTTACACTTCTTTGCACTGAATCTAAGTTGCCATATGTCTGACCATTCCCCCAACCTTGCTGAAGTCCTTCTCACTTTTCTACCCCTCAGTGTATCAACTCTGTTACAGATCTGTGTCATCTGCAAAGAGTATACTTTCCTCCAGACCCTCTGCAATGTCACCTATAAAGATGTTAAAGACAACTGGACCCAGTACTGAGCCCTGAGGTACTCCACTAGTAACCCCCCTTTCTTCGGAATGGGTTCCATTCACTATTACCTTCTGTGTCCTGTTGTGCAGCCAGTTTGCTACCCAGGCTACCACCCTCGGACCCACCCCCAGGCTGGCTAAATTGATTATTAATCTTTTGTGTGGGACTGTGTCAAATGCCTTGCTAAAGCCTAAGTAGACCATATCCACAGCCCCTCCCTGGTCTATTACTTTGGTCACCCAGTCAAAGAAATCAATTAGATGCATCTGACATTATCTTCCTGCTGTAAATCCATGCTGCATTGGGTCCTGTGCCCCGCTGGCCTCTAGGTACTCAACAATTCTTTCTTTCAGAAGTGATTCCATCATTTTCCCTTCCACTGAGTCAAACTTACAGGTCTGTAGTTTCCTGCTTCTGCCTTACTCCCACTTTTGTGAAGGGGAATCACATCTGCCCTCCTCCAGTCCTCAGGTACCACCCATCCTCCCATGATTTGTTAAAAAGTGTGGTCAGTGGTGTCACTAGGTCCTCCCTTAGTTCTTTTAAGATTCTGGGGTGAATCCCATCAGGCCCCATTGCTTTGTCCACCTTGAGTTTTAGGAGTTCTTTCAGGACTCTTTCTTCTGTAAATGGACTGGTGTCAACCCCCCTACCCAGAGTGCTTCTATTGTCTGGTTTAGGTAACTCCTCCTCATCTTCTTTTGTGAATACTGAGCAAAAGTATTCATTCAGTATCTCTGCCTTTTCACTGTCTCCTCTGCCACCTCCCTCTCCTTATTAATCTTCACTATTCCTCCTTAACCTTTCTATGCTCCCTAATGTACCTATAAAGGTTTTATCCCCTTCTTACCTAGATTGGCTATTTTTTCCTCGGTTTGGGCTTTTGCTATTCCGACTGCCTTCCTCACTTCTTTCTGCTTTAATTGATACAGTTCCTGTCTTGCTCCTTCTGTGATTCCTTATACTTTTGAATGCAGCCTTTTCTCCTTAACCTTCCTGCCACCTCTTTTGAGAACCATAGTGGTTTCTTACTCGCTTTGTTTTCTTTATTTGTTTCATACAAAGGCTTTTGCCTCTATGATGGCAGTTTGATTTTTCTCCATTGTTCTTCCACTCCTTCTTTTGGGCTATTTGCTAGTGTATTCCTCAGGTATTTACCGTTTAGCCCTTCTAAAGTCCAGTATCCTTGTTTTTGTATGGCTTGTCTCCATGGTTGAGCTTATTGTGAAGCACACTGTGCAGTGGTCGCTTGTTCCCAGATGTCTACTGACTTCTAAATTTGTGATCCTCTCTCCATTTGAGAGTACCAGGTCTAGTATTGCTCCCTCCCAAGTGGATTCTAACACTAGCTGTCTAAGGCCTGCCCCCTGCAGGGCATCGAGAATGACCCTGCTCTTGGATGTGGCTGTTGTACATGTCATCCAGTTAACATCTGGCATATTCAGGTCCCCCATCAACAGTATCTCCCCTTTTTCAGCCATTTTGAGAATGTCTTCTATCATTTTCTTGTTCATTTCCTCCCCTTGAGATGGGGGTCTGTATACAACCCCTGTGCGGATTGTGATGCCATTCCCTGTCTCCAAGGTGACCCAGAGTGCCTCTTGTCCTCCCCCTTTACTTCTTAGTTCTGTAGCTTTGATCCCTTCCCTTATGTATAGAGCTACTCCACCTCCTCTTTTCCCCTCCCTGTCCTTTCTGTAGACTGTGTATGTTGACATCCCAGTCATGGTTCTCCGTGTACCATGTTTCCGTGACTGCTACAACATCCAATTGTTCATCTTCCATCAAGGCTACTAGCTCAGGAAGCTTGTTTTTCCTCTCCCCTCTGCCCCAGATTGCACCTAAAAACGAGCCTTGTCTCAGTGTGCCTTATCTGGTTACCAATTTTTAAATAAATAAACAAACTCCTACTCTACCCTAAATATGCACAGTGCAATTAGAGATGTTGTGAAGTTTTAGTTTGCAGGCAAAGTTAAGGCGAAGTCGTGAAATCTGCCTCTGCAGATAATCTTGCAAAGTTTTTCTATTTAATAGGAATTCACCATGGGTGACTTCATCTGCCAGCTTCACCTGCAACTTCTCCTTGGGGTACACCAAGGCAAAGCTGGGTCAGAATGAAGCTACCTTTTTTACCTATGTCCCTAGTGACTACAGCATGGTCACTTGCAACTGTCTGAACTCCAAAAGGAAGAGGAGATCATCTGTCTCCTCCACTCAACAGTCGACAGCAGCATAAGTCCTTCTTCATGTTACCATGTGCACACAACGTCCGGCACCAGTGTACCCACAGCAACTGGGAGGAGAGCAGTGCGGCATCTCATCTTGGATGAAGTAAATGGACTGAAGTTCTTTTGACACAAGTAAATGTATATTTCTTTAAATGATTAAGGAAAACCATGACCATGAAGGAAGGAGACTGTATCACCTCATCTTGGATGAAGTAGATGGGTTGGAGTTCTCTTGGAAAGTAAATATTTGTTTAAATTATTAAAGAAAACCATGACCATGACCCTGTGTCACCTCATCTTGGATGAAGTAGATGTATATGCCCCATGTAGCTTACTAGAACCTATATGGGTAGAGATGCAGCAAATTTAATTTCCGCCCGTGAAGTGGACAGGTAACCACTTCACGTTATTTAACCTGGCGATGAAGTGACCAATGCAAAGTGCTCACTGGCGTTATCATTACCACTTCGCGTTGCCAATAATGCCTTAAGGTCGAAGTAAGGTGAAGTGCCATGTAAATAGGCAGCCCCCCCACATCACATGACTTACAGTACTGTAAGTCACATGGTTTAGCCAGATAGGAAGGAAGTGAGTCAGAGAAGCTGTTTCACTTTCTCCTTTGTAGAGTGAGAAAGCTCTGTGGAGAGAGAAGGAGAGATTTGGCACTTTAGTTCTTTACTGCAGCCACAACAGCTTTTTTAAAAGCTCTATCTTTGTTTAATTTTAGTGCTGTGCTTGTGATTTTTTTTGTTAGTGATTTTTTTTTAGAAATTTTGTTTTGTGCATGTGTGACTGTGTGTGTGTATGTGTGTGTGTGTGTGTGTGTGTGTGTCGGACTGGCGGGACTCGGAGGAGTTGAGATGGAGCCCTTGGAAGGAGGTCGGTGGCCGTGGTTGCGATTGTCGAGGAGGAGTGCGGACCACAGGGTGGTTGTGTCAGGCTGGACCGCTCTGATTTCTGGGTTCCCGGTGCTGGCTTAAGCGGCACCAGTCCACAGTGCGTGCTGTCAATGCACCTTGTGCGCCACTACCGCCATAACCACTGCTGGTAGATGTAGGTACTCCAGCAGCACCCCCTCCACTACCTCCTCAGCCACAGGAGGTGGCCTTGGAAAATCCTGGTGGTTTAAGGAACGTGTCTGGTCCCTCCACAGCTCCCCAGTGTGGGAGTTTTTTGACTGTGTTGAGGGGGACAGCACAGTGGTGGTGTGACGGTGCACCGTGGCCCCCAGGGGTCACATTTGGGGACCGAGGGCCAGTGCACCCACATGATGAATCACCACAGGGTGGAGTGGCAGGCTGCCACAGAAGGGGCCAGATGTCCACCTGCTGGCCCTTCTGTGGCAGTGGCAGAGGGTGCTGCTGATGAACAACATGTGCCTCACTGTCGCAGCCGGAAGAGGGCCAATGGAGCAGCTGCACCACCTCCCCCACCACCACAGCCACTAGCACCACCCTCTCCACCACCACTCCCTGGATTTTCTCCTGCAGTGGACCTCGCCACAGTTCCTCTAACACAGTCAGACCTCACCTTGGTGTGGGCAGCCCTGGAGGAGAACAGTGTGAGGGTGGGTGCTTTGCAGCAGCAAGTTGGCACCATTGAAGCACAGCAGCAGCAAATAATAACAATGCTACACTTGCTGCTGGACCACCACGGCATCCCACGGCCACAATAAGATATTGTTTACTGCCCCACATCCCACTGTTGTGTTGTACTCTTTTTGTGTGCTTTTTCTTTGTTGTTGTTTAGTAATCCACATTTTCCCTTCCAGGGCAATCTTTCTTGCTCCACATAATCAATACAGTTCTGTGTAAAACTGCCCCAATTTCATTACAGTGTGTCACATAGTGGAGGAATTCCCATCCAGAAAATAGTCTACACCACATTCCAGCAACATTAGGACGTGGACGCCAGGAGAGCTGGTACATGCGCCATTACAGAGAATATCCGATTGTCCTGCAACTTTCCTAATTTTTCTTTATATTATAATGGTCAGTTTGTTTTGAAATGTGTAGGCATGTTTCCATAGAAAAGCCTTGGTAGTGGAAATATTCCCACATTTCACCACAAAGTGAACCTTATAACATAACGAAACATTGGGATAGCTGCCGGACATTCACTATAGTGGAGCATCACTGCACTCCCCTGGCATCACATCCTAACGCTATGAGAAAGGGGCAGAATGTAGGCGCTTTCTGAACGGGAATTTCCGTCATATGACACACTGTAATGAAATTATGGGTGGTTTTCCCTAGATATATATTGCACTCTGTGGAGCAAGAAATATTCCAGTGGAAGTAAGACCCCCACATATTAGGTTATGTGCATCACCATAACTATGTAATGTGGTGAATCTTGTAAAGCAGCAGCGCAGCAATCTGTTGCTAACTCTGACCTATATTTTTAATGCTATGTTACAAGTTCCTTTACTTACATCCTGACTGACTGGAATGATATGAGAATTTGCTAACTTAAGTGAGTCTGCTGTACTACCTTTTTCACATGTGAAATAACGAAAGTAGCATTCCTTTTAAATTGGTTCAACTTCTGACCAGGTGTTTGTTATTGTTTTCCTCTGCTTTTCTCCATTGCATCAATTAGTTGTTATATATCACTTCTGTTGTAAATTAACAATTATGCAGCAGTCAGTGTTTATGACAGATGGAAAATATTTATTGAAAACGGCTGCAAAAAATACAAACCTGGTGAGAACTAGGGCTGTGAATACCTTTTCCCTAAATATTCGGCCGAATATTCGTATTTGGGTCCCAAGTATTCGTTATTCCATATTCGCGAAAAGGTGTTTTTTAAGGAAACTTTAAAAAGCACTTCAGCAACACTATTAATCACCCATTGAACCTGGTATATAATTACATAGACCTCAATGACACTTCAGCCACCAACATTGAGCTCTCTCAGTAATGCAACACAAACTTCATGTGGCAACTCGGTCCACCACAACACACACATAGCACTCTGAAAACAATATCAAGCATTGCATTGGGTCAGCAGTAGAGGGTGTTCATGGTCACAGACACGGGTAGAAGGTGCTTCAGCAGGGCATAGAATAGTGGTAGCAGTGGCTGCAGCAGTGGTGGCAGCTGAAAGTGTGGCTGCTGCAAGAATGGCACTGGTGGTGGTGAGAAGCACACTGGCTGTGGATGTAGCAGCCATGATGGAAGCAGGGGACACTGGTGGTGGTGTCTGCTGCTTGCTGCACAAAGCACGATGCTCAATTCCCAAATACTGCACAACAGGATGTGACAGTGAACATACAGATGGACAGGTTGTAAACAGTAGTAGTAGTACGCTTAATGGTATTAGTGGTAGTAGTACTATTACCAATGCTACAAGAACTAAAAGGCTTGCTTGGGAGAATAACATTTGAGCCTCACTGAATAAAAGAGACATGTATGTCATTGTCTATGTAGTCTATCTCACCACCTTCTCTGGAATTGTATTATCTATCAATAATTTACTGTAGCAAGACCAGACGAATTCAGTACTTTGCAGTAAATGACATGCCACAAAATATTGATGACTGGAGGGTTTAATTGCCATTAAATTACACTGTCTCCTTGCTTGGCTACTGCAGCATTTTACAGTACCTTGGCATATTGCATTATGTACTGTTCACCACAGTATGAACTATGTTCTATAATCTTGCTGCAGTGTTTCATCCTTGTGTATGTTAGTTGTGGATTGTTTTGTTACAAGGGCATCTCAGTCTCATTCATTTTAACTTCACTTATTTATAGTGTGTGTTTTTAAGGGGTTGTATATTCATAGCGTGGTTTGTACATTCCTGACATGCACCCTGACAAAGACCAGGTTCTGGTCAAAGCACCAGGGCTCTATTGGCATCCTCCAGCCTTAGCACAAACAAATGTGTTGGCAACTTTCTTTGTTCTACATAAGATTGTTTGGGGTTAGCAGCCCAGGGACAACACTAGCTATAATTGTCTGGATGTGCTGTATGTTTGTGGTCTATCATCCTGTCCCTCACCACTTCTGGGGCCAGCGGTGCAGATACTTTGCTGGGGCTGGACCAAGCATGTTTGCAAGATTGCTAAAGACAGGATGGATCAGGTCACTATTGGTTACTGGGTAAACACAAAATATTACTACATAGTACCTGTGTGTGTGATGCTGTACTTAGTGCTTGTGGAACCACAGTAATACATCAACCTTTCCAGTTATACTGCACTGACAAAAAAGTAGCAGTAAAGAAAACACTGCTACTAAGAAGGAAGAAAAGGGCAAACCTATTTAGTCAAACATAGAACCGAGCAAGGAATAGACAGATGACATACAGTTAACTCAGGGAGACACGCCTGCCCCTAAGTGCAATGGTTTAATTAACAAACAACAATAAACAAACAAAAATGCATGTGCAACAACTGCACACACACACGGGCACAGACTCACAGGGGGATATATTTACAAGCACAGTTTAATTGTGTGCAATGGGCTGTAGAAGTGGGGGAGTCAGTCATGTGTCAGCATGGCTCAGTTGGTAGCACATCCACCTCTGGACACAGGAAGGTCGTGGGTTCTCATCCCACACTGGGATTGAACTTGCACCTAAAATCGCTGGCATCCGAACAGCAGTACTGGGGGTGCTGTACTGCTGGGGTGTGCCATCCTTCAGATGAGACATTAAACTGAGGTCCCTTCTGCCCATCCTGGTGGTGTCCAGGTGGAAGTAAAAGAACCAGGGCACTTTCTAGTAGGGAACATTCTCAGTCCTGGCCAACATTCCCTTCCATAAACCGGTTCATGCAATTATCCAGGCTGTGCATGGGTGATGATGTGTGATATGGCCGCCACCACACATTCAGTCACTTCACTACCAATCTAGCATTGCTTGTAAAGCGCTTTGGGATACACTGTGTATGAAAAGCGCTATATAAATGCTGATTCTTCTTCTTCTTCTTCTCCTCATGTGTACAGGGATCTATCCCCAGAACCAGAGGAGACTAACAATACTAATTCAGTGGGTCAAGCCTGACTGGCTTAGAACTGAAGAAGTTTATTTCAAAATCTGTGTGCACACAGTTGTGCACATGTGTGGCCCTCCCTGCCCCTGCGAAAAAAATATATTACATGCACGTGCAGGGTGAAGCCTCACAAATAAAATATTTTGCACATATACAGCAAATTATAAGCAGTGACCTGCAGGAGGGGATGAGACACCCTCATCAGTCATGCAGGGAACCAAGCCTGGAACAAACAACAGCAAAAAACAAAACAAAAAAAACAACACAAAAATAAAATGTGCCCAAAAAAAAATCACACTGGGCTACGTCAGACAGCAGAAGAAGGGTGTTAGCAGACAGCCCTCCTAGTCCCTGTAACTGAGTACAGCAATAAGGACAAAATACCTGTCAGAAAGCCAAACATTGCTTTCCTGACACTGGATCAAAAAACTATACTGACCCAAAAAGCCTGTGAAGCAAAAATCAGTTTCTTTTTTAGCAAGTTTAAGGTCTCAAAGTACTGCAGAGCAGCTCTCAGAAACCACTGTCTCTGTCTTCTACCAGCTCAAAGTGAGGAAGTCACATGGAGGAGCAATTGATACGCTCAACCAGTGGCTCCAAGTATAAGTTGAACAGAAGGGGAGAAAGTGAGCATCCCTGCTTAGTTCCTGTTGCAACTGAAAAGATTGAGATAGGTATCCATTACATAATATGCGAGCTGATGGACAAGTATAATAGCTCGACCCATTTACATACTGTGTTGGGATATTATATAGATGCAATAAGTGAAATAGATTCCTACGATATCCTATTGAACGCTTTCCTGCATCCAGGAGACCAAGATGGATGGAATTCGGACTCCCTGGATACAGAGATCAAATAGGCCAATTTACGCATATGGTCAGACGAGATCCTACCAGCAACAAAGCCAACTTGCTCGCAGCTGATGAGACCCTGCCAGACACTGGATAGCCGAGTGGCCAAAATTTTTGCTAGTATTTTAATGTCAACATTGATTAGGGAAATTGGGCGATAATTAACAACTTGAAGGGGGTCTCTATCGGATTTTGGGATAACCACGACCGTAGCCTCAAATAAAGTAGGGTCTGAGATACCTTGCTTGAACATATAATTATAAGTGTCTAAGAGAATTGGCACTGTTTTCTCTTTAAAGATTTTGTAAAATTCTACAGTAAACCCATCTGGGCCTGGGAATTTCTGTAGGGAGGGAGTCAGTGGCCTGCTTAATTTCCTCCTGGGATATTGGAGCTTTAATCAAGTTCGCTTGACATGTGCTAAGTTGCGGGAGCTGCAAAGGCTGCAGAAAATGTTCTAGCATATCCGGGCAGAAGGGGAGAGAGACGTGAGAGTATAAGTTTTTATAGTATTCTTGGAAACAGTTAACAATTTTCCTGGGGGAAGTGACTATTTGTCCTCCAGGTTGCTGGATGCTTGGAATGATTCTGTCGGAAGCTTGTGCTTTGAGTCGGAGGGCCAAGAGCTTTCCAGCCTTGTCCCCCTGATCGAAGTACTTGATCTTAGAACGTACAAGAAGATAGTCTACATGTTCAGTCAAGATTGAATTATATCGATCCCTTAGAACTTCTAGGGCCTTGACTTGATCCGATGTAGAGTCGGGAGAAAGTGACAATTCCTTGGCTCTGATGTCTCGTAGTAAGGCTGAAGTAACCTTGAGTCACATCTTTTTAACTGTGGCCATACTAATGATTTCTCCTCCTAACTGAAGTTTTAAAGCTCCCTAAAATGTATATCTGCCTTGGGCATTGAGAGGTATTTGTCTTAATAAAGTTAGTAATAAAACGGACAACTGGTTTTGAGGTATTCTGATCAAAAAGCTGACAGTTAAATTTCCATACCTTATCTCTGGACAAGGGTGGACCGGGGCTCCAGTGTAATAGAATGGGATGGTGATCGGAAATCACTTTTGGGAGATAATTACAGGATGTTATAGTCGAGAGGTGTCCCGTATCTACAAGGAAATAATCTAATCGAGAAAATGAGTTATGTGGAATGTAATGAAATGAATATTCCCGTTGGTGTGAATAAAGGGCCCTCCAGGGGTTAATTAGCCCAATGGAGTCCATCATTTCTCTGATGGCAGCCTGCGCTGGAGAGGGAGATGAAGAACGACTTGGAGAGAGGTCCATAATATTACAATAAACAAGATTCCAGTCTCCACCTAACATAATAGGGAGTTGGGACCATGGGGCCAAGTCATTCATGAGGGAAACAAAAAAGGACGGGTCATCTGTGTTAGGGCCATATATGGAACCAAACACTACCTCCGACTGACCCAACAAAGCCTTGATCAAAATGTATCAATGTTGGGAGTCTGCAATAGTATCAACGAGATGGAACAGGATATTCTTTGCGATAAGGATTGCTACCCCTCCTTTACAAGTGTCCGGTCCAGTCCCAAGGGCCTGGCCTACCCAAGACCGTCTTAGTTGCAATATCTGAGGGGGGTAGGTGAGTTTCCTGCAGAAATGCTATATCAATGCCAAGTTTACGGAGATGGAGCAGTATTTTGGCCCGTTTGATTGGGGATTGGGACCCTTTTACATTCCATGAACATACTTTATATGAAGTCACTTTACTGCTAGTGTTTCTTACATATAAACCCTAGGCCAGGAGTGATCTTGTTTTCCAGGTTGTTAGAAATACATCCCTTATTGAGGCACTGTCACACCACATACCTGATCCCCTCCTCCACCCTTCCCTTAATTACCCAGTTGTTCCTCCCTCCCCTTACCATGTGTCAAATCTTTCCTGCATGCAGCTGTTGGCGAGGATCCCCGGAACTGTCCCTGGTTAAATCATTCTGTAAAATCCCAGCCAGGGCAGACATCAAGCCAGAGGACAGTCTAGTGAATGCTCCACCGAGGAGCCACGCATACCTCCCTCCCTTCCTCCGGATTTGTAACACCCTTTGAAGTTGCAGTTTCCAGATTACCCCACCCTCTCAACCCAAGTAATAAGATTGTAGCATATAAAACAGTATTTTCATGCACCAAGACTGCAATCCACGTTTATCCTGTACAACTAGTAAGTTGTAAAATAGTTTTCTCAGAACTTTATAAAACTGGCAAAGTCCTCTACAGTCCATCATGCAGGTTGAAGAACCGGTTCCTCGAAAAGTTTGCACACCAATGTTGCTCAGCCAGAGAAGATAGGTCGAGCGTTGAGTACAAAAAAAAAAGGGGGGGGGAATATGACCCAGATTTGATTACACAGGTATTCCTCCTTCCTACTTGTATCAGATTGTAATTGTCTTTTAAAGAGATCGATGACCTCTTTTTGCTTTTGTTTCGTAATTATGTTTGTCATCATATTCCATACTGAAGGATTACGGAAACAATTACCCTTGTACTAAAGGTCTACCCAATAAGTTCTTAACAGTACTCCCTCTCAAAATACCTTATTCCACTAGTAAGCCTTGTTACCTCCGCTACTTACAATCCAGAGTTATGTAGCCATCTATAATTACCTTCAGATGGGAGAGGAGCAAAAGAATATATATGAGTAAATGTTCCCCTAGGCAATCCAACCCTCTATCCTCTTCTGCTCCTTCAGTCCCTCCCATCCACCTGCACTGAGTTTTAATGTACCGTATAATATTGGTACAGCAATAGTCAGGTAAACACATATTCAACAAGTTGACATTAACTGTGATGTGATGGTAGTCATTCGGGCCCATTATTTATTTTCTCTCTCTTAGCTTAAGGAGAGAAAAAAGAAAGAAGAGCGGGAGAGTGGATTAAAGATGGTAAAATAAAGATAAAAACAAATAAAAAAAGGGGGGAAGGGTAACCAAGGTTTACGAGTCTAGCGAACTCTCTACTGATTTGGATTTCCATCAAAAAAAAAGAAGAAAAAATGCTTTTAAGATAATTGCGTCGTTATAAAGTCATCGTGGCGTTTAACATCTCTAAAGTTCGCACTGTTCTGCTGTTAATCCACCAAAGGAGGGTTTTCCAGTCGTGAAGCGGAGTAGATGTACCTCGCATTATATGGTCACACAAATGTTCCTCTTCAAAGTAAAGAGAGACCACTTCCCTACTCAAGCTCAGGAAGGAGTTGATAAGCATTGTAGCTCAAGAGTTTCCATATTGCCATGTACAAAATATTGGAAAGGTGATGTTCTTTAGGTAGATGCTAGAACTAAAAGAGATCAAACATCAATAAATCAGACCTAATTCGGTACACAGGACTAGGGCACCCTCTTGTGGTAGTAGTCTCGAATATCACCTGGGTTAACTCGAGATACGATGGTGCGAGTACTGAAATGATCCACGGTAGGGTATTGAACTAAATTGTGCAGTCTTTTGTTTCTTGATTTCTTCCTCTTCTGAGGGAGGTGGGGGAAGCCAAAAGAAGGAGAAGGAAGGATCTGGGAGTATTTCAGGTTTAAATCAGACCAAACTAGGTATTCCTGTATTGTCATTATTACTGTTAATTTTTACTTCTCAGATGTATTTCGAAAGTCCCCCAGTAGAGAGTGAGGATGAAGCCAGGAAATGCATGGCTTAAAGTCCCAAAAACGAAGGTTGCTAAATTGATGTCATAAATAAAGTATATGCTCTCCCATTGCTTACACACTTTCCGTGACAGGTAATATCATTTCTAAGGCTCAGTGTGGCTTGAACAAATCAGGCATCAACACCCTCAACTCGGATTGAGCTTGCTCGGCTGTATCGAAACTTTTCCAGGTATTTTGATGATATACTGATAATTTAGATGGATACTGGACCTTGAACTTTACGCTGGCAGCAATTAGTTTAGTAGCAATGGGATGATATGCAGCCCTTCGCTGTCGTATAGTAGCGGGGAAATCCTGCGCAAAACGCAATTGCTGACCTTCCCATAAGATTTCCTGAAGGCTCTTGACTTGCCCTAATACGTGGGTTTTATCTAGGTAATTGAGACATTTTAGTATTAAGGGCCTTGGTGGTTGTCCTGTTGCCGGTTTAGGCCTGAGTGAACAATGGGCCCTCTCAATTACATATGTGGTGTTGTTAGGAGGGGGGCCAGCCACTTTAGTTAACAATCTCTGCAGAAAAGTGATTGAGGTCGCTCCTTCCGAGCCCTCCGGAAGGCCAAAGATAAGGATGTTATTGCGACGACTTCGACCTTTTAAGTCCTCTAGTTTAGCTTCCATGCTCAATATTTTGGCGTAGTATAGGGAGTTCGAGTCGATTGATGTCTTCCATCCTTCCAGCGAGGTCGTCCTAGCCGCCACATCTTTAATTACGGTTGGTATCGGCAAGTTCTGTGCATGGCCTTCAGTTCTGAGGTAAGTTCCTGGAGTGTTGCTCGAAATGGATTTAATTCCTCCAGAAATTTCTGTTCTGTTAGGGGGACAGCCGGTGGTACTAATGTTGAGATTATGCCAGCTTTAGAAGTGGATCCTGGTTGCCCCTGGGCGCTTGAATTCTTCTCCGGTGTCTGCGGCGATGTGTGTGGGAGGAGCCTCGGCGCATCTCTGCCTCCATGTTCGACTAGGCCACAATTTACTTTAATCAGATCTTCCAGTATATTTTCAGTAAATCTTCCACTTGAGTATACAAGTTTGAGGGACCATTGAGAGGGTTTTGGCAGGTATACTCGAGATTAGTATACTGAAAGCTAATGAAAAGTGCTATAAGTCTTGGAGTTGAGGCGGTGATGGGCTCTCCGAGCTGCTACTCCTTCCGTGGCATCACCTGATCCCCTTGATTCTATCTTATCTATCCCCAGGCTAGGGCCTTTTAAACCTGAGCTAGGAGCCACATTATGTCCAACTCTCACTGCGACTACAGATAAACTCATCTACAAAGTCTAATAGTTTCACTGCAGTTTATGTCTTGTGTTTCCAATATATGCTAACTATCCATACCTTTGGTGTTGCTATATGTATGTATTATGTATCTTTGCCTCTGTACTTAGTGCTGTATTCTGTTTTACCTAGTGCAGTATTCTGTATTCTGTTATACTCTGTACCTGTCCGCATTTATGTATGATGTGGAGCCTTTGCAAATGAGTCTCTGACTGAGTTGTAATTCCTAGACCTCCAATAAATAAATAAAAACTAAGCTAACCACCAAAAATAATAATCAACTATGGCATCTAGCACTGTTTGCCAGGGCTCTGAACAGGCAAAATGATTTCTGAGATTTAGGCAAACTGCAGACTGCTGTTAGGAAACTGCCACTGCCCCACACACTGCAGAGAGATTGTCTCAGCACAAAACACACAAAAACTAAAGACAGAAAAATAAGAAAGAAAACAGCAAGCAGAATGTGGTTTTAAAAAATATGTTTATTTCAATAGCTAGAAAACTACTAAAAATTAGTTTGACCAGGCAGTGCCTATCTCTTGAATACATTGACCCAGATATTCAAAAGGGTTGTGCATGGTGCAACAGTGTTGCGCCATGCACAACCACTAATGCGCCCTCAGTCGAGTATTGAAAGGGAAAAGTGCACCTGCACAAATCCCGATGCGCTCGGGCGCATCAGTAATGTATGCAGAGCACAGGTGGGGGGGCGTGCCCATGCATAAACTGCACAGCCTGATATTCAGCCGGGCTGTGCAGAGTTATGCAGGTGCAACCCCTACCTGCGCCTGCACAAAGTTACGCTTAAAAAAAACAGGAACAAGTCGAGGGCCACCCACAGGTGAGCTGCCGCGATGCAGGTGCAACACAGCAGCTGCCATCTGTGGGTGGCCCTGACTTGTCCCTCGCTAGCGGCACCCCATGCCCGATCGCGGGCTGAAGTGTAACCACCCCCAGCAGAGCCTGATCCACGGGCATAGCTACTCCCCAGCCCGGATCGCGGGCATAATAGTACCTCCCCACATGAGCCCAATCGTGGGCAAAACAGTACTGTCCCCCCATTAGCCCGATCGTGGGCATGACTGAAACTTTCCTCCCCGAGTAGCCGATCGTGGGCACAGACCTCCCCAAAGTCCAAGATCCCTGGTGGTCCAGTGGACCACGAGAAGACAGATCGTGGGTGGCATCCTCCACCCTCCCGTCAAATCCCTGGTGATCTACTGGCCCCACCCACCCACCACGGGCCCCACGCTCCCCCCTCCTGTCAGCGGTGAGCAGCAGCACCCCACCTGCGTGCCGCTCCGCCGCCCTGACTGACAGTTGGTAGGGCTGCCGCCTATTGGTTCAGAGCATGAGCCAATGGGCGTACAGCCAGCTTTGTCATCGATCAATGGCGAGATAACTGTAAGTAGGTAAGTGCTATCGCACTCCAGCAGACAGAGAGGCAATAATGAAACATGAAGTAGAGTGAGAGACAGAGTGAAACACTAGATCACCAGAGGATTTCCCTCGTGGAGGGTGAGAGATGCCACCGCGATCTGTCTCTCTCGATCACTGGACCACCAGGGATCTTGGACTTTGAAAGTCTAATGCCGGCAATCGGGCTACTGGGGAGGAAAGTTCAGTCATGCCGAGATCGGGCCATGGGGGGGACAGTACTGTTATGCCCGCGATCGGGCTCAGGGAGGGAGGTACTATTATGCCCGCGATCGGGCTAAGGGGGAACGACTGTGCGCCCACGATGGGGCTGGGGGAACTACTATTATGCCCTCGATCGGGCTGCAGGGTGTCGGTCCCCGACGGCTGCCTGGCAGGGCACCAGGCACAAGTCCTCGGGGATCGGAACACCTGCATGCTAATGGCATGCAAATGGGGACGTAATTAGATGCAAAAACGCCCCCCCTGCACCTTGCATAAATTATGGCTCCATTTGCATGTCACCCTTTGAATATCGCAGGTGCTGTGCATGGCGCAATGGAACTTGTGCCACCGCATCTCAATGCTCCACTCTGACCACTTCACGCTGGCGCGGTTCCTGCACCATGCACAGTGGGTGTGGCCAGGGGCAATATTCCAAAAGTTGCGCCATGGCGAACTCTTTATGAAAGATGGCTCCTGGCCACCCTGCGCAACTATTTTGAGTAGTCAGGGCTTGCGCCTACAAAATGGCGAGTTTGAATATCTGGGCCATAGTATGTAGGGTTGCACAGCACACAGCACATTTGGTCCCTTCTGCTGCAATATAACCATGTGTCCTGTAGCTCTGTACAAGCTTTACAGGTAGGACACATTACATAGAAAATTACTTAGCCATTTTTACAAAGTTCCTCAGAAAATCACTAGCAAAGTTTTAGCTCTGCAACTTCACAAAGTTCTCAAACTCTGTGAAGCTGGACTTCACAAACTGCAAAGAACTTTGTGAAGATGTGGAACTTGATGAAGTTTTTGTAAAGTTTTTTTCAACTTCACACATCTCTAGTCCCAGCCCATGACCATCCAGTGATCAGGGACCACACTCCATGTGGCTTTCCAGCTATGAAAAAAAACAGTCTGCTGTTGCTTGCAAACTGCTGCTGCATGTCCAGTCCCCTTACTGCAGTCTAACTGGAACTGGGAGATGAAGAAACATTCCATTCCACGTGGTAGGACCCCAGAGTGCCTATAAAGCAAGGCCCCTATTTGTGGGGGGCGGCTGCAAAGTAGCACACAAATTGTAATGAAAGAGAAAATAACAAGCTGGCTCAATGGCGTGGTGGCAGCATGTCATACTGCCACCTGGGAGACTGAGGTTCATGTGCAAGCCCCAAAATCTCACACTGAGGTGGCTCGGATGCATGAGTGGAGAGCACATCTCAGAGTAAGGTGCTTGTCTCCTGGAGAGGGAGGGCATGGACCACCCTGCATTCAAACCACCCCTACTAACCAATCAAGGTGCAGCATAGACATTGGCTGTAAAGGCAGCACAAATTCCTGGCTGGAGGAAGGGATGCAGCTTTGGCAGTCCCATCATCAGGGAAGGGATGCAGATCCATAGGGAAAAATTGAGGGAAAAACACATAATCAAATTAAAATAACAAGGAAAAAATCATTCCAGTTACGTTATACATTTATTTATCATTGAAATTTGTGTTTCAAACTAATCAATAAGAATCATAAGTTTATTCATGTTAATTGCCAGTATCTCTCTCCCTGCCCTCTGGGAGCAGTCACTAAGATGACCCTCCCTGTCTTCTTGTAACCCCTAGGTGGTGCTATCCCAAGGGCTACTACCCTGCTATTAGCAGGTTAAGGAGCCTGGGTAATGAAACAGGTGCCTCCACCCGGAGGTTAGGGTTGTTAGTGGTCAAGCTAACCTGGGCACAGCCCTCCGGGACACTGTAACCCCCCTTTCCCTTCTAGTGGCCTGAACAATATACAGTAATTACTTTCACAATGACCCTTATTCATCAGGCAATTACCCACACTGTTTGCACTTACCACCAGGGCTGGTTCCTCTAGCTTGACCCTGGGGACCCCATGTAAAACAAGGTTAAGCACAGCAAATAGCAACTGTACAATACTTTTGACACAAACTGGAACCACAGTCACGTTAAATGCAAACAAAGTTAAATCTGATTTATTCAGGGGACTTGAACAAGGAAGGGGCATAATCAGGTTGATTTGCTTAAAAGCTATATTAATCAGACAGTTATGCATGCAGTTCAGAGTCCCTACACAATCACACACTCTCGGTACCCAGGTAGGAAAACAGTGGGCTAGCCAGGAACGTTGCAGCTGGTTGGAGTCCTGTGATGGAAGAAAGCAACATGCACAACACACACTATTTGTAATCCAGAGCCGGAGGGCTCAATTTGTGAAAGAAAAGGCAACAAAACAATCAGATGACAACACTTTTAGATTTAGCTGTTGTTGCAGGGAGCTACCCTGATGTTTACTCATGATACCCAATACTGGACACAGGCAGGAAGAAATTGAGACTGCAGACTGTTGAGTTGGAGTGCCAGAGAAGCAGGGCCCACCTGAATCACCGAGGCATCATTCTGTTCAAAGGCGATAAGGCAGAGGCTGATCCCAGGCCGGTCTCTAATCGATGACTTTCTCTACGTGAGAGGTATTCTGGCTAGGCCAGTGTAGCAGGGCCCAGGCAAATGGAAATGGATACCGATTCAGTCTGGTAGCTGGATACAGCCTCCAGCAAGCAAAACACAGTTCAGACACACAGTGGAGAACCAAATCATGACCCATTATAAGCACACAGCACATTGACATGCAAGGAAATTCCACTGTACCGGGCAAATGGCTCTCTGGTCGCAATTACAGAGTCTCTGCACAATCCGGGAGTTCAGAGGTAGCTGGAAGTCCTGACAGGCTGATCTTATTCAGCAAATCTTCAGTCTTCTTCAGGTTAAAGCCTGGTCACAATTCAGTGGCTTAATTCACTCTCCAAATTCGGATTCAGTCCGAAAAAAGCACAGGTTCTCTCTCAGGAATAGCAGGCAGGCATGCAGGCCAAACTCAGGCCTTTCCACAGTTCTCCCACATAATCCACTATGGATTGCTGCTCGAACTATCTCGAGCTGTTACTTCTTCACTTCCCAACTCAGATCTAACTGAAACTGCAAGCATTGTGGGACTTTCCCCAAGATCCAAAAGGTTCAGTTGGCTGATCTGTCTGTCAGTCACAACAAGGGCTCCCCCTCCAGGTTATTTTAGGTGCCAAAAGCCCAAAACTACAATTCCTACAAGTTTTGGCCCCACCAAGCCCCTGTAGGCAGGTTCCATTTTAGAGTCCCAAATGTACTGATTGGCCCATTCTGCAGTCCAAAACCAAGATGATGGAAACAAACAGAACTGTCCATGCTGCAAAGAAGGCAGGTTAGAACAAACTGCAATATTATACTCTAACAAATGATCAGCAAACATTAAGTACATCTTCTAACAGAACTCCCTCTCAGCTTAATTATGACTGCAATCCAGGAAGCTCTTAAAGAGACAGTACACAGAAGCTATACAGGCACTCTCTGGCAATACATTTAAACTGCTAAAATGCAGGACACCAGCCTGGCAGTGAGCATTTAGTCAAGCTCAAGGAAGACTTTTTAGGAACTCCCATTTGTAGGGGGGTTACATTCGACTATGGAGATGTTGTCTACAGTGCTGCTCCTCAGTCCACCCTGGCAAGATTGGACCCCCTCTTTCACTATTACTGCCATTTTGCTTTGGGCTGCCCCCCCATACAGACCACTGCTGTCTACTCTTACATCTCCCTCCTTTCCCTCAATGCCAGACACTTCACCCAATGTGCCACCTTCATCTCCAAATTCTGGTTTGATGCTCTGCCCCCCTACCCTTCTGTCCACCTTTCCTCCCTCCTCCTTTCTCCTACCCCTTCTGGAAAACTCCTTCCTGTTCCTTTTTCCTCCCCTCCAGGCAAACTTCTGTGGGCCAAGCTACCTTCTTGTATCATTTCCCCAAGCTCTGGTCCTCTCTTCCCCTTTCTATCCTTTCAGCCTCTTCCTGCTCGTCCCTCAGATCCCTTCTTTGTGACTTTACTACCACTTCCTGTAAATGTCTCTAACCCTAGTCCCTTTTGTTCCATCTTCCCTGTGTTGTTGTTGTTGTTCCCGCCTTGCCCCTTCTCCACCAGGATGTGAGCAATTTCCCTACCCTCCCAGGCTAAACTGAGCCTAAATCAGCTAGTCATATCTAGTTTATATTTTGTTCCTAAGCCTGCCCTCTGCTCTGGCATTGATAGCCCTCCCAACTTAGCAGTCTGGATGATGGTAATCAGCTACTATCTGGCATAGCTCCCAGTCATTATATAGCAGTTGTACATTAAACTGCATTATTTTTCATCTTTTCTATGTCACCTGACTATATGCCTATAAATCATGACTGCTCTCTGTTATGTATTTATATTTTTACTGTAAGCATTTTTACATATTATATTTATATTTGTATTACTTTTGCACCACAAATTATGTATTTTTACATGCACATTCTGTATTGTATTCTCCCTTTCCACCATCCTACTAGAATGTATCTGGAACGAGCTGTTACCCGGTCAGTATGTCTCTCCTGGTGAAACCTTGACATAAATGTTTACCTAGTATAAACTATTAGAACTGTTAGCTGCTAATTTGTTTACCTAGATTAGGAGCTGGTTTCTAGGGCTATGGGTTACCTGCTAGAACTGTTTACCTAGTTTTAAATTGATAAGAACTGTCAGTTGCTAAGTTGTTTATCTAGAATAGGAGCTGGATTCAAGGGCTGTGGTTTATCTGATAGAACTATAAGGGGCTGCAGGACTTGATCTCACCTACCACCAGTATGCCACTTGGAGAAGGGAGAGGGTAGTATTCCAGGGGAAGAGACTGGCAAGAGAGATGGCCCCAGTATGTTTAGAGAAGAACAATCAGGGGGCCTTCAGCCACCACGGCAGGCATCTTGAAAGGGCTGTAGATTGCACAGGCTGTGGGGCAGCAATAATACTAAATTGGACCTGGAGGGAGGGAGGAGGGAGGCTGCCCACTCTGCAGACAGTTAGTGCAGATCAGGAGAGAGGTAAATTGGCTAAAGAGGCAACTGGAGGAGTTGGGGGCGATAAAGGAGAATGGGAGGGGCTATGGGTGTCAGGTGGGAGGGTCGGGTGAGGCCGGACATGGCTCAACAAATGGGGGACACGTCTCAACAATCAGGGGGAAGAACTTAGGGATCGTGGACTTTTGCCAGGGAAGTGGAAGCCAGGTGGGAAAGTAATAGGGTAAATGGTCCATCCAGAAGAGGGGGAGGGGTCAGGTCAGGAGAGACTGTTAAAGGGCAGCCTAGAGGAGCAGACAGTGGGAAAGTAGATCAAAAGGAGGATAGCTCAGGAGGGGTTGGCAAGGGGCAGACTAGAGGGCAGACAGTGGGAAATTAGGTCAAAAGATGGAGGCTGGCATAGAGTGCCAATAAATGTGAGACATTACACAACTTGGAAGGTGAGGAAGGGCATGTGGAGATTAAGGGAATGTTAATGAACCCGGAGGAAGGGAGGGAGTTGGAAACTCAGAGGGAGAGACATCAGATAGCAGGCGTGGAGGTTGAGGGCACGATCAGTGAGAAACTGGAAGAAACAGATGTGAGGGAGAGGAGCCCCTCAAGGAGCATGGACTGCACTAGAGAAGGGGCCCTAGGTAAATGGGACCCGCAGGGGAGCACAGGAGGTAGAAATATTAATATGAGTTGGGAGGAAGATGGAGAGAGAGAGAAGGGGATATGATCATGGCCAGGGAGAAAGGCACGGACAAGAGAGGGTTAAAGGGGATGCAAATTAAGGGGAACGGAGGAAAGAGGGCATAAAAAGTGCGCAGGGAGGGAGATAAGGGTTCTCTCACAAGGAGGCAAGAAGACACCCGGAGAAGGAGAAAACAGTTAAAGAGGGGGAGGGGTTGGGGGAGCACAAAATGGAGGTAAACAAAGGCTGAAGGGGTCATTAAGGTACTCCTGCTGGGGACTCCATGATTAGGGTATACACTGAGAGGACAGGGGTGGGAAACCCAACCAGGTCAAGGTAGTGGGCATCTCTGGTCTGACGGTGCACAGGGCAAAGTTCTGATGTACGAGCTGGAAAAGGAATGTGGAGGGTCACTGGACTTCCTGGAGCATCTGGGACAAACGATATAGAGGGAAATAATGTACTGGAAATCAGGCAAGGTTCCGAGAACCGTCAGAGTTTGTCAGGATAATGGATGCTCCGCTTTTCTTCCTTGTGAAATATTGCCAGTACCAAAAGAACTCTGTGGAGAACAAAATGAAGATCATGGAGGTAAAATGACTGGCTCAGAAAGTGGGGAAGAAAGGGGTCAGGGATGTTGGGGGACTGGGGAGGAGTTTGGGAGGATAAGGGACTATATGCCAGGGATAGGCTTCACCTTAATCAGTTGGAAGGAAGTCCTAAAACAGGGATAGCGGACTACATTCAAGCTAGGTGAGGTTTAAACTTGTGAGGGGAAGGGGATGGAGGGGCTGACCGGATGTCCTTACCTCTCGCGGAGGGGACTAACCTTCAGCCCTGGGGTCGGGCAAAAGAATAGGGAGGATGATACCATAGGTGTGGAAGGAGGACGGATGCATATGATATGCGGGGGCATGGCAAAGGGGCCAGGGACACGGTTCGGGTGTCGTTAGTAAATGCCAAGGAGCCTGGAAATAAGATGCGGAGTTCCAGGCCATGCTGTTTGAAGGAGGGTAGATATGACAGCGGTCATGGAAACTTGGGTCAACCCTAGCCATGATTGGGATCTTAATGTGAGTGGGTACACAGTGCTGAGGAAGGATAGAAAGGAGGGCAGAGGGGGAGGAGTGGCTATGTTCATTAGAGACAGCATAGAGATTACTAGGGTGGAAGAGATGGAGAGAAATGTGACAGCCTTATGAGTCACCATGCGAACCCCTGCAGGAGGAAAGATCAAGCTGGGAGTGGTATATAGGCCCCTAGGGATGGGGGAGGCTGTGGAGGATTGTCTGCTGGAAAGCATTAAGGGCCAGTGTGGACCAAAAGGGGAGGGAGTGGTATTGATGGGGGATGTAAATATGCCAGCGACTGACTGGGGAACCATGACTTCCACGGTGGCCAAGGAGCAGAGGCTACTGGATGTCTTCCAGGATGTGTTCTTCACTCAGCACGTGTTGGAGCCTATGAGAGATGGGCATATCCTGGACATGGTTCTTGCAGATGGGGATCTGGTAATGGAGGATCCCCTGTCAGGGAGTGACCATGATACTGTCTGGTTTCGACTAAATGTGGGGAGTGGAGGGGATAGTTCTAGGACATTGGCTGTTGATTTTAGGGGGGTGGATTTTAGGGGCATGGGTGAGATTCTCAAGGAGCATTTGAAGGGGATTATATCAAGGATGGATGTAGAAAGGAGATAGGAAGTCATAAAATGGGGACTTCAGGGGGCCGTTAGGATCTGTGCAAATTGAAGCATAAGGGACCGAGGTCACATAAACCATGCTGGTGGTCCAAGAAGGTTCAGGAGGTGGTAAAGGAGAAGAAGGCTGCCTACAGAGGATACAAAAATGAGAGGGAAAGGGATAAGGAAACCCAGATGGTGAGGGGCAAAGTCTAGAAAAGAGCAGTGACTGGCACAGGGGATATGGGGTGGGAAAAGGGTTCTCTAGGTATATTGGGGAGTGGAGAAAACCAAGAGCCAGATTGGCAGATTGAGAACAGAAGGGGGGTCGGTGGAGGAGGTGAGGGATCAGGCGGAAGTATTAAATGAGTACTTTGCCTCCATGTTCACTAGGGAGGGCCAGGAAATTTACAAAGCAGGAGCTGATGGAGTTAGAAGGGGCAGCTGGTAGGATTGTTGGAGCAACAGATAAGGAAAGGCGGGTTTGAGAGTTACCTCAGGGGTTTCCATCAGGATGGATCGCTAATGGGGAGGGACCGATGATGCTATCCCCATTGGCCGGGTGTGAAAGCCTTAAAGCCCTAAAAAAGATAAATTTCCATGGCGGATGGCATATATCCCAGAGTTTTATGGGAGTTGATGGATGTACTGGCTGCACCACTGGTGGGTCTCTTCAACAGGTCACTTGAGACAGAGTGGGTACCTAGGGATTGGAGGGTGGCACATGTGGTGCCCATCCATAAAGGGGGATCAAGGGAAGTGCCAGGTAACTATAGACCCATCAGTTTGACGTCGGTGGTGGATAAAATAATGGAGAGTATACTTAAGGAACATTTGGGGGAGTTCTTGGAGGAGATGGGATGCCTGGATAGTCATCAACATGGGTTTGTGCCAGGTAGATTGTGTCAAACTAATCTTGTGGAGTTCTATGAATGGGTAACATCAGAATTAGGCAGGGAAAGGCCTGTATGTGTACTGTTCTTGGACTTCAGCAAGGCATTTGACTCAGTCCCTCACAATGGCCTACTGGAGAAACTGAGGGGGATGGGGTCAGGCCCATTGATGGTCAGATGGATAGGAAACTGGCTGGCTGGGCACACTCAGAGAGTAGTGGTCAATGGGGAGATCTGAACTCCTAGAGGGGTCATTTGTGGGGTACCACAGGGCTCGGTCCTGGAGCCGATCCTGTTTAATGCCCACATCTCCGATATCAGAGAGGGTATAGGGTGTGAAATGAGTCTCTTTGTGGATGACTCCAAGCTGGGTGCAGTGGTTGAGGGGAGGAGGAAGGTTGGCCTTGCAAAGGGACCTGGAGACCCTGGATAGGTGGAGCTAGCACTGGAAATTAAATTTAACTCCCTTAAGTGCAAGGTTTTACATCTTGGGCAGAGGAACCCCAAACATGAGTACCCCTGGGAGGAAGGCATTGGAGGCTACAGCAGGAGAAAAAGATCTGGGGCCCTGGTGGATGCCAGCATGAATAACTCTGAGCAGTGTAGGAGGGTGGCAGTCAAGGCAAACAGGATGTTGGGCTGCATCGCGCAGGGGATTACCTCAAGGTGCAGGGAAGTGATTCTGCCGCTATACAATGGCAAGGTTAGACAACACGTTGAGTACTGTGTGCAGTACTGGAGACCGCACTTGAAGAGAGACATCCAGCTCCTGGAAAGGGTTCAGAGGAGAGCAACCAAAATAATCCTGGGTCTGGGGGAGTTGACGTAAGAAGCTCGGCCTGTTCTAATTGGAGGAGAGGAGGGACCAGGGGGACATGATTGAGGTCTTTAAGTACCTCAAGGGACTCAATAAGGCAAATCAGGAAGGGATCTTTAGGCTAAAGGAGGGTGGTATCACCAGAGGGCATAGTTTGAAGCTGGAAGGAGGAAGGATGAGGGGAGAAAGGAGGACGAGGTATTTCACTGAGAGTGGTGGAACCGTGGAATGCACTGCCTGGTGAGCTGGTTCTGGCTTCTACGGTGGAGGGGTTCAAGGGTGGGTGGGACAGGCACAGAAGGAGATGAAGCAGAGGTTGACTTGCCCCAGGGGCTGGGATGAAGGTCAGGAGTAACAGGAATGCGATAAGGGGGCATGGCTTTGGTACCCACCCAGAGTTCTGAGGCATGAGCAGACTCGATAGACCATAAGGCCTAATCTGCTGGCGACTTGTATGTTAGTATGTTAGTAAATAAATAAAGTGTTCACTTTGATAAAGGGTTCTTAAACTAGGGGGCATAATCAATGAATCTGAATACTAGGGCCCAGATATTCAAAAGTGCACCCAGTATGTGCGCTATGGATTGTGCAGCACAATGCAGATGCAGATGGAAATGGACACCACATTCAAAAGATGCGCCAATGACATACGCTGGTGGAAAGCACACTGAATGTAGCAAAGATGTGCCATCGCACAACCAGACATGCGCTGGAGCAACCATGAGTATGCAAGTATGCAGAAGCCAGCAGGCTGAGCACGCACAACAGGCAAAGGGGAGCACAGGCAGGGCTGCACAAGAGCAGAGTGCCAGGCCAGCAGTGGCAGACCCAAACCACAAGGACACACTGGCCAGGACGCACCGCAGAGGCACCAGGCCAAGGGCCATACAGGATGCCAGGCTGCCAACACCAACCCATGTCATGAAGCACACCAACCCACCCGCCATGAAGGCATTCCCGCTGGCAGGCCCATGCCAGTGCACCACCACCACAACCCTGACAGGCAGCACCGTATGGGACAGTGTCACAGCCATGGTGCAAGGTCACCAGGCACGCACAGTGGACAGAAGTAAAGGAGACAGTGATGCACAGGGGAACAAGGGGCAAATGGCACACAAACAGGCAGGGACACAGGGCACAGCACCACAATGCACTGGCACTGGCAAGGCAGCACAGCAGGTGGATGGCAGGGCAGCACAGGCAGACAGGGACAGAAGGCAGTAGACTGCGCACAGGGCAGGGGACCCACTGCCCATGGGCATGCGAGACACAGGACACGGCAAACAGGACCTAGCACACACAGCAGCACAACCCAAAGGACAGCAGTGGGACAGGAGGGACACGCCCAAGGGCACAACACTACAACTGCAGCACAGTGCAACAGGCTGTCTGCAAAGGGAGACAGACACAGATGTTGTAGAAAAATAATGATTTACTGCAACAAAACAAACATTGGTGTGCCAACAGGGTACACAGTAACAAATAGAAGGGGTCAATACAGGGAGTGGCAAAGCAGAACAATAGGGGAATGGGAATAGGAGGAAGTACAGAGGTGGGGTAGGTGGAACAATCAAAGTGGAGGAGGGCCGGGGAAGTCCATGAAACAGTAGGGATGGGACACAGAATCAATGCTGCTGCCATTGCAGCATGGTCAGCAATCTGCGCACCTCCTGGACCAATGTCTCAGTCACCTCCAGCTGGTGCTGTCCCACTCTGAGCAGCATAGTTGTGTGGCCAGTACCCCTCCGCATCAGCTGGTGGAGGATCAACAGGCCCCCCAGGATTAGCCCTGGCCTCTGTCTTTGGGCCTGTGGCCCAGCCCAACCTAGGAGAAGGGACAGAACAGGCAATAAGTGATGTGCAACAAGGATGCCAAGCCACCCACGTGTGTGCACTGGACAGCTGATGCAGCCACCAGTGGATGGAACCCACAATGGCATGTGCACAGTGGACAGAAACAGCTGACCCTGATGCACCCCACAGCCAGACTGCCAGCCCCCCCCACCTGGGGCGACATGCACCCACACCTCCGCAGTGTACCCCACAGTGCTCGTGCAAGTGCCCCCCGGGCGGGTTGTAAACACCCAGCAGCAGTCATACACCATGAGGGACACATGCACAGACCCACCCTACCAGGGTCAGCACCGGGGTGCCACCACACAGATGCCACATGCATGGTGCTGCCACACACTGCGCAACACAGCACTGGCAGTGGAGGCAGGCATCTACCCAAGCAGTGACCATGCATGGCGGCAGTTCCCAAGACTGGACCACAACACCCAACCCAGTCCCACACACACACCGTACACCATGCTGTACACACTCACCTGCCCGTCCATGCACCGATGCAGCTGCAGCACCACCACCATCATGCCGCAGTCTGTCCTGCCCTGTAGCAGCACTGGCTCTCCTGCAGTCCTCCAGTCCTGTGGATGGAACAGAGATACAGACATGAGTGGCATGCCATGCACAGCCCCCCATCACTAACACCATTCACACTGTTGGCACAGCACAGACAGGTACACTGACTTGTCTGTGGGCGCTGGTGTCTGGCCAACAGCACCACACATGGCAGAGGTGTGAGTTGCAGCACTACAGAACATGCAGCACCCACCAGCACTGAGCCCCCCCCCCCGGACAGCTGCACACGCAGTGCACCGGTCAGCACAGTTATTGGATGATGTGAGTATACGCAGTGCAGGTGGCTACCTACCTACCTGTAGCACAGTCCCCCATTGAGCTCTTACCTGCGGCCATCGTTGGCACACTGGATCATGCTGTCTTAGGACCCCATAACGGTGGTGGCACTGCTCCCCCATGTGCGGCACACCCGTACGGCACTCTAGCCCCGCCACTACCCTGTCCCACACCTGGGACCGTGGCACCTGAAGATCAGCTGACCCCAACAGCTGGTCTGCCACAGGCTTCACCAGGGCAACCAGGTTGTACATCTCAACCTCACTCCAGTTGAGAGCACAGTGCGAACGGGACCCAGACCCCAAAATATTGTAATGGTAGCAGACACTGCGAGAGCGTGACCACTGCAGCCTACAATGCATGCACATGGATCTGTACAGGTACAATGCGCAATATGGGGCTATGGACCACGGCTGTGCAGCACAGAGATGCACGATAGGTGTGTGCAGTGTGGAAGCTATTAGCATTACTGCACATGCACCACATCACGGCAAGGCGGAATTATGGGGCATGCCTGTGACCCATGTACATGCCATGCATGACCCTGTGCAATGTCATGCACATGCCAGTTGTGCAGTGTCCGGCAATGCATGGTCAGTGGCATAGCACATCTGGCACGGTTGTGCAATGGGCCCAGGCAGCGCAGTGTACCCAAATGTGTGGCATGTGCACATTGTTGCATGCACAATAGGGGAACATTGCACATCACACATAGCTGTGCAATAGGCCACAGGAAGAGGTGCCGTCAATGGTGCACATGTGCACTGCGCAGCTGCACACAGCACATGCGCTGGGAATGCACCAGTCAGTTGCTCTGGCGCATTCGTATTTCACAAGATGCAACTTGCAATATTCAGCTGGCATATGCAAATAGCCTCATGAGCCAATGCTAGGTGCAGTCGAACATATTAGCATCTCATTACAATTGCACTTCTGCTCATTTGCATGCGTTGAACCATAAAAGTGCCACAATACAGCACTGGACACTGGCAGGTATTGCAGCCATTGAAGTTTGGAGCAACACATGTTGTGAAATATCTGGGCTTGTTATCAGTGCTGCACTGTTTCAGGTTGGCCTGCCATGATGCTAATCGGGCCATTGTACAACTGTCCATAGGTAGCAACATGTCTGAGATGGAGGGAGCTGAGGAGCAGGGGCCTGCACAGACACGCAGGCCCAACTTCACGAAGGATGAGCAGCAGGCCCTGTTCGAGGCCTACCTCAACAGGGAGGAACTGCTGAGTGGGGTCACTGGCACCCCGCAGAAACGTGCCACCCGGTGGGAAGAGGTGGCAACCTACATCAATGCCCACGGCAGACATAATAGGAGTGCACAGGAGTGCAAGTAAAAGATGGGTATGGACAATAGGTGCATCAAGGAGAAGGTGGCCACCATCAGGGCATCCCACAGTAGAATGGGAGGGGGACCCAAAACCACCCCTTTACTGATGATGGGGGAGGAGATGGTGGCAGCGACCATCAACTGTGCCGCCATTGAGGGTGTACCAGGAGGAGGATTCCAGATGGGTGGCAGCCCTCACAGCACTGTGAGTCAGTGGGTGTCATATGTGGGTGTGAGGGTGTGCTGCCTGGCAGCATGCAGGCATGGCAGCAGCATTGATGCATGCCCTTGCATGTGTGGCATGCAGCAGTGCATGGCACACATGTGACCACCGTGCATGGCATTGTCCACCTGTGCGGTGGCACAGCAGCATGAGCACCATACTGTGTCCAAGGCCCATTCTCCAGAATGTGCAGCACTGTTGGCCAGCCCCACAGTGCTGCCTGCCCAGCAAACCAGTGGCACGGCATGGTCTACTGGGCACAGGTGGCCGCAAGGCACACAACTGGTGGTGTAGCCCTTGGGGGTGGGCGGCACATGCATGCCAGCCATCTGTTGCAGTGGCACCATGTGCTGCATCCACAGCACATGGCTGGCCTGGCATGTGCACCGCCTGTGGCATGTCCACCTTCTGTGATGCTTCACAGACATACCCTGTTGCATGCCAGCACTGTGTTGGTGAGCATGCCCCCACACAATAGTTATAGCTCTGTGTGCAAATGCCATCCTCAACACGTATACTGCTGTTGTGCTTTCCAGTTCCATCACGTCTCAGGGGTGAGTTGCATGATGCCACTGACAACACTGGACCCGGCGAGGCAGAGCCATCTATGTCCACAGGCGTCAGGGCCATGGACCATCAGTGACGGGCAATGTGTTGCTGCTGGACTTTCTGGGTCTTGGAGACAATGACTCCTGATGGACCTACTGCTCACGAGGCCCCACCGTACTTGTACTGGGGACACAGTAGGTGGGGCATCAGACACCAATGATGACCTGACACTGAGCCTGGGTGGCGGGACTGGACACGCTATCCAGGGTACAGGCCTGTACACAGGCAGCAGTTGCCTCCAGTGGCGGTATGGTGCCTGCACAGCTGCCCCCTGTCCATGGCACGCAGTAGTGTGTCATGCCGCCGCTGTTACCAACGAGGGGGGGTGCTTCCATGGATACTGGTGCCACGGGGAGGGACCAGAAGGCAGTTGGGCAGCGGCAGCGGGCTGTAGTGGCCACAGTGCAACACACATCAGGGGCCGCCGATGGGGCACCTGCACATTCCCCACCCCCTACGCGGTCCCCTGTGCAGCTTCCCCCAGCAGGGGATGCTGCAGGGCATACTGCCACACCCCCAGCAGGTCAGCATCTGCCCCTAGGATGCGCAAGGTGCTGACAGGCTGGATGAGCACACCAGGCTGCTGCGGTCATCCGTGGACAACCAGGCAATGCTCGGGGCTGAGTTCCACGCACTGTGAGTGGAGTTGCGCCACCTGTCCAATCATGCAGACATTGGACGTGCCCAGCTGATTGGTGAGATCTGGCAGCTGCAGGAGGCCACGACCACATTGATGGACCGCATTGCCAGTACCATCGCAGCCAGATTTGCATCGCTGGCATCCAGCTGGCATTGGCAGGGCACATAAGAATCCCCATAGTGCAGCATTAACACCACAGACCTGGCATCTGGTGACCCCAGCATGGCTGATTGCCGGGTTCTGACATGGCTATCCCAGACACACCTGGCAGTACTCTCTTTGCCGGCCTTTTCACACCTGCAAGCACCCGGTCATGTTCTCAGGCCTCTACCCCACAAGTGTGTTGAGTACATCTCAGTGGCTGTTGAGCAGCATGTGGCCGCCACGTGGCCGGTGGCAACCGTGCAACCGCAGTAGGCCTGCTGGTTGTGTTGTCCCATCCTGCTGCCCGCTGCTGTTGCCTTGTGCACACTTGGCTGGGAGTGCACTTGTGCATGGCAACACGCATATGTGGTGTGTGGCTCACCCTCCATGTGTGCATGCATGCATGCTGTGCTGCTGGGCCTTATGGCATGGGCTTGATGAGGTCAGCACTGTGCCGGCCTTGCCTGTGTGCCAGTGCATTCATTCTGATCCATGCACATCCAGCAGCACGTGTGTGTGTTGCCACATCACCCAATGCTCCTAACTGTACTACACACATGCCCCACTGTGCCCAGCTGTGCATCTCATGATGGTGCTGGTGTTGCTTGTGCAGGTCGTGTTGCGGGCAGCTCTGTTTCCAGCCCAGGGCCCGCGAATGTGTGCGTGTGCACACATGCCTTTGCACTGTGCTGTGGTTGTGTGGCTGTGTGTATGTGCTGTCCCTGTTTAAGTTTAATAATGATATACTGTAGCTTCCAGAGGAGACCAATGAAGTAAACTGTAGTATGTCAACTAAACAGGCCAGCGATCCAGGTTGTACTGGGAGCTCAGATTGCCCTCCATCAGTCAGGCAGCCACCTGGTCTCTGCCCACAACAGTATGTTTGCTTCTCCTAAGGCTTTGTACTACTGATAATGCCCACAAACTGCAAAAGGCACCAGAACTCTTATCAGTTGGACTTTCACCTGCTTACTGTCCTCGAGGATACAGTACACTTTGCCCCTGGGGCTTTGTACAGCTGACAAACACTCACCAACAAACAGACATCAGCCCTCCATCAGTTGGGCAATCATGAGTGTGCTACCCTTCAAGATCTCAGTATGTTTTCACTCCTTATAGCTTTGTACTGGTACTAACCAAGCCCTTGGGAGAGCTACCTCTTTTAGCTCCAGTGTCTCGTCAACCACTTACCAGGAGTTGCAGGTTTTCCCCACCACCTACATTATCCTTCTGCTCTCCCAGGAGACACCTTCACTTCACTGAACTAAGATACTGGCTAACAGCAGCACCTGAAGCCCAGTGTTTCATTATTTCCTCTAAGTCCTATGATCCAACCATCCCACCACCACATGGACACTTCATTTCCCATGCATATCAAACTCTGCTTGAGTCATGTAACCGGCAGACTAAAACAACACATGCACTAAACAGATGTGCTTCACTAACTATTAAACTACAAGACTACACGTAACTTACACTAAATTTTCTGACAAGATCCAGAAGCACTTAGGCCTGGTGTTACTACTCATCAACTCTAGCAACCAGACTCCTACATGACCTTTCTTCATTTTCAGATACTGTACTCACTCAGACCAGCTCAACCACAACCAGAATGCGATTCCAGACCACATCAAGCTTGGGCAGCACTACGTATCTCATATCCACTCCGTCTTATAAGAGCTTGCTTAAACATTCGGCTAGTCTAGTTAGCTTTTCGTTTTTCTTTCGGTGCCTGGAGGGAAGAAATAACTGAGGCCTTGGATCCCCAGAGGTTTCTCCACAACATTTTTTTCCTCTCCTCTCTGACTATGGATACAGTAATTCCAAGAGTTGGAGAGGGTCCTGCAGTTTATTATCCTAATCATTTGGCTCCTTACCAGAACACTATTGCCTTTAGCCATAGTTCTCTAACTATGGCACCTCTAACTAGTAGAAAATAAAGAGAATGAGCCAAAGATATGTTAATATTCAGTACACTACATTACCCTACACTTCAGAGATCAGGCGCCTAATGAATTGGAAGCTTTATGAGGTTCAGTGTTCAACTAATCTACTGCTCACCACAGCCACTAATAAAACCATCTGGAGCTGTACCTCAGAGCTCTAGACATTTTTCTCTCCCCCTTCCCACCACTCCTCCAGCTCCAGCATTCTCCAGAGTCTCATGGGCTCCTTAGAGGGAACTCTATTTCCTTTAGCTGTAGGTCTCCAGCTCTGGCACCTCTAAATGAATGGCAATAATGGAGAATAAGACAAGGGTACATTACATAAACAATACTACACTACCCTACACTTCAAAGATCAGCTGCCCAGTGAACTAAATCAAAAATAAATGAGTAGATCTGAATTTGGCACATTACTGATCAAGTATTTCCTGAGAGAAAAAAGTATCAGGATACTATACTAGGGCTTGAACTAAACTCCACTGGGCAGTCTGCTTTCTCCTATTGTCTCCCTTCCCTCTGGAACCTCCTCCCATCTGTGCTCCATCTTTCACCCTCCCCAACCTCCCTTAAGCACCAGCTTAAACTCCTTCCACCACCAACCCCACTCCTGTCAGCTCCCTGCCTGACCTGTCTTTCAATCCTCCCTCCCCAATTCATACCTCTTCCTTTGGGATGGTTGTATTCCTCCCATTTCTCTGCACTTTGATTCTTTTACCAGCTGCTTGATTCTGTTTCAGATCGTAGAGTGCATTTTTCACTCCTGATACCCATATCTTTTATGTTTTGCACCTTTGTCAAATTGCACTACAGTTGTTTGTATATTATTTGTTTATAAACATTTATTCTGTTGTAGTTAACATAGAAATATAGACTTTGATGACAGATAAGGACCACTTGGCCCACCCAATCTGCCCATTTCCCTACCTACTGGATAAGCTGCAGATTCTAGTTAACCAACAGCCTACTTCCTGCCACCCCCCACTACAATTGCCTTATGTCTGTCCCATGCATGTTTGAATTCCCCCACTGTTTTGTACCCAACAGCCTCCCCAGGAAGGCGATTCCATGCATCCACCACTCTCTCCGTGAAAAAAAATGTCCTCACATTACCCTGAGCCCATCCCCTCTATCTTTAAATTGTGTCCCTTGTTCTTACACATCTCTTTTCTGAAGATGCTACCCTCCTGGACTTTGTTGATTCCCTTGAGGTGCCTGAATGTTTCTATCATGTCCCCCCGTCCCTCCTTTCATCAAGGGTATACATATTAAGCTCTCTCAGTCTCTCTTCATATGGTTTCTGATGCAGACCCTGCACCATTTTAGTTGCCGTCCTCTGGACTGCTTCCATCCTGTCTTTGTCCTTGCGTAGATGAGGTCTCCAAAACTGCACACAGTACTCCAGATGGGGTCTCACCAACTGTCTGCACAGAAAGATAACCACTTCCCTTTTTCTACTTGTGATGCCCCTTCCTATGTATCCCAGTATCCTCCTGGCTCTCCTTACTGACTTCTCACATTGCTTACCAACCTTTAGATCATCTGATATGACTACCCCCAGGTCCCTTTCCATTTTTGTTGTTGTTAGTACCGCCCCTGCTATTGTGTACTCTTCTCCTGGGTTTTTGTTTCCCAGGTGCATTACTTTGCACTTCTTTGCACTGAATCTAAGTTGCCATATGTCTGACCATTCCCCCAACCTTGCCAAGTCCCTTCTCATCCTTTCTACCCCCTTGTGTATCAACTCTGTTACAGATCTTTGTGTCATCTGCAAAGAGGCATACCTTTCCTTCCAGACCCTCTGCAATGTCACCTATAAAGATGTTAAAGACAACTGGACCCAGTACTGAGCCCTGAGGTACTCCACTAGTAACCCCCCTTTCTTCGGAATGGGTTCCATTCACTATTACCTTCTGTGTCCTGTTGTGCAGCCAGTTTGCTACCCAGGCTACCACCCTCGGACCCACCCCCAGGCTGGCTAAATTGATTATTAATCTTTTGTGTGGGACTGTGTCAAATGCCTTGCTAAAGCCTAAGTAGACCATATCACAGCCCCTCCTGGTCTATTACTTTGGTCACCCAGTCAAAGAAATCAATTAGATGCATCTGACATTATCTTCCTGCTGTAAATCCATGCTGCATTGGGTCCTGTGCCCCGCTGGCCTCTAGGTACTCAACAATTCTTTCTTTCAGAAGTGATTCCATCATTTTCCCTTCCACTGAGTCAAACTTACAGGTCTGTAGTTTCCTGCTTCTGCCTTACTCCCACTTTTGTGAAGGGAATTACATCTGCCCTCCTCCAGTCCTCAGGTACCACCCCATCCTCCCATGATTTGTTAAAAAGTGTGGTCAGTGGTGTCACTAGGTCCTCCCTTAGTTCTTTTAGGATTCTGGGGTGAATCCCATCAGGCCCCATTGCTTTGTCCACCTTGAGTTTTAGGAGTTCTTTCAGGACTCTTTCTTCTGTAAATGGACTGGTGTCAACCCCCCTACCCAGAGTGCTTCTATTGTCTGGTTTAGGTAACTCCTCCTCATCTTCTTTTGTGAATACTGAGCAAATGTATTCATTCAGTATCTCTGCCTTTTCACTGTCTCCCTCTGCCCACCTCCCCTCTCCCTTATTAATCTTCACTATTCCTCCCTTAACCTTTCTATGCTCCCTAATGTACCTATAAAAGGTTTTATCCCCCTTCTTACCTGAATTGGCTATTTTTTCCTCGGTTTGGGCTTTTGCTATTCCGACTGCCTTCCTCACTTCTTTCTGCTTTAATTGATACAGTTCCCTGTCGTGCTCCTTCTGTGATTCCTTATACTTTTTGAATGCAGCCTTTTTCTCCTTAACCTTCCCTGCCACCTCTTTTGAGAACCATAGTGGTTTCTTACTCCGCTTTGTTTTCTTTATTTGTTTCATACAAAGGCTTTTTGCCTCTATGATGGCAGTTTTGATTTTTCTCCATTGTTCTTCCACTCCTTCTTTTGGGCTATTTGCTAGTGTATTCCTCAGGTATTTACCCGTTTAGCCCTTCTAAAGTCCAGTATCCTTGTTTTTGTATGGCTTGTCTCCATGGTTGAGCTTATTGTGAAGCACACTGTGCAGTGGTCGCTTGTTCCCAGATGTCTACTGACTTCTAAATTTGTGATCCTCTCTCCATTTGAGAGTACCAGGTCTAGTATTGCTCCCTCCCAAGTGGATTCTAACACTAGCTGTCTAAGGCCTGCCCCCTGCAGGGCATCGAGAATGACCCTGCTCTTGGATGTGGCTGTTGTACATGTCATCCAGTTAACATCTGGCATATTCAGGTCCCCCATCAACAGTATCTCCCCTTTTTCAGCCATTTTGAGAATGTCTTCTATCATTTTCTTGTTCATTTCCTCCCCTTGAGATGGGGGTCTGTATACAACCCTGTGCGGATTGTGATGCCATTCCTGTCTCCAGGTGACCCAGAGTGCCTCTTGTCCTCCCCCTTTACTTCTTAGTTCTGTAGCTTTGATCCCTTCCCTTATGTATAGAGCTACTCCACCTCCTCTTTTCCCCTCCCTGTCCTTTCTGTAGACTGTGTATGTTGACATCCCAGTCATGGTTCTCCGTGTACCATGTTTCCGTGACTGCTACAACATCCAATTGTTCATCTTCCATCAAGGCTACTAGCTCAGGAGCTTGTTTTCCTCTCCCCTCTGCCCCAGATTGCACCTAAAACGGAGCCTTGTCTCAGTGTGCCTTATCTGGTTACCAATTTTAAATAAATAAACAAACTCCTACTCTACCCTAAATATGCAGTGCAATTAGAGATGTTGTGAGTTTTAGTTTGCAGGCAAAGTTAAGGCGAAGTCGTGAAATCTGCCTCTGCAGATAATCTTGCAAAGTTTTTCTATTTAATAAGAATTCACCATGGGTGACTTCATCTGCCAGCTTCACCTGCAACTTCTCCTTGGGGTACACCAAGGCAAAGCTGGGTCAGAATGAAGCTACCTTTTTTACCTATGTCCCTAGTGACTACAGATGGTCACTTGCAACTGTCTGAACTCCAAAAGGAAGAGAGATCATCTGTCTCCTCCACTCAACAGTCGACAGCAGCATAAGTCCTTCTTCATGTTACCATGTGCACAGCGTCCGGCACCAGTGTACCCACAGCAACTGGGAGGAGAGCAGTGCGGCATCTCATCTTGGATGAAGTAAATGGACTGAAGTTCTTTTGACACAAGTAAATGTATATTTCTTTAAATGATTAAGGAAAACCATGACCATGAAGGAAGGAGACTGTATCACCTCATCTTGGATGAAGTAGATGGGTTGGAGTTCTCTTGTCGAAAGTAAATATTTGTTTAAATTATTAAAGAAAACCATGACCATGACCCTGTGTCACCTCATCTTGGATGAAGTAGATGTATATGCCCCCATGTAGCTTACTAGAACCTATGGGTAGAGATGCAGCAAATTTAATTTCCGCCGGTGAAGTGGACAGGTAACCACTTCACGTTATTTAACCTGGCGATGAAGTGACCAATGCAAAGTGCTCACTGGCGTTATCATTACCACTTGCGTTGCCAATAATGCCTTAAGGTGAGTAAGGTGAAGTGCCATGTAAATAGGCAGCCTCCCATCACATGACTTACAGTACTGTAAGTCACATGGTTTAGCCAGATAGGAAGGAAGTGAGTCAGAGAAGCTGTTTCACTTTCTCCTTTGTAGAGGAAAGCTCTGTGGAGAGAGAAGGAGAGATTTGGCACTTTAGTTCTTTACTGCAGCCACAACAGCTTTTTTAAAAGCTCTATCTTTGTTTAATTTTAGTGCTGTGCTTGTGATTTTTTTTGTTAGTGATTTTTTTTTAGAAATTTTGTTTTGTGCATGTGTGACTGTGTGTGTGTATGTGTGTGTGTGTGTGTGTGTGTGTGTGTCGGACTGACGGGACTCGGAGGAGTTGAGATGGAGCCCTTGGAAGGAGAGTCGGTGGCCCGTGGTTGCGATTGTCCGAGGAGGGGAGTGCGGACACGGGGTGGTTGTGTCAGGCTGGACCGCTCCTGATTTCTGGGTTCCCCGGTGCTGGCTTAAGCGGCACCAGTCACCACAGTGCGTGCTGTCAATGCACCTTGTCGCTCCCTGCCGCCATAACCACTGCTGGTAGATGTGGTACTCCAGCAGCACCCCTCCACTACCTCCTCAGCCACAGGAGTGGCCTTGGAAAATCCTGGTGGTTTAAGGAACGTGTCTGGTCCTCCACAGCTCCCCAGTGTGGGAGTTTTTGACTGTGTTGAGGGGACAGCACAGTGGTGGTGTGTGACGGTGCACCGTGGCTTCAGGGGTCACATTTGGGGACCGAGGCCAGTGCACCCACATGATGAATCACCACAGGGTGGAGTGGCAGGCTGCCACAGAGGGCCAGATGTCCACCTGCTGGCCTTCTGTGGCAGTGGCAGAAGTGCTGCTGATGAACAACATGTGCCTCACTGTCGCCAGCGGAAGAGGGCCAATGGAGCAGCTGCACCTCCCCCACCACCACAGCCACTAGCACCACCCTCCACCACCACTCCTGGATTTTCTCCTGCAGTGGACCTCGCCACAGTTCCTCTAACACAGTCAGACCTCACCTTGGTGTGGGCAGCCCTGGAGGAGAACAGTGTGAGGGTGGGTGCTGCAGCAGCAAGTTGGCACCATTGAAGCACAGCAGCAGCAAATAATAACAATGCTACACTTGCTGCTGGACCACCACGGCATCCCACGGCCACAATAAGATATTGTTTACTGCCCCACATCCCACTGTTGTGTTGTACTCTTTTTGTGTGCTTTTTCTTTGTTGTTGTTTAGTAATCCACATTTTCCCTTCCAGGGCAATCTTTCTTGCTCCACATAATCAATACAGTTCTGTGTAAAACTGCCCCTAATTTCATTACAGTGTGTCACATGGCGGAGGAATTCCCATTCAGAAAAGCCGCCCATATTCTACACCTCTTCTCAGCAACATTAGGACGTGACGCCAGGGAGAGCGCGGGTGCATGCTCCATTACAGTGAATATCCGATTGTCCTGCAACTTTCCGAATTTTTCTTTATATTATAATGGTCAGTTTGTTTTGAAATGTGTAGGCATGTTTCCCATAAGAAAAGCCTTGGTAGTGGAAATATTCCCACATTTCACCACAAAGTGAACCTTATAACATAACGAAACATTGGGATAGCTGCCGGACATTCACTATAGTGGAGCATGCACCTGCACTCCCCCTGGCATCACATCCTAACGTTGCTGAGAAAGGGGGCAGAATGTGGGCGGCTTTTCTGAACGGGAATTCCTCTGTCACATGACACACTGTAATGAAATTATGGGTGGTTTTCCCAGATATATATTGCACTCTGTGGAGCAAGAAATATTCCAGTGGAAGTAAGACCCCCACATATTAGGTTATGTGCATCACCATAACTATGTAATGTGGTGAATCTCTGTAAAGCAGCAGCGCAGCAATCTGTTGCTAACTCTGACCTATATTTTTTAATGCTATGTTACAAGTTCCTCTACTTACATCCTGACTGACTGGAATGATATGAGAATTTGCTAACTTAAGTGAGTCTGCTGTACTACCTTTTTCACATGTGAAATAACGAAAGTAGCATTCCTTTTAAATTGGTTCAACTTCTGACCAGGTGTTTGTTATTGTTTTCCTCTGCTTTTCTCCATTGCATCAATTAGTTGTTATATATCACTTCTGTTGTAAATTAACAATTATGCAGCAGTCAGTGTTTTATGACAGGATGGAAAAATATTTATTGAAAAACGGCTGCAAAAAAATACAAACCTGGTGAGAACTAGGGCTGTGCGAATACCTTTTCCCAAATATTCGGCCGAATATTCGGTATTTGGGTCCCAAGTATTCGTTATTCCATATTCGGCCAGAAAAGGTGTTTTTTTAAGGAAACTTTAAAAAAGCACTTCAGCAACACTATTAATCACCCATTGAACCTGGTATACCATATAGACCTCAATGACACTTCAGCCACCAACATTGAGCTCTCAGTAATGCAACACAAACTTCATGTGGCACACTCGGTCCACCACAACACACACATAGCACTCTGAAAACAATATCAAGCATTGCATTGGGTCAGCAGTAGAGGGTGTTCATGGTCACAGACACGGGGTAGAAGGTGCTTCAGCCATGGGCATAGGAATAGTGGTAGCAGTGGCTGCAGCAGTGGTGGCAGCTGAAAGTGTGGCTGCTGCAAGAATGGCACTGGTGGTGGTGAGAAGCACACTGGCTGTGGATGTAGCAGCCATGATGGAAGCAGTGGGGACACTGGTGGTGGTGTCTGCTGCTTGCTGCACAAAGCACGTATGCTCTAATTCCCCCCTAATACTGCACAACAGGATGTGACAGTGAACATACAGATGGACAGGCGGTAACACTAGCAGTAGTAGTACCGCTAATGGTATTAGTGGTAGTAGTACTATTACCAATGCTACAAGAACTAAAAGGCTTGCTTGGGGAGAACAATATTTGAGCCCACTGAATAAAGAGAGACACCTGTATGTCATTGTCTATGTAGTCTATCTCACCACCTTCTCTGGAATTGTATTATCTATCAATAATTTACAGTGTAGCAAGACCAGACGCAATTCAGTACTTTGCAGTAAATGACATGCCACAAAATATTGGATGACTGGAGGGCTTAATTGCCATTAAATTACACTGCTCCTTGCTGCATACTGCAGCATTTTACAGCAATTTTGCAAGATATTGCATTGCGTACTGTCTGGCACCACAGTATGAACTATGTTCTATAATCTTGCTGCAGTGTTTCATCCTTGGGTATGTTAGTTGTGGATTGTTTTGTTACAAGGGCATCTCAGTCTCATTCATTTTAACTTCACTTATTTATAGTGTGTGTTTCTTTAAGGGTTGTATATTCATAGCGTGTTTGTACATTCCTGACATGCACCCTGACAAAGACCAGGTTCTGGTCAAAGCACCAGGGCTCTATTGGCATCCTCCAGCCTTAGCACAAACAAATGTATTGGCAACTTTCTTTGTTCTACATAGATTGTTTGGGGGTTTGGCAGCCCAGGGACAACACTAGCTATAATTGTCTGGATGTGCTGTATGTTTGTGGTCTATCATCCTGTCCCTCACCACTTGGGGCCAGCGGTGCAGATACTTTGCTGGGGCTGGACCAAGCATGTTTGCAAGATTGCTAAAGACAGGATGGATCAGGTCACTATTGGTTACTGGGTAAAACACAAAATATTACTACATAGTACCTGTGTGTGTGATGCTGTACTTAGTGCTTGTGGAACTACAGTAATACATCAACCTTTCCAGTTATACTGCACCACAAAAAAGTAGCAGTAAAGAAAAACACTGCTACTAAGAAGGGGAAGAAAAGGGCAACCTATTTAGTCAAACATAGAACCGAGCAAGGAATAGACAGATGACATACAGTTAACTCAGGGAGACACGCCTGCCCCCTAAGTGCAATGGTTTAATTAACAAAACAACAATAAACAAACAAAAAAATGCATGTGCACAACTGTGCACACACAAACGGCACAGACTCACAGGGGGATATATTTCACAAGCACAGTTTAATTGTGTGCAATGGGCTGTAGAAGTGGGGGGGGGGGAGTCAGCCGCCGTGTCAGCATGGCTCAGTTGGTAGCACATCCACCTCTGGACCAGAAGGTCGTGGGTTCTCATCCCACACTGGGATTGAACTTGTACCTAAAAATCGCTGGCATCCGAATGCAGTACTGGGGGGTGCTGTACTGCTGGGGTGTGCCATCCTTCAGATGAGACATTAAACTGAGGTCCCTTCTGCCCATCCTGGTGGTGTCCAGGTGGAAGTAAAAGAACCCAGGGCACTCTTCGCAAAGAGTAGGGAACATTCCCGGTGTCCTGGCCAACATTCCCCTTCCCATAAACCGGTTCATGCAATTATCCAGGCTGTGCATGGGTGATGATGTGTGATATGGCCTCCACCACACATTCAGTCACTTCACTACCAATCTAGCATTGCTTGTAAAGCGCTTTGGGATACACTGTGTATGAAAAGCGCTATATAAATGCTGATTCTTCTTCTTCTTCTTCTCCTCATGTGTACAGGGATCTATCCCCAGAACCAGAGGAGACTAACAATACTAATTCAGTGGGTCAAGCCTGACTGGCTTAGAACTGAAGAAGTTTATTTCAAAATCTGTGTGCACACAGTTGTGCACATGTGTGGCCCTGCCTCATGAAAAAATATATTAAGCATGCACGTGCAGGGTGAAGCCTCACAAATAAAATATTTTGCACATATACAGCAAATTATAAGCAGTGACCTGCAGGAGGGGGAGTTAGCAGACACCCTCATCAGTCATGCAGGGAACCAAGCCTGGAACCAAACAACAGCAAAAAAACAAAACAAAAAAAACAACACAAAAATAAAATGTGCTCCACCCAAAAAAAATCACACTGGAGCTACGTCAGACAGCAGCAGAGAAGGGGTGTTAGCAGACAGCCCTCCTAGTCCCTGTAACTGAGTACAGCAATAAGGACAAAATACCTGTCAGAAAGCCAAACATTGCTTTCCTGACACTGATCAAAAAAACTATACTGACCCAAAAAAGCCTGTGAAGCAAAAATCAGTTTCTTTTTTAGCAAGTTTAAGGTCTCAAAAGTACTGCAGAGCAGCTCTCAGAAACCACTGTCTCCTGTCTTCTACCAGCTCAAAGTGAGGAAGTCACATGGTGTGCTTGCCTTTGAGCTCAAGAAACAGTTTTTGATTGGCCAACAAAGCTCTGTGAGACTTGGAAATCTCACAGAATAGTAGTTCCCGAATAGTGGCCGAATAGTGAACTATTCAGAAAATGCATCCGAATATTCGGGAAACCTACTATTCGTGGTATTCGGAAAATACTATTCAGCCCATGCACAGCCCTAGCGAGAACAATACTGAAAGGTGTCCTCTTTTTTTTTTTCATACTTGAAAAAAAGTCGTCAAGTAAGGAAAGCAGACATAAATTGTGAAAAGAAGCATGTCGTTCAAGTCACGGCTCAGAGATAACTAGTGGTGGCTGTGGCAGTGTAAAGTAGCATAAAAAAGTACAGTTCAAAACTGTGAGGACATTCTTGCACTGCTGCTTTAATTGTGAAAATGTCAGCATGACATCATCAGCTCACAGCAACAATCACAGAACACACGAAAGTGGCACAGAGTCCCCAGATTTTTTTATGCCGACCCAAAATGCATCCTGCTTGTCTGCAGAAAACTGACAAGTGGTTAGACAGTGAAATGGGAGTGTTTCAACACATACAAAGTCCCCCAGAATTAATGGCGCACTCAGTCATGCGCACAGAAGTGGCACAGAGTCCCCAGATTTTTTCTGCAGGCCCAAAATGCATCCTGCTTGTCTGCAGAAAACTGACAAGTGGTAACAAAGTGAAATGGGAGTGTTTCAACACATACAAAGTCCCCCAGAATTAATGACGCACTCAGTCATGCGCACAGAAGTGACACAGAGTCCCGAAATTTTTTCTGCAGGCCCAAAATGCATCCTCCGTGTCTGCAGAAAATTGACAAATGGTTAGACAGTGAAATGGGAGTGTTTCAACACATACACCAGTATAAAATTATGACTGTGAGTATTGTGTTGCTGGTCCAATGTGTTCTGACAGACGATTCGAGCAAATGCAATGTGATCATCTCAACTGGATTGAAGGGTGCCCTTTGGCTGTACACCAATAGTAGCCTTGGTGAGTATATCTATCTATCATATATATGTATATATATATATACATATATATAGATATATGGTTGTCAATTTTCTAGGTGGGGAGGGGGGTTGACAATCATGGACATGTACTCATGGTATTGTTCTCCATCACAGGTCACACAGAAACTGTTGGTGTGCACATTCAAGTGCTCAATGAGAATTTTTTGCGCTGAAATTGGAAATGGATAACTCTCAAGCACATGAAGGTAAGTATTTTTTTTTTCTGGGGAGGGGAATCATATTTGCAGGTTTCTTATTTTGTTACTTCTTCACAGATTTCATCAACATCCTTCTGGAGTCCGGTTGTTATGATGGTCATGGTCATGGAATGAAACGATTTCTGCATGTTGATATGTGTACTCAAGCTCGGGGGAAGGGAGTGCCTGATTTTGAAGAACTTTTTGGGATAAGGCCACTTTGACAGAACACCAAAGCATCTTGAAGTTTCCTAAAAAAAAGAAATGAATGACTTCTTACAACTTAATTGTTTTGTGTCCCTCCCTGGTTCTCACAACCTGTGTGCAATATTTCCTGCAGTCTTCACAACACAATGAAACGGATGAAATAAAATGTTCATACTTACCAGAATGGATTTCACATGGATATTACATTGCTTCCTCTTTGTACGGTACAGCTACAGTACCATTCCCATCCCAACGTCTTTTATCGATGGAGCCTTTTTTGGTTACCCTGTAAAAGAAACAAAATAAGTGCACCGTATGTGTTTTACCATTGTGGCTCTGAAAAGCCACAGAAAAGAAAAACATACAACTAAAGGAAGTGAAGCAGCATAACAAACATGAGTACACATACTCACTTTATCGTTTAAATATTAAGAAGCTTTGTGTCTGTGGCTGACGGATGTGGTGGCCAGGACAGACTCAGGCTCAGTGGTGGCAGTGGCTAACATCAGTCCCGGTGGTGGTGGTCCATGGGGGGCATACAGACTCGTGGTGGTAGACTTGCATAACATCAGTCCCGGCGGTGGTGGTCCAGGTGGCATACAGACTCACGCTCAGTGGTGGCAATGGCTAACATCAGTCCGGATGGTGGTGGTGGTGGTCCGTGGGGGGCATACAGACTCATGGTGGCAGACTTGGATAACATCAATCCCGGTGGTGGTGGTGGTGGTCCAAGGGGCATACAGACTTGGGCTCAGTGGTGGCAGTGGCTAACATCAGTCCCAGTGGTGGTGGTGGTCTGGGGTGGGGGGGGTTTGCACACCGCCTTTTAAATACTGCACTTAAACCCTGCCAACATTAACCACATCATCATCCTCATAAAGAAAACTGCCCTCACAGTCATCGATGTCTGAAGTTTGACCACTGGGAAATTCTTTCTCCATTGTGTCGTCATCTATGTCAGTGGTGGGCCGTTTCAGGCAGCCACTGCCAGTGCCACCAGGATGCTCCATTTCCACATCAGCAAGACCACCATGACTAGTCCGGGGTACGAATATTGAGGTTGCAGTCTGTGCTGGTATGTGCCTGTCATTCATTTTAATGAATGTTAGCAAACTAACATTTGCAGAAGACAGGTTTGTCCGACGATCCCTGACTATTGCACCTGCTGAGCTGAATACCCTCTCAACACTTACACTGGAGGGTGGGCATGTGAGGTACTTCAGTGCCACTGCAGTCAGTTCTGGCCAGTCATTGACCTTTCCACTCCAGTACAAAAGAGGATCTTCACTTATTGTCAGATGCCTGTTTTCAGACAAATATGACACAACCATTCTATGTGCCAGTTGTTGATGCATCATCCTGTTCTCCTGAATCATTTATTTCACAAATACCCACTTGGGACAAAGCCTCCCAAAGCAGGTTGACGCCACCCACTTTGGATGACAGACCACCTGGAACTAGAATCCCCTTACTCTTGCATGATATGCTTGATGGTCCTCCAGCTACACCTTCAGCTGGATTATGCGGTTGAGGTTTGCTTACCTTGGCACGTGAATTCTGTGCCCCATGAACCAAGCGCACCAGTTGACCACTGATATTTTTTACCTGTTCAGGCCCTCCCTCCAGTACTGATGCAATTCCACGTTTGTATCGTTGGTCCAGCATTGTTGCCATGGCAAAGTTGTCACTACGCTGAATGCTCACAATGTGACGATTCTGGTCGAATTCTGTCAGCATGAGTTGCAGCAACATAATGCTACCACCGTCTCCGGCAACATCAAGGCTATGCTGTACATTCACCAATGTCTGCCTCAGCACCCACAGCAGTGGAATTGATTGGCTAATGGAGGCAGACTCACCACTCGCTGCCTGTGTGGCATGTTCAAAAGGCCGCAAAATTGTTATTACAGAGTCCATGAGGTGCCACTGTTCAGTCGTCATAGACATGGAGGCCCCGGAACTGTCACAGCTAGTGTGCATAACAAGATATTCTGAGATAGCTTTGAATTGTTCATACAACCTCTCTGCTATGTATAGCGTGGAGTTCCATCAGGTGACAACTTCCAGCTTCAAGCGGCGCTGAGGCAGGCTGTTTTGTATCTGCAACTGCCGCAGGTGGTCACGGGCCTTTCCAGATCTTAAAAAGTGAGAGCAGATACGTCATGCAATGGTCAGCATTTGCTTTATGTCAGGGTGCTGCAGAAACTCCTGAACCACAAGATTTAAACAGTGGACCATGCATGGAACATGAAAAAAAACACCATTCGTGATGCATTTCACCACATTTGACCCATTGGCACTTGCTATGAACCCAGCTCTCAGGGACAGAGGGTTCAGCCATCTGTCAATTTCAGTCAGCACCATGTCCAACATGTTCTCACCAGTGTGTGAACAGGTCACACTGTGCATAGCAATTGTTGCATGCTGGCGAATTCCAGGAAACATAGAAACATAGAAGTTGACGGCAGATAAGGACCACAAGGCCCATCCAGTCTGCCCATTTCTTTTTCTACCTTATAAATGTGCCATTGGCCTTTGCTCTGTCAGTGATCTATCTATTCATACTCATCTGTATTGCTCCCTTTTGCCTATCCCATGCCTGTTTGAAGCCCTGCACAGTATTCATAGCCACCACTTCCTGAGGTAGGCCGTTCCATGCATCCACCACCCTTTCTGTGAAAAAGTATTTCCTCACATTCCCCCTTAATCGGCCTCCCTCTAATCTCATGCTGTGTCCTCTTGTCCTGCTATTTTTCTTATATTTAAACATGTTAGACTCTTTCACCTTGTTAATGCCCTTAAGATGTTTGAATGTCTCGATCATATCACCTCTCTCCCTCCTTTGCTCAAGGGTATACATATTGAGCTCGGTTAATCTGTCCTCATATGTCTTCTGATGCAGTCCCTGCACCATTTTGGTTGCCCTTCTCTGGACTGCCTCAATTTGGTTAATGTCCTTGTGAAGGTGTGGCCTCCAGTACATGCAGTACTCCAGATGGGGCCCTAACCAGTGTCTTGTAAAGAAGGATTATAACCCCTCTCTTATGACTTGCAATACCCCTACTAATACACCCCAACATCCCTCTAGCCTTACCTACTGCTTTAGTGGTCTGCTTGGATGATTTCAGGTAATCTGTGATGATGATGCCCAAGTCTCTTTCTTCCCTTGTGATTGCCAGCAACTCCCCTCCCAACCTATAGGTGGCTTCAGGGTTTCTCTTTGCTATGTGCATGATCTTGCACTTCTTTGCGTTAAACCCCAGTTGCCACTCTTATGATTGCCATTTTATCCAGATCTCTTCTCATTCTGCCCACCCCATCTGGATCATCTACTCTGTTGCAGATCTTGGAGTCCTCTGCAAACAGATAAACCTTACCCTCCAGTCCATCTGCAATGTCACTGATGACAATATTGAAGAGGACTGGCCCCAGGACTGATCTCTGATGTACCACACTTGTGACTTGCATCTCTTCTGACTGTATACCGTTTACCACCTCTCTGTTTTCTGCCCACCAACCAGTTTGCCACCAAGTTGACCAACCTCTGACCCACCCAGAGCCTATCCAGCTTATTAATCAATCTTCTATGTGGAACAGTATCAAAAGCTTTGCTGAAGTCAAGGTAGACAATATGAACAGCACCCCCTTGGTCCACCACTCTGGTTACCCAGTCAAAGAAATCTATGCGATTAGTTTGACAGGACCTTCCTGTTGTAAACCCATGCTGCCTTGGATCCTGTGCACCTATGCATTCCAGGTGTTGCACTATCCTTTCCTTAAGGAATGCCTCCATAATCTTGCCCACTATTGAGGCAAGACTGAGTGGTCTGTAGTTCCCTGCCTCCTCCCTGCTATCACTCTTGTGGAGCAGGATCACATGAGCCCTTCTCCAGTCTTCTGGGACCTCTCCTATGCTCAGAGACTCACTAAACAGTTATGATAATGACTCTGCTAGTTCCACCCTTAGTGCCTTTAGTACCCTGGGGTGTATGCCATCAGGTCCCACTGCCTTGTCCACCCTGAGCTTAGCGAGCTCTTGTAGGACCCTTTCTTTTGTAATGAGACTAGTGCACACCTCCCTCCCCAAGTCCATGGTGCTGAGCTGTGGACCCTGCCCTACCTTCTCCTCAGTAAATACTGAGCAGAAGTATCTATTTAGGATAGATGCTTTTCCTTGGTCCTCCTCCACACACTCCCCCTTATCCCCTTTGATCTTAGCAATACCCCCTCTGGACTTTCTTCTTTCACTAATGTATCTATATAAAGTCTTGTCCCCTTCTTTTACTGTTCGTGCTATTGTTTCCTTGGTTTGGGCCTTTGCCTGCCTTACTGCCTTCCCTGCTTCCCGGAGGGAAGTTTGGTATGCCTCCCTATCTTCATCCCGCTGCATTCTCTTATATTTCCTGAAGGCCAGCCTTTTGGCTCTGACCTTTTCTGCTACTGTTTTTGAGAACCAAAGTGGTTTCCTCCTTCTTTTGGCCTTGCTTTTCTCTCTAATACAATAGGATGTTGCTTCAAGTATTGCATCCTTAATGCTTGTCCACTTTGCCTGTATCCCCTCACCTGTATTTCTTCTTGCCAGGGCTAGCTTAACTCTGTTGGCCATCTTATCAAACTCAGCTCCTCTGAAGTCCCATATTTTTGCCTTGGAATGGGATGATTTAGTTCTAGTGGCCATATGGAACCATACCATGTGATGGTCACTGGCTCCTAGGTGACCTTCTACCTGGAGATCTGTGATCCTTTCCCTGTTAGTCAGTACTAGATCCAGAATAGCTCTGTCTCTTGTGGGTTGTTGTACCAGTTATTTGAGGCCCTCCCCTGCAGGCAATCCACTATGTGTCTAGTTCTGGCAGATGTTCCTGCTGGTATTGACCAATCTGTATCTGGCATGTTGAAGTCTCCCATTATCAGAACCTCCCCTTTAGCTGTCATGTTTTGTATATCTTCTAACTGTAATGTGTCTATGTCCTCCCCCCTGGTCTGGAGGCCTGTAGACAACCCCAGTTCATATGGCTGTCCCATTTCCTATTTCCAGGGTGAGCCACAGTTCTTCTGGCTCCTTATGTGTATTCAGAATTTCAGTAGCTTTGATATTTTCATTGACATAAAGGGCCACTCCACCCCCCCCCCCCTTTTTACACCTTGATCCGTTCTGAACAGTACATAGCCGGGTACTGAAATCTCCCAAGTATGGTTACTGGTGAACCATGTCTCGCTAATGGCTACTATGTCCAGTTTAGCCTCTGTCATTGTTGCCTGCAGGTCTGGGATCTTGTTTCCCAGACTGCAGGCATTTGTGTACATGATTTTTCATTGGCCAGATTTTAGTGTGTTAGTTGTTGGGCGAGGTCTGGCGTTTCCCCTGCGTCTCATATGGGGAGCCAGACCTTTTTCCTTACCTGGTGATGCAAATGAACTACAAATATGCTGAACTCCTGTTTGATCACTAGTTGAGGGGGGGAGGGGTGTTCTTCCCGTTCGGTGTATCGGGTGCTGCACCCCTCTCCCCATTTGCTAGTTTAAATATTCTACAAAGACATCAAACTTCTGCCCCAATGCACTAACTTCTTCCTTAGTCAGATGCAGTCCATCGAATTTAAAGAACTTTCGCTCCCAAAACTGTTGCCAGTTACCTACAATTTGTGTCCTTTTTCCTAGCAACAGCCCTTAAGCCACATGTTTAGCTCCCCTATCTCTCCTTCTCTGACCTTCCATCCATCTGCCCCCCTCTCCCACACTGGCAGGATCTCAGAGAAGGAGATGCAGGATGAAATGGATGACAGTTTGTCTCCCAGCCTGGTCAGGTGTTCCTTGGTCTCCACAACTGACTGGCTGGCGAGATCGTTAGTCCCTAGGTATACCAGGATGTCAATGTTTTCTCCTGCTTCCTGAACAATTTTAGCAATGTGGTCAGTGTTTCTCCACGCTGATGTACCTGGGAGACATCTGACCATTACCCCCCGGCTGGAGGTAGGTATCAACTCCCCGAATCATGGAGTCTCCTATGATCAGAAGTGTTTTGAATTTCCTTTTTGCTTTTTTTGTTTTGGTCCCTGTTTTGGGTGAGTTTTGTTGCTCTAGCTCCTGTGCTATAGTGTCTTGCTCTGCAGTGTCCTCTGCCCCTTTGTTTGATTTCTGAGATAGAGGCAGATACATGTTCGTAGTTTTTATATGGTTTGTGGAGGTGATACGTTGGAGAGCATTGATTGATGGGGCACCCAATTTGCTCCTCCTAACCACCTACCAACCTCCTGGACCAACTACCCTCAGCGGTCGAGGTGCTTCAATTGAATGTTGGGGAAATAGTAGGCAGTTCTTATAATATTATTATTTAGCTCAGCTGTGGAGGGAGCAGGGCCTGTGGCACTGGTGAGATTCTGCCCCTCTCCTCATGTCACAGTAGTGAGAGCCTGCCTCACCCTCCAGTGAGTGTGCTGCTGTCTGGACATGGGTGAAGTGGATGAGAATGGGCAGATAGCACGGGGAGCATGGGTGTAAAACTCTGCGAGCAGCCCACCATTATGGTTATGTCCCTGCTGTGTGTCCCTGTTTGCCCATTTTTGCAATCAGCCTAGGTCTCAATGGCAGAGTGAAACAGCCTGAAGAAGTGGTGTGGATGTCCAGCCTGAGGTTTATCATCTGAAGTGCAGCAGTCAGGGGATCGAACCCCTGTAGCGCTATCCATCAATCTCAGAGGCAGAGGAGCAGGGAGATATTTATGCACTTCAGTTTTGCAATCTGTGTTATCTGGAACCGAGAGTGTGCAAAAGGAGGACACAGAAGAGAGTCTGGGCCACCCAGGGTACTCCAGCAGGCCTGATTCGGCCACGTTTGTCATGCTGCTGCCATCAGCCCAATTGGAAGTCTGATTTGGCTTCGAGACATTTTCAGTGGAGGTCTTCATGACCACATTTAGTCACTGGTGGTTGGGGTACTTGTGTGCCTGAGATTAATTCTGCAGTCTGTAACCCCTTCACTCTATGGCGTGGCTGTTGTTTCTCCAAGTTCTCCATTTAATGGACTTTTATAAACTTTTAATGCTGTTTGGACAATGGACTTATTTATTCAGCCACTTTAACAGTGATTAACCCTAATTTCACCCCACGGCTGCTGTTGCCTCGTCTTGGGCCCTCTCTGTTAACTCAAGAATCAGATAACACAGTCATCTGGTAATTTCTGTGCTTGTGGCTCCCCTCCCCATGTACTTCTCCACCACACCCCTAGACACTGGGGAGGGGGTCTACAGATGTATTGCAGGTCACTTAATGCAAGTAAACCTAATTGTTTAAATGATTAGGGAAAACCGTGACCATGAAGGAAGGAGACTTTGTCGCCTCATCTTGGATGAAGTAGATGGGTTGGAGTTCTCTTGACTCGAGTAAATGTAAATTTCTTTAAATGATTAAGGAAAACTAACCACAAAAGAAGGTAGACAGCTTGTGACACCCCATTTTAGATGCAATAGATGGGCTGGAGTCGAAGCAAGTAAATGTATTTTTTAAAAGGATTATGGAACATCATAATTTATTTTATCATGAATGTGACTTTTAACGTGACTGTGATCATTAGGGCTGCACAAACCTCTAAAAGTTCTACCTCGTGAACTTTCTGAGTGGAACCCAAAAAAGTTCTACCTGGTTCTACCAGGCAGAACCCAGTAGAATTGGGTTCTACCAGGTAGAACTGGGTTCTACCCATTGGTGCCAGAATGGTTTAAAAAGTGGTAGGGCCAAGGAAGTAAGGGGTAAATTCTCCCCTATTAAATACATTAATGTGATTGCAAAAACTGATAGGGCCACTTATGAAAGTGGTAGGGCCGTGGCCCTAGTGCCCCCCCCCGGTTCCGGCACCTATGGTTCTACCATTTATAACCAAGTAAAACCAGGTTCTACCAAATAAAACTAGGTTCTACTAAGTAAAAAAACAGGTTCTATTAAGTAAAACCAGGTTCTACATGGTATAACCTCCCTGACTAGGCTCACTGATTCCATCCTCACTGGGATGGACAGTGGTTAAATCACACCCGCCATCTTTGTCAACCTAGCCAAGGCTTTCAACACTGTCTCCCACTGTATCCTGTTACACTCTCTCTCTGCTGCAGGCTTGTCAGTTGCCACCACAACCCACAAGCTGGTTCCATGCCTACCTGGTAGGTCAGACCCAGTCAGTTAGAATAGCACATTCCATATCCTCACCCCTCCCTATCAACACAGGGATCAGTGTTGGATCCCATACTCTTCTCTATCTTTTTCAATGACTTACCATCTGTCTGCATATCTACCTCTATTCATATGTATGCAGACGACATGGTCCTTTACACCTCCAGCCACTCCCTCACCGATGTTGCAACCAGACTTCAGAACGATTTCAACAACATTCAGCGATGGTAATGCTCACAACAGGTTTTCCTAAATGCCAAGAAGACTGTCTCCATGACCTTCGGCACTAGGCAGAGACTTTCAAGGCTCCCCTCCCTACCTACTTTCCACATCCTCAGTGTGATGATCCTCAAGAACACCTCCTCATTCAGTTATCTGGGGGTTTGGCTTGACCAGCACCTCACCTTCCCTGATCATGTGGACGCCATCTTTAAAAAGCTGTGCCCCAAGTTAGGCTCACTATTTTGGAACTAAAACTGCCTCCCTCTCCCGGCTAGGCATGAACTTGTCCAGAAGATAATCCTCCCCATCTTTGACTACTGTGACATGGTCTACGGTGCCAGGCATAAGACCTCCCTAGCCAGATTGGACTTCCTCTTTAACTCCTTCTGCCGCTTCGCACTTGACACTCCTACCCTCACTCATCACTGTCAACTTTACCACACTTTGACTTTACCATCTTTTGATAACAGACATCTCCTCCACTGTACTAAATTCATCTCCAAATTCTGGTTTGACGCCCTCCCTACTTATCTCAACTCTTCCCTAAAAATCCCCCCAGCACCACCCATTCACTTAGGTCCTCAGGTTCCCGTACTTTAGGTGTCCTGTACCGTCTGACACTATCGGCCAGGCAGCCTTCCTCGTGCGCTCCCTAAACTGTAGAATTCCCTCCCCATTCACCTTTTCTTCTTCCCTTCTCTATCTCCTCAGCCTTACACAATTACCTGTCTGTGAATTGCAAGTGCAACTGAGCAGACCATGTTGCACCTAAATGGGCTGTAATTGTTATCCTATTACCGCACTTGTGGACCTTCTGTTCACTATGATGTAATGGAATGTACATACGAACTGTAATTTTTTGATGCCTGTTACGGCTTGTTAATTGTTCTTTACTTGGTAACATACCCTATGCATAATTGGCACTATATACTGTTTTGTTATTTGCCTATGACTTATTCGTATGTCTTCCAATTCCCATATATTGGTAATGCATGCTGTTGTGTTGATTGCATTTTATTGTATGCCTTCCAACTCTCCCACCCACCAGGACGCACCATGAGATGAGCAACTTGTTGTTCAGTGTGCCCTTCCTGATGAAACTCTTAAATAAATAAAAGTATATAAATAAATAACAAGGTTCTATAATATAAAATGCAAAAAAAAAATTCACCTGGTTCTACTTAATTAAGAAATCCACAGAAGTATTGTTTTTTGTTTAGGAAAGTATATGTAGTGTAAGAATGGTATGTACAGTTAAGTATTGCAAAGCTTTGGTGCATAGGATTCTGTCTCAGTGGTCGAAAGCTTTGCAAAACTTACCATTCTTAAAGTTAGAATCTTAGTACTACATCTATATTCCCAAACATGCAAAATAAAATATGTGGATTTTTTTTATAGTTAAGTAGAACTAGGTAGAATGTGGTTATATATTGTAGAACCACCTGGTTACCCAGTAGATGCTGTAAAAAAGTGCTGAAACAGATTTAGCAAGCGACGTAGGTCAGGGATGATTTATGACTCATATCATCCCTGACATCTTTAGCTTTTTTAAATCTGGTTGCAGGCAGCCTAAAGGGTTAACCCCCTGAGCTACACCCTGTTACAAGAATTTTAAATCTTCCCCCACTGTTAGACCCAGGTACTGATAGAACTCAGTTCAAAATGACTAGCACTCCTGGAAACTATAGCCTCAGCTGCTATAGTACCAAATAAGTACATGGACAAAAGTTTGAAGTAGAAAATGAATTTAATCCACACAATGTGGTAAAGCAAAATGCTACTGCCAGCACTTCTGCAACTCACCTTCCTCAGTGCCCCCGAGGAAAGCAGGTGCTTTGACACTGGGCAGTGTGCATTTTACCTACTACGTTAAATTAAATTGTTTTTCACTTTAAACTTTGTCCATGTGGAAGTTATTATTTAATACTATAGCAGCTGAGGTTATATACCAGGAACGCCAGTCGTGTTGAACTTTTCAGAATCTGAGGGTGGTCCCCTTTCTGACTGAGCAGCTTCTGCTTGAAGCCTGGCACAAGTAGTAACCCCCTACTGAACTACTAATAAAGCCCAATGGCTGTGGGGATGGGCCATAAAGAAATGTAGGGGTGTTAGGCATCTAGCATTCATTTGGGGTGTTCTGTTATTCTGAATAACTGCCAATATATTCAAATACCTGGGCCTCACCCTCAACAGCTCCCTCTCATACGCTGCTCATATTGATCATGTGGCCACTACACCTAACAGGAAGCTCAGCCTGCTATATAAGCACTGCAGCTGCCTCTCCGATAAAGCCCTCCAGCTTACCATAACCAGCTCGGTCTTCTCAACTATTGATTATGGCCTTGCATTCTACAGTGCTGCCTCTGACAGCACCCTCAGGTGACTCACCACCATGCTCAACAAAGCCTGCAGACTTGCTCTTGGAGCACCACGCCAGACCCATACCTGCCACCTCTACCAGCAAACCGGTTGGCTAAATCTGAATGACAGGGCCCACTACCAAACCTGTCTCCTTGCCAAAAAGCAACTCTGGGCCTTCTGCCTCCTGAGCCCACCTCCCTCATACACAAGGTTGCACCAACTAGGACCACAAGAACATCCAATAAGATCTCTATCAAGATCCCCTACTGTTGCACCACCCAAGGTCAGCGCTTCTTTGAATAATGGGCCCCTCTATGGCTTACCTCACTCCTACCTGAAATAGCCACTATTAGCAAGACTGGCTTGTTCAAATCTGCACTTTGATCCCACCTATCCACCCTTGAGATATGCACCTGTCCTACCTGACCAACCCTCCTGGTTATAATTCTGACTACCCCGCCTTAGCGCACTTAAACAGTCACCCATTCTGCTACTCCCCACTCCCACCTCCCCCACCAACCCCTTCCCCTGACCTCAGATCAGTCCCCCTCACCATCCCCTTTCCTTATTTACTAACCCAGTCCTCCCACCCCCTCACCCCTCCTGACAAGGCGACCACATGCTAGTGGTTCCGCAAGCTGTACACCACCCTAGTTCCCCCTCCCTTCACTCATGTTCCTACCTCCCACCTCCTCCCCACTCTCTCATGCCAATTACTGCTGCTGCTCTGACTCTGCCTGTTTATTTATGGTACTATCCCTTTCCCATGTACTCCTCATTCATATTACCAGTAACAATTTGTTGAATGTTCAATGTAACCCTGTATTTTTTTTTTTACTATTATACGTTTGTATTTTCTACCTGAAGTGGAACCTTTGTAAATGAGCTTGTAGCTCAAAGGCTGTAATCTAAGAATTCAATAAATAAATAAAATAAATAAAATATTAGTAATGTGTTACCCACCTCGTTTTCTCCTTTCCCTCTAGTACACTTTCCTGCCCTGATCCCTATACCTTCCATAGGTAACTATGTTAGTATTACTTAATCTGCCCCTTTCTCATCTTTACTCAGATTAATTGAAAAACCCATAACAGTATACTGTACCATCTGTAAATTTTCTTTATGATGCCAGGTGTGTGGTTTGGGATCTAACAATGGAGGGTGAATTGTATTTGTAAGAGGGAGTGTCCCAGGAGGTTTGGACTTGGAGTTGGGGAGGGGGGCTAGAGAAAGGGAAAGGGAAAGGAAAGGGACATTGTTTAACCAGGAGTAGAACACTAAGCCTGAAGCTTGTTTCCAGATGTGACCTGGGAAACATAGAAACATAGACTTTGACGGCAGATAAGGACCGCTTGGCCTATCTAGTCTGCCCATTTCCCTACCTACAGGATAGGCCACAGATCCTAATTAACCAACAGCCTATTTCTTCCTACCCCCCACAAGAACTGCCTTATGTCTGTCCCATGCATTCTTGAATTCTCCCACAGTTTTAGACCCCACAACCTCTTCAGGAAGGCTGTTCCATGCATCCATTACCCTCTGTGAAAAATACTTCCTCACATTGCCCTGAACCGCCCCCATCTTTAAATTGTGTCCCCTTGTTCTTGCCGTCTTTTCTGAAAGATGCTACCCTCTTGGACTTTGTTGATTCCACTGAGGTACTTAAAAGTTTCTATCATGTCCCCCCTCTCCCTTCTTTCCTCAAGGGTATACATATTAAGCTCCTTAAGTCTCTCCTCGTACGGCTTCTCTTTCAGACCCTGCACCATTTTAGTTGCCCTCCTCTGGACTGCTTCTATCCTGTTTATGTCCTTGTGGAGCTGGAGTCTCCAGAACTGGACGCAGTACTCCAGATGGGGTCTCACCAACTGTCTGTACAGCGGGATAACAACTTCCTGTTTTCTGCTGGTGATGCCTCTCCCTATGCATCCCAGTATAATCCCAGCCCTCCCTACTGCCTTCTCACATTGCTTGCTAACCTTAAGGTAATCTGATATAATTACCCCCAGGTCTCTTTCCTTTTTTGTTGTACAGTAGTTACTACCTCCCCCCCATTGTGTATTCTTCCCCTGGGTTCTTGTTTCCCAGGTGCATTTTTTGCACTTCTTTGCATTGAATCCTAGCTGCCATACTTCTGACCATTCCTCCAACCTTGCCAAGTCCCTTCTCTCCTTTCCACACCTCCTTGTGTACCAACCCTGTTGCAGATCTTTGTGTCATCTGCAAAGAGACATACTTTTCCTTCCAGTCCCTCTGCAATGTCATTATAAAGACATTAAAAGGACTGGACCAACACTGAACCCTCAGGTACCCTCTAGTAACCCCTCTTTCTTCAGAGTGGACTCCATTTACAATTATCTTCTGTGTCCTGTTGTCCAGCCAGTGTTTACCAGGCTACCACCCTGGGACCCACTCCCAGGCTGATTAATTTGACTATTAATCTTTTGTGTGGGACTGTGTCAAATGCCTTGCTAAAGTCTAGGTAGGCCATGTCCACAGCCCCTCCCTGGTCTACTACTTTGGTCACCCAGTCAAAGAAATCTATTAGATTCGTCTGACATGACCTTCCCGCTGTGAACCCATGCTGCCTTGGGTCCTGTGCCCCACTGGCCTCTAGGTACTCAACAGTTTTTTCCTTCAGAAGTGACTCCATCATTTTCCCTACCACGGAGGTCAAACTGACAGGTCTGTAGTTTCCTGCCTCTGTCTTGGTCCCACTTTTGTGAAGAGGAATCACATCCACCTTCCTCCAGTCCTCGGGTACCACACCATCCTCCCATGATTTATTAAAAAGAGTAGCCAGTGATTTCACTAGTTCCTCCCTTAATTCTTTTAGAATTCTGGGCTGAATTCCATCAGGCCCCATTGCTTTGTCCACCTTCAGTTTTAGGAGTTCTTGCAGAACCCTTTCTTCTGTGAAAGGACTGGGATCGACCCCTCCTATCAAGAGTGCTTCTGCTAATTGAATTAGGCATTTCCCCCTCCGCTTTTGTAAATAATGAGCAGAAATATTCGTTCAGTATCCCTGCTTTTTCACTTCCCCCTCTGTCCACCAACCGCTCATTCTATTCAGCCTCACTATCCCTCCCTTTGTCTTTCTACACTCGCTGATGTACTGTACCTATAAAAGGTTTTATCACCCTTCTTAACTGAGTTGGCTATCTTTTCCTCAGTTTGGGCCTTTGCTATTCTGACTTCCCTCCCTGCTTTCTTCTGCCTTAACTGGTACAGCTCTCTGTTCTGCCCCTTCTGTGTTTCCTTATACTTCCGGAATGCTATCTTTTTCTCCCTGACTTTCCCAGCCACCTCTTTTGAGAACCATAGTGGCTTTTTCTTTCATTTTGATTTGTTTATTTGCTTCACACAAAGGCTTGTTGCCTCTGTGATGGCAGTTTTGATGATTCCCCATTGTTGTTCCACCTCTCCTTCTAGCCTGTTTGCTAGTGCTTTTCTGAGGCACTCTCCCATCTTGCCAAAGTCAGCCCTCCTGAAGTCCAGTACCCTCACTTTTGTATGGCTTGACTCTGTAGCTGAGTTTAACGTGAACCACACTGTTTGATGGTCACTTGTTCCCAGATGGCAACCCACTTCTAGATCTGAGATCCTCTCACTGCCCCCATTTGAGAGTACAAGGTCTAAGATTGCTCCCTCACAGTGGGTTCCGAACCTAGCTGTCTGAGGCCTGCCACCTGTAGGGCATCGAGAATGGCCCTGCTCTTGGATGTGGCTGCAGCAAATGTGCTCCAGTTAACATCTGGCATATTCAGGTCTCCCATCAACAGTATCTCCCTTTCTCTGCCATCCTAAGAATGCCTTCTATCATATCCTTGTCCATTCCCTCCCCTGGCATGGGGTCTGCACAACTCCTGTGCGGATTGTGGTGCCCTTTCCAGTCTCCAAGGTGACCCACAGTGCCTCCTCTCCTCCCTGTTTACTCTTTTGTTCAGTTGCTTTCATCCCTTCCTTTATATAGAGAGCTACTCCTCCCCCTCTTCTCCCCTGCCTGTCTCTCCTGTATGTTATGTACCCTGGTATGTTAACATCCCAGTCATGGTTCTCTGTGTACCATGTTTCTGTGACTGCTACGATATCCAGGCATCCCGCTTCCATCAAGGCCACCAGCTCAGGGAGCTTGTTGCCCAGCCTACGGGCATTGGTACTTATTACCCTCCATTTCCTGATGGCCTTATTCCTTTTTGCCCCATCCCTGTCCTTCTTGCCTTTGTCACTTTCCCCATTTACCCCTGCCCTTCTCCTTATCAACACCTCTATGTTGATGTTTACCTCACTTACTACCGTGATTTTTTTGGGGGGGCTAGGATTTCCCTGCTCCTTTCCAGTGCCTCCCCCCTTGACTAGTTTAAATGCTTGCCAATGAAGCATTTAAACCTATCACCTAGGATCCTGGTTCCTCTCCTGTACAGATGCAGCCCATCATGCCAGTATAGGCTTGCATCACTCCAGGTGGACCCCCAGTCCCCAGTGAAGCCAAATCCCTGAGCTCCACACCAGTTTTTCAACCGCTGATTGAATCCCATGGTGCGGAACACCCTAGCCTCTCCTACGCCATAGATGGGCAGCACCTCCGAGAAGGTTACCGTGCATGCTACTTGTCTAAGGCCCCTCCCAAATTCCACAAACTCTTCCTGCACTTCTCTCATCCCTTTCTTAGCCAGGTCATTTGTCCCTAAGTGGACAATGACATCCAGCTCCTTCCCCTGTGCAGCTGCTCCAGCAATCCTGAGGATTCACTCCCTGTCCCTCCAAGCCATGGCACCAGGCAGGCACCTTACCTCCCTCTCCCCTTCCTCTCCCAGTTCTACCTTCCTAACAATGGAGTCCCGCATCAGGAATTGTTTCCTTCCCCTGTGGGGTCCCCTGTCACCCTCCTGTGGGTCTCCTTTGTGGAGGTTCCCAGCATCCTCCTTGGTCTCCACTGCAGGAGCACAAGAAAGTTAAGTGACTTGCTCAGGATCACACAGTATGCACCTAGGTGATCATGAGCAAGTCACGCAGTCAAGTAAGATCAGGGATTTTTTTAATTGTCATGATGGTCAATTAGTGCAGTATGTGGGAACAGCATTTTTAAAAATATATTCTTTTATTTTCATTTTACAGGCTATGATGAAAAAAGTTTTATCTGGTGGATGGCTCCTTCAGATCAAAACATGGGATGTGTCATTGGGTGCAGCATTAAAATTGGGAATGTATTGTAAAGTTGACATTTGACAGTAAAAGCAATTATTAAAATTAATTTCCCATCTGGAGTTGAACCAGAAGAACAGTTATTTATTATTTATTTATCTTATTATTGCTTTTGTTTGTTAACAGCCTAGTAAGTATTTACTGAGTGTATATTTTGTCATGAAAATCCAATAAAAACAAATGGATGAAGAGCTGTGTGACAATGTGTAGTAATTTCTGGTTGTTTTAGCTGAACCGCAGTATGTAGTGGTCCAGATTGGGCCTCAGTGGCATATGAGAACCAGCAGTGGATGTTTGTTTCTGAAATTAATACAAGTCCAGGAACAGAATGAAGAAGACAAGACAGAAGGACCTACCAGTGGAGGATAGACAGGTGGAAAGGCTAGTGGCTACTAGTGGCAACAGAATCCCTCACCATCATCATCATCATCAGCGTGGCATGCCATCCAGGTGCTGTCAGCCTGCATAAATTTAAGACAGTATATGTTTTTGAACTGTGGCAGGTTCAGTTTAAGAAAAGTGAGCCTTTCTACATTCTGTGCGGAAAGACATGTTCTTTTGTCATTCGCTATTGCTTCAGCAGCACTGAAAATTCTCTCAGAATATGTACTTGCGGGTGGGCAACTGAGGTATTCAATTGCGATCTCAGTTAAAGAAGGCCACATAGATTTTTTTCTGTTGCCAATACAGCAATGGTTCATCACCTGCAGTAGGATGCGCAGTCTCTTCCACATAATCTGTCATCATTTTCGCAGCAGGGACTTCTGGTACCCCAATAGCCAGCTGAACCTTTCCAGCTATCTTTATCAGACCAAAGTCTGACAGCATGTCCCACAGTGGTTTGTCCTCTTGTGGTGTAGCAGCAGTTCTGGTTGGTGTTTGACAACAAAAAAACATCAGTAGTGGTGGTACCACCATCAGCAGCAGCAACGGCAGATTGTGTTCACTTCCTCTCCACCAGATCTTGTTCAGAATTTGAATGTTGCCACAAGGGCACTGATGATGTACTACTTTTCTCAACTATATGTGCTGACACTTTCTCAATTAACAGCTCGTGATAGTATTCCACGTCTTTAAAGTCATGCAGTTTGAAGAATGTCTCAACTGCATCCTTAAACCGAGGATCGAGAAGTGTGGCCAAAATGTAATGTTCTGCTTTGTACATATTTACAATGCGCTCATCAGCCAGGAAGGTTTTTAACATTTTTCCCACAAGGGATGCAGCATTGATGTCAGCAGTGTCAAGGAACTGTGAATCGAGATGCTCCAGTCTCATTCTGATGAGTGAGATTAAGGGTAATATCTGGCTTAGCCCAGCACCAACGGAGCTCACCACTCATGAAGCCTCTTCAAAGGGTTTAAGAATGCAAATAAGATTCTCCATCAGATGCCACTGATTGGGGCTGATATGCACATCTCCTTTCCCAATGCCATGTTGGACTGCATACAGATGGATGCTTTCTGATGCTCAAGCATTCTCGGCATCATATAGTAGGTGAAATTCCACCTGGTTGGAACTTCCTGGATCATCTGGAGGAGAGGCAGGCTGCTTTCTATTTGAATCTGCCACAACAACTTTCTGGCTTTAACAGAATGGCTAAAGTGGGTGCACACAGTGCAGGCAGCTGCAGTCAAGTTCTGAACATTTTGGTCTTCAATGACAAAGTCTTTTACCACCAAGTTAACAGTGTGTGCAAAGCATGGTACATGTGTAAACCTATCAAGCTTTACTGCTTTCATAATATTAGAAGCATTGTCAGACACTATAAACCCTGGTTGCAAGGACTTTGGAGTCAGCTACTTGGCAAACTTTTCTTTCAGGCCCTCCAGAAGATGTTCCGCTTTGTGATCTTTTCCAAAAACCATAAATATATAATGCTGCCTGCCTACGAACAGAGAAAGACCCTTGCTTTTTGCTGCTGCTGTTGCTGCTGCTACTGCCACCAGTGCCACAAGATGATGAGGATTAGGGAGAAAAGTTTACCGAATGGCCAGTCACAGCCATATAGTCAGTCGTCTGACCACTGGTCCCACATATTTGTTGTGACATGGAGCTTTTTGCCCACTGAACCTTTAAGAGCCTCAGACACACTGTTACGAACAGCATCATACAAGTCTGGGATGACAACAGTTGGGAAATAAGTCTGGCTGGGGACTTTATATCTGGACACAGCAATTTCCATTAGTGCTTTAAAAGCTGGGTTAGACACAAAGGAGAATGGTAGCAAGTCGGTGGCTATCATCTCTCCAATTGCCTTTGTTAATCACCTTGCCTCAGGCCTGTTAAGTTTATATTTCTGTGACCGCTCAAAATAGTCTTTCAGTGAAATTTGATGACTACTACACTTGCTGATATCAGCAGATTTTCTGGGTAGCTTCCCTTGACTTTTACCACCATGAGGGGTGGATGCTGAGAACATGGATGGTGTATGACTCCTGGCAGGCTTTGGTGGTGGGCTCAGAGGTGTAAAGAAACGCGAAATTGAAAATGTTGTGCTTTGACTGGAAGTCAGACTTTCATCATCCTCCAGCTCTGCATCAATGACATCATCACTGTGACCTTGGTAAACATCCATATCATCATTCTCCTCAGCTGAGTGCAGCAGTGCAACAACTTGTGTGTGTTCCTTTTGTGCTTTTTGATCCTGATAAATGTGAGAATTGTTCATATGTTTTATCATTGTTGATGTTTCCATCCTGGTACCCACTTTACCGTGACTTAATTTTGTTTCGCATAATTTGCAAACCACATGGCTGCAGGATGATTTATCTTGTGTAAAAAAACCTACACTATGGATTGCACAGATTTTGTTGCACTGTTGCTTATGGGGAGGATATGTTTGCCTCTGCCCCTGCAATCACCACAGCCACTACCGCTGCCAATATCTCTTTGAGGTCTTTCCATCTCTATGCCAATCAACGAATGTTGATGCACAGCAACTCTTCCTGCCTTGACTGCTTCTGCTTCTACTCTTCTAGAACCCTGTCCATCCAATAGTCTCTGTTTCTCCACTGCAGGTGTGGTTGTCTCATTATGCCCCATTATTTTTTTCTTAGCACCACCAACCTTCCTAGAACTATTTTTTGCTCTTTTTCTGGCCCTGTAGTCCTCATCATCATCCCAGTCCCCAGAACTGCTACTACTTGACAGACTGACTGCTACTTTGTCTACACTACAAACTCAGGATCTGTTTCACTGATTTCTCCCTCGGTTTCATCTGTCTTCTCATCCTCATCATCCATCTCTCTGCTTACTAAGACTGGCTGCTGCACTATGAAGGCCCTTGTGCACACCCTCTGAGTACCACGATGGGTTACTCCTACAATGTCCTGAATTTTCTGTACTGTTGTCACTGTCGCCTGGATTGCCCAAGAAGTGCTGCTGTTCTTTTTACCACTCATGGCTGCGTCAAGTACTTTAAGCAGAAAAATACAGGGATAGTTTCTCCCTAACAGGTAAATACTGCATTGCTGGCTGTGATGAGTCAAGTACTTTAGTAGTAAAACATAGGGATAGTTTCTCCATAACAGGTAAAGACATCACTGCTGGCTGCATTGCGTCAGGTACTTTAAGTAGTAAAACAGAGGGAGATTATTTCCCAGAAAGGTAAAGACAGCATTGCTGGCAGCGTCAAGTCAAGTACTTTAAGTAGTAAAACACAGGGAGATTATTTCTCAAACAGGTAAAGACAGCACAATCAATATGTCAAAGTTTGGATAATGGCAAAATGTGATATTATTCTTATTGACTTAAAAAAAGCATTTGACAAAGTTTGTCATCAGACACTAATCAATAAATTAAGCGAAATGAAATATAGTCCATATTTAGCATTTTGGGTAAAAAAACTGGCAAATGGAAAGAACTCAATGAGTACATATTCAAGGAACACTTTCTGTTCCAACTGAAGTGACAAGCGGAGTGCCACAAGGATCGATCCTTGGTCCGTTTCTATTCAATTGCTTTGTGTCAGATCTACAAAAGGGAATGAACATAAATATTATAAAACTTGGCAATTATACAAAATTAGTCAGTGAAGTGATATGTATCTGATGGTAGATTAATTCAAAATAGTCTTAACACAATATCTAGTTGGTGTATAAAAAATGGGATGCAAATCAACCATAACAAATGTGTAGCAATACCTCTTGGTAAAAATAACCCACAATTCATATATTCTATTGATTCCACACAAAATCAATTACAGGCAGTGGAAAATGAAAGAGATCTCGGAGTAATAATAGATAATACATTTAAACACAGAATACATATTAGAGCAATGGTTCACAAGGCAAATAAAATCATAAACATCATTAAAAAATCATTTATAACAAGGGACAAGTATACCATCATAAACCTGTATAAAATTATGTCTGTCCTCATTTGGACTATGCATCTCCATTATTGTCCCCATACAATAAACAGAATATATATCTCATAGAACATGTACAAAAATGAGCAACAAAAATAATACCTAGCTTGTCTAGGCTTCCTTATAATAACAGCATGGAAGAACTTAAGCTCTTGCCTTTGAAAGTTAGGCAGAAAAGGGGGGATTGTCTCCTTTTCCATAATATTATCAGTGAATTAGTACTAAGGAATCAATGTGGTATAATTCATAACAACATAAACCAACATTTAAAATTGCATAATAATCAATTCAAATTGCCAATGTCAAATACTAAAATGAGAATTTTTTTTTACCATGGCTACAATAGCATTTTGGAACATATTGCCAAATACAGTGGTTAGTATACAAGAACCAAATAAATTTAAAAAAGCTTTTGATTCGTGCCACACCGGCGACCCAGGTTCGAGAATGGACTTGGGTCACCGGGGGCTGGCAGGGGGAATGAAGGATAGAGCATCCTGTGACAACTCTCCTTCCTTCAGGGTGGGTTAGGGATATGCACCGCACTGCAGTGACACCCAGCGGAGGCTGGGTGTTCGGCAAGTGTGGGCATCTACATGGGGGGGGAGCCTGTGGACATCTGACATCAGTGCATTGACGTCATTGCACGTCGGGCTCTCTAGTGGAAAGGAGGAAAAACATCTCCAGATCCTCCTAGATGAAGACCGCCAATGTCTGCTTCACCACCCGCCGACTGGGAAGGGGCAGACTCTGCTGTGCAGCTCGATCTCTCGGGGATAGAGGAAGGGTAAGGGGGGTTTCCTCCTCGCCCTACCCGGGGGGTAATCTGGGCCATCAAATGGCCCTGAGGATTAGCGAGTGTGGCACTCTAGGAGCAGACTCCAGGGCAGTAGGTAGGGTTGGGAAGCAGAGCACCTTGGAGGCCTGAAAGAGTGGAGGTTAGGAGACAGCAGAGAGGCACAGAAAATAGAAAGTAAAAAAAAAAAAACTTTTGACAAATATTTGGGTTATTACAAGCTGTGCCGCACTAGAGTGGCGGGACGAAGAAGATGGGCTCACGCCTAATTGCATCCAAAATTTACAAAGTACAAAAGTACAAGGAGATTATTTCCCAGACAGGTAAATATAGCACTGCTGGCTGCATCAAGTCCAGTACTTAAGCAGTAAAACACAGGGAGATTATTTCCCAGACAGGTAAAGACAGCACTGCTGACTGCATCAAGTCAGGTACTTTAAGTAGTAAAATACGGGGAGATTATTTCTCAAACAGGTAAAGACAGCACACTGCTGGCTGTGTCGAGTCAAGTACTTTAAGCAGTAAAACACATGGAGATTATTTCCCAAACAGGTAAAGACAGCACTGCTGGCTGTGTTGAGTCAAGTACTTAAGTAGTAAAACACAGTAGTAAAATACAAAAACACAACAAACATATCCTAAATACAAATATGAAGTAAGAACCACCAAAACACTGATCAAAATTAAAAAAAGAAATTTTGAGTTCAAACTATCTGGGAACAAAGGAAATAATAAAGCTTTCTTCCCTTACATAAACCAGTTGAGCAATTAAAACAATTGTATTCAAACTCTAATACATAATGCAGGAAAAACACGTGTTCCCAAAGAAATAGCTACCATCCTAAATAACAGTTTTTGTACCATATTTGGAAAGAAAGATCAGATACAGTGTAAGATAGAAATTAATAATGATGAACCACCACCTATTAAGAGAAACTTAAAAAGTTATTGATTAACTTAGAGTAAATGCTGCAGCAGGACCGGATGAAATTAACCCAAAGCTGCTTAAGAATCTATCAACAGCAATAAGTATACAATTAACCTTAATATATAATATGTAAACCAAAACTGGTCATATACCTAGGGAGTGGAAGACAGCAGTTATTTGTCCAATATTCAAAAAAGTCAGTAAAATCAGTCCTGAGAATTATCGTCCGATAAGTTTAACATCCATCCATCCCATGTAAAGTTCTGGAAAGTATATTAAAAAAATAGGGTTGAAGAGGAAACATTAAGATTGAACTTACAAGACAACACTCAGCATGGATTTAAAAAACGCAGGTCATGTGTCACAAACTTAATGGTATTCTATGAATCAATATGTCAAAGTTTAGATGATGGCAAACCATGTGATATTATTCTTATTTACTTCAAAAAAGCATTTGACAAAGTTTGTCATCAGACACTAATCAATAAATTAAGCGAAATGAAATATAGTCCATATTTAGTATTTTGGGTAAAAAAACTGGCAAATGGAAAGAACTCAGTGAGTACGTATTCAGGGAACACTTTCTGTTCCAACTGAAGTGACAAGCGGAGAGCCACAAGGACAGGTCCTTGGACCATTTCTATTAAATTGTTTTGTGTCAGATCTACAAAAGGGAATTAACATAAATATTATAAAATTTGCCAATGATACAAAATTATTCAGCGAAGTGACGTGTATCTGATGGTAGATTAATTCAAAATAGTCTTAACACAATATCTAGTTGGCGTATAAAAAATGAGATGGAAATCAACCATAACAAATGTGTAGCAATACCTCTTGGTAAAAATAACCCACAATTCATATATTCTATTGATTCCACACAATTACAGGCAGTGGAAAATGAAAGAGATCTCGGAGTAATAATAGATAATACATTTAAACAGAATACATATTAGAGCAATGGTTCACAAGGCAAATAAAATCATAAACATCATTAAAAAAACATTTATAACAAGGGACAGGTATACCATCACAAACCTGTATAAGAATCATGTCTGTCCTCATTTGGACTACGCATCTCCATTATTGTCCCCGTACAATAAACAGGATATGCATCTCATAGAACATGTACCAAAATGAGCAACAAAAATAATACCTAGCTTGTCTAGGCTTCCTTATAACAGAATGGAAGAACTTAAGCTCTTGTCTTTGAAAGTTAGGAGGAAAAGGGGGGAGTGTCTCCTTTACCATATTATTATCAGTGAATTAGCATTAAGGAATCAATGTGGTATAATGCATAACAACAGAAACCAAAATTTAAGCTTGCATAATAATCAATTCAAATTGCCAATGACATATACTAAAATGAAAATATTTTTTTTACCATGGCTACAATAGCATTTTGGAACATATTGCCAAATACAGTGGTTAGTATACAAGAACCAAATAAGTTTAAAAAAGCTTTTGACAAATATTTGGGTTATTAAAAGCTGTGCCCCACTAGAGAAATGGGACGAAGAAGATGGGCTCACGCTTAATTGCATCCAAAATTTACAAAGTACAAAATTGCAAGGAGATTATTTCCCAGACAGGTAAAAATATCACTGCTGGCTGCATCAAGTCCAGTACTTAAGCAGTAAAACACAAGGGCCCAGATATTCAAACTGCGCCCAAAAAGTGTGCAATAGCAGGAGCAAGCGCAAGTCCACCGCCCATGTGCAAGAGGCGCGATATTCAAAAACTGAGCCGGCCAATCTTCGCCTACAGCCGACGACTGAATATCGCACTACCTGCACCATAGCGCAACTAGGGAGGGGAAGCTGAGCAGATATGATGTGCCATAGCGCAACAAGGGATGTTCAGCTGAGCAGTCCAGAGGCACCATAGTGCAACCAGGGATGCCCCCCAGCAGCAGGGCGGCAATGCAACTGCACAACCAGGGAGGTAGGGGCCCACCACCCATGCCACAGATGGGCAGAGGAACACACAGCAGAACAGACATTGTCCCCCCACACCCCATGCACTGCACAACTGGGGAAGGGCTGGAATAACCACTGGCCCATGGAGACAAGCAACCAACCCACAGCCAGGCCATGGTGCCCCATCACACCCCCTGGCAAGCTGTGACTGGCACACAAGGAGGGCTGACCACCCCGTGCCACACCATCACCCCAATGCAGATCACACCCTGCACCATGACCCCCAGACACCCTTCCCAGGAGCAGCGTCCACCACTGCAGGAAACCCCATGTATGCCACCACCCCCACTGTGACAATGCAACCCTGTGCACCACAGAACCATGCAAGGCAGCCCCACCAAGAGCACCCATCAGCGGGTGGCAGCACACAGCGATGCAAGGACGGCATACACAGGGCCACCATGCACAGCCCCCCTGAGGTACAACTGAGAGACTGACCATGCGTCGGCACACGAGGTACCCCACATGGGACAGGGCATGCCCTGGGCACCACCAACAGTGGTACAGCACTGTGCACACTCTCTCAAGGACGCACCCTGACCCAGCACTGGCCACAACAGCCAGCGCAGACACCCACAGTGGTGCGTGGAAGCATGCACCACACCGGATGCCACACAGTGCATGGACAGACACCCACCCATACCCAAGGGCACAACAACACAGGGATGCAGTAGCGGGGGCAGCCAAGCCCCCAGCGTGGGCCCATGTAAACTGTGTACACACAACCTGCAGTCCTCCATGGCACAGGAGTGGCAGCCACCCTGCACAGGCACTGTGGACCTGTACGCCACCATCATTTGCCCATAGGACAAGTCACAGACAGTGGTGCACATCCCCCCTGCAACACACACAAGCCACAGCATGGAGGTGGGTCAACAACTGTGGAGGCCACAGTGTCACCCGAGGCAGACATGCACCACACCAGTGACAGGAGGCAACCCAGCATTGTGACGGGTACAGTGGCTGCCCTGCATGGACAGCCACCACTGACATGCCAGCAGACCATGCAGGTCACAGACATGCATGGGTGTCAGCTGCACAGACCATGGATGGGCTGACAGGGGCGCCATGGACACAGAGCATGCACCATGGACCACTCCACACAGTCATCCAGTGCACAGGGCACAACACACACACCACAGACGCTGACTGATAGCTACCCCCACACCATAGTCACCTCCCCAAGGACACACACACATACCCATGACTGCACCACCCCTGACGCCATACACACCACTGCAGCTGAGCACCTATAGCCCGCTGTAAATCAGAGACCACCACAGTATTCATATCAAAAGATCTGTATTCAAAAATAATATCAAAATGAACTATTTACAATACTATATACAAAGTTGGGGGGGCCACAAACAAGGTGGGGGTGGGTAAGGGGCAGGGGTGAACAAATGGCACAGGAAAGGAGGGGTGTGAGGGTGGGTCCAGTGGGGTAGGGGATATCAGGGGCAGAGGGATGGTTAATGGGAGCCCTGCTCCCCACTCTGGCTGCTCCACCTCCGGTGACTCCTGCGGACCCCTAGCTGGTCGATCCGTTGTAGGATCTCCAACGATGCCCTTGCCACATTCAGGATCTCCCTCAATGCCTCCCGAATCTCCATCAGCTGGTGGACACCTAGGACAAGGGAGCACAGTCAATAGGTGTGAATGCACAGCCCCATACAGCCCACCCACTGTGCATGGCATACGGCCGTGGGACATGCCTCTGTGATGGTGTGTGACCACCCACAGTGATCACGTCCACAAGACCTGTCCACCCAGGCGCATACAGCCATGCGGAACGCTGCACACACCCACCGGCCAAGTCATGCACAGCACCACCGTGGCCATTTAGTGACATGGCTATGTGGTGCAAAGGCAGTGGCACAGCCATGTACCCAGTGCACGCATGGACCACCATCGACGCACTCCCAGACATGCAGTGCCACTGGACAGTGCTGACTGTAACAAGTTGCGTGCATGGCAGTGGTGTCAATGGATGGTGGCCATGCCCCGCTGCCCACACTGTTACACAGCATGCAATAGTAATCATGGAGGTATGGCAATCACCATCATCGGGCCGGTCCCTCGGGCGCTGTGGAACGTCGCCCCTCCTAGCATCCCTGTCCTCCTGGTGGTGCCTTATCTCACGGGCTAGACGCCACTCCTCCAGCCCTGTGGTGCAAACTTGAAGAGAGGAACATCAGTGCAATCCTGTAGTAAAGTTCCCATGCCCCCAGGTGTGTGCACTCCCACCCAGCCAGACCCACCCACCCCACACCCTGATAACACCACCACAGCCAACTCCGGACGGTCCCTCCCCATGTGCCGGACACATACAACCATTGTACCTATATGGAAGATAAAAGTTTGTGAATGTAACACCTACCTGGCCGTGGCACCGTGCCCCTCCTGGCACGTGCCCGCAGGCGGGCAAGCAGGTCTGGTTCCCTCCTCCACAGGTCGCCATACCTGTGGTGGCACTGCTCCACTGTCCACCCCCTTCCTGTGGCCTCCTCCAGTGCAGTGGCCACCTCCTCCCACACCTGGCTCCTGGACCTGTCTAGGGTTGCCTCCCCAAACAGTGGTCCATAGAGTGGCTCTACTATGGCCACTAGGTTGGCCAGTTCTACTTGGCTCCACTGTGCAGCCCTCCTCCGCGCCATTCTACTAGCTCAGTTGGCCAAAATGGTGCTCTGCAGCACGGCTCTACCACGTGCAGATGCTGCATGGTACAGCGCTGCCATTCCCTATCGCGCTGTCACCGAACAGCGCGATAGTGGTGCACTCATGCCTGATGCATGGTGCCTAGGGGGCAAAGGTTGGGCACAGGGTCAAGGGGCTCTGGCGCACGGACAGGCACAGCACCATTGGAACCCAATGCGTGTAGCACAATTGGATGCCTGTGTGCTACCTCCAGTAGCGGCCTACCGTGCTGTTGCCCCAGTGCACCTATGATGGCCCAGTGCCACAGCGCCATATAGGTGAACATCGCCGAGCACCACTGGCAAAATGGTGGCCATGCTCTGCATTGCTTCCCGTGCACAGCACGCCAGCAGCATGACAGACGCCTGCGTCAGCAACCCGGGCATGCGCAGTGAGGTGTGTACTGCGCATGTCACAGAACTGCGCCCTTGGCTCAGCACGTTCAACACAATTGTGCAAAGCGCAACAGCGTGATATTCAGTCGTCATATGCAAAACAGCTAATCAGCCATTCAATGGTGCAGCACTGCAATTTGCATCCACTTAAAGTTGCGCCTCGCCTCATTTGCATTGGTTGCGCTATAGAAGTGTGACATTGGGCTGCACTGGCCATAGTCGGTTACTGCAGTCTATTGGTGAGTTGCATGATGTTTGGGAGTGTGGACTGTGGATTTTGGGACATACATGGGACTGCACAGTCACAGGTAACAACTGTCATTCTTACAGGCTAAATAATGACTGAGCGAGTTGTGGGAGAGGAGGAACACAGTGGTGGGAGGAGGAGGAAGAGGCCTAATTTCACCGAGGCCAAGACCGATGCCCTGTTTGAGGCCTACCTGGATCAGGAGCCGCTTCTCAGCGGACAGCAGGGAACACCTCAGGCCCATGCTGCTGCATGGGAGGAGGTGGCACGTGCAGTGAACCTGCATGGCAGCCACCAGCGCTCCGTGCAGGAGTGCAAGAAGAAGATGGGCACAGACAGGAGGAGGATAAAGGAGAAGGTGGCTGCCATCAGGGCAGCACGAGCTGCGACAGGTGGGGACTGCCGAGGTGGTACACCTGACCCCACAGGAGGAGAGGGTTACTGGCAGCATGCAGCGTTGTGCCATTGAGGGTGTTCCAGGTGGTGGCTTCCAGACGGATGGTGGCCCATCACTGCATGGTATGTCATGGTCTGTCTGGGGGGGGGCAGGGTAGGTCACATGCAGTAACGTGACTTTGTTTTCCCTTACAGATCCTGAGCATCTGCATGGGTCAGTGATGGTGGGCCTGTCCACTGAGGACAGTCAGATGGAGATGGAGGAGGTCCCATCCACCTCCACAGGTATACGTGGCTCAGTGTGACAGTGGGCCCTCCTGGCTGTCCACACTGATGTTGTTGGAACAGGTGTGGAGGAGGCCCTGCCCATGTCCCAGCATGCCAGCGTCCACGGATGCCAGCATGCTGTGACTCGGGCTGGTGCTGGGCCCGTCACCGATGATGATGTCGCTAACGGCATGGGCAATGACACGTGTGTGCTACAGGATGGCCACACAGCAGGTAACATCACGGCCATGGCTGTGGGTGGTGCTGCCATGGAGGCCTGCGTGTCATCACAGTCCCAGCCTGTGCCTGTCAGCACCAGTGGGGCAGCATTGGTGTGTGTACAGGACAGTGGGACTGTTGCGGCCACTGTGGCAACACCAGTGAGCCCTGGGGAGCAGCAGCCGAAGGGGCAGCATCAGCAGTCGGCCAGTGGGCTTGGGGGTACAGGGTCAAGGGGCGGCATCTGTGCACCACCTGTGGACATGCCCAGACCTGGTCCTGGTGTGCAGCGCCCACCCTCAAGGGGTGCTGAGCATCAGGGCCGCGCACACCCTGAGGGACAGGATGCCGAGGAGGCAGATGACCTCTTGCACACTTGCCTACTGCAAGCATCAATCCACCTGCAGATGCGGCTTGCGACATCGGTGGATGCACTGCATGCGGCTCTGGAGTGGGCAGAGGACCGTCGCAGCAGAGACACCGCTCTGATCCTGGCAGGGATGGACTGGTTGCAGGAGGATGTGACCGCTGCCATTGACAGGCAGACACAGGCATTCACTGCTGTCATGGCCACAATGGGCACACAGTCATGTGCCCATGCGTCGCAGACACCACGCAGTGCACTGTCCACCCCCCATTCCCGGCGTCATGCGACACCCTTCCTGTCAACATTGGGTTCAGCTGTGGGCATCCCGAGCATGCCTGGCACAGGCATGTTTGGTGTGCTGCAGACCCCTGCGTGACCACGGTCACGTTCACACAGTGGAACCCCTAGGGAACCATCGGTGCCACCCCATGAGGCCAGTGGTCAGCCTGTCAGTGCTGGCAGGTCTCAGCGGGGCCGCCCACGCATCCGTGGTGGCCGGGGCACTGTGTCGCGTGACTGACCTGTCTCCCAATGTGGCTACTGTCTGGTGCTGCCCTGTGTGCATTGTGTCTTTCAGCGGGCATTGCACAGGTGGGTACCCGGCCCTGCACGCGGATACACAGTCCATCTGCACCCTCCCGGCTGCTGTCCACAGTTGCGTGTGCATGATGATGCCTGCATTGTGCTGTACACCAATGTGCAATGGTGCTCAGCATCTGACACACGTACATGGACGGGCAGTGGGCATGGTGGTCTGTGGACATGTGTGTGGCTTGGGGTGGCATTCTGGGTCGGTGTGCCTCCTACCTTTTGTGCATGTCTGGTGCATTATGTGTGTGTGCGTGTGTGTGTGTCCATCCATGTGGCATGTTAGACCTCACCCATCCCTACTTGTGTGTGTGGTTCCATGCCCGGCCACTTCCCTTGACGGAATGCATCCCTGGTGTGTGTCCATGCATGTTTGTGGGTTGTGCCTTTAGCCACTGTTGGTTGCACATGGCCCCATGACTTACCTGGGTTGGCTGAAGTGCTCCTCCGTGATGGTGTCCCAGTGCAGCTGTGCCAGCTGGAGCAGTCGGGCATCCCGTTGCCCAAGGGGGGGCTGCCCATCATCATTGTCACCGGCGACCTCATCGTCCCCATCGCTGTCCCCCTCTTTGACCTGTACAGCTATCCCACATTCGTTGGCCATGTTGTGCAGGATGCAACAGGCCAGGAATAGCCCGCAGGCCTTTGAGGAGCTGTACTGTAGGGCACCGGAGGTGTCCAGGCAACGGAAACGTGCCTTCAGCATCCCAAACACCCGCTCGATGACATTACGTGTGGTGGCGTGTGCCTCATTGTAGCATTGCTGTGATGGAGTCGTAGGCCGCCGGTAGGGTGTGAGCAGCCAGGGACGGAGTGGGTATCCACATCACCTGTATGTAGAGGGTGGAGGTTAGTTTGGTGATCAGCATCGCCCTGCCCCGGGCCATGTAGGCCACTACCCATATAACCTCTGACCATGCCCCCCCAGGCCCTATGATTGTCCATGTGGTTTGCATACTCACCCACTAGGTGGCCAGTGGGGATATCCCCACTCTTGAATCTGTGGCACAGTGCCGACTGGTGCCAGATGAAGGCATCATGTGCTCCCCCAGGGTGCGTGGCACAGACATTGATTATGCGCCCCCTGGCATCGCACACCACCTGGCAGTTGATGCTGGCATAGCCCTTGCGATTTATGTATGCGGCCCCCTGAGGGCCAGGTGGTGTGCGGCTGGCCACATGGGTGCAGTCTATTGCCCCTAGCAAGCCAGGCACATGTGCTACTCTGTGGAACTCCTGTATGTTTGCTGTGCGCTCCGCCGGTGTGCTGGGGAAATAGATGTACTCCACAGCATGTGGCAGCAGTGCGCTGAGGAATTGGGTGAGGTGGCTTGACGTGGCCGACTGGGTTATGCCTGTGGTGTCCCCAGTTGGTCTCTGGAAGGTACCCGTGGTAAGCAAGCACATGCAAGCTGTCACTTTCATCTCTACTGACAGGGCATGGCTCTGTCGTGTGGGTGCCTGCATCATATCACTGCACAGCTCACAGAGCCACCTCAGAATTGCCTGATTCAGGTGGTACTGGCCCACAATCTTAGTATCTGTACAGCTTGAAGCTGGTGTGGGCCAGTATACTGCCTGTTGAAAGCTCTACTTGACAGGCCCTTCCACAGCCACGCCCCTGCTGCCCACCTTCTCACCCCCTCATTACGGCCTCCATCTGGAAGGTGGCACTGGCCATGTCCCTGGCTTGTGTTCACCCCCGGCAGCTGTTTCTGTATTCCCCGCTGTCCTGGCTGCTACTTCCCTGCACCGGAACACCTGCCTGTGCTGGCCTCACTGATGTGGTGTACTTCCCTCTGCACTGTCTCCCACACCTTCCTGTGCCTGTTGCTTCCAGGTGCCCTTTCCTGCCTGGCCCTGTGTGTCCCTGCTGCCCAGTTTTCCCTGCTATCTTTGGCTCTCATGTGGCTTCCCTGTAGCATTCTTGTGCCTCTCCCTTGCTCCCTTTTATTTTGGCTCATTTCCGCTATGGCGCAACTTCCGCTTGCTCCCCTATTGCGCATGGCGCATGTTGTTAAATATCGCACTTCACCATTTATGCATGGTTCCTCCCCCTTCAGTTGCGCATGCATTCATTATCATTGCGCTGTTGCTCAGCATGATTTGGTGGGCTCAACTGCCTCCTGCTGAATATCGCAGAATGGCACATTTTCGGACTTGCGCAGGCACAACCCTATAGCGCATGGCTCAACTCTTTTGAATATCTGGGCCAGGGAGATTATTTCCCAGACAGGTAAAGACAGCACTGCTGGCTGCATCAAGTCAGGTACTTTAAGTAGTAAAACACAGGGAGATTATTTCCCACAGACTCTCAGAGCAGCACAGCAAATTGATTTGAGTCACTTGGACCCTCCCATCACTTTTGTCATCCTTCCCTTGTGACACTGGTGGTAAAAGTAATTTAATTTTTAAACTGTTATTTATTTTTTTTTTTTTTGCACTGCTGATATCTGATATATATTAACTTAGGAGAACTAGTCTAGGAATCAGGAGGAGGACCAGAAGATGAAGAATCCACTATAGTTAATAATGGAATGAATATCCTTCTAAAATAATATCCACCCCAGACCACAGTGACAAAAAGAGACTGAGACAGCACAAATTGCCAATAGTACTAGTCACTAATATAATATTGTTTTCTTTTTGCCCTGAATTGTGCAGGTATAGGTAGGTAGTAGGAAATTGAATGGATATGATTTTCTCATTTAGAAACACACAGTCTATGAGCTAGATTGCGTGCAATACTGAACTTTACTAAATATGCATTTTTTAACTTTTTTCTTGTTTTTTTTTCTCTTTCCACAACGTGAAGAAGAGGGAAACATCTGTAAAAGAAATAAATGTCTTGTGTGATGACAAATACAATCAAAATTCAAACAAAGTTTCCACCCAGCACAGAAGACAGAACTACTGTATATGCTCTCGGCATGGCACCTCGCCTCTCTCTCACACTCTAAATGAGACTGAGAGCTTGTGGTGGAGCAGGTATAACATCCCCTTCCCCACATGTTTTATGACCTGTTCCACCAATGGTCATTGCTCTTGCTACCAGTTTGAAAGGGAGAAGTGGAGACATCCCACAATTGTCAAATCATGCCAGTCCTTATTGGCTGATTGACATGCTGGGAGCCGATCTCCTGACTCTCCAATCTGTGCACCACCTGACTGTGGGAGAGGAGACACGGATGCATGCACACACTGCAATGCAAGGATGCTGAGGTAAAATAAATAAATGGGGCAAAACAAATGGGGGAGAACCAAAGTTCGCATAGTTCACATTTTTGTAGAAAATGTTTGCAATGAGGGGATGAATGCAAACAAGGGGGGCTTGACTGTTTTAACTAAATTAGTGAATCAAACTTGCAGCCCTAGTGACCATGAGCATGGATGTGACATGAGCACAGACCATGTGTTCTATTAAGGCACAACTTCCGATATCACCATCTGTCTCCATTACCTACTGTACATTTAACAACATCTGCTTCAGCACCTGTAGACATGGGATGAACTATGAATTTTAATGTAACCATGACTTTTCAACGTGCTCATGACTGTGACCATGTGTATGACATGAGCATGAACATGACATGAGCACAGACCATGTGTTCCATTAAGGCACAGCTTTGTACATCACCATCTGCCTCCATTGTCTGCTGCATATTTAACAGCATCTGCCTCAGCATCCATACATGTAGGATGAACTATGGATTTTAAAGTGACCATGACTTTTACCATGACTGTGACATGAGTATGGATGTGACGTGACCACAGAGCACGTGTTCTATAAGGCACAGTTTCCAATATCACCATCTGCCTCCATTACCTTCTGGGACAGTGCAGGGTGGCAATAGGTGTTTGGAGGATGATTTCTGCACTGCGACAGTTGCATAATTCTTTAAATGGGTCCAAAAAAATTAAATGTATTTTAACATGACTGTGACTTTTAACTTTTAAAGTGACTGTGAAGGAAGGTAGACAGCCTGTGCCACCTCATTTTAGACACTATAGATGTGTTGGAGTTGAAGCAAGTAAACATATTTTTTTAATGATTATGGAACATTATAATTTATTTTAACGTGATTGTGCCTTTTAACACTGCCAGAAACATCTTTAGAGGACTGTCTCTTTACAAGCATTTTCTTTTTTATGTAGCTTTCAGAACACAACACAACAATTCACAAGACTTTGCTGACGCACACAGACAGTAAACAATAGCAAAACCACCATTTTGTTTCTGTTTTTTCAGAAAAATAATACACAGCAGAGATTTAAGGGAATAGGAGACACATGCAAGATGCAACAAATCAGGTAATTAGAATGGCGTTACTATGTACACAAAAAAGGCTAACTTCTATCAATCAACAAAACTGAAATCAACAGTCAAAATGCAGTGACAAAAACAATTCAGTAAAATACACCTAACTATTCTACAGAACTAACATAACAAACCACAGAAAACAGGAAAACAAATTCACACAAAACACTGACTATAACATCTAGTGTTGCTAAGACAGAAAACACTGCCTACCTTTTTATGGTTGCATAGCACAGCTATGCAAAGTATTGCTATTACATAGTAGAGAGAAGGGACTCTGGAAGCATGTGAACGGATACCTAGACTGTGTCTTTCCACGGTGGAGTTGAAGCACATGCTGTCCTCCCCATTGACCACAGTGCTAACCCCCTGCCCCACTGGGCAAACTATTTTCCTGCTGCGCACTCACTTCCAGTTCACTTCTGGGTTCAGAGCTAGCACTTATTTTCTAAACCAGTGGAAGCCGATCACAAAGTAAGTAAGTAAAAATTTATTTTTAAGCGCTTTTCAAAGTCAAAGCGCTGTACAAATACACAATTACAATGCATACATATAACAAAAAACAACAATAACAATATGATTACAATAAAAACAATAAAATCAATAAAATCACTCTCCATATGCTTGTTTAAATAAATAAGTTTTCAATTCTAACTTAAAACTTTCAACGGTCAGGCAGCCTCGTATCCGACGAGGTAGAGAGTTCCACAGGGTAGGGGCAACATAAGAAAAGGCCCGAGCTCCAGAGGTTTTTAAACGAACCCTGGGAACCTCTAGCAATCTCTCGTCGGGAGCGGAGCGAGCGAGAGGGACAGTAGGGAACAAGAAGATCTTGAAGATACCAGGTCCTGTTCGTGTAGGGGCTTTATAGGTCAGTAACCCTACCTTAAAGGTGATCCGCCACTGAACCGGCAGCCAGTGCAGTTCGCGCAGCACAGGTGTAATATGACTTCTTATAGATGTCCCAGTCAAAACCCTGGCTGCTGCGTTCTGCACCAGCTGCAAGCGGCGGATATCAACCCCTGGTAGCCCTAGGTACAGGGCATTGCAGTAATCAAGGCGAGAAGTAACAAAGGCATGGACCAATACCGGAAGGTCAGCCGGATGAACCAGGTGTTTCACCCGAGCGATATTCCTAAGATGATAAAAGGAAGATTTGACAACGGATGACACCTGAAACTTCAGGGTCAAACCATCATCACAAATAACGCCCAGGTTTACGCACCCGGTCTGAGGTTGAGAGCTGGGCACCATCGATCCATATGCCCAAGGAAGCCCAGCCCTACAACCTGCCTCGAGGTGACCTGGGTCCACCACCAACACCTCAGTCTTATCCGGGTTTAACCTTAGCCAGCTGGCACACATCCAATCCTTGATCTCAGATAGACAGCTGTTAAGTATAGAGACTGCATCTTCCTGTCTGGGACTAAAAGACAAATACAGCTGGGTATCATCTGCACAGCAGTGAAAACCCAAGCTGTACTGCCTAATAATGTCTCCCAATGGCAGCATATAGACAGCAAACAACATGGGTGCTAAAATGGAGCCCTGCGGAACCCCACAGGGCAGAGAGAAGGCATCAGAGGAATAAATTCCAGTGATAACCCTCTGTCTCCGCCCCATGAGAAAAGATTGAAACCACTGCAGAACTGTACCAGACAGTCTGCAGTAACACCGCAGGCATTCCAAGAGCACACCATGGTCCACAGTGTCAAATGCTGCAGAGAGATCAAGAAGGACTAAGATAGTACATGCCTTTCGATCTCTCGCTATCAGGAGATCATTTAGAACCCGGACAAGAGCAGTCTCAGTACTATGTCTTTTCCTAAATCCTGATTGGAGAGTATCATATATATTGTGATTTGTAATATGGTCATCCAGTTGCAGTGCAACCACCTTTTTAATAACCTTACCCAAAAAGGGCAGGTTAGAGACAGGTCTGTAGTAAGCTGGACAGTTCGGTTCAATGAAGGTTTTTAGGAGTGGTCAACGATCGCTTCCTTTAGGGGATCAGGAAAGATCCCCTGCTCCAGAGATTTCCAAACAATTTCAGCAATGATCGGACAGATAGTATCTACGCAACTTAATAATAGAGGCGTAGGGCCCGGATCCAAACTACAGCTGGTTGGACGTACAGTCTGGACAATCCTCACAATATCCACGAACTCCAGCCTACCAAACTCAAACCAGGCAACACAGGTGTTTGTTTCCCCTTGCTGATCACTGCAAGCCCTTGAAGAATGAGCCTGGCCAATATCCAACCTAATGTTGGCAATCTTATCAGCGAAAAACCGAGCAAGCTCATCACACTTTGTTTGTGAAAAGTCTCTTCCAGACTGTAGACAGAGTGGATTGCACAGTCTGTCAACAGTCCGAAAGAGTTGAGCTGGTCGGTTCCACACAGCAGCAATCTCCCTGGACAGGAATTCTGCCTTCTTACGGGTAATTGCCGATTGATAGATAACATAATGATCCATCAATCTAAGTCTGTCAGCATCCAGGCAAGATTTCCGCCAGGCTCCTTCTAGCCTTCTCGCCTCTACTCCTTAGTTCCTTCAAAGACTCATCAAACCATAGAGTCTTTGGCGCTGGGTGAGTGGGCGAATGCAACAGGAGCAATTTGGTCCAAGGCCCTTCTCACTGCCTTATTATAGGCAAGAACAAGGTCTCCTGGACTCATGCTCTCAACCAAATGCCCGATAGGTCCAGTACGCTAATAGGCCCTCTGGGTTTACTCCCCTTAAAGGGCGATACTGGACCATCTCCGTAGGGGCAGGCCTATTAGGGGTGCCCCAAAACTGAATCTTATGGTGTGATGGTCTGACCACACATTTGGTTCCACCCCCAGATGCATAACATCCAAATCCAGTGTAAACACTAGGTCTAATGAGTGTCCCCCTATATGGGTAGCAGAGGTAACTACCTGTGACAGGCCCAGCATAGACATAAGTTGGAGGAAACTCTTTCCAAAATGCGAGAGTTCATCTTCGACTCAGGCATTGAAGTCACCCAGTATTAACCATCTGGGCGTCTCCAATGCCATGTCCACGATGAAGTCCGCAAATTCCTTCAGGAATTCTCCACCATCGCCGGGTGGACGGTAGATGAGGAGAATCCTAAACTCTGCATCTGCTGCCAGGATACACTCAAAAGACCTGGCACTGCCAACTGGCACCTCCACAAGACTCAGATCTGATCTAAAAAAGATGGCCACTCCCCCGCCCCTACGATCCAATCTCGGATGGTGCATCACCGAGAACCCAGCTGGAGCAGCAGAGTCTAAGATAGGACCTGCAAGTACTGTCGCAGCATCAGTCTGCTCAAGCTGTATTTGTAATAGTGAAGCAACCTGTTCATCAGTAATATGCTGTTGTTTGTCTTTTTATGTCTCAAAGTTTCTAACCCCTGATCGTGACTGACAAGAGACTGTAACAGAGAAGCACCGAGACACGGTCACATACTCCCTCTGTTACCAGTGCTGCACCTTCTACTTTCTGCGGTGTGAACTTTGACAGCTTGTCCCCAATGTCAAAGCCTCACAGACTCACTATATTTTTAAGTTATAATAAAAAGCCAAACTTGTAGATCAATGTAAACTCTGACATGATGTGATTTTTTTTTCATTATATAGATTTCCAGCCTCCTTTTCTGCATAACCACCTTCTTCCCCTTATGTATTTCATGTTTCCCTGGTGGCTAGCAGCACCCCCCACCCTACAATTGTCATCCTCATATTTATATGTTTCCCTGGTGTCTAAAGGCACCACCCACACTCAGATTGCCATCTCTATATTTATATGTTTCCCTGGTGTCTAGTGGCACCTCCACCTTCCAATCGCCAGCCCCATATTTATATAATGTTTCTCTGGTACCTAGTGGCACCCCCTCATTGTCCCCCTATATATGTAATGTTTCCCTGGTGTCTAGTAGCACCCCCTGATCACTGTCCCCCTTTATATGTAATGTTTCCCTGGTGTCAAGTGGCACCCCCACCCTCCAATCACTGTCACCATATTCATTTTCAAAATGTGAACTGTAATAAAGAAGACTGTCCCTCAATATTTTTTCCTTTTCAAACCTGTAAATAAGAAAACAGGCCCTCACTGATCTGTCTCCTGCCACCCCCACTTCCCATTCAGCAGTCAACATCCTACACCCCCACTACACTCCCCACACACACTTACTCACCTGAACAGGTCCCATGGCACAATTCCACTCTCCGATCGAAGACACATCTTGCTACTGGAATAATCAACTGCCGCATGAGAAACTAAGGTAAGAGTAGTTCAATGTATTTCAACAGGGTTTTGAACTTTGAGGCATAACTTTGCCATTTTTGCATATTTGCACCCCAAATTTTCAACATGGCCTTTTGGGGCCCCACCACATGACCAATGGCAGTGGAATTATGAAACTCAAGCCTGAAAGGCAATTTCACGGTCACTTGATGAAATCACCTTTCAGGCAGGATCTGAAAAATTTCACTACTGTCACTCTTGAGATGGGGTCATAAGAAGGCTGTGTTGGAAATTTTGGGTAATAAAATGACAATGTTACAAGCATACATTGAAATTATTCCATGCTTGCTCATAACTTCATAACTGTACATATTTTGACCCCAAAGATTCAGCATAACCATTTTTTCACATCGCCTCACTAATGTGACTGTCATTTTTCAAATCCTGGCCAAAATATATTTTTGCATCTGTGGCACAGAATGACGTTTTGATGGTGCAGAATCACATTTTGGCAGGAATTTGAAAACTTTCACCTACAGGGTTCTGGAAGTGGTGTAATAAGAAGGCTGTGCTGAAAATTTGGTGTACAAATATGGTAAAATGTCCATGTTATGACTGATCATTGCAGTATTTCAATGTTCACTCATAAGTTTGCTAATTTTCAATATTTTGACTCCAGTCTTTCAACATACCAATTTTTCCACACCACCTCATAAACATGACAGGTGTCATTTTTTTAAATCCTGGACAAGACATCTTTTTGCACTTGTACTACGAAATGACATTTCGCCCAATATACTATAAATGCCACATGTCATGTTTATGAGGACAGTCATAAAAGGACTGTCTTGAAAATTTGGGGTCAAAATTTAAAAAAAAGACAATGTATAAACAGTGAATGTGTGAAGAGTGAATGTGTAAGGAGTGAATGTGTGAATAGTGAATTTGTACTGAATGTGCGAAGAGTGAATGTGCAAAGAGTGAATGTGCCAGGCTCTACAATTCTGTAGGTGGATAGAGTCTTCCCATATTGCACCTGTTCATGCACTGAGGAAATCTTCAGCTTTCCTCAGGTCTGAAGCAGCCTTTCACTTTTTACAGCTGCATCAAAACATTCATTTTGCAGCCATATTGGCTCTGACCAGAGTTTGTTCTTGCTGTAGTTAATGCAGCTAAGCTCCCCTCCTCCCATCCCCACATAGCAATGCCTCACTATACAGAATACAGAAAATGGAACTACAACCTTAGACTACCTAAATAACAAAACAAAAAAAATAAATAATTGGTGATCTAGAGGCACAAGGCACAGTAGACACTTAATGGAGTGATTTTTTTGAGGGGGGGACTGTGTTTTAAACACTTTCAGAAGGCTTTTAGGCTCAAAGTTGCAAAGCACAGTTAACTCCAACTCTCGCTTCCTCGCACTGCACTGAATTCAGCCTACACATGGCAATACAGGTCACTGCAGCACCAGGTGACCTCCTAATTCCATAGATCCTTGCAAACTTTGCCTTACAGCCCTAATTCACAAGTGAAGGTCACCTTTTCACCACTCACAAAGTTCTCCTTTAACTTGGAGTAGAAATTCACGGTGCGGATTCAATTTGTGAATTTTGGAAAATTGGTGAATTTCACCACAAAGTAAATTTCTCTAACTTTGCCCATCAGTAAGTGCAATACAGTATCAGATTTCTGCAGGACACAAGAGAATAACTGCCACTGAAATTGCACTGTTTCCTGCCGTAACTCTTCAGAATTATGCACTGTTCGACTATGCATCCTGGTGGGCTCCACTGTGATTCCTAATTAACCTTCCATTATCTCATGGGCTGCTGTTTTGTGTCAGGTAAGCAATGGACAGATCAGACTTCATACAAAGCTATTAGAAGCAATGAGTTTAACTAAGCACAGTAAATAATCATGCCATCCAACTCACCACTATCCCATACCTCTCAGGTCATAAAAGGGGAAGTTGGAAGCAATATCATCTATTTATTTTTTTGGTAAGTGAGTAAGGCCCACTAGGCACAAGTGCCTGTTTTCAGGGGTAACCTGGGAGCACTGGGGAGGTTAAGTGAATTGTTCAGAGTCACACAGTATGCAGGTGGAGGTTATGGGATTCAAACTCTGCTGGATGTACTAAGCTCATTCACAGCTCATTGCTCTTTGCTGTATTAAGAGCAAGACCTAGAGGCAGCATCACGTGACTCAGGAGACTTCCAGGTCCCGTAGGATTAAGAGCGAGCCCAGTGTGAGTAGGGCGAGCACAAGCAGGGTAAGCACGCATGTGCCGTGTGCGAAGATGCATGCCAAGAAACGTGCTGTGTGTCTGTGTGTTTCAGCATGGGTTTGAGTGGGCAGATACCTTGTGGAACATAGTGGATTCATAGGAAGCTCTAGGAATCATCCTAGTGTGGGTAATTCTTGTTAAGGTACCTTACTGTTTCTCTAGGAACTACACTAAATAAATTTGGCATGGCAGAATTGATTAGAATTTTGGAGGGGGACTGGGCATATAAATGTTTCTCATTCTTTATGTACGCTATATCAGAAGCCGAGCTTGAAACTGGGACTATCTGTTCGAAATGTAAATACATTAACAAACTTGAGGAGGATGTTAGAGGTTTAAAAATAAAACTCGGAGTTATCATGCAGGAACAACAGAGTATCAATGAGCGTATTATACAATATGACACTTGAAATAATACTGAAAGTACATTTGGGATGATAGTACCAGATCAACATCATGCTATTTCAATTACCAATGATAACCAAATGAGTCAAATAGTTGGACAAGGTGCCAGCAAGAGAAGAGAGGGAGAACCAGATTTATGGGAATTCAGTGATGAGGGTTGGACCATAGCCACAGGGAAGCCGCCCAAAAAAGGAAAATGAGCAATGGAATTTGATCTTCCAACTAGCAATAGATACACTCCATTAGTCACAACAAGTGAGCAAAGTAGAGAAGAAAGTTCTCAGTCTAATCCACCCACTGTACAATCTGAACAACACTACTCCCAAACTAGAATAGCACAAGGTGTAGCAACTGAGACAAATCTGTTATCCCATGCTAGCATAACACAACATGATATGGCTAATAATACTGTATGTGTAGAGTCAAACCCATTAGTACTATCCTGTGAGAATGACAATGTTACTAATTTAACTCCCCCCGAAATTTGTGCCCTACATCAAACATACATTATTGGGGATTCAATGATAAAATACATTGACAGAATAGTATGTAATGATGATAAAATCAGCAGAACAAGTTTGAGTTACAGTGGTATGAAAATCTCAGCTCTAACAGTTATGATGAACACAATACTCAAACACAGCAGGGAAAATCCTTTAGTAATTTTGCATGTTGGAATTAATAACATGCACAGTTACAGTCTTGAGGAGATCAAAAAGGAATTTCAGGCCGAGTGAGATTTTAAAAGCACAGAATTGTACAATATGCTTTTCAGAAATACTGCCGGTTCCATGTGTCACACAGGTTATGCTTTATAAAATCAAGGCAGTGAATAACTGGTTATGTCTATGGTGTATGAAATCAGGTTGTGGTTGTATTACACATTGGGAGAACTACAGTATATTGATAGACCTCATTTATATGCATGGGATGGATTGCATCTTAGTAAAAGGGGAAGTAACATTTTGGGTAAAAGAATAGTGAAATATGTCGAGGAAAATTTAAACTGACTTTGGGGAGGTGGGTAGTGAATGTATCAATAACATCCAACATCAATCTGGTGCAATTAGGAGGAAGCAATATACTAATGACCAATGCCAGGAGCCTTAACACCAACAAGAAAGCAGAATTACAGACACTCATGCTTCAATATAACATTAAATTTGCTAGTATCTCTGAAATGTGGTAGGACTCTAACTCAGACTGGATGGTGGATATACCTGGTTACACATTATACAGGAAAGATAGAGACAATAGACTAGGTGGGAGAATTTGCCTCTATATTGACAGTTCCATCAAATCACATTTAGTTAACCCTGTCCCATTAAGTGACACTGATGTAGAATCCATCTGGACTAAGGTACAACTACCCAAAAGAAAGTATTTAATTATTGGGACTTGTTATAGACCGCCAAATGCAAGTTTGGAGTATAATAATGCCCTACTAGATCAATTAAAACAAATTTCAAACATGGGCGTTGCCCTCCTCATGGGTAATTTCAACTTGCCAGGCATCCATTGGATTAACACCTTGGGCACCACACCCCATGAAAGATTATTTGTTGAAACATGTATAGAAATATGTTTACACCAATTGATCAGTGAACCAACTAGGGATAGTAATATTCTTGACTTATTGTTAACTAACATTCCAAAACAGATATCCAATACTCAGATTGAGAGCCCACTACACTATAGTGATCCTAATATTATCACTTCCTCACTATCAATGATGAAATAGTTACCATCTAATCAAACTCAATTAAGGGACTATAAACAAGCTGACTTTGAGTTAATTAACTCAAAATTACTCAGTATTGACCAGGAAAGAATTATGGTGGCTTCATCAGTACATACTGCCTGGGAATCCTTTAAAAATATTGTACAGGAAATTGTGGACAAACATATTCCCCTTAAAAGGAAATACAATCCAAAAGGCAAAATCCCTTCATGGTTGACTAAGAGCGTTAAAACCCTAATTAAAAAGAAAGAAAGGGCCTATAAGAAATTTAAAAATAATAAAACTTCAGGGAATAAGCTCAAAATATCTTAACCATCAAAAAAAACTGAAACAGGCAATAAGACAGGCTAAATCAAGCACAGAATTTTTAATAACACATTCAAAAGATAACAAACGACTATCATCTTATATCAAAAATAACTGTAGATACAAAAACAGAGCAGTTGGGCCAATATTTGATAATAATGGTTTGTTAGATGATGATCATTTAGTAGCCGAGACATTTAATGCCTATTTTAGTTCCGTATGTACACCAGGGAATTGTACTACAAAAATTACAAATCAAACGGAAGATCTTGTACCATTTATATCAACAAATTAAGTCTGTACTTAACTAATAAAATTAAATATCTCATCTAGTCCAGGCCCTGACAACATCAGTAGTTATATATTAAGACATGCAGCAAAATCGATCTCATACCCACTATCGATTCTATTTAACCTGACTTTTTTTTTTTTTATTTGTTTATCCAGGTATAGCACACTAAACTGAAAGCTTTTTTACAGGAGCGACCTGGGAGCACAAGGAGGTTAAGTGACTTGCTCAGGATCACACAGTATGCAAGTGGAAGCTGTGGGATTCAAACTCAGGTCTGGTCTGCTGGATGTCACCAGAGTTGCAGCTCAGAGCCTTAGACCACTGCGCAATACTGCCTCCCTTAAACCTATCAATAAAAACTGGTGAATTACCCAAAGACTGGAGATCAGCAGTAGTAGTGCCCATCTTTAAAAAAGGGAATACATCCACAGTTGAAAATTATAGACCAATTAGTCTTACATCTCGTTGTTGTAAAACACTTGAACAAATTATTAAACACCACCTTCTGGATTTTATGGAACAAACAGATATTTATGACAAGAGTCAACATGGATTTAGAAAAGGCAAATCCTGTCAGACTAATTTGATCTCATTCTGTAACAGGATTAGTGAGCAATTAGACATGGGAATAGCTACAGATGCATTTCTGCTTGATTTTGCCAAGGCCTTTGACAAAGTTCTGCATGTAAAATTAATTGATAAGCTAATGGATTTGGGTTTTAACAACTTTATCATAAATTGGATCAGAGCATGGCTTACAGATAGATCCCAATGTGTACAAATACATAACTGTATCTCGTCCGAATGCTGGTGAGGAGTGTTGTGCCTCAGGGCACCATCCTGGGACCAATTCTTTTTAACATATTTGTAAGTGATATGCATCTGGGAATTCAAAACCATTTAGTTAAGTTTTCAGATGATACTAAACTGAGTGGAAATGTTAGTAATTTTATTTATCATTTATCATTAGTAAATTATTTAACCCTAATTAAAAGCTGGGCACTTACTAATGGAATGTCACTTAACGTTGATAAATGCACAGTTATACATTTTGGTATAAATAATCCCAACTATACATACATATTAAACCAAAAATTATTAAAAAACTCAATTAGGGAACAGGACCTAGGAGTAATAGTCAACAACAAATTAACACTAAGGGATCAGTGCATTGCTATGGCTAGAAAAGCTATGAACTTGGTATACAAAGTAAGGAGATCATTTACAAGCAAAAATACTCAAATAATCCTTCCCACTTATAAAAGTTACATATGCCTAATACTGGACTATGGGTTCCCAGCCACCAAGGAAGATATATCAACTTTAGAAAGAGTACAGAGAGCAGTTACTAGGACGATACCTAGCAACAAAGGAAAAACATACTCTGATAGGTTGCATACTACGAGACTACATTCACTGGAGGCATGTAGACAGAGGAGAGACCTCCTGTTCCTTTTTAAAATATTAAAATCTAAAGAACAGATGGAAGAATGTGGACTTGAATTTTGCAATTCTCATTACAGTCTAAGGTCTCATAATAAAAAATTTAAATTAAAAACATCATATTCTAATAAAAGGAATAACTTCTTCACTCTTCAAGCTGTTAAGGCCTGGAACATGCTCCCCCAACAACTGGTAGATATACCTAGGCTAAATTTATTTAAAAACAAATTAGACGAGCTTTATCATAATAATCAAAGAATGGTATAATTTCCCACGTTTGTGGGAGACATTCACGATGGACCTTATGGCTCCCTTATGTCTAAGTACACCTAGTAAACCTCTAAGCTATACTACCAGCCCCAAGCACAGTAAATAATAAATACACTAATCCCAACACCTTTCGGGTCTTATAGGGGGAGGGTGGAAGCAGGACCAAGCAAAGTTAATAATAATTAATTCATAACCTCCCACTCATCAGGTCATAATGGAGGGCAAAACCAATACCAATCACAGTAAATAATACTTTAAACTTACCCCCTCACACCCTTCAGGTCATAAGGGAGGAGAGTGGCAGCAGTACTAAGCAGGATAGCGTAAGCTGTAACAAACAGAGTAAAAAATAATTAAATGAATCCCCACATCCCCCAGGTCATAAGAAGGGAGTGGAAGTAATACGGGAAGTAGTAACAAAACAGACTAAAATAATACTAAAAAGCAAGTTACGCAACCCCGCAGGAGTAATAAGATGGGTGTACATAAGAAGAAACTTTTAAAAAGTTGCAAACTTCAGGTGTAGCATCTCCTCCTGTGACTGCCACCCTACAGTGGTGCTACCAAGTGTGACCCCCGATGCCCCCCAGTGTGACATTGTTATGCTTCTGCCCTTGTGCTTTAGCCTGCAGTGCAGAGGTCTGCTTAAGCAAATACAGTTTAAATAGGACAGTGCTGACCATTCAGTGTCAGCAGCCCATGCCCCCTACTCAGCTCTGCCTTACAACTGGAGGAATGAGCAATGGATGGGAATTTTGATTTAAGGTATGGTTAGTTCCTACACATAACCGCCAACTGGAGTCTGAAAGAGTACCTGAGTGGCTCACCCTCTCTTGGGCCTCAAAGTTCTTGTAATGGCACACACAGAACAGCTGATTCAGGGTAAACATCCCCCAATCCTGCTTGAGCCATGCCAACTGCTCAGCTCTGCCTCCCAATTGGAGGAATGGACAACAGGAAGTACTTTTAATTTACAATATCATCAGTTACCACATAAAATTACAATTATGAAGCAGCTCAAGTAAAATGTTCTGTCAACACAAGCAGTCCTTTATGAGACAGGCAGGGATCACTATATGACCGAGCAGAGTACTGCATCTGAAACAACAGTGTAACAAGAGGTAGCTATTCAAACATGAATCTCCAGTGTTCTTCTTAGGCTGTTGAAATTCAAAGACACCGATCTGTCCTGATGCACCAGTCACAGCATATTGTTCTACCGTGGTGACTACCCTGGTTAGGAGCGAGTTTCTGCTCCATGCAGTCTGGTAGCCTATGGAACTTGGGAGTAAGGATGAGCCAATGCCAAATTTGTATTCAGTGAATGTGCCAAAGTTGACAATTTTACCTTTGTTTCTTCCCAGATACACTTTTGACCACTTTGGATCACTTTGACCTTTGGCCAAATAGTTAACGAAAATAACTCTCTAGCCCTTTCCAGATATCCACGGTCACCCTTTTACCCACCCCAGTCACTTTCTACCTAAGACATTTTTTTACAATAAAAAAAAAATGTTCTGGCTCCTGGCACCGTGCCAGGTGTTCAGTTTGTTTTGTTTGGTTGGTTGTTTTTTAACTGACTGGAGGAATGCAGGAGGGTTTAATGAGGTTGAGATTGATGGGAGAGGGTGAGTGGTGATTGAGAAGTGCCTCATACCCCTATTTTTATCCTGCTATGCCCTATAGCAAGGACCCAAAGTGCCTTTAGTTGAAGTCATAAAGTCGAACCCAAGACAGGTGATCCCAATCAAATCCAAATTTGCCAGTTTTCACATTCGTTCACCCTTAGTCAGGAGTGCCACTTCATGGTCAGGAAGGAGACACCACCATTGCCTTTCCTATACCCCTGTGGTGGGCTGATGAGGTGGATTGGGCAAACGAGACACATGAGTCTGCAATGGCACTGTTGTGCGGGGGAGGGAGGGAGGGAAGGCACGAACTGAGGAAGAAACACTGCTGGATGCAAGGATGATGGGACAACAGTACATTTAGGCTCACAGGTCCACGCCAACCTTGACATACTGCATGCTGAGCTGGGAGGGCAACTGGGAGGTGACCGATGGGCAAGATTTAACAAAAAGCTAAAAACAAAAAAAATTCAGCAGCACCACAAAGTTTAGAGTTTAATTTTAACTTTACCAATTGTGCTTCCTTCAAGTTTGAAGTTCACCTACACTGCTACCAGTTGCTGCAAGTTAGAAATTTCCTAGCGGTTGTACCACCACAATTGAAATTAACTAACTGCTGCTACCAAGTTTGAAGTTCACTGGCTGTTCACCAAGTTTCAAATTCACTAGCCATGCACTATGTTTTAATTTCAGTAGCTGTGCACTAGGTTTGAAGTTTACCACATTAGCTGCACTACTACTATCAGTTTAAACTAGCTGTGCTTCCCAATTTGGGGTCCTGCCACCAAGAGAGATGCCCCAGTGTCAATCCCTTTCCACCAAGAAGCTGAAGACCATATGTGTGCATTATCAAACAAAACACAAATGAGGTATAGATGATTTTCTGAGCCAAAGAACAGCAAGAATGCCAGAACCTGCATAAGTGGTAAAATCTGGAACTGCAAGAATGCATGCAAATATACTGGGGGTTTTGTGTTCCAGGAGTTCCAGATTTTAATGCTTATGTGGCTTCCAGCATTCTGGCAGTTAGGGGGTTCTTAGAAATGACCACAACCACAGCTTCCTATCAAGACCTGATAATTTCCAGAACCACCAGGACCCAACCTGGAACAGCCAAACTGCCGGAACCCACACAAATTTGTAGGTATTCCAGCAGTTCTGGCTGTTCTGTATTTTATCACTTGCACACATTTCAGCATTCTGGCAATTCCTGAGATCCAGAAATTGCTAAATCCCAACAAACAGTTATCCCTGGGATTCCCCCAGATGGTCCTGTAGGTAGATTAATGTCCAACATTACATTTACTGATTTCCCCTGTCTGATACCAACCGTAGCTGCCCACAGTGGTCTGTCTACTGTATGACTATTTTTGACAAGGTAAATGTATCACTTAGTGACTGAATGAAAATCAACAGTAAGTCTGGTGACTTTTTCAATATGTGGCATTTAACCACAATGTTTGTTAATGTTGTTTTGTGTTCTTTGTTATACTTTAACTCGATGAAGACAGTGAGGAATTAACTTCAGAAGTGTTAATTATTCACTTAAGTCCTAGTTTAACAGGATTACAGGAATCATGTGATTAAATGCACTTTTACCTGTGTTTGCAAGACTTTATATTAAATACAAAAGATTCATGTGAGGTGGGCATGCACCTCCAAACCTCTACATCCCTACATTTTCAGCAACAGAGACTGAGTTAGCTGTGGTAAGTTCAAAGATTAAAAATGTTTAAAATAAGATGGCAATGTATGCATGATTTGTGAACTCAGAGAAGCAACTTTAAAATATTTGAAGTATTTGTAATTGAAATTCTGTTGGTTGCTGCTGGGATTATCGTAAATGTAAAAGTATTTTACTTGGAATGTCATTCAGTGATTATTGTCTTCCACATTCCCTCCCATATCAGTCACTGGTAATTGCTAGTACTGTGTAATTATAGGTCTTCCTTTGTTTCGTTTGCAATATATTTTGCCAGGGATTTTCCATTTTTTTGTCAAGAAGCTGCTTTTAGTTAAACTATTTTAAAGGGATATGTTTAAATTAGCCAGTATAAAACACATTTCAAAGTAATTACAGTATGTTCTTGTATACCCCTAGTTATGATATGTTTTGTACTTTAAGCTTACGGAAAGGTTTAGGGGAAAATAATGATACTTGGCTAAATGACAATATGCATATTACCTACATACATTTAACTGGGAAATTTGTAAAACACGTTGATAGGCAAAATAAAATAACATGTTGTAAAATGAAGGCTGCTAGCAACATGATGTAAAAAAGATAATGGACTGTATACTTAACATTGAATTAATTAAATTTACAATGTCATCATCTTAAAATATATTTTATTTTGAGCCTACCCAGTGGTGCAGAGGGCTGAGGTGCTGGACGCCTTACCTCAAGCCATGCCGGTGACCCAGGTTCGGGAACAGACTCGGGGGTCAGTCGGGGGAGGAAGGCTCGAGCATCCAGAATACTGCTCTCCTTCCTCAGGGTAGGGGGGATTTGCATTGCATGCTGTTGGCCAACACCTAGCAGTGGCTGGGGGTTGGCACATGCATGCAGTCATGCAAGGGGTTGGCCCACGTCCAGGGTGATTGACTGCTTTCACGGAGGTGGAGACAACACGCCCGCCCATTGCACGGATGTGGGTATGGGAGAAAATGGAAAATATCAGGACCTGTCAGAACCCATGATGGCTGTAAAGGCCAGAGGATGTACCCTCCAAGGGAGGGGATCATAGCCCCTATCGGGTCCACAGTGGTGGAGAAAAAGTATAAATAAAATATAGACAGATAGATAGATACATATATATATTTTATTTTACATATTTATTTAAAAATTGGTAACCGGGAAAAGCACACAGAGCCGAGGCTTGTTTCCAGGTGTGACCAGAGGGAGAAGGGAAGGGGAGCACAAAAAGGATAAAATAACAAAACAGCAGAGATCAGAGTGCAGTTACATGGACAACATTACAGGTGCAAGAGAAATATGGTGATCCAACAGGTGAACAACAGCATGGTTCATTGCAATGACAGGTGTGCAAGAATACAAAAAAGTGTAGAGTGCTTGTTGGGGAAGGTGACAGCACAATGGGGTACAGAATCTAACTGTGGGCATAGTCAGTGACTCAGTTCCTACAAACTACTGCATGTTACAGTGAAAATTTTGACATACTGTATACTTTTTTATTCTGTTTTTACTGCCCCTTTTCTCCCGTCTAATAAGTTGCTATTTTCCCTCATTTTAAGTCTGCTTTAGCACTTAATTTTACATTTCAAATAATTAAAGGAGATCTCCCTTTCAATATTTCTATCTTCAGATTTTCATCAGTATTTCACCTGTTTTGTACACCTATTGTTTCGTAAGGCCAGGGAGTAGTGTATGCTCTATGCTAGTTCATTTTAGTCACAAGCAATGTGATTTTAAACAAAAGATCTTCAAAACCAACAGAGAACAAGATGAAAACCTGGAGATAGCCATATTTAAAAAAAATACTGATAACGCAGGCTCAAGACAAAGAGGTATCATACAAGACAGGAGATTAGGGCTATCTAAGATACAATTAAACAGCATTGGTAAACTTGTCACCGCTAGCATACACTGCTGTTGCTTGAAATGGAGAACATACAGTACAATGGGCCCCTATTCACTATGGAGCATGGAGAACATACAGTACAATGGGCCCCTATTCACTATGGAGCATGGAGAACATACAGTACAATGGGCCCCTATTAACTATGGAGCATGGAGAACATACAGTACAATGGGCCCCTATTCACTATGGAGCCCGATGCAGACTGGTGTGGGCATGTACTGGACGGCACAACTGCACGCCTTGTACCCAGCCCCTGCCAGACATGCAAGGCTGGGATTCACAAACCCCAACTGGTCTGGTGCATGGCCACATAGTTTTACACATGGGTTGGAGCCAGCCGGGGGATAGACCAAAGCCAGAATGTGTGCTTCCAATCGAAGGCCGCGGATGGCCCCGCAGTGGACCCTTGCTCCACAGGGGATCATGGGATATGGCAGTCCACATACATGCTACCACGTCCCCCACTGCATATCTGTTCTGTTACCTTTCCCTGCAGTCAGTGTCCCGCTGTCAGCATCTGCTCCCCAGCCCATCTGTGGTGTGGAGGAGGGCTGCGGTCTGCAGCTACAAGATGGTGTTGGAACCTCAGGATGCCAGTTGGGGGGTGCACACCCACTACAGCAGCTCACTGGCTGGTGTAATGTACATTCCTTCCAACACTGATCTGGTGGAGCGTATCCAGCATCATGCATGCCATGCTCTGCCAGCCCAACGCACACACGCCCACTCCCTTTCCTCTGCCCGGGCCAGCTGTTCAGCTGGGTAGGTACAGGTGTGCATGGTCTGAGATGTGGATGTGCAGCATGTGCAGGGCACTCATGCATCCATGGATGTCATTTAGACACCTGGGATGTGCACATCCCAGCTCTATGTATGGTGTACCACAGCATTTAGGGCTGTGGGTCCTTCTCGCACATGGCCCTAAATGAATTTATCAGCCATCAGATATGTCCTGTATGGTTCAAGAATGACTTAAAACTCAACCTAGGAGACATTTGGATAAAAAAATTCATACAGAGCCAGCCCACTGGTGCATGTGACGGCGCTACTGCTTGCAACACTGGTGACCCAGCTTCAGGAACAAGCCCAGAGCACTGGAGGGTCAGTTGGGGGGGGAGAGGACTGAGCATCTGGCAGACAGCTCTCTTCCTCTGAGGCAGGTGGGCTATGGCACTCAGCGATAGCCTGACCCCTAGTACTGGCTGGGGGTTGGTGAGTCAGGGACTGCAAGAGAAGGGATTTGGAAGATAGGCAGACATCGGTGCATCAGAAACCTGAGGTCACGGGGGCAACAGGTTGAAATGGAACCCTGCTCAGGTAATTCAGAAACTTGGTTGAGGTTCCAAGGACACAGCTTAAAGACCAGGGACTTTGTTTTTTTTCCCCTACGCCGACCCTAAGACCCCATCCTCACCCCCCAGAAGCTACCCAGCAGGCAATACCCCCTGAATTGCCCCCCAGGGTGGGGCAAGGAGTCATCTGGATATAGCTGACAATGGAATAGGTTATCTGTTTGGGAGCACCAGAGCAGGTGACTTGGGCCAGAGAATAGGGCAGGGCATCATGGATGGTGGCTGCTGATTTTTTATTCTGGGCCCTTGAAGGAGGAGCCGTGATGTGTAATGACACCAGCATCCGCACGCCTCCTAAGTAATCCAGGTGCCAGTCACTGCAAGACCCCCAATCTCTGCTAGGTGTCCAACTTGTACTGGACACTCAGCCCCACTCCCCCCTAAAAAGGAGAGCCATCCCTAGGATGCTCAATCCTTCTCCCCCCAGCTGGCCCTCTGACTTCCCAGATCTGTTCCCGAGCTCAGAACGTCGGTGTTGCAGACAGACACCATGTCGCTGCACTGGCGGACCAGGAGCTTTATAGAATACCCCTTAAAATCCTGCAGAAAACTTCCATTTGAGCCACAGTTGTATGTTTGTATGTAGATTTCCCCTCAAGGAGTGCAGAAATGGCGGATAGGTGCACCTTAACAGAAGAGTACTACAGACATGACTGGAAAAGTGACAGCAGGTACTCCAGCACACTCAGGACAGGACAATTGAGAGTTTTAGACTGACACCAGATGCTAACACAGAAAAATATTGTTGTTGCCATACTGGTCCTTGTAATAAAAGATTCAGGAAAAAGATGATTTTATACCTTTTATTGGACCAACATAGATGTTACAAAAGAAAACAGGTGCTTAAGCTTTCGGACTACACACAGTCCTTCATCAGAAGCTAATGCCAGTTGTTTTGGATGAATACATTCTGTTAAAGACCAGATCATACATAAACAAACATTTGTCAATGCCGAATGTTTGCTTGCTGGTATTAACACTGGAAATGCAGGAGTTAAACAGATGCAGAGTAGGAATGGCAGTGAAGTATTGAACTTCACACTAACCCCACTTCCAACCTGCAGAGATGGACAGGCATTGGGGTATGCGTTTGGGTTGTTGCCCATAACATTCAAGAAATTTCACCTCACCCTATCGTGCAGACACTGACAAGTGTTGAGGTGTGCCTTGGGGTGTTCGGCTTTACAGTCACCCCACTCCATAAGGACATACGCTGAAATGGGTGCAATACAGGAAAATGGGGTGAACTCTGGGTCCGAAAAGTCCAAGGCACACCTCAATGCCTATCACTGGCTGCAGGGTGGTGGGGGGGACGGCTTGAGCATTACAGTCGGCAATCCAAAGGCACACCCCTGATGAATGTCAGTCCGTACAGGGAGGGACGTTATGGTTAGAAACCCTAACGCCCCAGGAGTTTGTTGGTATTTGCACTAAAAATTTTCAACACAGTCTTTTTGTGATCCTCACCTCATGAAAGCATTTGGGACCTCTTCTCATGAACAGTGGCACTGTGAGTTTGTCAATATGTCCCAAACTTTGAGTTCCCACAGTGACTGTACCATTGTCAGGAGGCAGTATAGCGCAGTGGTTTAAGGCTCTGAGCTGCAAACCTGGAGACTGAGGTTTGAATCCCACAGCCCCCACTGGCATACTGTGTGACCCTGAGCAAGTCACTTAACTTCCCTGTGCTCCCAGGTCGCACCTGGAAACAAGCTTCAGCTTAGTGTGCCTTTCCTGGTTAAACAAGTTCTCCTTCCCCTTCCATTGTGTGCCAGATGTAAGAAAACACAAATCGGGCAGGATGTGAAGAATGACAGCTGCACCATTCATAGGGAGGTGTGAAGAGATAGCAATGTTGAAAATCAGTAGTGAAAATATTAAAAATGGTAAAACGTCCAAGCGTACATGAAAACTGTGCAACGCATGCGCTTAGCACAGTCATTTAGTGGAATTATTTCACCAAATTTTCAGCATATGCATTTTGTGACCTCTGCTCATAAACACTGTCAGTATGATTTTCTTAATCTGTCCTGATCATTGATTTCCCACAGCAACCGCCTATTCTGCGCCAGATATGTAAACGCATATTTCGAGCAGGATGTAAAAAATGACAGCTGTACTGTTCATAAGGAGGTCTGAAAAATGCCAATGTTGGAAATCTGGAGTGAATGTACTACAAATTTGCAAAGTTACAGGGGTGCGTGGAAACTGCACAATGCACACTTGTAATACAGTTATTTTATGGACATTTGTCACCAAATTTTCAACATAGGCATTTTAGGACCTCTGCTCAAGAACAGAGTCGCTGTGATTTTACATATGAACATACGAATCTGCCAGCAGAAAAGACCAATCTAAATCTGCCCAAGTGTGCAGCTAGCACCCTATATTGCAGCTGCCCCAGCCTCCTTCCCCTCAGTTCCTCCCCCACTTGTCCCAGCCTCTTCTCCCGACTCTTCCTCTTGCATTATCCCAGTCCTTCTTAAAGCTATTGACTGTCCTACATGTTACGACCACCTCTGGCAGTGCTTTCCAACTAGACATCACCCTCTCAGGGAAGTAGTGCCTCCTTATTTCCCTCTTGAAACATCCCCCTTCCAACCTTAGTCCATGCCCCCTCATCTCTCTTCCACTCCTCAGTTTAAACACCCTATCAGTGCTAAGTTTATTTACCCCCCTCAGGTATTTAAATGCTTCAGTCATATTCCCACATCCCTCCTCTCCTCCAGTGTGTACATGTTCAGCTCGTTCAGCATATTCCTTTCCTTCCATCCCCTTTAACATTTTTGTTGCCCTCCTTTACACCCTTTCCAGTAACTTCATATCTCTCCTCAGGTATGGCCTCCAGTGTTGCACACAGTACTCCAGGTGCAGTCTGACCAGTGATCTGTAGAGAGATAGGATCACATCCCTGTGTCTGGATGAGAACCCCCTTGCGATGCACCCCAGCATCCTGTTTGCCTTCGCTGCTGCTCTCCCTTACACTGGGCTGAGTTGTTCATGCTCCCAGTTACCAACACCCCTAGGTCCTTCTCCTCCTCTGTGATCCCCAACCTCACCCCCCCCCAACTAATAGTCCCTCTTCTGGTTCTTAGGCCCAAAGTGCATCACCTTGCACTTGTTTGCATTGAATCCTAGCTGCCACTCCACCGACCATGTCTCTAATTTGGCTAGATCCCCCTGCAGTTTTTCCCATCTGTCCCCTTTGTCCACCACTGCCCCCAATTTGGTATCAGCTGCTAACAGACTAACCCTGCTCCCCACTCCATGTGCTATATCAGAGACAAAGAGCCCAAATAGCGCCGGGCCCAGCACTGACCCTTGCAGTACCCAGCTTGTCACTGCTCTAGGTGCTGAGAGCTGCCCCACCACCACCACCCTCTGCACCCTCCCCTGTAACCAGGTGTCTATCCATTTAGTCAGCTTTTTTCCCACCCCCACTGCCGTCGCCTTCCTCCCAGTCTCCGATGAGGCACTGTATCAAAGGCCTTACTGAAGTCCAAGTACAGGACATGTACTGCATGGCCCCTGTCCAACTCCCTTGTCACCCAGTCATAATACTCTATTAGGCTGGTTTGACAAGACCTCCCTGAGACGAACCCATGTTGCTGCCCATCTTGGAGGCCATTACTCTCTAGAAATGCCACCAGCCTCTGCTTCAGTATCACCTCTGTAAGCTTACCCATATGGACGTGAGACTGACCGTCCAATAATTTCCTGGCTCCTCCCTAGGCCCACTCTTGTGTATGGGCACCACATGGGCCACCCTCCTGTCCTGGGGCACACACCCCGTTTCCAGGGAGGTGTTGAACAGATCTGCCAGTGGCTCAGCCAACAGCTCCACCATCTCTCTCAGCACCCTGGGGTGGATGCCATCGGGACCTGGTGCCTTGTCCACCCTTACTGCCCTTAGCCCCTCTAGCACCCTAGTCCCTGTGATCACTTTGTCCGTCACTTCCTCCCCCTTTCCCCACCCCCCAGTCCATGCTGGTAATGGACCATCCCTCTCCTTAGTGAAAACGGAGCAGAAGAACTCATTTAGAATTTCCACTTGCTCCTCCCCCTTTTCAACCCAATCCACTCCCCGCTTTATCCTCACAAAATGTTCCTTGTACTTCCTCTTTTCCCTGACATACCTTAAAAAGTCTTTTTCCCCTCCCTTTATGCCCTGTGCTAACCTTAATTCCCTTGAGGCCTTAGCTTTTTTTCACCCTCCTGGCCACCTCCCTTGACCAACTCCCGTAAGCCTCCTTATCCTCTCCCTTCCCTCTTCTCCTGTACTTCCAATATGCAACCCTCTATGCCCTCACCCCTGGTAGCACTTCCTTGTTTAGCCAGCATGGTTTTTTGGCTCTGCTCTTCTTACTCCTGGCCCTGGTGCAGGCTACTGTGGCCTTTGTTTGCCCAGTCTTTATGACTCCCCACTTTTGTTCTGCATCCATCCCTGGCCTTATATCCTGGAGTCTCCCTCATGGTATTGCTCCCATCCTCCCAAAGTCCACCCTACTAAATTCCACCACCATAGTGCCTGTGCCTCCTGTCTCCCTGCTCAGTGCGAGAACGAGCCACACTGTTTGGTGGTCGCAACCCACTAGTGGGTCCTCCACCCTTACCTCCCTCACCACCTCCTTATTTGCCAGTACTAGGTCCAGAGTGCTACCAAGCCTTGTAGGCCCACTTACCAATTGCATCAGAAGGCCATCCTGGAATGCATCAACGAGCACCTGCTTCCTGGTACTGGTAGTGGCCGGGGTGCTCCAGTTAACCCCTGGTAGGTTAAAATCCACCACTATCACCACACTCCCCCTTCTACAGACCCTCCTTATCTGCTCTGTCAACTCTCCATCCAGTTCCCTGGATTGGGCTGGTGGTCTGTACACCACTCCCAGCCTCAGCTTTCTGCCCTTGGAGTCCAGAGCACCTCTGTCTCCCTCATCCATTATGCATTTGATCCTTTCCTCACATAGAGTGCAACCCCCCCCCCTTCCAACCCCCCGGTCCCTGCTATATATCTTGTATCCCGGGATTACCGAGTCCCAATCATGGTACTCTGTGGCCCAAGTCTCTGTCACTGCAGCAGTGTCCACCTTCCCCTCTGAAAGAAGCACCTGAAGCTCTGCAATTTTGTTCCCCAGGCTTCTTGCGTTGAGAGATACCACCTTCCACCCGCACCCCTCCTTCTCCTCACTCTTCTCCTTGGCCTGTGTCCCTCCGCCCAGTAGTCTGCCCCTTTCTCCTCGTTATTCTTACTGGGTGGTGGTGCCTTCTGTATTACACTCAGACCACTCTGCCCGCCGCCTCCCAGGGTTACTATGCCTCTGCCTTTACCTACATCTAGTGGGGTGAGCTCATTAGGCTCCCCTGTCCAGACCTTTCTACCAACCTCAGTCTTTTGGCCACCCCCCCCACTAGTCTAAATCCACCTTAGTAGAGATATACCCCTTCAATCCTGCTTTTAATACTCCTGTCCCCTCCATGCTCAAGTGTAGCCTGTCCGTCATGTACAAGTCACTATTCCCCCAGACTCTACCCCAGTTAGTCACTAACCCATAATTTTTGGTGTGGCACCAATCCCTCAGCCACTCGTTGAACTCCTCAATCCTACCCTTCCTCCCCACTCTTGCACATGGTACAGGGAGTACCTCCGAGAATGCCACCAACTCCCCCATGCTCTCACACTGCCTGCCAACTCCTAGAACCTCCCCCTCACTACTTCCACAGTCTCCCCCACCAAGTTGTTTGTACCGACATGCAACAGTAAATGAGGTTTCTTCCTCCCCCTCGCTGCATATTTAAGCAGTGCCTGCCCCTCCTGAAGTCTACCCAGGGATAGTGTCAACCCAAATACGACTGTGCCTTTCCCCTCTTCTGCCTCATCTCACCCCTTTCAGTATAGAATCCCCCAGGGCAAGTACCTCCCCCTGTCCCTTACCCCCTTTCCCTTCAAATGCCCCTTCCACCACCCCAGTATTCATTCTTCCCTGCCACTTACCCCCGCCAGCAGCACCCTCTGTGACTTCTTTATCTGCACCCCTTTTCTCCGCCTTATTCCTCCCATCCCCCTTGAACCCCTTCCCAGCTTGACTACTTCCTACTGGGCTTCCCATGTTGACCTCCCCTCCTCCCCTGCTAATTTCCAACCCCTCTCCTATCCTCGCTGTTGTCGATTCAGAGCCCCCATTCCCTTCTACCCTGATAGTGATGCCCCTCCCATCCTTCCCTTTCCTATAGCCTTCTCTCCTCCAGTCACCCTCTCCTTCCTTACTAGCCCCCTTCTACCCTTCTGTGCTCGCTATCTCTTCCCTTCCCTGTTGCCATCCCTCTCATGCCCCGCTTGTCCTCCCCCCTTCAGTATGTTCCTGCTCCCCCCCCATAGCAGAGGCTCAAATCTATTCTTAGTCGATACCCCTCCTACATCTTTCCCCATCGGTTCCCTCCTACTTGTTCCCTTCTGTGCCTCCCGGTCCCATCCGTGGTCCCTCCCTACCTGCAACCATCTGCTCTCTCTCCCCTGGTACTCCTTATAACTCATAACTCCACCAATTTTTCATATTTTCACTCCAGATTTTCAATGTTGCCATTTTTTTACATCTCATGAACAATACAGTTGTCATTTTCCACATACTACCCAAAATGTGTTTTTGTCCCTGTGTCACCAAATGGCATAGCTGCTGTACAAAACCACCTTTCAGCTAACAAACTGATAGTGCCGCTTTTTCAAGAGGTGGGCTCACAAACAGCCCATGTTGAAAATTTTGAGTGAAAATACCAACACACACCTACGGTGTTAGGGTTTCCAACTGTAGCACCCCACCCTGTAGAGACTGACAGGCGTCAGGGGTGTGACTTGAGATCATTGGCTGTAATGCTCACGCCATTCCACCCCCACCCCCACCCTGCAGTCAGTGACAGGCAACATGGTGTGCCTTGCACTGTTTGGCCACAAAGTTCAACCCAGTCTCCTATACTGCACCCACCTCAGTGTATTTCCTTATGGAATGGGGTAAGTATAATGCTCAAAGACCCCAAAGCACACCACGACACTTGTCAGTGTCTACAGGGTAGGGTGAGGTACAATGGCATGAGCATTATAGCTAATGACCCAAAGGCACACCCCAATGCCTGTTGATCTCTACAGGGTGGGGGTGGGGTTGGTGACACTTCAATACTTCACTGCCATTCCTATTATGTATCTCTAACTCTACCAGTGCCAATGCCAGCGAGACAACATTTGGCATTGACAAATGTTTGTTTGCCTCTGAGGTGGGAATAATGAAATCCTGCCCCCTACCTGAATCCCTGAAGGTGGGACTGAAGGGAAAGTGGGGTGTCAGAAGGAGGTTGAGAGGACAGCCTGATGCTGACCACCTCTGCTACAATCTTTTTGGGCCTTGTAGGGATAACCTCTAAACTGCTGCTGCTACTTCTGATGTTGGTTACCCCAACTATGCCATGGCAGAAGTGGAAAGGATGGAAATCTCATTGAAAATTGTCACCCCTACCTCATCTCTGGGCTGTTGGAGGCCAAGTAACTTGATGGATCTAAGGGACTGTCAAGAAAACCTGAACTCATTCAGAGTGGCCTTCATTGCAAAGCCAAAAGGCTTATCTCCCCCAAAAAGGGGAGTTCAATACAGACTGTGTTGCACATCAGGGTTAAAACTCAAAACCCTGATCTAGGAATGTCTATGCATGCAGACACTGGCTAGCACATCAGTGACAGAAGCATCGAAGGCATCATAGCTGAGCACAATTACTATTTGCCAGCATTTAGGCCCTGTGCTGTATGTTGATGAGCCTCAGTTGTGGCCGAGCTATCAAACAGGATCTCTGCCACTTTAACTGTGGCAGTCTACCGGCTTGTCATTGAAAATTGTATTGTTCGGCACAAGCCATTACAAAAGACAAATATGACATCAAAAAATCAGGGTACAGAACATGATCTCCTAACTTATGGATTCACAGATATATACACAAATCCAGTCTTCTTAACAAGCTAAACCCTAGATTCCTTCAGATTACATTAGTGAAGGGAAATGGTAAATTGTACTAGCCTCCTAGTGAAATGGAACAACTGGCCGTCCTACTCCAAAAAAGGGAGGTACTAACAAATTTGATGGAGAGATAATCCAAATAAGAGCTACCATTACAAAACAGTCCATCAAGACTCTGTAAAGAGCTCCTCTGGTCTCAGCCTATGGTCCCCTTCCTCTGTCAGAACGTGTTACTCACATGACAGGGTGGTGGCATGAGTCATGGCCAGTATACCTCAGAGGCCCAGGGTCAGTATTTGGGATGATTTTGACACAGGGCATACTCTACAAGAACCAAGTCTCTTGGTCAAAAAAGAGTTGACTAAAATAGCCATAACAATCTTCCACCCTAAATAACCCTATAAAATAATATAAACCTATAAAGGCAAAGCCTAAATGCATCCCTAATTGTCACTTGCATAGCAGATACATAAGCAGCCATCTATTAGATTCCAAAAGAGGCCCTACAGACCCTACTTGCCCCTATATATTTGGTTATATTGCCCCTTTCATTTATCCAATGGCCCCCAATAAGCACATGCCATCACTTCTTAATCCCTCCCCATTATAGCGGAGAAAGGAAACTTACAAAGGTAGGATGAATATAATAGCAACCCCATAGCTATACTATGAACCTTCTCAGGATCTCAGTGTTTTTACAAGCGTACTGGGGCCTACGCTCCCAAACTACCACTTGCATAGTCCCTTTTGTGTCACTGTTACCATCCACCGGTCCAGCCAGCAACTTCTTGGTTTCATTCCCATGATAGAAGACAGGTTACTTGAGGAAACATAGCATGCAATTACAACCTCGGAACATATCTTGCTTATCTGTGTTCACGAAAACACCTAGAAGCTAACTAACTAGTCAGGTTTCATAACATAAGGCTCTGCATTATGTTTCTTTTTACATTATATTACATGTTCTGCCTTCTAATTTTAGCACTACAGTAAATCATATTATAAAATAGACAGGCAAGGTTACCTGATGATTAATTCAGAAGTGATGTTACACAATAAACAAACTAGGGGACCTGACAATTAATTCATTGTAGAGTGACAAAACGTAATAGATTAATTATACACCACGTAAAACATCAGCTAAACAAAAGTAGTGAATAAGAGTAACAATGACAGTACCAAATACTTTTAAAATAGATCATTCACAATATAACCACTAAGAACTCAGCAGGTAAAATCCACAGGGGGAAAAGGCATGTTTAAAGCATTTTCTATAGAAGAAAACCATGGCTGAAATATAGATGTAGATATTCACGAGGGCACTAAAACCATAACCATTTTGGAGGAGTCACAGGATATAAAAAACATTCAACCACAGTCTCACAATAAGAAAGTTCATGCCAAGTTATGTATAGAGAGTTCAAAACTCCTAAGACCGCCGGCCCGCTGGCATAGCGGCAAGGTGTCCACTTGCAGTGCTGACATCCCGGGTTCAGTGACGGACCCGGGAGTTGAAGGGCTGGCCAGGGGGAGAAGGACTGAGCATCCCAGTGGCTGCTCTACTTCTCCAGGAGGCAGGGGGGAAGAGTGCTATACAGACCTCTGGCAGAGGCTGGAGGTACCGCTGCTGCTGGCACCACATGTTGGGGAGCGGGGCAGATGCTGGCATCATTGTACGTCCCTGCCCCAAGGGGATCTCCGCGTACCAAAAATCTCAGGCCCATTCATGATGGCCCCCGCCTCCGCTACTGCTCCCACTAAGATTAATTTCCACCGGGGTGGGTCCCACTCCCGTGGCCCCACCCTGGGGGGTAAAGCCAAGGCAAGAGACCATGTTCCTTAGGGAAAGGGGCACCCACCCAGCAGCACCGCCCAGGGGGTAAGCCCGGGCACAAAAGGGGCAGCAAGCAGGGTGGAGGGCCAGAGCCCCCGATACAGGGGGAAGGGTTACCAGGGGGAAAAAAAAACCTCATAAGATCCTGTCAGACAGTTTTATCCTTTCACCATTAGGCCCAAAATCAAAAAGGAGAGAGTCTTTTGCCATCCATTTTGAAGTGTTTAAGTATCTGCCAAACAGCAGTGTTCCCAGGCAAAACATCCCTAAGACCACATAGGATTCAGATGTTCCGAAGAGATAGAGGATTTAGGAAACTCTAAGGCTACCCACTGAAGTTAGGATACATGAAAAATATCACCTTCAAAAAGGGAGTGTACCTCAGGGTGCTTAACATATTTGTCTGATATCATGGCTGAAGCGAACCAACGAACCGTGGAGTTCACAAGTAATATATGTGATATATCTCCCACATAAGGAGTTCCTGCACAGATAAATGATAGAATACCCAGGCCACTTCTTTCTTCAGAAACCTTTATGTGGACCTTTATGCGGGCTCACCCACAAAGACCTCTTCTCTCCCAGTCTTCCGGTCTTCTCCAAATTCAAACGTCCCTCTCCTCAGCTCAAAACATCTATGAACATTGCACACACCTGTGGAACAAAAGAAAAAGAAAGAGGGCTCCACTGAGCATAGCAAATTTTATATTGTTTGGGTAATTACTGAGAGTCTCAGACACCCCCCCACCCCCCGCAGTCCCAGGCAACAATGGCATACCTTTTACAAAGGCATCACAGCATATCGGCACATACAGTGCAGTAGTGGTTTTAGTCCTTTACTGCTTCTCCTAAATTCTCCTCAAGTCTCCTGACAAGAGGAAGGCACACCTGCAATCATTCGACTGTAAAACTCCTAGGGGCTTCCTGAAGCCCAGACCAAATCCAATTGCATACAGCCAGCAGAACCACCTGTCCTATTTATTTAGTTTTTGTTGACCGGGTAAGTGCACTAGACAAATCCTGCCTATTTTCAGGCACGACCCGGGGGAGGAGGATACAGATGAATGCCAACTGACCTTGAACCAGATTAAGCTGTTGGTGGTATTTTCAGTGAATGAGGGAAATTTAGCCAGGACACCGGGGAAGTTCCCCTACTCTTTTCGATATGTGCCATGGGATCTTTAACATCCACCTGAACTACCACCAATCCAGGCAGATGGGACCTCAGTTTAACGTCTCATCTGAAAGACGGCACCTCACAAGTGCAGCACCCCTCTCATGCTGCACTACAGTGTCAGTATTGGGATATTAACCCAAGTGCCAGATGTGGGAACTGAACCCACATCCCTCTGATCTCCCGGTCTCAGAGGCGAGTGTGCTACCTACTGAGCCACTTACACTGACGTCCTACTCCCATGCCTTCCTGCAGCCGAGTCTCTGGGACAGAACCTGGGTCAGCAAGTCGGAACGGCTCATGCACCACACCTCTGATGCCAAACACTAGCATGCAGGAATGGAGAACTACACCATGTCTCAGTCTCTGACCACACATACAAAAGAGTGCTAACTCAACTCTTTCCACAGCACTATAGCAGCTTCACAGAGGAATAGCTGCCAGCAATAAAATAATAAAATCTACTAAAGCTACCAAAAAGTCCTCAGTAAAAATGATAAAAATGCACAAACATGGGATGTGGCAGAGCAGCATCATGGCCATCTTGCCACTCTGCCCCCCCCCCCCCGCCATGTAGTGGTGGTTTTGGTATTTTACCATGTAGGCCTGTTATCTTGCAATCCTGAGATCAAGAGTAGCCAAAGCAAGTGCCCTCTTCCCCATGATATCCAGTTTTCTGGATTTCTTATCTAGGGGTATAGTGTTCACGTGTTGAACCATTTTAGGCCATCATGAGCTGCCATCATTACCTCACTGTCTGTTTTGGGCTGGGTAAAATAATGCTTCTTATTCCTAGTAGCTAGATATAGCTTGTCTTCCTTCCTGAGAACAGCCGTCAAGGTACCAGGCCAGGTAGCCATTGTGGCATCTTTAGGTGCTGAAAAAAATGGAGGGATTGTAACAGATATACCCTCATCCTCATAAGTGTCTCCTCGACTGACCTCATTATGGTTTGAAAAGAAGAGTTCCCAGGAGGAGATCTAGGTACATAATACAGTGTGTACACACCATCAGAAGAAACAGTGGACCCTACAGAGTGTCTGACTAGTTACACCTTTTCATCCTCTTCTCTTTCCAGAAGTCCTCCTCCTACACCTCTTTTTCTTCCTTCTACAGTGAGAGTAAGAGGGGTTCTGGACCAGGTTCTATGACACATACCATGCCAGGAGACTGGACAGGTCCCACCAACAGAGAGAGCTGCAGCATTGCTGACAGACCAGGTACCATCACTGTCGATGGTGCTGACTGCAATTAAGGCAGCAGTCTCTGTAGCAATTCAGAGGAATGGGCCAAATACAAAGTTACCTGGGTCAGCACCAAGAACATCAGCCATGCCACTTGACCACAACATCATTTATTCTGAATTAGGGTTCAATGAGGAGCAACCTCAAGAGTTTTGGAGAGCACATCTCCGCAAGGACATAGACAGGATGGAGGCAGTCCGGAGGAGGGCAACTAAAATGGTACAGAGTCTGCACCACAAACCATATGAAGAGAGAGACTAAAGAAGCTTAATATGTATGCCCTCGAGGAAAGGAGGGAGGAGGGACATGATAGAAACTTTCAAGTACCTCAAGGGAATCAACAAAGTCCAAGAGGGTAGCATCTTTCAGAAAAAGAGATGTGCAAGAACAAGGGGGCAGTTTGAAGACAGAGGGGGGATGGCTCCGGGGCAACGTAATGAAGTATTTTTTTCACAGAGAGGGTGGTGAACACATGGAATGGCCTTCCTGAGGAGCTTGTGGGGTCAAAAACAGTGGGGGAATTCAAGAATGCATGGGACAAACATAAGGCTATTATAATGGGGGGTGGGCAGGAGGAAGTAGGCTGTTGGTTAACTAGAATCTGCAGCTTATTCAATAGGTAGGGAAATGGGCAGACTGGGTGGGCCAAGCGGTCCTTATCTGCCATCAAAGTCTACTTTTCTATGTTTCTGATCCCATGCTTCTCCTACTGACTTGACAGCCATCAGCACTGATCCTGCTCCTGCTGCTCCACAGCACCCACCGCTGCAAAGATTTTGACATAATTTCACCTGATGCAGTTGGGTCCATGACCCTCGGGCGCCTGGTACAGTATATCGGTTAATGCACATCCTGTCACTTATTACAAAAAGAACATACAGTGCGTGCTGCTCTTTCATCCCCCAGCATTCCCACTACTTTCCCACTAAGAATCAAAACATTTGTAGATACAATGAAAATGTGGTACTCTTGAAGTTACTCCAACAGTGTGGGCGTGTTTTCACATGGCCATGGTATCAGGATAATGACAGTGCACAAAGAAGAAGTTTTCACAGACAAATACATGTAGGGGAAATGCCACATTTGAAATACAGATGGGTGAACTGAACACAATCATTACAAAGTACAAAATGCTACTTGGGTGCAAACATACTGTAGCCATTTGAGTCATCTCTTGTATTTTCTCATGGTGCATAAACAAATTATGAAGTTATTGCAGATATGTATATATTTTAGTGTGTAGTTTTAGTCAGTACATTAGACCTGGAATACAGTAATTCATTGTCCATCCTACTAATTAAAAAGTGCCATTATTGTAAATATTTAATACTTTTTTACAGTCTGTGGTTTTATGTAAGTCTTAATACTTTGAATGATACATAATGTAAACTGTTCATTATTGTCCTTTATTAAACATTTAGTGGTACTTTAATGTCCCTTATTATATGTCCAACATCAGGTTAATGTCCCCTGTTACACATGCTCCTGTAGTTTAATGTCCATCTCTTTTACCCTACCGAACAGCAGCAGTTGTAACACTAATAAGTCTAGTCTGTTCTTTTTCGGGTTTTTTTCTGTCTGTGTCTGACTGCTGCCGGATCCTTATCCACAGCTTGGAAATAACCGCAACAAACTGATACTCACCAGAACACCAGTATCCAGCGCCATGAGTAGTACTCCTTGCTTGATACTGTCAGTACCCAATGAGTCAGCATGATTCACTACTCGGAAACTGATGTGTAACCCTTCACTTGTCAACCAACTATTGTATACCTAAATCCAAATTAAAAAGAAAAATCTAAGGTGGAAGGAAGGACTATTTTACATTAATAACATCTGAAATAACAGACATTGTTTATAAAAACATGTTAATGATAATATTAGGAATTAGGTTCTCCAAGGGTTATGTTAAAGTCCAGTTAATCACCCCCCTGTGGGCATGTGGCACTCAGCTTCACCTCGTGCCACATCACTCCCATAGAAGGTGATTAACAGGACAGTAGCATAAGCCATGTTGTACCTTATCGCTTGAGTAGTTATGGGGGCTTAACCTCCAGACAGCCATATATTATTTCCTATTAGTCTGATATAGGCAGCAACATTCAGGACAGTGACCTTAGGTACATTGTGGTTCCCCTATTTTACATTAATTTAATTGGCAGTCTAGATTATGTGAAAGTTTGACTCTACCTCTGCATCCTCAGTGTGGGCGTTTGTAATTTTATCTGGTATTAACCACCACTTAATATAAACTATACTTTCTTTCCTCTTTCCACTCAGGAAGATGAATTTCGCTAATTTTTCAAAACTCCTCCTTTGTTTTCTCCTCATGAAGTGGGAACATTGTGTGGCAATGAATACCCCAGAAGATATTAAGCCATTGTGCCAATATGTCGGTGCTAATGGCAGCAATCTGCGAGTGAACTGCAGCCGGAGGACGCTGCTGAGCATACCAGCGAACATTCCCCAGCACACACTTTCACTGGACTTAAGTCAAAATAGAATCTCGTACATTAAACATTCAGACTTACCATCATACGAGCTGAATATGGTGACTCTCAGCTTAGGCCACAATCATATTAAATATATTGAAGGCAACTCTTTCCAGAGTTTGTTGAATCTTCAAACTCTGGACCTGAGCAACAACAGGATAGCAAATCTGTCAGAAAGTACCTTTCGGGGACTTGATAAACTGAAGGTGCTGGACCTGAGACATAACAGCTTGGATAACATACCTACCCACACCTTTGATTGCCTGCCAAACATTGAAACCTTGTGGCTTCAGAATAATTATCTTATCAGCGTCCCAAAAGGTGAGTCAAACACCTGCTAATGTCTGAACAAATGGAGGAGCTGAGTGCGTCAGTAAAGTAATTGTGCAAATTACCATATGCTACGGAACCAGGTTAAGTGTAGTCACAGTGTACTGAAATGCGGTAAAGGAAATGAGTAATCTAATGTAAACTATGAAGCTTGTGTTTCTGTTCCAAGTCTGACAAGTGTGTACGAGACATCAGCTAGTACAGTATGTGTTGGTTCTTATGCTTTCATTTTAGATACTAGTAAATAGATTTATTCTAAAAATCCACAAAAGGATAGCCCAGTTGAGCTGCAGCTCATATGCAGTGGGGCCCTAACCTTCACTCTCACAGTCACAAACAGAATATAACAAATCAATAAGCATATATTTACATTCCATAGTACACATCTGTACTGTACATCAGCGTGCAGTACAAATTCTACACGGGTAATCCTTGCAGCCAGTAGATATACAGGATATACTAAGGAATTCTTCTAGCTTTTAATGTTCAAGTCTAGCCTTTCTAGCCACCATCGAACTCTCTGCATTGGTTTTGGCCCAGAATCCCCCTCTAACTGATCATGTTGTGTAACAATGCTCATGCTCTTGGTTTGCTGTGATCCCACTTTGTTAGCGTGCTTTGATTACTGTTTGGGTGTATTTACCGTTAGAGTTTGTTTGTTTTTCCTGTCTTTATGTTAGCTTATAAATAACTATTCCTGCTGGACTATGATAACCTGCTGACTGCTGCTGTCCTCTCTGAGACCCCCATGAAAATGAGATGCTGCATCTCATGGGGTTAGCCCAGTTGGAGTAATTTTAAATAAATAAATGAATACAGTGTATGTATGGACAACAGTATGCATGTTAGTATATATATATATATAATATATATATATATATATATATATATATACATATACACACATGTGTGGACATTCTGGCCCACACTGAAACCTGTGCAGAGCAGAAGCATAGCTGGGATCTTACTTCATCTAGTGATGCCCTATTTAGGTTGGACAGGGGGACTGCAAAAGGGGGAAGGGTAGAAAATCAACTGTTATTACCTGAGATTATAGAATGGCACTTTTAATAAAAGCATGCTGATTGGCTAACTGGGTCTTTTATCCATGAGGAAATCCCAGCATAACTCACAGATAAAAACCCAGACAGCCACATCTGCAAAAAAATCCATCCGACCCCCAAAAATCACAAAATTAAAGCCTCCATGTTGATTCCACGGTAAACTGCAAACGCAAAAGTGGGAGTTTTTAAAAAAGGACTACAGTATATAATTTAGACACAACAGTCCCAAACCCACTTTAAATGACAAAGAACAGAAAACAATGAAGAAATCCTTCACAGCTATTCTCGCTACTGCTCTTCGCTACCACTCTACAATGCGGGCCACACTGAGACCGCGTCTCTCTCCCCACTCCACCTGAGGTAAAAGCAACCCCCACCCACACTCCAGTGCTGTTTACCCCAACAAAAGCATAGCACCGGGCAGCCGTTGAAGATGTGCCACTCACCCAAGCCTGTAACCTTTACAACTCCTTCACAATGAAATCTTGTTGCTTAAATGCTTCCCCCTGAATGAAAAAGCTGCACGGACACTGCACAGACCCCTTAACCACATCCTGAACTTCTGCACTCCATCTGTGGGGGAGAGGGGACTGCCATTACCTCCTTTACAAAAGTTGAAAGTCAAAAATAAAACTGAGGTCCTGATTGAGCTGCGCAAACACTACAAGTCATTCAGTCTATATCATGCTACAGTGTGGCTTCCTGGAAGACTGGAAACATTAACAAAAAAAAAAAGCTCCTGATCAACCTGTGTGATAGGGAGCTCCTGCCACTCTTGAGGACCAACCTTTTCTTAAATCTGTTGCAACACTTCTTCTGTTTCTTAGCCTAATGTAGTCTTTACAATGTCTAGTCCATAAGATTGGCCCACTATGGGCACCCACTTCCCTTTCTTAACTACACTATAGTGTCCTCTTTAATTTTCCTTTTCCATCTCAGGTCCTCATACAGGGAGGTTATTGTTGTGACCTTCAAGCTGATATAAAACAACAGGCTATGTTCCTCATTGTTGGATTTAGTGTGCAATTGCACTATGTCGTAAAGTACTTTAATGTATATACTGTACCTTACTTGTATAAAACCTATAAATGTTGAAAATACCATGGCACTAGGTGTTTTTGATATAAGTAAAAAGTTACTAGGGAACTGTATTATAAAAATTAAGTTAGTTGTGCTATTTAAAATGCATGTAAATCGCTGTAAACTGAACAAGTCTGAAATTTCACGGTGATATGCATATAGCCCATGATGCTTTGCATTATGGAAGTATGTGTGATGTTGTGTTTCTTTGAAACTTGGCTTATCGTCAATGCCCTTAGGGGTAACCCTTGTTTCAGTGCTTCTGCACTGAAGTTCTTTGTCTTTAGCTTGTTTTTTTTTTTTATTTAAGCCCCCACCACCCAAGCAAACAAGGCCCACATAGGGGAGGCTGAATATCAACTGATAAGTTAGATCGGTAGATGAGTGACTTAGTAGGTGCTGACAAGTGCAGAGGAAGGACACATAAAGTCTGTTGCTGCAAACTGATGAATTTAAGAAGGGATAAGCCATTGCTGAAGGTTATCTTCTGTATTTTGAATAAACATCACACAGAGATTGTGTCTTGAACCTGAAGTTTGGTGTCTGGTCCATCTGTTATCCTACAACCCCTCCACAACCTGCAGAAATACCAGAGCTCGCTCACTCACTCTCCGTCCCTGCACTGTGGATTTCTCACTCCTCTCATAGCCATTCATCTTGCCTGCCACTCTCTTCCTGTTAAAAAAAAAAGAAATCATAAAATAACAGTTTACTAAGGGGAAGGGGCTGCCATCTCCTACAGCAACATTCTACCTAGCAACAGAGAACTATTTAACATACAAAGGAAGGACATTACAGAAAAAAAACAATTAAAAAACAATCTGTTCTTAGCCAGCCCATGGGCGCAGTGGTTGGATTTCCGCTTGTGACGCTAGCGATGCAGGTTTGGAAGCAGACCCAGGTGCCAGAGGGCCAGCTGGGGAAGGTAGCCTGAGCTTCTGTCACACTGCTCAGCTCCTCCGGGGGTTCCTTGGCCCGGGAGTGGCCTGGCCTCTGGTGTCGACCAGAGGTACCGCAGCCCAGGTGCCCGACTATTTGGGAGAGCGTGATGGACGCTGGCACACAGCTGTGGTGTCATATGGTCATGCTCAGGGGGGGCATACAACAAAAATATGCCTCTCCCTGGCACGACACTGGCATGTCGTGTCATAGGAGGGTCCTCGCCTACCGGCAAAAAGACTAGAGTACCTCTCGGGGCACCAACGCAGATCAGATGCCTCTGGGGGGAGGTTTCGAGGTGGCCTCCCTCCCACCATGCCCCACATGGGAGTTAAAGCCAAGGCTCCATGGAGGAGCCCTGAGAGTGAAGTTGCAGTGGCAGGTAAGGTAGCCGGGTGACAGTGCCGGGGTTGGGGCAAGGGGAAAAAATAGAAAATTTAAAAATTAAAAAAAATCTGTTCTTAAATAAAACCACTTTAGTAATTATTTTTTTTAAAATCTCGAATTCCTACTCATTGTATAATTGCAAAATTCCACTTCAGGGTGTGGGTTATGCTGGGATTTACTCACACCTGTTGGTGGTCACTCGGCCTGTGGCCTCGTGACCAAAAGACAGCAGGCGTGAGTAAATCCCAGCATAACCCACACCCTGTCATCAATTATTACTTAATTAGCAAGGCAGCAGAGCAGTGCTTAATTTGAGACGGTGCTGTCCGGGGCTCAGCCCCGGCACCTCTTTTCATGCCAGGGCTCAGCCCCGGCACCTCTCGCTCCTGTCTTCTGTATTTTCCGACAGTGCTGCACACACTACAGGTCAACAGGCTGCAGTTACAAATTCAGTACGGAGCAGCTGTCAGAGAGGCGGCAGCCTGAGCGGTAGCCAGGAGGTATTTAATTAATTTACTTACTAGTGTGAGACAAGTGGCTCCTGGCTCTGCCTTGTTCAGTCCATCCTCCAGTCCAGTCTCGCTGACTCATCGCTCGTCCTCCTCGGCTCCTCCTCCTAGTCCTCTCTCTCTCTCGCTCTGTCAGCATCAGCAGTCAGCAGCTGCGCTTGCTCCCAGGACCCCAAGCTGACCTTGCTGCTTACGGGTTGGGGGGTGGGTTCAATTTTGATTGCCGGTGGCGCACCGCACGCTCACAAGGAGCTTGCTATGTTGCTCCAAGTCCGAGCTGAGCTCCGTTCACTGTCTGTGTGAAGGATCACCTGACCATCTCTTCTGTGGTCAGGTGATCATCTCGTTGCCTTGCCGCTTGCCTCACATCGGGGGAGGAGGAGTTAGCATGCGCAGACTTGCTGCGCCGACCTGAGGCAGTGTGTGTGGGCTTGTGGCTGCATATTGTCAGTTGGCTCAGCTCTGTGTAGTCCCTCATTGTTCTGAGGAGTCTCAGAGTCGGAGAGTGAGAGACTGCACATTTGCACAAGAAAGAAGCACAATTAAATAAATATACATGGTGAAAATTGATCAGAGAGTCGTTGGGCCTGGGGTTAGAATTGTCTGTGAAGTCTGTGGCAGGGAGTGTGGGTGTGGCCTTGTGTGTCAACCTAGTGAGGGTTTGAGAATGCAAGGGAGGCATGGGGGTGGTGGCGGGAAACAAAGAAGTAAGTAAGGGGTACTACTCTCAAGACAAGAGGCGAACAATAAATCTTGGTAGCCAGGGCTGAGTGAGAGACTGGGGAGGACTGATATTTATTTAGGCAAGGCAACTTTTTTCACAGAGGCTCCCTCTTGAGTGAAGAAGTGCAGTGGGGGGCAGAACAGAAGCCTGCCTCAGAATAGGCCAGCCAGTGCAGGGCAAGTCCAGACAGTTGGAACCACCACACCACCCACATAAAAACACATTTAGCCAGCAGACTGTGTGGGTTCCCCCTTCCCCTGACCAGTAGCTCCTCCACAGGAAAAAATTGATAAGTGTAAAATAGGGGAGCGAGCTGACAGTGTCTCTGAAAGTTTGGTTTGATTCCCATAAGTTCTACCTACATATAGCACATTAGTGTTCGTGTTCTAGTGACTGTATCTGAAGGGGCAGGGGCTGTTAAAAAATAATACTAGGCTAACGAAGACAGAGAGAGAGAGAAGAAAGTGTGTCACTGTGTGAGCTTCGGTTTGATTCCCACAAGTTCCACCTTCATACAGCACATTAGTGTGTGTGTTCTAGTAACTGTGTCCGAAGGGACAGGGGCTGTAAAAAAATAAAACTAGACTAACAAAGACAGAGAGAGAGAAGCAAGTGTGTCACTGTGCGAGCTTCGGTTTGATTCCCACAAGTTCCACCTACATATAGCACATCAGTGTGTGTGTTCTACTGACTGTCTCTGAAGGTGCTATAACTAAAAAAAGAAACAAAATAAGGCTAACTAAGACAGGCAGCAGGTTAGTTTTGTATGCATTTCGGAGACAGTTAAGACACAAATTAGAAAAAATGTCCCAAGGTCAAAAGAAAATCTGGTCGTATTTTTCTAAGCCAGGAGGTAGTGTGGATGAGACTGAGCCAGCCACTAAGTGGAAGAAAAAGGAGAGTGATGAAAATCACAGAAAAGAATCAGAAGATGTACTGGGTGCCACTATTACATGTGTCCATGGCCTCAGTGGTACAAAAGAAAAGCAAGTTCATGATTATGAAGGGATAAAAGAGAAGAGTTTTGCGGAAAGCATTTGTGCTACTAGTGACTCTGAATCGCAGCGCTCTGGTTCTGAAGACGAATTCCCTGAACATGTTGCATCTCATAACAAAGATTTACTTCCTGCAGGATGGAAGCGTGAACAAAAAAAATGTTTTCAGTGCAAATACCGGTGGTTAGTCTTCAACGGATGAAATCTCGGTTGCAGTATGTGTCAGCAAGTCAGTAACCTGGGTCCTGAAAAATCTGCTGGAATGAAATTGGCAAAACAGTGGATCAAAGCTACTGTAACTTCATATGGTACCAATAAAACAAAGCAACAGAAATCACTATGGAAAAAGATAGGAGAACATGCACAAACTAAGTCACATGTCGCAGCTTCTCGCATTGTTGAGCAGTCAAAGAAGGACACATTGCTACAATTAGCTGCAAATGCACAGTCTGCTCAAATTGCTACTACAGCCAGAATATTCAGAACTGCTTATAAAGAAGCAAAGCGTAACCGGCCATCATATGGTTTTGAAGTAGAAAGAGACTGTCAGCAGTTGAATGGACTGGACATGGGACGGATCTTGCATTCCAATGTGGCATGTTCTAATATTCAACATCACATTTTCTCTGAGATGAAGAAAAAGTTGTTTGCCCAAATCACAGTGATTGCTCTTAAAGTGAGTCTTTTACTTGATGAAGCTACTGCTTTAAACAAGAAGAGCGCTTTAATTATGTACATGCGACTGACGTTACCTGGCATGGAGCCTCCTGCTAATTTATTTGTGGACCTTGTGGAGCTGCAGGATCTGACTGCCGAGGGAATAGTGAACAGTGTATTGTCTGCGCTCAAAAAAATTAACATAACTGAAAACTTCCTTGCCAAGTGCCTGGTAGCGGTTGCTTGCGATAGAGATTCAGTGATGTTTGGACGCAATACGGGTGTCGTGAAGCGGTTGCAAGACATGTTTCCAAATATCATAGCATGGCACTGCTCTGCTCATTGCCTAGAGCTTGCAGTTGGTGATGTCATGAAAGATGTTGGAGCTACGAATCACTTTAAAAGTTTGCTAGACAAACTATATTCTCTTTATAGCACATCTGGGAAAAATAGATTAGAGCTGAATGAATGCGCTGAAGCTCTTGATGTTCAGCTTTGCAAGATAGGTAGAGTGTTAGACACCCGGTGGGTTGCATCAAGCTTTAGAACAGTAGAGGCTCTCAATAAGCACTTCACATCTGCGGCTAATGACATTTCTCGTGACAGCACAACACGCAAAACCTACTCTGGTCTAAGCAAATGGTTGTCATCTATTCAGTTTGTCAGCAACCTTGGAATTATGTATGATGCCCTACAGGAGTTGTCAGAGTTATCTCTTGAATTGCAACATCGCAATTGTACAATTGTTGATGCACACCGAGCTATCTGCCGCCAAATAGCGGTATTCGACGCAATGGTAGAAATGGCAAATTTTCAGCACAGTGTGAGAAAGCCATAGAAGAAAGGATGTTTCAGGGTGTCCTCTTGCATGAAGGAACTGTTTGTGACAAGAAGATTCCCCGGGACAAATTTTCTGCAGCTTAGCAGGCAATTTACGAAAACATATGCTGTCATTAGGAGGCACCACTGGTGATAAGACTGGATATGAGAATCTTATCATCGAAATGAAAGTGTTATATGAGCAGTACTGGCCCGATGAGCTACCTACACAATATGGAGAAAGTGAGATTGAGTCTCTTTGCGGAAGATTTGATATTGGTACCACTCGTGAAACCATTCGGGCATACAAGGTGTACAAGGAGTCAGGTGGTAAAGAAATTCAGGAGCAGTATAAGGACCTCTTGACAGCTATGAGCTCTATTGCTATCTCCAGTGCTGAGTGTGAGCGAGGCTTTTCCCAAATGAACCTCATATGCAATCAACACGAGCATCAATGCTTATTGAAACTATTTCATCATTACTATTCCTCAATCTAGTCATCCCGCCATTGAAGAAATTCAATCCCATCCCTTATGTTCGGTCATGGCTTGCCAAAGGGCACAGATCAGCCAGTGACACACAAAGTAAGGAAAGAAAACACAAGGATAACCAGAGAAATATGGAAATGCTATGGTCTTTTCTTGATAAGTAGAGAACAAACCAAACTCAGAATTTCTTTCTGCAACCTACAAAACTGATGTAGCAATGTGGATGCTTACTTAATGGTATTTGTAGCTTAATACAGAAACTGTATTTTGGCTAGCAGCAACTGAAACAGTGCTTCATATACTCTTCTCTTTGTACTATACTTCCATTATATTCATACATTACCACACACACACACACACACACACACACACCAAATTACTGTAGCACTTTGTGCAAGCATCCATCATAAAGTAATGGTGGCCTACCACCACCATCCATTACATCATGATGGATACTTGCACAAAATGTCATGGTAACTTTTATAACAGTAGTGTCTCTTACCTGGCCAATCCAAGTTGGGGATTAGCTGCTCACCAAAACTGTTCCGGAGGAATGCCTGAAAAGGAAAACAAGAAATTTAAACAGGACACAACTAAACAAGGGTTGGATTTAAACCACATTAAAATCATCAGATTAAAAAAATGTTTATATTTATCTGATAGCGCAATTGTAAGACATGTCAAGACCTGTAAAATAATAGAGAGGTAACTGAATAAAATCTTCTAGAATTTTTAATTTTTTTTTTAAAGGCAGATGGTGCAATGCTAAACATTTTAATATCCTGTTCTGAGGGCCCCCAGAAACTCCTGGGTTTTAGATGGACTGTTTTGAATATTGTGGCTGTTATTGAAGATAAAACACACTTCGTTACAGATTCCCTAGTACCTCCATGTTGTTGCTTAATAAGGTGAGCGAGAGTCTCCAATATCCTGACTCCGTCCAGATGAAAAAAAATGTTCCTGTAGGAGTCAAAGGGAGCCTTCCCTTGACTTCAAGGAGAACATTTTTTTTCATCTGGATGGAGTCAGGATATTGGAGACTTGCTCACCTTATTAAGCAACAGCATATACCACATGGCATCTAGCAGGGTACAACTTTGCCTGGCATTGTATGCTGCATGGTGGCCAGGGGTTCGATAAGTCTTAGATCCTGTCAATGCCATATGATGAAATGTTCTTACTTGAGCAGCTAACCTCTCATTGTAACAAATTAATTGCAGGAGCATAGTTATAATGTTATAGGTAGGCCAGAAGCTCTTGGGTTTTAGATGGTCTGTAGTGAGTTTTGGGGCTTTTATTGAAGATGAAACACACTTCTGTTACAAGTTCCCTACTAGGGAACCTGTAACAGAAGTGTGCTTTATCTTCAGTAAGGGAACATGTAACAGAAGTGTGTTTTGTCTTCAATAAAAGCCCCAAAGCTCACCACAGAGCATCTAAAACCCAACAGCTTCGGGGCCTTCTGGACCCCACAGCCCTGGCCTTTGGATCACAGTACCTTGCCATAGCTTCTACATGCCCATGATTCTTTATCCATAAAAACCTTTTCATGCTTCAGTTTTAATTGGTTCTTCTACTACTTTACCTGCTAGATGTTATGTGGTACATGTTGTTGCTTAGTAAGGTCAGCCAGAGTCTCCAATACCATAACTCCTAGTATAAAGGGCAAGATGCTGTGAATTGATCCAAAGGCCAGAGGTCTGGGGGCCAGTAGGCCCCAGAAGCTCTTTGGTTTTAGATGCTCTGTGGTGAGTGTTGGTCAGGGTTATATCGCAGATAAAACACATTTCTATTCTTTGTCCCCCCAAAAAAAATTCTTCCCTTAGATTCAGGGGTAGGGAACCTGACACAGAATAGAAATGTGTTTTACCTGCAATATAACCCCGGCCAAAACTCACCACAGAGCATCTAAAACCAAAGAGCTTCTGGGGGCCTACCAGCCCCCAGATCCCTGGCCTTTGGGTCAATTCACAGCCTCTTGCCCTTTATACAAGCCCAAAGTCCTTTACCAGTGGTCAGCGAGACTCTCCAATAATTGACTCTACCGGGTACCCCCAAAACAATTCTTACCCAGATTCAGGGGTAGGGAACCAGACATAGAAATGTGTTTTATCTGGAATATAACCCCCAAAATTCACTACAGAGCATCTAAAACCAAAGAGCTTCTGGGGGCCTACCGGCCCCCAGACCCCTGGCATTGGTGCACATTCACAGCATCCTGCCATTGCATTATACTTGTACATGCGTGCCCATGATCCTTTACAAGCGCCCAGTCAGCCAGGCTCTCCAACCCTGACTCCACCCCAAAAAAAAAAAATTCTTCCCCTGGATTCAGGGGCAGGGAGCCTGACATAGAAATGTGTTTTATCTGCAATATAACACCCAAAACTCACCACAGAGCATCTAAAACCCCATAGCTTCTGGGGGCTTAGTGGCCCTCAGACCCCCGGCTTTTGGTGTTTGAACCAGAGCCCTGGCACCTCTTTCTTTATAAATTAAGCACTGCAGCAGAGTCAAGTGTAATGGTCATTATGGGAGACTTCAGTTTCCCAGTTGTGAATTGAGACATCCTATAGACAAACTGCAGCAGAAGTCAAGGATTCATAACAGGTATTCCAGGACTGTTTTCTTCAGCAGCGAGTCCGGGAAGCAACCAGGGGAGTGTTACCCTGGATCTTGTGTTGCCCAATCAGGACATTATAAGTAAGGGTGGCGGACCCCCTGGGAACAAGCGATCATAACACAATGAGATGTGATATCTCACTGGAGACCCAGCAAACTAAAACTTGACCATAGTGGTCTCAGATGTAAAGAGGGCAGACTTCTTCGGGACAGGTGAAATTCTCCAGGATAGATTGGAGGTGCTGGGAAGGAGATGGTGGTAAAGAAAATGTCAGCAGTCATCAAGAGGGAGGTACTGGGGTGACAAAAAAGTGAAAGGCATGTTAGCAAAGGTGAAAAGCACACAAGGCCAATCTGGTTCAGCAAGGAGGTAAAGAGACAGTCAGAGAAAAAAAAAACATTTAAAATATACAAGGAGGATCAGACAGAGAAGAACATGGAAGGCTATATGGACAAGCTTAGAACAACCAATTGAACATCAAGACTAAATCAAATATGAAACTGAAAATGGCAGAGGGGGGCAGAGAAAACAAGGCATGTTTTAGATGCATGAGGGAGAAAAGAAAGCCCAGGGAGGGTACTGAAAGAGAAAATAAGGATAAGGTCAATGTCGAGGATTATGTAGGAACAACTAACATTCTAAACAATTACTTCATTTCAGTCTTCACAAAAGAGATGAGGGGCATTGTCTAACAGTGGGTTACAGTTCAAGGGACTGTAAGGGCTGAGGATATAGGTAGGGGAAATCATACTGGAGTGAGTTCTCAAGGGTCTGCAGATTCTAAAAATAAACAAATCTCCAGGCCCTGTTGGTATATACCCCAGGGTTCTTAAGGAAAACTGGTCAGGTCCAGGCAGAGCCGCTGGCAGACCTGTTGAACAGCACCTTGCAGTCGGGGATTGTGTCAGCGGATTGGAGGGTGGCAGACATGGGTCTGCTGCACAAGAGAGAGTAAATAGATGACCCTGGAAACTACTGGCTAGTACATCTAATCTCCATTGTGGGCAAATGTCTGGAAACCAGCATCAAAGAGAAGACAGTGGATTTCTTACAGCAACATGGGCTACAAGATAAAAAGGCAGCATGGCTTTGTGAAAGGCAGGTCATTTCAGACTAATTTGATCTACTTTTTTGATTCTGTGACATGGGCAGTAGACAAGAATCAGGCAGTTGATATCCTCTACCTGGATTTCAGCAAGGCCTTTGACTCTGCGCCGCATAGCAGACTACAGAAGGTAGGGGATGTGGGAATAGGGAAAACCTGACTATGTTATGACTATGTTGAAAGGTAACTGACAACAGGGAGAACCCAGAGGATAGTCCTGAATGGTAAATTCTCTGGAATCAAGGAGGTCATAACTCACAAGTGAGGTCCCTCAGAATCAGAGCTGGGACCATCCCTCATTAAAATATACATCAGTGATATAGGGAAGGGGGTAAGGGAAAGATGTGTCTTTTCCTAGATGACACAAAACTTTGTGGGAGAGTGGGCAGTGTGGAGTGGGTTTATCAATATGAAAAAGGATGTGGAAAGACTAGAAATGTGACTATGCATCTGGCAGCTGAAGTTCAATGAAGTGCAAGATAATGCACATATGGAAAATAAATCCCAAAACAGATCACTAAACTGTTGGAGTGAGGGAGGGACACACTATGGAGGAAAGGGACTTGGGACTGTCATCAGTGATACCCTGAAGTCCACTTCTCATTGTAGCAAGGCATGTGGAAAAACCAACAGAATGTTGTGGTATATCGGGAGGGGCTTGACGAGTAAATGACGTGAGGTGATCTTGCCCTTGTATAAGTCTCTCAGAAGGCCACAGATGGAGTACTGTGTACAATTCTGTGGACCACATTTGCAGAAGGGCTGCAACAGGCTGGAGACTGTACAACAGAGGGTGTAAAAAATTATACATTGTCAATAGGGGAACATATATGAGAAATGGCTGCAGAACTTGAACATGTACTCCCTGGAAGCCAGAAGAAAAAGTACTGTTGGGACACGATGGCAACATTCAAGTTTCTACGTGGTATAAACAGGGTAGATTCTTTAGAATGGTTTACTAGAAAAGGGAGCTCAAATACCAGGAGGAACAATTACAAGTTGGTAGGGGGCAGTTTAAAGAACATAAGAATATAAGAAAAGTGTCAACATATGGGGACCGTGCGATTCATCTAGTCTGCCCTAGAAACTACCCCCCTCCCTATGCAGCCTTTGTCTTAACTTGTCCTTTATATCTGTCCCATGCGAGTTTGAACTCCCTGATTGTCTTTGATGCTGCCACCTCCTGGGGCAGGCCATTCCATGGGTCTATCACTCTCTCTGTGAAGAAGTACTTCCTGAGGTTGCTTTTGAACCTTCCTCCTACCAGCCTCATATCATGCCCTCTCGTGCATGCTGCTGTGTTCAGTTGAAATAGATTACCTGTCTGAGCTGCGTTAAATCCCCTCATGTACTTAAATTTTTCAATCATGTCCCCTCTGTTTCTTCTCTGCTCAAGGGAGTATAGGTTCAGCTCCTTGAGTCTTGATTCATGTGACCTGTAATGCAGTCCATGCACCATCTTAGTAGCCCTTCTCAGCACCGTTTCCAAACTGTCAATGTCCTTCTTGAGGTGAGGTCTCCAGAACTGAATGCAGTACTCTAAGTGTGGCCTCACCAAGGACTTATAGAGGGGCATGACAACCTCAATCTTTCTACTAGAAATACCTCTACTTATACATCCGAGGATGCCACCTGCTTTCTGTGCTGCTTTCTCACATTGTTTTCCTACCTTTAATTCATCAGTGATGATTATGCAGAGATCTCGCTCCGTTTGTGTCTCCTCAAGTTGATGTCCTCCCAGTGTGTACTTTTTTCCAGGGTTCCTCTTTCCCAAGTGCATTACCTTACACTTCTTGGTGTTAAATTGTAATTGCCAGTCCCTGGACCAATCCTCTAGCCTTCTAAGGTCAGTTTCCATGTTGTCTGCTCCTTCCCTTGTGTCCACTCTGTTGCAAAGTTTTGTATCATCTGCAAACAGGCAAACCTTCCCTGTTAGTCCATTTGCTATGTCTGCTATAAATAAGCTAAATAGGATCGGTCCCAGTACCGATCCCTGTAGGACACCACTGGTCACCCTACCCTCCCTTGACAATGATCCATTGACTAGCACTCGCTGGGTCCTATCGTTCAGCCAGTTACTAATCCAGCTGACCATCTTCTGTCCAACTCCTGTATGTTCCAGCTTGTCGGTTAGCCTTCTGTGAGGGACAGTGTCAAAGGCCTTGATGAAATCTAGGTATACAATGTCCAGTGCCCCTCTCTGATCCAATGTTCTGGTGACCAAGTCAATCAAGTTGGTTTGTCAAGAGCGTCCTGCTGTGAAGCCATGTTGCTTTGGGTCCATTTTTTCAGTATCTGTTAGGTACACCACTATGCTCTCTTTTAGCAGTGACTCCATCATTTTCCCCACAACAGAGGTCAAACTGACAGGGTGGTAATTTCCTGCCTCTTCCTTGTTTCTGTTCTTGTGTAAGGGCACAGCGGTTGCCTGTTTCCAGTCCTGAGGTATTTTCCCACTGTCTAGTGACTTGTTGAAGAGCTCAGACAGCAGTGCGGCCAGTTCCCCTTGGAGCTCCTTCAATATCCTAGGGTGTAAGCCATCTGGTCTCATGGCTTTTTCTACTTTCAAGTTTATTAAGCTGTTTTAGTACCCTCTCCCTTGCGAAGGGGCTAGTATTTGCTCCCTGGGTATCTTCCTTGGTCCTGCTCATTGTAGGACCTTTGCCACTGTCTTCTGTGGTGAAGACAGAGCAAAATAACTCATTTAGCACTTCTGCCTTGTCCTCATCACTCTCTGCCACCTTACCTTCCTTGGTTGCTAGTCGAACTATTCCTCCCTTAGTTTTTCTTTTTTCTCTTATGTATCAATAGAAGGTTTTGTCTCCCTCCTTAACACCCTGTGCTATTTTCTCTTCCATCTGTGCTTTTGCCCTTCTAACAGCTTTCCCCGACTCCTTTAATTTGTTCTTGTATTCTTCCATCTCTGCTTCGTGTTTTGTTTGCTTGAATTGTGTAAAAGCCTTTTTTTCTCTTTGATTCTGGATGCTACTTTGTGAGAGAACCAGAGAGGTCTTTTCCTTCTTTTGGACTTGCTGACCTGCTTAGTGCAGTGATGGGCAAGCTGGGATTGTATGTGGACCAGAAATATGGCCCTCCAGTTATCTGAAGGGCTGCATGAGTAAGTGAGCTCCATATTCAAAATAAAATGATGCAGCAGACACCAGTTAGTAATGCAAAAATCTTTATTAACTGTAAAAAATTAATTAAATATTAAAAATAGTGTTAAATAGTGTTTACTTATAAATACCATATAAACATAGTATGATCTATTACTCTGACTTTTGTGCTGTGATGTTATTAACAAGTTTTCTAAGGTTTGGTGAAAGTTGAGTGCAGGCACATCTCAGCTCTGCTGATAGGTTACTGTCAGTGAGTCTATTTCTTTTATTGCTTTTAATATGTCCCATTGCTGAGAATGTTTGTTCACATGTGTATGTGGACCCGAACATGGACATCAGCTTGGCAGCACAGGCTCGAAGAACAGGTCCACCAATATTTCTCCACATCTGATGTACTCCTTCTTTCTTGAATTTGAATATTGTGCTGTCATCCAAAGCTTGCAATTCATGTAATTCATCTTCAAAAGCTTTTTTGTTACTTTAGAGTCTCTGGCACACAGTGCCGGGTGCAGCTAAAATAAAATTCAAAGGGACTTGTTAGCAGTAACATGAATGGCTTTAACTCATCAAGAGATGAAAATCGCTGTTCCAAATGCTGCAACAATCGAAGCACCATGTCAGCGTGTCCTGACGGATCACATTGTGATCTACAAAAATCAGATGGCATATAGTTCGAAGTAGTGCCATAAAACGCTGAAGTACTTTTCCACGACTCAGCCACCGAACATCACTGTGTAGCAACAGATCACCATACTCAGCATTGACTTGCTCCAAAAGCTCACATAACAATTGGTGATGCAATAGTCATGCTCTGATGTAATTTACAATATGAACAACTTTGTCCATCACAGCTTTCAAATGGTCACCCTTACCCAACTTTGCACAAAGGGATTCCTGGTGGATAATACAGTGAACACCAAATTTGCTCTGGTACTGAGACTTTAGTAAGGCAATAAATCCCCTGTGTATGCCAACCATTGATGGACATCCATCTGTTGTCACGGACACCATTTTCTCAAGTGGCAAGTCATGGCAGCTGGCAAAATTCATGAATGCTTCGTAAAAGTCTATACCCTGAGTACACCCATGCAGTCCAATGAGCTCTAGAAATGCCTCATGAACATTTAATTTGGTGTCCACACATCTCACTTAAATTAGTCCTCCATCACAAAATGGCTTTGAATGCTTTGCTTTGCTAAAAAGCTAAAAGCCAAACATCAAGAGATGTGAAAGCTTGCCATTGTTATCAGATCGCCCTCATTCATTGCCACTTTTAACACTCGTTGTTGTTTAGCAAGCCCAGGTTTTAGCATACACACCTGTTGAGAACGCATGACAGATCTGAATGGAAATTTGTGTGAATAAGACGCATGGCACTTTTCAAAATGTCTCTGCACATTAAATCTTTTCGGGACAGATACAGACTATTTGCAGATAAGACACGTAAGCTTGCCATGATGGTCAGTAACAAAAAACTCACACTCCCATGACTCTTGCTCTATTCACCCTTCTTCCCCCAGTTTTCTTTTTCTACTACTGCCTGGACTTGAAGCTATTGGCAAACTGGGTTCAGACAATCTCAATGAGCTGCTCAGTGTGCTGCTGTTGGTTAGAAATCTGTCCATTTATTTAAATTTCATTTACTTTCAATGCTGCTGCTTCCCAAGTTTGTGGCAGTTGTCAGTGGAGGTAGCTGTTAAATTACAGACTTAGCATAGTTTATACTAGACGGGGGGGGGAACAGACTCAATTGTGCGCAAATGGAAATAATTAAGAAGTAGTGATGAAAGGTAATTATCTGTCCTCAGCTTTTCTTGTCATATTTGGATTTCACCATAAGCAAATAATTAAGACAGATTTCACCGCACATTTAACTAATGGACTGGAACTGGGCAATGAAAGTAGCAACGACAATTTCTTTTAATAGCATCCCACATTACACATCAACTCGCTCTTACCAACTATGTATCTGACAGATGCAGAGGGCTGCACTAATTACAACAAGGGCCGCATGTGGCCCGCAGGCCACAATTTGCCCATCACTGGCTTAGTGCATACAGTTGTTACTGTATGCAGAGCAGCCTTCAGAGTATTCCAGCAGTCCTTTACATCTCCTGTGATTCCTCCCTCTAGTATGGATGCAATCATAGTTCTCATTTTGGGGAAGTTGGCCTTTCTGAAATCTAGTACCTTGATTTTGGTGTGACTATTTTCCTCCATATTGTTCAGAGTAAACCAGATTGAACTGTGATCACTGGTCCCTAGATTGGCTCCTACCTCTGCTTCTGGGATCCTTGTGCTGTTTGTCAGCACTAGATCTAATATTGCTTTGTCTCTGGTGGGTGAGTTCATTAGTTGATGCAAACCTGCTTCCCTTAATGCAAAAATGAACTCTTTGCTCCAGTCTGAGGATGCTGTGTATGAGGACCAATCCTCATCTGGTAGATTGAAGTCCCCCACAAGCAACAACTCACCCCTGTCCGCCATCACCGAGATGGTTTCCAAGAGCTCCTTGTCTACGTTGGCCTCCTGGGATGGGGGTCTGTATATGACTCGTACCCAGATAGGGTAGAAGTCATACTTAAAGAGCACTTTTCCTGCTCTTTTAAAATTATACCCCCCAAAACATATAAGGAAGCTTATCTGGCCCCAAATCTAATGTAGTATCAATTTTAATTTATTCCTGCCAGTATTTAGGGAGGGAAGGGATCGTATTTTGGCTCCGTGGAGCTGAGAGCCCAATCCCTTCCACTTCCCTATTCAGAGACACACCCCAATGCTAGCTCATTTTATGATATCAGTATAGAAAGGGTGGGCACAGGGTAATAATGTCGCAAACACAGACAGTGCAGCAATATACTGCACCGTCAATACAGTGTGTACATTGCCAGTGCTCGGTGATAACACCAAACAGAAACAACAGCGCTACAAAAACATATATCCTTGATTTTTGAGGGAGGGTTACACCGGGATGGGGAGAAACCATGACTTGCACAAGACTTAAAAAGAAAATAAAGCACAAAAAGATCACACCAGTAGTCTGGGACCAGGATTCGAGCCCCGGTGCACAGACGCACCACTTTCCTCCACTGCCGGTGACTCATCCCTCTGAGCAATGGCAGCTGCTCTGTGGACCACCACTCCCCCAGCAGAGGTCTTATCCTCTGCATCACTGCCTCCCAGTCATTGGCTACAGGGTACAAAACTACACCCGCAACATTTCGTCCTTGCAGCATCTTGTACCCTGTAGCTATTTTCCCCAATGCTCTTTTTGCTGTGCGGTTTTGGCTGCACTATTATTTAAACAACATATTGACCCAGTACTGGAAGGGCTCAGGGGCGCATTCTATACAGTGCAATAGAGAATTTTTTTAAATGCTTTTTAGTATACTTTAGAGTTCTGATTATGACAAATCAAGGCTAATGCTCAACTAACAAGCACCTTGTTAACTGAGCAGTGGCTTTGATTTGTCATAATCAGAACTCTAAAGTATACTAAAAAGCACTTAAAAAAGTCCCTACTGTACTCTATGAAGCACACCCCATGCTCTCCCTATACTGACATCAATAAAATGTGCTATCACAGGGGCGTGTCTCTGAATTGGGAGGTGGAAGGGATTGAGCTCTCGGCTCCACGGAGCCAAAATACAATCCCTTCCCTCCCTAAATACAGGCAGCGATAAATTAACATTTATAGTGCATTACACTTGGGGCCAAGTAAGCTTCTTTACATGTTTTGGTGGGAAGCACCAGAAAAGGTGCTCTTTAAAGCAGACAGTGAGGCAATACTTCTCCATAGAATGGGTGGTGGACAAATGGAATAGTTTGCCTAGAAGTATGGTAATTATTCAATCTATGGCCAGGTTCAGGTCCAGGTGGGTAGATTCAAGGTGCTGGCTGTGGTTACGGGGGGAAGATTAAGGGGGGGGTCATGATCCTAGGAAGGAGTCCTCTACAAGATGCTCCAACTAAAATAAGGGATGAGCCATGTCACTGCTAGCACAGTAGAGTCTTAGGGCAGATGAGACCTCGTGCCTTGTCTGCCTGCAGCATTCTATGTTTCTATATTTTTAAATGATTACGTATTCCAATTATGATGGAGCTACTGTGGCAATTAATATGTTATTTCCATAGCCCTGCCATCGACACAAATACTACATGACTTAGCATGTCAAATGTAATACCACTTAATGTGTAGTATAATCAGCATTCCAAAACACTAGTTATAATATAGAGATGCCAAGATAACAAATGAATTTCATTTAATTGCTAGGATTGTGAAAATGCTTTTAGTTGAATAGTCACCAAATTGCTATATTTTGACCTTCTAATATTCATAAATATAAGTAAATATTCATTACTCAGCTGTAAACTGTGTTTTACAGCACATCTACTGCACAGCACAATTTGCAGTCTCCCCCCCCCGGTGTCCAGACCTAGTCCCATGTCCATCTCCCCAACCCCTTCAGTCATCTCCAGCCAACACATACCAATCCTTCCATACATTACAAGTCTTAACCCATCCCCTGCCAGCCCTTTCCTCATCTAACACCACCTTTTAAAAGGCTCCTTCCCAAACACAATCCCCCCAACACATACAATTCCATATTATAGATGAAGCAAAAGCCCTTCTAATGGTCATCTTACCCGACCCCAATCCATGATGGAAGGCAGCAGGTCCAAAATCTTGTGGGCATATTATGATACACATTCAAGATAAGGATCGTGAAAAACTCCAATTGGACCTGGTGCAGGAAAAATGGGCAGCCAGCCCAATAAATGCGTCCTCCAAAGAATTACCTGCACTCGAGGACTACGATTAACACTCCACACATGTTAGTAGAATTTTAAAACTTTATTGCCAAATTAAATAGTGGAGTGTGCACAGGATAGGATCACACACCAACTTGCCAACTTCGAGCCAAAATTCTTCATCGGGGGCATCACCTATCGCTACCAAGCCGCCTCACTCTGGAACTCTATACCCCCCATCAAAAAAGCCTCATCAATCTCTGCCTTCACAAAGACAGTAAAATACTTTTTACTCTACATTCAACGTCTGTGATTGCTTTGGTTAATCTATCCTCTGTCCTCTCCCACACAAACTTTCTGCTGTACTGTCTGTCTGCATCAGAAAAATGTAACCTGTGCTGCATCTGCACCACAAGTATGTATACACTACTTTTTGTAACTTTCGCTTGTTGTGCCCATGCTCTGCAAATTTTGTAAACCTGTTGATGTCAATTCTACCTATGCTTTTTGCACCCGGGTCATCACTGGAAAAGGCTTCCATTGCCAGTGCACTTACCCGGTTCCCAAAGCTGAAATAAATAAATGAAATATTTGAGATTTTTTGTATTCATATTTGTATTTATATAACACAGGCCTTTACTTGTAAACAGAACACGATGCTCTAATGTAAATGTTCCTGTATAAAAATACATTTTAATTATCATCATAAAAGGAAGGCCTGTGTGATCTTTCCCCATCTACAGCAGATCCATGGCGGAGGCAGGGAGTGGACAAATTTACCCTGGTTAGCCTTACATATGATATGAGTGTCAAACACATGGTCTTGTGTTTTTTTTGTTGTGTGTGTGTTTTTTTTTGTTTTGTGAAATTAATTAGATTAAGCACTAGCCTGTTTTGTTTTAACCAGTTTTGCAGATTTAAGAACACCTCTTTCAAAACATTATTCAACACATTTATATCTCTAGCCTCTAGACACAGAACAGCACCATCTGGAAGGCCACTGCTGCCTAATCCACTGTGCTTCTTTCATCTCTAAAATCTACCTCCCCCCTTACCGTAGCACTCTCCTCTCCCTGCAGCCTCCCTTGTCATACTCCCTCCGTAACTCTAGCTATCATTACTTTGCGCTTCCCTCTCAAAAATCCTTCACTGGACATGCTGCCTTCTCATTCTCTTTCCTAAACTTCGGCACTATCTCCCCCTAACCATTCGCTCCGCCACCTCTAAATGCTCTCTCTCCCCTCTCTGCTCCATGACCACACTACTCCCACCTGTGCCTGTGCTTGAGTCATAGCCCTTTCCCGCTCATCAATCTACCCTCTTCCCCCCCTCCCCTCACCAACCCTCCTCCCTCTCCTCTTCCTCCACCACTTGCACTGCACTTTCACTCCCTCCCACATCTGCACTTCTTCCTATAGCACCCTATCCCCATTGCCCTCGTCGTTGTAATGCATTTTTGATTGAACCTATGGGACATATCTCCCGCCCTGTCCATATAAATATTTTAGCTTATAATGTTACCTGTCTGATAAACCTTATTTTCTACTGTTTAATTTGTATCTATGTATTATGTTTTATTGTACAATTTATTGTCCTATTTTATTCTTACATCCCTCTTTCCCCCAGGATGCATCTGGAAATTAGCTATTTTTCAACTCAGTATGTCTTTCCTGGTGAAACTTTTGAAAAAGAGGGAAAGAGGGTAGATTTACCTGGTGCTCACAAGCACAGAGGGTTAAGGAACTCGACGTGGGATGCCATATGGGTAACAGTGACCATTGCATGGTTAGCTTTGAGGTGAACATAGCTGAGGACACATGCCACTCAAAAATAAAAGTACTACATTTTAAAAAGGCAGACTTCAACCAAATGAGAACCAACATAAGAAATGACTTAATTGATCTACAAGTGGATGAGGTCAATGTCATGTGGGGGAAATGTAAGAAAGCAATCCAGTCAGTGACCAATGCGCCAGAAGGGTTACCAAAGTGAAAAGAAAATGAAACCCCTTATGGTTTTCAAAGGAAGTGGCTAAAGTAGTGAAAGAAAAACAGAAGGCAGGGCTGCGCTAACAACTGTAAGGGCCCCCTTGCAAAATATTTTGTGGGGCCCTCCTCCCAACCAATAAATGTCAAATAACCATATGAATTTTTTATAGTATAAGTTTATTTTATATCAGTCCTGCTGAACATACATTTATTTATTTTTTGTTAACCGGGTAGGTACACTAGACAGCATAGCTGCCTATTTTCAGGTATGACCCAGGAGTTTACAACAAAGGGTATGTAGACAATAGTAGATACAAGAAAACATCATGGGAACAAGTAGAAGTCAGACATAGTACACTTATACGAAGTTTTCAGCAATGACAGTACATTTGCAGGTAATTTGTCCATGCTGCCCCCATCCCCCTTGCTGGCACCATGATCAAAGAATTGAACAATGTAATTTGTCCCTGCTCCTCCTGGGGACACAAGCACCAAGATTAGATGCTTTGAGTAATGTGCCCTATTGCTTCTTTGTTCTGTGCCCCCCCCCCCAATCATGTGAAACTGGAGTTGGAATCTTCTGACGCTACTGCTGACAGACCCAATTTCAAATGAATAAGCAATTTCCAAAGAAAAACTTGCAGTTCTGTCTGTTAGAAAAGGTTTTCTTAGTTGTGACCTCTGAGGCAGTGGGCCTTCAACAGTGTGGGCCCTACTGCAACCACAGCTCTTGCACCCCCGCCCCCCGGTCACTGCCCTAACAGAAAGTATTCAAGCTATACCAGGGAACAAACAAGGAAGAAGACTGAGTGTCATACAAGGAGAAAATGAAAGAAGTCAGCAAAAAAATAATGCAGGCAAAAGCACTGACAGAAGCAAGTCTAGCAGAGAGGGGAAAGAGAGGAGACAAATCCTTATTTAGATACATCCAAGAAAGAAGGAAGTCAAAAGGGGGTATAGTCAAGATTACAACTCAGGAAGGGAAAACAACAGAAGACGACCCAGAAAAAGCAGAAATCCTGAGCAAGTACTTCTGTTCGGTATTTACTGAGGAGGACTCAGGCGATGGCCCAGAAATGGCAAAAGGCAACACCCCTGGACAGGGGGGTTGATACTAGCCCTTTCACAGAGACCGAAGTACTAGAGGCACTAAATAAACTGCAAGTTGTCAAGGACATGGGGCCAGATGAAATGCACCCCAGGATCTTAAAAAGAACTGAGATTAGAGTTGGCTGCCTCACTGGCTAAACTATTCACCAAATCCCTAAAGAGTGCGGAGGTACCCGAAGATTGGAAAAGGGCAATCGTGGTCCCGCTCCACAAATTGGGCAGCAAGGAGGACTCTGAAAATTACAGGCCCATAAGCTTCTCATCCATAGTGGGGAAGGTAATGGAGACACTACTGAAACAGAGGATCATGGCATTCCTGGAGGCTAGCAACCATCAGCACCCCAAGCAGCACAGTTTTACAGCAAGTAAGTCATGCCAGACAAACATGATCTGAGTTTTTTGACTGTGTTACAAAGGCTATAGATGATGGTGGGGCGGTAGATGTGGTCTATTTAGACTTTAGCAAGGCCTTCGACTCGGTTCCACACAGAAGGCTGGTAAAGAAGCTAGACCACACAGGAGTTGGAACAGAAGTAGTTAGATGGGTTAAAAACTGGTTACAGGGCAGAACCCAGAAAGTGCAGGTAAACAGAGCACTGTCATCAAAAGGTAGGGTAACCAATGGTGTGCCCAAAGGGTTCAGTACTGGGGCCCCTGCTGTTCAATATTTTCATATCGGACATAGCTAACAGACTACAGGGAAAGGTGTGTCTGTTCACAGATGACACCAAAATATGCAACGGGTTGACGCCCAGCAGGGACTGGACAAGATGGAAGCTGATCTCAAGAAACTGAAAGAATTTTCTGAAGCATGGCAGTCAAGATTCAATGCAAAAAAGTGCAAAGTCATGCACATAAGAAAAATAAATCCAAATAAGGCATATTATTTGGAAGGGAAAGACTAGCTGCCTCCACTCAGGAGGGGAGTGATCCTGCTGCTGTACAAATCACTGGTTAGGCCTCACCTGGAGTACAGCGTCCAGTTCTGGAGGCCCCACTTCTCTTCACTTCAAAAAGGACATTTACCGAGTGGAGACGGTGCAGAGAAGGGCAGCAAAAATGATTCAGGGACTGCACAAGATGTCCTACGGGGATAGATTGAAAGAGCTGAACATGTATTCCCTGGAACAGAGAAGGGGGCGTGGCCTGACCGAGAAGAAGATTGGCAGCATAGTCCAGGAGCTCTGGGCCCATCCGTCAAAAATCAGTGCCATCCTATAAATATTGACCAGTAAACTTACATATTTTGACTATCAAACTACTTTTCTTTATGGCAACTGCCAAAAAACCAAGGAAAAAGCAATCGCAGTTAAACTTTTCACTGGTAGTAAGTGAAAAGGCATTGGGCCCCAACCGCTTTACAGACCGCAAGCTCCCAGCTGCTTCTACCACTAAGATGAACTGCAAAGGTACAGGAGAAAAAGACCATCAAGTCACGTCTTCAGCTCAAAGCAATATAGAGGGGCTAATACAATCGCTGAAATTCGAGTTAACCACCAGATGCAAGCTGGCTTTGAAAATATTGGGGCCTAACTTACACATTTACAGCAAACAGTGAATACCCTTAGCGACACCATGGAGGGCCATACTACTAGGCTGGACAAAGTGGAACAGCGAGTTAGTGACAGGAAAGATGCCCACAACCGACTGGAAAATTCCCTGCAAACAGCGACGACAGAAATTGAGCTCTGAGAGCAACCCTGGATGACCACGAAAATAGAGAAAGGCGCTGCAATGTACGCCTTGTGGGTCTGCTGGAGGGAACAGAGCGGCAAGACTGTGCAGAGTTTATTGGGAGCTGGCTGAGAAAAATCTTGGACTTACCACAAAAAATATCTCTAGAAGTGCAGAGGGCCCACTGCTTGCCGGGTCACCGTCCAGGTCCAGGAGAGAGGCCGCGTCATATAATTATTAAGTTCATCCAGTTCCAGGACAGACAGCAAGTGCTGGAGGCAGCTAGACAAAAGGGGTCCATAATGGAGCAGGGTAAATGAGTCAGTATCTTCCCTGATTTTTCCAAATGGCTACAAGTGGAATGGCAGGCCTTCACAGCAGTGAAACAGAAACTGCATGATCTCCATTGCCAGTTCTCAATAGTCTATCCTGCATGACTGATTATTAGGCAGTAGAACCAAGAGCCCAAGTCATTTACAGATCCAGAGGCTGCGATGCAATACGTCACACAGGTTCTTGCAAGACAACGCAACGAAGCTCCACAGCAAGATTGATTGTTGATTAAGGTACTGTGAAAGTTATGTCTGGTCGGGAGGTGAGTGTAGGAGGGGGAGACAAGCTTATATTAGATTAAGAGCCACCCCCTTTAATATACTCCACAGAATTTACCTTATCCCCTCATTGGCTCACAGGATTGATCCTAAGCGCTCTGATCTCTGCCCCAAATGTAAGGCCCAACCTGGCACATTCATCCATATGATATGGGAGTGTTACAAATTCAGATGCTACTGGAAAGACGTAACCTCAATCCTGTAAAACATTTTACAAGACTCCCAGAACCCGGGATTAGGGGAGGTCCCGTTGGGGTTGCCAGGTACTTCTTGTGGAGGCACAGGCCTGGACCACCCACTGTGGACTCTGGCTATGGCTGTGGCTTTGGGCAAGCAGGTCTTATCATACCAGTGGGGTAGAGAGCTGGTCCCAACAATTGCAGAATGGGCCTGAAAATTGCTTGGCTGTATGAAGCTGGAACATACACAATATAAAGCAATAAACAGGGAAGATAGACATAAGGCGATGTGGGAGCCTTTGAAATGGCCATAAAAAAAGGTGGTTTCCAGTATTCTAGAATTTCAGGCTGAACACTAGATGGAGGCAAAATACACCCCCGCAGCAAAAATATAAGAAGAATAATAGGGCACCATAACCTCCCCCCCCCACTCAATACTGGAGTATGCTGGAGTGCTGGTGACCAGTGTAACAATGAACAATGAACAGAATAATGGGATATAGACATATAATATCTCACCAAATATCTGGACCATCGAACATAGATGTAGTATTGTAAAAACATGTAGCTCATCTGCTTACGATCAGACTACTATGTTGTATTGTGACTTATGATGCAAGCTAAGTTGTGAAACCATATATACCACGTATCGGAACCTTGTCAAATGTGCTGTATGTGCTGTACACCAAAATAAAGTTTGAAAAAAAAGAGAGAAGAGAGAGGGATGACATGATCGAAACATTCAGGTACATAAAAGGCATAAACCAGGTGCAGATAGATGATCCCTTCCAACTTAAGAAGGTCAGCAGAACCAGAGGACATGATCTAAGGCTGCAAGGAGGGCAGTTCTCCACCAACACCAGGAAGTTTTTCTTCACAGAAAGAGTGGTGGATGCCTGGAACAGCCTGCCTGCAGAGGTGGTGGGGACAAGCACAGTGGCAGGTTTCAAGAATGCTTGGGACAGATACAAGGGAACCCTCAAACCCAAGGGCAGTTAGAAGGCTAGGCTAAAAGACAATGGGCAGACTAGATGGACCTGGTGGTCTCCTTCTGCAGTCAACTTCCATGTTTCTATATTTCTAAATAAATAAATAAATCTGCATCTAATACAGTAAGTTCATTTGCTAAAATTCCTGGCATACTGTTCAAAAATATTTAGAAGAGACTTTGCCCTTACTAAGATTGATCCCTGTCTACACCATGGACCATGTCAATTGCTTTAGATAAAAATGTTCCTATCAACTATTTGTGCTCGGGTCAGGTCCAAGAATACAGCTCCCATCATGCTGCCAGTATATATCATAGAGCAAATGTCATTCATGAGCCTGACTGTGTCTTCGATATACTGTGCCCCCCTCGGAAAGCCACACTGTTCGGAAGCAATCAGATCAAAATCATTGAACTGTTTAACCAGCTGTGAACGGACCAATTTTTTTCTGCAACTCAGATAATACTAGAAGTGCAATAGGGTGATAGTTTTCTGTGTGTCTTTTATCCCCCAGATTAAAAACAGGGTGTAATCAAAGCACATTTCCACACCTTAGGTATCGCAGCATATACTAAAACTTACTGTAAAAGTTCCATTATGGGGATATGAAATCACTGGAGCAAGTCTTAGGTATTTTAAAACCATTTCCATCACACCCAGACCCTTTGACTTTTTTTTGCGTTTTGTTAACAACTTAAACACCACTTTTGCTTTATTGTACTCAAGCTTAAGTTTATATCTGTATTTTCCTTCTAGTTCATTACAACTACCATTTTGGGATCTTTTAATTTCAGATTCATCCTTTCGATTTCTACAGTAAGTAGATCAGAAAAATATTAATTAACAAGGGATGCAAGCATCAAATCATCTCCAGTTAGTTCCCCTTAAATCAATAATTGGTGTTGTTTCTAAACCCACTTCATCCTTTAATAGTTCATTTACCATCCTCCAAAACAACTCTGACTGACCCAAATTATCACTGTTCTTTTGTTTATACCGTAGTAGTCACTTTTTTCCTATTTGATCATTTTTATGTTGGCTTACCGCGGTTGCGCAAGCCAACATCTTGCAGTAGTGCAGATTTGGAGGCGCGGTCGCTGTTGGGCAAATGCAGGGCACGCATCAGTAGATGCGTCCCTCATTCCCCAATCAGCCTGCATGCCGGTGCCACATCATGCATACTAATGCGGTGAGCTCATCTAAGGAAAGGTCCGCTGCAATCCAAGCAAAGCTCGTCAGACACAGCGGTCCTTTTCTTGCCGTGCTTGCCACCATTATGTGCATGGCGGGACACGGTCATAAAACTGCTAACCTCGGGGGTGCCCAATCCCCTGTCAGCTGCCCTGCACCCTGTCCAGTATGCCGACAGGAGTCCACTCCCGTCGGCATCAAAGTGCCCCCCAATTGTGTAATGCCAAGGGTGTCCAATCCCCCTTGATTGTTACCCCGCCTCTTCCTTAGGTGCTGACGGGGAGCCCACTCCCTGTCGGCAGAAATAACCCCCAATTGTTTAATGCCGAGGGGTGCCCAATCCCCTCGGCTCTGTCGCCTCCCTCCTCTTTGTGTGCCGACAGGGTGCCTAACTTGTCGGCATAAATTTGCCCCCATGTTGTTTGCCAACCAGGGTGCCCAACCGCCAGCTACAGACCCCCAAACAGTTAGGTGGCACGCTGGGAGCCCACCCCAGCATGCCAAATCCCTGGAAAAAAAAAACTGACCCATGATGTTTTCTTTTCCTTTTACTACCTGTAAAAGGAAAATGGTCCCTCATAGTCTCCATGCCCCCTGCCCCCACCGCACCCACCCACTGCACACCCTGCCTCCCACACCCCATACCCCATACTTACCTCCGGAGCTCAGCGCGACGATCATCAGTGGACCAGGAACACATCTGCACTCTTCAAATCCGACCACGAACTGAGGAAATGCCGGTAAGCTGTATAATGAGATAGATAGGGTTTTTTCATCTTTAGTACATATCTCAGGCATTTTTGTGAATTTTGGCCCCAAATTTTCAACATGGGGTTTTTGGGACCCCTACTCATAAATTCTTGCACTGTCATGGCGTTATTCAGTCCAAAAAGGTAATTTCGCAGTCACTGTGCGGAATCACCTTTTAGAACCACATAAGAAGATGACATTGCCGCTGTTCATGAGGGGGGTTCTCAAAAGGCCTATGTTGTAAATTTGGTGGGAAAATCCAACACATGATTGCCATTTGTGCCGCATGTGAGTAACCGCGCAACGCACGCTATATACAGCGAATTCACAATATTTTCATGCCAGATTCTCAACATTGGCATTTTACCACACCTTCTTGTGAACCATGCAGCAGCCATTTTTCACATCCTGGCTGAAATGTCTTTTCACACTTCCAGCGCAGAATAGCGGGGTTGTGGTGTGAAATCAGTGTTCGGGACACATTATAAAAATGACAGTGATACTGTTCATGAACAGAGATCCTAAAATGCCCGTGTTGAAAATTTGGTGACAATGCTCCATAAAATGACTGTTTCACGAGGTGCACTGCTGACTGCATAGCGCTGCTGCGCTTCTCGTAGCTAGCGCATTCACAATAATCAGTGTGGGATGCTTTACTAAACCCTTCGAACTTTGACTTCGGGGTTTATGTAACATCCCACACCTCAGGTGTGTGTAAAATTCTCATTACACATGCCACCCCATGCATTATTCTATATGTAATATGCTTTGAAATAAGGGCATGCTCCACACAATGCTTACAGCTACTCCACTCTTGCAAAGCGGGTGGACAGCTGCAGAGGCCCCCCCATGCACAGGATATGCACCTTTGAGGCACCCCACAGCATCCAGAGCCATTGTTGTATGCTTACTCCATGCCCAACTCTTGGTCACAGAACCCATCTCTGCAGCGGGCTGGGGACGGGCAAAAGGGACAGACCTGATGCATGATCCTGCACATTGCCAGGGAAGCAAGTGCAGCTGGCACAGAGGACATCTACTTTGGGGCTGTCTTACCACCTATGTGCCCCTCTCTAACTGGTTGTCTAGTTCATACCGGGGCAAGTACAGCCCATTCTCCACTGGCCCCCAGTCCTGGGTGAAGAGGTATGGGCTGGGGGTGTCACTGGCACTGGTCTGATGTTATGGCACATTTCTGGCTTGTTTTGAAGGGGGAATGGCAGCCCCTGGTGGACTGGCATGGGCTGCCATATCCTGTGGACCCCCACCCATGGTGTCACCCACTGGTCCTGCGCAGTAAGGCCAGAAAACCCCAAGGCACACCACAACACTTATCGGTGTCTGCAGGGTAGGGTGAGGTGAAATGGCATGAGCGCTATGGCCAATGATCCAAAGGCACATCCCAGTGCCTGTTAGTCTCTGCAGGGTGGGGGTGGGGTTGGCATCAGTTCAATACTTTACTGCCATTCCTATTATGCATCTCTCTAACTTCTGCACTACTAATGCCAATGCCAGCAAGACAACATTTGGCATTGACAAATGCTTGTTTACATTGATTTATGCGATTTCTAAAACTGTTCCAATCTTTCTTCACTTTGGTTTGTTGAAACCTGATCAATAATTTATCTCTTTGCTTTTGTAATCTTATAAACGCATATTCCAAACATCCTATATCCCCTACCAACATCCTCCTGATTTGTAAAGGTGGATGCATATCGATAACGTTGCTAAACTATGCATGAAAACATTTCAAGGCATTCCATCTTCTTTATGAAAGACTAAACAATTTGTCTAAGATCTAAATAGATCTTGGTATAGTTTCCTGAAATTCCTAAATGTTATCATTTTGGGGGTAACGTTTCAGCTTTTCCACTCCAACTGCAAACGATAAGAGCATGGTCAATTAAAACATCAAGTAGTTTGCTCACCGTTTATTCCATCTACTCTATTAACCATTAAACATTTTATGATGGTGTGGTTCGTTGTTTTGTTATTTAACAACATGGACATCTTCATACATTCCATTAAATTAGTGGTTCCCAAGACGCTTTCATATTTTTTATCTTGGATCCCGTCCAATTAAGGTTTATATCCCCTGCAATAATGCTTTCCTTTACTTTCTACTTCACTGCATTAGACAATATGTCATGCAGGCCTTTTCACCCTTGGTAGGGCGATTGTAGACCCAGCCTCTCCCAATCCTTTTGCACCCCCTAATAATAATTCAATTTCTAACCATTCACTCCCATTTTTTGATACACCAGTTTCATCCATAACCTCAAAATCAAACTTTCCTTTCAGATAAAACAATATTTCCCCTCTTTTCTTACCTTTCCTGTACATCCCTTCTCATTATTTCATAGTCCTCCATATTAACCTCGGAATTCATTATATTAGGCTTTAGCCATGACTTAATTATTGCCAACATGTCTGGTCTATACCTTCTTTCCCACACGTTAAAGTTAATCCTTTTTTGCACACAGCCTGCCAGTAATAAAGTGACATCACATAACTTTTTAATCTACATACTAAGTAGGGTCTCTCTAGTTACCGAGATATTTTCTAGCTGACTAGGGCCAGGGTTTAACGCTGCATTCACTAATAACAAAATGATAGCAAAGCCACTGCCAGTTCTTTAATTCAATTGGCTAGATTTTTTGCACATTACACACTTAATTCTTTTTTGCCTTACATCTTAATATATCCACATTTTGTTTTCCTAAGCAGTACATTTTTATTTCTAGGATCTGTGGTTCGGCGCTTGGTTATAAATGATTGATGGGCCTACAGATCCCTCTACAGTTGTGAGCAATGATACATTAGAAAAAGCAACATAGTATATGGTGAGGGCTTGTTATGCATGGAAATTGGAGACTCTCAAAATGTTGTTGTACCACAATTCAAAAGGCCATGGAACGTGATTGTACTATACTGTGGTACAACAACATTTTGAAAGCCTCTAGAGGTTCCATGCACTAGTGCATGAGCCACAGAAACAGCAGGATCAACCAGAAAAACAGCAGCAGTGGCAACACAATCACCCAAACCCAAGACTCGAGCAGGACCAACCAAATAAAATAAAAAAATGCAGCATCAACCAGATATAGACACGTAAATAATAAATACTTAAAAGCAGGATCAACCAGATATATAAATAAACTTATGGAATGAAACTGTCATCCTGAAGCCAACATCGTCTTGCTAAGCGAGAGTTACAGCTGCAGTTTTTTTTTTTTTAAATCGCTCACACACCTGATTTACAGCCAACAGAAGGTTGTGCTAAAACCACAGGGACGTCTACTCCCTAGCATCGACACATCACACCCTAGCAACCATCCCTAAGCCCCCAAATTAAATGTGGCAACAAACACTCATTTTCTTCTATTTAAAAAAAACTGTCAAAATGTCATTTATTTTACTTAGGGGGAGCCATACACTATAAAAAATAGTGGGTGGTGAACTCTATGCCCAACCAGTGTGTTGTGCCACCTCAGGATTCTGATTCCCACGATACACTGGTTGTGCATAGTTGCCCATCCACTATTCTCTGTATCCATAGTATAGTTAGTATATAGAAATATACTGTACCATCAGTGCCCAACTAAACATGTTTACCCAGCCCAAAAGGCAGCAATCAGTATAATATAATAGAACTCAGATAACAAGTTTGGGTTCAACCAGAGTGTTTAGAGAATATAAAGCAAATAAAATGGTTGGGCTAGGACAGAAGCAGAAGCTGTTATGGCATTGGGGGGAGTAACAGGAAAAAGAACCATGTCAACCTAGAGAAATATCAGTGATGTGAGAACATAGAGAATATATTCATCTGTGCACCTCTTTGGCAACACTTCCAAATCTGACTTGCTAGCAGCTACCCTTAGTCTTGGTTACTAATTTATTATGGCACTCAGGGGTGTAATTCTAGTAATATCATACAAGCTGCTATTTGTTATTACAGACTGTCTAGCTATTTATTTCCTCTATTGCCCCTAGGTATAATCTCAGCCATAGCTTGACCATGGTTCTGGTTGGTGTATGCCACGTGTTTCAATGGTCACTCCCCAGCTCTTGGAGCTTCATAGCCTGTCCCATAGTGGGCTATAAGTGAGTTTGACTAGTAAGTAAACTTTATTTTATATGGTGTCCAATCCCGGGGGGCTCTGGGTGTCTTACAAACAATGGGGGCTATGCATGAAGTGGGTGCAGGTACGTGCCAAAGGTGTATACCCCACCCACGTAGCTCCACACCTGTGAACAGGTGCACACCTGGTGGCATGCACAACCGCCGGCCACCTTTCTGCAGCCCAACCCCCCCCCAGCATGCACGGTCATGTGGGGCAGATGGGAAGTGGAACTGTGGACCCGGGCAGACATCCAATCAGATGCCCATCCCGGGTCTCTCAGTGGATCCTTTACGCGGCGGGGCACAAGTTGGACCTGCGTGCCACGGTGGATGTCCAGTGGCAGTGGAGGTGAGAGGAGGGCAGTGCCACTGGCCATCCTGAGTTGCGGCACTGGCATACCTGTGTGGAGTTGTCGGTGTAGTGGGGGGTGAGACCTCAGGCCGGGCCCGTGCCGCATGCATGGGGAGTGGGGGCAGCTCTCACAGGGGGAGTCGGGCAGCCTGGTGTGGGCAGGGGATGGTCTGCAATGCCAACCAGGAATGTGGTGTATCTGGCAAGTTGGGGGGCTGCATTGTAATGCCGTGGGGGATTCTGGTTCATGTGTGGTGGGGGGGTCACCTGGCCAGACATAGGCACAGGACTGGTGGTCTGTGGGAGTGGGGCACAGTGCACAGGGCACTTATGCCAGGGTCTCCCCTGTCATAACCTGCACCCATCTCTTCACCCATGTGGCCAGCACTACACACTTTAATAAACAGCATGTAGTGCTGGCATGCCCCAGGTGCATTGCTCAATGCACAGCTGGGGGATCGAGCTCATACCTTAGTTTGTGAATGCAGTGCAAGATGAGACCCTGCTCCATGGTATTCAGTCATAGCAATTCCAATGCGCCCGGTTTATGCGTCATGTTGGCATCGTGCATAGGGCCCTATAAAAGCAGATTTAGAGGGACAACATAGGAAGGTATAAATTACTTAATGAATTAATACATAAATAAAAGTCAGCATACATGTTCAGGATAGGCTTTCTTAAAAAGATAGGTCTTCAGCCCCCCCCCCCTTAAATGCCTTCATTGATGGGGCCTCCCTCAAAGATTTTGGAAGCGAGTTCCAGAGGACCGGGCTGGCCACCTCAAATGAATGATCACCCAAGGTTTTCAGCCTGGTCCTTGGAACTGCTAGAAGACCCTTGGTACATGAGCGAAGGGAGCACACCGGGATAGCAGGTGTAAGGAGGTCTGACAGGTAGCCAGGGCCCAAGCCATATAGGGTCTTATAGGTGAGTAAACCCACCTTGAAGAGGATCCTCCACCTGACAGGCAGCCAGTGCAGATTCCCCAGGACCGAGGTCACATGGCAAGACATTGGGAGACCCACCAGCAACCTGACCACCACATTTTGCACCAGCTGCAGTCAGCAGAGGCTCTCTCTCCACTGACCCCGAAGTAAAGAGTATTACAGTATCTCTCCAGACTTTTGTGTTTGGAAAAATAATGCCCCTAGACCCCACCTAGAGTCATCTCTAACCTGGATATTTAAAAATGTTATGAAAGCTGTGTACCACTGCAGCCTTGCCAACATCCACTGGGGCACCATACATCAACTCGATACTGTGGACCAGACTCTTGACTTCTTTAAAAATAATTTAAGTGTTGTCAACAAACATGCTCCTTTAGTCTAGAGAAGGCTAAAGGGCTATGCTATAAATGGTTAACCAGGGACCTGTGCCAGAGCATGAAACAGAAGGACAAAGCCTGGGGTCTCTTCAAAGCTACAGGTCATGCAGCAGAGTGGCAAAGCTATAGGAGACTTAGAAAGAGAACAGTTATGTAAGAACTTACCATAACAGTAGATCTTCAAGAGAATCTCTTGTAGCAAGCCACACCTTTGGAACTATAGCGGTCAGGTGCTAGGACCACAGGAAAATGTTTCTAGCTAGCTGTCTACAAGGGGCCACCCATGCCGACGACATCAGCCAACATCAGCACTACTACATATATGTGGGTGGCCCATGCCCTCCTCGGTTCTCCCACTGGAGACCACACATAAAGGATGTCTGGCAAAGGAACCGAGGTAGAGCAGAGGTTCCCGCCACAGAAAAATGAGACAGCAGTGCAAAGCACCCTGGAGAAGGAGACAGACTTAGAGGAGTAAGGGGGATGGAGGGAGGGACGGCATGGCTTGCTGCAAGAGATTCTCTTGAAAATCTACTGTTATGGCAAGTTCTTATGTAACTGTTCTGTTTTCTTTGAGGATATCTCTTGCAGCAAACCACACCTTTGGAACGAGTCCCTAGCAGTACTGACAGAGGGACAGTCTGGGTGGCTGGAAACAACAGACCCACGAAAGGAGGCCATGTAGCCCAGCTAGGCCAAAGCTTGCCCATCTTCTAGAGGCACTCTCCAGACTATAGTGTATAGTGAAGGTGTGGACAGTAATCTCAGCAGCTAAGACATTCCTATCGCATGCAGCCGAAGTGGCTATGCCTTGGATTGAGTGGCCATGCACAGAACCAAGAAGCTCCTTACTGTACTTCCTGCAACAAAAGGAAATGTAGTAGGCCAACCATGTGTACAAGCACTGCTTTAAAACCGGGATGCCCTCTTTCCATGGGGCAAGAGAAAAACCAACAGCTATGAGGACTTCCTAACATCCTTTGTATGGTGAACAGAATACCTGAGTATTCTATGTACATTTAAGGTATGGCGCAATGCTGCCCCTGGACAGGCATGCTCCGGAAAATACACATGTAGTTGGATGGATTGGTAAGAATAAACTCAGACACCACCTTAAGCAGAATTTAGGATTGGAATGCAAAGACATCCTGTCTTTCTGGAAATGCAAACAAGGAGGTTCACCCATGAGCACCTGGAGCTCTGAAATCCTTCAAGCGGGATAAATATCAACTAAAAATAATACTTTCCGTGACAGAAAGCATAGCTTGCAGGTCACGGCTGACTGAAATAGAGCCAAAGTAAGCTCCTTTAACACAAAATGCAGATCCCAAGGAGGAACTGGATTGTAGATGGGAGGCTTCAAGTGTAGGATGCCTCTCAAAAACATACAGTGCACGTTCAGCTGGGTCACCATGCGGCAATCAACTGGCATGTGGGAGGCTGAAATGGCAGATGGGTGAACCGTAATGGAAGAGTACTGCAGCCCGACACCAAATAGGGAGTGTAAGTAGTCCAGAATCCAAGTCACTGGACAAGTGAAAGGATCCAGATGGTGGGAAGCAGCCCACAGAGCAAAACGCTTCCACTTCATGAACATAGGGGCCCTGGTGGATGGTTTTGTGCCTGCCACCAGGACACCAGCCACTTGCTGGGAAACTCCAAACCTCATAATGACTATGTCTTCTGGAGACATGCATGGAGAGGAAGAGACCTAAGGTCTGGATTAACTAGAGTGCACTGTGAGAGCAAGCCAGGGCACAGAGACAGAGGTAAAGGGGGTGCCTCAGTCAGTCGCTGCAGTAAGGGGAACCAGATCTAACTATGCCAGGAGGAAGCCATGAGGTTCAGAGTTGCCCCATCCATCTAAAGTGCAATCAGAACCCTCAGAACAGGGGAAGGAAAGCAGGGCATAAAGGGACTTCCCTTTCCAGGAGAAGGACAATGCATCTCACCAGGCCATGGAGTGAGCTAGCAGGGATGGGGCAGTTTTGCATTGAGTGGGGACACAAAAAGGTCCAGCCCTGGATGACCCATCTGTCAAACAGGTCATCGCCCACTTGGTTCAGCAGCTCCCATTCATGCGTTCTGGACTGTGACCCACTTAACCTGTCTGCCAGAACATTTTTGATGCCTGGAACATGGACAACCAACAGCTCTAGACTGTGTGCTAGAGCCTCATACCAGACCCTCATCACTTCCTGACACCGAGGATATGAAGGAGTCCTCCCTTGTTTGCTGATGCTGTGCACTGCACTGATGTTGTCTATCAGCACCAACAGATGGCCAGGGGAAAAATGGGTCTGGAGGGCTTGTAAAGCATACAGAATGGCCCTTACCCCTAGGATGCTTATAGGGAGGGAAAACGCCACTACAGACTGTGTGTCTGATGAGGCCCAAGATGTGTCCCCCAGCTGAGCCCCAAAGCATATGAGGTGAGAAACTGCTGAGGGGAGGAAATGAGGAGGGAACCCCTTTCAGAAAATGGCTGGGGGTTCATCCACCACTAGAGCACCTCTCGGATAGAAGAAGTGACTAGATCCTGCTGTTCTAGAGCATTGGTGCACTGCTCCCATTGGACTCCTTTCAATATACAGTTTCTCCTCTCCCCAGCTGCCCCCTTCAGACCACCACCCCCAGCTCCATCACCCCGGTATCACCGGGATTTACCTCTGTCAGTCACCAGGTGTGGAGCCTGCAGAGGGTCGGCCATCAGCCGTCACCCGCAGCTGAGGCATTTTCCATTTTCTTCCCATTCCCACCCCCGTGCTGGGGTGCACACAACCAGACATGCATGCGTGGAGGTGCACGCATGTCAGTGGAAGACCCGCAGCTCCCTCTCCTTTCTTGGCACCCAGCAGACCTGCACTTCCCATGAGCCTCCACCCAGGGGCAGTCATTCGGTGTGAGCACCAGCCCTCCCTCCCTGAGAGAGGAGAGCAGTCCTCCAGATGCTCGATCCTGTGCATGGAGGGAATCCGCATGCTCAGCCTGGCCAATCAAGCCAAACAATCTAAGGAATGTTTTGAGCATGACATACCTGTTGTGGAAATGCAACTGGGTCTGTGCTGTGAGGTGCTCCATCCCATCCTGGGGCAGGAGGGCTAAGCCCTGAGCAGCGTCCAGTACTGTCCATGTGTACTGCAGATGTTAACAAGGGGTCAAGATTGACATCAGCAGATTGACCATGAACTCAAGGGCATGGAACAGTTGTCTGGAACGTGTTAGGTCACGAGACCATTGCTCCTTGGGCTGAGCTTTGAACAACCAGATGTCTAGATAGGGGAAGACCTACAGACCCTCTCTCCTGAAAGCTGCTGTCATCACTGCAAAGCATTTGGTAAAGACCCGAGGCGCAGATGACAGGTCAAAGAGCAATACCCTGAACTGGTAGTGTTCCCTGCCTCACAGAAGAACCAAAGGTACTTGCTACAAGGTGGGCACATTGTGATATGCAGGAAAGCATCCTGCATGTCCAGGGAGCATATCCAGTTCCCTGTGTTCAGGATGGGGAGCAGGCTTTGCAGAGTGACCATCCTATACCACTTTTACAGAATAGAGAAGTGTAGATTCCTCAGGACCATATTGGGCCTCAAAATCCCTGTGGATTTGGGGACTGGAAAGAAATGAGAATAGAAACCCCTGTACCTTCATTCCCAGGGAACTGGTTCTATGGCCCTCTTCTGCAGCAGTGAATGTACATCCTCTAGTAGCTTTGGTATGTGATCTAGAGGAAAAGTTGAGGGAATTGGAAGAAGGTCTGGAGCAACTCCAGAAATCCTAGAGCATAGCCCTGTTCTATGAACTGCAGGACCCAAGCATCTGTTGTAACCCCCCTCCACTGGTCAGGCAGAGGGAAAGGCAGCCCCCTACCACCCTCTCCAAATTCGGCACTGGGGTGCAGGGATCTAAGAAGCAGTCATGCAAAGGCAGATCCAGTGGCCACAGCCACACCTCCACTCAGGACTTTGGGGTGAGCACCCATGGGGAAGAATGAGACCAGCAAAGGTGCTCTGCTTTAGTATTGATGCCTGGCCCCTAGCAGAGGTCAATTGGTAGTCCTTTGAAGGGGCACTCTCTGCCTACTTCACGGGTGGGTGCAGTAGAGGTAAAGGACGGATCTTAGAGTCCTTCCCGAGGCTTACAAGTCAGAGAGGATATCCCACATATCTGCCCCAAAGAGCCTGTATTCACTGGAAGAGGCAGTCAGAGTGGATTGTTGGGCATTACTAGCAAAGCTGGATACCAATAATGCCTTCTAACTTAGGTGCCAGCCGCAGGTGCTCTGGCTGAAGCATCTGAAATGATGTAGGTAGATCTCAAGAGGAGTTTACCCACATCAGCCCCAGCTTGGACAGCCATGAGCATCTCCCACTGCTGGGGACCCTCTGGGGGGCAGCTGCTGTAGCCTTATATTCCATAGGGAAATCTGGCATTTGACCATATGGGCCTGATAATCTCCTAGACGGAGGCCCAGTGTGGCAGAAGCAAGAATGCTCTTTCCCCTGAGGACCAGTTCCCTCCATCTTTGAACTTGAGGGAAGGGAACAAAGACTTTCAGGCACCTTAGCCCTGTCACAGGTGGCTGTATCACAGCAGAAGCAACCGCAGGTTGGGCCGCAAAAAAGGGTTTTCTTGAAGGATTCTGGTACAGCTTGCCTGCTTGAGCAGTACCTGGCAGACAGGGTGGTGTTCTCTAGTGCCAAAGGGGGGGAATTCCTAGAGGTGGAGAATCTGGTAGCCCTCAAAACTCTACCAAGAGTCTCCTGGAGATGTACTGTTAGCATCAACCCCCATCGCAGTGTGCCACTGCTTCATCATATGTTCAGCATATGTTACATACTGCTTTACCGCAGTATCTAACTGGCTCAGTGACAACTGTCTGAAAATAAACATCACCAAAAAGTCTGTAGCCATGACTTTTGGCTCCAAACAGAAACTGGCCAGGTTCCCCCCTCCCTACCTTCTCTATCCCAGCCAACACTTCTCTCAACGATGTTCCAGCCAACAAATACCTAGAAGTATGGCTTGATCCTTCACTTCTCCTCCCACTTTAAGGCCCTTAATTCCAAACTGCATCCCAAAATGGGCCTACTCTACCATCAGAAGAGTAGTCTTTCCATCCCAGTCAGATGTGACCTACTGGTCAAATGGATACTCCCAGTTTTCGACTACACTGACATTGTCTTCAGTGCAGCTCCAGCCACCTCTCTTGCCAAACTAGATGTCCTCTTCAATGCCCTCTGTCGTTTCACCTCAAACCCCCCCCCGACACATCATTGTGACCTCTATCCCTCCTATCCCTATTGCCATGGGTCAAAACTAACTTTTTCAGCCACTAGCCAACCGGGCTAGTGACTAGAAAAATCCACTGGCCTGAAAGGATCTTCACCGGCCTGGCACAAAAATGACTAGAAATTCAGTTTTTTTTCAAGGAAAAATATTTTACTGCAGTACAGTAATACTTAATTGACATAGTGAATCAACCTTCAAATACCTGGGAGTCCTCCTTGATAAATCCCTTGATTTCAGTCTGCACATCCAGTCAACCTGTAAAGCAACAAATGCCAAACTTGGAATCGCCTATAAGACTTGTCACCTGCTAACACCATCCACCAAATTGGCAATTGCCAAGGGTTTTCTGCTTCCAGCGCTGACATATGGTGTCTCCACTTTTGCTAATGCCCATAAGACTGCTCTCCATAAATGGGATGTCGCATATAACAACATATGTCAGTATGCCTCCTCTTCCCATCGCCTCAAGTACCACTGCACACTGTATAGCGACCTAGGCTGGCTCTTCCCAACTGCCTACTGACTGTATTCCCTAGGGACCCTCACAGACTCTGTTATCCGTAACCAAACCCCCTCCTCCCTTGCAGCTCTACTTGTACCACAGACACCTGCCCACAGACTACGCTCAGCAAACAAATTTCTACTCACCATTCCCAGGTGTCTTACTTCAAAAGGCTCTAGAGCATTTCACTGCACCGCCCCAGCCACCTGGAACTCCCTCCCTCCTGCCCTGAGGCAGGCTAACTCCCACCCAATCTTCAAAAACTAACTATATCACCACCTATCCCGGGACCCCTGCACATGCTTTGATCCCACTTAATGCCTCACAGCTAGCCACCCTATTTCACCCAAGACACTGCTGCACTTCTAAACAAGCTTTGCTATAAAATGTCTTTATAGCTGCCACTTAGCCCAGTTTCAGTTATTTATCTGTACTAATGTCACTTTTGTCATCTTTGCATAGCTATATGTATTATCTCGAGTACTGTCTGACTTGATCTGTATTCTAACCTACCTGTACTACATACTATGTACCTATACTATATACTATGTATTGTATAATCTCATCTCATTTTATGTATGTATTCTCCCAGGTCATGCCTGAAAATAGTCAACTTTGGCTAGCGCACCTAACCCGGTTAACAAAAACTAAATAAATAAATAAAATGCATCTCAGGATGCATTTGTCACACTGGCATGAGTTTAGCATTTTTAACTGCTTTAAGCTTTTATAACCTGTTAACTTGAGTGCAGTTATTAAATTGTCCAAGTTAAGTACTGGCACACCACACAGTGACAAAAATCCTCACATATTTGGTAACATAAACTGATCATTATGTTGAGAAAGAGAGAGCAATTTTTACTACAACAAAGCAGCAATACCCAAGTTCTGATCACTGATCTAACTGCCCAGTCTGCTCCCTAGTGACAACTCTCACAAAAAAATCTATCCAACAGTGTTGTAGGGAGCGGGTGACTTCGTGGACTGAACAAACTGCACAGTAGTGTGACACAATGGCAGGTAAAAATTTCAGCAAATTTATTTTACTTCAGCATCTTTCTTCCTTTTAGCAGGACATATTTAAACAGCGAACTGGTATGACAAATAAATACATAAATGGCAACCACAAATCATAAAGATCACTGGGAATACATGGCCAGAAAGGGCTAACCATCCCAGGTGTTCTGCTTTAATACCTGGGAGCAGTGCTCCCTGCTCCCTGCTCCCTGCTCCCTGCTCCCTGCTCCCTGCTCCCTGCTCCCTGCTCCCTGCTCCCTGCTCCCTGCTGGAGTCTGTCTCCAGACCCCAACACCTATCTGAAGTAGCTTGCAGTAACAGCCCTTATATACTTGCTTACAAACCCATGTGACTCTGAGCCTGTCCCATCTAGTATTTCAAACTTTTATTTACACAATGCAGACTGTTTTCACTTCTATCTTCATTTAACAGTATTATGCTAACATTTGTATCACATAACACTGGAAATAAATACTATTGAATAATTAATGGGCTCCACCTTCATTCAAATGGTCCAGCCTTAGGCTGTATAAATTTAGTGGCTGCAGGCCAGCAGGCTCCTAAAGGAGTCCTGAATTTACACAGGGAAGAGCAGGCCAGAGGGAGGAGGGGTAAGTGGAGCTCCTTCCATTAGGGCCATTTTTTCACCTAACTGTAAATGTTTGAATAAGTAGTAACAAATCCCACTTGCTTCAGTTTCTTTGAACAGTTTCTATGTCAGCATTTTAAAGCCCTTTAAGTACATTACACACAGGTGAATTGGAAACAGGAAACAATCCTCCCCACAGCATTCTAACCAAGCCCCAGCCAGAAAACCTACAGTAAGTGCAAATGCAGCAATTTTATTCCCAATACCTTTTATTTTCTGTGCTGAGAAAAGAGGAAATGTAAAAGGTACATCCTTAAACTATTTTTCAGTCTAACCTTAACACTACTACGCCTTGTAACCCTTTTTACAGCATAGTTAAATAGTAGTGTCCACGAAGGGCGAGGAAGGGCAGCTCACGACCTGAGAAACCACACTTGCTAGCAACGCCCTACAAGAAATAATCACCTAGGCACTTTATATCCTTTGTGGGGGGGTTGACATTTTTCTTAAACTCTAACTCATCACAGGTCACCCTGTGACAGACAGCTTTAATGACTTACTACTAGCAGCACGGCTACATCCTACAAACAATCAGTTAGCAACATCTCTGAGTTTAGTTACCAAATACCCTGCCTTGCTGTCACTTGCTCAGTCTCTGTTCCCTGTCATGCCTCAGTCTTATCCTCAGACAATCTGATAGCACTAGCAGCTTGACCAAGTTTTATGCAGAGCTAACACAACCCAGCAGCTTGCTGGTCAGACTGACTCACATACCAAGTAGTGACAGAGTCAGTCTGCTTCCAAATCACCACTTCTTTAAGAAATTAATGATCTGCTGCTGTCCTGGTTTTACTTCAGTTGACAAACTCAGGCTCTCTCTCAGGACAGCAGCAGTCAGTCTGGTTTCCTAGATTAAGCTGTATTTCCAGCAAGCAGAGGAGATTTTTACCTCAGGGCTCCTGGGACTCACACTCAGAGTAAACAGAGAGGAAGAAATCCAGCACTGCACATCATTCATTTTTAATTTCTCCTGTTTCCTTCCATCTGTGCTCATTTGCTTGTCCATGCCCCCCCCGTTGCTGTGCTTGCCCCCACCACACCCTGCTCCCCTGCCCGTTTGTGGCACCAGGTACCTAACAAGGACTCAAGTCCCGATCGCCTGAGGAGTCAGTGATGAGCAGCAGCTTACTCCCAACGATTTCTTGAACTGAAGAGTGTGAGCAGCAGCACCTGAGTAGCATGTCCCCCCTCCCTCAGCCCTCATTACTTACCAGGCCTTCAATGCAGTGACTTCGGTTTTTCTGGGCTCACCGCTCCTCTGGGTCACTCACTCCCTCGTGACTCCCGGCCTCTCCAGACGCTGGCTTCTCTCAGGATCACGGAAGGGTCATGGCACTCCACAGACTGAACTCCCGATGACTACTCACTCAAACTACTACTAGAGTTCCCTTGAGAACCATTACCTTGTTCTCACCAACAGCTCCTGTTCTTGCGTGGATTCATCTTCGGGAGTTCACTTCAGCGTTCCGGCAATTTTCGGCAGCGGCACCTAGCAGCAATCAGGGGAAAAACAGGTTCACTCCCAAAAATGCCAAGGCACCCAGCAGGCACTCAACTGGGGCACTTTCACCTGTCCGAAGTAAAATCCACCCGCATTTGGCAGACAGGTGCCAATTTCGAACCCTGCTATTGCAGAGTCATATGTCACACTGCTCCACTTGCATCTCCAAAATATTGGTTTGGAACTCTTCCTTCCTACCTATCCTCTCTCCTAAATTCTGCAACTCCCACCCCCAATTCATGCTCGAATTGCCTCCGCTCCTTCACCCTTCCAAAAGCATGTACCTCGGCTGGGAAACTAGCATTCTCCTATAGACTCCCTTCCCTCTGGAATAACCTCTCCCCTCAAATCCACCTCACCCCCTCCTTTCCTGCTCCTAAGCACCTCATCAGGCCATCTACTGCTACATCTTGTTGCTGTACATTACCCTAATCTACAACCATGCTACTGTCTCCCTCCCTCTTTCCATTTGCTGTATTAACTAGTGATCACATGACTTTTGCTCTTGTTGTCTCACCCTGCTTATCAAATCTCCTGTACAATACTCTGGAATGTATTCCCATATTGTAAATTTATCAGATCACTGTATTATGTGTATTATGAATTTATTCTGTATTATACTGTATATTTTATGTTTTTCTATATTATACTGTAACAGAATTTTTGTCATCCCTTTGTTGTATTTGTACCCCTGTCCCCGGGTCACACCTGGAAATGAGCTTCTGTTCAGTGTGCCTTTCACGGTCAACAAATTATAAATAAATAAATAGATGCTGGCAGTGGCTCCTGGGTTCTTTTCTCACTCATTCTCACTCACAGAGAGGTGGGGTTGTATCCCGACAGAATTGTGTGGTGCTGCCATCCTGAGAAAGATTTAAATGGGCCTGGTGACTAATTGGTACAACCCTCTTGGATCCTGCCCACCTCCACTTGGTGATCACTCCTCCCGCAAACCCCAAACAAATGCAGCAGTTCTCCCAAAATGGCATTCACAGTATTATTGGGGAGTCAATAATGAGAGGTGGCTTTAACAACAAACACACTTTATTTCAGAGTATGCACTATGCAGCCCTAAACAAGGAAGGGGAAGAAAGGAGTTAGTGCATCTATTCCCCTCAAGTGGGGCAATACTTTAAGAGCCACCCCTCTTAGGCACCCTACCAAGCAGGGTCAATCTACTATGCTTTCTTTGGGTGCTCTTAATCCAGTCCTACCAGATTCATCCTTTCACTTAGCCCACACCCACACAGCAACATATTACAGAAACAGTGCTGGTCCTCCTGTGCTGGAGGCTGCTACCCTGTCCCAGGTGATACCAGTATGTTTCCCTTTATATTTGATGGGAGTTCCCTTGCTTGCAAGTCCTGTGTACCTAGGGTTGAAGTGTTGCAGGTACCATGGGTTAACCGTCATGGCCAACACCACCCTCACCAGTGGTACTTAAACTGCATATGCCTAGTGTCATTTGGATATCAGGGTTCTTTGCTCCCACTATCTCTCACTCTTCCTCCTCCAGCAGCACCTCACCTCCTTGGGATTGGGCCTTCTTCTCTCAGGTACCTTTTGTCTAAGGTACCACGTTCCTGCAACACCTCTAGGGGTGGAACCCACCTCAAGGAGGCTCCTGCTCCCTGAAAGGATGGTAGCCCTTGGCAAGGGCAAAGAGAGTGTAAGTCAAAGTTACCGTCATGTACCGAAGCATTACACATTATCAACCTCAATCCAAGCCTCCCAAATAATTATCCTACTACCATGCCAAGCCTTCTAACACATCGTTTCCCCCTCATTAACACCTACAAGAGCCCAGTGACCCACTGAATCATAAAGCCCTTGTGCTGGATTCAATTTCAGCAGCTGGACTCTATCAGAAACTGATAAATCTTCATAAAAATAGCTAATGTGAACATTATACCTTCTGTCATATTTTCAAGGTACCCATCACATTTAGTCTAGTGTCATGTGTCTTTCGGCAGTGCAGCCTAATACTCCGAGTACACAGAGCTACGAATGTGAAGACCCAGATTTGAATCCCACCATTGATAGGTTTCACCCTTGGTTTGATGGGGAAGGGGTCTGCCAGACTCCTTTCCCTTACCCAGCTTAAGCCACAGACATGCATACCACCAATGCCTAGTGTTCTCACAACCACCTCCCACCCACCCTCCTTCTACAGCACTTTATCTCTTGTCTGGCCTTTTAGCTAGATATTTTCTTTAGCCTCAAGAAACTACTCCTGGCACCTCTGAACTAAGGGTGGAAATCCAGTGGAATGAGCCAAGACAAATAAACACAACATAAGTAATGTTATACAGGCATCTTCATGGCTGGCAGTCAAACAGTAAACTATCACTTACCTACTGTGAGACCCTAAGAAAGTCACTTTTTCCTCTACCATTCCCTTCTCTGTACTGACCTCCCACTCAGCTTTCCTCAGCTTCCCTCAGTTTCACTTAGTCATCCCTCGATGCACAGTGAACGGCTGCCTGCTACCAATTCTTCACAGATTATAAAGCATTTCAGACACAATATTATGGAAGGCATTCCATAAAACCCCTGCTTTTTTACATAAGTACCTGGAGGAAAAACAAGTAAATGGTTATGCCTGTCACAACCCCACTCAGCAGGTCAGGCCCTCTGCTCCCACACTGCCAAACTCCGAGCGCAGTATTGTGCACAGGTAACAGAACAGGGTAACACTCCTGTCTGTTTGTGGGTCCAAATCACCTTTGGTCTCAAGTTCTGGGAGGATTCAAACTGTGAACCTTTTGCTAGCGTACCCAAATGTACAGGCTCAGATCATTTGCTCTTCGGGGGATGCCAGCTATCTTTCGCCAAGGGCACCTAACCAGGTATCCAAAATGAACCTTTAAAACTCTATGAAAAAACCTTAGGTATTTCTTACCTTTTTCCAGTTCAGTAACACCATTAAGCTTATGCACAATTGTCAACTTTAACCATCTATACTTCACATGCAAAAGAAAGAATTTCAAAAGCACACCAGGCAGTCTCTTTAAAATAAGAGGTTTACTTAGAAAATGGATAAAAATAGGTAAAATGTAAACACAGAACAATATATTACAAAGCATACAATAACTTAAAAGAACAAGGTTAAAGTACAAACCCTACCACAATACAATTAGACTTTTCTATCTAATGTATTACCTTCTGAATAGTGCTTAAAGTAGATGTTGTTTTCTAATTGCCCATAGGAAAAGTGTGTCAGAATAGGTTAAACTGTCTCTAAACCTGCCTCTTCCATGATGTCACCTAGCTCCTTCCTGTTAAATATAAAAAAAATATAATACACACAGGCTGTCCTATCAGGGGTTATATTAAATAAGGTGACATCAGCAAAAACTCATTTCCCAATATGACTTCTTAGTTAAGTCTTTCCTTTGATCTAGTGTGGTTTCCTGCTTTTCAAAGACATTACAGGACTTTTATGACTAACTCTGCCATATCTCACGTAGGTACCATATAGCTTTTTAACACCAGCTGAAATTAACTGTTCTTCCTCTGAAGATGTCATAAAATGGATATTTTAGTTCCTGGCTTCAAAGCAACACAGATCATAAACACGGCCATAAAATGCAACTTGGAAGTTAATCACATTGCAGAGATCTGCTGTTTAACATATCCTGTCATTTGAACTGAAACTGGGGGGGGGGGTTCATCCCAGGAGCACAGGATGTCTCAGGACAGACAATCACACACTACATTTTTTATATTACAAAAATCATGGAGCAATCAGAACCAGCTGGACAAGCGTCACAATGCCCAATGAGTGTATTTAAAACATTCACAATTAGGGTTGCCACCTATCCGGTTTTTGACTGGATAATCCGGTTTTAAGGGTCCTTATCCGGTCATCTGGTTTTGATTAAATACAGTCCGGTTTTTGGGTCATTTTGTGTGTTCATCTACTCTTGTACCAAATCATTCACTGTTTTGGCTGCATTGCATGTCCAGGTTACAAAGAAGTTCTGATGTCACAGTCATTCAGACCTGCCTTTGTTTGTAAAAACAGACTGTCTTAAAGGTGTAAAGTATGGCCATTAAGATCATTAGCAGTAAATTAACCTAATCTTTTCAACTCTGCATTTTAAGTATGGTCTTTTTTTTTATACTTCATCTTTATTGACAAAAGCATAATACAATACAGATCAAGAAATAAACAGTTATCACTGTAATATCCACAATTATGAAGAGACTTTTTACCTGAGGATGGCCCTCTTCCGGCGTAAAGGCAGATCTCAGAGGGTCTGAAAATCATTTAACATTACTTTCAGATTCACTAAACTACACAAAAATAAGTCAAGCAACAATACATCTCCATTATTCAATATAATTAAAAGGAAAATCATGGTGTAAACTATGTCTTACCACCAACAGTATTAGGTCAGTATGTATACAGGAGAAGAAAAGGAGGGAAGGGTGGGAGTATGGAAAAGAGCAGAAGTGAGACTAACTGGGATTCGAATAGGGTTATTAATAAACCAGAGTCTAAGAAGAAAAGGGAGGAAGAAAACACAAAAGGCCCAAATTCCATTACTAGTGACTTCATTTTATACTTTGAGTTCTTATTAATTTAAGTTAATATCCACTAACTATTACACCTCAATCAACAATCCATCGAGGTGGGTAACAAATAAATTCTCAGGTCCCTCCTTCATCGAAACCCTCTAGCTAAGTAGCTCCCATCTAGTCCATCTATTTACAAACTGTGGGGTCCTCAAAGCAAGGGAGAAGGTTATTCTTTCATAGGTTTTAACATTATTTACTAATTCCCTCCACTCCATCTCAGTAGGTGGAAGGGGGGATAACCACTTCCTAGATATCACCTTACATGCTGCTGCAACCAAGATGTTCCAGTGGTATTTAGCTTCATGGCCTCTAACCTCCAAAGGGTACAGGCCGAAAATAACATATTCTGGTCCCAACGGAACTGAAATATTAAACATTTTCTGCAATTGACTTTGTATACTATTCCAGTACTGGTTAAGCAAGGGGTAGTGCCAAAAGATATGGGCCTGGGATGCCCAAGGGGCACCACATTTTCACCAACAGGAGGGTGAAATCTCCGGATTCCATTTAGCCACCTGCTCAGGCATGCAAAAGTACCCACTTCTGATCTTCCACAAAAATTCCACACCATCCTGGGGATGGGGAGGAGCACCAGGTGTTTTTTATGGACTGCAACCACCTCCCTGTATTTAACCTTATTCCAAGGTACTTCTCCCACTTCTCTTTAATGTATGCTGTTGAATGATTTAGGTCAGTAATATAATTCTTATAAAGTATGGAGATTGCTCTTTTCCCCCCTCACTGCACCCCAAATTAAGTATGGTCTTTTACTGCTATGACAGGAAACAGCTTTTACATCCTTATGTGCTGTCATGCATTTCTTTTTGTTTGTCCTATAGTCTGGTATGTTTTTGACCCATTTTTATTAAATTAATAATCTAACTTTTATTGCCTTTATCACTACATTTGCTCTAATTTTTTGTATTACCTGAACATTCCATGATATTATCTATACCTTTACAGGTCATTCAGATAAACAGCATGGAATGGTGTATCTGAAATTGAGGAATGTCTTAGAAATATGAAAAGAAACAGCAGTAGCTGCTGAGGTAAAGGCGGACACAGTGCAGTATTAAGGGTACCACAAGCATTGATAATTAAGTTATCAAAAATTGGTCAAAGCATCAGAATACCTGACTGACATGGAAAGGAAAATGGGAGTGTTTAACAGAGGGCTGAGCAATAAGCTGTGGATGAGCTTGGCACATTCAGCAGACCTGAGTTTGAGTCCCACAACCTCCACTTATATACTGTGTGACCCTGAGCAAGACACTTAACTTTCCTGTGCTCCTGGTCACTCTGTAAATGGGCTATTGGCCTATTGGAGTTAACCTGGTTGCCAAAAGAATAAAAATAAATACCTGAATAAATAAATCAAATAAATAACAGTATAAAAATGATTTCCTGTCACTAGTAACGTCTATTCCAACATTACAAATGACTTTGGAGGAGGAGCGATATACTAGCCAGTCATAAAAAGGGTGTGGAGCCAGAGGCGGAGTTGGGGGTGTGGTTTAGCATCCAGTTTTTACCTTATCCAAAGGTGGCAACCCTATTCACAATAATATATCCTCATTTGGGTGCGACAACTGGTTTACAAAAGGGTCCCGTGGGGATAGAACCAGGGCCAGCAAGGGCACACACAACCAGCTCAAGCTATATACCTGCAATATTGAACGTTCAATTCATAGAACCAAACGCTTTATCTGCTGGAAAACTTTGCAGCCCCTAACAGCTGGTCACTCTGAAAATAGTAACAGCAGTTTAGTGTGTGCACATTGCTGGATCACTGAGCTATGGGTCAAATTATACGGTTCTGTGTCAAAACAGCGATCGCTAAATAGCAATCGCCATGATAGCAAGTGCACATTGTTGAAAGACCAAAATAGCAGTGTGCACTCCCAGCAAAGACACACGGGCAAAAACAAATTTTTTTTATGCGGGGGGCTGTGCCCCCTGCGTCTTACCCAGGGGGGCTTTTCCCCCCACACCCTCTTACTAAAGATTCTCAACTCCAGGTGGGTGCATGTCAGGAAGGGGGAGAAACTTGTAAAAAAAAAATACTCCCACCCGCAAAACACAAAATACTGTGCACCTCCCCAGCCCTGAACCCTGCATGCTCCCCACTGTAACCAGCCACCCTCACCACCACACCACACGGTCAGCTCAGCAGCCTCTCGCCACACTACCTCCCACATACCTTCCATCCTGTTCTGTTCCCCCCTCTTGTTCTTCCAGTCACCTTGTTGTTCGCTCCTCACTACCCTTTCAGGTTAGCTCACATGACGAGCGCTGAAACTGAGTCGCTCATATTCAAGTCACTCAATTTCAGTCACCGTTTTGACGGAATACCAAATTATATGGGGTGATGCCGGAGATGGAGGAAAGCAAAAGGCCACTGGAGGAGCAGAATGAGCATTGACCCAGACTGATCAAGAACCTGGAAGTACTTCTTCCTCTGCAGCAGAACCAGTACAATCTTTAGCAGAAATACTGTACTTAAAGCCATGTGGGAATTTGATCACAAAATGGAAGGCTTTAATTAACAACTGACAGTCATCGAGCAAACAGTATGCAACCCAGGCACTGTGTACCAACAGGCTACTACCCCTGCCTGATGACCACAATACAGTTTGAGGGGCCTGAGTTCTGTTTCAGATGGTGAAAGGGGTTCATTACCAGTAGTTGAATAAATAGCATGGTACCTCCACCCAGAGTAAAAAGGAAATGGGTCTGATGACAAGCTGTACCTACCCACTGCCCCAACCAGTGATCCCACACATGTATTAGCATACAACAATTCAGCTTGCATAAAACTGTACAAGTCTTGGTGATAGCCAATAATATGCAACTTGAAACATTTGTTGCAGGGCTAGCCCTGACGTTACTCATGGCTCTGAAGCTCCTCAGTCTCTGGTCTGAAGTTGAGATGGGGTGGCTCCCTATGGCAATCTCGAACCCCTGGAGTCTCAGATTCGTGTCTGACTTTGGAAGAAAGGACCAGGGCTGGCACGACTCACTCCCCCCCCCCCCATCTAGGCCTAACCCCCAAGGTGGCCATAAACCAACACTGACTGTTGTGCTAGCAGCTGACTCCCCTTGCTGGTCTGGATGCAGCTTTGGCTCAGGATACAGTCTTTGCCACTTTTGTTTGGAAAGCATGATAGAGTCTCTGAACCAACAGGCTTCGGCAAACTCACTCTGACAGCTTTGCATCAGAGATGCTGCTCTGGCAGGTGTGGCTCTGGACAAAACAGTTCTCTGGCTTGAGGAACCACTTGTAGTAGGCTCAGCCCCAATGTTCAGGTCTGGCAGCTTGACTCAGGACTCTAGTGCCACAGCAATTCAGCTTTGCTGTCATAACCAATATCTGATGCAGTTCAAGCAAACCAGCAGTGCCGACTTACAAATGAAAATTCCCCCCTCTCCTCTAAAACCTCTGGTAATAGCTGCAGATACTGGAGTTCAAGCAGACCACACTGGGCTATCTGCAGTGGAAACCCAGACAGCCTCCAGCTTTTCTGCAGAGAACACAGTCTGAGCCTCCTCACTCTCTGGAGGCTCCCACAGAACTGCCCCATTCAACATTCCCTCTCTAACTGAAGCAAACACAATATTGTAATCCAATCAGTAGATGAGGCTGTCATAGTTCCAGCATTCCTATTGTCCAGTCGGAGGCACCAAGCACACAGTCCTCAGATTTCTCCCAGCAGCCATAGCTGAAGGACCCTTGAAGTTCCAATTGGCTGAAATGAAAGGTCAAAGTAACAAGACGGCTGCTGGAGGGCAGACAGCAGACAGTCCCAACTTTAAAGTCCATTTTTTATAAATATTTACTTTAGTTTTAAAGACAAACAATTACAGCATTCAACAAAGCTCCCTCTGCACTATTATCCTGTGCAAGAGTGGAGTCTGAAAGAGCGTTTCATGACCAGTCTCGGGCCCTGAAGCACTCGGACCCTGCTCAGGCTACTAACACTATATACAGGTGCAGAGCTTCTTAAAGTTATAGCGCAACAGCGCCAGCTCGCACATTTGCACAGCACCCAAGGACACAGCAATGCCTTACATAAATTCAAACCCTACACTGGAGATTAGCCCAGGTCCAAGAGAACAGAACACAGGGCTGGAGTATGGCCGATGGAGGGCAAAGGAGGTGCCCTGGGAGACAACTCAAGGTAAGCCCCACCTTTTGGGGGGGTTACAGGTAGAAGCATCAGTGACGGAGGAAAAGGAGGCCTAGGACATAGCACAGAAAGCACTAACCACCTCATTGGGGGTGACTAAGGAAAAAAAACTCCTTCACCTTAAATTAGAGCACCTGGAGATACAGGCGTTGCTAGCTAACATCTGACTTTTCAGCCTGCCGGAAGAATAAGAAGAAGGTGCTGCTCTAGCTGGCTATGTGAAGGCATTGCAGCAAAAACTTTAGCAAGTAGATGCAATAATACATGTAGGATGGGCCTACTGTAGAACCCCTCAGAGGAAGCCAGCCCAGGGCAACCTTGCATGAACTTTGGGATGGTAGTCACATCCGGACAGGAGGAGAAAGAAAGAATAGTTACTTACCAGTAGTAACAGTAGCAGTAGAGTTTCAAGAGAATCTCCTCCATTTGGCCATACCTTTAAAACTGTAAGCTGTCAGTGTCAGGACAACTCAGAATGTTTTGCTAACTGGTGGTCACTCATGATGACATGCAACGATGGCACCTACAAGATGTGGGTGGCCCCACTGCTCTTCAGTTCCCCACCACAGACGAGCTCAAAGGGCCTCTAACCGTGAGGGATCAGAAGATGAGACCAGACCAGTAGCAAGCACACAGGGAAAGGCATGGGACTGGGCAATATTAAACATAAGACACTGATGGACACCTTCAGAGAAGGCAGTGGATAAACAGCCAGCAAATACCTCAGCAACTGGAAAGGGGGAAGGAGGGCGGGTGCGCTATGGCCCAATGGAGAAGATTCTCTTGAAGATCTACTGTTACTGCCAAATAACTGCTCTAGCTTCATCAAATACATCTCCTCTATTGGGCCATACCTTTGGAATGATTCCCAAGCAAAACACAAGGTACTCAGGGAGGAAGGCAAAGTCTGATATGCAGTCAGGACAGAAGACCTTGCAGAGTGGCAAGACCAATGCTTGCATGTCTCCAGCAGATGATGACTAGACTGTACTACTTTGTGAAAGTATGCACAGTGCTCCGTGTGACAGCAGCACATATGTAAGCTGCAGAAACATTCTGAAAGCAGTTAACTGAAGTGATCATACCCCATGCAGAGTGACCACCCACAGCACCCAGGGAGTTCTTTACCACACTTCTGATAACAGAACTCGATGCAGGGAGCCACCCATATAGAAAGGCACTGTTTAGTGACAGGTGCACCCTCTCTCATGGGGCAAACAAGACAAAAAGCTGAGAGGAATTTCTGCAGTCAATAGCACAATCACGATAAAAACATAGTGTTCTATGTATATCAAGTGTATGGAGCAATGCCTCACCTCTGTCAGCATGCTCAAGATAATACACAGAAAGGTTAACAGCCTGATTTAGAGTGAAACCAGAGACCATTTTCAATAGAATAGTGAACTGGTTCACAAGGACATCAGGTCCTTGTGAAAAATTAAGTAAGGAAGCTCATTTATCAGAGCCTAATGCTCAGAAATTCTGAAAGCCCAAGTAATAACTACCCAAAACAGCATTTTCCATGACAGGAAACACATCTCACAGGTCACAACAGGCTCAAATGGAGACAGTGTCAATTTCCCAAGTACAATATGAAATTCAGGTTGGAACGGACTCACAGCTCATCTCCAAAGCCTGGGCGTCGTCCATTCCCTTTTGATGCTTGCCCATCTCTACATCCACTACAGAGGTCATACCTTCCAATAGACAGATCCCCAAGAAGCAGGCAAAAAGGTGGACGCAATAGAGAGGCAGTTTGCTGCCACCCCATTACCGGGAGAACGTGATTTGGACAATGATGCCAATTAAGGGCTGTACTAGTTAACTCAAACACTTCGCCTTTTCTATACCTTCAAGAAAAGGTGTCAGGGAATTCTAATGGAATGGGGTTTGAAAGTGTTTGTTTTTATTTTACTTTAATATGTTTTTCCCTACTACCATCAGTTGCTTTATTTTCAATTGCGCTGGGGTACTCTGTCATATTAAACTACGTACTTAAGCTGGCCCGGTTGTGCTGAGGGTTGAGGCGCTGGACGTCACACCTTGCACCATGCCGGTGACCTCAGTTTGAGAACGAGCACGGGCCACTGGGGGTCAGCCGGGGAGGAGAAGGATAGAGTGCCCAGTGGCTCCGGGGGGGGGGGTTAACTGCAGGCTCCCGCTGCAATACCGCCATCTGGGGAGCCCAGGTGGAAGGTGCAGTAGGTGAAGAAAGCAGTAAGGGCATTGGGCAAGATGTCGGCAGAGGGCCGGAGTGGGAGGCATGTCTCAGTGTGCCTCCTAGCTCATAGGCCCTCATTGCATGCTGACGTCTGGGGAAGAACATGGAAAAAACACCTCAGCTTCTCCTAGGTGATGACACCTCACTGAGAAGTCTCCGGGCTCATCGGGACAGATTCCACTGCACTTATTCCACAATCTGAGTATGTTGGTTTGAGGAGGGTAAGCATGGGTGGCATCCTCCCTCCTCACCCCTACTCGGGGGGTATACCGGGGGTAAGATGGTGCGGAACCATGTGCTTTAGGGGCAGATTTCAGTGGAAACAGAGCCTACAGCAGGGGATGTCCGAGAGAGTGGAGAAGGGAGGCAAGTAGTGTGCAAAAATACACAGTAAAAAAAAAAGTTCTTAAAATGGCCCCTGCCACTAGTTGGGGAGGGTTTCTTCTTTTTGTTCTATGGGTAGGCTTTGGCACTGATTACCTGTACTGTATATGAGTCTGAGGTTTAAGGCTACATCTTGATCTGTTTTATAGCCAGCCTCAATGGTGCTTGAAGTTATTATTCTGTATACCCAGTGTATGTTTGCTCACTTGTAATATCTCTCTCTCTCCAGCCCTATTTTTCTCTGATAACCTACTCCAGTTTTTCAATGTGTTTCTCCACTATTTAGAGCTTGTTATACGTAAGCTTACTGCCTATAGTTAGTGCAGTTTAGTATTATGGAGTTCTGTGGGTGTTGTGGGGAGGAAATAATGTGCTACCAATGCTGTATTTTACATGTTTGGACTGGGATTACATCACCATTGTGTTTGACATAACCTTTGTTGGATCACTTTTTTCTTTGGAGGAGTGCCTCATTCTTGGAAGGTGCAGCTATATTGGATTCAGATGATGGACATTTTGGTATTACTCCCACCTCCTTCTACCAGTCTGCCTAGGTTAACCTGTATGACTGTTTTCCATTTGATGGCTCTTTGCACTTAGTTTTGTATACCTGGTTGGCAGTATGAACTATATGTTTTATTTTAAAATTATTTATTATTTATTTTTGACAACTGTGTAAGTACACTGGTCCCAGGGACCATTTCCAGGCATGACTCGGGCCATTTAGTTGGCACATAGGACACGAGTATTACAACAATAACAGGAGAACAGAAACAGAGTAGTGAATACACAGTTTCACAGGTAAGTCATAACAGAGCAGTATACAGCATATCTAGTAACATAAGTACCAGCCGAATACATCAAATTACAGGAAGCATCTTACAGTTGATCCAGTTAAATCATAGGACCAGGAAATTAGACAGTTGAACCTGTACAACATACCCAGGCATTATGAAAAACATCTACAGTGTTCTCTGGATAAAAGTGCATCCAAGAAGTGCTTTTTGAAGGTAGGAGGTGAGACAAGTGAACGCAGCTTATCTGGTGGGGAGTGTGATGCTTGGCCAGCTGGTTATGATTATTGCATGATATTTGTAATATAAAAAGATAGTATGTGACTGTCTCACATAAGACACCCTGTGCTTCAAATGGGTCCCCCCCCCCGGTCTCAGTGAAGCTACAGGATATGTAAACTGACCAGGAACCATTTAATTAACTGACTTCCTTCAGAATGGCATTTTATTACCTTTTTATGACATGCCTAGGCTTTTTCAAGTGCAAACCAAATGTGACTTTATGACTTCAGAAAAAGGACATCATTAGACTGATTCCTGTTAGCTTTTTAACACATTGGTGCCAGTGTGGGATTGCTAAGTTCAAAGGAAACATATGTAATTTATTTATTTATTTATTTATTCAAGAGTTTAACCAAGCAGGCATACTGAGCGGAGGACCACTGGTTTCCAGATGCGACCTGGGGGAAACATGGGGGGAAAACATAAGGGAAGGGACAGTAATTGCACAAACATTCTGTACAAATGAGGAGGCACTGTTATGGAGCCTATACAGTAGGTAGCTAGGGTAGACATGAACTTATATCCAATACTAAGACCAACAGCAAGACATAACCTATGTAGGAGAGAGATGAGTGCAGCCATAGATTATTGAGCTAGATTAGGAGAGAGGGAGAGAGCACCAAGTGTAGCTTTACCAGCCGGATGGTTATAATATGCTATTATATGCTGATTAGTAGGCCAGCAGGAAATTAGAGCCTCCTAGTGGGCAGGCGGGAGCAAGAGCAGACCGAGAGGAAATGTTCTAGGAGGCGGGTGCTGAGGTGTCTGTGATTGGAGTAGTGGCGGATATCTGCTAATTAAGGAGTTATATGTAGGAAATGTCTTTTTTCTTCTGATGGCACCTTATTTAAAATACCTCCTGATAGGAAATCATTTTTTGTAATTTTATATTCTAAAAGGAGGAGCTAGATGGCTCACAGAAGGGGTGTGGAGACATAGAGTTTAAACTGATACTTGTGTCTGAAATGTAGGTCATATCATCTTGGGACTCTAGAGAGACACAGCTCTCTGATCTAACTTTAAAACGCACTTCCAGAGGTAATACCTTAGATAGCAAAAATCTAACTGTATTGTGGAAGGAGTTTTGCTTTGTAATTTTCCCTTGTTCTTTTATGTGATTGTGAGCACTTTGTTATATTGTTCTGTGTTTACATTTTTTATATTTTTATCATCTTTTAATAAAGCACCTTTTCTTAAGATACTGCCTGGGTGTGTCTTCCAAGTTCTTTTTGCATGTGATGTATATGCGGTTAAGTCTGGCAGCTGTTTGAAGGGCTTGATGATGTTACTAAACTGGGAAAAGGTAAGAATATGCCTAAGATCTCTTATAGAGTTAAAAGGGTTCATTTTGGAAGCCTGTCTAGGTGCCCTTAGTGAAAGATTTACCACAGTTCCCAAAGAGGGTACGTATCTGAGCCTGCTCATTGGGTATGCTAGCATAAGGTTCACAGTTTGAATCCCCCCAGAACTTGAGACTAAAGGTGATTCGGACCCAAATGCAGACAGGAGGGTTACCCTGTCTGTTACCTGTTCACACTATTGCGCTTTGAGGTTGGTACTGTGGGAGCATAGGGCCTGACCTGCTGAGTGCGTTTGTGACAGATTTGGTTGGCAGTGGTGAGGAAACATTTGGTAACACTAGCTTTAACTGTTCAGTGTGTCAGCTTAATACTGTACAGCTCACTTGCAAAATAAGGCAGTGATTTATTTTTAAAAAGAAACAGAACTATATAATTTTGCTTACAGTCAAAGTTCCTACCTGTTTTATTTTTTTTCTAAAGTGCAAGTTAGAGTAGCCGCAGTCAGGGAAGAAGATGGCTTCCAACTACAGTGGGTACACTGCAGACTACTTGAGGCAGTTATGCCAGGACAGAGGAGTCCAGTATGAGGGGAAAGCCAACAAGCAGAACCTCATGGATGCCCTGATGGCAGCAGATGCCCAGAGTATCGAGTCACAGACTGTGACTGTAAAGGACCAAACCTTGGGTGTGGAGGAGCCAGCAGACAGTACAGTGTCCAGATCCAGTGAGGAGGACATCAGGGCCAGTGCAAGTGAAGGGCCACAGCAGCAGGGGAAGGTCACCAGAATTCTGGAGCCAGAAGCAATCAGGCTGCAGATTGAGTTGTGCAGAATGAAGCTGGAGTTCCAGAGGGAGGCTGAACGAGAACGGCGAGAGGCAGAGCAAGAACGGCGAGAAGCAGAGCAAGAACAGCGAGAAGCAGAGTGAGAGAAATGAGCCACAGAGGAGAAGAAAAAGCGAGAACAGTGAGAAGCTGAACAAGAACGGTGGGAGGCTGAGCATGAACAATGAGAAGCAGACCGAGAGGAGCGTGAGTGCCAGAGGCAACATGAACTGGAGAAGCTACAACTCCAACCACCAGCACCAGAGCAGGTAAGTGGCTTGGATTTAACTGGAACTACAAGACTGGGTTACAAATTAAATTCCAAATTGATAGCTAAATTTAAAGAGGGGGAGGATATGGATACCTTTTTAAATTCCTTTGAAAAAGTTTGTATTCAGGCAAAAATTCCTAGAGGGTCCTGGAGCTTCCAGCTATCCCCACTACTTACCGGGAAAGCTCAGGATGCATTGGGTCAAATGGACAATGGGAACGGTAATGGTTACAGCAATATAGCTGGCAGTATAGTCTAGAGGTTAGAGGAACGAGGTGTGAACGAGCTTGGTACATCCAGCAGACCAGACCTGAGTTTGATTCTCACAACCTCCACTTGCATACTGTGTGACTCTGAGCAAGTCACTTAACCGCCCAGTGCTCGCAGGTTGCCCCTGAAAACAGGCACTTGTGACTAGTGAGCCTTACCCGGTTACCAAAAACTAAAATAAAAATAAACTTAAAGCAGCACTTTTAAAAAAGTTTTATTTAGCTGCAGAAGCATACAGAGCTAAATTCCATAAGCTCAAGAGAAGCCCTGACATGAGCTATGAGGAGCTAGCCATGAAACAACGTCAGTGTTTAAAACATTGGTGGGAAGGAATTGAAGGAAACTCTGTACAGTAGATAAAATTGAAAATGCTACGTTGTTAGAACAGCTTTTTGGGGCATGCCCAGCAGAGCTGAAAACGTGGCTGAAGGACCAAGATCCCAAAACAGTGGAAGAGGCTGCTGAACTCTCTGACCACTATGCCAAGAGCAGACCTGCTCTGAGAGCGAATGGGGTAGGTGTGGCAGCACAGAAAGTGAAAAGTGCGCCTTCAGGGCAGCTAAAACCCTCACTGCCTCCACCAAAACCAGTTAGCCCTGGGGTTTCAAAGAAAAGATTTCTCTGAGAAAAGAATCGAATGTTGGGTTTGTAAAGAAACTGGGCATATTGCCTGACAGTGTCCCAAAAGGATGAGCAATACACAAAATGGAGCTAAGAAAGAAGTGGGTTGTTTGTGTGTCCCTGGAAGCATGCCTGTGAACATGAGGAAATACATGCACACAGTCACTGTGAATGGTGTACAGACACAAGGGTTAAGAGACACAGGGGCATCCCTGATGCTGGTAAAAGGGGATCTGATAGAGCATGGTCAGCTTATACCCAATAAATTTGTAACTGTACAAGGGTTCACTGGTGAAGAGAAAACATTGCCACTCGCTAGTGTTCTCCTAGACTGGGGTGAAACAGGTGGCTGTAGCCAAAACATTAGCAGTTGACATCATCCTTGGCAACAATCTCAAACAGGGGATGGTGTGTGCAGTTACCCATAGCCAAGCAGGAAGGGGAAATTGTAGTTCCCCAGACCCCATAGAAGCCATTGTGGAAACCACTGGGAGGCTGGTTCCCCAGCCTGTGTCTCCTCATATGGAGACTAATGAAAAGGGTTGGAGAAATTTCCCCAGTAGCAGCTAACCAAACAGCTATGGAGGGTTACTCCAAAGAAGGAGGGGTGACCCATTGTCAGAGGGTTAGGGATGACAGTGATCTGAAGTGCCCTGAAGTTAGAGCTAGGGACCTTAGTTTAGAGACTGAAAGGAATCTGTTCCATGCCTTGGGAATGTGTAAGGAGTTTGCAGCTGCTCAGAAAAGTGACCCTAGTCTAGAGAAGCTGAGGGTTTGGGCAGACTCTGACAGAGCACAGGGAAGTGATGGAAAACATAAAGTTTATTGGGAAAATGGACTGATGTATACTCAGGATGCTAAGACAGAGGGAGGAGTGATAGGCAGGCAGCTTGTCGTTCCCCAGGGGTACCGTAAGCAGATGCTCAAGACTGCACATGATACTGTATTCCCTTGTCTGGTTATCTGGGAATCGTACGCACTATGCAGTGGTTGGCTTAGAATTTCTATTGGCCCAACTTCACCCAGCAGGTGACGGAGTATTGCAGGTCTTGTCACTGGTGCCAAGAAATTCCCTTTTATCATCTTTTAGTAAAGTACCTTTTCTTAAGATACTGCCTCGGTGTGTCTTCCAAGTTCTTTTTGCATGTGATGTATACGTGGTTAAAGAGCAGGTACCTACTGTCAAGCACCCAGCTCCCCTCAAACATATATAATAGTAGATCTGCTCTACTGTTGAGGGGCATTAAAATTACTAAGCACTTCCTTCTGGTTAAAAAGTTATAGCACGCCATATTTGCACCCCCATAAAAACAAAGCCTTGTCTGACACACCCCTTTTGTGATGTCAGAAAATGAAGGCTGCTTGTGTGTGCTCCATAGATCTACAGTATATTGGTGCCATTTGGCAATGACGTTTAGTACTATTTAGAGTTGCCACCTGGAACAATGAAAGTGACCGCTCCAGTAAATAGGGACTGTTACTCCAGCGGCTGCTTTGATTTGTTTACATGGCACCTCTAAATAGTACTAAACACCATAGACATATCGCGTACATACAGGTTAATGACATGCAACCTCAGTATTCATTTTCTGACATCACAAAAGGAGGCGTGTCAGACAAAGCTTTGTTTTTATGGGGTGCAACTTTCAGGTGCTATAACTTTTTAACCAGAAGGAAGCGCATCGAAATTTTAATGCCCTTCAACAGTAGAGCAGATCTACCATTATATATGTTTGAGGGGAGCTGGGTGCCAGACAGTAGATACCCGATCTTTAAGTCTGACAGCTGTTTGAAGGGCTTGCTGGTGTTACTAAACTGGGAAAAGGTAAGAATATACCTAAGGTCTCTTACAGAGTTAAAAGGGTTCATTTTGGAAGCCTGGCTGGGTGCCCCGATGAAAGATTGTACCACAATCCCCGAAGAGGGTACGTGTCGCTAGCATAAGGTTCACAGTTTGAATCCCCCCCAGAACTTGAGACTAAAGGTGTTTCAGACCCAAAAGCAGACAGGAGGGTTACCCTGTCTGTTACCTGTTGACACTATTGCACTCTGAGGTAGGCACTGTGGGAGCAGAGGGCCTGACCTGCTGAGTGCGTTTGTGACAGGGAGTTCCATAGCTTAGGAGCAGCAAAGGAGAAGGCTCCCCAACCCATTTCAGTAAGACACCTGGGACATTCTAGCAGGTGGCTAGTAGAGGACCTTAATTTGCATCTGTTACTTTTTGGATTTAGCAGACCTTGCAGCAGGCAGAGACTTGTTCCCCGCATGCATAGTTTTAGACATAAAAGAGCCTAACAGCAGTTCCCTACGATCCAGAGGGGAGGGCCATCCAAGAGTTTGATATAATTGGCAGTGGTGGGTATGGAATGGGGCTTGGATAACAAATCTACAGACGTTGTTATAAGCTGTATTCAAACGACTGAGGAGTTAGTAAGGGATATTGTAGGGGAGCAGTATTCTAGAATTGGAAGGAGTGTAGCCTTCCCTACATCAAGTCTGGCTTCAGTATAAGTTTAAAAAAACAAAACTCAAGTCGCAGTGTGGAACCAGTTTACGAATAGGGGGGATGCATGTACAAAATACCTTTTAGGAACATATGGGACACTTCCAGCTATGCCACCGTACACCCATCAACGGGGGTATGAAAATCTGAAATGGCAGCCAAGTGCACATTAATGGACAAGTATTGCAGACCCGAGTCTTACAGAGGCAGAAGAGAAGCCAGTATTGTGTTAAGTAGCCTACCTTAACAGAAAGGGATTTGATATATAAGGTATTGTATTAGTAGATTGAGATACCTGTACTGTATATAAAAAGAAGGAAATACTATAAGATTCAGATTAATTTAATCATGTATTTTTATAACCAACTATAGGAGTTGCATGGAAGGATAACTATATAAGGGTATTCATGTAGAGGTAATACCAAGTAGGAAGGTCTGGTAGAATATCATCTCTGCTTCTGAAGAAAGTTTAAATAGTCTTGCCAACATAAATAAAACTCATTGAGTCGGTCTTGTATCAGATATGATATCCATTCCAAAGAGGCAGTATGGGCTAGACTGTTCAAAATGTCAGACACGGTAGGTATTAGCTGAGATTTCCAACGCATTAGTATCAATCTCTTAACTTGCATAAATAGGATACATAGCCATTTATGCTGATAATGTGTTAGCTTTATATTTTTATTTATAATTCCTAGTAAACAAAATTTAGGTTCAAATGGAATATAACGGCCAATAATTTTAGATGCTAGGTTATAGACAGATTGCCATAATCTAGATATTGGTTTGCATGACCATAATTTGTGTAGAAGATCTCCATTCGGTGAATTGCAATGCCAACAGTTATTGTTAGATAGTAAACCCATCTTGTGCAAATGTGAAGGGGTTCTATACCATAAATGTAAAATTTTGTACTATATAAGCATACTATGTACATCTTTAAAGGTATTATTTGTTTGTTTGTTTATTCGCTTAACGGGTAAGCACACTGGAAACAAGTTCCTTTTACAGATGCGACCCACATATATTGCATACAGACAATACATAATCAAACATACATATACAATGCAGCAAATTGCAGACAAAAATGTCTTTGTTACGTATAAAATTCATAAAAAAAAATTCATAAAAAACAGTTACAATTAAATTGAGATTCGAATACATCCTTAATGCAATCGCAAACTTTTGACAGAACACAACCACCTAATATCTTGAGGAATTTTATTCCAAATGAATGGAGCAATATAAGCAAAGGATCTTTGTCCACTTTTAGATTTCATAAAAGGAATCTCAAGAAACCTACTGTCTGACCTATGTCTAGAATAATGACCATCAATATATGGTCTCAAAACTTTGAAATACTATGTGGAATTCCAGAGTCCATAACTTTATATATGAACTTGGCCACACAGTATTGGAAATTTAATGAAACCGTAACCAGCCCATTTCTTTCAAAATCACACAATGATGAGATGACTTAGAACAATTTAAAGCAAACTTAGCTATCAAGTGAAGTAAAGTGGATTTCTTTGAAATCACTGTCGAGAAGCAGTGTCAGTAATCATAGCTGCATAGTTCACAATAGGAAGTAACAGCAATTAGAAATAACCAGCCTAGACTCAGGAATAAGAAATGAACGGATTCTGCACAAAGAACCTAATCTATAATGTATTCTTGAGGTAACCTCAAAAAATGAGATTCATAACTTAGATGAGAATCTAGTAATACCCCAAGATATTGAAATGTATCAACATAGTCAAACAGTAATCCATCAAGAGATTTAACTTCCAGTACCAACCTCAGATCTCAGTCTGGTGGGGTACCAAAACCATCACCTTTGTCTTAGATTTGTTTAGGTATAATTACAGGCCATAAGTGAAGACTGAAACATACTTCCGTTAAAGAAACACCTAGATCTCCAAAACGACAAACCCGCGATAAAATTACTGCATCAGCCAGCTGCAGTGTTAGAGGCTACTATTAATCACACTTACTAGTTGATCAAAACAAAGAAAACAAAAGTGGCCCCAAATAGAACCTTGTGGAACCCCACACTTAACCATTACAGAGTCTGATACAGCACCCCTATATTTAACCCTTTGAAACCTATTTGTTAAATAATCCTCGTCCAGTCCAAGAAAGACTCACCAACTCCCAATGACCCAAGTCTAGAAATCAACAATTGGTGATCAACTGAGTGAATGTCTTGGTCAAGTCACGAACACGGCACCCGTCAGACACCCTTTATCCATGCCATTAAGTACCGCTGTTCGTGAACTCGACCAAGGCAGTCTCAGTACCTTCTTTCTAAAACCATGTTGGTTCTGAGACAATAAACAAAGTGATCCACATACCCAATCAACTGATTGTAAACTATTCTTTCCTGAACTTTAGCTAAAGCAGACAAGATAGAAATAGGTCTGTAGTTACAAAACTCATGTTGTGAACCAGATTTAAATATAGGAGTGACCAAAGTATGTTTCACATATTAGGTATAGTACCTGTAACAAAAGACAAGTTGAAATAATACTAACTGGAAGTGCTTATAACCGAGGCAGCATCCGCCAATAAACTAGGACATAAGCCATCAGAACCAGCTGAGCTGTCCTCTTAATACAACGCAACAACTTCTCTACCTCCTTCGGAGTAGTAGTCCTAATACAGTTTAGGATTAACTGTAAAATCTTCAGTCAATCCCAAGTAGTTCACCTTGGACTGGTCACTAAAGGAATCAGACAATGTAGTAAATTTCAAATTAAACTCGTTAGCTATCTTCAGCAGACAAGACAGCAAGTCACCATTCAACCTCATTGAACCTGGTTGACAAACATTAGGCCTTATGAAATTATTAATTGTTTTCCAAAAAGTAGTAGCGTTAGATAACCCTTCACATTGTTTATGACGAATATAGTCTGTTTTAGCCTTCCTTATCTTAGCCTTACATTGGTTCCTTAAAGTCCTATACTGATGATAACCAGAAGCAGAATGGTTCATTTTATACGCTTTCCAGGCCTTGTCTCGTTGTCTCATAGTTTAATCAAAGGAGGTGTTAACCACCCATAAGTTTTCCTCGGACCCTTCTTTTAACAAGGGAGCTAACTGGTCCAAAACATGTGTAAACTCAGTAGTGAAAAAATGCAATGCAGAATCCACATCAGGGATAGAATATAAAAAGACCAATCTATTTTACCCAACTCTGTACAAAAGAATGTACATCAAATTTAGAAAAAGATCTCGAATCCTTATAATTGGCTTAGACTTCTTCAGTCCCCCATGCTTCCAAATACAGAAGACTGATGATGATCACTTAACGAATCAGAGGTCAAACCACATTTTATTATATTAATAGGTCTATTTGTTAATATCCAGTCCAGCAATGTGATTTTGATCTATTATTGTGTCGAGGGCAAAGTAATAATCTGTTGTAAACCAGACTGAGACAAGACCGTATTTAACTTTGTTATATCTGAACCCATCCAATTTAAATTAAAATCCCCAGTAGTATTAACTCTGTAGAAACCCCAGTATTCAAAGCATTTACAAGTTCTTGTAAGCCTGATTTGCTACCATTAGGTGGAAGATACACACAACAAATAGTTAATTTTTTGACAGATCCCAACAATAACTGAATAGTAATATGTTCACAATATTCCAAATTACTGTTAAATATAGTGGTCTCATTTACCATTAAATATTCCTTAACATAAAACAAAAAACATAAAACATTATGTAAAAAAAGTATTATGGCAGGATTTCCAGCATTCATCCCATTGGGAGTCAGATATGTTATCTTTTAATGTCGCATTCCATTTATTCCTGGCCGAGATAGATTGATTTGGTAATACCTCTCTGATTAGTTTATAAATCTTACTGATCAAACCAGAAGAGGTATTAATCCATGAGTTGATGTATAAAGAGGTTATTAATGGTTTGGTGGTTTGTTGAGTAATATGAAGTATAGCAGAGCAAATTTGCAAGTATTTCCAGAATTCGTTTTTAGGAATATGCCATTTTGCTTGCAAACTACCAAAAGAGTCTAATGCGTTACCTTTATCGTCTAGAATATCCTTCAAAAAGAATATATTCCTTTGTCTCCAGGAGTTACAATATATGGGTTTGTTCTCTAAGGTAATTTTTGGATTTCCCCATATGGGTGTATAAGATATAGGGGTGGGATCTGTTTTGAGCCATTTATGCAATCTAAACCAGTAATAAATAGATGCTTTAATTGTGGGGTGTTTATTTAATTTAGAGTTTGAAGTAGAGTATATAAAACTATTAGGTACTTGTCCTGGGGATAGGAAAGCTTCCATATCAAGCCATAATGGTGATCTATAGTTAGGTTTAGAAAACCATTTAATAGTTTGCGAGGTTCTGAATGCCCAGGGGTAGGCCGCGAACCAAGGTAGTCCAAAACCACCTTGAGACCAATGAGAGCGTAATTTAATATGGTTAAACCTAGGCACATGACCTTCCCATAAAAAAATCTCCTACCATTTTGTCGATTTTATGAAGTAAACGAGGCAAGATTTTAAGTGGGATACAAGAGAATAAATAGAGAATTTTAGGTGTAGTATTCATTTTTATAGCAGCTATTTTACCGGGAAGAGATAAGTTTAAATTTTTCCATTTATTTAGATTTGTTTTAATATCTGTAAGTAAGGGTTGGAGATTAATTTCCCAAATTTTATCAAAGTCAGGAATGATTTTTATCCCCAAGTAGGTGATACCTTGCGGGGCCAAACGAAATCCTAGTAGATTATTTATAAGAGGATTACAGTATTTATTTAACAGTAGTATCTCTGTTTTTTGTTAGTTGCCTGTTAATCCGGAAAGCTTAGAGAACAGGTTAAGTATTTGGGTAGGTGGTTGTGCAGATGAATCTAAATTTTCTAGTAAAATGAGCATATCATCTGCATATGTTAGTGATGTATATTGCGTGTGCCCAATGGATATTCCTTTAATATCCTTATGTTGTCTTAAAAAAGCAGCAAGAGTTTCGAGAGCTAAAATAAAGAGAAATAGGGAGAGTGGGCATCCTTGCCTGTTGCCCCTTGCTAATTTGAAAGATTTAGATAAGGTGGAATTGGTGAGAACCCTAGCTTGGAGATTTGTGTAGAGAAGTTTGATCCAAGCGCAAAAGAGATTACTAAAACCAAAACGAGTTAACACCAGATAAAGAAACTTCCAATCTAAAGAATCGAAAACTTTTCTGAAATCAACAGCTATAGCTGCAGCTGGAGAATTAAGAGATTTGGCCTTATGCATTAGGTTAATTAAAGAGCGGAGATGATCAGAGCCCATCCTACCTTTAACAAAACCCACTTGCGATCTATGTATTAATTTGGGAATATGTGGTTCTATACAATTAGCCAAAAGTTTGGCAAGTATTTTACCATCTGTATTAAGTAAAGATATAGGACGATAATTCGCCGGAAGGGTATTATCTTTATCTTTTTTTGGAAGAACTGTAATGATTGCATCGGTCATAGTATGAGGTAAATTACCTTTCTCAGAGGATTCTTGTAATACATTGCATAGTAAGAGGCATAGTTGGTCTTCTAAGAGTTTGTAGAATTCCACTGGGTACCCATCTCCGCTGGGAGATTTTCCAGATTTAAGCAAAAAAAGTGCCTTCTTTACTTCTTCTGCAGTAAAGGGTGTATCCAAGGAGCATATTACCTCTTGAGAGAGATGGGGAAGCATTAATTTGTCTAGAAAAGAAGTGATATCTAAAGATGATGCTGAAGAGAGTGAAGAATATAGCTTTTTTGTAAAAGGAAGCCATAATCTCATTAATAGAGGATTCATTTGTTCGGATTCCACCTGCCTGATCTTTTAAGGTTGCAATATGCTGTTCCATTTGTTGCATTCTAAGTCTATAAGCAAGTATTTTACTCCCCTTTTCCCCTCCTTTCCAATATTTATGCTTTATTCTCAATAATGCAATTTCTGTTTTACAGGAAATTAGCTCATTAATTTGCATGCATAATTGCAAGATTTCATAATGCAAAGGAGATGAAGGGTTGGGATGGGGGTTAGCCAGATATAACCTTTATTTTGCTTTAAGCAGTTTCTCGAGGTTGTTAATCTGTTGCTCCCTAATTTTTTTCCTATGTGCTACAAAGCTAATTATTTTGCCCCGTAGAGTGATTTTAAGTGCTTCCCACGTAATGCCCATAGAAGTGTCTCTTGGATCGTTGTGAGCAATGAATTCTTCTACTTGTACTTTGATCCAGGGTAAAAATTCTGGGTCTTTGAGCAGTAAGGGGTCTAGTCTCCAAGAGGGAGATTTTGAAGGAGAGAAGCCCCAAGTAAGTGAAAGTTTGACCGGGGCATGATCAGATATAATTAAAGAAAGGATGTTAGCTTCTATTATACTAGCCGTGACTTTAGGGGAAGTTAGCCAGTAATCTATTCTACTGTAGGACTGGTGTCGAGGAGAATAAAATGTGTAATCTTTGTCTCTGGGATGCAGAGTCCTCCATATGTCTGATAAACCCAGATCTTTCATTAACTGAGATACCAAGGTTAAGCTTTTAGGGTGATTTTCGTAGGAGTTTTTACTCCTGTCCATATATGCATCCAAAGTAAAATTAAAATCTCCTCCAATCAATAAAGGCGAGTTAACCAGATTTAGTGAAATTAAATGTTTAATCAGCTCCTGGAAAAATTGGGGGTCATCAAAGTTAGGTGCATATATATTGACTATAGATAATGGGCCTGAGGGAGTATCAAAGGTTGTAATGAGCCACCTACCATCCGATACCATCCAAGTCTTTCAAAAAACAAGAAGGTTTCCAATTTAAGTTTTTATGAATTAGTATGGCCACACCTCTTTTTTTTGCAGAAGCGGAGGCTGCGAAAACCTGACCAACCCATTCACGTTTTAATCTAGAGTTATCTGCATCCAAAAGTTTAGTTTCTTGTAATAGTGCAATCTGTATTTTATGTTTTCTGAGGTGATTAAGAACTTGCTTACGTTTATTTGGAGTATTAAGTCCCTTGACGTTCCAAGTGCATATTGATAAGTTAGCCATCATATGTTAGAAACTGTCATCTATAATAGATTAAATATGAAGTCAAGGGACTCCTATATCCAAGTGAATATAATAACAGTATGCAGATCAACTCAATATATATATCCAGTATAAAGAAACTGTTGGTAAGACTGTGTAAAACCAGCCACCTAAAAGTATACATAAAATCTTCCTGATTTCCTTCCATGCAGCTCTTTACTAACAAACTAACCTTAATATTTATAAACATCTGAACTATATAACAGTAACACTCTAAAGTCATCTAAGATGAACAGAGAAGAGAAGGTCAGTCCAAACAGAGAAAATGAAAAACAGATAGGGACCAAGACCACTTCTCTGTTCTCTAGGACATAGCTTATCTAATAGGAACTGGGATAGTACAGGAAAAGACTAAAATACTATCCAGTTCACCCTGTTAACAAATTGTCTAATGAGACTAATATAACAGTGTTAGATTAAATTGTATTTTAAATAAAGTGGAATTCCTAAACAGACAGTAAGATTCTATGTTAGATTTCCACTTATATGTGTGAGAGTAATTGAATTTTATCAACATTATCACATCTAACATCATCTCCTATGCAATGAGAATCAATAATGAATTAGAGGCTTAATATTACAGCCAAGTATAACTAAAGGAAGAGAAAAAAAAAAATTCCCTTAATAACCAAATAGTTAGGTCACAATTATAATCATATTCGAAAGAAAGTACCACATTGCAATGTGGCTACATCAAAATAACAATATGAGCTTCTCTATATCTTTCACAGGATTCACATAGCTTTAACCCTGCTAATCATAGTCAAAAGGTGCTCTTAAATTATAGGGCCAAAACACAGTAAGATTGCCAGTTATCCTTCGCTATTGCCCTAAAGGTATTAGTTGTGGATTAACATCACGTCATAAGTGCATCAGGTCATATATGAAAGTGACTAGTAACCATATGTCTAGAGTTATTCGTTTAAAACATGTGTAAGTAACTGACTTGTACACAGTTTTACAAGGAGCATGTACTATATATGTGACCTGATGCAGGTACTGCCTATTAGTTTAGACTGACTTGTACAGCAGGCTAATCAGTCAGTTGTTGGCACATACAGAATCTGCCATTTCGCCTTAAAAATCAAATTAGGCAGTATTTATTGGGGCTATTAAAATTGAGGACTGTCATCTCTGGTGTTTCACCGGTGCGGAGGTCCCTTTATACTTGCCCTTACCACGATGCTTCTTTTTAGGAGGCTCATTTACTTTGGAAGGTGAGTTATCCACATTATTATTCCAGGAAGCCTCCATCAAGTTACTGTCCACATCTGTTCCCGATAAGGTGACTCCCTCCTCAGTCAAGCTTCCATCTGAAGTAGGTAGATCCTGCAGCAATGCATATTTATTGTGCACAGGAACATTGGGAATGGCAGGGTTACTTGCAGCAGATTTAAGCATAAAGTTGCGCGATTTTTCTGGGCTGCAACAACGTGCTCTTGAATGCTCTATGCCAAATGCTAACCATTCTTGCACACGATTAGATTGCCTTCTCATTGATACATCGAGGGGATCAGCCATAGTAGATGTCTTCTCCAAGGGCACAGCATCGGAATTCGTGTCGGAGCCACCATCAGTCGGGAGTGTAGGTACAGAGAGAGTCCCCCTGATCGCCGAGTCGCCGTGGTGAGTTGTAAATTGGCTATCCAGAAAGGACAGTAAGGATTCCGGAGTGTGAAAGTCTTTATACGAGTTACCAGTGTAGACCCTCATTACTGCAGGGTGTCTGAGTGAGAAGCGGAGCCCTGTCTGGTGCATAATCCATCTTGCTGATGTAAAAGCCCTCCGTTTTGTAGACAGCTCTTTTGAAAAGTCATGATAAATATATATTCCGTTTTCCTGCCAGATGAGTTGACCAATATCTCTTGATTTCTGTAGAATGAGTTCAATACTTGCATAGTTAAGAAATTTGGCAATTATTGGTCTAGGCCTTTGCTCTGCTGAGGGTTTGGGGCCTAGTGATCTATGTGAGCGTTCTATGATTAAATCGATACAGGTTTGCAGTTTGAGTATTTTCGGTAGTACTTGATTTAAAAATGCTGTGGTATTGTTAGCCTCCACTCCTTCTGGGAATCCAAAAATCCGAAGATTATTCCTTCGATTTCTATTTTCCATATCTTCTACCTTTGATTGTAACTCTTTAATTATTCGGTCTTGAGTTCTGATAGTGGTTTTTAGTTCCTGTATTGATTCCTCATTAATTCGAGTTTTATTCTCTGTAAAGGCGAGCCGAGAATCTATAGTTTTCATAGTTTGTGTATTTTGCTGTGTAGCGATTTTTAAGTCCATCATATCCACAGATAATTTAGTAAACATTGCTTCTATTTTCTCCAAAGGGTTCAGCTGCAGTTCGGAGTTGGTCATTCTGGCGATCTGTAGTAGGCCTTCCAGTTTTGTAGAGGTGCAAGTTCAGTAGAACATAAAAAATAACTTTTAAAACTTGCTGTAGTTTTGTCTGTCTACTTATTCTCATTAGTATAGTTTCTGATCTGACTTAGATGGCTGAGGATGATGCTAGATGGTTGCTGATAAGTGGGAGCTCAGTAATCCACATCCATCTTGCTCGGTGCCAGGCCACGCCCCCATCATTTTTTATACTTCTTTTACTGAGTATATCTCAGATTAACAACACTGTTACAGAATTATACAAACTTACATACTTTTCAATTTCAGCATAAAAGTCATACAGAATATCAATCGTTTAAAAAAAGAAACTTTCATTAAATCTAAAAAACCACTACAAACTACTAACCTCGGGCTAGGCCTATGTAGACACATACATTAGAAGTAATTTACTAACAATACGCTATATCGTTAATGGAACCAAGTCAGAAAATAATAAGTTATCAGATCATTCTGAGACTATAAATTCAAAAACTTAGAATTGATTCAACTATTGTCGAGTGAGAGAGACAACCAAAAGAAAGGGGGAAGGGGGGGATGGCTTGGACCTAATTAATTACATCACATGGAAGAAATGATAAGACTATAGATGTATGTATATATCTGGGTCAACCTCATTGTGTCTCATAGGTGGTAAGGGTGGGGTTCAATGCTCGTATCTCATCTAAAGTGCCTTTACTGAACTTGCGGTAATCTCAGCTCCCACCTTGTCCACTGAGAGGTGTAGGAGTCCATTCTATTATGCAGAGTATGTGACAATTGCTCATTATGCTGAATAGTGAGAATCAGTGATTTCTACTCCTGTACCGTAGGAGGCTCCTCCTGCAGCCATCTTTTAGTAATAGATTTATAAGCAGCACACAAGAGGAATGACCACAGATACAGGATATTCTTATCCCTGGTTCCCTCTGTTGGAACAGCCAGCAGGTAGCGGATTCCTGGTAGGGTCTGGGGGAATCCTAGGATGCTGGATATATGTATGGAGACTCCTTCCCAAAAGCTGAACAATTTAGGATATTCATAGAATATATGTTTATGGGAGGCAGATTGCTCGCCGCATCTCCTCCAGCATTCAGAATATGCCCCTGGCTTTCTCCGTGCCACCACCAAGGGGACCAGGAAAAATCTGACCCGGACTTTCCACATAAACTCCCTCCACATGGGTGAGGAAGATGTAGACCACACTCCTCTCCAAACCCTCTGCCAATCCCTGGGGTTGATAAGCTGGTTGAACTCCTTTTCACAGCTTACCTTGACTGGTTCCATGCTGTGGGCTAACTGGAGTATTAAAGATTTGTAGATCATTGAAATTACCTTCTCTCCCATTAGGGAAGTCCAGATTTGAATGAAGGGAGTTTCATCTAACCACGTTTGTGTTACCAGGCCTTTTGATTTGAGATGCTTAGTAATGAAATCCCTTATTTGGTAGTCATATAATCTATCCTCCTCTGTCCAGCAGAACCTTGCCTATGCCTCCTCAAAGCTCAGCACCATGGTTCCCCGGGATAACTGCCAAGGGGCCACAAGTTCTTGTGTAATTTGGCCACTGTACCAGTGTCTTTATTGTTTGGGGGAGAACTGGGGAGTCTCCGTAAACCACTGGAAGAGCCAAAAGTGCTGCTGGGCAACTCTCTTTTGTGTGCCCCTCTGCCAACCCTCCAGAATGGTGGCAGTAGCCTTGGGGACTAGCTGTTTGGCCTGGTGCAGTAGTGGGGATGTAAATAGAGAGGCCTGCAATGCAAAAGCTAGCCATCTGGCAAGATCTGTTTGCTTCCAGTAAGCTTGGTAGGTGCTATTGCCCCACAACAGTGCTAAAAGCATTTGAGCCACAGCCCAATAACTTGCTAATGATGGTAACGCTACTCCTCCCAATGCTTTAGGGAGGTATACCCTATTTTGACTGACTCGGGAATTTTTGTAGTTCCACTGAAAGGCACTGAATGTTTTTTGCCAAGACAGAATTTCTTTAGGGTCAGTTATGCAGGGAACACATTGGAACAGGTAGAGAAATCTGGTAAGGGCATTCATTTTCAGCGAGAGGGTATGAGTATAAAATGACATGGGGAGAATATTTCATGCCCTGTTTTAGCACTGTTACCAGGGGCAGGTAGTTAGATGTATAAAGTTGAGATAAGTCAGTGGGTATCTTAATGCCCAGATACTTAAGGGCCTGTAAGTCCCATTTCATCTTGTATAGGGATCTAAGTGGTGGTGGTGGTGGTGGGGTATATCCAAAGGGGAGGGCCTCAGATTTACTGACATTTAGGGAATCGCCAGATAATCTGGAGAAGACCTGAAGTTTCTGAAAGAGTGCTGGTAGAGATGAGTCCGGCTCTGTTAAGTAAACTAGGATATCATCAGCAAATAGGGCCAGCTTATGGTCCATACCTGCCAATGGGATACCCTTTATGTCTGGGGAAAGTCGAATACATTGAGCAAGGGGTTCTATATAAAAAGCAAAAAGTAGGGAGGACAGGGGACAACCTTGTCGGGTACCCCTGTTTGGGGGAAACCTTCTGAGAACTGGCCATTTGCTCTTATTTAACCTTTAGGGGCTTTATAGAATTTGAAAATTGTGTCAGAAAATTATTCAGGGAAACCAAAGGAGGCAAGGACCCCCCACAAAAAATCCCAAGACACCATATCAAACGCCTTTCCGGCATCCAGCTCCAGGAGAAAAATCGGGATCCGTTGGAATATGTTCAATCAGATATATGGTGTGTCTGATGTTATCCTGGGCTTGCCTGCCTGGAATGAGCCCACACTGATCCATATTAATCAAACCGGGGGCGAAGTGGACTAATCTTTTGGGTAGAATAGAGGAAAATATTTTGTATTCAGCTTTTAATACAGATATAGGTGTAACCCCTAGGTGGCACTATCCCAAGGGCTACTGCCCCTACCTGCTTGGCTAGTAGCAGGTTAAGGGGCCTAAGTTCTGAAATGGGTGCCTCCACCCAGAGGTCAGGGTTGGTAGTGATCAAGCTAACCTGGGCACAGCCCTCTGGGACATTGTAACCCCCCTCTTTCCCCTCTAGTGGCCTGAACACTATACAATAATCACTTTCACAATACCCCTGGTATACCACACAAGTACCCACACTGTTTGCACTTACCACCAGGGCTGGTTCCTCTGGCTCGACCCTGGGGACCCTGTAAAACAAGGTTAAGCACAGCAAATAGCAACAGTACAGTACTTTGAGCACAAACTGGAACCACAGTCAGATGACATGCAGAAAAAGTTAGATCTGATTTATTCAGGGGACTTGAACAAGGGAGGGGCAAAATCAGGTTAATTAGCTTTAAGGTTATGTCAATCAAGCAGTTATGCATGCGCTTTGAGTCCCCCCACACAGTCCACCTCTGGGTACCCAGGTAGAGAAGAGATGAGCTAGCCAGGACAGTTGTCCTGGGTTGCAGCTGGTTGGGGCCCTGTGATGGAAAACACAACATGTACAGTACACAATATTTGTAATCCGGAGCCAGAGGGCTCAGTTCATAAAGGAAACGAAACAACAAGACAATCAGATGACACACTCAGATTAAGCTGTTGTTGTAAGGAGCTACACTGGTATTTACTCACGATACACAAGACTGGACACAGGCTGGACAAAAATCGAGACTGCAGGTGGTTGATCTGGAATGCCAGGAGAAGCAGGGCCCACACAAGTAGCAGAGGCATTGTTCCTATTCAAGTGTGGAGCAGGGGGCTGATCCCCAGGCAGGTCTCTCATCAATGGCTTCTCTGTGCAGTGGGTAATCTGGCTGGGCCAGTCTGGCAAAGCTCAGACCGCATGGAGACAAGTTCGGAAGTAGTCCATTTTGGGCTGGATACAGCTTCCAGCAAGCAGAACACAGTTCACACAGTGGGGAACTAACTCACAACCCACTAGCAGCTCATAGCACATTTACATGTATGGGAATTCTACTGTACCAGGCAAAGTGCTGCCCGGGCACAATCGCAAAGTCTCTGCACACACCGGGAGCTTAGGGGTAGCTGGAACTCCTGACAGGCCGATCACATTCAGCAAAAATATTCGGTCTTCTTCAGGTTGAGCCTGGCCCACTTCAGTAGCTTACTTTAGTCACACAAACTTTGATTTAGTCCAAAATAATTCTCTTCTCTCCCTCTCAGGAGCAGCACACCTGCATGCAGGCCAAAAACTTAGCCTTTTCAGAGTTCTCTCATGCGAATACACTCAAGATTGCTGCTCAGAAACACTTCAGCTCCTTCCTGCTCAGCTTCCAGCTTAGTTCTAACTGAAAACTGCAAGCAGCCTGGGACTTCCCCAAGAGCCAAAAGATCTGGTTGGCTGATTTGGCTGTCAGTCAAAGCAAGAGCTCCCCCTTCAGTTGCAAAAAAGATGCAAAAAAGCTCCAAACTAAAGTTCCTACAGATTTTGAATTCAGACAGCTCCTGTAGTCCAGCTATATTTAAGGTCCCACCAGTACTGTTTGGTCCAATTTGCAGTCCAGGACCAAGACAGTGGAGACAAAACAGTCCTTGCTACAAAGAAAGCAGATTAGACAAACTACATTATCATTATCACTCTAAATGATTTTCAGTAACTAGTTACATCTTTCAACAGAGCTCCCTCTCAGATTACTTAAACTGCAATTAGGCAGCTCTTAAAGAAATAGTGCACAGAGGCTATACAAGCTCTGATACTCACATTTAAACTGCTAAAACGCAGGACACCAGCCTGGCAGTGAGCATTTAAGCAGGCTCAAGAAAGACTTTTTGAGAACCCCCATTTGTAGGGGGTTACTTAGGTCTGTATGAAGAGCATTGGGTTGGGTCTTTACCTTCCTTCGGGATAACAGAAATGATGGCTTCATTCCAGGAGGGGGGAATTGTTCCCTCCTTTGTGGCTATAAAGGAAAAGACTATGTTTAATAAGGGGGCTAGGGGTTTGGAAAATGTTTTATAAAATTCCCCCGGGAGTCCATCGGATCCCGGGCATTTGCACATTTTTAATTGGCCTATTTCCACCTCAAGCTCCCCAGTAGTTACTGGGGAAGTCAACTGAGATTTCTGCCCTTCCATCCATATGGGGAGCTGGGGGGGGGGACATGAAATCAAGTATGCTTCACTCTGGTTGTATTGGGGCAGGGAAGTATAGTTGCATGTAGTATCTCAGACATGCTTCTGAGATGCCCTGGGTCATGTTCTTCAGCTCGCCACCGAGGGGGTTTAAGATTTTCAAGATGGTGGCCTTCGCCCTCTGGGCTTGTAAGCGGCCGGCCACTAATTTTAAAAACCGAGGTCCCCCATCGTAAAACTTGTGTCTTAAAAAGACAACTTTTTGCTCTACTGAGTAGTCAAGAATATTATTTAGTTCTTTCTTTAATTTTATAAGTTCCTGGTTCCTTGCCCGTGTTGTTTGTATACCCTGTTGATCCTCCAGCTCCTTAATTTTCAGCTTGAGAGTGTTTCTACGTGCCTCTCTCTGTTTCTTTTTGAAAGTTGAGATCCCTATTAATTTCCCCCTTATCATGGCCTTAATAGTATCCTAGAGTATAGCCATCGTGGTGTCATTATTATCAATGTTCTGCAGGACCTGCTTTATGGTATTCTCCACCGCCTCCCTCACTCCCAAGTCCCTCAGCAGGGAGAGGTTCAATCTCCAGAATGTGTTTTTCCTGCCTGTACTCACTCGAAATTTATAAAAAATTGGAGCGTGGTCAGAGAGCATGAAGTCCCCCCAACCCCATTTTTTGAGACATTCCCAAGTGCTCTCAGGAAACAAGGAAAAAGTCCAGGTAGGAATATGTGATGTGGGCCCGAGAGAAGAAGGTATGCCTAGGTGTTGTGCCATTCAGGTGTTTCCAGACTTCCTCATACCCCAACTCCTTCCATAATTTCTGCAGTTCCCTAGTGGTTTTGTTTACCTTGCCCTGGGGAGTACGAGGCTGTGCACTATCAGAGATATTTAAATTAAAATCACCCCTGCAGATTACCTGTCCCTCCGCCCATTGGGCTAAATGAAGAAAGAATGTCCTGTAGAGAGTGAGGTCTGAGGCAGGGGGAAAGTAGGTGGATGCTATAGTTATCTTCTGGCCCTCCAGAGTGCCTTTGATGATAACATACCTTCCCTCTTTATCAATTATGCGGTCATGTAAATCAAACAAAACCCCTCGCCTAATTAATACTACGGTCCCCCTCCTCCTTCCTCCCCTATAGGAAGATGCTACCACATGAGAAAACCCAAATCTCTCCAATGTCTTGTGTTCTATCTGAGAGAGGTGAGTCTCAGGCAGTAGCAGGATGTCCCCTCCTGCCCTTTTCAAATATTGAAATATTTTACTCCTTTTTATGGGGTTGGTTATACCATGCACATTGTATGTGCAAATATTGCATGTTTGTGCCATAATTTTATGTGATATCACCTTCTTCACGATGATAACTCCCTCTCACAGCGAGTCTTCCTCCTGACTCACTCCTCTTTCCTATACCCCCTCTCAGTTGTCTCTCTCTGTTAATAGAATAAGTCAGTGGTTCCTCTAGCCCAGTAAACTGTAAAATAACTAAACATGTCAACATGGCAACTTTAATAACAGTATCACCCAGAACAAACTTTTGCTTCCAAGAGAGGAGGCTAATAGAATGTATTAGCCTCTGTGCCTTCTCAGATTCAAGAAGAGCGAGGAGGTAAACTGGCACTTCCTGTCGAGGAAGTCCTCCTCTAGAGCCACGATCTATAAGGGCTCCTAGAAAAAAGTACCAAATGGTACACATCGTCATAGAGTGCATGTGAGTGCTAGCCTCCTCATGCAGTCTGACCTATGTTTCAAATAACTTTCAGGTGGTAGAAGGCAGATGTGGAAATTGACCACCGGCATGCTGCCCTCTAGATCCTTCATACCCCCCCAAGAAGTGCAACAAGTCGGGGGCATGAGAATGAGGGCAGTTGCCCCAGAAATAAACCATGTCTATTAGACTAGTAGACTCGTTTAAGTAACCCAAGTCCTAAAGTCCCGGTTTACTATTTCTGTAATTGTACGATACAATAACAATGCCCTCTGTGGAATTGCTTGGTTGGGTTCTTAGAAGAGGGGCACCATCCAATCTGTATTTGTATATTCTAGAGTAGGGAGTTCTGGTGATGCTTAGTTTGAAATAACCCCTTTGTACATGGGGAGCTAGGTGTCTCCTCCCCCACCCCTCCCCTGCCACCGCTTTCAAACCATTGTTCTATGATAAGAGAAAAGGGAACCATTAATCAGTGGTTCAAACTGTCTACTCAGCTGTAAACAGGAACCGGGGAGAGTCCTAGCGAGGTAAAGAAAGTCCTCAAGTTAGGGTATTCTGTCCAATTCAGGCCGGCTTGTCCTCAGCGGCTATCTTCTTCTTTAGTAGCTGCTGGATCCTTCACAGGGCCTCAGACTGTGCCAATGTTTTGAATGCGGGGTGCTTCCTTCCTGTTGCGTGCTACCATTCAGGTCCACTATTCCCGTCCTTCTGGTTCCAACTGTCTGGGATCAAGATTTGCCTCTTCTTAAGGGCCGCAGTGGCCTCCTTGACCATGGAATACACCTTTGTGCCTTCCTCCCAAAACACCCTCAGTCTGGATGGGTAGGGCCTGTGGAAACGGATGTTTTTTTCCCTGCAAGACCCTAAAAATCTGTAGGTAATGCAGTCATTGTTGCTGCATCTCCTATGGGTAGTTGTGGTCAAGAAACAAGCGATAGGTAAGGTGGCTTATTTCTTTTTTGGCCTATGCCCGTCACAGAATGTCCTCTTTCGTACTGAAGGAACTCACTTTGAATACCAGAGATCGCGTATGAGCAGCTGGGTATGTAGGCTTGGCTTGGAGGGGGCGGTGCACACGTTCAATGTGGAGGGAGTATGTTGGGGGCAGCTCTAGGACATCTTTCAGAAGGTTTTCGAGGAAGTGTGCAATTGGAGTCACTTCCATGCCCTCCGGTAAGCTGAACAGGTGGAGGTTGTCTCGGCAGGAGTGGCCCTCAAAGTCAAGATATTTTGCATGCAACTCCCTCATCTGAACCAGGAGGGATTGCACTATGTCAGAAAGCTGGGCCATACTGTTCTTGGTCTCTGCAACCCGGTCCTCAACTTGTCCCATCCGGGATTCCATTGCGGCTAGTTGCTTCTGTACCGCATGAAACTCCTGCTTATTCTCCTTCCTGGATTCTTTAATTTCATGAAGCAGGGTTTTGAAGCGTGAGCAGGAGAGCTGCTCATTTTCACCATCCGTGTCATAGTCGGCCATGCAGGAACTCACAGACAAGACCGACCTGCTGGGGGATTCCTCTACCAATCCGTTGTCATCCTTGCTTTTAATTTTCCCCTTGTTGCAATTTCTGCCTCTGCCTGAGTCTTTCTGTCCTCCTCCTGCATTTCGGGGCGCTCATTTCGGGTACAGAACAGTTTTTTTGGAGGATTTTAATTAAGGTTGGGTGCAGAGCTACAGTGATTGGGCACCTTGCTGCTCTGTGACATCACCAGAAGTCCTCGTTGGAAAGCTTTCTAGCTGCAAGGAAGACATCAGCTACCTGAGGAGAACCCCAAAACACACAATGGCTATGTCTTCAGGAAGCAAGGACTGTAGATCCAGATGGACTAGGGATTTCCTGTCATGGGACAGTAGACCCCGATACAGAGGTAGCTGAACAGGAGGCTCCACTACTAGATGCTGCAGAAAAGGAAACCAGATCTGGTGAGGCCAGAAGGGGGCCACCAGTATCAGGGTGGCATGCTATGCCCACATGTTTGACTGGAACCCTCTGAATGAGTGGAATCAGAGGGAATGCATTAGGGAACTTCAATTTCCAGGAGATGAACAATGTGACAGACCTTTTAACAACTCACTAGAAACAGATGTGGTTCCAGAGGACTGGAGGAGGGCAGATGTAGTCCCTCTTCACAAAAGTGGTAGCAGGGATGTAACCCTACCCCCTTGAGAGGGAGGCTTACTAGGAGTCCAGCGTGCCATTCCTGAACTCGGCAGCCCATTTAGCCTGCTCACTCCAGCCCCAAGACTGAAGCTGGAGAGGGGACTGGAGGTGCTGTCACCAGAGACTGCCGCACTTACACACAGCCAGTGTGTGCATGTTCGAGCAGCAGCCTGCTTGAATGTGCGAGCCATCTCAGTAGCTCAAGTGTTTTTCAGCACTGGAAGCACCCACCCACCAGGAGCCTTAAGAGCCACATCAGTGGCAAGTCAGCACCTCCCCTACTGTGCTCCACCCCAGGGACTCCAGGGGACATCAGGGGGCCTGGAGGCACGGGAGGAGAGGAGACAGACTGGGACATATGGCACACTGTACCTTTAAAAGAGCAAGCGCCACCCTGCCTCCCAGAGATTGTCTGAAAAATGGGGGATCAGAAACTGGAGCTCCCGACTGGTAGCACAAGAGCCATACCATCCTCCGCACCACCACTGGAACATTAGGCAAAGTTGTGCCCATCAAATCCGGGGAATGGCACACTAAAGGATGCAGAAATAAAAAAGACAAAAATAAAGACTTTTGGAGTGCAGGGCTCCACTGAAGCAAAGTGGACACCATCTTTGTGACCCATGACCAGTACAGCATTACTGGGAAACAAAAACCCAGGGGAAGATTACACATTGGGGGGAGAGGTAGTAACAACAACAAAAATGGAAAGGGACCTGGGGTAATCATATCAGATGACCTTAAGGTTAGCAAGCGATGTGAGAAGGCAGTAGGGAGGGCTGGGGGTATACTGGGATGTATAGGGAGAGGCATCACCAGCAGAAAACAGGAAGTTGTTACCCTCTGTACAGACAGTTGGTGAGACCCCATCTGGAGTACTGCATCCAGTTCTGGAGACCCCATCTCCACAAGGACATAGACAGGATGGAGACAGTCCAGAGGAGGGCAACTAAAATGGTGCAGGGTCTGCAAGAGAAGCCATACGAGGACAGACTAAAGGAGCTTAATATGTATACCCTTGAGGAAAGGAAGGAGAGGGGACATGATTGAAACTTTTAAGTACCTCAGTGGAATCAACAAAGCCCAAGAGGGTAGCATCTTTCAGAAAAAGAGATGTGCAAGAACAAGGGGACACAATTTGAAGATAGAGGGGGGACGGCTCTGGGGCAATGTGAGGAAGTATTTTTTCACAGAGAGAGCGGTGGACACATGGAACAGCCTTCCTGAGGAGGTTGTGGGGTCTAAAACTGTGGGAGAATTCAAGAATGCATGGGACAGACATAAGGCAATTTTTGTGGGAGGTAGGAAGATATAGGTTGTTGGTTAAATAGGATCTGCAGCTTATCGTGTAAGTAGGAAAATGGGCAGACTAGGTGGGCCAAGCGGTCCTTATCTGCCGTCAAAGTCTATGTTTCTATGTAACCATCTTGTTGATCTCTGACCTCGCTTCTAGCCAATCAGAGATCAGGGATCTGGGTAGCTGAGCACCAGAGAGGACTGTGGGGAATGATGCCATACTAAACCTCCCAAATGGATTGTTTTTTTTTTCAGGCAATCAGAAGGCAGGACCGGGGAGAAGGACTAACAGCCCGGTTTGCCCAATTGGAGACTGAATGGAGGAAGAGAGATTGCTGGGCTTTGGAGGGGCAAGGGGCAGTCTGGGAGAAAGTGAGAAGGGTGCAGACCTGCTGCTAGTGAGAGAGAGAGAGAGAGAGAGAGCAAGGGGCCTGGCCAGGCCAATAAGTCCAGTGAGCCCTCTCCAGGGTTCAATCTAAATACTTCTTGTGAACCTTTCCGTAGATTCACCAGATTCAGAGTCTGTTCTTGAGAGCTTTGTGTAGAAGAATTTGCTGAAAATATGAACCAGAGGGACTCTGTTGCGTCCAAAAGTTCTAAGCTGCACTGAGTGGATAGAGATACCTGCACTCCTTTCTAGCCTGCTTTGGAGCCAGGTAAAGGGCTTGCTAGCCTTTACCCAGTGGGGTGGATTGGGGAACAGGGAGTCATGGGTGCATGCCCGAGTACAGGTGTACTTTCGATCCAGTGGGGAGTCGGACCATGGGGTCACTCCTGGGGTCTGGGCTCCTTGGAAACCACTGTATAGCACTCCTGCTTCGTGTGTGGTGAACCATAAGGACAGTTTCCAGAGAAGCTGAGCTAGAAGAGCTGTGCCAGAGGAGTGTGAGCCAGAAGGGCCCAGCTGTTGTCGCCTGTCCGAAAGAATCCAAATCTTCTGGAAGGCTGTCCTGCTGCTATGTGCTGCTCCGTGCTTCCTCTGAACTGCTATCCTGCTCCTGTGTGCTGCATCCAAGGGTCACATGAATGCTGGCATTGCTGGCCGGAATTTCTATCTTTCCATGTTGGATTACATTTGGGGTTCAAGCTTTTTCTTGAAAGTTCAAGCAATTCTGTTGGAGTTTCATTTCAAATTATCAATTTGTGCTAGCACACTATGGCCTGTTGGGGGATTAAAATGCAAGCTTGCTAAGTTTCTTCACTTGCACCACTGAAAGATCCCAAGCAACGCAATCACCAGGCCTGCATCAGGACTCTAACATAACTCTTGAGTACCCAGAGTTTATTTGGTAGCTGTTTTATACTTAGATCTATAGTTCTACTACTGGTACCAGTTACAGAGTATTTCACACCCTGTGTAATATAGTCTATCTGTCTATCTCTGTGAGCCCCTTGCCTGGGCAGTGCGCTTGCTGTATGGTGTACTGCTATATGGGGGAAGTGTTTATTGGTGACTTGCAAGTGCTTAACCCATTCTTCCTTGTGCAGCTACCCAGGCCTGTGTTAGTAAAGAAAACACTGTTAATTGTCTGGATTTCTGTGTGTGTCCTCAGTTAGTACAATCTGGTTGAATTATTGTTGGTAAAGGTAACAACTGTTGATGGTCCCCAGAGGGTGGTCATGTCCAATGTAGGGGAATGGGTAGATACTGCATCCCAGAGGGTGGTGCTGTACACATCTGACTCACTTATTCCCTTTGGGTGGAGGCGCTATGCTACTATTAATTTGGTACCCCCCCACTACAGGAGTATGAACGAACCCAACCCCCTTAACCAGGTGTGCCCCATTACAGTGACAGGCAGGGGTGTGACCCTGGTCACTGCACCAAACAGGGGAGGTCACAGGGAGGAGCCTGAAAATTATAGGCTAATCAATCTAACCTCGGTGGTGGGAAAGTTAATGGAATTTTTGTTGAAGGCGGGGACAGTTCAGTTGTTTATCTTAAATCAAATGGGTTACAAGAGCAGAGACGGCATTGATTCACAGGAAGGAGGTCATGTCAAAAGCATCTGATATATTTCTTTGATTGGGTGACAAAGGAAGTAGATCAGGGTGGTGCAGTGGATGTGGCATATCTAGATTTCAGTAAGGTGTTTGACACCATTCAGCATAGGAGACTATTAAACAAGCTGGGGAACTTAGAAGTGGGTCCAAAGGTGTTGAACTGGGTAATAAATTGATTAGGGGATAGAAGACAAATAGTAGTAGTAAATGGAGTTCACTCAGAGGAGGGTAGGGTGACACGTGGGGTGCCGCAGGGATCAGTGACGGTACCAGTCTCTTTAATGTATTTATAAGTGACATTACAGAGGAACTGGAGGAGAAGGTCTGTCTACCTGCAGATGATACCAAAATGTGTAACAGGGTGGACATTCCGGGAGGAGGCACTGGAAAGGATGAAGAGAGACCTGAGAAAACTAGAGGAGTGATCTAGGGTATGGCAACTTGAGTTCAATGCAAAAAAAGTGTAAAATAATGCACTTGGGGCACAGAAACCCAGCGGCTGAGTACAAATTAGGAGGAGTGATACTGACAACAACCAAACAGGAGTGAGACCTCAGTGTAATTGTCTTGAATGACCTAAAGGTAGCTAGGCAGTGTGACAAGGCAGTTGGGAAGGCCGATGGATTGCTAGGTTGCATAGAGAGGAGGTTCACCAGCAGAAGCAGGGAGGTGGTGTTACCTCTGTATAGGTCACCGGTGAGACCTCATCTGGAATACTGTGTACAGTTTTGGAGACCACATCTATGGAAGACATAGACAGAGTGGAGATAGTCCAGAGGAGAACAGCTAAAATAGTGATGGGTGTACAACATAAGACCTATGAGGATAGACTGAGGAAACTCAATATTTACACCCTGGAGGAAAGGAGGGAGGGGAGGATATGACAGAGACATTTAAGTACATAAATGGGATACATAAGGTGCAGGAGGGGAGTATTTTTCAGATGAAAATATGCTCAAGAACAAGGGATCATAATATGAAGCTGAAAGTGGGGTAAATTCAGGAGGGATAAGAAAGCAGCTCTTCATAGAAGGAGTTGTGGATCCCTGAAACAGCATGCTAGCCGAGGTAGTTGGGGCAAAAACAGTGGAAGGATTCAAGAAAGTTTGGGACAGGCATAAGAGAATCTCAGGGGAAAAGAAACAAGGTGGGGTGAAAGAATTGGAGATCAAGTAAGGTCTGCGGGGATAGTGTAGGTAGGGTCAAATGGGCAGACTGAGAGGACTAAGCAGTCCTCATCTGCCAACAAATTCTCTGTTCCTATGCCTAATAGTTTGCAGTTCTTGGGCCCAAGGATGCAGAGACATTAGTTATTTTGTCCATAACATCCAGCCTCCTGGATTTCTTGTCAGGAGGCAAATAGGGACTCTAGAGCTATCATGAGCAGCCATGACAAGTACTGCTTCAGTTTCAGGCTGGGACGCATAAGGTTACCAGATGGAGCTGGGTACTGTTTATCAGCTTTTCTAGGTACAGAAGGCAAGGTATTAGGCCTATGCCAGGCAGCAAATGTAGCATCCCTAATTCAGGATATACAGGAGCCGCTACAATAGAAGGTGCAGCTGTAACCTCCAAAAAACTGCATTAAACTGCATTTACTGGAGTTTTTCTCATCACCCTTAAAGCCCACAGTATCCTGGAGTTGTCTGAGCAAAGGCTGGAATGAGGGATGTTCAGGAGGAGACCTGGGAATATATTGTATACCACAGAGTCTGCTCTAAAGGAGGAGAGGGTAGAACTTGAAGGTAGTCCCCTTTCATAAGGATCTTCATCCCTCTCTTTAGTCTCCAAATCCTCCTACATGTTAAGGAGATCAGGATTATATTCCACCTCGTTGTCTGGAATGAAAGTTGGGGTAATCAATGGAACCAGTGATGGAGGTGGTGGCTGCAATAGAGGAATAGATGGCGTGCTTTTACATCTCATCGTTGACAATAGTACTAGCTGGGGGGTCCAGTCGATGGGACTGTGCTTATATCGTTGGAGTTGACTGTAACAGGCAATGTATTAATTCAGAAAATGACACCAGCACAACCAGGGAGTCGAATGTGCCCATTAAAGGGTCCATGACTACCAGCATCAACGTGACAGACCCTGACAATGGAGGCTGCATACCATCCATAGTAAGTACAGCAGAGCCAGAGCCAGGCCCCAACTTTGGTGTCTCAGTGATGGTCTGGGGAGCTGCAGTTCATGCTCCCAGAGTGGTAAACGATGAGGGCTTACTCTCCTTTAATTGAGATCATGACCTTATCAGTGAAGCAGTTTTGTCTCTATGCTTGTGATGACAGCTAGAGGAAGAGGATTTTGATGAATATTTGTTCTTTTCTTTACCCTTCTCCAAAGTCCTCGCCGACCCCGGTAGTGACAGCATCGTGAACACCTATTCCCAGCGGCAGCCAGACATGAGGGAGAAGACAGTTTGGGACCCATGGCCTTGGCTTGAGCTTCCATGATCTTTATGGCATTGAAGGTTTTAAGAGCCTTCTTTCAGCATCTCCTTGTGGCCTTGTTGAATTCCTTGGCAGGTCTTACAGGCCCGGACATTGTGTGACAGGCCCAAACAGAAAACAAAAACTGTCAGAATCTTCCTTGTAGATTTTGTAACCACAGATACAGAACATAAATAAAGGTTCTTTAAATGCTAGCATGCAGGGACAATGTTGACAAGACATTTAAATTCAAAATACTAAAGTAAACTAAAAACAAGATGGCATTGTTTCTCTGCAGGTCCAATGAGTAGTCAGCGGCAGAAGAAAGAACTCAGGAGCAATGGTGTCGCTCACATTTTACAGTCGCTGACACTGCACATCATCATAGGCAGCCCCCAGTTGGCAAAAGTTTCCATTGGTCCTGACACCAACAGCTTACATTTCCAAAGGTATGGCCCATTGAAGGGGATGTCATCAATAAAGATCTTTTATTGCAGCTGGACAAACAGCAAGGGGAGTTGTTTTGGGAGGAGAAGGTCACAGTTAATTTGTTTCTTGATCTGAGCTATGCCACATGGAAGAAGAGAGGTGTTGAAAGTGGTATGTGCAGTGCAAACCTGAGAGAACTGGGGGTTGTACAGTGCATAACCTTCAAATGCTTGCAAAGCTTCATGTCACTTATGCAGGTAAGCACTACCTATACACTGACCCCAAAAATGTGGGTGCTGTGGTTTACAGAATTAAAAGTTTGGTTACAGGACAGCAGCAAGTGACTCTAACCGGTACTAGGGCTGCCAGTTTTGGTTGATTTTAACAATTTGGCAGATTCACAGTACTGTGTGTATCTGGAACTGTAGCTTAGTAGGCTAAGGGACATATACATTTTACAGTCCAGAGAGGTTTGCGAACATACTTTGTCATTTGCCTAGGATGACAGAGTACAGACTGCTGTTCTTCTGTTGAATGTTTTCCCACACTGGTATTCGATCATGTGTGTTGCATCGTTTCACGTAGACTAAGTCTGGCCTGGGTGAGACCACTCTTCTCTTGTTTCTTTTTCTTCTTATCAATTCATTTTAAAATGGAATTCCTTACTGGCTGACATTAGGCACACTGGCAACTCTAAACAACTCAACCATCTCCTCAAAGCGCTTGTCGCCCCCACCTGCACATGCAGGCCAGCCCCCTCCCCGTGATACCTTTTTATCCCACCCCCCACTTTAGCTTCCCCGCAAAACTGGTTCCTCACTAAGTATTGTCTAGGTGCACACCCTAGTACCTGGAGCGCATTAGCTAGTAGTTGATTTTAAATCGTACTTGTGACTCTGTTAGTACTCATGGGCCGATGCCCTTCTTGGGTGTTGCAAGGCTGCTAATTATTAGTCCCATGGACCCACTAGCAGGATAACTCCCTCCCTGCTCTTCACGCAGCTACTGTACCCATTGCACACACCGATTTGAAATATATTCTTTCATGAGATGCCTGTATTGTATAATCGTTATGTACGATGCTGTATATCTAACTGTACAATCCTTGTGTAAAATGCTGTATTTGTATTTATCTAAACCTGTTGTACATTACTGTATATTCCCTTTCCCCTCCCCCCAGGACGCATCTGGAATCAAGTGGTACTCCGCTCAGTATGCCTTCTTGGTTAAACTCTTAAATAAATAAAAATAGGCTTATAAGTTAATACTAGATACAACTAGACATACTAGTAAAATCCAGTAGTAATCAATGTTTAAATTGCTGTTTGATGTTTATTTCCTATGTAACAATAGTTTCTTTTGATTATTAATGAGCTGTTCTATGTTAGGTTGCATACGCAGTTGCTCAGAGTGACTTCATGAGGGGCTAAGTAACTCAGGCAAAATAAAGGACAAGCATGCCTTGGACCATGGACTGAAAAAAAGGCTTCTATTTTAGAGGGCAGACTGTTGGATAATGTTATCTGCTGTTTTGGGTTGAAGTCTGTCCTACATGTAAGTGCCCCCCAGTCTAGAGAATTCTCAAGTGATGACACTTAACTGTCAAAGAGAGGTGGCACATAATGAATGCATCTGTAGTATATTTAGATGGAATCTTTGACATGAGAGCACAGAACCTAGCAATAAACCAGGTGCCATTAGCTGCAATAACATTTATAAACATAATGTCCACACCATCTGCAAAGTCTAGATGTTCATTTATTCAAACACATACGTAAATCAGCAAGTGTAAAGCAAAGTGGAGATCTGACTCCAAGTTAGGAGCTTTAGATGACTAAGTCCCACACGTGAAAGAGTCTAACATGTTTCAATATAAGAACAATAGCAGGACAAGAGGACACAGCATGAGATTAGAGGGTGGCAAATTAAGGAGTAATGTGAGGAAGTTCTTTTTCACAGAAAGGGTGGTGGATGCATGGAACAGCCTACCTCAGGAAGTGGAGGATACGAATACAGTGCAGGGCTTCAAACAGGTATGGGATGGGCATAAGGGAGCAATACAGATGAGTATGACTAGATAGACCATTGGCAGAGCAAAGGGCTATGGCTCATTCATAAGGTAGAAAAAATGGGCAGACTGGATGGGCCTTGCGGTCCTTATCTGCCGTCAACTTCTATGTTTCTGTGTTTCTACAGTTACAATTAAGTAGCCCCTCTAGGAATGTGTGGATAACTGCATAGCTGGCATGCCAGTCACAGCATTCAAGGGAAAATACCATTGCCATGGAAAGGAATTTTAATAAACAATTTGTGTATCTTCCATTATGTCCTGCAGTACAACAGATGACATGGCATGAACCTTGGGTCTTTGGGCATCTGATGGAGCAGAGATCGACAGTCACAGATAGTACCAGTAACTGAAGTAGATGCATATGCAAAGCCCTTGTAGGGCAGTGTCCTCCCAAATGCTTTACAGTTAAGGGTAACAGCACCGGGTTACCGTAAATGTTTGCAGTGGCTCATGAATTTTTTTTGTTCCTTCATTAGTGAGGGGTGGGGGTTGGGTTTGTAACCAGAAAGAAAAAATAGTGTGGGCCTCCACCTGGAGAAAGATTTATTTAGGCCTTATGACTAGTCAATACAATCCATAGCTGGTGCAGAATGCTACAGCTTGTCTCCTCATTCTGCTTTTGAGTGTGTGTGTTTTTACAGAAACCACATGCAGTAGAAACTATAAATCACTAAGGGGATTTCAGCCAATCAGCATGCAGAGCTACTGTACTCCTTATATGGTGTACAGTGTGCTCTCACTGCCAGAGTGCTAGGTGGCAGTGTTCCATTTCAATGCCAGAGGAGGACGGCACAGTACAATTTTAAAAAAAAAGTCTTTTTATTAATCTCTCAAACTAAACTTGAGTGATTTATAATAAGTTAATAGGGCCTCTGAGTCATGTATCTTATGGTACAAGAGATTCCTCTCCTGATGTTTGGGCAGACAAAACTGCTCAGCTTCCCTTCACTGTCCTCTGACCCAAACCTCGGGCTCTGAGTCACTTATACCATCAGAGACATCCCTCAGAAGTCCTATTAACTTCTAGTACTTGACCTCCTGTATTCTTTATAAATCATATTAAATTCTTTACCTGGAGCCAAGATTAAGGACATTAGATTTGAATCTGGGTTTGAATCCCACAGCCCCCACTTGCATACTGTGTGACCCTGAGCAAGTCACTTAACTTCCCTGTGCTCCCAGGTCGCACCTGTAAAAAAGCTTTCAGCTTAGTGTGTCTCACCTGGTTAAACAACTGGAAAAAAAGATTGATTCTCCCAAAATTAATAGACAGTAATTGCGACAATCAGACTGTGGTGGTGCATGTACAGTAGGCATTAATAACATTGGAAGGGATCATTTATTTATTATTTATTAAATTTTGTTAACTGGGTAAGCCCACTGGGCCCCGAGGGTCCCTTTTTCAGGGGCGACCCGGAGTTAGTTACATAAAGCAAGGTAATACATACAGGTAGTACAGTACAGGACATAGCATATAGAATTTCAATGACAGTATACAGTATTCACAGTAAATAGCAGTTACATACAGCAATTTTACAAAGATCAACAGTATCGGCTAAGAGGCAGGATCATGAAAAAGATATTGTCGAGGACATATTTGAGATGGGTGGATATATTAAGAGTAAGGGTAGGAAGGAAGTGGTCTCTGGCATTCTACCAACCTCAAAGGGACACACTGAAAAAAAAACATAAAACGCATTAATATTAGATTCTAGAACAGATGCACCAGGGAAGGTATTACATTTGTTAATCCGTGGGATGCTTTCCACCAACAAAGGCATTTATATGTTAAAGATGGTTTGCACCTAAATCCTGCAGGTACTAAAACATTAGCATTGTTAATAAATGATATATTACCAAAGGAACTTTTAAACTGATTGTGAAGGAGGGAGGGTCATCCCCCATGGAGGAGACTAATAGCAGTCCCAGGGGTAAACTAAGAGAACAACAAGCAGTGCATTGCTACCTGAGTAATGCAAGGCGTTTAAATAACAGTATGGAAGAACTTGAATCTTTACTCGGTTCTGATGGTAATACTGAGATGGCATTCATTACCGAGACCTGGTGCACTAGGGATGACAACTGGAGAAAGGCGATTCATGGCTCCCAGGGGTACAGATGTGATAGAACTGGTCAAAGAGGTGGTGCAGTTGCTACTTGTACCACTGAAAAAATTACCTCCTCCAAAATTTCCAATAAGATAAAAGCAAAGGATAATGAAACTGAAACCTTATGGCTTAAGGTCAAAAACAAAATAGGAAATAACATTATTATTGGTCTATGCTATCGATAACCAAATGTGAGTAAAGAGGTATCAGAGGCTAAAAGTCTATAACTTGAAAGGGCCTGTGAGTTGGGCGGGGTAGTCTTCTTGGGAGATTACAATTTTAATGACGTTTGTTGGGACACCATGTCAGCAACAAAGCATCAACGTAAAGAATTCTTAAAAGTCACTGAACATTTTGGTCTAAGGCAACACATGAAAACCCCCACTCGTGAGGAACATACCTTGGATATATTATTAAGCTCACATGATATAGATATTACAAATTGTAGTGTGGAAGTTTCCCTGGGAACCAGTGCTCATAATAGCTTTTCCTTCTCATTCCAAGAATGTCTTACTGTAGTCAAGGGATCTAGGGAAGTCTGTAACTATGATTCTGCCAACCAACAAACCTAGCCATGATGAACTGAATAAAACAGATTGGGAGGAAAAACTCAGGAATAAAACAATTTGTAGTATGTGGGCAATAATCAAAGACCATGTTTTTATGATATGCGATGCACACATAAATAAGATAAAAAGTATAATAGAGGGATTAAACCTAAATGGCTTACAAAAGACTTATAAGGATTACTAAAGAGAAAATGTAAACGTTATCATTTATATGCCAGAGATAGATCAGAACTAAATTGGGAATAAATTATAAAGTAGCTGGAAACAAATGTAAAAACAAAACAAATGCAAACATAAATTTGAATACAGTTTAGCTATTAACAGAAACAAAAACAACATGAGAGAGTTCTATAGTTACATAAATTCTCTGTGTAACTCTAACAGTGAACTTTGTTCTATAATATCAGATAATCAAGTTATCGATAATCCTAGACAGATGACTGAGGTATTTAACACATACTTTGCATCCGTGTTATCTGATGTAGTACCCTATACCAGAAATACAGAAGCAAATTATACTTCTGTAACCCCCCCTACAAATGGGAGTTCCCGAAAAGTCTTCCAAGAGCTCGCCTAATTGCTCGCTGTCTGGCTGGTGTTCGGCGCTATAGCCGTTTAAATGTATTGCCAGTGAGTGCCTGTGTGGCCTCCGTGTACTGTCGCTTTAAGGGCTGCCTGTTTGCAGTAATAATTAATCTGTAAGGGGGGGCAGAGTGTTGGCGTGCTCAAGTCCCACCCGGGGCTGCCAGGAAATAGCTCAATTTCTGCCGTCGCTGTTTGTGCAGAGGGAGCTCTGTGGAAAGATATAACTAGTTGCTGAAAGTGTTTACAGTAATAATGTAGTTTGTTCTAACCTGCCTTCTTTGCAGCAGGGACTGTTCTGATTAACCCCACCATTTTGGTCCCGAACTGCCGAAATGGACCAATCAGTAATTGGGAACTCTAAAATGGAGCCTGCATATAGGGGGCTAAATGGGCACAGAGTTTGGGAATTGTAGTTTTGGACTGTTGATGCCTTTTGGAACTGAAGGGGGAGCTCTCGTTGTGATTGACAGCTTCACTGATCAACCGAAACTTTTGGATCTGAAGGAAATCCCCTGAGCTGTCTGCTAGCAAGCCAATTCTGAAGTGGAAGTTGCGTGAGGAGCAGCTCGGGATATTCGAGCAACTGTCGGCATAGTTTCGAACGGGAGAACTGTGGGAAGGCCGAGTGTGAGGCCTTCAAGTCTGTCTGTGGCAGAGAGGGGGAGAATAAATCCTTGGACTATTTCCAATATTGTGTGAATAAAGAAGCCACTGAAGGTGACCAGGTTCAACCTGTAGAGGACCGAAGATTGTGCTGAGTGTGATCAGCCCGCCAGAAATCCTGATTCACCCCAGAGCTCCCAGTTTTGAGCAGAGACTTTGCGATTGGGAGTTGGGAGTGCTTGCCTGGTACAGTAGGTGTCCCTTACATATAAATGTCCTGTGTACCACGTCAGGGTTGCGCTCTTGTTCCCCACATTACAAATTGTGTTCTGCTAGCTGGAAGTGTGTCCAGCCCCAATGGACTGACACTGCCATCAGCTCCTTGTGGCTGGGCCCTGCCCCGAGGGTCACGCCACCCTACCCTGCTGCACAGAGAAGAACCATCGACAAGACACCTGCCCAGGGATCAGCCCCCTGCTCCACACCGAAATGGGAACGCTGCCGCGGTGAATCGTGTGGGCCCTGCTTCTCCTAGCAATCCAGAGAGTTCATCTGCTGTCTTCGTTCTCGTCCAGCCTGTGTCCAGTCTTGGGTATCGTGAGTAGTCACCAGGGTAGCTCCCTGCAACATATAGCTAAATCAAAAGTGTGTCACCTGATTGTCTTGTTATTTTTCCTTCATGAACTGAGCCCTCTGGCTCTGGATTACAATTAGAGTGTGGTGCATGTTTGTTTTTCCTCACAGGGCCCGGACCAGCTGCAATGCTGGCCTACCCCAGGCAATGGTCCTGGCTAGCCCACCTTCCCTCCACCTGGGTACCTAGAGAGTGAGACTGTATAGGGACTATAAATGCATGCACAGTAGTGTGAACTATAGAGTATTTAAGCTAATTAACCTGATTACCCCTGCCCTTGTTCAAACCCTCCTGAATAAATCAGATCTACTCTTTTTCTGCAATTTAACCAGACTGTGGTTCCAGTTTGTGATCAAAGTATTGTACTATTGCTATTTGTGCTGGCTAACCTTGTTTTACAGGGGAGTCCCCAGGGTCGAACTGGAGAAACCAACCTTGGTGGTACGTGCACACTGTGTGGGTATTGGCAAAGCATATCAGGGTATTGTGAAAGTAATTATTGTGTATTGTGAGGGCCACTAGGAGGAACAGAGGGGGGTCACAGTGTCCTGGAGGGCTGTGACCTGGTTAGTTTGACCATTTCCAACTCTGACCTCTGGGTGGAGGCACCCGTTACCGAACCTAGGCCCCTCAACCTGCTACTAGCCAGGCAGGCAGGGGTAGTAGTCCTTGTGATCGCGCCAACTAGGGGTTACATCTTGGAGGCACCACTAGGATTAGCATCCTCTAGTGTCCAAAGAAGGGAATTACCCTGATATGTTCAGCCTTGGAGAGAAAATGGAGGATCTGGCTATGCCCAAGCTCAAAATCACCCCCCACAAGCTGTTGGTGCACCAAATGATGGGGTGGAGTGAGGCTGAGGGGTTAGACCCCTAACAGACCCTCCTGTTACTGGATGTCCCCCTAGGGACTACTAATGCTGATATTATAGAAGCTGTGGAACAGGTTAAAGGTTTGAGCAAGGCTGAAGTGAAGGGGAAGGATTCAGACCTGTTTGAGCAGACTATGATAGTTTCACTCTCTTGCAGTTCTCCCATAGATCCAGAGAAGGTACCCCATGTTATCCTGCCCGAAGGGGCCCAGAAGGGGTGGAGGGTCATTCATCTGCATAGTGATCTGGCTACTCCAGGTGGGTCCCCTAGTATAGAGGGGTTTAAGGACAAGTTGCTCAAATTATTAGCGTCGAAGGATGAACCACTCAAGAGCTAGTAAAGGTGCTAGACCTTTCCGAGGAACCCACACCACCATAGTCCCCGGCCACATCTCCTGCTTCCCCTAAGAGCTCCCCTGTAGTTCCCTCCCCATAATAATTCCATCTGTACAGTTGGACTTATACCGTAAACTCAGACTTTTCTCAGGTACAGTCCCAGTGCCTACGGGGGAGGATGACCTGGAAACATGGATGGACTATGCTACCCCCTTAGTACAGGAATGGCAGTGCTCTGAGGGGGAAAAGAGAAAGAGACTTATGGAGAGCTTAAGGGATCCGGCACTGGAGGCCATCCGTTTTCTGTGAGCTACTAACCCCGAGGCTACTGCGGCTGAATACATCTCTGCACTGGAAGGAGTGTTTAGAAGCACATAGTCGGGGGATGATTTACTGTGGAAATTCAAGTCTGCTAAGCAATGGAAAAATGAGAAGTTGTCCGCATTTCTGACAGGAATCGAGAGGGCTCTGCAGAGGGCCCACAGGAAAGGAGGGGTGCCAGCTAAAGAACTGAACCTGGACAGATTGGACCATATTTTAAGGTCAGCCAGATGCTCCAATGTGATGATGTTGAAACTTAAGTTACAAGACAGGAAGATTAATCCTCCCGAGTACTGTCACCTTATGAAGGAGATTCGTGAGGCAGAGACTGATGAAGAGGGCCGGGAGCCGTATGCTGGGGTTGTGGGTACCTGCCAGACCTCAGAGAGAAGTGACCCAGATGAGGCGCAGCAGTTGAGTGAGCTGATCAAAGAATTGATAGAGGCTGCCCGAGAACCTGACCTGTATCAGACACCTCCAGAGACTAAAAGTGGGGTAGGGGTGCACGTTGTTTCTTCAGAACCCGGACTGAGGGTAACATACTGGAAGAGGTACAAGAGTTAAGAGCCCTGATGGGGGACTTGCTGTGAACCACACAAACCCCCAAATCTGGTGGAAATCCAGTGGCTCAAGAATCCAAAGCACGAGTCCAAGCTGAATTGCCAAATGCCCCTGTTGTGCCCAAACCGGGGGATGGCCCACGAACTCCCAGAGACCCCCCAAGAACCTACTTTTTGCTATCATTGTGGGGAGGATGGACACACCCATTTCTTCTGTCATTCGCCAGAGAATTTGAGGAGGGTAACTACCAGATCATTAGCTGTAATTCCACAAAATAATAACTGGCCACCAGGTGGGGCTGCTCAGAAAAGTTACTCTTCAAAGGCCACCGTTAGATCTACACCTAAGTCTGTGCCACCTGAGTGGTCCAAGGTGGTGGGTCCATCCATGGAGACAACCATAAAGGTGAATGGAGTGTCCACCAAGGCTGTGCTTGACAGTGGTTCTCAAGTGACTATAATGTTTCAAGATTGGTATCAGAAGCACCTGCCTGATGTGCCCTTACAACCCTTGGAAGGTCTGCATGTCTGAGGGTTGAGTGAGAAGTCGTACCCATACTCTGGGTATATTTGGATCTGGCTATCTTTCCCCACCTCGGTAGCTGGGGTGGCAGAACAAGTAGAGACCTTGGCTTTGGTATGTCCCCCTACTGGACTGTAGGACGGGGTTCCCCTGCTAATTGGGACCAATGCTCATATGTTTAGGAGATTGGCACAACTCTGTTACGAGAAACAGGGGTACCAGACTGGGAGAGCACTGAGAATTGCTGCTCTGATTAAGAGGGCTTATGAGATGCAACAGAATCCTGAGGAAGTGGACCAGGATGAGCTGGTAGGGGTTGTACGGAAGAAGAATCTTGAGTCGATGGTGCTAGCACCCAACACCCAGTGTACCCTACAAGGGGAGGTCTGCTTGCGGAAAGATGTCAAGAATAGAATACTAATGCTGGATGCGCCAGGAGATGGAAAATTGCCAGAAGGATTGTTGGTCAAGCCCAGCATCTTGCCCGCTTGTGCTCATGCCTATGCACGACGGGTGATGGTCCAGATTCACAATGTGTCAGATTGGGAGATTCGAGTGAACGGAGGCTGTACCCTAGCTATGGTACACTGCACAGACACTGTGGTGATATCCAGTAACAAGCACCTGGTGCAACTGATAGAGTGACTACCGACTTGTTTGACTTTGGTGACTCCCCATTGCCAGCTGAATGGAAGACTAGAATCAGCAAGAAACTTGCCCAGAGAGACCAAGTGTTTTCATTGAAGGAACAGGACGTGGGATGTTTCCAGGGTGTGGATCATCACATACACCTGCATGATGAACGCCCATTTCGTGAGAGGTCTCGGCATTTAGCTCCAGCAGACATAGATGATGTGAGAAGACACCTGCAGGAAATGCTTGTGGCTGGCGTGATACAAGAATCCAGGAGCCCCTATGCTTCGCCCATTGTGGTGGTGCGTAAGAAGAATGGGTCAGTGAGAATGTGCGTGGATTATCAAACCCTGAACCAGTGGACCATCCCTGATCAATACACCATGCCCCATATACAAGCTGCAATGGACTGTTTAAATGGGAGCAAGTGGTTCTCAGTGTTGGAGCTTCACAGTGGGTATTATCAAATTCTGATGGCCCCAGAGGATCATGAGAAGACAGCTTTCATTTGTCCCTTGGGGTTCTATGAATTTCTAAGAATGCCCCAGGGGATATCAGGTGCCCCGCCACCTTCCAACCGCTGATGGAACGTGCGGTGGGGGATATAAATTTACTAGAATGCCTGGTGTACTTGGACGATGTCATCATGTTTGGGAGCACTCTGGAGAGGAGCATGAGAACAGGCTGTTTAAAGTCCTTGACCGACTGGAAGATTTCGGCCTTAAGTTGTCCATCGACAAATGCCAGTTTTTTCAGACCTCCGTAAAGTATGTGGGGCACATAGAATCCATAGAGGGAATAGAGACTGACCCCAGTAAAGCTGAGGCTTTGACTACTTGGCCCCAGCCCCACAATCTAAAAGAACTGCAATGCTTTCTGGGATTCTGTGGCTACTACCGTAGGTTCATAAAGGACTATTCCAAGGTGATTCGCCCACTTCTGAACCTCACCCAGGGTTACCCTCCCACGAATCGCAGATACAAGAAAGGGGTCAGTCCCAGCCCAGAAAGAGTATACTTTCACCCAGGTGAACATTTCAGACCTCGCTGGATGCCTGACTGTGAAGCAGCTTTTCATGAAATTATATACCAGCTCACCCATGCCCCCATCCTCACCTATGCCGACCCCACCAAACCCTATGTGCTGCATACCAACGCTAGTCTACAAGGCTTGGGAGCAGTGCTGTATCATGACCATGAGGATGGTTTGAGACCAGTGGCCTTCACTAGCAGGAGTCTGACCCCATCCGATCAAAATTATCCTGTGCATAAGTTGGAATTCCTGGCGTTAAAGTGGGCAATCATTGATCAGTTCTATGAATATCTATATGGGGCCAAGATACTGGTGAAAACTGACAATAATCTGTTGACCTATGTACAGACTTCAGCCAAGTTAGACGCCACCGGGCATCGGTGGCTTTCTGCATAGTCCACCTATGATTACGCTGTTGAATACAGGTCAGGCCTGAATCACATCGATGCTAACGCCCTATCCCGAAGGCCCACATCCAAGAGTGATTGGGTCAGGCTGCCTGAGCCTGACATTCGAGCTTTGTGGCAAAACTTTGATAAAGATGAACAGATGTCTGCGGACACAGTGGACTGCTTAGTGGATTGCTTGGGCCCTTCTGATAATTGCATACCGGCTGCATACTGTCACTTTTCGGCTATAGACATTAGTGCACTAACTCAGTTCTACAATGATAGCATTCAGTGGGTTCAATCCCAAGACCCTATGATTTATCCTGCCCTTGATGCCCTCCGTGCAGAGAAAAATGTGTCAAAATTGCATTCCCCCGATTTAAGAACTGCTTTACTGTTTAAAGAAGGCCCCAGATTGAAGCTGTTCAATAAGTTATTGTACAGAGAGAGAGTAGACCGAGGTGGCCAATTAGATAAGCAACAATTGGTCCTACCCACAGCTTTCAAAGATTTGGTGCTGAGGTCCCTTCACAACCATATGGGCCACCTCAGTATCGACAGAACCCTCAACCTAGTTCGATCACGATTCTACTGGCCTTCTCCATGTTGAGCATCATGTAAGGACTTGTAGTCACTGCCTGTAGAGAAAGGCCTTGCCTCAGAGGGCTGCCCCCTTGTCAACATCACTACTAGTACCCCCATGGAACAGGTCTGTATAGACTTCCTTAGTTTAGAGCCTGATCAGTGAAACAATAGTAATGTGTTAGTGGTTACGGATCATTTCACAAGATATGCACAAGCTTTCCCCACCAAAGATCAAAAGGCATCCACCGTGGCCAAGGTGCTGGTGGAAAATTTCTTTGTGTACTATGGAGCCCCTCAGTGAATTCATTCTAATCAAGGTAGAGACTTTGAGAACTGAATAATCAAAGAAATGCTCTCTCTATGGGTTGCGCGAAGTCAAGAACCACCCCTTATCACCTGCAGGGACACACAACCAGAACATTTTAATCGCACCTTGCTAGACATGCTAGGTACCCTTCACCCAAAATACAAGCATAAATGGAGCCAGCAGATTAGCACCTTGGTACATGCTTACAACTGCACCAGAAATGATGTCACCAGGTTCTCTCCCTACCGCCTCATGTTCAGGAGAGAGGCTCGGCTGCCAGTTGATGTTTGTTTCATAGAACATAGAAACATAGAAGTTGACGGCAGATAAGGACCACAAGGCCCATCCAGTCCACCCATTTCTTTTTCTACCTTATAAATGTGCCATCGGCCTTTGCTCTGTCAGTGACCTATCTATTCATAGTCATTTGTATTGCTCCCTTATGCCTATCCCATGCCTGTTTGAAGCCCTGCACTGTATTCATAGCCACCACTTCTTGTGGTAAGCTATTCCATGCATCTACCACCCTTTCTGTGAAAAAGAATTTCCTCACATTCCCCTTAATCGGCCTCCCTCTATTCTCATGCTGTGTCCTCTTGTCCTGCTATTTTTCTTATATTTAAACATGTTAGACTCTTTCACCTTGTTTATGCCCTTAAGGTGTTTAAATGTCGATCATATCACCTCTCTCCTCCTTTGCTCAAGGGTATACATATTGAGCTCCGTTAATCTGTCCTCATATGTCTTCTGATGCAGTCCCTGCACCATTTTGGTTGCCCTTCTCTGGACTGCCTCAATTTGGTTAATGTCCTTGTGAAGGTGTGGCCTCCAATACTGCACGCAGTACTCCAGATGGGGCCTAACCAATGTCTTGTACAGAGGAATTATTACCTCCCTCTTACGACTTGTGATACCCCTATTAATACACCCTAACACCCCCCTAGCCTTCGGGGTCTCTCCAGATGGGGTCCAAGCTGAAAACCATCTACAATATGTGCAAAAGCTGAAAGCTCAATTGAATAATGCATACCAACTGGCCAAGAGAAACCTAGCCAATAAAGAGAGACATGATAAAAGAGTGAAGGCCCAAGAGCTTCGAACTGGAGACTGTGTGTTGTTGTGAAATTTGGGACTGCATGTTAAACATAAAATTGCTGACCGATGGCACCATCTTCCCCATATAGTAGTAGGCAAGTTGGATGATTTACCTGTGTAGAAAGTGCAGCCTGAAACAACTCAAAAGCTTTCAAGCCCATGCACTGTAACCATTTATTGCCTATTGGCCAAGTCAAAATTGAAGCTGAACCCCCTGAGATTGTTCCCCCTGGACCAGTGACTCATGCTGCTGCAAAACAAGGACAGAGTCCCCCTACCCCAGTGGTCACAGATTTAAGGTTTTCTCCACAGCAAGCCCAGAATGATAATGACTGTCAGTCCACTTCTGCTGAGAGTGAGTGCAACTATGCTTATTACCCCTGTTATGAACTGAGTCAGCTGTTTCGAGGTAGCCCCCTGATTAATTGTGGAGATGAGGCTGGGCCCTCTGGACTGTGTAACCCCCCCAGCTTCATCCTTGGAGCCAAAACTCCCTACAAGTGAAATGCAAAGTGTCATGTCTGGCGATATCGAGTCACTCTGTATGGTGGAACTGTATGATTTGCCTGAGGGAGGGGCCGGTGATATGAGTAATTCTGGTGACATGCCAGAACCTGAAGAATACTTTGAGTGTGATGATCATTCCCTCCTAGTGTCGGAGTGCCTCCCAGGTGAGCAAAGTGTCATAGAAACAGATCTTACTGAGCTAGGGGCTGACAGTGCTCCAAGTTTGAACCTTCCTACCCAGGTACAGGTCCCCCTCACAAGTAATGAAAGCCCCAAAGCTGAAGCTGAAAGTACAGAGATTTTGGTTATTCCCCCCAGAAGTTCTAGCAGAGCTGTCAAGCCTGTGGTGTGCTTTAGTTATGATTCCTCTGGGAGGCCAGTGGATTGGCCCCCAAATGTGGTTCACAAGGGGGTGTATGTTTCTCAAAGCTCACTGCCCAAACTGAGCCTAAGTAACAATTCCAGGTTAATTGTCCTGCCCTCTAGGTATGGTGCCCCTGCCCCATCCAGCCCCAGGTTAGTTGATAGGGAAGGACCCCCTCTCTCATTGTTCAATGTACAGGAAGTTATTACCTGATTTCGTATGGCAGGATGTGTAAAGTACCTGTGTGAAGTATGCTTATTGTAATGTAAAATGGATATTGTACTGCAAAATGCAGAGAATGTGTATAGTAAAGGTTGAACATGTTGATTAATGCCTTAGAAGTTATAGGCCTATGTCTGCTAATGATATAAAAGTATGGTATAATTCGCAATTGTGATGATACCACCTTGACGCAGATGCCAAGTTTTTCCAGGCAGGAAGGGTGTAACCCCCCTACAAATGGGGGTTCCCAAAAAGTCTTCCAAGAGCTCACCTAATTGCTTGCTGCCTGGCTGGTGTTTGGCGCTATAGCCGTTTAAATGTATTGCCAGTGAGTGCCTGTGTGTACTGTTGCTTTAAGGGCTGCCTGTTTGCAGTAATAATTAATCTGGAAGGGGGGAAGAGTGTTGGCGTGCTCAAGTCCTGCCTGGGCTGCCAGGAAATAGCTCCGTTTCTGCCATCGCTGGTTGTGCAGGGAAGCTCTGTGGAAAGATGTAACTGTGACACTTGGACAGCTGGTTCTGATCACTATATCATTTTTTATAATACAAAAATGGGTAATGGACTGTCTCTCATGAGAAATGCTGAAACAGCCTGTGAGTATGTCACACACACACACACACACATATACACACACACACACACACACACAGGTTTTAGATACAGGGTGTTACCTGGAAGGCCAGAAGCTAATTACAGACTTTAACTAAGTTAATTATAGCTGTAGTTGCTAAGAGGGAAAATCATAAACTTTTATAACGCTTAGAGGAAGAAGAGCAGGTTGTGTCATTTTAGTGCAAAATCATTAAAGATGCTTTGATGTCCTGGAAAGGGGAAACTGATCATAGATCAAAGAAATGTCATTTGGAAAAGAAAATGAGTTGTGCTGAGGATTACAGAATTTAATACTTTGAAAAGACATCCTGTTTTTGTATAGATATATTTTTTATATATATTCTGACAGGGAGGAGCTAGGTGACCTCATGCAAAGAGGTGGGCAAAGCCAGCTTTTAGACAGTATTCTGTTTTACTTCAGAGAGACACTTCTATCTAGAATAACAAAGAAACATCTTTGAGCACTTTAAGCAGGTATTTAGAGAGAGAGACAACATGCATGTACTGTAGTAGGAATTGCACTGTTAAAACCTTGTACTTTTAAAAGATTGTATGGTTCTTGTGATAATAGTTCTGTATTTTATGTTTTACATATTTTTTTATCTATTTTAGTAAAACTCTATTTTTAGAGCCTACTTGGTCTGTCTTTGATTTCTTTCCTTTACAAGTGAAGTATATATGGTTAAAGCAGACACTGTACATAAGCTTGAATGGTGATACCAAACTGGAAAAAGGTAAGCATTTTAATCTGGAGGTCTTTATTGTAGTTTTTAAGGGTTCATTTCTGTACACCTGGTTAGGTGCCCAAAGGCAAAAATATCTGGCCCCCCAAAGACAGAATTATCTGAGCCTGTGCATTGGGTACGCTAGCAAGAGGTTCACAGTTTGAATCCCTCCAAGACTTGAGACCAAAGGTTGATTCGAACCCCCAAAACAGGCAGGAGGGGTACCCTGTTTCTGTTAACTGTTCACAAGACTGTGCTCAGAGGTTGGCACTTTGGGAGTAGAAGACCTGACCTGCTGAGTGGGTTTGTGACAGATTGGTTGGCAGCAGTGGCATAATTTTGGTATCACAAGCTTTTATTGTTCAGTGGGTCAGCTTGAGACCGTCAGCTCACTTGCAAAGAAAAGGAAAACGAGAGTTTTATTTTTAAAGGAAACAGAACTATATCACTTGGACGTGCAGTCAGGTTCCTACCATTTTATTTTTTTTTCTAAGGTGCAAGTCAGAGTAGCAGTAGTGACGGAAGATGACACGCCAGCTACAACAGCACACTGTGAACTACTTAAGGCAGTTGTCTTGAGGACAGAGGAGTCCGTTCGAGGTGAAAGTCAGCAAGCAGAGACCTCAGATGCCCTGATGGTAGCAGATACCCAGAGCAGTGAGTCACAGACCATGACTGAAAAGGGCCAGACCTCGAGCGTGGCAGGGCTAATGGCCAGTGCAGTGTCCAGATCCAATGAGGAGGGCAACAGGGCCACTGTCAGTGAAGGGCCACAGCAGCAGGGGAAGGTCACCAGTATCCATGATCCAGAAGTACTCAGGCTGCAAATTGAGTTGTGCAGAATGGAGCTGGAGTTCCAGAAAGAAGAGAAGCATGAACAGTGAGCTGCAGAGGAGAAGAGAGAGTGAGAACGCCAAGAGGCAAACCATGAGGAGCGTAAGCACCAGCAAGCTGCAGAGGAGAAGAGAGAGCGGGAACAGTGAGACGCAGACCGTGAGGGCGTAGCACCAACGAGCTGCAGAGGAGAAGAGAGAGTGAGAAGCGCTTTGACACAGACCGTGAGGAGCAGGAGCGCCAGAGGCAACACGAACTGAGAAGCTCGGCTCAACCAGCGGCACCAGAGCAGGTAAGTGGCTTGGGTTTAACTGGGACTACAGGACTGGGTTACAAACTGAATTCCAAATTAATAGCTGAATTTAAAGAGGGGGAGGACATGGATGCCTTTTTAAATTCTTTTGAAAAAGTTTGTATTCAGGCTAAAATTCCTAGAGAGTCCTGGAGCTTCCAGCTATCCCCGCTACTTACCGGGAAAGCTAGGGATGCATTGGGTCAAATGGACAATGAGGACAGTGATGATTACAGCAAACTTAAAGCTGCACTGTTAAAAAAATTTGAATTAACTGCTGAATCACACAGAGCTAAATTCCGTAAGCTCAGGAGAAGCTCTGATATGAGCTACAAGGAGCTAGCCATGAAACAACGTCAGTTTTTAAAACATTGGTGGGAAGGAATTGAGGAAAACTCTGTTGATAACATTGAAAATGTGATTTTGTTAGAACATTTTTATTGGGCATGCCCAGCAGAGCTGAAAACCTGGCTGGAGTACCGAGATCCCAAAACAGTGCAAGAGGCTGCTGAACTCTCAGACCGCTATGCCAAGAGCATACCTGCTCTGAGAGAGAATGGGGTGAGCATGGCAGTGCAGAAAGGGAAAAGCGCGCCTTCAGGGCAGCTAAAACCCTCACTGCCTCCACCGAAACCAGTTAGCCCCAGGTTTCAGAGAAAAGATTTCTCTGAGAGAAGAAATGAATGTTGGTTGTGTAAAGAAACTGGGCATATTGCCAGACAGTGTCCCAAAAAGGTGAGCAATACACAACAGGGTGCTAGAAAGAGTGGGTTGTTTGTGTGTCCCTGGAAGCATGCCGAGAACATGAGGAACACATGCACCAGTCATGGTGAATGGTGTACAGATGCAAGGGTTAAGGGACACAGGGCATCCTGATCTTGGTAAAGGGGATCTGGTACAGCCTGGTCAGCTTATACCCAATAAATACGTCACTGTACAGGACTTTGCAGGTGGGGAGAAAACATTGCCCCTCGCTAGTGTTCTCTTAGACTGGGGTGAAACAGGGGGAACTGTGCCACAAACATTAGCAGTGGATGTGATCCTGGGCAACAATCTCCAACAGGGGATGGTATGCGAAGTTACCCATAGCCAAGTGGCAAGGGAAAATTGTAGTTCCCTGAACCCCACAGAAGCCATTGTGGAAACTGCTGAGAGGCTGGTTCTCCAGCCTGTGTCTCCAGATCAGGAGACTAATGAAAAGGGGGAGAAATTTCCCCAGTAGCAATTAACCACACAGCTACAGAGGGTTACTCTGAAGAGGGAGGGGTGACCCATTGTCAGAGGGTTGAGATTGACAGTGATCCTGAATGCCCTGATGCTAGTGCTAGGGACCCTAGTTTAGTGACTGAAGGGGACCTGTCCCATGCCTTGGGAATGTTCAAGGGGTTCACAGCTGCTCAGAGAAGTGACCCTAGTTTAGAGAAGCTGAGGGCTTGAGCAGACTCGGACGGCACACAGGGAGGTGATGGCAGACATAAGGTTTATTGGGAAAATGGACTTATGTATACTCAGGCAGTACAGACAGAGGGAGGCATGCTAGGCAGGCAGCTTGTCATTCCCCAGGGGTATCGTGAGCAGTTGCTCAAGATTGCACATGATATTCCCTTGTCTGGTCATCTGGGAATCGCGCGCATTATGCAGCGGTTGGCCCAGAATTTCTACTGGCCTAACTTCACCCAGCAGGTGAAGGAGTATTGCAGGTCTTGTCACCGTGCCAAGAAATAGGTAGGGTAAAAGAAACCAAGTCGCTCTGATTCCATTGCCCATAGTGGAGAAGCCATTCCAGACGGTGAGAATGGATATTGTGGGGCCTTTAAATACCCCCAGCTCCTCAGGGAACAGATTCACCCTGACTGTGGTGGATTATGCCAGCCGGTACCCAGAGGCAGTCGCCCTATCCTCACTGAGGACAGACAAAGTGGCAGATGCCTTACTTGGGATTTTCTCCCGTGTTGGGTTTCTGCAGGAGGTTATCACCGATCAAGGGGGTTCCTTCATGTCGGACCTGATGAAATGTTTATGGGAGGGAAGTGTGGGGAGGTGCAGATGCAGCTATTCAGATCACCCACAAGCCAATGGGCTTGTGGAAAGATTCAAAGGTACCCTAAAGTCAATGCTCCGGGCGTTTGCTGAACAGCATGGGAGGGACTGGGAGAAATAACTTCCCCACCTGTCATTTGCATATAGGGAGGTGCCCCAAGAGTCGACAGGATTTTCCCCCTTCGAACTCTTATATGGACGCCAGGTACGTGGGCTCCTAGACTTGATCCGGGAGGACTGGGAAGGCAACCATGCCACCCAGGGAACTCCCATTGTGGATTACATCCTTAGGTTTAAGAAAAGGCTGAAGGAGCTTATGGGGACCACCCAGAGCAACCTGGCAGCTGCCCAACAGAAACAAAAAGTGTGGTACAACCACAGAGCCGGAGCTCACTCGTACATGGTGGGTCAGGAAGTCATGGTCTTTATTCCGATCCGGAAGGACAAGCTGCAGGCTGAATGGGCAGGATTGTACAAAGTGGTTAGGAAGGTAAATGACATGAACTACATTGTGGAATTACCTGACAGAAGACAGACAGAAAGGATGTACCATGTCAACATGATGAAGCCATATGCAAATAGGGCTGACTTGGTGTTTGCAGTGTGTAGTCTTGGGGAGCGGACAGATGAAGGAGACCCCCTTCTGGACTTGCTGGAGGAAAGTAAGTGGGAGTCCTCTGTGGAGGCAGTAAAATTGTCTTCACAACTGGCCCTGGACCAGATCCAGGAAGTAAGGGAGGTTTTAGCAGACTTTGCCCCATTGTTTAGTGCCAAGCCTGGACTAACCCCCTTAGCGATGCACAATGTGGAGACAGAGACACAGATGCCCATATGGCGGACAGCATATTGGGTGTCAGATATTGTCCAAAAGGACATTAGGAGGGAAGTGGAGGAGATGCTGGATTTAGGGGTAATCCAGAGATCCCACAGCCCCTGGGCCTCACCCAAAGTCCTTGTGCCTAAGCCAGATGGCTCTACTCGTTTCTGTGTAGACTGTCATGGACTGAATGCAGTCACAAAGTCTGACACTCACCCAATGCCCCGGACAGACAAACTCCTGGACAAGTTATGAGGGGCGACCTACCTTACGACAATTGACCTGACAAAGGGGTATTGGCAGGTAGAGTTGACAGACAGAGCTAGGGAGAGGTCGGCCTTCATCACTCTGATAGGCTTATTTGAGTTTAAAGTAATGCCTTTTGGAATGAAGAATGCCCCAGCCACTTTCCAAAGGTTGGTGAACCAGGTGTTAAATGGTGCTGAGGAGTATGCCGTGGTGTACGTGGATGACACTGCCATCTTTAGTACCAGCTGGGAGGAATACGTATCCCATCTTAGGGAAGTACTGGGCAGGATACAGAGGGCCGGGCTCACTGTCAAAGCCAAGAAGTGCCAGGTGGCCATGGGAGAAGTGGCCTACCTCGGGCTTGTGGTAGGCTGGGGACAGCTCCATCCTAACCAAATAAAGATAGAGGTAATCCAGGCGGGGCCCAGACCAGAAACACAGAAGCAGGTCAGGAGTTTTCTAGGGACAGCAGGGTACTACAGAAAATTTGTACTCAATTACAGTGCCCTGGCTGCACCTCTATCTGACCTGACAAAGAAAAGGATGCCCAAGAAAATCACCTGGGACCCAGCCTGTGAGGAAGCCTTTACCAAACTAAAGGAGGCACTGTGCAGTGCTCCTGTTTTGACAAGTTCTGGCTATAGCAAAACCTTTATAGTTCAGACTGATGCCTCAGATGTGGGCATTGGGGCAGTACTGAGTCAGACATCCAGACAAGGGACAGATCACCCAGTAGTGTACCTGAGTAGGAAGTTACTTCCCAGGGAGCAAGCATACTCCACTGTGGAAAAAGAATGTCTTGCCATAGTGTGGGCCCTAAAGAAATTAGAGCCATACTTATATGGGCAGCATTTTGTGGTGCAGATTGACCACAACCCCCTGGTTTCGCTGATGCAGATGGGAAAGAACAATGATAGATTGCTAAGATGGAGTCTTGCTTTGCAAGGGGATATGACAATATTACATAGGGCTGGAGCCAAAAATCAGAACTCAGATGGGCTGTCTAGGGTCTATGAGGAGTGAACTGATTCGGGAAGCTCATCCCATGCAGGGGATAGAGCCCCCAAATTCAGTCTAGGTGGGGAGGAATTGTGACACTTGGACAGCTGGTTCTGATCACTATATCATTTTTTGTAATATAAAAATGGGTAATGGACTGTCTCTCATGAGAAATGCTGAAACAGCATGTGAGTATGACACACACACACACACACACACACACAGGTTTTAGATACAAGGTGTTAACTGGAAGGCCAGAAGCTAATTACAGACTTTAACTAAGTTAATTATAGCTGTAGTTGCTAAGAGGGAAAATCATAAACTTTTATAACACTTAGAGGAAGAAGAGCAGGTTGTGATATTTTAGTGCGAAGTCATTAAAGATGCTTTGATGTCCTGGAAAGGGGAAACTGATCATAGATCAAAGAAATGTCATTTGAAAAAGAAAATGAGTTGTGCTGAGGATTACAGAATTTAATACTTTGAAAAGACATCCTGTTTTTGTATAGATATATTTTTTATATATATATATTCTGACAGGGAGGAGCTAGGTGACCTCATGCAAAGAGGTGGGCAAAGCCAGCTTTTAGACAGTATTCTGTTTTACTTCAGAGAGACACTTCTACCTAGACTCTGACAAAGAAACATCTTTGAGCACTTTAAGCAGGTATTTAGAGAGAGACAAAATCTAAGAACTGTAGTATGAATTGCACTGTTAAAACCTTGTTCTTTTAAAAGATTGTACGGTTCTTGTGAGAATAGTTCTGTATTTTATGTTTTACATATTTTTTTATCTATTTTAGTAAAACTCTATTTTTCGAGCCTACTTGGTCTGTCTTTGATTTCTTTACTTTACAAGTGAAGTATGTATGGTTAAAGCAGACACTGTACATAAGCTTGAATGGTGATACCAAACTGGAAAAAGGTAAGCATTTTAATCTGGAGGTCTTTATTATAGTTTTTAAGGGTTCATTTCTGTACACCTGGTTAGGTGCCCGTAGGCAAAGATATCTGGCCCCCCAAAGACAGAATTATCTGAGCCTGTGCATTGGGTACTCTAGCAAGAGGTTCACAGTTTGAATCCCTCCAAGACTTGAGACCAACGGTTGATTCGAACCCCCAAAACAGGCAGGAGGGTTACCCTGTTTCTGTTTCCTGTTCACAAGACTGTGCTCAGAGGTTGGCACTTTGGAAGTAGAGGGCCTGACCTGCTGAGTGGTTTTGTGACAGTAACTAGTTGCTGAAAGTGTTTAAAGTAATAATGATAATTTAGTTTGTTCTAACCTGCCTTCTTTGCAGCAAGGACTGTTCTGATTATCCCCACCATTTTGGTCCCGAACTGCCGAATTGGACCAATCAGTAACTGAGAACTCTAAAATGGAGCCAGAATGTAGGGAGCTAAATGGACACGAGTTTGGGAATTGTAGTTTTGGACTGTTGGCACCTTTCGCAACTGAAGGAGGAGCTCTCGTTGTGATTGATAGCTTCATTGACCAACCGAACCTTTTGGATCTGAAGGAACTCCCCTGAGCTGTCTGCTGGCAAGCCAGTTCTGAAGTGGCAGTTAAGTGAGGAGCGGCTCAAGATACTCGAGCAAGTGTCGGCGTAGTTTCGAGCGGGAGAACTGTGGGAAGGCCAAGTGTGAGGCCTTCAAGTCTGTCTGTTGCAAAGAGAGAGAGAGGGAGAATAAATCCTCGGACTATTTCTGATATTGTGTGAACAAAGAAGCCACTGAAGGTGACCAGGCTCAACCTGTAGAGGACTGAAGATTGTGCTGAGTGTGATCGGCCCGCCAGAAATCCTGATTCACCCCAGAGCTCCCAGTTTTGAGCAGAGACTTTGTGATTGGGACCTGGGAGTACTTGCCTGGTACAGTGGGTGCCCCTTACATATAAATGTGCCGTGTACCGTGTGGGGGTTGCTCTCTAGTTCCCCACATTACAAACTGTGTTCTGCTAGATGGAAGTGTGTCCAGCCCCAATGGACTGACTCCGCCATCAGCACCATGTGGCTGGGCCTTGCCCTGAGGGCCACGCCACCCCACGCTGCTGCACAGAGAAGAACCATCGATGAGAGACCAGCCCGGGATCAGCCCCCTGCTCCACGCTGGAATGGGAACGACGCTGCAGTGAATCATGTGGGCCCTGCTTCTCCTGGCAATCCAGAGAGTTCATCTGCTGTCTTCATTCTCGTCCAGCCTGTGTCCAGTCTTGGGTATCGTGAGTAGTCACCAGGGTAGCTCCCTGCAACATATAGCTAAATCAAAAGTGTGTCACCTGATTGTCTTGTTATTTTTCCTTCACGAACTGAGCCCTCTGGCTCTGGATTACAATTAGAGTGTGGTGCATGTTTGTTTTTCCTCACAGGGCCCGGACCAGCTGCAATGCTGGCCTACCCCAGGCAATGGTCCTGGCTAGCCCACCTTCCCTCCACCTGGGTACCCAGAGAGTGTGACTGTATAGGGACTGTCAATGCATGCACAGTAGTGTGAACTATAGAGTATTTAAGCTAATTAACCTGATTACCCCCGCCCTTGTTCAAACCCTCCTGAATAAATCAGATCTACTCTTTTTCTGCAATTTAACCAGACTGTAGTTCCAGTTTGTGATCGAAGTATTGTACTATTGCTATTTGTGCTGGCTAACCTTGTTTTACAGAGGGGTCCCCAGGGTCGAATTGGAGAAACCAACCCTGGTGGTAAGTGCACACTTTGTGGGTATTGGCAAAGCATATCAGGGGTATTGTGAAAGTAATTATTGTGAATTGTGGGGGCCACTAGGAGGAAAAGAGGTGGGTCACAGTGTCCCGGTGGGCTGTGCCCTGGTTAGTTTGACCATTTCCAACCCTGACCTCTGGGTGGAGGCACCCGTTACCGAACCTAGGCCCCTCAACCTGCTACTAGCCAAGCAGGCAGGGGTAGTAGCCCTTGGGATAGTGCCAACTAGGGGTTACACTTCTGTAATAGATATAACTGAAAAAGGCATTACAACTAGACAATTGCACCTGGCTGACAACAGCAGCAGTGCCCTCTACTGGCAACTATGCCAAACATACTACTGTAGTAGAGGAACTACTTTACAACAAAACTGACTTTTAAGTCCTTTTTAACTGTGTTTTTATTATTTATTTTTTTTTTTTTAATATTAGATAAAACTGTTACCTATAGCCCATTTTATAAGTGCAATGATACTGGACAGGGTAGATGGTATTGGGATATACCGGACCTTCCAGGTGCTGTAAGGACCTCGACCTGTGGCGTCCGGCCTCATTATACCCGTGGGCGGTCTGGTATATCCCAATATCACCCCATTGGGTATTATTGCTTACATAATAATTGTACATCATTTCAGTGAAATTCCTGATGGCAGCATTGTTTGAATGTCATACTGTCTAGCATCGGTAGGTATTCCACCATTATTTGATCACTTGCCTGTGCAATAAGAGAATATGTTGGATGTGGCACACTGCTACTGCTGATGGACAATGTGGTGGAGAGTTGATTTTGGCTGCTCACTAACTGGAAACTATGCTGGTACTCACGCCATATCTGCTACTGCATAAGCCATAATGTAGAAGTCATAAACTTGTGAGACATTCGATGGTTGCTGCTGGCTGTTGCTGACAAATGGTTGAGTTAGAGTGGATGTTTTGTGCCTCCATGCTGGTTAAGTAGTCCATAATTTTCTGCAGAACTAGTCATATACTGTATTTGTGATATCACTGTGTTCCCTGCTGGTTCCTGTCTAGTGATGGACAATTGGGGAGCAGGTAGAGTGAGAAACTGTCATCAAGAAACCCCGGTGCAACTGCTGAACCAGAAACAGAGCAGACAAAAGAAACAGCATTTTTGTTCCACGTTTACCCTGTCACTTGTCATTATGTTGCTTGCATGCATGTGCAAGAAACATAGTGCCATCATCGGAGATTTCGGAGGTGTGTCACCTCCTCCTCCAATTCAGTCAGTGTGCTGGCAGGCGCGGCTCCTGTAAGCCAATGCATTTTGGAGCTGTCTATGACATGCTCCAAAATGCGAGTGGCATCCGTTGAAAGGGGAACTACGCCAGTGAGCACCGATAAGATATCGCTGCCGCCAGCAGCCCCCCCAGACACAAGCAGGATGCTGCGCGCTCGGACTTGATGTACAGCCGACGGGTGCCCAATCTCGTCGGCTGAGCTGCGCCCCCCAGTAGTAGGGTACCATGCTGGGAGCCCACCCAGCATGGCAAGCAGTCCTTGGCTGACAGGGGTGCCTAATCCCCGTCGGCTGAACGCCTCGGCCTTGTGCCACGCTGAGAGCCCACCCCAGCGTGGCAAAAATACCATGGCCGACGGGTGCCCAATCCCCCTGTCGGCTGAACGCCTCAACGCCCTTGTGCCATGCTGGGAGCCCACCCCAGCGGGCAAACGTCCCATGACGCTTTTTTTTTTAAACCTGTAAACGAAACGGTCCGCTGGCGTGTCTCCCAGACCCCTCCCACAACCCACACCCACCCACCGCGCACTCCAGCCTCCCACACACGCCCTCACCCCACACTTACCTCCGACTCCGCGCCGACGATCTTCGTGGACTGGGAACACGCCTGCACTCTTCAAAGCCGATCATGCGAACTGAGGAAATGCCGTAAGCTGCATAATGGGCTAGATAGGGGGTTTCAACTTTTGTTGCATATCTCAGGTATTTTGGGATTTTTGCACCAATTTAACATGGTTTTGGGACTTCTTCATGAATGATGTCACTGTCATGAGTAGCTGGGCCGAAGGGTGATTTCTTGCAGTGACTGTGCAGTGACTGCAAAATCACCTTCGGGCCTGAATACCGCCATGACAGTGACATCATTCATGAGAAGGGTCCAAAACCTCATGTTGAAAATTTGGTGCCAAAATTCCAAAATGACTATTTTACGAGCCTGCGCTGCACAGTTCCCACGCGGCTCGTAGTTCGCTGAAATTTCAATATTTCACCAGATTTTCAACATTGCCATTTTACCACACCTTCTTATGAGTAGTACAGCTGTCATTTTCACATCTCACCTAAAACATGTTTCCCCACATAGCACACAATGGCGCAGTCGGTGTGCAAATCAATGTATGGGACACATTAAGAAAATCATCATGACACTGTTCATTAGCAGAGGTCTAAAATGGCTATGTTGAAAATTTGATGAAAAATTCTAAAATGACTGTTTTATTAGCGCATACAGTTCCCACGCTTTCGAGAGGGTTTACGCATTTTCAATATTTCCACTCCAGATTTTCACTATTACCACTACACCTTCTTATGAGTAGTACAGCTGTCATTTTCACATCTCATCCAAAAGCGTGTTTCTGCCCATGTAGCGCACAATGGCGCAGTCGGGTGTGAAATCAATGTATGGGACACATTAAGAAAATCACAGTGACATTGTTCATGAGCAGAGGTCTTAAAATGGCTGTGTTGAAAATTTGGTGAAAAAATTCCTAAAAATGACTGTTTTACGAGTCTGCGTTGCGCAGTTCCTATGCACGCTCGTAAGTTTGCGAATTTTCAATATTTTCACTCCAGATTTTCAAAATTGACATTTTATCACACCTCCTCATGAGCAGTACAGCTGTCATTTTTCACATCCTGCCCAAAACATGTTTCTGCCCATGTAGCGCACAATGGCGCAGTCGGTGTGCGAACTCAGTGTATGGGACACATTAAGAAAATCACAGTGTCACTGTTCATGAGCAGAGATCTTAAAATGGCAATGTTGAAAATTTGGTGAAAGAATTCCTAAAAATGACTGTTTTGTGCGTTGCACAGTTCCCATATGCTTTCGTGGGTTTCGAATTTTCAATATTTCCACTCCAGATTTTCAACATTGCCATTTTACCACACCTCCTTATGAGCAAGTACAGCTGTCATTTTTTCACATCCTGCCCAAAGCGTGTTTCATATAGCTGTCATTTGTCGTTGTTACAAACTCAATGTATGGGACACATTAACAAAATCACAGTGACACTGTTCATGAGCAGAAGTCTTAAAATGGCTATGTTGAAATCTGGTGAAAAAATTCCTAAAAATGACTGTTTTACGAGCGTGCATTGCGCAGTTCCTACGCACGCTTGTAAGTTAGCAAATTTTCAATATTTGCACTCCAATGACTTCCAAATACCTAAACAGCACATAGAAGCAAGCAACATTCGGCATTGACAAATGCTGGTTTTTATTCAGACGAACAATTGTGCTGAATACCTTTTACACTAAACAGACTGGGAAGGGCTAATCAGAACAAAATACCCCAATGAAGAAAATGATAAAATAATGCAGAAGAAGCTGTTGTTGCTCTGGACATTCTGCGAATGAGATACTGCATCTGTACTGGGCTGTCTAGTGTGAATACACATATACATACCAAATATTGCTCTAGAAATATACCCAACAAAGGATACGTTTTCTGCTTGTGTGTATAGCGATGCAAAGCTTTTTCTGGATTCAAACGATAACGTATGTTTCAATTGAATTGTTTGTCCTTCATATTTTTGCATTATTGTATTTTGTATGTTTTTTTTCCCAGTTGTCCATGACAACAGGCAGTTTTTGCTCATGTGCAAACAGGTTGCCAAGGAAGCATATGGAGGAAGTGTGGCCTATTGCTTATAGCACCAGCTTGGGAACCAGGAAATCACAGGTTCAAACCCACTAGAGCTAAATGCTCATTGCATGATCTTGGGCAATCTACTTAATCTTCCAGTGTTCTAGTCCACCCAGCTGGGGGAATGAATAGAATCAGGACCTCACTGGAAATCAGATGTCTGCATCCTAGCTGCTACATCCTTTGCAAGAAGCAAAAAAAAAAAAAAAAGTCATGTGCATGCTGCAGGTACAAATTGGTTTATTTAAAAGAGCAGACAGCAGCCCATCTTGAAGTGAGTGCCAGCAGAAGATTTACCCAATGGAACCTTCAGGGACAGATAGTTGAATACAGTACCAGGAGACCACAAATAAAGGCTAATGCTAGCCTGCAAGAGCTCTATCGGACAATTTAAAAAGGTCATGTACCAGCCATTACCACGATGAACTTTAAACAATCTGTTATTCTGAATATACTTTATTGTAACTATGAATTCTGTCTGTGCTATGTAGTTTGTTTTCCCTTTCCCTTTCTCTGGGTCGCACCTGGAAACGAGCCTCAGCTCAGTGTGCCTCTCCTGGTCACCAGTTTTCAAATAATCAATCAATCAATTGGAAGGCTCCGCCTAAGGTTCGATGGACAAGCAGCCAGCCACTCCCATTTCCTGAGCTATATAAGCAGTTCCCCTCAGCCTCTTTCTGAAGCACTTTTTCTTTGCCAGATGGAGGCTCTGTCCGTTTGTTCTCTGCAGCTGGCTGGGGCCTGCCCTGACCCCCCCCCACCACCACCACCACCTTGCTGCTTCTTCTGACGGACTCGTAAGCATTAAGCCACGACGAAGGTGGCATCTAATGGTGGATTAATGCATGGCTGGGAGCGTTGTGGCCCGAGACCGCAGGCTGAGGGTGTACAATGGCCCAACCATGCATTAATCCCATTAGATGCCACCTTCAGAGTGGCTTAATGCACTTGTAACATGGCAAGTACAAACTAGGGAATGTTTGAAGTCGCTGGTATGTGACATGTTAGTGCACAGGAAGTTTCCATAGTATTTTCTATTATTTGAGGTACTGCTGGTCTGTGTACTTTTGCACATATATCGACCTCCACCAGGCGCGTGCACGCTCTAACATCACTACTTGTTACTATTGTGGCGTGTACTTTCTCTTACTTTTTTTCATCGGGTTAATACGTCGTTTGTGAGACATGTGGACACACAGCATCATTTTTACTCGTTTTTACATGGGTCTTTACACTCGTTTCACTGTTTTCTGTGTCACCTTCACCACTGGATTGTTGGAACATATCACATATTTGCATACATCGGATCTCATTTGATTGACCCGCTGAGGGTATGCAAATATTCCTTCTACCACCACAATGCACTACGTTCTAGTAACTGATATCCCATAGCCCGGTTCCCCATTCACAGAGTCTTACATTTCTGACACCAGCATTTTCCAACTCCATGTACTGCACACAGTCTCTGACTTCTCTCACTGTTCTACAAACAATGACAAGAGCTGTGCAGCACCCCGATCACTCCATTTACAGTCCGGTACCCATCGTTTTCTTGCGACTCGACAGCCAGCGCAGTCACGATTTCCTCAGCGTGTCTACAACTGACACACTCCTCTGCTCTTTTGCTCTTGCTCGCTCCTGGTCTCGCTGAACACACTGAGACATTCCGAAGTGGGCATTACTAATGGATTAATCCCGCTTCAGAATGTACCATGTGTTGTCTTTCCACCAATCCACTTACTCCATTCATGTCTCTGTTTTTGGCCCATGTTACAATGCATTTTGTTCCCTCTGCTTCTGGTTTGTATATTGCCTCCGGCTGTGTGCTTTCTTTTATTTCTTCCCTGTTTCTTCTGTGTTTGTGTTTTTCTTTTTGGGGGGGGGGATTTGGTTTCTCAGCTCCTAACATTTGCTTGTTCTTACTGTTTGGCTCTTTTGCAGCTCCAGCTACTGCTTTTACTTACTCCCATTGCGACTGTAACGAGTACTTGCGTTTTTACACAACCCAAAGCTGCTTCTCATGCTACAGGGCTAATTGCTCCCCATGCTATCAAGCCTAATTGTTTTCACTTGATTCAAGCTCCCTCTGAACCTTGCTATGCAGTTCAATCATGTTTTCCCTGCTCACTCTATCTCCCCTGTAGTCATAGCTGTTTTCACGGCATTGTGCTTCTCCTTCCATGCTTACAGAATACAACCAGGGCTCCTACTTTTCTGCAACACAGTGGGACCAAGTTCTGCGGCAAGACTACCATTTGCCGCAGAACTTCTGTGGCGGTGGTTTGTAATTTCTGCGGAAGTTCTGCGGCACTACCAAACTACCACATCACAGTGTAAGCTTGTCATCCTGACTTCACTTTCATGGCAGTGGTTATAGCAATCAGGATGGTGGAAAGCACAGTAACACTAGTTCAAAAAATAATAGACTTATAAAAATAATTTTATGCCTAAAAAAGCAAAACAAATGTCTCTTTCCCTAAGGTCATAGCCTGTTGCATAAATGACATATGCAGAGAGGATCTTATGTGATAAATAAGGTATTTCTATATGCATGCTGTCTATCCCACTAATGAGGTCTCCACTGTCTATCACTTATATATTTGTGTGTGCTTTCTACACCACTCATGAGGTTCCCACTGTGTATCACTTATATATTTATATGCAATCTGTAACATGCATACAAATATATGTGTGTGTGTGGTGAGAGAGACACAGATACTGTATATGTGTGTGTGTGTGTGTATATATATATATATATATATATTGTTTTTTTTTTATTTCCATGAACTTGCATCCTCATTCATACAGGTCCCATTGGAAATGGAATAGAGGAGTTATTGCAAAACTCATTTTTCATGTCAACCTGCTTTCCCTGATGCACTGCATAACACCATCAGGCCATGACATGCATGTGAACCAATTGTGAGATAGAGCTCTCCAACCCATCACAGTGTGTCCACCATGTGACAGAACACTGCACCATACCTTCCCAGGCTCTGAGCAGTGATGTGTTCCACCAATCCTTGTGCTGCCCAGCCAGCTCCCAGAGCTACAGTAATCTCTGAACCTGAGTTGCCGGCATGGAAACACAGCATGCTACCCTCTGGCTCAACAGCTGTCCCTGCACACAACATTTCTCCATAACTTTTAGGTGATTCTATCAAACAATGACAATATGTAATCAATAACCCTGGCAAAAATGAGTACAGGGCAATTATTTATTTAACAGGTCTATCCTTTCAACAGGTCTACACATTATTATATTCCACTTTTCGGGGCATAATTACTTTATTTTTCTTAAAAATGACAGTTAAATTCATTTTACCAGTTATTCATTTCAGATGGTGTCTCTATACCTTAAAGGCACAAATAGGTTTGTACAAAGTGAAGTATGGACTTAACAGGTCTGTGCTGTTGACAAGGTTTTGTTTAAGTTGGCCCTAGTGCAATAATTTAAGACTGAAAATTGTATTAGGCTGTAGTGCAGGTTGAGCAAATATCACCATGCATGATGTGCTGTGCCATGTGGTAGTTTGAAGTTTGAAGTTTATTGTTCTAGGAATTAATACCTTTGAGCCAAGGCTCTTTTACAAAGGTTCCACGTCATTAAGTACAAAAATATAGTAGACAGTGTTACAAACAATCAGTAAGCCGTTTAACAAGGCCACAACTTAAACAGTAAATATTTATGTACAGAAAGAAAAGGAACTCAGAGGCAGTGTCAAGGGCAAGGAATAAGGATTGGAGAGCTTGAGAGGGAAGAGAGGGAGAAATAAGAAGTTTAGGAGCAGACAGAACCAGGTTAGTGGTACTCAGGTTGTCATTGTCAAAGAGGAGACCATGGTGGTTGAGTAAAACAAATGTAAGTGCACTCAGTGGGATGAGACTTTAGTCAAAGCAGTCACAAGAGCTGGAGGCTGTGAGGTGAGCGTAAAGTATGGATTTGAAAGCTCCCAATGTCGTGGAGGATAGGGAGGGCAGGTTAAGGGCATTGTACCAGGTAGGGGCACGGTATGTAAAAGATCTTTGTCCCTGAGCAGTCCAGCATCCAGGGACAAGGAAAGGTTGGTGGTCAGATCTTCTGGTGGTACGAGTGCCATTGTTCAGGCAGAGCAGGTCCCAGATACGTGGAGGAGTGAGTCCCAAGATTGATTTTTTTGCCATCACGCAGGTGAGATACATGAGGCGATTGGAAAGATGCAACCAATCGGTTTCCATGTAGAGGTCACAAGTGTGGGTCCATCTCTGTGCTCCAGTGAGGAGTCGACAGGTTTTGTTTAGTGTTGTTGAGATGCGCTTTAGTGCAGTGGTAGTAGCTGAGCCATAGACAATTAGACCATAGTCTATGATTGAGATGATGGAACTTTGAACAGCAATCCTCAAGGCAGCTTGGTTGAAAAATTGACGGTTCCAGTACAAAATTCCAATGCGTTGGTGCACTGTTTTTGCAGTGTTATTGATATGGGCAGCAAAAGTAAGACATTCGTCAAAAGTGATACCAAGGTATTTGAAGGTGTTCACTTGTTCTAGTGTATTTCCAAGAGAAGTTTTTATGACGAGTGGAGTATGCCTATTTCTGTTTTGATGACTGGCGAAAAGCATGACTTTTGTTTTTTTTTGATTTAGGACCAGTTTGTGCTCAAGGAGCCACTTTTCAACACATGAGAAAGCAAGCTGCAAGCTCTGTCGTAGTGGATTTGGATCCTTATGGGAGGAGAGAATTACCGCATCATCAGCATAGAGTATTAATTTTTCAGGGCAGGATTTGAGAAGCAAGTTTAGAAATAGGCTGAAGAGGAGAGGACCTAAAATTGAGCTCTGGGGACACCAGAGAGGACCAGTTTGGAGTCAGAGACAACCTCAGAGATTTTTACTGTTTGAGAACATTGTGCCAGGTAACTTTTTACCCAGGCTCCAGGTCCCTCGGCTAGCCCAATGCTGAGCAGAAGAGAGATTAGAAGGCTATGGTGAACAGTGTCAAAGGCCTTTGTGAGGTCTATGAAAACAGCTCCGGTTAAATAACCCTTATCCAAGGCTTTGTGAGTTTCACTAGAGAAATCAAGTAGGGCCGTCGACGTACTGTGTCCTTTCCTAAATCCGTGTTGCTGAATGCAGAGTAGATCATACTTTTGCAGGTAGTCTGATAGTTGATCCGCCACGATCCGTTCAAGAGCTTTGGAGAGGGGTGGAAGTATAGATATGGGCCGATAGTTCCCTGGTGTGGATTTGTCGCCCCCTTTATGCACTGGTGTGACTATAGCGGCCTTCCATGTGTTGGGGAATTGACTTTGGCACATAGAAACATAGATGTTGATGGCAGATAAGGACCGCAAGGCCCATCCAGTCTGCCCATTTCTTTTTCTACCTTATAAATGTGCCATCGGCCTTTGCTTTGTCAGTGGCCTATCTATTCATAGTCATTTGTATTGCTCCCTTATGCCTATCCCATGCCTGTTTGAAGCCCTGCACTGTATTCATAGCCACCACTTCTTGTGGTAAGCCATTCCATGCATCCACCACCCTTTCTGTGAAAAAGAATTTCCTCACATTCCCCCTTAATCAGCCCCCCTCTAATCTCATGCTGTGTCCTCTTGTCCTGCTGTTTTTCTTATATTTAAACATGTTAGACTCTTTCACCTTGTTTATGCCCTTAAGGTGTTTGAATGTCTCGATCATATCACCTCTCTCCCTCCTTTGCTCAAGGGTATACATAAATTGAGGTCTGTTAATCTGTCCTCATATGTCTTCTGATGCAGTCCCTGCACCATTTTGGTTGCCCTTCTCTGGACTGCCTCAATTTGGTTAATGTCCTTGTGAAGGTGTGGCCTCCAATACTGCACGCAGTACTCAGATGGGGCCTAACCAGTGTCTTGTAAAGAGGGATTATTACCTCCCTCTTACGACTTATGATACCCCTACTAATACACCCTAACACTCCCTAGCCTTACCTACTGCTTTAGAGGTCTGCTTGGATGATTTCAGGTCATCAGTGATAATGATGCCCAAGTCTCTTTCTTCCTTTGTGACTGCTAGCAACTCCCCTCCCAGCCTATAGGTGGCTTCAGGGTTTCTCTTCCCTATGCGCATGATTTTGCACTTCTTTGCATTAAATCCCAGTTGCCACTCTTCTGACCATTTTGCTAGTTTATCCAGATCTCTTCTCATTCTGCCCACCCCATCTGGATCATCTGCTCTGTTGCAGATCTTGGTGTCATCTGCAAACAGACAAGCCTTACCCTCTAGTCCATCTGCAAGATCACTAATGAAGATGTTGAAGAGGACTGGCCCCAGGACTGATCCTGAGGTACCCCACTTGTGACTTGCATCTCTTCTGACTGTATACCATTTACCACCACTCTGTTTTCTGCCTGTCAACCAGTGTGCCACCCAGTTGACCAACTTCTGATCCACCCCGAGCCTACCCAGCTTATTTATCAGTCTTCTATGTGGGACAGTGTCAAAAGCTTTGCTGAAGTCAAGGTAGGCGACATCAACTGCTCCCCCTTGGTCCATCACTCTGGTTTCCCAGTCAAAGAAATCTATGAGATTAGTTTGACAGGACCTTCCTTTTGTAAACCCATGCTGTCTTGGATCCTGTGCCCCTATGGATTCCAGGTGTTGCACTATCCTTTCCTGAAGGAGTGCCTCCATAATCTTGCCCACTACTGAGGGTAAGACTGACTGGTCTGTAGTTCCCGCCTCCCCTGCTACCACTCTTGTGGAGCGGGATCACATGAGCCCTTCTCCAGTCTTCTGGGACCTCTCCTATGCTCAGAGACTCACTAAACAGTTCTGCTAATGGCTCTGCTAGTTCCACCTTTAGCTCCTTAAGTACCCTGGGATGTATGCCATCAGGTCCCATTGCCTTATCCACCCTGAGCTTAGCAAGCCTTGTAGGACCTTTCTTTTGTGAAGGGAGTAGTGCCACCTCCTCCCCCCTGTGTCCATGATGCTGAGCTGTGGGCCCTGCCCTACCTTCTCTTCAGTAAATACTGAGCAAAAGTATCTATTTAGATAGATGCCTTTACTGGGTCCTCCTCCTCACATGCTCCCTTTTCTCCATTAAGCTTAGCAATACCCTCTGACTTTCTCCTTTCACTAATGTATCTATAGAAAGTCTTGTCACCTTCTTTACTGTTCGTGCTAGTGTTCTCAGTTTGGGACTTTGCCTGCCCTTACTGCCTTCCTGCTTCCCTTAGGGCAGTTTGGTATGCCTCTATCTTCATCCCGCTTGTGTTCCTTTGTATTTCCTGAAGGTCAGCCTTACCTGACCTTTTCTGCTACTGTATTTGAGAACCAAAGTGGTTTCCTTCTTCTTTGCACTTCATTTTCTGTCTAACACAATGGGATGTTGCTTCAAGTATTGCATCCTTAATGCTTGCCCACTTTGCCTGTACCCCCTCACCTGTGTTTCTTTTTGCCAGGGTTAGCTTAACTCTGTTGGCTATCTTATCAAAGTCAGCTCCTCTGAAGTCCCATATTTTCGCCTTGGAATGGGATGATTTAGATGTAGTAGCCAAGTTGAACCATACCATGTGATGGTCACTGGCCCCCAGGTGACCTTCTACCTGGAGATCTGTGATCCCTTCCTTGTTAGTCAGTACTAGATCTAGGATAGCCCTGTCTCTTGTGGGTTGCTGTACCAGTTGTTTGAGACCCTCCCCCTGCAGGGAATCCACTATGTGTCTAGTTCTGGCAGATGTTCCTGCTGGTATTGACCAATCTGTATCTGGCATGTTGAAGTCTCCCATTATCAGAACCTCCCCTTTAGCTGTCATGTTTTGTATATCTTCTAACAGTAATGTGTCTATGCCCTCCCCTGGTCTGGGGGCCTGTTGACAACCCCAGTTCTTATGGCTGTCCCATTTTCTGTTTCCAGGGTGACCCACAGTTCTTCTGGCTCCTTATGTGTATTCTGAATTTCTGTAGCTTTGATATTTTCATTGACATACAGGGCCACTCCTCCCCACTTTTTGCACCTCGGTCTCTTCTGAACAATACATAGCCAGGCACTGAAGTCTCCAGTGTGGTTACTGGTAAACCACGTCTCACTAATTGCTACTATGTCCAGTTTAGCCTCTGACATTATTGCCTGCAGGTCTGGGATCTTATTTCCCAGGCTGTGCGTTGTGTACATGATTTTCCATTGGCCAGATTTTGGTGTGTTAGTTGTTGGGTGAGGTTTGGCATTACCCCTGTGCGTCGTATGGGGAGACAAACCTTTCTTACCTGGTGATGCAAATGAACTGCAAACATGCTGAATCCCTGTTTGACCACTAGCTGAGGGGGGAAGGGTGTTCTTCCCATTCGACGTATGGGATGCTGCACCCTTCTCCCCATTTGCTAGTTTAAATATTCTGCAAAGACGTCAAACTTCTGCCCCAATGCACTGACTCCCTCCTTAGTCAGATGCAGTCCATCAAATTTAAAGAACTTTCGCTCCCAGAACTGTTGCCAGTTCCCTACAAATCTGTGTCCTTTTTCTTGGCACCAGCCTCTGAGCCACGTGTTTAGCTCCCCTATCTCCCCTTCTCTGACCTTCCGTCCATCTGCTCCCCTCTCCCAGACTGGCAGGATCTCAGAGAAGGAGATGCCGGATGAAATAGATGATAGTTTGTCACCCAGCCTGGTCAGGTGTTCCTTGGTCTCCACAACTGACCGGCTGGCGAGATCATTAGTCCCTATGTGTACTAGGACATCAATGTTTTCTCCTGCTTTGTGAACAATTTTAACAATGCGGTCAGTGTCTCTCCATGCTGATGTACCTGGGAGACATCTGACCATTACCCCTGGCTGGAGATGGGTATCAACTCCCCGAATCATGGAGTCTCCTATGATCAGAAGTTTTTTGGATTTCCTTTTTGCTTGTTTTGTTTGGGTTCCTGATTTGGGTGAGTTTTGTTGTGCTAGCTCCTGTGCTGCAGTGTCCTGCTCTGCAGTGTCTTCTGTCTCTTTGTTTGATTTCAGAGATAGAGGCAGATACCTGTTTGTAGTGTTTATATGGTTTTTGGAGGCAATGTGTTGGAGAGCAGAGAGTGATGGGGCACCCGATTTGCCCCTCCTAACCACCTGCCAACCTCCTGGACCAACTACCCTCTGCGGTCGAGGTTTTTCTGTTAGATGCTAGGGAAATGGCGGGTGGTTCTTATAATGTATTTCCTCTTGAATATGAAATTTGAGGCGTGCAATCTCTGCCCATGCTGCCCGGAGCTGAGCTCTAAGATCTCCAAAGGCCCAGCATGTAGGACAGTGTCCTAAATCCTGTAAGACTGTCCTTCTGAAAATTGATCCACAGTACCTGCAGTTAATGATATCCATTCCAGATAAGTTGCTGAGTTTATAACCTAGTCAGAGTAATTAGAAGGGAAAAAAAGGGAAAAAAATGCAAGTAATGGTTTGATTGTGTTTTGTTTAACTTGTTATAACAAGTTAAATTACTAGTGCCCCTGTAAATGAGCTCACCTTGTGGAGGCCCCACTGATCTACCCTTCCTGCTCTGCCACAGGAAATGTCACAACTGGGGAACATTACAAAGGAGTGTAGTGTGGGTGGTTGGGATGGGGTGGGTGGCTGGGCCCTTCCCTGCCAAAAGAAGAACCATGGACGAAAGAACAAGGAGGTAAAAGCAGAAACAATCAGTCAACAACAAATGCAGTAACCCTAAGCTTATCCTAATGTTAGATAAAACTGTAAAACCTGTAAAGCACCACCTGTAATAATTCCAGAGAAGATATACGCTGTAAGAAACACTTTGCTACAGAGAAAAATAAAGCAATGAAATGTTAGCAACAAACAGTAGCAATCCCTGTGAGTAAAAAATAAAAACAACACCACACAGTAAATCTGCTTAGCCAAAATAAGTCTTAATCCTTTTCCCTTGCTCTGGTAAGTTTCTCTACTCTGCCTTTCAAGCAGTCTTAGAAGGAAAGAGCTCAGGTGAAGCTAGGTGCCTTGGCCAGCAAACCAAGTCTTGGCACTGGGAGAGGTTGAGAATTTTGGTGAGGGGTTGGATCACTTCTTCCAAGGTGAGGGACAGAAGTTTTAGATCAATGGTGTCACTGCTATTTCTGGATTTAGAGCAGGCCTTTTTTATGTATCTGTAGGCTTCATATGTCTTAACTATTTTAAAGTAAAATAGCAATTTGTCTGGTGAGGTGGTTTGGGATACGAGTTTTGGAACTGACAAGTACTGGAAGAAGTCTGGTGAGAGGACACCACTGAGGTCAGTGAAGGTTTTATTTAGGGCATTGGTCATAGTCTTAGGGTCACGGGTAGTGGAGCCATCAATGTTCATTGCCGTGGGAGAGGATAGATAAGTAGATAAAGACAAGTAGATGGTAGATAAGTGACTGTTCATTTCTGTTGCAGAATGCAGTCATTTCATTAGCTAATGTATGATGTTATAGCAATGATAACATCACATTCTGAGCATATAGGGGGTTTGGATATAAAAAGAGGGGATGGGAACCAGATTCTATGGATAAACAGAAATATTCATAAAAAATCACCAAGAAGAGTGAATTCTGCGGCACCGCAGAAGTTCTGCGGTAGATTACAAGTTCTGCACAAAATTCTGCGGCTGCAGAATTCTAGGGGCCTTGAATACAACCACTCACAGCTGATGCTACTCCCTGTTTGTACACAGCTGTTCTACTCTGAGGTCAGCTAAAGTTACTGCTGATGCTGTTAACTAGCTTTAATATCTGCATGTGGTTCTTGACCCTTTCATCATTTTCTTGTTTGTCCTATGGCGGGGACTGGGAAGTGTTTGGGGAGTCATGGCCCCATGTGGCTAATTATTCTGTTCTAAATCCGCCTTCACCACTGAAAATCCTCAGAATATTTGTCACCTTAATTTGGCTTTTGAATGCCTGGCTGGCTTGCCCCACTATTGTACTGCTGCCCCCATTTACATTCATGTCCCATCATTGCCACTATGTTTTGCAGACCTATGTGTCGGTCTGACTATTCCTGTTGCTTACTGGCCTACATGCAGGTCCAATTATTGTTATGCTTTCCAGAACAACTACCCTGCTTTACTCAACTACGTCCATATCACCCCTGATTACGCCATCATTGCTCACTGCTCCCTGCCATCTGCCCTCTGCAAGGTCTCATCACTTATGTTCATTCAGCTCCTCATCAGTCCCTGGGGCAAGCCAGCCATACCATTTTGGCACAGGGTTCCCCTGCAGCCGATGGTCTCACTCTGCACCTAGAGTCCGCAGCTTGGGCATGCGAAGCTTGGGCCGGGGTCCTTCTCACCTGGCCCATGGCTGGGAATGTCCTCACTCCGGGTGAACCTTCAGTCACCAACTGTACCGATGGCACCCCGAGTTGTAGAAGCTAAGACTCAGCTGTGAAGGAGTGGGGTATCTTGCTGGGGGCCCCGTTTAGCTACCAGAGTGTGGAGGCACCCTTTAAGCTATTCTCCCTATAACTGTCTCTGGTTCACCTGGTTTGTGTTTAGGATGAGTAGGCCGGGTGAGTGCCTCAGTGGTTATTGCTCTCCTCCTCCTCCTCCCACCTTGGGGGTCGTCGGTTGCAGAGCGCAGCAACTCGCAACCCTTCACGGCATTCCAGTTAGAAGGATAGAGCAAGAGCTTTATTCCAGATTGGAATATTTTCCACTTCCCTTTAATTGGGTTTTCAAATTGCAGCAGCAGAGCCGTCACTAAATAAAATATCCCAAGCCTGGAGGGAAGGCAACCTAGGCCTTGGATCCCCAGAGTTTTCCTCTTCAAAGGGTTTTTTTTCTCTCCTCCATGTCTCAGGTCATAACTATTAGCATAATGTTCCCTAGTTCCATAGACAGGATCTGCTGTTGGATGGAAGGGAATGGTGTCCCTACTGCCATTCCCTCTCTCCTTACAAATTCCGTCATCCACTTTTTCAACCCATCAAACTCATGTCATTGCTACCCTGCTATCCCATTACATTATCAAGCTGCCTCATGCTTCTCTATTATCATGTCTCACACCTTCCGATTGCTTATAAGCTTCATACTACTTCCTTTTTTGGGATCCTTCCTACAGTACCTTCAGCCAATGCACCTCTAGGGGTGGAACCCTCTAGAGGGTTCCTTGCCTTTTGTACCCCTACAGGGTGGTAATCCCTCCGGAATAGAGAGTGTGAATAGCCAAAACCGAAGTAACACAGTTGCACAAGCATAACATTTACTGGCTGCATAGGACATTGAATCAAATAAATAAAACAATGTAGTAAAGATGAAGTAGTAGCACACCAGAAGGAACCCTCCAGGAAACACTACATGCAGAATTTTCACATCTCCTTAAAGCCTGGGCACACTTGAGCTACTTGGAAATTAGCAGGCATTTTGCTCCTGTTAATTTTGTTCTCCACATATGGAAAATGTTATCAGTTGGATCCTAATATGGATCATTTTAACCACTTCATGGATTTATGCACAATGATTTTTTTCCTGCAAGTGGCTGTTTCCTGGCACAGATGGCAGATGCAAAAAAAAATCCAAGTACAATACTATCTAAATAGTTTTGCTTAAGGTATATTTGTGGTACCTTTTCCTCTAAGGTACTGACGTTCAAGTGTTGACCAGTGTCCCCACTGTAGTAAAACGTGATGAATTTGTTTAGATCCTGACTGATTAGCTGTTACTTTAACGTGCCCCTAATGCTACTTATATATTAAATATTTTAATCTCCATATCATCTGAACAGTGAGCCGGTGTAATGTACATACCGTTACCCCTCAGCAACTTTTCCAATTCCCTTTTTCAACACCACTAGCAGTAGGTGAAATCAGAATACTACAGTTTCTTTTCGTTACTGGAATTGATATTCGGTCTCTGCCTGCTAACCAAGAATGTACATAGTTGACATTCTCTGCTTAGTGAATTAGTCTCTGTCACCTATTTACAGGCAAGTGAGGCAATATACCTACAAAACACCATTCCCACTGAAACTGGAGTGAGGGATGGGACTCCTAGACAGGAACACAGTCAGGACCAAGGAGAGGGATGGGGCCTTTAGACAGAAACATAATTGGGACTGGAGAAAAGGGAGGGGGCTGCAAGAGACCCCAACATGATTGGGACTGGGGAGAGGAAGGGGGCCAACAGAGACACCAACACAGTTGGGACTGGAAAGAGGGAGGGATCTACTAGAGGTGACAACACAATCGGGACTGGGTAGAGAGAGGGGTGCTAGAAACACTGACACAACTGGGACTAGAGAGGGGATCACTAGATGCCAGGGACTGAGGATCAAGGGAGGGGAGTTGCTAGGGGGTTCACTAGAGATCCTGACACAGCTGGGACTGGGGAGAGGGAGGAGGCTACCAGAGTGCCAACATAGTCAGAAATGGGGAAAGGGAGGGGTGCTAGTGTAACCCCTAGATGGCGCTATCCCAGGGGCTACTACCCCTGCCTGATTTGCCACTAACAGGTTGAGGGGCCTGGATCCAATGGCGGGTGCCTCCACCCAGAGGTCAGGGTTTGCAATAGTTAAACTAACTTGGTCACAGCCCTCTGGGACACTGCAACCCCCCTTTCTTCCCACTAGTGGCTCACACAATATATCAGAATTACCTTCACAGTATACACTTACCCCCAGGTCTGGTTCCGGCACTGGGACCTCCTGTGAAATGAGATACAGTGCAACAATCACAGTACAGTACTTTAACATAGACAAATACCTCAGGCAGTATAACTTTGCTGAAACAAGCAGCTCTGATTTATTTAGGGGATATAACAAGGACAGGGGAAATCAGGTTAATTAGCTTATCACTCTAATAATCTACCTATGGCTCTGTGCACAGGCCTATCCCTATCAGTTACTGTCCCTGGGTACCCAAGCCCTAGTGGCTAGTCCAAACCGTGGCAGCTGGTAGGGGCCCTTTCACACAGAGAAAAGGAGAATTAAACAGTCAGCAGTACAGTAATTCCATTTGGATTTAATGTGGCAATTCAACAGGGAGCGACCCTGAATTAGTACTCACGACCTCCAAATAAGATAGGGTCCTTCAATGTCAGCAGGGCTCACTTGAGGTACACAAACCTCTTCACACATCCATATAAAAGAAAGCACTATACCAGGCAGGCTGCATCTGTATCCCGATCGCAATTACTGCACAATACCCGGGAGAACACACAGCAGATTCAGTTCCTGACAGACCCAGTGCAATTTTCAGCAATTCCTCCAGTCTTCTACAGGGTGAGCCTGCTTTACTCTTCAGAGATCCTTGATTCTTTTCACAGGACGGATTCAGTCCTAACAAGCTGTTACACAAGCTGCAGACCGGAACTCTGGGCCTTACACACGTTTTTGACTAAAACTGCACACTGAAAGCACAGGGCTCCTTCCTTCTTCACTGCCAAAGCTCAACTGAAACTCCAACCGACAAAACCGCACTTCCTTTGAGTTCCTCCCAGTTCTTGACTGGATTGCTGTCACTCACAATAGACTGCTGCTGTTGGTCCAAAAGGCACTGAAGTCTAAACTACATCTCCCAGAGTCACTGCCCATACAATCCTCTTGTGGCTGGCTCAGATTATGAGTCCAAGTTCTGATTCGTCCAAGGCACCATTTTAGAGCTAGCTTACCCCACACTGATTGGTCCAGTTCAGCAGTTCAAAATTAGAATGGGAACTAGCAGACACAGTTCTGACTGCAAAGAAAAGCAGGTTAGACAAACTAATTTCATTATTACTCTAAATAATTTCTGGCAAACAGTTACATCTTTCAGATAGGTTCCCTTGCACCCTAGTGACTGCAAAATGAAGTGAATTGGCAGCAGCTTGAGTGGTACTCAATCAAAGAAACACACAGTCCCCATACAATTAATTATGTCTGCAAGCAGACAGCTCTTAAAGAGACAGTACCAGAGGTTCTAAAAACACTCACTGATAAATGGCTTAAATGCCAAACACCATTCAGGCTTGGAGCACTCAAGCAAGCTCCTGGAAGTCTTTTGGGAACCCCCATTTGCAGGGGGGTTACACTAGAAACCCCAACCCAGTTGGGACCGGGATGAGGGAGGGGTCTACTAGAGACACTGACATGATTGGGATTTGGGAGAGAAAGGAGCCACCAGACACGGCAACACATTCAGGACCAGGGAGAGAGAGTGGGCACTCAAAACACAGATACAACTGGGACCGGGCAGAGGGTGGGGGCCACTAGATGGCAGAGACTGAGGATTCACAGAGGGGGTGGCTAGAGGGAGGGGGGCTGCCAGGAACATGAAGATCAGACATCATTGAGACTAAAGGAAGGGAAGGAGTCACTAGACACTAGGGATTGAGGATCAGAGGAGGGAGAGTGGGACCACTAAACAACAGGGACTGAAGATCGGACTGGGGAGAGGAAGTGGAAATGCCAGGAGGAACTTGCCTCACCTCAGTCTAACATATGCAGGCAGTCAATTGCTTTTCATAGAAACACAGAATCATAGAAATGTGGCAGCAGAAAAGGACCCCTTTTGGCCCATTGAGTCTGTCCCTAACCCCCTCCCTACTTTCCCCCCTTGTCCGTAGATCCTCCCCTCCTCCTACTGATCAACCCCTTGTGTCTGTCCCATGCCCCCTTGAATCCCTCCACCATTCAATCCCTCACCACCTCCTCCAGCAGTCTGTTCCAGGCTCCACCACCCTCTCAGTGAAGTAGCGCTCCCTCACATTGCCCCTAAACCTTCCTCCTTCTAATCTTAGACTATGGCCCCTAGTTCTGTCACCTACTTTTCTTGTGAATAAGCTTAACCCCACCTTATTAATCCTCTTCATGTACTTAAACGTTTCTATCATGTCCCCCCTCTCCCTTCTAGTCTCCCGCAGGTACAGATCTAACTCCCTCAACCTCTCCTCATAGGGCTTCCCATGCAACCTTACCCATGCACCATCTTGGTGGCCCTTCTCTGAACCATTTCAATCCCATCTGTGTACTTGTATAGGTGAGGTCTCCAGAATTGGACACCATACTCCAGGTGAGGCCTCACCATGGATTTCTAAAGTGGTACCAGCACCTCCCTCCTTCTGCTTGTTATACCTCTCCCTATACACGGCAACATTCTATTTGCTTTGCCCACCACCTTGCTGCATTGGGTCCCCACTTTAAGGTTATCTGAAATTATAATCCCCAGATCTCTCTCCTGCTCAGATGCCTTTTCATCACCCCCCAGTGTGTAAATCGCTTTCGGGTTATTTCACCCCATGTGCATTACTATGCACTTTGTGGTACTGAATGTCAGCTGCCAGGTTTCTGACCACCCCTTCAGCAATTGTAGGTCTTTCCTCATAGCCTCCACCCCCCCAGGGGTGTCCATCCTAGTGCAGATCTTCGTATCATCTGCAAATAGGCAGACCTTCCCCTGCAGACCCTCCACAATGTTGCTGATATAGATGTTAAACAGGATGGACCCCAGCAAAGACCCCTGGGGCACCCCACTCATCACCCTTTTCTCCCTGGAATGTATCCCATCTACCACCACCCTCTGGCTTCTGCCCTTCAGCCAGTTCTCCACTCACCTTGTTATTTTCTGCCCCACCCACAAACTTTCCAGTTTATTTACTAGCCTTCTGTGGGGGACAGTATCGAAGGCCTTCCCGAAGTCCAGATAGGCCATGTCCACTGCCCCTTCCTGATCAACCACCCTCATCACCCAATTGAAAAACTCGATTAGGTTCATCTGACATGACCTTCCTTGTGTGAAGCCATGCTGTCAGATGTCCTGTAGCCCACTTTCTACCAGGTAGCTGACTACCCTTTCTTTTATTATCACCTCCATCACCTTACCCACCACTGAGGTGAGGCTGACCAGACAATAATTACCAGCCTCCTCCCTACTGCCACTCTTGTGAAGTGGCACCATGTCTTTTAGCTCCCCTTCTCACATCACTCAAGTTGGCTAGCGGCAACTCCCACCACGACACCACAGGGCATGATCTCACTGGCTGCTTATTAAAATTGGGGGGGCCACATGGCTGATCAATTCATTGCTGGGGGATGTGGAGCAGGATGGAGTGCTGCTGAGCACAGTTCTGGGGGAGGGGGAGCAGGATGGATTGCAGCTGACAAAGCTCTGTTACTGGGGAAGTGGGAGCAAGACTGGAATGGAGTGTTGCCAAGCGTAGTTCTGTTGCTGGGGAAGGGGAAGTGTGATGGAGAGAATGAACAGCTGGAAAAAACAGTGCATATGACATGTGAAAAAGGAGGGCAGAAAGGGGAAATTGTTTAACCAGGAAAGGCACACTAAACTGGAGCTTGTTTCCAGGTGCAACCAGGGACCACAAGGAAGTTAAGTGACTTGCTCAGGGTCACACAGTATGCAAGTGGAAGCTGTGGGATTCAAACCCAGGTCTGGCCTGCTGGATGTCACCAGATTTGCAGCTTAGAGTCTTAGACCACTGCGCTATACTGCCTCCACACCAACCCACTGAGAAAAAGAGCAGGGATCTCATGCATCTCATGGGGAGAGAGAGAGAAAGAGAGCGAGAGAGAGAGAGAGAGAGAGAGAGAGAGAGAGAGAGAGATGAGCACAGTGACCCATGCATACTTGTGCATATAAGGGGTGGCAGTTTATATCAGGGAGGGAATAACTTGCATGAGGGAGGAGTCAGAGGATGGGGAGGTGGAAGCATTATGAGTTCAGTTAAGGTCCAATAGAGGGAGAAAGGTGAGGTTGGGGGTGGTTTACAGACCACCCAGTCAGGATGAGGAGAGGGGCAGGGAATTGCGCTCACAAATATCAGAAGCTGCAGGGAAAGGAGAGGTGGTAATTGTGGGGGACTTCAACCTGCCCAAGGTGAGCTGGAGCATACCATCCACAATATGTGCTAGGAGTCAGGTGATCCTGGAAGGACTGCAGAATGGGTTCCTGACTCAGGGCCTCACTGAACCAACAAGAGCTGAGGCAATTCTTGATCTGGTGCTCACAAATGGGGAGCATGTACAGGAATTAATGGTCAGGGAGCCACTGGGTGGAAGTGACCATTGCACAGTGTGGTTCCAGTTAGATATGGGCAGGGAAAGCATCCCGACTAAGACCAAAATCTTGGATTTCAGGAGGGCAGACATCAGGAAAATGGGTGAAGTGCTAAGGAGCCATCTGGTAGGCATTAGAGCAGATATGGGGGTGGACCAAAGGTGGTCCATCATTAAGGAAGGAATACTGGTTGCCACAGATAAGTGCATTAGGCTCAGGGGGAAGAACACAAGGGCCAAAGCGCCCAGCTGGTTCAGTTCTGGGGTTGCCAGGCAGTAAGGGAAAAGAAGTTGGCTTATAGAAAATTCAGGAAGACCAAGAGAGAGAGGTGGATAGAGAAAATTATCTAAGGTTGACTAGTGAGGTAAGTAAGGAAGTCCGGCAAGCAAAGGCACAGAAGGAGCTGCAGATAGCTGAAGGAATTAAGAAAGGGGAGAAGGCTTTATTTCACTATATAAGTGAGAAAAGGGACAAGAAGGAAGGGATTGTTAGGCTGGAATTCTCTACCCCATTGGTTACGTGAGTGCATGACCGTAGAGGGCTTTAAACAAGCACTAAAAACTTATTTGTGGAACCAAGCTTTTGGTGATTAACTAAAGGATGATATCAGTGTAATTATATTGCTTTTTGTTGAGGTGTTCTCTGTTGCTATTGTGATTTTAATTATTGTTAAGGTGCCTTGGTTTTTGAAATGCGCCATATAAATAAGTTTATTATTGTTATTCTTAAGAAAGGGGTGGAGTGGGTGGAGGATAATGGGGGAAAGCAGAGATACTAAATGAATACTTCTGTTCCATCTTCACCAGGGAGAAGGATGGACCAGTGCCTTCAGGAAGGAAAAGAGGAGCAGGGAAGGGAAACACAGATGTAGTGATAGAGGAGGACAGAGTGAGGGAGAAGCTGCTGACATTGAAGGTGGACAAATCACCAGACCTGGACAGCGTACATCCAAGGGTACTAAAGAAACTGGCTGAAGAGCTGGCAGGGCCACTGGCAGACCTATTTAATAGTTCACTAGAGTCAGGCATGGTACTGCAGGACTGGAGAACAGCACATGTAGTGCCCCTCCACAAAAGCGGTCCCAAGGATAACCCAGGGAATTACAGACCAGTCAGTCTGACCTCCATTGTGGGCAAGCGCATGGAGACCATACTAAAGAAAAGGTTGGTGGAATATCTAGAGGAGCATGGTCTCCAGGATGCGAGGCAGCATGGGATCATGGGGGGGGGACAAATCTGATTGACTTCTTTGACTGTGTCACTAAGACAGTAGACAGGAACCAAGCTGTAGACATCCTCTATCTTGATTTCAGCAAGGCCTTTGACTCTGTGCCCCACACAAGGTTGATCAGGAAGTTGGTGGATCTCGGAGTTGGGGAAAAGATGGTCAGATGGGTAGAAAACTGGCTGGGGAGAGTTATCTGGCACCAGAGAGGTAACCAGTGGAGTCCCACAGGGCTCGGTGCTGGGACCAATGTTGTTCAATGTCTTCAACAATGACATTGAGGATGGCATTAAGGCAAAATGTGCCTATTCGCAGATGACACCAAGCTCTGTGGGAGAGTGGACACAGCTGAAGGGATGCAGGACCTACAGGAAGATCTGGAAAAGCTGGGGAGGTGGTCCAGGATCTGGCAGCTTGGCTTCAATGCCAAGAAATGCAAAGTTATGCATACTGGAGCCAAGAATCCCAGGACAGAGTATTACCTGAGTGGAGTCTAAGTATCTGCATCAGAGGAGGAGAAGGACCTGGGAGTTATGATCACTAGTGACCTGAAGCACTCCACACAGCACAAGAAAGCTGCAGCAAAGGCAAAGAAGATGCTGGGATGCATATCAAGGGGAATCAGTAGTAGGAGAGAGAAGGTCATACTGACCTTGTACAGATCACTGGTAAGGCCGCATCTAGAGTATGGCGTTCAGTACTGGTACCCACACCTCAAAAAGGACATTAACCTGCTGGAGAAGGTCCAGAGGAGGGCTACAAAGATGTTAGCCGGTCAGCAGGGTAAGGTATACGAGAAGAGGTTGAGGGCACTGAACATGTACTCCCTGAAAGACAGGAGAGAGAGAGGGGACATGATTGGGACCCTCAAGTACTTGAAAGGGATAAATAAGGTTGATAAAGAGAGTCTCTTTAAGCTGAGTGGCAACCATAAAACAAGGGGGCATAGTCTTAAGCTGGAGGGTGGGAGGCTTAGGAGGGAACTCAGGAAGAACTTCTTCACAGAGAGGGTGGTGGACACTTGGAATGCGCTGCGGAAGAGGTCATCTCGTTGAAGACAGTGAGCAGCTTTAAGAGTGGCTGGATAGGCAAAGGGGAAGGTAAGGATCATGAGTAGGGAGGATGGGGGAGGGAGGCAGGGACATTTGTTCAAGTTTGGACCCTGCAATACGAGTAGACTTAATAGACCAAATGACCTTCTTCTGCTGGCTTCTTCATATGTTTGTATATACTCATGTGCTTCAACTCCACTGCAGGGAGCAAACATTATGTGATGCCTTCAGTATCTGGCCACACCCTTCCAGACACCCTATATTCTCTCCTCCTCCATTAGCAAAATGTCAGCATAGCTCTCACAATGCAGCTGTAAAAAAGGTCACACAGCACATCCATAGGTATTTTACAGACATCAGGAAGTTAGTGCTGTATTTACTCACCGAAATGAGCAGATAGGCATTTTAACGTAACCCCATGCCATCAGAAATTAGTTGAAAAATTATAATATGTTCCTTTTTTGGTCTTTATTTTTACTATTTTGTAAACAAACCTGACAATCACTTCAGCTTTTGATTGCAACAAAAATAATTCAATGTGTAGTCACATCACAAAAGGTGCATAAAGTGTTAACTTGGACATCATTTTCTTTCTGAACTGGACTCAGGGTTGAATAGTAATTTAATTTCCACCAAGGGGAGGTAGAGCTGCCACAGGATTTCGACCTGGGGTGGAGTGCAGTAACGCTACAAAACAGGGGTTAAAAAAAAAGAGAGGTACTTGGATTTGGACATAGCTGCCCATCTCATTAGAAAGGGAGGATCTTCACAGTGTCTGTTAACTTGTTCATGAGCATGCCCATAGTACTGTATCCTTGTCGAGCCTGTAAAGGCAAACCACCATCTGCACTATGGGCAGCTTTTGAGACTTACAGAAAACAATATTGCTGGAGAGGTTGTGATAGGCAAGCCAGGGGCTGCACCTGAAGAGCAAAGACTCTGTGCTGGTGCGGGGACAGGGGTTTAGTCAGAGCTTTCAAGGAGCTGAAGTGGGTGTCTCTTCTTCAAGAAACAGTTCCAACCTCTCGAACATGATTTCACTGTCCTGAGAGGGGAAGTGGATTAGGTGGCAATTTTGTCTGACTTTAGCAACAGTATTCCTGGATAACCAAGCACATACCTCGGGTTTTGAGTCCATGTCCATGGGACATTCACATCTTTGATGGGCTTTGACTCATAAGTAGGCAGGAAGCAGGGGTGCCAAGTTTTGAAAAATGCTGTGGGTGCTCAGGGTAATTATCAAAGGCCGGGGGGTTGGGGGCAACCTAGGCCCCCAGAGCTACAGGATTTTTCATACTTTGTGGTGCATTTTGGGGGTTATTTTAATACATTTTAGAATGTATATGCACCACCACCTCTACTCTACTGCAGAGGATGTAAGAGTGCCTTTGTGGGCTCTTTGATGCCTGGCAAGATGCTAAGACCCATAGCAGGGTGCTCTGGAGATCTTTGATGCCTCCAGGTGTTGCAAGCATGCCGATTTAGATTTCAGGTAACAGTGCCACCACCCCATGAGATGTAAGTGTTCCTTGGAGCACTCCATACACTGTCTCGAGAAATTGTACCAGTTATTATGAAAGAAAACAATGCCTGTGCAAAATTTGGGCTATGAAGATTTTTCACACACCCTAGGTGTGTGATAATCTAATAGACCCCTCAAGCGAGGGTTTTTTGTGCTTATCACACACCTCAGAGGTGTGTGAAAATCCTCTTAACACACACCTGCACTACATACCTCTCAACTGTTATGAAAGTCACATAGCGCTATTGTTATTTCAGTCACATTTTTGAATTAAATTGATAAAACATTCCTAACACTAAACATTTGAGGCCCACAATTCTCAGAGATATTATTCTTTAAAATTAGAAAGCGATTCACATTCTGGCCATTTCCTCTGGATTTGGAAGGTCAGTGCTATGCATTTCAGTGATGAAACACTGAGAGGTATGCTGCATGGACATGTTTCTCTAAGTATTCCAAAGTGTAAAAACACACACACACACACACATAGACATACACACTTCATAGTGCAATGTCTCTTTTTTGTCCTGCCATGACACTCAAACTCTTGCCTCAAAAATTAGGGACAAAGCGTCAGAATCAGGGACACATTTTAAAATTTAGTAATATTTACTCAGAAAGCTGGTAGAATAAGGGGATTTGTGTAAGATGCATTTTCTGAAGAACAAGTTTGTAATTTTAATGTTTAACATTTTTTTGTGCTTACTATCCCCACAGTTCAGTCACAAAAACACAAATTTTATAAGGGACGGGAACATTTTGAGGCAAAAATCAGGGACATCCCTGAAAATAAGGGACAGTTGCGAGGTTATATTTTCAATGGATCAAAAAGAAGGGAAGCTGAATGGAGTCATTTCCAATTAGAAGAATATTTATCATCCCTGATCTTTCAGCGATGATCAGACGAGGAGCTTATATCCTAATACCATCTTCTCACAGAAGGGGAGGGTGTAGTGGCCCTGCTCCCTTGGGCTAAATAGGGCTAACCAACAGCAGAAGCTGCAACATATCAGACTAAATTAAGCCATCAAAAAGCAGCCTTGATTATTAACCCTACTGTTAGTACCAACGCATCAGTGGCACAAAAATGCATGTACCACACTTTAAAGAACCTGCACCTCTTTAATCAGATTATCTGTGGTGCTGCTCCCTAAGCATCTGAGTCAATGCTGTGGCAAACCATGATGTGTCTTTGACCACTAATGAGCTCTTCACAGCAGGGCCAGGTGACAGGGACTGAAACAGTGAACACAGAACTGGGGGTACAGGGCTTGGGTTCTGGGACCAGTGTTGAAATTACAGGGGGCTTGTCAGGGCTCGCCCCCCCCAGCTCTGAAGATAGCCCAGGTAGCTCATGATTCACTACCACTGACTTATAATAGGAATGGTGCTCAATTTACAGATATGGACCTCTGTGTCCCTCTCCCAGCTCCCAAAACTCAAAGTTTAATTCCAACATAGCTTGGGACTGGGCCCTGGAGATAGGGTTTGGGGACAGTGGGACCCAGTGCCAGTAAGTAGAGTAGGGCTGGGGAAAAGGGGACACGGGGCTATGGGTAGGGAGACACCTAGTCCGGGGGCAGCGAGGTAGAGGACACAGGGCTAGGAAATGGATATGCAGAAACTGGGACAAAAAGCAGAATTCTGAGGGCAAGGTACACAGAACTTGAGACAGAGCAAAAATCTGAGGGCAGGGTACACAGAACATGGGACAGAGAGCACAAATCTGATGGTAGGGTACACATAATGGGACAAGAGCACAATATAAGGGCAGGGTACACAGAACGTGGAACAAAGAGCACAAATCTGAGGGCAGAGTAGAGGGGACACAAGACTGGTGACAAGGGGACACATAACATTGGGGCTGGGGCACCAACAGTATCTGGATGAACAGGAGAGGACTCATACGCACAAGCACACAGTGTAAAATCTAATTGCAGTGTCTCTTTTTCTTGCATCCTGTTACAGTAACCAGATTACAAAACTTATTTCTATATTTTTATGTTAGTGCATATCCATTCACATTCAATCAAGCCAAGCAGAAATCAAAAACTGGGGAACTATTTACTCAGCTGTGGTGCATCTCTGCTGGCTTAATTTACTGTCTCCAAAACAGACCCCTTTTTTATTTTTGATGAGCTTATTCAGGCAGGAAGTTGAACAAAAATAAGAAATGAGTGATTCCTGAATCCTTCCTCTGCTGTGCAACATGTCTACTTTGCTCTCCTGTTTTCAAAACACACATTCACCATCCCTATTCCTAACAGAAACACTCGCCTACTCTCTCCCTGTGACCTGCTCTGTTGTGCAGATTTGTTTTTCCCTTTTAGTTTAGTTTCTATATTGTCCGTTCCAGATGAGAGCGAGACATAAAATGTTTCAAATTCTCACTGACCTTCTGCAGCGTGGGAGGGAAGGCTCACTCAAGTAGTGTACAGTAGCTGAGATTGTGAGACCGTAAATCGTAACCACGGCACGTCTCTGAGACTCCCAGGGACAGGATCATGTGATGCAGAACACTGAGACTTTTAAAGGAGTATACACACCCGAACATAGACGGCTCGCTGCCAGACTGAAGTGGAACGGGACAGCCAATGTGTTCACAGTTAAAGGAGCAGCAGTGCAAGAAGTACTGTAATGTAAAATACAGAAATGGGCCACTGCACTGCTGCTTTCAGCTGTTTTACGGTGGAATAGAATAAATTAAAATCGGACCACTCATATTCTCAGCTAATATGATGAACAGTCCGTTTTGCGGGTGCCCAGTTTAACTTTGTGGGTGCTCAAGCACCTGAGCACCCGTACTGTCGGTGCCCCTGGCAGGAAGTAAATTAATCTGATTGCATTTAAAACTATTTATAATGTAAAAAACAGCAGTCAGATCAATCAGACATCCCTGTGGATGCAGATGAAAAAGGCATTGTAACCCCAGATCTCAAAGTCTGTCTCACTAGTCATTCAAAACTCCACAACATAGTGCTGATTTTCCACTTTTTGCATTCATCATTCCATTTAGGACTGTAAGCAGCAATTAAATCTCATGCAAACTACAAGAACCACCTAACTCTGCAAATAGATAATTTAATCTTTATTACTTATGTAGCAGCATACAGCAATCTAGGATTGCAGCCTAATCTATACATCCCCCTAAATATTCAGATCTGATTGGCAGATAACTAACTGTTTACTGTAACTACATTACAGGAGAAGCAGGCATGGTCAACTTACTTCATGCCAATTTGCAGATCATGTATGCTACAATTCTTTGCAAAGAAAATTTCATTAATGCACCAGTTAGGGTAACTTAACACCACAGAAGTAGGGACATGTGGCATTAGGGTTTCTAGCCCTAACTCCCCACCCCTACCCTCACCCCCAAAACAGCAAAAGGAAAAAAACATCAGGGTTTTGGGTCTCCAGTGTCTTGGTGAATTAGTGGTGGGATCTTCCTTGGGGGTTGTCAACCTTAATGCTTAACCCATTATGTGAGCAAACAATGTCTCACGTTATCTTCTGTGGGCTCTGCATGAAGAAAGCTACAACAAATTGTGTTGGCAACATGCAGCAAGACACACTTCTCTACCTTTGAAGAGTGTATCACTATGAGGCAGTGGCATGGAGCTGCACCTTGTGCTTCAGATTGGAGGCTATGGGCTGGGGAGGAGGGGTGAGCACTAGGGTTGATAACCTCAAAGAAGACCCCACCTCTGATTCACCAGCCCTAATGTTTCCTTTTGCTGCTTTGGAGGTAGGGGTGGGGAGTTAGGGCTGGAAACCTCATTGACCTGTCCAGGGCTTTTGACCTGATTAATCATTCTCTTCTTTGTCAGAAGCTCAGTATTCTGGGGTTGTCTGACTCTGCAGTTGCTATCATTCATGATTTTCTGCAGAGTTGTTCGCAATATGTTTCTATTGATTCTATTTCTTCAATTGCCTGTCCTATTGTTTGTGGTGTACCCAAGGGGTCCATTCTTGGTCCCCTATTATTTTCTTTGTTTATTAATCAGGTTCCCTCAATATTTGACAGATGCAAGTGTCTATTATATGCTGATGATTTGATCTTGTATTGTCAGGGCCAATCTGTTGAACATATAAATTCTACTTTGCAAGTGGAATTTTGAAGATTATGTGTTTGGATGTCTTCAAATATGATGGTCTTGAATACTAGAAAGACTAAAGTTATGATGTTTGGTAGCTCTGTTCAGCTTAGTGATGATGTTCACTTGGTTATCCATGATGCTCAAGGTAATTTACTTGATCAGGTTTCCGAGTTTAAGTACCTGGGCGTCATACTTGATCCCTCCCTAACTTTTCTTTCTCAAGTAAAATCAGTAAAAAGGAAAATCCATTGCAAATTGGGTCAGCTCTATAAATTTAAGTCATATTTGTCTTTTGAGTCTCATAGAATATTAGCTACTGGGGTCCTTATGCCTCACTTGGACTATGTTTCTCCCTTATATAATAAATTGGGTGTAAGGGAGAGGCAGATTCTGTGTGTTACTTATAATAACATCTGCTGTTTTGTTTTGGATGTTCCAGTTATGATCCACCATTGTTTATTGTATTCTTCATTGGGCTGGTTTTCTCCCCAGTTTAAATATATGTTTGCTTTAGGCAATATGGTTTATCAGGCTATCTATGCTGAGGGTTTGTCTCCTTTACCTGATTTGGTCTCGGTTCGCAATGTTCAAGCTAATTTAAGATCAACTTAGGGAATTGTGTTAGCAGCCCAACCTGTTAAAAATAACTATGGTCTTCACTCATTTGAATGTCAGGCACCTAGCATGTGGAATGGCTTACCTCTTTCCTTAAGATTAGCTAATTCCTGTTCAGTCTTTAAATCTAGACAAACAGTATTTAACATTGTCAGTCTGTATTTGTTATGATTGATGTTGCTGATTGATGTGTTATTTATTGTAATTTTTGTACTTTGTCTTATTGTTATATGTTAATTTGTCTGGGTTAGACCTGAAAAAGGGATTTGGCCCAGTGTCTCTACCCAGTTAACAAATGAAATGAAATGAAACCCTAATGCCACATTTCCCTACTTTTGTGGTGTTAAGTTACCCTAACTTGTGCATTAATGAAGTTTTGTTCAAATAATTTCCTTTCTTTTTGAAACTGTAGAATCATATCCTCATTCACACAGGTCCCAAACAGATGCTAATGTACACAGCCACCTAGGCCATGCACCAAGGGAAAACTCCATCCACCTACAGAAGTGAAAGGCCCTGCTGACACTGCCCTTCTATGCAGCGTCGGATGTCAAAAATTACCCAAGTTATGAACATATGTAGGAAAACATCAATGTACCTCCATCACTGTGTTGTTTTTTAATATTTTGACACCAGATTTTCAACATAGCCTTGATACGAACCCACCTCAAGAACCCGGTAGGTGAAAATTTTCAAATCTTGGCTGAAATGTCATTCCACAGCACAGGTGCAAAAACACATTTCAGCCAGGTTTTGAAAAATGACAGGTGTCATGTTCATGAGGTGATGTGAAAAAAATTGCTATATTGAAAATTTGGGATGAAAATGTTTAAAATTACCAAAGTTATGACAGTGCATTGTAAACTTTCAACATATGCTCATAACTTTGTTGTTTTGTAATATTTTTACCCCAAATTTTCAAATTAGCCTTGTTATGACCCAACATAAGGAACAGGGGTGGGGAAAGTTTTCAAAACCTGCCCAAGAGGTGATTTTGCACAGCGACAACATAATTCTGTGCCACAGGTGCAAAAGCACACTTTGGCCAGAATTCTAAAAATGACAGTTGCCACGTTCATGAGGTGATGTGAAAAAATGCCTATGTCAAAAATATGGGGTCAGAATATTTAAAATCACCAAAATAATGAGTATGCATTGCAAAATTTTAATGCATGCTTACAACTTTGCCATTTTTAAATATTTTGACCCCAAATTTTCAACATAGCTTTCTTATGACCCCGTCTCGTGAACAAGAGTAGTGAAAGTTTTCAAATCCTGCCTGAAAGATAATTTCACCAAGTGACAGAAACCACACCTTTCAGGCCTGTTCTGCATAATTCCACAGCCACTGGTCATAAGGTGGGCTCCCAAAAAAAGCCATGTTGAAAATGTGGGCTCAAAATATGCAAAAATGGCAAAGTTATGCATCAAAGATGAAAACTCCACTGAAATACACTGAACCACACTTACCTTACTTTATCATATTGCAGTTGCCAGTTACAGCAGCAACAGGATTTTTGCCGTGAGTCATGTTCAGATGAATGAGGATGCGTGGGGGAGGGTGCTGAGTGGGAGGTCAGAGTGGCTGGGCCAGAACAGCAAGGGATCACTTTCTTTTTTGTAGATTTAACAAAAAAAAATCACCAGTGGACAGTTTTCTTTATTTCCAGTGAACGTGGTTAAAGTCTGACACTAGGATTAGGCAACCTAGTGTCAGAGCAACCAGGAGGAGACGGGGAATCCAAAGAAGTAGCACCAGGGGCGGGCACCCTGGTTTGCGTACATATATTATTAAAAAAATATATTAAGACTGGGAAGGCCAGGCAGAACACCTGGAGAGGAAATGGGGAGAAAGAAGCGATACTGGGAGTGGGCACTCCGGTCTGCTTAATAAAACAAAAAACAGATAGATAGATATTTTTATTTACTGAAGTTTTAGAATTACAACCTTTGAGTCAGAGACTCTTTTACAAAGGCCCCATGTCAGATGTTTCACAGAAAATACAATGCTGCAAAAGACAAAATACATAGTGCAATAATAACTTACAAAATATACAATGTAGAAATAAGCTGACTAGTCTTACAGTGCAAACTACAAGTAAGAAGTAGGGCAGCCAGGCAGGGGAAGGGTTGGTTAGACAAGAAATAAGAGCAGGGGAGAAAAGAGAAGAGAGGGGGCAGAGGAAAAATAGATAGGGGTGGGGAGAAGGGGGGAAATAGTACTTATGGCAGTCAAAAGTGACATTGTCAAAAAGTCTGAGGATCATGGTAGGGGGTGAGGAGTGGAGGGAGCAGAAATTGGAAGGGTTAGTGACAGTTGCAGCAGCAAGATGCAAGGAGATGCTGCCGGAGTTGGTGTTTGAAAGGGCCTAATTTTTTTTTTACAGAGGAAACCTTGGAGGGAATGCCATTCAGCTAGAGAGAAGCCCTGTACATGAAAGCCCTCTGTCCCATGGAAGTTCTACAAAATAAGATAAGGAAGGTGGCCTTTGAGGAGCTTTGGGTAGCCCGCATAATTGGGGCAGGAGTTAGAAAATGTTGGGCAGTAGGAGGAGAGAGACCTGAGGCTATCTTTTTGACTAACAGGCTGGTCTGGTAATGAAGCCTGCCATCGAAGTTTAGCCATTTAGCTTGTTTGTACAGGTTGCAGGTGTGTGTGAAATGATCACAACCAACCACAAGCCAATACACTTTGTTCAAGGTGACCCAGATTCTGCTTAAAGCAGTATCTGCAGCCAAACCATAGATGGCAATCCCATAGTCAATTATGGATAAGACCAAACTGGTGTAACAGCCAGACAAAGGCCATTAGCTGGCAAGCATGACCTGTGTCTGAAAAGAAGGCCAATCTTGGTGTTAACAACCTTACAGACCAAGTTTATGTGCTCATGGAAAGAGAGTGTGGAGGTGAGATATTTGAAGCTATGTACTTGTTCCAGGGATTCGTGCTGACAGTTGAGGATGTGTAGAGGAGAGCCTCTATATTTGTTCTGTGGGTTGGCAAACACCATCACTTTAGATTTCTTGTAATTTAAAATAAGTTTGTGATGGGAGACACATGATTCAGCTTCTGAAAAGAATCTTTGAAGATCACTTTGTAATGGGGTGGGGTCAAGGTGGCTACAAAAAAATTACGCTATTGTCCACGTACAGTAACATCTGCCCGGAGCAGGCAAGGGGGAGAGTGTTCAGGAAAAGACTAAATAAGAGCGGGCCAAGAATTGAGCCCTGGAGGACCCCAGAGTGAACTGGTAGACTGGAGGAGAAAGTGACATTGATTTTCACCCGCTGAGATCTTCCACTAAGGTAGTTGGCAAACCAGAAGATGGCATCCTGTGAGAGACCCAAGTACTTAAGACAGTCAATGAGGAGAGTGTGTGATTGACCGTATCATAGGCTTTCATTAGGTCTATGTACACAGACCCAACTAAGTGTCCATGGTCAAGGGCTTTATGGATGAAATCCAAATATTCCAGGAGGGCAGTGGTTGTTCTGTGGCTCATCCTAAACCCATGTTGCTGACTACATAGGAGGCTGTATTTTGAGAGGTAGTTGGAGAGTTGATCGGATACTATCCTTTCAAGGGCTTTGGAGATGGGGGGGAGGATGGAGATAGGGCGATAGTTGCTATGGAAGGTTCTGTCACCACTCTTAAGTATAGGTATAACCACAGCAGCCTTCCATTGTATGGGGAATTGGCCTGGACAGAGGGAGAGATTAAGAATTTTGGTTAGTGGGGATAGTACAGCATCAAGGGCCAGTGGTAGAAGCTTCAAGTCCAGGGAATCCCCACTAAATCTGGATTTACCCAAGACCTTGGTAAGATAGGATTTAGCTTCATGAGGGCAGACTGTCCAGAAGCAGAAGGGAGGAATACCTGTGGGAGGGGAGATGGGGGGAACTGGAGGTGGCATTGAAAAAATCTGGGGGGAGAGCCCCACTAAGGTCAGAGAATTCTGTATTGAGACTATTCGCAATGAGCAGCAGGTCCTGTGTGATGACACCATTGATTTTCAGCAACGGGGGGGGGATGAGTTGGGTTTACCAGTCAGTTCTTTTATGTTGTCCCAGAACTTCCTCCCTGAACCCCAAGAGGACAAGAGACTTGTTTGGAAGTGAGCAGCCTTTGTGCGGTGAATTTCCCAGGTACAAGTATTTTTGGCAGCCCTATAGCATTGCATGTCAGCCGGGAGGCCAGTTGCCAGGGCTATGTGCTAGAGGTTGTCTTGGGTGTGCAATAGGTCAAGGAGAGCTAGTGTAGCCCAAGGGGTTTCTGGACCTTTCATTATACGCTTGGAGTATGGGCGAATATGTAACAGGCAGAGTTGAAAGTGGAGATGAAAAAAGCTAGGGCACTATCTACATTTGAGGCAGAGTCTGGGGGAACCAGTCACAGTTAAGGAGGTAAGCTTTGAATTGCCTCAGTGAACCTTTTTTAAGGGTGCGCTGATGAGAAAATCTTTGTAAAATACATAAAATGATGTCACTTTAAAACTATAACACCTGGACCTAGCTAAACAAGATCTGTTTACCTAGATCCTGGTGTTTGTTTAAAAAAATTGCCAGAAATACCTTTAGATAGATAGACAGACAGACAGACAGAACAAAGGATCAGCAGCTCACTCCTCTCAGTTCAGCAGGACTCCAGATGTGGGTGCAGAAGTCAACAAAAGTTCCACTGTTCTCATAGAGAAAATGCGGGGGAATGCGGGCCAATGGCTCCTCTCGCTAAGCTAGGGACCCTGGATTTTGGGGTGCCCAGTAAAGGTATTTCTGGCAATTTTATTTAAAAAAAACACCAGTATCTAGCTCGGTTCAGGTGTTAGTATTTTAAAATGATATCATTTTATGTATTTTACATGTTTTTTATATCGAGGAGAAAAGAAACAAGATGGCGGCTCTCACAGTGCAAAAATACATCTCGTGGTGTGAGAAGCAAATGCTGAGAAACCAAAACCGGTGTTACAACACAGAATTTTTGGTTTCATATCAGAACGTTATCCCAAGAACCGTGCTGAGCATGCTCAGAACAGAAAACCACACCATTTTAAAGCCTTATAACTCTGGAAGCATTTAATATTTTTTCACGAAACCTTTCAAAGGCGCTACCTTAGGACATCACACCTGTACCCAGAAAGTTTGGGAAACAAATTCCATTCCATGTAGGCTGTAGTGGGTGAGAGCAAAAAAAAATCCCATGTTAAGTAAAGGAAAAAAATTAGATGTCTGCAAGAAAATGACATATCTGGATCTCAGAAACCACGCAAGCTGTTGTCACAAAACTTTCCACAGATTTCAAACTTGTCTCTTAGACAAAACATGCAAAATTTCAGCTAATTTCATCAAACGCTGCCAACACTATTAAAATGCAAAATTAGTGGTTTAACACCGAACACTCTACTCAGCCATAACTATAGGGGTGCTACTGTGCCCCTATAATAAAGTATAGCCATAACTGTCTAAAAGCATGTTTGTTTGTTTGTTTCTGAAACAGGTAGCAGACTTAGTCAAAATAGTTCCATTGAAAATGTAATAAAATAAAGGATAACTCATTTTTTTGTCTTACCTTTAACTTGGAAGCTTCTTAAAACTGTTCATTGCCAGAAATATGACAGTTTTCTTTTTTTTGGGGGATGGATGTTCACATACCTGCCGGAGTAACAATGTTTGTTCTCCAGAACGTTGGCTACCTGAGGCATTGATTTTTGTGAATGACAGAGTTCAGTACTCACTGCAAGCCCATTGGTTGACAAGGTCCACCAATGGGCTTTCAGTGGTACAGTAGCTGTCATTCCCAGACAGCTCTGTCGGCGGGCAGCCATGGCAGGATGTGGGTGGGTTGTGCTGCCTGCCGACCATCTGGGTCTGCAGGGATGGGAGAGCAGGGTGGGAAGAGGATGCCTGAGTGGGTGGGGGGCAGGGGTGTCTTCTGGAGCACCGTCAGTGGCGCATGCTGGTCGGGTGGGGGGTTCATTGTATGACTGTCTACCGCCACAGTGTGTGGCATGGAATTGGGGAGTGGGCAGGGTGGGGGATTCTTAGGACACTATACTACCGTTGCTGTGTGCGGCATGGATACGTAGCCTCAGGCGGAGTGGGGAGATTCCTTGGACACTATACTACCACCGCAGTGTGCAGCATGGCTATGACAACTCAGCCAGGAGTGGGGGGTGATAATACCCTGACAGGGGTGCTTGGTTTGTGGCTGTCCAGCCGAACATGCAGGGCACCCGGCGCATTCTGCCAGGCGCATCCCTGCACGGCACATGCAAATGGAGCCATAATGACATACAAATGGCCCCATTGTGCCTTGCATACATAATGGCCCCATTTGCATGTCCGTGGATGTGAATGGCATTTCTCAGCGCATGCGCTACCCCATTGGATTCCCAGCCTGACCAGAGGGTTGCGCTGGCACACCCAGGGCTTGGCGTAACTGTGGTATTCACAGAGAGGATGCACTGGGAGCATCCCCCAGCACATCTTCCGTGAATACCACAGTTTGTGCTCAGCGCATCTCATTTGTGCCGGGGCATTCGAGATGCACCGAGCGCAAGTCATTTGTGAATCCTCCCTTGAGTGTTCAAAAATAACAGAGAATACTAACGAAAAGCTGGTCCAAGTCAGATTAAAAGGAGCAAAGATTACCTTTACCTTTACTCCTTTTACTATTTCAGCTACAAAAAAAGCAGTAAAGCAGCCTCTAAAGAGGGAAAAAGGGTATACAAGTCTGGAGATAAGGGGCAATCTAAAATTCAATTAAAAAGCATAGGTCAAAGTTATCACCAATAACATGCTTTGCTGCTTTAAGATGGATTTATTATTGACTTGAAAATAGATACTGTACTTTTGATTTGCACAATATGAAATTTGATAGGTATAAAAATATTGTGAATTAGATAAATGAATTCTTCCAATTTAGTGCTTAAATAGTGACTAAATTTGATAAATTAGTATTCTACAGCCTGGTTTACACAGAATATTATATATAATGACTAAGGTTTTTTTTTGTTTTTTTTTTTTTGTTACAAAAGTCTTTTTTGAATAAAAATTCCTCATCTATTCTGTAGTAGTGCAAGACACAAAACATTGATACTGTTCTGCCTGAAATGTGGAAGTTATGAATAAATTCCCAAGATAAACTGATGAAGCTGAGTTGTGTTCAGTCCTTTTTATGTTTTCTTGCATGCATGTGCAAGAAACATAGTGCCACCATACCAGTCTTCGTAGGTGTGGCACCCCAGCATCCAATGCCCTGATCTTTTTTGCAGATGCGGTCGCACCACGCCAGTGATTGTCTGTGCTGTCTATGACAGCATTTCAGATGCAGTGGCTTACAGTTGAAAGAGAAAGACCGCTACAATCAGTGGTGGTAACGTATTGGCAATTTGCATACTGCCATGTGTCAGCAGTATGCAAATTGCATATAGTCACCACTGCTGATTGCAGCTATCAAACTGTACACCTCTGCATCTCCCACCACCCATTTCTTGTGTGCCGAGGGGGTGCCCAGTCTCCTTCAGCTCATGTGCACTCCCCCCCCAAGCAGACTGTATGTCCGATGGGGGTGCCCAATCCCCATCAGCTCCAGTGCCCCCCCCAAAAAACAAACTTCCAGGTGCCACGCTGGGAGCTCACCCTAGTGTGGCAAAGTCCAGTGTCCTCATGTGCTTCCCCCGAATAGCCAGCAGGGGTGCCCCAATCCCCGTTGGCTCCTATTCCCAAACAAACTTCCACATGCCGCATGTGACCACTAGCGTGGCAAATGTCCCGCGCCCTCATGTGCTCCACCCACACACTGTATGGCCAAAGGGAGTGAAAAATCCCCATTGACTCCACTGCCCCAAAACAAACTCCAGGTGCCATGCTGGGAGCCCACTCCAGTGTGGCAAAAGTCCTGCATCGTCTTTGTTAAAAAAATACCCTGTAACAAAAGAAAATAGTCCTCATTGACTCTCTCACCCCCTCACCCAACCCGCACCCACCCTTCGTGCCCCACCTCCCCACACCCCTCACCCCATACTTACCTCCGGATGCCAGCTGGACGATCTTCGGTGGACCGGGAACATGTCTGCACTCTTCAAAGCCGACTGCAAACTGAAGAAATGCCGTTAAGCTGTACAATGACATAAATAGGGTTTTTTCAACTTTGGTGCATATCTTGGTCATTTTTTTGAATTTTTGCACTAAATTTTCAACATGGGGTTCTTGGGGCCCATCTCATGAATTCAGTGATTGCCATCTGGTTATTTGGTCCTGAAAGGTGATTTTGCAGTGACTGCATGGAATCACCTTTCAGGACCGATTAAGGAAACAACAGTATCACAGTTCATGAGGTAGGCCCCCAAAAACCCTATGTTGAAGATTTTATGAAAAAATTCCCAAAAATGACTGTTTTATGAGCATGCATTAAGCAGTTCCTACGCACGCTCGTAATTTTGAGAATTTTTAATATTTTCACTCCAGATTTTCAACATTGGCATTTTTTCACACCTCCTTAGGAACGTACTGTAGCTGTAATTTTTCATATCCTAGCCAAAATGTGTTTTCGCACTTCCTGCGCAGAATAGCACAGTCACTGTGAGAAATCAATGTTCAGGACAGATTAAGAAAATCACAGTGACACTGTTCATGAGCACAGGTTCTAAAATGAAAATTTGGTGACAAAAGTCCATAAAATGACTGTATTATGAGTGTGCATTGCACAGTTTCTACACACCCTCGTAGCTTCACGAATTTGTAATATTTTCACTCCAGATTTTCAACATTGGCATTTTTTCACACCTCCTTATGAACAGTATAACTGTCATTTTTCACATCCTGGTTGAAATGTGTGTTCATACTTCTGGTGCAGAATAGCGCGGTTACTGTGGGAAATCCGTGTTCAGGACAGGTTAAGAAAATCACAGTAACACTGTTCATGAGTGGAGGTCCCAAAATGCCTATATTGAAAATCTGGTACAAAAAATCCCCAAAATAATTGCATTATGGGTGTGTGTTGCGCAGTTTCTATGCACGCTCGTGACTTCACCAGTTTTTTTTATATTTTCACTCCAGATTTTCAGCATTACCATTTTTTACACCTCCTCATGAACAGTACAGCTCTCATTTTTCATGTTGTGTTCAAAATGTATTTTCGCACCTGTGGCGCAAAATGGCGCAGTCACAGTGCAAAATCACCTTTCGGGCTAACAAATTGATAGTGTCACTGTTCATGCAGTGGGATCACAAAAATCCCATGTTTAAAACTTGGAGTTAAAATATCAAGAAATGCCCAGGACATTAGGATTTCCGACCATAATGCCCTACCCTGTAGGGACTGACAGGCATCAGGGGTGTGACTTGGTATTGTCGACAGTAATACTCACACCATTCCACCCCCACCCCCACCCTGCAGCCTGTGACAGGCATCGAGGTGTACCTTGGACTCTTTGGCCCCAGAGTTCACCCCATTCTCCTATGCTGCACCCATTTCAGCATATTTCCTTATGGAATGAGGCGAGTGTAAAGCCCCAACACCCCAAGGCACACCTCTACACTTGTCAGTGTCTGCAGGGTAAGGTGAGGTGAAATGTCATGACCGTTATGGGCGATGATCCAAAGGCACACCCCAATGCCTGTCCATCTCTGCAGGGTGGGGTGGAGTTGGCGTCAGTTCAATACATCACTGCCATTTCTATAATGCATTTGTCTAACTCCTGCACTTCCACTGCTAATGCCAGCAAGTAAACATTCGGCATTGACACATGCTTGTTCTTTTTTGTGTTGCCCAGTCCCAAGAATCTCTCTCCTTGTTCTCATTTTGTTTTCTACACAGGACCAGCTGCCCCAGGCCTCTGCAATTTTTCTGAAGTGTCTCATATTTTATTATTTCCATATTTTCAAAACCACTTTTCCACATGTGGTTACGGAACACCTGAGAGACAGTAAGGGGTTAGAGTATGGTATCATCTACAGTTTGTTGATAGATTTTTTATTTTGCCCTTTCCCTAGACCCTTCAATACCCCACTCCATGGTCCTCTCATTGCCCACCTGACTCACCTCGTGCTAAAGCTTGCAATCTCCTGCACTTTAGGGTACCCCAACTTTTCCAGTACTGGAGAAACCCTTCTCCAGAGGGCTCCCACCCTGTCCTGGCCAGATGAAGGGAGGAGCAAGTACCTTCTCGGGGAGGAGACAGCTGGGGAGTCACAGCAGTATGCTGAAGGGCCTGGTGGTATGGGTGAGAGACAGGAAGACTGTCATCTGACATCTCGGATGGAGGGTGCCGTTTTCTCTGTTCATCTATTTCCTCCTCCTCCTCCTCCCCCCTCAGATAGTTGCAAACAAATTCGGGGGGGGGGTTCTTTCAAAGTGTCTAACTTTGATGCAGACAAAAAAAAAACACCAAAATAGAGGGCACTCCAAAGCAGAGCAGAAATAAGTACAGTCTCATAGGCATATCACTGCCACAAAATATTTTATTTTAAATGTATCCCAAGTGAGACTCAATCAGTGGCACTTACAGAATTATTGGCGAAAGCCCACTGAACTTCAACAGCTTCATGCCACTCTGACCCTTCCTCAGGGAGCCATTCTTCCTTCCACCTCCCACATGAGTCAACACCACATCAGTGTCCTGGGGGAGTCAGCCAAGGCATAACCACCACAATGCCACCTTCAGAGGCCACACTTCAAGCAGTGTGCCACTCCAGCCTCCCCAGAGAAGGAGAACCTCCTGTCATCATGGGCTCAGTGTGCAAACTTCGGTTGCCAGCATGCCGAGTGGATACCCCACTGCTCAGCAGAAAGCAGCCAGCTAGTTAAAGGGGAACAGTCAGCACTAAGAGCCCCACACCAAAGGGTGGAGTTGTTCCCAGTTTGCACTTTGTGTGCAAAGATATTTTTTTATTTAAACTTGTTTATTGAGGTTTGAAGCATCAGTATATTTTAAGAACACGAATATCACACATAAGCTTATGCAGGGACTAAAAGGCATTGTAGTATTGCATAACACTAATTTTGCTTACTTCCAGGCTGACATTTTCTATAACAGCAAATCCCAGAATCCTCTGCAGATGACATCAGAGGAGGGCTACAGCAGTGGGAGATTCAACAGCCTGCTGTGCAAGCTGTAAGGATTAACCCACGACAGAACGTGTGGCTACTTGAGAATTAATCCATGCCTGGGGGGAGCTGGACCACGAGACTGCAGACCGAGTGGTTCCAACCACCCAGGCATGAATTAATTCGCAAGTAGACCCACGCTCTGGAGTGGATTAATTCACTTGTAATGTGGGGAAGAGAAAGGGTTCGGCTCCCTTGCCACTATGTGTGCTTCCCAATGTTACGAATTAGTAATGGGAATTCAACCGTTATGAGAAACACGACTGCGTTAGGAGAAATGAACAGCACTGCACAGGATGATCAGTGGTGGACTCTGCTTCTGTAGTTTGCACTTACTGATCTGCAGCTCTTTGAGTGTGGGAGACTGGCAGAAGTGTTTCTTTCTATTTGGTGAGTGCTGGTCACTATAGCCCCTGCTTTTGATTGCCTGCGTCTGCAAGGTAGCACTGCTTGGCTGCATTGCAGCACTGTATTGTCTACTCCCAGAATTCTTCTCCTGGCTGGGATTCATCTACAGATTCATATTCACAAACGTCTGCCCGCTGTTGCAGTGTACATTTTTTTTGCAGAGTTCACTGGTTTCCATTTCAGAGAACTGTGTCTCTATCCAGTTGTTTACTGACAATGGTCCGCGGGGGATCACAGGAGAAACAGGAGCCAGTAAAACTAACATGGGTACTTGGAACAAAACAAGAGTGATTGCTGGGAGGGTGACAGAATAAAGGACACAGTCATACACAGCAGATCTAATGTGTATGAAACAACCAATTCAAAGTTTGCAAAACGGACATTGTGACATGGGGAACAGAAAGTGACAGTGGCTACTGTAGGTACTGCACCATGTATTAATTCAGAATTAATCCATGGTCACCTGATGCAATTTCACCAGTCATGTGCAACCCTTTCTCTTCCCCATGTCACAAGGAGAGTTTATACACTGTGAACAGATGTTTACTGGTCCCACTGTTCTCTTGGAGCTAAGTACAGTCCTCTGTGACTGTGGGTAGCCCAGGGAGGATGGGGGACCAGCAACCAAATGATCAGAGCTTATAAAAAGTATATGCACTGCAGGCTATTGAATCTCTCACTGCTGCAGATCTCCACCGATGTCATCTGTAGGAAATTCTGGGATTTGTAGTAACAGAAAATGTCAGCCTGGAAGTAAGCAAAGTTAGTATAATACAACCTATTATACTACAATAAACAGTAAGTAAAAAAAATGTTTTTGCGCACAGATTGCAAATTGGGATAAGCCCCACACTTGGTTGTGGAGCTCTTAGTGCTGATTGTACCCCTTTAAAGTACATTTAAAACAGAAATGTTTGTCAGTGCACAGTATAAGTTGCCTTCAGTTATGTTCCCAAACAGTTTGATTTGCTGCATTTTCTTTGTTCATGTTTTGCAGCTATTCAGACACTCTCTACTCTGAAAGTTCTATCCCTGTCTCATAACAAGATCACTGCAGTGGAACCCCGTGGCTTTGCAGGCTGTGACTCCCTGACCATGTTGTTCCTGCAGCATAACCAGATAACTAATATGGCAGCAAATGGGCTTGATGATCTTAATCATCTGAAGGTAAGTAGAATGCTGCTAGAGCACAGACAGTCTGCACAGATTTAGGTTCTGTTCTCCTTGGGGGTGGGAGCCTATGGAACTTGCTAAAAGCAGAAATAGTGGATGTAAAAAGGTTACATATCCTCAAGGTACTGTATTGTCTGAATAAATTTCTGCCTACAAAAGGAATCAGAGGGCATCCTGAGTAGTAGAGTGGGTGGAGAATCTTGGTGAAACTGCATCAGGTGACTATGGATTAATTCTGAATTAATCCATGGTTGCTCCTGAATTAATTCATGGTGCAGTACCTACAGTAGCCACTGTCACTCTCTGTTTCCCATGTCACAATGTCCGTTTTGCAAATTCTGAATTGGTTGTTTCGTACACATTATATCTGCTGTGTATGACTGTGTCCTTTATTCTGTCACCCTCCCAGCGATCATTCTTGTTTTGTTCCCAGTACCCATGTTAGTTTTACTGGCTCCCGTTTCCATACCTCTCAACCTCTTGCCTCTTAAATCACGGACAAGGCTTAAAAAAATCAGGGACAAAGACCCCAAATCAGGGACACATCTTAAAAATTGGTACTATTCACTCAGAAAGCTGATAAAATAAAGGGATATGTATTAAGATGCATTTTCTGAAAAAGAACAAGTCTATAACTTTAATGTTTGACATTATTTTGTGATTTTAGTCCCACGGTTCTGTCACAAAAACACAAATTTTATGAGGGACAGAAGAACATTTTGAGGCAAAATCAGGGACATCCCTGAAAATCAGGGACAGTTGAGAGGTATGCCCATTTCTCCTGTGAGTCCCCCGTGGACCATTGTCACTGTTCCCTGGCACAAGTGTTATGTTTAGTGCCTTCCCACCCGACGGAATTCTGACAACCTAGCATGTCATGCTAGATAAAAGTAGCAGACATGATAGTAATATAGTAGGAGCTACATGGGTAGCAGACTAAACTAAGGTCAAGAATGGCAAAGAAAAATCTATAAGTCAGCTTTAATGTGTGGGAAACTGTGTCAGTAAACAACTGGATAGAGACACAGTTCTCCAAAATGGAAACCAATGAAGGCTGCAAAAAAAGTGCACTGCAACAGCAGGTGGACATCCGTGAATATGAGTCTGTAGATGAATCCCAGCCAGGAGAAGAATTTTGGGAGTAGAGAATACAGCGCAGCAATGCAGCCAAGCAGTGCTACCTTGCCTACAGAGGCAATCACAAGCAGGGGCTATAGTGACCAGCACTCCCCAAATAGAAAGAGACACTTACGTCAGTCTCGCACACTCAAGGAGCTGCAGATCAGTAAGTGCAAACTACAGAAGCAGAGTCCACCACCAATCATCCTGCACAATGCTGTTTGTTTCTCCTAACGCAGTCATGTTTCTCACAAAGGTTGAATTCCCATTACTAACTTGTAACATGGGGAAGTACACATAGCGGCAAGGGAGCCAAAGCCTTTCTCTTCCCCAAGTTACAAGTGAATTAACCCACTCCAGCGTGTGGGTCTATTTGTGAATTAATCCATGCCTGGGTGATTGGAACCACTAGCCCTGCGGCCTCGTGGTCCAACCCCCTCCCAGGCATGAATTAATTCTCAAGTAGACCCACGCTGTGTCGTGAGTTAATCCTTACACACATGCACACTATATATATATATATATATATATATATATATATATATATATACACACGTAAAAAAAAATATATATATATATATAGCTGTACAAATTTAAACAGCATACTGACTGATAGCAGCAGTATTTGTCAGTTGGCAAAACATTTCATCATATTGTTTTTTTAGTAAAAATGTATTTCTGACATCCTAAGTTTCATTTTTAGTAGACTTTTAGTTTCCTCAGATATTTTTGAAACAGTTTTTAGAGCTAATTTTGTCATTAATTACTCATGCCATTAAAGACGGCCGCCACTCGCCATTTAAAATAACCCCTCCACTGAGGCTGCCTGTTGAATGCACATGCTAGATTCATACTGTAGCTGTATTAGGATGGTGCTTCCACATGTTGCTGATGGCAGACAGCACAGCACTGTACCAAAAGATTTAATTTTTTCATGGCAGTCGTGGCACAGGAGTGGTAATTTTTAAAAACTTCACAATCCCATACTGTCATACATTATTGCTGAAGAAAATTATTTGGTTACTAACAAACACTGTGAGAAGTCTGGGTAGCAGAACTGATATACCTGGAGTCTTTTCTGACCTTAAATTACATAGTTAGATTGAGGGACTGTATCGTGAATGATTCCTTAATTGTTCTATTTCAAAGGGGTTGAAGAATCAAGCTTTTTTTAATGTTTCAATCAATCAATCTTTATTTATTTAAGACGCCTTTACAAATGACTTAAAACAATAAATATTTAAGACAGGATTTAAACAAGATTAAGATTAAATAATTAAGAGTCATTAAAAGCTTTGTTAAAAAGGTAGGTTTTCAAAGCTATTTTAAAGCTCTGGACAGTGGGGCAATTTTGTACCTGACGAGGTAGAGAATTCCACAGGGTCGGGGCCATAAAACAAAAAGATCTTGCCCCTGAAGTTTTTAAGCAAACCCTGTGAATCTCTAGCAATCCCTCGTCAGTGGATCAGAGCGGGCAGGGGGGGACAGTAGGGACGCAGGAGATCTTTCAGGTAAACAAGTCCCTGATCATGTAGGGCCTTATAGGTCAGCAAACCGACCTTGAAGGTGATTCGCCAACAAACTGGCAGCCAGTGCAGTCCGCGGAGCACAGGCGTTATATGACTGGAGCTAGAAGAACCAGTCAAAAGCCTGGCTGCTGCATTCTGCACAAGCTGCAGGCGGCGAAGTTCAACCCCCGTAAGCCCTAGGTATAGGGCATTGCAATAGTCCAGGCGGGAGGTAACTAAGGCATGGACCAAAGTTGGAAGATCCTCTGGAGGGACCAGGTGCTTCACCCTGGCGATGTTTCTCAGATGATAAAAAGAGGTTTTGATAACTGCTGACACCTGAGACTTAAAGGTCAGACAATCATCAAATACAACACACAGGTTCCGCACCCGGTCTGAGATAGTCAGCTGGACACCCGCAAGCCATATACCCGAGGGTGATCCAGCTAACAAACCCACCTCACAGTGACCCTGGTCCACAACCAACACCTCAGTTTTTTCAGGGTTCAACCGCAGCCAACTCACATTCATCCAGTCTTGGATTTCGGCAAGACAGTTGTTAAAGACCGAAAAGGCAATATCCTGGCCGGGCACAAAGGGCATGTACAGCTGGGTATCATCTGCATAGCAATGAAAACCCAAGCCATACCACCTAATAATCACCCCTAATGGCAGCATGTACACTGCAAACAACATGGGTGCCAAAATGGAACCCTGCGGTACCCCACAGGATAGGGAGACTGATGCCAAGGAAAAAATTCCTGACACCACCCTCTGAGTCCTACCCTCAAGGTACAATCAAAACCACCCTAGGACTGTACCAGACAGTCCACAGATAGATCACAAATGCTCCAATAGCTAACCATGGTCCACAGTGTCTAATGCTGCAGAGAGATCAAGAAGGACCAAGATGGAACAGGTTCTTTGATCTCTCGCTATCAGGAGGTCATTTAGTACCCGTACAAGTGCTGTCTTGGTACTATGCCTTTTCCTAAATCCAGACTGGAGAGAATCATAGACATTGTTGTTGGTCAGATGATCATCCAACTGTGATGCGACCACCTTCTCAATAACTTTACCCACAAAGGGTAAGTTAGAGACAGGCCTGTAATTAGCCAGACAGTCCGGGTCCAAGGAAGACTTCTTAAGAAGGGGCTTAACCACAGCCTCCTTAAGATGATCTGGAAAAATCCCCTCTCCAAGGACCTCCAGACTATCTCAGCAAGAGCCGGGCCGATTTTATCCACACAATTCGCTAAGAAACGTGTGGGGCCCGGGTCCAAATCACAGTTGGTCGGACGCAGTGATTGGATAACCATCACAATGTCACTGATTGTGGGGAGGCTGAAGTCAGACCACACAAACTGGGTGTCCGATGTCTCCTACTGACCATCACAGCTCCCATTTGAGAGGGTCAAATGGATCTCGGATCTGATTTTGGCAATCTTATCTGCAAAGAACAGAGCAAACTCCTCACATCGTTCTTGAGAAAAAGCTCTTCCAGACTGAAGACAGACTGGACTGCACAGTCTGTCCACAGTCTGGAAGAGCTGAGCTGGTCTATTCTGTGCAGCCGCAATCTCCCTGGACAGGAATTCTGCCTTCTTACAAGAGATTGCAGTTGATAGACCAAATAATGGTCCCTCAAAATAAGTTTGTCACTATCCAGACCCGATCTCCGTAACACCTCTCAACCTTCGTCCAACTCTTCTCAACTCCCTCAGGGTCTCAACAAACCAAGGAGACCTGGGGTGAAGAGTGAGAGGGTGAACACGAACAGGAGCAATAGAATCCAGGGCCCCTGCCACAGCCTCATTATACGCACGTATCAGCTCTCCTGGATCCATGCAATCTCTCGGAAAGCTCGATAGATCCAGTACCGCCATCAGGTCATCTGGGGAAACACCCCTTAATGGGTAGTACCACACCATTTCCATAGGGGCTGACCTACTAGGGGTGGCCTCAAAACTGAACCTAGTGGAGTGATGGTCCGACCATCTGACCGGTTCCACCACCAGGTCGGATATCTCCATCCCCAGAAGGAACACCAAATCCAATGAATGACCACCAACATGGGTCGAGGAGGAAATTACCTGTGTGAAGCCCAGCAAAATCATTAACTGGAGGAAGTCTTGACCAAAGTGTGAGAGTTCATCATCGACCCAAGCATTGAAGTCCCCCAGAACCAGCCATCTGGGGGATCCCAATGTTAGGTTTCTCAGCAGGTTCGACTACACTTCCAACTCATTCTGAAGCAGACCCCTGCTACCAGCATGGGTGAGACATATCATGAAAACGTGTTCCTTTGGGCCAGTTGAATTCAGCTGTGAGGGTGGCATGTGGAGGGGGGGTGATTATGGCAAGACCTCTGTACAGCATATATTGTAAGAATCTGCCAAGAAAGAACTGGCTTGGGGAAAGCACTGACAAGGTACATTCAGGAAAGCTGGTACTACTAATGGCAGACTGAATACTGCTTTAGATAGCAAAAAGGTGCATCTGTTCATTCATAAGCTATTATTATGCATAAGTTATTGACTTTCATATATAGAACAGTGTATGGGTGACTATACACAACAAGACTATAATGCATAGTAGAGCATTGTTCTATATAGAAATCCATCCTTTTCAAAATGCTGTTGTATTACAGTTCAAAGGTCATGGAATGTGATTGTACCCATCTGTGGTATGGGCTGGCAGTATAGCCTAGAGGTTAGAGTAATGAGCTGTGAACGAGCTTGGTACATCTAACAGACCAGACCTGGGTTTGATTCTCACAGCCTCCAACTGCATACTGTGTGACTCTGAGCAAGTCACTTAACCGCCCAGTGCTCCCAGGTCATCCCTGAAAACAGGCACTTGTGCCTAGTGGGCCTAACCCGGTTACCAAAGACTAAAATAAAGAACAGCATTGTAGAACCTCTAGAGATTGCACAAGTCAGTTTCATTCAGAAAAGGAAAAAAAAACATAATGCACACATTTCACACAATACTATACACTATAAAAAATACTGGATGAACAACTTTATGCATAACCAGTGTGTTCTACCACCTCAGGTTTCTGATTCCCACGACCTCTCGAGCTTCGCTCTTTAGGTCAGAGGGAATCAGAACCCCTCTGTGTCAGAACATACTAGTTGTGCATAGTTGCCCATCCAGTATTCTCTATGCGTTTCCATCGAGGGGATGTGATGATATCATACAGACCTCGAGAGCAAAGCTCAAGAGGTCTGTATGATAGCATCACATCCCCAAGATGGAACCACAGTCTTAGTTGTGTATGGTCACCCATATGCAATTTTATATTGTAGATGGTTAAAAAAAATACAGAAGAACCCATTGTTTTAGTGTACATCAGGCCAGGAGATATTATTATCAGGCTCTTACCATCCATACTCGATGGTCCCTTTTGCTCCACTCTGGCTGCTCCACTCTCCAAAACCATCAGTCCCGAGTCTCAATTGTTCTGGCCCCTAAACAGCAGTCATTCTGTTTTTTTTGTTGTTAAAAAAAGGTGATGAATAGATAATGTAAAGTACCTATGTGGACACCCACTCGCTAAACGGTGCTGCCATGTTTCTGTTAATTTTTTTGATAGCCATGTTTTCGACCATTTGGGTTTTTGAAAGCCATGTTTTCAACCAAATGGGACATCCAGGTTACAAAGTTGTTGTGGTATTGTTGTGATATCAGAACGATACCATAGCAACTTTTCATGCCCTTTGAACCCTATCACAACAAGAAAATTGTGTGTATGGAAATTCATAAACAATAGTGGCTAACCACGTACTATTTATTTATTTATTTGAAATGTACTGACCAGGAGAGGCACAGTGAACCAAAGCTCATTTCCAGCTGCAATCTTGGGGGGGGGGGGGATGATGCTGGTTCCATGTCATAATGGCGATAGCAAAATAGCGATCGCAATTGTGTCAAGTGTACATCGCCTAAAATGAATTTCGGCGATGCAAACTTGTGGTGAGGAGAAATATAGTGCATGACACCTACAGGTTGATTTTTTAATGCAGGGGGCTGTGTCCCTCAACCCCCACAGGGGGGCTTCACCCCCAGCACCCCCCCCACTTATGGATCCTCAATTCCAGGGGGTGCATGTCGAGCAGTGGGATGAAAACCTTAAAAAATGTGAATGTGCCTGCCTGCAAAAAAAAAAAAAAGAGATCCATGCCAGACTTGAACCCTGCACTCTCCACCTCCCAACCGACCACCCTCCCCACCATGTTAGTGAACCAGCTCTGCAGCTACCCACCACACTCCCTCCCACATACCATCCCTCCCCTGCCTTTCCCCACATGCATGTGCACATACGTGTATACATGCCTATATCCTGTGACCCTACCTCACCCACCCCATTATCCAGTCACCCCCCTGCCAGGTAGCCCTTAATACAGGTGCCATAATTCAGTCACTGTTTTTGTAGGCACTCAATTGCGGTCACCTTGTTCATGGGTTATCGATGAGGCAGTACAAAAAGAGTATACTGACATAAATAGTGCAAAATGATAAAGCTAAAAATTTAAGGCATAGATGCAAGTGCCATTTTACATATCGCACTTAATATAAGGTGGTTGGTTACTAGCAGGTGCCATGATAAGACGGGCATGTGGCATGGGTTACTGTTAATGAAAGGAGCTGAGATAGAGTTTAGTCTGGGGCAGACAGTTCAGACAGAGACAGTCCAGATCTGGGTGTCGGTTAGATCAGACATTAGGGTGCTTGGGCTGCAGTAAGAAGATACCTTCTATGGCCAACATGTAGCCAGACCACTGGGAAGGTGAAGGGACTGTGGTGAGTTTCTTTCTCAAGAGGTGTACCCTGGTGGCCAGCTGGCTTGACAACAGTTTAGCTGAAGCTTGGAGGGATACCCTGAAGGAGGGGTAGTTTCAGTTGGTGCGCATGACAAAGACAATAGTACATGAAGAAGCATATGGAGGACAGAACAAAGGCTTCTGTAAGGTAGGAGATGCCCAGTCTCCAGGCTTGAAGAGTCCTGAGGTAGCTCAGGTCTCTGGTTATTCATGTCTTCACATACAAACAAGGTTATCCATGGACATGCATGTCATCCCTGCTGTCCATCTTGGTCATGCTCTTGGTCCATGATAACTACATCCGTGGTTGATCCATAATTCATGGCCATACAATCAAGAGAGACCAATCAGGAGAACTAAATCCATTTTCAAGTTGATAAAAGTAAACATTTTCATAAAATAACATTTTAAATTATTTCGGGTAGCAGCCATGATTGCTCATGATCTAAATATGGTTTTCAGTGTCCGTGCTTGATAATGGTTTTCTTGTTTTGTTTTTTTATCATGATATTAGTAAAATGTATTCTACTGTTTAAGCTTAACTCATGGATGGTATCCTGATTAAAATATAAACATTGTTTTTATCACAATAGTAGTTCCATTATTTAAACTACTTATGGTTATGGTATAGATTCTGCCGTAAAACTGTGTGAAATATTTCCGGTAGTCAGTTTAGCCTTCTTTAGTTTTTTAAGTGGTATTAGAGGTATCAACCCCAAATATGAAGATTAGATTAAAATATGCAACTCTCTTGGTTGATCTTATATGTAGCTGGCATCTTTTTAAAGTTAATCTCTTATTTCACCTAATTGTAATCCATCCAAAGCCTTGCCACAATCAAGTTAAGTCACAAACTAAATTATGCTCTCTCTTATCATACTGTAGCTGTAAATAACAGCTATCTAGTGTATCTTTTTTGTTTGTCAAAGTGAAAAACGGTTTCCCAGAATATATTCAAGTTGTAGCTGCATACCTTAAATCTACAATTTATCAATAGACAATGCAATTAATAAATCATTGTGGTTCTCTTTGGCAACAATTCTTGGTCAAAGCTGCTATAGAATTCTTTAAACATGGTCTTCATGTGTTATGACCATTTCCAGTATATTTCAACAATCTTCTGGACATACCACAGTTCGTCCATGGTTGACCATAGTTTGTCCATGGTCATAGGCGTATGGGATGTTAACCAAATTTGCATAATTTATTTGCATATCAGAATAAAATATAAATAATAACAGTGATAACCTTTCTGCACTTTATGAAGAAATAAATAAGGTTTACACAAATAATTTAATTACTTGAGCATAAAAAATTAATATGAGAACTCACCACAACTTAAAAGAGTTTCATTTTGTGGTTGTATAAATAGCAATTAGGCTAATCAATCTATTGTGAATGAGGAGAGATTCATTAGGAAGATGAACACCCGCAAAAATTTGGAAAGTACCATAAATAAAAGATATTTCAGAAGTATGTATGGATAACATGGGCCCGATTTATGAAGGATGATGCAGGGCTTGCACCAAGTCTCGTATCATCCGCAGTGTTTGGTGCACCACAGTCCAAGTCAGGATGGACTGGCACATCTGCGACCATTACCACAGTTTATGGCTGCTTGCACCAAAGATTTGGCACAGGCCCTGTAAACTGGATCCTCCTTGGATGCAAAGCTAGACCGGGGGGGGGGGCTGGTTTAACTTGCAGCATCTAGTGCACCTGATCATAAATTGTGATCAGTACCAAATGTCTGCCACAAGCCCCCTGCGCTGTCTGTTCAGCATGCCGGGGACTTGCGGCAGATGCGACACTCCGTGAATCGCTGAGTAGAAAATTGTTTTATAACACAGGAAACATCTAAAAATAACAATCATGGAAACCATGGATAACCATAGTCAACCTGAACAATTCTCAAACAATACCTGCCATGGCCATTCATGGTCTTTCCCTGGGCCATTTACTGTGAGTCGTTGCCATGGATAACCATGGCTGGAATCATGGACAAACCAAGAATGGCCGTGGTTGCTGATCATGTATAACCATAATCCCAAGAATGGGGCAGAGGGACCCTAGGTCATGAAGCTGTCATGAGATTTGGGGAATAGCAGGTGTTAGCAACCATGCTGACCCTATCTTTCTATACAGACAAGATATGGTGTTCTGGTTAGCCTGCACAGCTGTAAGTCTCCCGAATGTTAACAAAGTCAAGCTGAAAAGTATAATGTGAAAGCAAACAGAAAGCATAATCTAATACCCGGCCTTTATGTTACTCTTAATGCTTTGATCAATACTAAAGACTGCCCTTGAAAAATTAGGAGGAAGGCCTTTCCTAGTGGTACAGGAAAGGACAGTGTACTTACAGATGTCCCAAGTAGAATGGGTCATATTACTCATGAGTAGATGTGGAATCAGCGTCAGGCCGTTCTGGACTCAGATTCATATTCAGAAAATGGGGTTTTCCTTAGATAGACCTGTTTGCATCCATGAGGAACAAAAAACTGCAGTTGTTCTGTGGTCTCCAGTCATGGGGACAATCCCAGAAGCTGCTCCTAGCCTGTCATGGAGGAAAAGAATCTTACTGTATATGTTCTCCCCATTCCATCTGGTACAGAAAGTGCTATGAAATTAAAGAAGGAGAGTGAAACAATAGTCACAATAGTACCAGACTCAGTGAAACAGCCCTGGTACTCATTACTGATGAGCCTGCCTCAACTGCTCCCAATATCTTTAGTGTTTCACCCAAACTTGAGTTTTCTTTGTCTTAGAGCTGAGTACCTGACGGGTTAGAATTTTCAGAACATAAAGTTTCTCAAAAAGTGATGGAGTTTATAAAAGTGGGAAGATTGCCTGCTATTAGGAATACTTGAATACATTATGGCTCTAAAAGCAGGTTTGCAGCCATCAACATTAAAATTACGCTTGGCTACAATATCTGCTTATAAATCATATTGTTCTGCCAGAACATTGGCATCAGATCCAATTCTCAAAATGTTTTTTAAAGGTTTAACCTGTTAACATCCACCTTTGAAGAAACCAGTCCCACCATAGGATTTGAATTAGTAATGATGCAATTGGTAAGTCCTTTTTTTTAACCTATGGTCTTGTCAGAATTAAGGTACCCAACATGAAATACACTACTTGTAGTGGATATTCCTTCAGCAAGAAGGGCCAGTGAACTGCATGCACTTTGCATAGACTGTAACCGTTTAGTTTTCCATAGGAAAAAAGGTAGACCAGAGGACAATTCCTACTGAAGGTAGTAACCCATTTTCATTTAAACCAGTTCATATCCTTACTTGAATTTTTCCTAAAGCCACATTTCACCACAGGAAAAGAGACACTACTCGGCCTGGACATGAACAGTGCTCTTAGTTCACAAATACAAAAGAAAGCAAGTTAGGGACAACATACAAATTATTTGTGTCATATAGCGGGATGGGTAAAGAACACCCAGGGCTCAATTTTCAAAGTCCAGGGAATGACACAAGGTGCCTGCATCAAACATAAATGACACAAGTGGCACCATGTCACAAAAGATGCAGCATTCCCAATTTTTGAGTGTGGTCCATGTCAAAAATGGGTGCCACAGCACCAACATGGCACTGTGCCACCCTTGCAATGTACAGCAGGGTGTGTCAGATCGCAAAGGGGCTTGTGCTATGGCAGGGCTATACCATCCCATTTTTTCATATTTTGAAAGCCCTGCCATAGGCGCAGCAAGAGGCTCAACTTAGACCAGCCATGAGATGGTTTAAAGCGCCTTGTGCCAGTGCCACACACTGTGGGAAAAGTGGCTCAGAATGTGGGGTCCAGGGCAGAACAGGAACAGGAGGTGGCATAGAGGGAGTCAAGGAAACAGCTGGGCATGTAAGGTAGTGATTTGGCACCCAGTGGGGTGCGTTCGCTTTTGTATTAATTTTGTCAATGTCTATCAAAACATAGTGTACCTATTACTTATACTGTACATACAGAAACTGATCTAATCCAACACATCCTGTGAGGGGCAAGTGATAGTATGGAATAACACAACATCATATTGAACTGTAACACAGTAGACCTCACAACAGTTCAGTTATACAGGCCATAACAACCATCCATTATATGCCTAATATTGGGGTGCCATATGTTTGTTACGGTCGGTATAACTGAACTGCTTCAATTCCCGCTGGTGCACCAACACTTTGAAGCAGCTGTTGACTTGTGGCAAACCCAGGGAGTTTGACACCAAGACCCTGATTTTTTATAAAATTGGGTGCAGGGTCCCTGGTGCATGCCTCTGATGTTGCTGCTCACGTGACTGCTTTTGGCATATGCCTACATTTCCACTTTTGGTTACATGTGGCTGACTTTGCCACTGATGTCCAGCAATCCATCCTTAATGCTTCCTTTAGAGGAAAGCAGCTTTTTGGATGAGGCTGAGTATGTGTTGAGGGACCTGCAGATGTCTAAAATTACCTTAACATCCCTTCATATCCTTAATCCAAAGCCTCAGGAGTCAGGACTGGGTTTCCATTCATAGGCCCTATGTCCATGGCAAAGGCTGTTCCAGCAGACCTAGGCCTCCCCTCAGCCCCCTTTATCTCCTAGTTCCCATGATAAGGTCACCAAAGGTTAGGATCTTGGCTGCTTGCCTGCCACCCCTGGAGCCTTCTGACTCCCTTCCACTGCTTCAGCCTCTGCAGATCAGGGCATCCTTCTGGGAGGCCACATCTCCTTCTTCCTTATAAAGTGGATGGAGATCATAACAGATGCTTGAGTACTAGAGGTGGTTCAGTAAGGACATACCCTAGAACTCCTCTCTGTCCCTCCCGGTCATCTTCCCTTGCCAAGGTTATACTCCAGGACTTCTTGCCCTGCTGCTTGAGGAAGTTCAATCTCTGTCTTCTGCAGCTATTCCATACAGCCCATCCAATTTGAGAAATGAATCAGGGCTACTATTCTCAGTACTTTCTTATACTGAAATGGACAGGAGATTTACGTCCCATCCTGTACCTTCGGGGCCTCAACATAGTTATGAAATACAAAAGGTTCTGCATAGTCTCTCTGCAGTGCATGCTCCCCCTGCTGATGCTGATGGATTGATTATATGCCCTGGATATGAAGGATGTTTACCTACATATCAAGATCCACAGGTCCCTCAGACGGTGCCTGCAGTTTATGCTCCAGGATTGTCACTGCCAGTTTCATGTCTTGCCCTTTTGCTTGTGTTCTGCACTGCATGTCTTAATCAAATGCTTTACAGTGACTGCAGCTGCCTCACAAGGGAGGATATTTATGTTTTCCTGCAACCTGTACCCTGGCCAAGAGCAGCATCTTGAAACCAGGACCCCCCCCAAACTTGTACCCAGACAAGGCAACAAACAACAAGTTGGCATAAAATAGGCATCACCCCTGGCACTGGGGCAAATACCTGGCTCATCATCTAGAGGTCAGGGGGTTAGGGTACAAAACAAACATTTATATTTACTCTGGGTTCTGGGAGAGAGGTGCTAGGGCTATGCTAGGTCTATCTTCTGGGAAGGGGGCATAAACAAGTCACACTGGGAAGCACAGATCGAATGTCCACTACTGGAAATGGGATTGTACAATATGGCTTTATTCTGACACAAGGTGGAACAAACACAGAATGAAGTGGTCCCCCAGCTTGGAAGTGACTTTCTCAGGGTATCTCACACTTTTTTTTTTCCAGAAACTACGCTTGTCTTGGGTTGTACACATTCCTACTAGTCACAAACTACGAACAGTCCCTCCCGCTGTACCAGGGAATTGAACATAGACATTTCTCTCAAAGGGTCTTTTACATGGGGATTGCCACACGCTTAAAAACATTTCAAATCTTTTTCCTCCTGATGCAATGGACTTAGTTAACATGCCCACGGTAACCTTGTGCCCTTCCGTGAACCAGTTAACCCTGACTTAAGTTTCAGATGGGGGACTGCCCACCCTGGTCCCAACCAGTCTCTGCCATTCCTTTGAGATTACACAAATTGAGCCTTCAGTCTCATCAGATAGCTAAAGGACTCTATATTCTCAATCTTCACATTCAGCACATTTTTGTGGTGATACAGGGCCCCTGACATGTGTATTCTAGCCTTAACTCTGGGCACATACACCTCAGACAACTCCCTAGCAACAGTTCCATGTAACTGTACTCATGGTTTTGTTTGTCCCTTTATTACAGACATGGATGCTGGAAGAAACACCTCTTCCCTTTAGGTAGCTTTTCATAGCTTCAAACAGAAACAGTCTTTGTCTCTCTCAGGGCAGCTGACACTCCTTTGATCCCTCAGGGGACTGCCATCTCAATCCACAGAAACTATAGTCCCACTTCACTTTCTCTGGAATGACCCACTGGGGTCCTGCTGGCAACAGTCTCCACCACTTCTCTTGTCACTGCTGTATTTTCACTCACTAGGGTGAGAAAACGACCAGAGGTCCTTCACCCAACACAGACAGGCTGGCAAGTACCTCTACCTCAGAGCATTGCTGCTCACTCTTCACTCTAACTCCAACTAACTCTAACTGACTACTCCTGTCTGAACATTCTAAAGCTAACCCCAGGCAGCTGATTCCAAAGTGCCTCATGCTGCTGTGAGAGTCTCAGGCTAGCTGAGTAAACAATGATGTCATGTTGTAAGGAGCTTTTAACAACTCCCTACAAGATACCCAGGAATCATCCTAATCTAACACTGATGGGATTCTAGTAACCCCATGGGACTGGGTGGTTACATTCCCCACCAACAGCAAGTGTTTTCACCTGTAACACAGGCCATCCAACCTCTGGGCACCCTACAGGGCAAGGTGGCCAGGCTCACCCCTACCTAGGCCAAAGCATAGGCAGGTTGCACCAGGAAACAGAGGCCTGCTGAAGAAACTTCAGTTCCGTTCCTGACACACTATCTCAGGACTTCTCAGTGACTCCAAAAGACTGCTTGAAGCATGTCTTAACAGACATCACTGGTAAACCCTCTCCAGATCAGGACCACCAGCCTGTCTATCCCCCTAGCCCTCTAGGAGAATGATATCTGACCTAAGCTACCTATGGGGTATCTATCCCTACACACATTTCACAATTCTAGACTGTAGGCTGCTTTAGAAACATACATAATACATTGCTATGCATTCCCTCAAACCCCAGTACTACATACTCTAAACCTGAAGACCAAAAAAATGTTTAACATTCTCTATTTAAACATTTCTAAAACACAAAACACTCTAAAGGAGGACTCCAAGGAGCCCTCAACATCCTCTTCTTTTCTTCGCTCAGGAGCACTTGCAAAAGTAAACATTCCAGAACATATCATGCAAGCAAGAACAACCTGCAAGAAAAAACAAAACCAAATCTCCCACCAGCAGATACTACACAATCCCAAAAAGGTTTTTAAAGTGTTTCCTACAAAAAGCAGTATAAAAGTATCAAAATAAACATGTAAAACATTTGGGGAGGGAGGCCCTACAATGTCCCAGTACCAAGAGAAAATGTCCTGAGTGCACATGACACTCCATTCAAGAATAGTCCTTTTTCAGAACAGTTCTTGGACAGGCTCAAGTAGCTGGTTCCTTCCAATGGTGTTTATGACCTTGATGCCGGTCTGAGGTTTGTTGGGGTCAGTTGGGCTGTTTAGCTTAATGGCTTTCACCAAGGCACACTTGCAATCACAACTACTGCAGTCGCTAGTCAGAAGAAGCCCAAATTGACTGTTTTTCAAAGTCTTTTGGCAAAAGCAACAACGTTCTCCTTCGCACTGGTTCACTGCTGGTGCTGCTGACTGAACTGCTTGCATGCTCCACACTCTCTCCTCTTCAAACACTCCTCTGACACTGAGATTCCAGGCAATGGGCGGGACTTGGCTGGTTTGACCAATCACACGACAGCACGCAAATGAGCTCTCTCTTTCTCTCTCGCTCTGTCTCTCTCTCTTCTGCTCGCACTCCCTCACAACGATCATCGAGCAGCAAATTTAAAGTGCAAATTGAACTTTTTTCCATGGCTTGAAATTTCAGTGGGCTGAAGCTCTCTCTAGACAATTTGGCACAGTTGTTTTTGCATTTATTTATTTAGTTAGTTTTTGGTTATCGGGTGGATGTGCTAGCCATAGGAATGACTATTTTCAGACATGACATGGGGGGTTACAAGTAAGGCAGTACAGCAACAAAATACAGAGTGGGATTACAATAGTAGGATACAGCTTTTGACAGTGAAACATGGTACAAATAATGGATGAGGCAGACAACCATAAAAACATAGCAGTCAAGAATTAGTACAAGTTCAAGGTAAGTGTCAATGGCTAAAAAAATAGGTCGTATAAGAGCTAACAGCAAACAACTAAGTCCGGTTTACAATTTGTCAAGACCAACTAGTGTTTGCCAAAGGGTATATAGAGTTAGGTCCCAGAGAGATCAGTAGAGTAACAGTGAGGGAAAATCTTGGAAGGAGTAGGGTAAGGCAGGGTTAGGAGCAAAAGGAGCAGGAGTGATATAGGGCTATAATGAGGGGAGGCAGGAGCACATAGCTAAGTGGTAACAGTTGAGTTATATTAGGGTGGATTGAAACATGTGCATGGGGTAGGTTTAAATAGGAGAGACTGATACACCTTTTAAAATGGGCACGACTTGGCGCAAGCCAGACAGCTAGGGGAAGGGAGTTCCAAAATTTAGGGGCAGCACAGAAGAAAGTACAGGTTCCCTTGGAGGATTTTACACCTAGGGATGTGTAGTAAGGCTTGATAGGTGGGCTGGAAGCCATAGGAGGAGGTCAGGGGAAGAAGAAGGGAGTCAAGTGATACTGGGATATTAGTTCTAATAATGTTATCTACCAGTGAGCCAAGAGAGAAAAGCCAACAGTTTGAGGGGGAAGGTCAGTTAAGGCCGGTGTAGAGCTGACAGTGATGTTTGAGCCACGGGGATGCTGAGACGTACTGACAGATGTTGTTATATGTTGTGTCCCATCTGTGCAGGGATGTCTTTGACACATTAAGATAAGTTACAGCACCATAGGTAAGAGAAGGGAGCAGGAGATCTCCAGAAATGGCCAGTCTATCAGAGGGTGTTAAGATGTGACTAGTCTTGTAAACAAGTCCAATTTTAGAATTCACAGACTTCCATGTGGACAGGATGTGTTGGTCAAAGTCAAGAGACCCATCAAGCAGAACCCTTAAATATTTGAAAGAGCTCACCGTCATCAATAGAGAACCATCAAGGCAGTAGATGCAGAGTTGACTTTAGCGACTCCCCCAGTTTACATCACAAGCACTTGAAACTTGCAGATTTGGGCACATATGTTCTCTTTGTCCACAACAATTTTTAACTTTGAAATCTTTACTTTTAACAGTCTTTTAAGCACTTTGACTGACAAGGCACAAATTTCTCTGCACAGCAGTCCTAAGCATCACAGTTTCCATAAGCACCACAGACAGCACAGTTTTTCCACAGAAACACAGGCAGCAAATTTTTCTCTGAGAGACAAGCAGCAATTTTGGAATGGCACTTTACTGGGCACAACTTTACTTTTCCTCACAATGATTTCTGTTATGGTGTACCACCACCAGACAAAAAGACCTTAGACATACCCTAAGCATTTGCACTGGCAAGGCAACCTTATCTTCTTCCCCAAGATCTTTGGACGAGACCCAATTTTTGCAACCCGTACCCCGGCCAAGAGCAGCATCTTTAAACCAGGACCCCCCCAAACTTGTACCCAGACAAGGCAACAAAGAAGTTAGCATAAAATAGGCATCAGACCTGGTACTGGGGCAATTACCTGGCTCAGCATCTAGAGGTTGGAGGGTTAGGGCACAAAACAAAAATGTATATTTACTTCAAGTTCTGGGAGAGAGGTTCTAGGGCTATGCTAGGTCTATCTTCTGAAGGGGCTCATAGATAAGTCACACTGGGAAGCACAGATTGAATGTCCACTACTAGAAATGGGATTGTACAGTACGGCTTTATTCTGACACAAGATGGAACAAACACAGAATGGGGTGGTCCTCCAGGTTGGAACAGACTTTTTCAGGGCATCACACGCTTTTCTTTTCCAGAACAAGACTTGTCTTGGGTTGTATACATTCCTACTAGACATAAACTATGAACAGTCCCTCACACTGTACCAGGGAATTAAACATAGACATTTCTCTCAAAGTGTCTTTTATGTGGGGGTTGCCACATGCTTAAAAACATTTCAAATCTTTTTCCTCTTGATGCGATGGACTTAGTTAACATGCTCACAGTAACCTTGTGCCCTTCCATGAACCAGTTAGCCCTGACTGAAGTTTCAGATAAGGGGTTGCCCACCCTGGCCCCAACCAGTCTCTGCCATTCCATCTGGGTTACACAAATAGAGCCTTCAATCTCATCAGCTTGCCAAAGGACTCTACAGTCTCAATATACACATTCAGCATATTTTTGTGGTGATACAGGAGCCCTGACAGCTGTAGTCTAGCCTTATCTGTGAGCACATACACCTCAGACAACTCCTTTGAAACAGTTCCATGTAACTGTACTCACGGTTTTGTTTGTCTCTTTATTATAGACATGGATGCTGGAAGAACCACCTCTTCCCTTTCAGGTAGCTTTTTATAGCTTCAAACAGAAACACTCTTGTCTCTCTGTGGGCAGCTGACACTCCTCTGGTCCCTCAGGGGATTGCCCCCTGGATCCACAGAAACTGCAGTCCCACTTCACTTTCTCTGGAATGACCCGCTGGGGTCCTGCTGGCAACAGTCTCCACCACTTCTCTTGGCACTGCTGTATTTTCACTTACTAGGGTGAGAAAATGACCAGAGGTCCTTCACCCAGCCCAGACAGGCTAGAAGACACCTCTACTTCAGAGCATTGCTGCTCACTCTTCACTCTAACTCCTACTAACTCTAACTGACTACTCCCATCTGAACATTCTAAAGCTAACCCCAGGCAGCTGATTCCAAAGTGGCTCAGGCTGCTGCAGGAGTTCTGAATAACATAATCCATTCTCTCCTCAGGCTAGTTGAGTAAACAATGATGTCATGTCATAAGGAGCTTTTAACAACTCCCTACAGGCTGCCCTAGAACCTTCCTAATCTAACACTGATGGGATTCTAGTAACCCTAGGGGACTGAGTGGTTACATTTCCATATCCCAGCAATTGGCTTCTAAAAACCCTATCACAGAAGGCGATCATTTATACACTGTTCTGCATCAGACAGCTCTTTGAACAATTTCCCATTCTGGTGAATGAACCACAATCAGTGCTCACTCCATGACAGCATTTCCAGTTCATAGGAGCAGTTCTGGACAAGGAACATGGTTGGAATTTATTTCCCCCAGACCATGCTATGGTGCTGGTTGCCCAGGCTCAGCTTGCCTCTTCCAGAAACTATATCTCAGAGCCAAATGTCTCCTGAAGTTGATAGACCTCATGGCTGCTGCTGTTCTCACTTTCCTTCTGGCACAACTGCATATGAGGATTCCACAATGGTTCCTCTATGCCCAGTGGGCTCAGCATTTAGATAAACTGGACTATCTCACACAAGTGACTCCTGCACTTTGCTGCTCCCTGCTCTGGTGGTCAGACTGCTCCAACCTGAAGATGGAATCACCCTTTTTCCACCCCCTCCTCTTCTGTTGATGACAACAGATGCCTCAGGTTCAGGATTGGGTGCTCATATGTGCCTCTTCCAGACTCAGGGTCAGTGGTGTCCCTTATTTACAATTCTGCAAAGCAACATTCTAATGATGAGAGCTGTTCTGCTAGGCCTACAGGTCTTCACTACCCTCCTTCAGGGTCTCCACCTGTTGATCCATACAGGCAACATTACAGTGGTGTACTACATTAACCATCAAGGTGGAGACCACTTGAATCTTTTCTGCAGAGAGGCAAAGAGAGTCTGGCATTGGGCATTGGAGCACATGTTCCTCTTGGCATTTTTTCTGACTAGTAACCTGCACACCCTAGTGGATCATGTCAGTCAGTCTCAAGCATTCTGCTAAGAATAAGATTTGTTGGACTCAGTCGTGGGTGACCTCTTTGTAAAGTGGGGTCACCAAGATATTGACCTCTTTGCATCTCTATACAATACAAAACTGCCACTTTTCTGCTCGCTTGCTCCAGGTCCTGGATTTTTTTGGTATAACTTATTGTCCCTCTCTTGGAAAGGGAGGTTCATGTATGCATTTGCTCCATTCCTTCTGCTACAGAGGGTTCTGGTCAAGTTGTGAGCCAAGTCAGCCAACCTGATTCTGGTGGCTCGGTACTGGCCCAGACAAATCTGGTTCCCTCTGCTTTAGCAATCCATAGTGGAACGCCCTGTCTCACTTCATCTGTGAATGGGACTTCTGTCATAGTAGCAGGTCTCTCTGATGCATCCAGAATTTGATTATTGCACCTCCATGTCTGGCTCCTGAGGACATGCCTTTCTACCACTTTGCGGTTTTCCCATTGGTTGCAGTTGTGCTGTTTGTGGCTTGGAAACCATCTACTAGATACACCTACTCACATAAATGGAAATGTTTTATGATTTGGTGTGCTGCCTGTCAACTAGACCACTTTATGTATCCAGTCAGTCTGGTCATGGACTACTTCCTGTCTCTTATGGACATGGGTCTCAGGTACTGCTCAATTAAGGTTTCCTTGGCTGTAATGTCGACTTTTCATGCCCTCATTGTTGGCATAATAGTGGCACAGCTTGAGATTTCTCACAGGTTCTTCAAAGGTATTCTTCTTCTACTCTCCTTCCCCCAACACCAGTCTGTGATCCAGTTCTGGTGTGGGACTTTAATTTGGTTCTAGAGACCGTAGCTGCACTTCCCTTCAAGAGTGCTGCTACTTGTAAATTGCACTTCCTCTCTTAGGTGACAGAGGGTGGTGGTTAATGGCACTCACTCTAATGATGGAAGAGTGAGCATGCGGGTGCTGCAAGATTCAGTACCGGGACCGGTCCTCTTTAACATCTTCATGACACTGCAGATGAACTGGAAGGGAAAGTATGCCTTTTTGCAGATGGTGCCAAAATATGTAATAAGGTGGATAATCAGGAGGGAGTGAAAAGAATGTATAGGGGTCTTAGGAAACTCGAGGCATGGTCAAGAACGTGGCAGTTGGATTTCAATACCAAAAAAATGCAAAATCATCTACCCAGGGCATAAGAACGCAGGAACCGAGTACAGGAAAAGGAGAGGTACTGTCAGTCACTGGGAAGGAAAGGGACCTTGGGATTATCATATCCAATGACCTCAAAGTGGCAGGCAGTGTAAAAAAGCAAGAAAACAAAAAAGTTGGGCATTCACCACCCACAAAACTCAAAAAAGACACAACTCCAAGTCATGTAGTGAAAATGTGCCTAATTTCATTGTAGGTGCCATGCACAGTCTAAACAGTCCACCTGACACGTTTTTAGATATAAAATTCTTTCTCAGAGGTGTAAGCCTTTGAGAAAATATTTTATATCAGAAACTCATCAGGTGGACCGTTTAAACTGTGCATGGCACCTGTAATAGAATTAACACATTTATCACTGCATGACCTGAAGCAGCATCTTTCATGAGTTTAGTGGGTGGTGAGTGCAGCGCTCCCTCTCTTCTTCCACTCTTTTTTCATCCTGCATGCTCTTGCAAGCTGGTTCTCTTCTTATGCCTGAATTCAACATGATTACTTAGGTTTCCATATCATCCCGTGTGACTGGTTTGGTCCTGGCTGCTTGGGTCCCTGCTGGTCCCATGATCCTCTGAGCTTGTCTCCTGCAGGGAAAGTGAGGCATGGTTGGACTGCCCACATTACATAGGCGGTAAAGATACACATTGAACTGGACAGCCCCAGCTAGCAAAAGAGTCTGAGTGCTTCTGATGCTGATGACTTACAGTTCCATGATGTGGCGCAATGGAGGAGACTCTCTCGAAGAGCTACATTCATGGTAAGTAACTGTTTCAGTAATAATGATACCATTAAAGGGGCAGAGATAGGAGAAGACCAAATGTGCAGTAATGGGAATGTCTTCTAGACTAAGTAAGTGGAAGAGAAAGCTGTGATTCTATAGAGAAGAGTCCATTGACAATCTGTTACTGTTAAGTAACAAAACTATCTTTCTCAAGGACATCTCTAAAAATACCACCAACAGCTTAACCTGGTTCAATTTCAGTTGCTTACCATCTGTATCCCCCTTCCCCCCAGTCTCCCCTGAAAAAGGGATTTCTAGGCCCAGTGGGCTTACCGGGTCAACAACATTCAATAAACAATAAATACATTGCCCTCCACAGAGCCACACATATTGAACAGTTCCCAAGCAGTTCAGAACTGCATAACAGTAAAAAGTCCAGGCAGGGAGGACAGTTAGATTCCTAATACAGTTGGAGAACAACTAGGCAAGTCAGCCCATCTGTGAGAGTTCAGGTCCAAACTAGGATTAAGATTTGCTCTTAGGCTAGTACAGAGTAGATCAGGTTACCTCACACATACAGTATTTGGCTTTAAATTTGGACTGAGGTAATGTAAAAGGGGTCATGCTTGCTCAAAAGAGTAGCACGTCCTTGGACAGAACCAGAAAGCTCTTTACTGGGCTTCCAATAACACAAGGAAATACAGGATGCCAGCCATTTGGAAAGGCATTGTTTTGAAACAGAGGTACCCACCATCATAGTTAATAAAACAAAAAGCTGTGAGGACAGCCAGACCCATGATACAGTGGGCTGAAGTGCTATGTGTCTTACCTCTCACCACACTGGTGACCTGGGTTTGGGAACAAGCTCAGGTCTCCGGGAGTCATCCGGGAAGGGAGAGGATTGAGCATCCAAAGGACAGCTCTCCTCTCCTGGGGTGGGAGCCTTGATGACTCAGCCCTTGGCTGCCTTTGGGTGAAGTCCCAGAGATAGCCCCAGCAGCTTGAGTGGCATGAAGGGACAGGCCACGATCGTAGCATGTATACATCTCCATGTGCCTATGCTTACACCACAGCAGGGACAGCAGGAGATAAACTGGGAAAATGGCAGTTGCAGGCTATATGAAGCCTTGACTGCCTGCTCCCAGCCCATGCTGTCACCTGTCCACCGACCCACAAACCTGGAAGACTGTCTCCAGGTGGGGGGTAGGATGGCCCTTCTCTTCCCAGCCCTGCCACGGGGGGCAATCCATGGGGGATGTGGGGCTTGGTGGACTGTGGAGGCGGTTGCCGGATGGGTTGGGGGGAGACAGAGACAGTACTAAGCAACTGCCTGCGACAGGCCCAGAGGCAAAAGTACAAATGAAAAAATAAAAGCTGTGAGGACTTCCTAAAGTAATTCCAAACTATCCAAATGCATGCATGACACACTATGGGCATCCAGAGAATGCAAGATATCTTCAACAGTCTCGAGTGAAGAAAACAAACAGAAAGATGAATCGTCTGATGTTGTGTAAATGCAGACATCACCTTGGGAAGGAACCAAAGATGGATATGGAGTGAGACATGATCCTGGTGAAAAACAGGGTATGAGAGCTCTGTAATTATGGCCTGGGGCTCAGAAACACTCCAAGCATTTTCCATGAAAGGAAGCAAAGATCACAAGTGGCAGCTTGCTTGAATGCAGCCTGAGTAAGGGTATCTGGAACCAAGTTACGATCCCAGACCAAAATAGACAACAGAGTGGCATATGTAAATACATGAGACCCATAAAGAATCTCCAGAATACCTCCAACTGAGCAACAATCTTGCCCTGGAAGAGGGCATGAAAGGCAGAAATGGCCAAAAGATGTACTTTGATGGAGGAGAACTACAGGCCACAATCTGAGAGGGATAGGAGGTAATCTAAAACACTAGACTGGACAGGAAAGAGGATCCACTGAGGCACACCAGATACTGAAACATTTTATTTCAGGGAATATGTATGCAAGATAGAGGGCTTTCTAGCCACCAAGAGAACATCAGAAAGAGCCAATGAGACACTGAAGCAAGACAGCTCTACATCTTCTGTAGCTAGCGGTGAAGCTGCAGTGATGGAAGATCCTGGAGCAACAAACTGCCCTGGTCCTCTATAAGAAGCCTCAGTTGTGGAGGGAGCAGGACAGGATTTCTGCTCTTATCTGCTAGAGCAGAGGGAACCAAGTGTGCCTGTGCCAGAAAAAAAAAACACTAGAATCATAGTGTAAGGTTCCACCAGTACCCACCGAATACAAGAATAGGGGAAATAAGTAGAGAAACCTCCCTGTCCAGAAGAGGAACAATATGCCTCACCAAAAAACTCCAGGCATTGGAGCAAGAGAGCAGGAAATGCATCAGTTTTGCATTGTCTGGGGATGTGAAAAGGTGCAACTTGATTCGACCTTACTGAGTGATCACATCACCCTGCAGTTGCCACTCACTGGACAAAGCTACAGACCTGCTGAGAGATCCCGTTAGGATGTTCAGATTGCCTAGGAGAAAGTGACCACAATGTGTATGTTGTGGGTCAGAGCCCACTCCCAGATCCACATCCCTTCTTTGCAGAGGTTGTAGGAGTGAGTACCTCCTTGTTTGCTGAAACACAGAAAACACAGAACGTGACAGCAGATCAGGGCCGCTGGGCCCACTCAGTCTACCCATTTTTCTTTGAACCATCATTTTTTGCTGTAGACACTACTTGATCTATGGCACAATCTCTTCCCTTCAGTTCTTTACCTGTGCAGTTCCCTTGTACCTGTCCCAGGCATTTTTGAACCCCACCATTGTTTTCGCCTCCATTACCTCTGCTGGAAGGCTGTTTCAGGTATCCATACCATTTCTGTGAAGAAGTACCTCCTCACATCTCTCCTGAATTAATCCCCCTCCAGCTTCATAGCATGTCCCCTTGTTCTAGAGCACTTTTTTCTCTGAAAGATACTCCCCTCCTGTACCTTATCGATCCCCATGAAGTATTTAAAGGTTTCTATCATATACCCCTCTCCTCCTCCAGGAGAGCAGTAGTGCATGACACATTGACTGTGCTTCCAAACCAGAAGGAAACCGGCCAGGAAGAACAGTACTCACCTACAGAATGTTGATGTAAAGAGTGCAATTAAACTGAGCCCAAACACCCCTCATCCCATTAAGACAGCACCCCTGATAAAGACTACCTGAGGAGACTTATGGAAAAATGTAACCCCTGGTAGGAGGTGGAAGCAGTCCTGCCATCCCACCAGAAAAGTGCCCTTTTTAATGCTAATGTGACAGAAATCAGGTTATCCAAGGGTTGAGTAGTCTGGGTCCACTGGACACTGAGCATCAACTGGGGAATGCACATTTTTAGATGGACCTGAGGGACAGTAGCCATGAGGCTCAGACGTATGAGCATGTATCTTGGAATGACCTAGTTGCTGAAACTAATCGAGATCACCTGAGCAATCTGAGTAGAGGCATAGTCCTCACGGAGGAATGCCACTACCTGAGAGGCATCATAGACTTCATAGAAACATAGAAACATAGACTTTGATGGCAGATAAGGACCACTTGGCCCACCTAGACTGCCCATTTCCCTAGCTACTGGATAAGATGCAGATTCTAGTTAACCATCAGCCTACTTTCTCCTACCCCCCACTATAATTGCCTTATGTCTGTCCCATGTATTCTTGAATTCCCCCACTGTTTTTGACCCCACGACCTCCTTAGGAAGGCGGTTCCATGCGTCCACCACTCTCTCCGTGAAAAAATACTTCCTGACGTTGCCCCGAGCCGTCTCCCCGTCTTCAAATTGTGCCTCCTTGTTCTTGCACATCTTTTTTCTGAAAGATGCTCTCGTCTTGGACTTTGTTGAATTCAGTCACTGGCACAGGCAGAACTGAGGTGGGTTTGTTACCCAGCTGTTCAAACAACTGGAAGTTCTGGCAATGTCTGCATCACCAAATCACTGGATGAGTCCTTAGGCAGCAATCATCCATGTATGGGAATACATACAGAGTATCTCTGAATTTACTAGATATTGGGAGACAAAAGAAGGCTTGGCGAGCCCATCAAGATTGTCCTCCCATACAAGTGGGTCAAAATGAACTGCAAACACCATTACTCCATTTTGTGATCAAGTACTCATCAAGGCCCTTTTTGAAACCATCAATTGTGCTTTTATCCACCAAATCTTTGGGCAGTTTATTCCAAGCTTTTAAGGTTCGTACAATAAAAAAGTTTTCCCTTTTTGATGGATTTTCCCATGGTACTATCAGTTGTTTATTATGGGAACATAAATTATTATCCCTTGGGTTCAATTTAATCCTGCATAGGGAATTTAGTTTGGGAGAATAGATGTTGTACATTAACAACAGGTCACCACATTGCCTTCTTTCCTGTAATGAGAAGACATATGTCTCATTCAATATTTATAAGTTTTTTTTTTAAATGAGGTATCATCTTATTTATTTATTTATTTATTTGTTTTTGTTTACCAGGTAAGCACACTAGACAACCAAGTGCCCATTTTCAGGTGCAACCCTTTAGATTACAAAGATACACTCAGACACAACAGGCAACAACAAGAGCAAGGTCATTGCAGGAACATCAGGGGTTTACATTGCAAGTGGGAGAAGATAATAGCATGGAACAAACAAGGCAGGCAGTAATCAGCACATTCAGGCAGCAATGCCCTAAAGGGATGGGGTAGCAGATACAATGAGCAGTTACAAGGGGGGGATAGGAGAGGCCAATGGCAAACGAGGGGTAAGAACAGTAGCATATGCACAATTAGCGAGCAGCAGGGCTATGATGTGTTTCTGGACCCATTCAAGTAAAGTAATATCCCCTTTTAAGTACGGGTTCCAAAATGGGGAGCCATAATTAAGATATGGTCTACTGTAGCTTCTGTAAAGGGGTATCAGACATTGTTCTGATCTGGAAACAAAGGAATGTTGTATCCTCTTAGTTATACTATTAGCCTTTCTAGTGACAGTTCTACAATGATCAGAAACTGTAAATTTATTATTAACCATAATAGCAAGATCTTTTACAGATTCCAAATTTTGGATGGGGGCATTATTTAGATGGCACATTATGAGTAATTGGGGTTGTTTTTCCCATAGTGCATAACTATACATTTATTCACATTGAATGACATCCCATTTCTGATTGCCCATTCTTCTATTGTTAGTAGGTCACTGATGATATTTAGATGTTTAAGAAAATATCAAGTTTTGTACTCCACCCTGACTTCTTTGACCCCCATCCCTACCTGGCCTTACCAATGCAGGTATATCCCCAGCTCACCCCCACCCCATTCTATCTTAAAACAATATCCCCTAACACTGCCAAGAAATATCTGTCTAAGGTCCTAGGTAAATAGTGCTACAGCAGTGACTCGCTTGATTTGAAGCTGCTTCGCATGACATTAGATGTGGTCCTCTTGCCCCTCACCATAATCTTGAACAAATCATTCTGCCTCAGGCAATTCCCTTCTCAATGGAAAGCTGCAGTCATGGCCCTGGTTTATAAGAGTGGTGTCCAAGCTCAACGCTCTAATCACCAACCCATCTCCATTCTCCCCCCTCTCTCAAAAGCGCTGAAAAGGACAGTAGCTGACTAGCTAATGGAGTTCCTTGCAAAGTACAATATTTAATGCCCTGAATAGCAAGGGTTCAGGAAAAATCATAGCACCACATCTGTTCTCCTTCAATACAACTCCTTTATTCACAATGCCCTTGCTCGGAAGCACTTAATGGGGTCAGCATACATTGACCTCGCTAAGGCTTTCGATTTGGTAAACCATCCCCTTCTACTTGACTTCCTCATTACCATTGGTGCCTCTTCTGGTGCTGCATGCTAGTTTAAAAGTTACCTTGAAGGTAGCTGCCAGCAGGTAAAAATCAGTGATAAATTGTCCTCCGGTAAACCAGTCTAGTCAGGGGTCCCTCAAGGGTCTATCCTGGGCCCTTTATTGTTTAGCCTCTTCCTCAACTCCCTACCTCTCACCTGTCCTGTTGACCTTCTCCTATATGCGGATGATGTGGTGTTATTCGCCAGTCACCCAGACCCCCAGGCATTAACCCACAGTTTCCAAAATAAATTCTCAGCGGTTGAAGACTAGTTCAAGCGACACAAACTGGTCATGAACTATAAAAAGATGATGAACATGCTCTTTGCAAACCCTCATAACATACTTAAATCAGCTACACGCAATATTAGGAACAGTCTCCATACCTCTCTTGAGCAAGTTCAGACCTTTAAATACCTTGGTATCACCCTCAACAGTGCACTGTCTTTTTCAGAACACATCAATATGGTCTCCAAAGTAATCAGCTGTAGCTTTGGGGTCCTTTATAGGCATAAACACTGTATGCCACAAGAGGTCATCAAAACAGCAGTCACATGCTCCATTCTCTCAATAGTGGATTACGGTCTTGTCATATATGGCGCTGCTACTGACACGGTGCTAAAAAGAATTCACCTAGCCCTAAATAAAGCCTGTCATCTGATCTTGGGTGCACACAGCAGGACACACACATGTGACCTATACTCCATGGCAAACTGGCTCAACCTTAGTAACAGGACTAAGTACCACACCTGCTTATACAGGAAGAAAATTAGCCTACGCCTTACCGCTCCCCAAACTCCAAGAAAGTATCAAATCATGTCTACCAAGTCCCCTTTTGTCGAACAAATCAGGCCCAACGGTCTTTTAGTTATAGGGCTCCCAGTTGGCTAAATGGGCTTCTAACCAGTACCACTGACACATCCACACATTTAAGCACATCCTGAGGTCACACCTTGTTGTGCATAGGCATTGTGACTGCCCTCCCTACCCTCATATATCCTCCCACTCTCCTCCTCTCCTCACTAATGTTATCTCTCACCCCCACACCCCTTGTAGACGAAGTCCGCCTTAGGCTGACTATCACCCTTACTGACAAAGTCATTTCTGGCTGCATCCTCCTGCCTGTAGCCCTTGTTATGGCTCAAATCATTCAGCCTATTTGATGTATGTTTCTGTTTATGTTTTAGCTTTTCACCTGTATGATTACATTCCATTTAACAGCCTCTTGTAAAGTTTATGTATCCATGTGTTTACATTTTTTTACATACTTAGTTGTTTGCATTGTGTCTTATTGATTGTCTGATGTGGAACCTACGTAAAAAAAAGTCTTTTGACTCATAGGTACTTGTAATCTGAGACTTCAAATAAATAAATAAATAACCCCTCCACAACTTTGAGTCATCTGCAAACTTATTTATGCAACTAACTGTCTGGAGATTCATATCGCTGACAAAAATAACAAACAGAGTGGGGCCCAATACTGAACCTTGGGGTATCCCATTACTAACACATCCCTCGTCTGATCAGTAACCATTAATTCTGACCTACTGTTTCCTATGTAGCAACTAGTCTTGAATCCATTTGACTAAAATAGGTTTAAAGCCCATATTCAGTAATTTGTTAATTTTTTTTTCAGTTATTACTTTCTGCTCTTTGACATGGTCCCTACCTCAGGAGACAGCCCCCAGCCCCATCCCCCGGTGTCTACCAGCCGGCATTGCCCTTACCACAAGGCTTACTCCCCTGGAGGCTAATGAGACCCCAGCCCTTGGAACCCCGGATCAGTGTAGCCAATGCCGTGGCTAACTGGGAGTGTGGCCTGCGAGGCACCCTCCATCATATGCCATGGCAGTTTTTCTTCATCCATTTTTTTTCTCCCTGGAGATGAGGCATGCAATGATGCTGGTGGAGGGAGCACGCACACATCTGCATGCACCTCTCCAGACGTCTGCCCTATCTCCACCCCCTTTCTGCAGCATCGGCATACTGCCCCCCAGCCTCTGCTAAGGGTCAGTCAAACGCCAACTACTGGTGTCCCCCCTCCCCAGAGAAGAACAGCAGTCCCTCAGATGCTCGATCCTTCTCCTCCTCTGCCAACCCCCGGCGGTCCGTGCTCGTTCCCGAACATGGGTTACCGGTGTCGCGTGAGGTAAGGTGTCCAGTGCCTCAGCCCTTAGTGCCACCAGGCCAGCAGTAATTTGTTTATTAATATATGATGGGGGACAGTATCGAAGGCTTTACGGAACTCTAACAAGATTACATCATGAGGTTTGTTTGTTATCTATGCTGTAGCTTACATTATTATAAAATCTCACCAAGTTGGTAGTGGTGGAAAAGTTATTTTTGAACCCATGCTGTTGTATATCATTAAGACCAAGGTTAATAATTTCAGTTTCTACTCATATTCTTATTAATTTCTCCATAACTTTACAGCAGATTGGTGTAAGACTGATGGGTTGATAATTCTCCACCGAGTTTCTGTTGCCCTTTTTGAAGATGTGAATAACGGTCACTGTGCGCCAGTCATTGGGCACTATCCCCTGCTCAAGAGACCTGTTAAATATTATACTGTAGTAAAGTGGGTTGGTGAGTTGTTCAGCCATATCCCTTAAAAATCTAGGGTGAATGTTGTCAGGCCCTGGACTGAAGTTTGTTTTTATCGCCCTGACTGTGCCACAGGCTGCCTGGTGGATAACGCTCTTAGGACTAACCAACTATCCCTCTACGCTCCCCTACTCATAAATAGAGTGACCACTAGACCTCTCAGGGCTTCCTTCATTCCAATCCTTGAAGTACCTTGGGTCTCTACAGTAATGGGCTGCAGGGCTTTCTCTGTAGCTGCCCCCTCCCTCTGGAACAGGTTTCCCTCAACCATTCATACAGCTCTATCCCATGCATTTTTTTAAATCCAATCTAAAGGCATGGCTACTGAAAGAGTCCACCTGCAAATGCTCACTGGGCTTCACAGGGAACCGTAAGCCACCATAAGCCTTCCATAACGATAAGCATCCCCCCATGTGACTCTCTTGTTGTCTCACACAGACCCCTCTCTCCCTAAGCAAAACCCAGTCATGACCCTTACTGTCACCCACAGCCAGCCAGCCTAGCTTCTAAATCCCAACCAGTGCCGGCTACCTGCCAGGGCAGGCGTGCTTACCTAGACTAAATGTCAGCAGTCTGCTGCTGTTCTAAGAGGCACCTTGCCAGGTTGTTTAAACACTAACCCACTTTTTCTCTCTACTGGTGACTGTATTTCTCTGATATACCTGTATTTTACCTCACCTGTATAAAAATGTGAAAAACGTCTATTCTGTCTTCAATGTGTACTTGGAACTCTACAAACCAAATGTAAATATCTGTATACCAATTCCACAAACCAAAATGTATATATCTGTATACCAAACTGTAAAGATGTCCACTGCATGTGTTGCTCTTTCGCCACCTTGTGGCCCAGGTCGTGAATGAAAATGGTCCACTGGATCAGCGCACTTACCTGGTTACCAAAAACATAAATAAATAAATACATTTCACCCAATGCCTTTAAGATTTCATCCTCAGGAAAACCATACACATTTTCACAGGTTTCAGCTCTTAGAGTTTTATTTATTTCACCCCCACTAGAGAATACCGAACAGAAATATGAACTGAAATGGTTTGCTGTTTCAGCATTATCTATAATGGTAGCTCCACCGTAAGATAAAGGCCCAATTACCCTTGATGAGTTATTATTGCAATTAATATAGGAGACGAGAGCTTTAGTATCCTTCCCACGGGCAAGTTTGAATTCTACCTTATACTTTGCTTTTCTTATCATCTCCTTAAGTAATCTGAGTTCCTTTTTATAAGTGAGCACATTGGAGTATGATGGCTCTAATTTAGTTTTTTGTATGCTTTTTCCTTTGTCTTGATTTTTTTTTTTTCAGAATCTAATGTTAGCCATATTGGTACTTTCAATTTTCAATTATATTTCTTTTTAGGATTACAAAATCTTTTTCAAGGCTTTGTATGGTTCCCTTAAGTTAAGTAACTCCCATGTTTGGTTCACAGTTTTGTTTTTACATATTGTGTCCCAATCCATGTTTGTAGACTACCTTTGATATGATCTATTTTTGCTTTGTTGTAATCCCTCAATACAGTTGTTCCATGTTGTTTATACCATGAGGCCAAATTTTCAAAGGAGACCATGTCATGGTCGTTGTTACCCAAGGGGCTCAAAATCATAACATTGGAAACCTCAGCTTCAAGACTAGTTATGACAAGGTCTAAGGTATTTATTCCACGTGTGGGCTCTCTTACCATGTGCTCGAGACCGAGACTTAGAAGGGTATTTACAAATTCTCGTTCAAACTCATTGGACCCAGTTAAATTATCCCCATCAATGCCAGGAAGGTTGTAGTCCCCAACAATTAAGACATCGCCTATATTAGAGGCGCAGGTAATTTCATGTAAAAGATGTTTGTTATAAAGGTCATTTGTTGCTGGAGGTCTATAGCAATTTCCCAAGGTAAGTTTGGATTTTCTCTTAAATAGAATACTGACCCAGAGACTTCCTACAGTTTTTTTCTGGGGTTCGAATGACAGAAATTGTTGTGCGGGGATATTATCCTTCACATAAATACAAACCCCACCCCACCCCAATCTATCCTGCCTATTGTTCTGGTAAAGTTTATATCTAAGTAGGTTATTCATCCATGTGGCAGAGTCATCCCACCACGTTTCTGTTATGGTTATACTGTCAATACTATCATTACCTAACAAGGCATTCAGTTCAGCCATTTTTGTTAAATTTAAACTTCTTACATTTAAAATCAATATTTTGCAATTACTATAATCATTTGTAGGCAAGATACCCTGCGTCAGAGATAGACTTCAGGAGGTCCTCTCACCGCTGCATGTCAGTTTAAACATCTGGTAATAAGTTTGTCAAATGTCTAGCTAATGTACGCCTTCCCCTCCTGCTGAGGTGGAAGCCATCCCAACTATGTAGGTTATGTCTCCCATCAAACTGCCCCCAATTTGTAATACATGTGAAACCATTAGTTAGACACCACTTTTTAAGCCATTCGTTTACAGCTTTGATCTTAGAAATTCAAGTTACTGTGGCTCTGGGGATGGGCAGGACCTCTGAGAAACATATCTCACAAACTTTGTTTCTCAGGAGATTACTTAGCATGACAAACTCTTTTTTTATGTCTTCTAGTCCTGCTGAGTTTATATTATTAGTCCCGGCATGTACTATATAATAACCAAAGGGTAATCTCCTGCATTTCTTAAGGTGTAAATTCATCATAGATGTTAAGTACAAGACCTTGGCCCCTCTAAAACTACAGCATGACCTATTTGTTGTCCCTGTCACAAACCAGCTTGTCAATGTGCTTAATCACTGAATCCCCCAAAACAAACACCTGGCGAGGCTGAGTCTGAGCAGAAATGTCATGGTCAGAATCTGTGTAGACTAATGGAGTGTTTGAATTCCCATTAGGATCAGCTTCTGTAGTGAGATGTCTCAAATTGGAGCCATTATCTAAAACGGGGTTGGAAGTTATTCCCTGACATAGACCAGAAATATCACCCTCAGATGAAGTGGAGGCTACAGGATCCACTTCCATACTACTTATGTTTAGACTAAGAATCATGTTTTGTTGTTCTGCTATAGATTATGTTGCCTGGGCAGGTTCCAGGCACTGACTAGATGGTGGGGTAAAAAGTAAGACCATTTTCCAAATTATCCTGATTAGGTGTCATGGATTGACACATAGTAGTGGTTGTGCTGGATAACAGAGTGTCTTTATTAGAAGAAGTGTCAACGGTATCATTATCTAGGGGGATAAACCTATTAGAGACAGGTAGACTGAATTGATGAGCTTTGCATCCTTTCTTATAACTATGCCTTCCCTCAACAAGAGACCAGTCTGAATTGTGGTCTATCATATCATCTTCCTCCCTTACCCTCTTTTTAATCACCATTTCGGGTAATAGTTTATTTGAGAAGTCTGGTGTAGCAGGGTTTTTGTTAACCAGTGTTGAATCTTGTATTATGTCACATGGATCACCTCTAGGATTTTGTTCCTTATTACCATTGTCTGGGCTATTGTAAGTAAATAGATTCTCCACCCCAGAAGCTGGCAGAGCTGTAAGGGAGTTTAACATGTTGGCCATTTCAATTTGACTTTTCTCAAGCAAGTCTAACTTTGCATAGAAAGTGCTTACTTTCATTAGAAGCTCAGTATTTTTGGTACATTTATCACAAGTAAAGCCTTTAAATGATGAAACATTGTCCACCATTTTATACATACTACAACTTGTGCATTTAATCCCAGTCTCCCCATCTAGTCTCTAACATGGTAGAGATCCTCAAATTTCATGCTGTATTCAAAGGCAGTGTACTGGAGAACCTGGAAACAGCGTCAGTAAGAAAACCTTTCTTTTAAATTCCCGAATAGTTTCTCTGACTACGAACTGAAGTTGGCCTACAGCAGACTGCACAGGTCAATGAGTATAGCCTCCTTCATTGTTCAGATATGCTGACTATAATAGCCCCAGATCTCTTCAGACTACAAGTGATGTTATCCCTGCACACACACGTTAAGTGTTATCCCATGTATTGTTTGGGGAACACTGCCACTCTTGGTGTTATGTATCACCTATAGCTATAACAGCATACGCTAGCAACCAACCTTAAGTTGTACTTACTAGGTCTGCAGTCCCTGCAGACACCTTCTGACAAGTGCTGATGCACTTGTCTCAGCGCGCATCTCTGCATATGTAGACAGGTGCTTGCCCTGCCCCCGCTCACAGAGGAGCACGAGTTTTATATATATATATTTTTTTTATTTAGTTGTTTAACCAGGTATAGCACACTAAGCTGAAAGCTTTTTTACAGGAGCGACCTGGGAGCACAAGGAGGTTAAGTGACTTGCTCAGGGTCACACAGTATGCAAGTGGAAGCTGTTGGATTCAAACCCAGGTCTGGTCTGCTGGATATCACCAGATATGCAGCTCAGAGCCTTAGACCACTGCGCTATACTGCCTCAATATAGTCCATGACCTGGAAGTAGCTTTTCCCAGGTTGCTGCAACTATGCTGTACTGCCCTATTAACAACTAAAAGTAGCTTTTAAAATGCAATGTACTCCTTCCACAATATGGCTTTCGTAGCCTTTCTGATAAAACAACTGCTCCATTTTAAAACCGGCCACAGTACAGCATCTGTAGTCCCAAGGGCTCACCTGTGGACTACAGAGATTTGGAGCTTCCTGGTTTGACATTTTATTACATCAGTCATAATCCCCAGTATTCGGCAACATCAGCTGAATTAATAAAATATTAAAAAATTAAGCTCTGAGACAGAAGCAGCCTCCCCTGTACTGTCTCACAGCAAAATACTACTGTCGTACAGCACTAGGGAAGATTTGCATAGTCAGTGCCCCACTCGTAGAGGGGCACAAGTTTTATGGTCTGTGACCAGGAAGTAACCTTTCCCGGGTCACTCCAACTATGCTGTACCGCCTTATTAATAACAAAAAGTAGCTTTTTAAAGCACTATGTACTCCTTCCACAACATGGCTTAAATAGCCTTTCCGGTAAAACAACGGCTCTGTTTTAAAATCGGCCACAGTACAGCATCTGTAGTCCCACGGGCTCACCTGCAGACTATAGAGATTTGGATCTTCTTGCTTCCTGGTTCAACGCTTTATTACATCAGTCATAATCCCCAGTATCCAGCAACATCTGCTGAATAAATAAAATGTTAAAATATAAAGTTTTGAGACAGAAGCAGCCTCCCCGTACTGTTTTACAGCAAAATACTACTGTCGCACAGTGTTGGAAGAGATTTACCTCATCAAAAATCTCAGTGTAATACAATGGCTATCACAACTAAGCTCTTGGTAAAGACAAATGATACCAAGGACACCCAAAGGGAAAGACAAAACAGGTAACACTGGCTCCCCAGATGAAAATGTAGATACTGTTGGTGGCAGCATCTGATCTTTATATGCAGGTAAGTATCATGTACGTCCAGGATGCAAAGCCAATCCCCCTGTGATGACAGAGGAAGGAGTAACTGAAGAGATACAGTGCAGAACCTTTTGTATGCAATGAACTTGTCCAGATCTCTGAGGTCTAAAACAGAATGCAGATCATTTGTCTTTTTGGGTACTATAAAATACGGGGAGTAAAAACACCAGTGCTGTATGGCCAGAGGCACCGGGTGAATTGGCTGTTTTGTAAATGTAGCCCCTCTAAAGAGCCCCGGCTTCTTTAAGAGCATCTATGAGACATCAACGGGTTAACTTCAGAGAGACCCAGTGGCATGGAGGGCTGAGGCACTGGGTGCCTTACCACATGCCATGCCAGCGACCCAAGGTCGGGAACAGGCTTGGGATACACGGGGGCCGGCAGGGAGAGGAACGATTGGGTGTCTCTAGGAAAGCTCGCCTTCCTCAGGGAAGGGGGTTAGTGTGGCACGCTCCTTTCCTGCCACCCAGTGGTGGCTGGATGGCAGATCATGCATGGCACCACATAAGGGAAGGAGATCCCAAGTTCAGGATGCTGGGGCCATCTCTGCAGAAGTGGAACTCAGATATTGCATCCACTGCACATCTGCAGGTCCCAGGGGAGAAAAGCAAGGTGGAAAATAGAGAGGTTGGGCTTAACAAAGCCCTCTCAAGAGCACCAATGGCCCACCTGGTCCCGAGAGGTGTAAGGGGGATCAGCACAGCAGTGAATACTGGATGGGCTGACACAGCTGCCCAGCCTGCCAGGGAGCAGAAAAACCTCTACAGAAAAAAAAGAGCTAGCCACTGGTCTCTCAGAGGGCTGGGCTAGTTGTCTGTATGACAACTCTGTGGGGAGGAGCCAACTAGCTGGAGCTGGAGAGCAACAGCTAGTTGCAGTCAGTATGGCCAGTACAAACGACCATGGGACAGATGAGGCGCTCACCCCAACGGAGGATTCAGACTTGGAGGTCATACATCTAACAAGCACTCCTCCTTCTGAGGATCAATTGTCTGTTCTCAGACTTGATTTGGGATTTCTCCACCAATACCCCAAACCAGTTTAACATAAAAGCTGACTTATTTACATTTTTTCACCAACTGCAACTCAAGGAGTTCTTTAATCAAAGTGAAACTGAACAAGGTATTAATAATGGCAGTGAAGAACTGCTCTTAACACTAGCTAGTTCAAACAACAATACGAGAGAATGGTCTCATAATTTAAGTAGGAAACCCTCCTTCTGCCCCATTAGTAAAAGCCCAGCACTGTACACCTACTGTCGCCTTGTAGAAAATGAGGTAGAGCAGGTGCTTAAACAGTTTAAAGGAATCACAATGCAGAATATCACACAAAATGAAAGCAGGTCCCTGTCTGATCTGAATAACAAAATGGATATTGAGATCTGTCCAATGAGCACATTCCGGGTTGCTAAGCATGGTTTATTTCTGAAAAAAGTCAGTCTGCATTGTTCTATGTGCAGACCAACATTTACAACCCAACAGCATAACAGGCTAATCATCCATTTTATTTCTTTTCCTTAGGTACTTAATCTAAGTCACAACGTGCTGGAAATAATACCTACTGCTGCATTCAAGAAGCTTGCTGACCTTGTGGATCTGGATATAAATGATAATCCATGGCAGTGTAACTGTGAAATGAAAAGAGTAACAAATTTAGAGGTTAAATACAAACGACTGCTTCAGGAGTTGAAATGTCAGAGACCATTAGCCGTTGCTGGACAGTACCTGGTTACAGTTACTGAAGAGCAACTGGCCTGTGACAAAGCCATCCACTTAACTCGTCCTGCTACCATTCACGTGGAGAAGGGGAACAGCCTAGAGCTAACTTGTGACAGCAACAAAATGACAGGTAACAACTATTATTCATTTCTTCCCACCTGGGACTGGTGAAAGTCTAGTAAGTTTTGAGAGCAGGCACTGTGCTCTAGTGCAGGAAGTGGGGGAGGGAATTCAGGGGGCAGGTTAACCGACAATATTTGAGAACCCCTATGTACAGTAGACAGGGACAGAGCAGCACTGGTGTTAGTTCCGAAGATAACTGCTGTCCTGAGAGGACTTGCGAATCTGACAGTGGATAAGGCTATAGGGCCAGATGGCATACACGCAAGGGTGCTAAAAGAGTTCAGGAAAGTACTGGCTGCCCCTCTGACAGCCCTATTCAATGACTCGCTGGAAACAGGAGTGGTTCTAGAGGACTGGAGGAGGGCAGATGTAGTGCCACTTCATAAAAGTGGCAGCAGGGAGGAGGCTGGCATTTACAGGCCAGTCATTTAACATCCATGGTGGGGAAGTTAATAGAAACACTTTTAAAAGAAAGGCTAGTTGAGTATTTTGAATCCAGTAGGTTACAAGAATCAATGCTGCACAGATTCATGGATACAGGAGGTCATGTCAGACGAATCTGATCAATTTCTTTGTCTGGGTGACCAGGGGAAATATATCAGAGTGCGGTGGTGGAAGTGGCCTACCTAGATTTCAGCAAGGCCTTTGACAGCTCACCACATTGGAGGCTTATCAAGAAAATGGGCAGTTTTGGGATGGAACCCAGGGTGGTAAACTGGGTACAAAACTGGTTGATGGATAAGCAACAGAGGATGGTGGTAACAGTACTCCCTCTAATGAGGGGAGAGTGACCAGTGGGGTACCTCAGGGCTCAGGACTGGGAGCAGACTTCTTTATTGTCTGTATAAGTGACACTGCAGAAGAGCTGGAAAGGAAGGTATGTCTCTTTGCCGATTACACCAAAATCTGCAATAGGGTAGATACTCCGGAGGGGGTGGAGAGAATAAGCAGAGACCTGAGGGGAAAGGGGAAATTGTTTAACCAGGAATGGTACACTAAGCCAGAGCTTGTTTCCAGGTGTGACCTGGGAGCACAAGGAAGTTAAGTGATTTACTCAAGGTCACACAGTATGCAAGTGGGGTCTGATAGGATTCAAACCCAGGTCTCAATTTTTGCAGCTCAGTGCCCTTAACCACTATACTATACTGCCTCCTGAGAAAACTCGAGAAGTGGTCAGGGGTATGGAGAAACTAAAGAATTTCAATATGTACACCCTTAAAGAAAGGTGGGTGGGGGGATGTAATAGAGACCTTTAAATACCTCACAGAGGTAAATACAGTACAGGAGAGAAGTATTTTTCGGAAGAAAAGGTGCTCAAGAATAAAGGGACATGCTATGAAACTGGATGGGGTAGATTCAGGAGAGATGTGAGGAAGTACTTCTTCACAGAAAGAGTGGTGGATTCCTCGAACAGCCTTCCAGAGAAGGTGGTGGGGGAGAGAACAGTGGTGAGGATCAAGAATGTATGAGATAGACACATGGGAATCATAGTGGAAAGGAAGGCAGGAAGGGAGAAAGAGCTGTAGATCAAGTATGGTCATCGGTAAAAATGTAGACCTAGGGAAAATGGGCTGACTGGGTGGGCCACGTGTGCCTCATCTGCTGTCAAATTCTATGTTTCAACTGGGTTTCAATTGGAAAAGTGCAAAATCATGCACCTAGGGCACAGAAACCCAGAGGCAGTGTATAAAATGGGAGAAGAGGTGTTGACAGTCAGTAAACAGGAAAGAACCATTGGGGTAATCATGTGTGATGACCTCAAGGTGATGAGTCAGTGCAACAAGGCAGTAGGCAGGGCCTGCGGAATGCTGGGGTGCATAGGGAGGGGCATCACCAGCAGAAAAAGAGAGATGGTGTTACCCATTGTATAAATCATTGGTGAGATCCCACCTGGAGTACTGTGTCCAGTTCTGGAGACCACATCTCAGGAAAGACATAGACAGAGTAGAGGCCATCCAGAGGAGGGCAACTAAAAATGATGAAGGGGTTGTGTCATAAGCCCTATGAGGAGAAACTGAGGGATCTCAATATGTACAATTTCCAACTCCAGGCTTGTAGGAAATGAATAATATATTCTCTTGAAACTCTTTTAATCCAATAGTTCTGTCAGCTAGCCCGTAATGGACTGCTGCAGACAACTACACCAACTGTGGGGGGTAAAGCAGCCTTCAAAGTCTTCACAAAGACAGAGCCAGTACAAGGTCAGATTCCATTCATTTTATTAAATTCCCCCTGTTTCGCTCCATTTCTGAAGCTTGTTCACGTTTTTTTTTTTTAGTTATTCAATTAGCATCTATTACATAAATACTGTATATACACAATTAGTCCACTGTATCACTTTGCATAAAATTAATATATGTTTAAATCAATCTTGTTCAACTGCAACAGACTCAGCCCACCTACCTAAAATTTCTGTTTACATACTTTCTTACAATATTCAAACTGTATACACGTTCCTGTAAACATAGAAATGATTTAAGCATTCTGTTCAGCATGGAGCAAAATAATGTTACTATCCCCAAATATGGGGTAGATCTCCTTTGTGACAATAACCAACCCAGCATACCTAAATCTGCAGATTTACAAATCCTCCTGTACATCTTTCCAAAGACCTCATATAGTTTCCATTACGTTTTAAATCAAAACAATATGAATTTTTCTACTATTGCCAGGCCAGTACTATGTATTTCATATAGAGCAACAACCAAACAAGCATACCTAGCTCTGTGAGTTTATCTCTACTTCTCACAGAACTTAAAACTATGTTTCCGAGGACTACATCCCTTTCTATAAGACAAAAAAGTTTAAAGAATATTTAGTTGCTTTATTTGAAGTATAAACTCAATCTCTCGATTTCCTTCTTTCCTGTCTCTGTTCAGTCCCTCCTTGCTTGTCATGCTCCCCTGGCCTAAACCCTCAGCTCCCTTTACTATATCCTGAAAAGTGGGGTTTAAACTTGTGAAGGGGGGAGGGATGGGAGAAAAGGCTGTCAAGGGGGTGCCGATAAAGGAGGGACTCTGTCTCACCCCTGGGAGGCTGGAGGATTGCGGGAAAATTAGAGCTGGTAAGGAGTGCAGACCAGGAAAACAGAATCCCCATGGGAACACAGCAGGGAAATGGAAGTATAGGGAAAGGGTGGAAGGTAGTCCTGCTAAATGCAGGAACTTGGGCAATAAAATGCCTGAGCTCCAGGCGATGCTAACTGAGGGAGCAGTAGATGTGGCAGCGGTCACTGAGACCTGGGCCACTGCAGGACAGACTGGGACCTGAACCTGGAGGGTTACACTATGTTCAGGAAGGACAGGGGGGAGGGAAGGGGAGGAGGGGTAGCAATGATAGTCAAAAACTGCATTGGCATAGGGGGAGTAGAGGAGGCAGAGGGAACCATGGAGGCGATTTGGGTCACCTTGATAACAAGGGGGGGGCACGAGAGTAAAAATAGGAGTGGTGTATAGACCCCCTGCCCTGGCGGAGGAGCTGGAGGAGAGTCTGGTGGCAGATTTTGGGAGACACTGCAGACTGGGCAGAGGAATGGTGGTGGTGTTGGGGGTCTTAAACACGCCAGGAACAGACTGGGAGACTATGACATCTTCTGTGACCAGGGAACAGAGGTTGTTGGATGTCTTTCAAGACGCATTTCTAACTCAGCAGGTGGGGGAACCAACCAGGAAGGCATGGGTACTGGATGTGGTCCTGGCAGACAGTGACCAGATTAGGGGCCTGGAGATAAGGGACCCGTTGGCGGGGAGTGACCATGCCACGGTCTGGTTCTGCCTGGACCTAGGAGGGCTAGAAAGCTGCACAAAGACGGAGGTAACTGACTTCAGGGGAACGGATTTTAAGGAAATGGGAAGGATCCTTAAGGAGCATTTGGATGGGATTGGGTCAGACATGGACGCTGATAGTAGGTGGGAAATCATCAGGAGAGGGGTGCAAGATGCTACCAGCACCTGTGCAAGAGTAAGACGAAAATGCGGTAGGGCCCGAAAACCCTGCTGGTGGACCAGGGAGGTCCAGGAGGTGGTGCAGGGAAAGAAGGCAGCCTATAGGCAATTCAAGTGCTCAAGGAGTGAAAGGGATCGAGGGGAGTATGAGCTGATTGCTAGAAGGGCCACTAGGGTGGTGAGGGCGGCTAAGGCAAGGAAGGAGCAGAACCTGGCCAGGGGAAATCAGGAGAGGGAACAAGGGGTTCTTCAGATACATTGGGAAAAACGAAGGGTGAAGGGGCAGATTAGCAGGATTAAATCAGGGGAGAGATGGGCACAAGACCCGGGGGAGCAGACTGAGGTACTAAATGAGTACTTCACCTCAGTTTCCACCAAGGAAAATGGGGGTGCTGCATCATACATGGGAGGAGACAGAGATACTGAGAAGGGGGGGACCCTTACCGATCGGCGGGTCTGGGGAGAGGAGGCATCACTGGCAGGAGGGAGGGTTAAGCAGGAGAAGAGGTACTGGAAGTGGAAATCACAGCAGAGAGTGAGGGAAGCCCTCAGCTCCTTAAGATGGAGAAAGCACGGGCCAGATAAATTACATCCCAGAGTGCTGAAGGAACTTACGGATCTCCTGGCAAAACCCCAGCGGAGCCTTTCACCATCTCTCTGAGGACAGGGTGGGTGCCCCAGGACTGGAAGGTGGCGCATATAGTGCCTATCCACAAGGGGGATCAAGGGAGTGGCAGAGAACTACAGGCCTGTCAGCCTGACATCAGTGGTGGGCAAGGTGATGGAGGGCATTGTCAAGGAGAGGCTGGGGGGACCTGGAAAGTCAGGGCGCCTGGATGATGGACAGCATGTATTCATCTCGGAAATCGTGTCAGACAAACCTTGTGGAGTACTATGACTGGGTGGCAGAGTGCCTTGGACCTTGGTAGACCAGTGGGCGTCCTCTTTCTAGACTTCAGCAAGGCATTTGACTCTGTTCCTCACATGGGCCTGTTGGATAAGCTGGGAGAAATGGGGTGGGGAACCAGATGATCAGATGGATGAGCAATTGGCTCCGTGACGGACCCAGAGGGTTGTAGTTGGCAGGATAGTCTCATCCCCAAAGAAGGTCATTAGTGGGGTCCCACAGGGAAACAGTCCTTGGTCCCCTCCTGTTCAATGCCTACGTCTCTGACATAAGGACAGGAATCAGGAGTGAGATGAGTCCCTTTGCAGATGACTCAAAACTGGGGGCGGTGGTGGATGGGGAGGAGGGAAGGGTGGCCCTACAGGGGGACCTGGAGGCTCTGGAAAGACGGTCTAGAAAGTGGAAGCTGAGGTTCAATGCAGGAAATGCAAGGTACTCCATCTGAGGGGCCAGAAACCGGGCCAAGTGTACTCCTGGGGAGATGCTACAAGTCTCGATGGCTGAGATGGACCTGGGCGGTGGTGGATGTCAAATGAACAACTCAGAGACTTGAAGGAGGGCAGCAGCCAAGGCCAACAGGATGCTGGGATGCATCGCTAGGGGGATCACCTCCAGAAGGAGGGAAGTGATGCTCCCTCTGTATAACTGCTTGGTGAGGCCACACCTTGAGTACTGCGTGCAGTTTTGGAGGCCACACTTGAAGAAGGACATTAAACTCCTGGAGAGGGTCCAGAGGAGGGCAACCAAAATGATTTGGGGCTTGGGGGACAGGACCTATGAGGAGAGGCTTAAAGAGCTAAATATGTACACATTGGAAGAGAGAAGGGACCGGGGGGACATGATAGAGGTCTTTAAGTACATGAAGAGGGTAAATAGGGGAGGAACAGTCAGGGTGCTTGAAGGAAGGAGGAGGGGCCACTAGAGGGCATGGGTGGAAGCTGGGGGAGATTCAGGGAGAAAGAAGGAGGTGCTACTTCACTGAGAGGTGGTAGAGCCATGGAATGCACTGCCTAGGGGCTGGTGGAGGCAGAGGCGGTGGAGGGGTTCAAGAGGGGCTGGGACAGGTACAGGGAAGGGTTCTGGAAGCAAAATCCAATGCAGCAAGAATATCCGGAACTGGGAAGGGAGAAGCCAGAGAAGGCGAGGGGGGCAGCAAGGTCAGCACCCAGGGTGGGGGCTGACCAATCGAGCAGACTCGAAAGACCGTTAGGCCTATTCTGCTGGCATTTTAGTATGTTAGTATGATTTGTTAAGGGAGGGAAGAAAGCGCAAGGAGAAGGATCAGTTGGGAGGAAAGGGCAAGGAGAAGCACCAGTTGGGAGGAAAGGGCAAGGAGAAGGACCAGAAGTACAAGGAGGATACAGTAAAGGGAGCTGAGGGTTTAGGCCAGGGGAGCACGACAAGCAAGGAGGGGCTGAACAGAGACAGGAAGGAAGGGAGGATGAGCCAGGCTAGTTTAGCGGATGGGGGAGAAGGACCAGTCGTGAGCAGTGAGGGGGGAGTTAGCAAGGCACAGAAGGATACTCAGGAGGAGGACAGGCATAAGATCGGAGAAGAGGGGGTGGCCAGGATAAATGAGGGGGCGACATGTGGCACCCAGATAGGGGGAGGAACAAGGAGTCAGCTGGGTGGAGGGGCTGGTAGAAAAGATGAGGGACATGGAAGGGGGGGATGGAGGAAAAGGAGCAGTCAGAGTTCTATGATCAGGGGTATCAAAAGGGATAGGGAGGGGGAAGCCTGGCCAGTTAGAACAAAATGCTTCCCTGGACTAACGGTACACAGGACCAAGCACGAGGTATATCAGCTGGCAAAGGATTGTGGGGGTTCCCCGGACATACTGGTCCACCTGGGTACAAATGACATTGAGGGAAATAGCGAGCTAGAGATACAAGCAAGGTTCAGGGAGCTCGCCAGGGTCTGTCATGACATACGGTGCACGATTTCCTTCTCAGAAATCCTGCTGGTGCCAAGGGCTAGTGGGGAACACAAAAGGAAGATTAGGAAGATAAACCAGTGGCTCAGGTAGTGGTGTGAGGCCAGAGGGTATGGGTTGATGGGGGATTGGGGGGAGACCCGGGAGGATAAGAAGCTGTATGCTAGAGATAGGCTCCATCTCAATTTGGAGGGAAGGGAACTTGTGAAGGGGGAGGGAGGGATGGGAGAAAAGGCTGTCAAGGGGTGCCGATAAAGGAGGACTCTGTCTCCACCCCTGGGGAGCTGGAGAAATGCGGGAAAAGGCCGACTGGTAAAGTGCAGACCAGGGGAAAACGGAATCCCCATGGGAACACGAGCAGGGGAAATGGAAGTATAGGGAAAGGGTGGAAGGTAGTCCTGCTAAATGCCAGAAGCTTGGGCAATAAAATGCCTGAGCTCCAGGCGTGTGCTAACTGAGGGAGCGGTGGATGTGGCAGCGGTCACTGAGACCTGGGCCACCACAAGACACGACTGGGACCTGAACCTGGAGGGTTACACTATGTTCAGGAAGGACAGGGGAGGAAGGGAGGAGGGGTAGCAATAATAGTCAAAAACTGCATTGGCATAGGGGGAGTAGAGGAGGCGGAGGGAACCGTGGAGGTGATTTGGGTCACCTTGATAACAAGGGGGCAAGAGAGTAAAAATAGGAGTGGTGTATAGACCCCCTGCGCTGGTGGAGGAGCTGGAGGAGAGTCTGGTGGCAGATGTTGGGAGATACTGCAGATTGGGCAGGGGAAGGGTGGTGGTGTTGGGGGACTTAAACATGCCAGGAACAGACTGGGAGACTATGACATCCTCGGTGGCCAGGGAACAGAGATTGTTGGATGTCTTTCAAGACGTGTTCTAACTCAGCAGGTGGGGAACCAACCAGGGAGGTCTGGGTCACTGGATGTGGTCCAGGCAGACAGTGACCAGATTGGGGGCCTGGAGGTAAGGGACCCATTGGCGAGGAGTGACCATGCCACGGTCTGGTTCTGCCTGGACCTAGGAGGGGTAGAAGGCTGCACAAAGACGGAGGTAACTGACTTCAGGGGGGCAGATTTTAAGGAAATGGAAAGGATCCTTAAGGAGCATTTGGATGTGATTGGGTCAGACATGGACACTGACAGTAGGTGGGAAATAATCAGGAGAGGGGTGCAGGATGCTACCAGCACCGGTGCCAGAGTAAGACGAAAATGCGGTAGGGCCCGAAAACCCTGCTGGTGGACCAGGGAGGTCCAGGAGGTGGTGCGGGGAAAGAAGGCAGCCTATAGGCATTCAAGTGCTCAAGGAGTGAAAGGGATCAAGGGGAGTACGAACTGATGGCTAGAAGGGCCACTAGGGTGGTGAGGGCAGTTAAGGCAAGGAAGGAGCAGAACCTGGCCAGGGAAATTAGGAGAGGGAACAAGGGGTTCTTTAGATACATTGATGAAAAACGAAGGGTGAAAGGGAAGATTAGCAGGATTAAAACAGAGGAGAGATGGGCACAAGACCCAGGGGAGCAGGCTGAGGTACTAAATGAGTACTTCACCTCAGTTTTCACCAAGGAAAATGGGGGTGCTGCATCATACATGGGAGGAGACGGTGATACTGAGGAGGGGGGGACCCTTATCGATTGGCGGGTCTGGGCTGAGGGGGAGGCATCACTGGCAAGAGGGAGGAAGGCTAAGCAGGGAGAAGAGGTAACGGAGGTGGAAGTCACAGCAGAAGGAGTGAGTGAAGCCCTCAGGTCCCTTAAGATGTAGAAAGCACCGGGGCCGGATAAATTACATCCCAGAGTGCTGAAGGAACTTGCGGATGTCCTGGCGAAACCCCTGGTGGAGCTTTTCACCATCTCTCTGAGGACAGGATGGGTGCCCCAGGACTGGAAGGTGGTGCATATAGTGCCTATCCACAAGGGGGGATCAAGGGAGGTGGCAGGGAACTACAGGCCTGTCAGCCTGACATCGGTGGTGGGCAAGGTGATGGAGGGTATTGTCAAGGAGAGGCTGGGGGGGACCTGGAAAAGTCAGGGTGCCTGGACAATAGACAGCATGGATTCATCCCAGGGAAATCATGTCAGACAAACCTTGCGGAGTTCTATGACTGGGTGACGAGTGCCTTGGACCTGGGTAGACCAGTGGATGTTCTCTTTCTAGACTTCAGCAAGGCATTTGACTCTGTTCCTCATGAGGGCCTATTGGATAAGCTTGGAGAAATGGGGGTGAGGAACCAGATGATCAGATGGATAGACAATTGGCTCCAGGACCGGACCCAGAGGGTCGTAGTTGGTGGGATAGTCTCATCCCCAAGGACGGTCATTAGTTGGGTCCCACAGGGATCAGTCCTTTGGCCCCTCCTGTTCAACGCCTACGTCTCTGACATAAGGACAGGTATCAGGAGTGAGATGAGTCTCTTTGCAGATGACTCAAAACTGGGGGCGGTGGTGGATGGGGAGGAGGGGAGGGTGGCCCTACAGGGGGACCTGGAGGCTCTGGAAAGATGGTCTAGAAAGTGGAAGCTGAGGTTCAATGCAGGAAAATGCAAGGTACTCCACCTGGGGGCAGAAACCCTGGCCAAGTGTACACCCTGGGGGGATGCTACAAGTCTCGATGGCTGAGAGAGACCTGGGGTGGTGGTGGATGTCAAGATGAACAACTCAGAGACTTGAAGGAGGGCAGCAGCCAAGGCCAACAGGATGCTGGGATGCATCGCTAGGGGGATCACCTCCAGAAGGAGGGAAGTGATGCTCCCTCTGTATAACTGCTTGGTGAGGCCACACCTCGAGTACTGCAAGCAGTTTTGGAGGCCACACTTAAAGAAGGACATTAAACTCCTGGAGAGGGCCCAGAGGAGGGCAACTAAAATGATTTGGGGCTTGGGGCACAGGACCTATGGGGAAAGGCTCGAAGAGCTAAATATGTATACATTGGAAGAGAGAAGGGACAAGGGGGACATGATAGAGGTCTTCAGGTACATGAAGGGGGTAAATAGGGGAGGAGCAGTCAGGGTGCTTCGAAGGAAGGAGGAGGGGGCAATTAGAGAGTATGGGTGGAAGCTGGAGGGGGGAAGATTCAGGGGAGAAAGGAGGAGGTGCTACTTCACTGAGAGGGTGGTGGAGCCATGGAATGCACTGCCCAGGGGGCTGGTGGAGGCAGAGACAGTGGAGGGGTTCAAGAGGGGGTGGGACAGGTACAGGAGAAGGGTTCTGGAAGCAAAATCCAGTGCAGCGAGAATATCCGGAACTGGGAAGGGAGAAGCCAGAGAAGGCAAGGGGGGCAGCAAGGTCAGCTCCCAGGGTAGGGGCTGACCAAACGAGCAGACACGAAAGACCGTTAGGCGTATTCTGCTGGCATTTTAGTATGTTAGTATGTTAAACCAATTTGTGCCAAACGGCTGTTATTACCTTTAAATCAAAACATTACAATCCTGTTTCATGTGCCCTGTTACTCAGAGTTCTGTTGTAATGGCAGAACATGCTGGATGCGCATCCCTCTCGAGCTTCCCCAGAAGAGTGTTTGCGAGGTGATGTAATAACGTCACTAGAGCGTGTCCACGCATGCGTGTACACTAGTTCTGTATAGCGCATGCCCAGGGACTGCCATAGTTGGTAAAGGCATAACACTGTTCTAGGGAAGTCTTATAGAAAGGGACGTAGCCCTCGGAAACATAGTTTGAAGTTCTGTGAGAAGTAGAGATAAAATCACAGCGCTAGATATGCTTGTTTAGTTGTTGCTATATATGAAAGACATAGTATTGGCCTGGAAATAGTAGAAAAATTCATATTGTTTTGATTTAAAATGTAATAGCAACTATATGAGGTCATTGGAAAGATGTGCAGGAGGATTTGTGAATTGCTTAATCTGAATGACCAAAGTAATGAAAATCTAAATAACTTTATGTCTTACAGAGAAACATATTCCCAGTGGGGAAATTATTTTGTAGCCTTAAAAGAAATACAGATAAATCTGCAGACTTAGGTATGCTGGGTTGGTTATTGTCACAAAGGAGATCTACCCCATATTTGGGGATAGTAACATTATTTTGCTCCATGCAGAACAGAATGCTTAAATCATTTCTGTGTTTACAGAAATGTGTATGCAGTTTGAATGTTGTAAGAAAGTATGCAAACAGAGATTTTAGGTAGGCGGGCTGAGTCCATTGCAGTTGAACAAGATTGATTTAAACATATATTAATTTTATGCAAAGTGATACAGTGGACTAATTGTGTATACATTTATGTTATAGGTGCGAATTGAATAAGTAAAAAAAACAAAACGTGAACAAGCTTCAGAAACGGAGTGAAACATAGGGGAATGTAATAAAATGAATGGAATCTGACCTGTAACGTCTCTGTCTTTGTGAAGACTTTGAAGGGCTTTTACCCCACAGTTAGTGTAGTTATCTCAATATGTACACCCTGGAAAGAGAGGAGAGGGAACATGACAGAGACCTGTAAATAACTCAAGGAAGTGAATAAGGCACAGGATGGGAGTATTTTGTGGAAAAGAAGGTTCGCGAGAACAAGGGGGCATGTAATGAAGCTGGAAGGTGGAAATTTAGGAAGGATATGAGGATGTACTTCTTTACTGTAAGAGTGGTGGATGCTTGGCTGGAGCAGTCTTCCAGCATAGGTGGTGGGAGCGAATACATTGGTGGGCTTCAAACATAGAAGGCAGGCATAAAGGAATCTTGGTAGGAAAATGATTCTCGCACAATGGCCATCCCTCCTAGATCCACCACAGCCAGCCAATCAGGGTTCTCTCATTGTTTCCCTAAACTATGGAAATCCCTCCCACTGGCAATCCGCCATGTCAGCTCACCTCCAGCCCTCTCCTCCCTCCTATACATTTTTCTCTCCCCTACTTGTAACTGCCTTTAACTACCTCCCCCCACTCACTCTTTTTTTGGCAGCTCCTGTGTATTGCACTTTCTTTGAATTGCTACTATGTGCTCTATTTTGTATATTTTTCATTACTTTTTAAAATCAATGATTTTCTCTGTGTCCTGATCATTAATTCTCTGTACTATATCCTAATTCCATTGTATTTTAGTATTATACTATTGATGTCAATTTGATGTAGTCCAATCCCCTTCCCCAGGACACACCTGGAAACAAGCAATTTGCTCAGTGTGCCTTTCCTGGTGAAACTTTTAAATAAATAAAATGGGGAGGGGGGTAGCCAGAGATTAGGTAGGGTCTGCGATGACAGTATACGTAGGGAAAAAAATGTGCAGACTGGGTGAGCCAAATGGTCCTTATCTGCTGACAAATTCTGTTTCCATGTTCCTGCCTTGCCCACCTCCTACCTCCTGTCGGAGGAAAAAGGTGCACTGCCATGGTCTCTATCAAAGAAATTAGAATGGGGGAAATGGTAAACATAAAAATCATTCATTTTATTAATTCAGTTCAGGGAAAATATATATTTTTTTATTTTTATTTTTTTTTATTCTATTTATCCCTCCTCCCCAGCCTGCCTCCTCCGACCCTTCAGGGGGACAACTGGACATCCCACTGCCCGGAACCCTAACCAAGCAGACCCCTAGGCCCCATGGAGCCGCAGATTACCCCCCGGGCAGGGACAAGGTGGGGACTCAGACCCCGTTACTTACATTTCGTCGGTCTGAGGTCTGCTGGGCGGGCACAGGCAAATCGTGGGCACGGCCATGGTCCTCCCATCTTCCCGGCTGAGGCAGGCTTTTTTTTTCCGCGTTTTTCTCCCTTCCCCAAGCAGCAAGTAGCCTCCCCAGACGTCATGACGCACGCACCGACGTCTATGCTGCCCAATGGCCGCCCATCCCCAAGTGGGGCTTGCAGTTCCTCGAGCCTCTGCTCGGGGTCATGCAAATGCTGGGCATCAGCCGAATCCCTCCCTGAAGAAGGCGAGCTGTCATTGGACGCTCCAGCCTATCTCCCCCCGGCCGACCCACCGACAACCCGAGTCCGCTCCCGAACCCGGGTCGCCGGCGTGGTGCGAGGTGTGGCGTCCAGTGCCTCAACCCTCAGCGCCACCGGGCCGGCAATATTTTTTTATTTTATTTAAGCTATGGCAATTGAGAGAGAAAACTCTAATTTATGACTGTGGCCTTATCTGAAATGAGTAATATACTTCAAGTACAAAATGTTACAGGTTTCCAGTATTAAAGAAAAATGATGTTACATTTGCATTTTACATTTACTTGTACAAGAACAGTTGCTAAAAAAATAATTATACATCAGATAATCTAACTGATCCTCCTATCAACTAGCAACCTCCAACTGGTCAAGCGTTTGTTTTTTTTTTGCTGTTTTTTTTTTCAACCCTGTATTCATCCACTGTCACTGCCAACCTGTCCCATCTGGGCTGTTAAAAGTCTTCAGTGTTTAACTTTTGGCTGCTTTACCTTGAGTGCAAATGAACTGTCTCCCTCGCTCTGTTTAATTTGTTTCCAAGCTGAGGTTGAGATTTCTTGGAGACGTGCCATCTGTAACGGCTGTTCAACGGGAGTGGGAGTCCTGATTTTCATTTTGTGCAGCTCCTTGGCTTGCAACGGCCAGTCGGCACTGCTCTGAAAAGGCGAGCACTTTCCTCACAGTCACTCCGACTGCTCCCCACCCGCCCCCACCACACCCACCCTTGGCCAGCTGTAGCTATATAGGGTTAGGCCACGCCCTGAACACGCCCTGTTCTCGCCCCTAGGTGGTTGAACATTTACTATCTCCTCAGTTTGCCATTAGCAGGTTATATTCTTCAACAACTAGAGGGTGTACTTAATAGATAATACCTCAATCTGCTCGTAATCAAATATAAACCAGTAAGACACATTAAACCTTACTCCTCTCCCCTGAGACATTGATTCTTTCTTTAACATAGACCATTTTCTAAGATTATACTCAATATGGCCATTAAGACTTATGTAATACTTCTGCTAGTGTCAGTCTTCGTTAACCTCTTTTTGGTCCAAGTCTCACACAACCCTCAGAGAAATCCATTTGGCTGTACCCAAACATTTAACCCTAAGCTCTCTCTGATACAAATGTCTTTTCAACATCCCCGTAACACCTTCCCACTTATTATTCCACATAAGCTCATATACCACTTAGCCTACTCTCTTCATAAATCCTCGGTGAGCAAATTTCCTTTGCCAACTCTTTTCACCCATCGTAAACTGTGGCACTTCCTCCTCCTAGCATTACTTTTAGCTGGGTACATGGAGCAAAACCCGGGACCCGTAACAACTAACCGATCACCAAATAATGCAACATTGCTAGACTCCAAGGGACTACGAATTGCGCACATGAATATTAGGAGCCTCCTTCACAATCTAACCGAACTTGAGGCATGGGTTGCACAGAACCACCCTGACATCCTCTGCCTGTCAGAGACCTGGTTAAAACCCTCTACTGCTGACCCTCTATGCATGCTACCTAACTATAATCTCATCAGGCAAGATAGGGCCGCCTCTAAGCACGGGGTGGAGTTGCCATCTACTACAAACAACACCCGCTGCTAGTCCAAAACGCCCTACCTACCCTATCTCTCTGTGAAGCGCTCCATGCAGCGCTTCTACTAGGCTCAAAGAAGTTACACATCATTTGTGCTTATAATCCTCCTGTGGGAGGGATAAAAGGCCTAGAAGATCTCCTCTTACTAGTAGACAGCACCATTGGCCGTAACGAAGTCCTCGTACTGGGTGACTTAAACTTAAACTGGGCTAGCAAATCAATTCAGGCCCCCCACACCTTAGTACAAGGCCACAACTTTCATCAGATGATCTCTGACCCAACTAGGGTTATGGCTCCCCCTCAGACTAGCACGCTTATTGATTGGATCCTTACAGACCGCCCTGACAGCATCAGTTGCGCCGGTACCCTTCCAGATGTAATCAGTGATCACTCCCCAATCTATTGCATCTGGTGCTCAAATAAAAAACCATCTCCGCCCCCAAAACTCATCACGTTCCGCAATTTCGCCAGCTTCAATCCTATTCATTTTATGCACGACCTCTCAACGATTGACTGGACCTCCATACACACCGCATCTAATGTCCAGTCTGCCCTTGATAGTTTCCTCGCAAAATTTGGTCAGCTCCAAGACACCCATGCCCCACGGATCACCAGGCACTTTCATGGTACCCAGACTAAGTGGCTAACAAAAGATCTACTAACCCAGATAAGGGCCAGAGACAAGGCCTGGCATTGTTTTAAGTCCACAGGGATGCAATCTGACTACTGCCACTACCGCTCACTGAGGAACGCTTGCAAAAGAAACATCCCTCTATCCAAAAGCTCTTTCTGCAGGGACCTTCTAACAAAAGCCTCTGGGGACTCCAAGAAATTCTGGACCACCATAAAAACCCTCCTGGGTTCTAATCACAAGGCCCATTCAAATGACATGCTGTTAAATGGCATACATTGTAACAACCCGTTAACCATAGCTAACACCTTCAATCACCACTTCTCAGATTTAATAAGCTACCTGACCTCCTTCCCAACTGGTCACACTGCTCCGCCCCAATGTGACACCAAACCTCCACTCCCGAACCCCCTCTTTAGGTTCCGAAGCATTCAAAAAAGAGAAGTGCAACAATTGCTACTCTCCATCCATGATAATACCAACCCAGGATCGCATGGTCTTGAACCCAGGCTCCTCAAGGTTGCGGCCCCCTTCATAGCTTCCCCCTAACCAAAATCTTCAATATGTCCCTATGCTGTGGTACAGTCCCAAATATATGGAAAATTTCTAAAGTCACCCCTATTCCTAAAAAAGGAGACCCAAAGGAAATCAAGAACTATCGTCCCATCGCTATACTCTCTGTACTAAGCAAAATCCTTGAAAAACTAGTTGCCACCCAAACAATAGAATACCTCCAAAAATACAACCTCCTTTCTAGCTCTCAACACGGATTCCGTAAAGGTCACAGCACCACCACCGCCCTGCTAAAGCTGAAAAGTGACATCTATTCCTCCATGGACTTAGGCCTCTTGACAGGCACAGTTTTCATCGACCTATCCAAAGCTTTTGACCTGGTCAACCACTCACTTCTTCTTGCAAAACTACAGTCATTTAGTTTCTCCTCAGATACCATTACCTAGTTCGAAAGCTACCTGACTGACATACAACAGGCTGTGGTCTTCAATTCAGCCATCTCGGATCCTGCACTGATCCACGTTGGAGTACCCCAGGGCTCCACACTTGGTCCTCTGCTTTCACTATATTCATTGATGACATCCCTCTAACTGCTCCGAACTGCTCATCTCTGCTCTATGCTGATGATTTGGTTATATACCACAGTGCAAAAACTGTGACTGCCCTAAACCATCCCCTTGCCGTGGACTTCGCGTGTATCCAAACTTGGCTCACTGATAATAAACTAGTTCTCAACTCCAGCAAATCCTACTCAATGCTGTTTGGCTCGCCGGCCAGACTCAAATCAAATCTAAATCCCCTTATTATCTCATGCACAGACAGCTCCCCTCTACCCTCTGCCACAGCCTTTAAATATCTAGGTGTCACCCTGGACGGATCTCTTGACCTCGACCTCCATATCTCCACTATCTGTAAGTCTGTAAATGCCAAGATAGGAAGTGCCTATCGCACCAGCTATGCCCTCACCCCTCAAGCCAGACTAGCTGTGGCACAAGGCTTCCTTCTACCGGCTCTAGCATATGGCTCTGCAATCTACCTATCTGCATCCAAATCCTCCCTCCATAAATGGGATACCACTTACAATAGCATCTGCCGCTATGCCTCTGCATCACGGCGTTTCAAGCACCACTGCCAACTCTATATGGACCTAAAATGGCCTAGCCCCACTGCCTATCGTCTCCAGTCCTTTGGATCATTAATTGACTCTGTCACCAGAACAGGCCTCCCCCTATCCATTTCCTCAGCTCTGGAATTACAACCTCTCACCTATGAACTACGATCAAATGATAAAGCCCTTCTGCACGTTCCAAGATACAGAACAAACATGGGCGCATGCGCCTTCTCTCACACAGCTCCTAAATACTGGCACTCAATATCCTTCTCTATCCGTCAAGCAACCACCCATGCTACCTTTAAGAAACTACACCTCGAACACTTGCACACCATAAACCCCTGCACTTGCTTTAACCCACCTTGAACCTTCATCCCTCCCTACTCTCTCCTCATCTCCAGATAATCCACCTCCTTGACACTTCTTCCCCTTCTCTCTCAGTCCTAGCCTGCCCACTCTCTTACCCCCTCCCTCTCCTCTCTCCCTATTTTCTCTCCCTCCCTCTCTACAGTCTTGGCACTTATTGTACTGTACCTCACTACCTATCCCCTTTTGAACTATCTTCCTGTGTTATCCATTCCAATCTGTAATTTGATTTCACAGTACTTTTACTTTCATTATTCAGTTTGTCAGTGTGCCTGTATCTAATATCCAAACATTGTTTCTTACTTTGATTTGTACTGCTTTCATGTGCTGTGTCACATGTATATTGTTTGTCTGTAAACTGTCTTCTCCCGGGTCGTGCCTGAAAATAGGCATTGTTTGCCTAGTGCACTTACCCGGTTACCAAAAGCAAAATAAATAAATAAAATAAATTTCAACAGCTAGTACATTTATTTATTTTTATTTATTTGTGAAATCAGTTTACAACCTTTGAGCCAGGGGCTCGTTTCCAAAGGTACCTCATCACATTGAGGACATACATAGCAGTTTTAGGTTACATAGCACAGGTTGCTGAAATAGGCGTTCATCAGAGGCGCCACGTCACACTGAGGTCAGACAAAATACATTTAAGTTACAGGGTACAAGTAATTGAAATAGGTGTTACACAAGTTGGTTTCATATATTGAGCAATCTACTGGCATTACCATAAAAACAGCAGGCACTGGCCAGGTTAGACATAGGTATGGTGTACCGGGAAGAGGTGGTGGGGTGGGCTAGGTGGAGAGCCACCTGGTGGGCGTTGTCATGAGTGGAGAAGTCAAGGTGGAGGCTACATTCAGAGACAGGAGCAGCTACGAGTGTTGAAGAGTTGGCTTTGAAGGGTGGTTTTGAACTTGGAGATGGTGGTGGCATTGGTGATGGGGGCAGGGAGAGAGTTAAACCAGGATGGGGCTCTGTAGCAGAAGGACCTCTGACCATGGGTGGTTCTTGACCTGGGGACCAGTAGAACGGTCTTGTTAGATGACCATGTTGCAATAGTAGGTGGGATCCGGTGGATGGATGTCGTCATCCCAGGAGGGGAAAGCCCGAGTAGGGTTTTTTTTGTGAGGAGGCAGGTTTGATAGCGGAGCCGTTCATCTAGGGTAAGGAGTTTAGCTTCGTCATACAGTTGACAGGTGTGTGTGAGCCTGGGGGCACCAGTAATCAGTCTGCAAGCTTTATTTAGGGTTAGGTGAATTTTTTTGAGGGCAGTCGTGTCGGCAGCACCATAGACTGGTAGGCCATAGTCTACAAGGGACAATACTGAAGACGTAACAGCGAGCCAGAGAGCATTTGGGGGAAGGCAGTTTCTATGGCGGAAGAGGATGCCAAGCTGTGTGTTGGTGGCGGATGTAAGGGCATCAATGTGGTCGTGGAATGTGAGGGCTGAGTCGAAGGTAACCCCAAGGTATTTGTAGGAGCAGACTTGTTCCAGTGGTTGTTTGGTACTAGGAAGGATATGGAGTGGGTGGTTGCTAGCTTTGTTTTGGGGGTGGGCAAAGAGCATAGCTTTGGTTTTTTTAAGATTAATGATGAGTCTGCGCTCCTTAAACCAGGTTTCGGCATCATTGAAAGACTGCTGTAGGGTGTCCTGAAGGGAGATGGGATTGCGGTGGGTGGCAAAAATGACAGCATCATCTGCATACAGAAGAATTTTGCCAGAGCATGCACTGGGCAGGGTGTTCAGATAGAGTGAGAAGAGAAGGGGGCCCAGGATGGAGCCTTGGGGAACGCCTGAGTGTATGGGATGGGTATCAGAGAGTGTCCCATTGATTTTAACACACTGTGAGCGAGCAGCTAGATAGCTCGTGCCCCATGCTAGGGGGCCAGCCGAGAGACCAGTGTGGCAGAGGGCGTTCAGCAGAAGAGGGTGGGAGACGGTGTCGAAAGCCTTTGAGAGGTCATAGGAAAGTATACCAGCTAGGCAGGGCACTCACAAGTGAGAATAAAATGCAGCTTAATTTTTCAAGTTAGATATGGAGAGTAAAGAGGAACAGGTTAAGTCAGGGAGCAGAGTGTTCCAAAGTTTGGGCAGGCACAAACTAATAGCTGACTGCCCACATTTCTGTTCCCTAGAAGGGAATATGTAGTCTTTTGTCTAGCATGAGTGTCAAAGGTAGGCAGGGATAACAGCAGGTAAACGTAGGTAGCTTTGTTAACCCCGAATTTGGCTCCTAGGATTACAGTATTAGGGGCACACCTAATGCCCAGACTTGCCCAGTCCATGTTAGAGTACATTAAGCAGTGGCGTGTGTGTGTGGGCTGCACAATTCTACGAAAACCTACAGAGCACAGTACACTGTATAAGCAGTCCAGGTTAAGGATAAACAATTTCAGGACAATTTCTTGGCTTTACTTGCAGTTCATCTCACACAGACACTGGCAACAGCAAGTCTGATTCAGGATAACTAGGATAAACGTTACTGGTCTCTGCAAACATGAACAACAGTGTTAAAGGAAAACTGTCTTTTCTGAAACTCCCCACCCTCCAAAGCCTTAACCCCCAATTAGACATGTTGGAAGTAAAAAAAAAAAAAGTAAGCATTACTACATACAAACATACAAATATGCCACCAGATAAAAGCCTTATGTTGTATCTAGTCTGCTCAAATGTGCAGGTCCACCCCGTGTCTATAAAGGGACCTGCTCCCTTCCTCAAATCCTCCCCAAGGCCCCTCAGGTCCCCCTTGCCCCACGCCTCTTCCCTTCCTCCACTAGCAGCAACTTTCCCCTTTATTCTGTCCCATCCTCCCTTGAAGCTATCCACAGTTATCAGGAAGACCACCTTCTCTAGCGGCTCACTTCACTTTGTCACCACTCTGCTGGGGAAAATGTGCCTCCTCGTTTCTCTCTTGAATCTTCCCCCAACCAGCTTTAGGCTAAGCCCCCTAGTGAATTTGTTCCCACTAAGACTAAAGAGCCCCTCCATATTCACCCTGTTAATACAATTAAGGCATTTGAAGGTTTCAATCATATCCCACCTCTCCCTTCTGTCCTCTAGCCCCTTGAGCCTCTCCTCACAAGTGTTGCACAGATGGCCCCGGATCATCTTTGCCGCCCTTCTCTGGAATGTCTCCAGCAAGTTAACATCCTTCTTGAGATAATGGCACCAGTACTGCACACTGTACTCTAAGTGCAGTCTTATCAGCAGTCTGTACAGTGACAGTATGACCTCCGCCTTCCTGTTGTTAATCCCCCTAGCTATGCAGCCTAGCATCAAATTTGCTTTTGCTGCTGCCCTCCTGCAGTGTGCCAAGTGCTTCAAGTCACTCATGATGATTACCCCCACATCCTTTCACATTCGCTTGTACCGAAAAGCATACCAGCAAGTGGTGCAGATCCACACTGTAATCTGAGATAGCACTGCACAGCACCCACCATGTTCCCTGATCACAGTGATGACAAATTAAAATAAAGTAAGTAGAAATGCTTAATTTTTTTTTTGTTACTTGCAGAAGTATAATCAGGGGTAAGGCTTGGGGAAGGGGGTGTTTCAGAAAAAGACAATTTCCTTTAACCGTATCATGGGCCAAAATATGTCAGGGTTACTCTGTGCTAGCTGAGTTAAGCCAAAGAGTGGCACTGTTGCACTATGCTAGTTAAACATTAATTACAACTCTCGTAACATCTCTCTTTTTAATGGATGGATTAAACAGTCTATGACTTTACAAGTCAAGAACTTAAATGTTTACACTGAATACAGTCTTTCTTTTCTTTAATTAACAGCAAAGTCTATATGGTTGCCAGGAAGTCTTACGACTCTGCCACTTGGCGTGGTTCCTGTTTGTTAACCTTGTTGACCTGCTCTCTGTTGGCAGCCACATTCAGGAGCTTTCACCTTCCCTACTGACTGTCAGGCATTCCCTGTGTCAGCCCAGATACGTCACCAGTAGCAGAAGTTGTTTCACATTTATCAGACACTTCTGTTAATATCTTCGGATCTGAAACACTCCGATTTCCTGAATGTATTAATAACTGCAGGCTGTGTGGATTGTTGCTTGGCAGCTTTTATGAAATGACTGTTTCTATGGTGTAGTTGCCCTTACATAGATACACAGAAATTGTCAGCAGATAAGGACCACCAGGCCCATCTAGTCTGCCCATAAGCACTAAACGTGTATGCAGTCACTGACCCTAAGTGATCAAAGGCTTTTCATCACTCCCTCCTCACCCAATGTTCCCTTGTGCCTGTCTTTCTACCTCTACTATGTATGACCTTGGTGCTACCTGTTTTAATACCCGGTACTTTCTTGCCACTATTTATCTTTACCCTGGAGTGCTGTTTGTACACTTATATGTTGTCCCATCGGAGTTCCGGGAGTTCTTTGGCACCTTTATCATAGTAGTGTTTGACTTGCCTCGGTCGCTGCTTTATTTGTTCTGCAACACTTTCAACTACTGTTTGTTTCAGGAGTTTATTTGCTTTGGGAAGCAATGTTTGGGTGGCAAGACATGAGGCGTTGTACTGGGCTACCATCCATACCCTCTACGGGTGTATTTCTCCAGTCTAATATCACTTTCCATGGATTTCTGGTGTCACATTATGCTTTTTTAATACATGGCTGGTTCCTCTGGCTCGACCCTGGGGACCCCCTGTAAAATAAGGTCATGCACAGCAAAAATCAACAGTACAGTACTCTTGGCACAAACTGAAACCACAGTCAGGTTAAATGCAGAAAAAGTCAGATCTGATTTATTCAGGGGACTTGAACAAGGAAGGGGTGTAATCAGGTTGTTTGCTTAAAGGCTATAGCAATCAAACAGTTACGCTTTAAGTCCCCACACAGGCACACCTCTGGGTACCCAGGTAGGGAGATGATGGGCTAGCCAGGAACGTTGCAGCTGGTAGGGGCCCTGCGATGGAACAAAGCAACATGCACAACACACACTATTTGTAATCTGGAGCCAGACGGCTCAGTTCGTGAAAGAAAAAGCAACCAGACAATCAGATGAAAACACTTTATATTTAGCTGTTGTTGCAGGGAACTACCCTGATGTTTACTCATGATACCCAGTACTGGACACTGACAGGATGAAATCAGGACTGCAGGTTGTTGAGCTGGAGTGCCTGGAGAAGCGGGGCCCACATGAATCATGAGGCGTCGTTCCTGTTCAAGTATTGAGCAGGGGGCTGATCCCCAGGCAGGTCTCTCATCGATGGCTTTTTCTGTGCAGCGGGTAGTCGGCCTGGGCCAGTGTGGCAAGGCCCAGGCCCAAGGAGATGATTTTGGATTCAGTCCATGGGACTGGATGCAGCTTCCAGCAAGCAGAATATAGTTCAAACCACAGTGGGGAACCAAATCACGACCCACTAGCAGCACACAGCACATTTACACATAAGAAAATTCTAATGCAGCTTCCAGCAAGCAGAACACAATTCAAACCACAGTGGGGAACCAAATCACGACCCACTATAAGCACACAACACATTCACATGTAAGGAAATTCCACTGTACCAGGCAAAAGGCTCTCTGGTTGCAATTACAGAGTCTCTGCACAATCTGGGAGTTCAGAGGAGGCTGGAAGTTCAGAAAGGCTGATCGCATTCAGCAAATCTTCAGTCTTCTTCAGGTAGGAGCCTGGCCACAATTCAGTGGCTTACTTCACTCTCCAAGTTCAGATTCAGTCTGAAAAAGGCACAAATTCCCTCTCTGGGACAGCAAGCAGGCATGCAGGCCAAAACTCAGGCCTTTCTACAGTTCTCTTATGTGAATCTACGCCAGGGCTGCTGCTTGAATCATTCAAGCTGTTATCTCTTCACTTCCCAACTCAGAACTTACTGAAAATTGCAAACAGTCTGGGAAATCCCCAAAGATCCAAAAGGTTTGGTTGGCTGATCTGTCTGTCAGTCACAACAAGGGATCCCCCTTCAGGTTCATTTAGGCGCCAAAATGTAAAAACTACAAGTTTTGGCCCCACCAAGCCCCTGTAGGCAGGCTCCATTTTAGAGTCCCAGCAATACTGATTGGCCCATTCTGACAGTCCCGGGCCAAGCTGGTGGAGATAAACAGAACAGTCCTTGCTGCAAAGAAAACAGGTTAGAACAAACTGCAATATTATTACTACTCTAACAAATGATCAGCAAGCAAGCACATCTTCTAACAGAGCTCCCTTTTAGATTAATTAAGACTGCAATCCAGGCAGCTCTTAAAGAGACAGTACACAGAGGCTATACAGGCACTCTCTGGCAATACATTTAATCTACTAAAACGCAGAACACCAGCCTGGCAGTGAGCATTTAGGCAAGCTCAAGGAAGACTTTTTGGGAACCCCCATTTGTAGGGGGGTTACACCTTTCCATGCCTGGAGAAAACTTGGCATCCACGTCAAGTCTGTACCATCACAATATCAAAAATGTGATATCAACTAGACATATATATCATTAGCTTGTTACATTACTATACATTTCAATATACTTCACATTACTACATCTGTATTGACAATACTTATGCAGGTTTCATACAAGTAATACTGATTCATTTAATAACTTCTTGTACATTAAACAATGCAAGAGGGGGCCCTTCCCTATCAGCTAACTTGGGGCTAGATGGGGCAGAGAGAGGCACCATGGTGAGAGGGAAGAACAAGTAACCTGGAGTTGGCCGTCAAGCTCAATTTGGGCAGTGAGCTTGGCAAAATGTAAACCCCTTTGTGAACCACATTGAGAGGCAAATTCACTGGCCTCCCATGGGAATCATAACTATAGCATAGCACTGGCTTGACAGCTCGGCCAGTCTTTCTGGGGGGAGCAGCCACAGTCTCTATACTTTCAGCACTAACTTTGGAGCTTTTGTCACTTGTGAGGGGTGCCTCTGCATGGATGGGAATGTCCAAACTTGGAGCACTGTCATCTCCTTGCTCTGTAGGCTCTGTTTCCACACCACTTTGCTCATTATCTTCTGATGGAGGCTCAGGTTGCTCATTTTGAGGAGGCTCTGACACAGTCAGGCTTTGCAGTATTGAAGGGGGGCTGTCAACACTCTCACATTGTTCTTCAAGTTCTGGTGTGTCACAAGAGAGACTCAGACCATCAGCCCCTTCTTCGGGCAATTCACACAGTTCTACAAAACACAGAGTCCGCAACCTCAGATGAAATACTTTGCACTTCACTTTCAGGGAGCATTGGCTCCAATGATGAAGCTGGGGGGTTAGGCAGTCCAAAAGGCCCAGCTTCATCCCCACAATTAGTCATAGGGTTACCTTGAAACAGCTGACTCAATTCATAGGAGGGGTAATAAGCATTGTAACACTCACTTTTGTCAGAGGTGGATTGACAGCCACTATCATTCTGGGCCTGCTGTGGTGGAAACATTAAGTCTGTAACTACTGGGGTAGGTTGACTCTCTTTTTTACAGCAGCATGAGTCCCCCGCCAAGGGGAATCAATCTCTGATGGTTCAGCCTCAATTATGACTTGGCCGATAGGTAGCAAGTGGTTACGGACTATGGTCTTGACAGCTTTGGAGTTATTCTCTGGGCGCACCTTGTACACTGGTAAATCATTCAACTTTCCAACTACTACATGGGAAGATGGTTCCACCTATCAGCAATTTTGTGTTTGCCATGCAGTCCCAAATTGCGTAACAACACACGGTCTCCAGGCCAAAGCTCTTCAGTCTTTACTTTTTTATCATGCCTCTCTTTGTTGGCGAGATTTCTTTTGGCGGCCATTGTCTGGGCCAGTTGATAGGCATGGTTCAATTGAGCTTTCAGTTTCTGTACATACTGTAGGTAATTTTCAGCTTGAACCCATCTGGAGAGACCCCAAAGCAGACATCAACGGGCAGTCGGGCCTCCCTCCCGAATATGAGGCGGTAGGGGGAGAACCCAGTAGTGTCATTTTTTGTGCAATTGTATGAGTGGGCCAAGGTGCTAATCTGCTGGCTCCACTTAGGCTTGTCTTTGGGATGGAGGGTGCCCAGCATGTCTAGAAGGATGCGGTTAAAACGTTCTGGTTGAGGGTCCCCCTGTGGGTGATAAGGGGTGGTTCTTGACTTCCGCACCCCCCCGAGAGAGAGAGAGAGAGAGAGAGGAGGAGAGAGCATTTCTTTGATTAGATAACTTTCAAAATCTCTGCCTTGGTCAGAGTTAATCCGCTGAGGGGCACCATAGTGGACAAAGAAATTTTCCACTAGCACCTTGGCCATGGTACAGGCCTTTTGATCTTTAGTTGAAAAAGCTTGTGCATACCGTGTGAAATGATCCATAACCACTAACACATTGCCAATATTCCACTGATCAGGTTCCAAACACAAAAAGTCTGTGCAGACCAGTTCCATGGGGGTGCTGGTAGTGATATTGACAAGGGGGCAGCTCTCTGAAGCAGGGCTTTCCTCTGCAGGCAATGACTGCAGGTCTTTACATGGTGCTCAACATCGGTCCCCATCTTGGGCCAGTAGAATCAAGATCATACCAAGTCGAGAGTTCTGTCAATACCAAGGTGCCCCATGTGATTATGGAGGGACCTCAGTACCAAATCTTTAAACGCGTGGGCATGACCAATTGCTGCCTGTCTACTTGACTGCCATGATCCACTGTCTCTCTGTACAACAACTGACTGAGTAGCTTCAACCTGGGGCCTTCTTTTTTTTTTTTTATTATGTATTTATTCACCTTGCTGCAGCACACTCCGCCAGCTCTGCCCGGAACTGCACCCAGGAGGATCCAGGATGGCCATCTTGCCATCTTGCTGGAGGGCTCCCCTCTGCCTCTGCCAGCCAGGACAGCCCCAGACCCTCCCTGACAGGACTCCACCAAAGTCCTCCGGGCAGCTCAAAGTACGGCCATCAAGCTGCATGGTTGCGCCCAGCCATTTTCCTCTTTATCTGGCCCCTTGGAGTGTGGACGTGCAATGACATCCAGGCACAGCGTGCTGACATCCGACGTGCTCCCCCTCTACTGTCAGGGATGCCTACAGTGCCCCTAAGCATCCCCAGGAGCTGCTACAGCACGGCGAAGATTCCCCAGCCCACCCCAGGACTAGGAGAGCAGTCTGCAGGCGCTCAATCCCAGTCCTCCCCTGCCGACCCCTGATGGCCCGGGCTCATTCCCGAACCCTAGTCGCCAGCATGGCACACAATGTGGCATCCAGCACCTCAACCCTCAGTGCCACTGGGCCAGCTAAACCTGGGGCCTTCTTTAAACAATAGAGCAGTTCTCAAGTCAGGGGAATGCAACTTGAACACATCTTTCCCCGCACACAGGGCATGAAGTGCGGGCTGAATCATAGGATCTTGGGATTGAGCCCACTGAATGCTGTCATTGTCAAACTGAGGTAGTGCACTAATATGTAGAGCAGAAAAGTGGCAATAGGCAGCTGGTATGCAGGTATCAGGAGGGCCCAAGCAGTCTACTAAACATTCCACTGTGTCCGCAGACATCTGTTCATCTTAGTCAAATTTTTGACACAAGGCTCGGATGTCATGTTCAGACAGCCTGATCCAATCACTCTTGGAAACGGGCCTTCGTGACAAGGTGTCAGCTTCAATATGGTTCAGTGCTGGCCTGTATTCAACAGCATAATCATAGCTTGATAAGGTGGAAAGCCACCAGTGCCCAGTGGCGTCTAACTTAGCTGAAGTCTGTACATAGGCTAAAGGGTTATTGTCAGTCTTCACCAATATCTTTGCCCCATAGAGGTATTCATGAAACTGGTCGACATTGGCCCATTTTAGCACAAGGAACTCCAGCTTGTGCACAGGGTAGTTTCACTCTGATGGGGTCAAGCTCCTACTGGCGAAGGCCACTGGTCTCAAACCATCCTCATGGGCTTGATACAGCACAGCTCCTAGACCCTGCAGACTGAGGATGGGGGCATGGGTGAACTGGTATATGACTTTTGTGAAAGGCTGTTTCACATTCGGGTGTCCAGCAGGGCCCAAAAAGTTCACCTGTGTGGAAGTACACTTTCTCTGGTTATTTGACGGACCCTTTTTTATATTTATGGTTGGTAGGAGGGTAACCCTGGGTAAGATTCAAGAGCAGGCGAATCACTTTTGCATAGTCTTTTATGAACCTGCGGTAGTAGCCACAGAATCCCAAGAAACATTGTAGTTCTTTCAAATTATGGGGCTGGGGCCAAGTAGTCAGTGATTCAACCTTACTGGGATCAGTCTCTATCCCTTCTGCAGATACTATGTGCTCCACATACTTCACAGAGGTTTGTAAAACCTGGCACTTGTCAATGGACAGCTTGGGGCCAAAGTCTTCCAATCGGTCTAGGACTTTAAACAGTCGGGTCTCATGCTCCTCTAATGTGCGCCCAAACACAATGGCATTGCCTAGGTACACTAGACATTCCAGCAAGTTCATATCTCCTACCGCACGTTCCATCAGTCTCTGAAAGGTATCCGGGGCACCTGAAATACCCTGTGGCATTCTCAGGAATTCGTAGAACTCCAAAGGACAGATGAAGGCTGTTTTCTCATGGTCCTCCAGGGCCATCGGGATCTGGTAATATCCACTGCAAAGATACAATACCAAAAACCATTTGCTCCCATTCAAGCAATCCAGGGCATCTTGTATGTGGGGCATGGTGTATTGATCGGGGATGGTCCACCAGTTCAGGGTTAGATAGTCAACACACATCCTTACCGACCCATTCTTCTTACACACAACCACAATGGGAGAGGCATATGGGCTCCTTGATTCTTGTATCACACCAGCAGAGAGCATTTCCTGCAGGTGTCTCCTCACATCATCTATGTCTGCTGGGGCAAGATGTCAGGATCTCTCTCGAAATGGCTGGTCATCATGCAGGCATATGTGATGCTCTGCACCCTGGACACACCCCACGTCCCATTCTTTTAATGAAAACACTTGGTCCCTCTGAGCGAGTTTCTTGCTAATTCTAGCCTTCCATTCAGCTGGCTACGGGGAGTCACCAAAGTCAAATAAGTCCAGGGTCACTCTCTCCTTCTCGCCAGAGCACTTGTTGCTGGGCAATACAGCAGTGTTGGCACAGTGTACTGTAGCTAGGGTGCACCCTCTGTTCACCTGAATCTCCCAATCTGACACATTCTGAATCTGGACCATCACTCGTCATGCATAGGCATGGGCACAAGCAGGCAAGATGCTGGGTTTGACCAATAATCCCTCTGGCAACTTTTCATCTCCTGGTGCATCCAGCATTAATATTTTGTTCTTTATGTTTCTCTTTAGGTGGACTTCTCCATGGATTGTGTACTGGGAGTTGGGGGCCAATACCAAGGAGTCAGGTTCCTTTTTCCACACTATCCCCACTGGCTCATCTGGGTCCACTTCATTGGGTCTCTGTTGCCAGTTATAAGCCCTTTTTACTAAGGCTGGAATTCTTAGGGCCCACCCAGTCAGCTGCCCTTGTTTCTCATGGCAGAGTTGTGCTAGTCTCCCAAACATGTGGGAGTTTGTTCCAATTAACAGGGGATCCCCATCATATAGTCCGGTGGGGGGACACACTAGGGCCAGTGTCTCTACTTCCTCCTCTACACCAGTGACAGTTGCAGGAAAAGACAACCAGAGGCAGGCATATCCTAGATATGGATAAGACTTGTCGCACAGTCCCCACACATGTAGGCCTTCCAGGGATTGTAAGGGCACATCAGATAAGTGTTTGCCATACCAGTCCTGAAACACAGTGGTCACTTGTGACCCACTGTCAAGCATAGAAACATAGAAACTTAGACTTTGATGGCAGATAAGGACCACTTGGCCCACCCAGTCTGCCCATTTCCCTACCTACTGGATAAGCTGCAGATTCTAGTTAACCAACAGCCTACTTCCTGCCCCCCCACCCCACTACAATTGCCTTGTGTCTGTCCCATGCATGTTTGAATTCCCCCACTGTTTTAGCCCCAACAACCTCCCCAGGAAGGCAGTTTCATGCATTAATCACTCTCTCCATGAAAAAAGATTTCCTCACATTACCCCTGAGCCGTCCCCCCTCTATCTTTAAATTGTGTCCCCTTGTTCTTACACATCTCTTTTTCTGAAAGATGCTACCCTCCTGGACTTTGTTGATTCCCTTGAGGTACTTGAACGTTTCTATCATGTCCCCCCATCCCTCCTTTCATCAAGGGTATACATATTAAGCTCTCTCAGTCTCTTTTCATATGATTTGTGATGCAGACCCTGCACCATTTTAGTTGCCCTCCTCTGGACTGCTTCCATCCTGTCTATGTCCTTGCATAGATGAGGTCTCCAAAACTGCACACAGTACTCCAGATGGGGTCTCACCAACTGTCTATACAGAGGGATAACCACTTCTCTTTCTCTACTTGTGATGCCCCTTCCTATGCATCCCAGTATCCCCCTGGCTCTCCTTACTGACTTCTCACATTACTTACCAACCTTTAGAGCATCTGATATGACTACCCCCAAGTTCCGTTCCATTTTTGTTGTTGTTAGTACCTCCCCTGCTATTGTGTACTCTTCTCCTGGGTTTTGTTTCCCAGGTGCATTACTGCACTTCTTTGCATTGAATCTAAGTTGCCATATGTCTGACCATTCCTCCAACCTTGCCAAGTCCCTTCTCATCCTTTCTACCCCCTTGTGTATCAACTCTGTTACAGATCTTTGTATCATCTGCAAAGAGGCATACCTTTCCCTCCAGACCCTCTGCAATGTCACCTATAAAGATGTTAAAGAGGACTGGACCCAGTACTGAGCCCTGAGGTACACCACTAGTGACCCCCCTTTCTTCGGAATGTGTTCCACTCACTATTACCTTCTGTGTCCTGTTGTGCAGCCAGTTTGCACCCAGGCTACCACCCTGGGACCCACTCCCAGGCTGGCTAACTTGATTATTAATCTTTGTGTGGGACTGTGTCAAATGCCTTGCTAAAGTCTAGGTAGACCATATCCACAGCCCCTCCCTGGTCTATTACTTTGGTCACCCAGTCAAAGAAATCTATTAGATTCATCTGACATGACCTTCCTGCTGTAAATCCATGCTGCTTTGGGTCCTGTGCCTGCTGGCCTCTAGGTACTCAACAATTCTTTCTTTCAAAGTGATTCCATCATTTTCCCTACCACTGAGGTCAAACTTACAGGTCTGTAGTTTCCTGCTTCTGCCTTGCTCCCACTTTTGTGAAGAGGAATCACATCTGCCCTCCTCCAGTCCTTGGGTACCACCCATCCTCCCATGATTTGTTAAAAAGTGTGGTCAGTGGTGTCACTAGGTCCTCCCTTAGTTCTTTTTAGGATTCGGGGTGAATCCCATCAGGCCCCATTGCTTTGTCCACCTTGAGTTTTAGGAGTTCTTTCAGGACTCTTTCTTCTGTAAATGGACTGGTGTCAGCCCCCTACCCAGAGTGCTTCTATTGTCTGGTTTAGGTAACTCCTCCTCATCTTCTTTTGTGAATACTGAGCAAAGTATTCATTCAATATCTCTGCCTTTTCACTGTCTCCCTCTCCACCTCCCTCTCCTTATTATTCTTCCCTGTTCCTCCTTAACCTTTCTATGCTCCCTAATGTACCTATAAAAGGTTTTATCCCCCTTCTTAACTGAATTGGCTATTTTTTCCTCAGTTTGGGCTTTTGCTATTCTGACTGCCTTCCCCACTTCTTTCTGCTTTAATTGATACAGTTCCCTGTCGTGCTCCTTCTGTGATGCCTTATACTTTTTGAATGCAGCCTTTTTCTCCTTAACCTTCCCTGCCACCTCTTTTGAGAACCATAGTGTTTTTTACTCCGCTTTGTTTTCTTTATCTGTTTCACACAAAGGCTTGTTGCCTCTATGATGGCAGTTTTGATTTTTCTCCATTGTTCTTCCACCCCTCCTTTTTGGCCATTTGCTAGTGTATTCCTCAGGTATTCACCCATTTTGCCAAAGTCAGCCCTTCTAAAGTCCAGTATGCTTGTTTTTGCATGGCTTGTCTCCATGGTTGTGCTTATTGTGAAGCACACTGTGCAGTGGTCACTTGTTCCCAGATGTCTACTGACTTCTAAATTTGTGATCCTCTCTCCATTTGAGAGTACCAGGTCTAGTATTGCTCCCTCCAGTGGGTTCCAATACTAGCTGTCTAAGGCCTGTCCCCTGCAGGGCATCGAGAATGACCCTGCTCTTGGATGTGGCTGCAGTACATGTCATCCAGTTAACATCTGGCATATTCAGGTCCCCCATCAACAGTATCTCCCTTTTTCAGCCATTTTGAGAATGTCCTCTATCATTTTCTTGTCCATTTCCTCCCCTTGAGATGGGGGTCTGTATACAACCCCTGTGTGGATTGTGATGCCATTCCCTGTCTCCAAGGTGACCCAGAGTGCCTCTTGTCCTCCCCCTTTACTTTTTAGTTCTGTAGCTTTGATCCCTTCCCTTATGTATAGAGCTACTCCACCTCTTTTCCCCCCTGTCCCTTCTGTAGACTGTGTACCCCGGTATGTTGACATCCCAGTCATGGTTCCCCGTGTACCATGTTTCTGTGACTGCCACAATATCCAATTTTTCATCTTCCATCAAGGCTACTAGCTCAGGAAGCTTGTTTCCCAGACTACGGGCATTGGTACTCATTGCTCTCCATTTAATGTTGGCTTTATCCTTTTTTCCCCCCATGCCTGCTCTTTTTGCCCTTATCTATTTTTTTCATTTACCCCTGTTCTGCCCACTGTTGAGCACTGTACCTCAGTGTTTACCTTACTACCCGTCATGTTTTGTGGGGGGAGGTTTGACATTTTCTGCCCCTTATTAGCACCTCCCCCCATGGCCAGTTTACCACCACCCATAACCTGAGTAGGAATACCATTCACAGCCACATTAGTCTCCATTGAAGGGCCCACTATCTTGGACCAGTCTGGAGGGACAACAGCAGGGGCCTGGACAGACGATTTAGCCACAGAGGGGGTTGAGTTAGGATGGCTGAAGCCTTTACTGCAGTCATTTCGTGCACCCCTTGACCACTGACTCATTTTCCAAAGCTCTCCTTAAAGCTGGTTCACCACTTTCTCTAAGTCCTTCTGAGACTGGCATTCCCTCTTCATATGGCCATCCTTGCCACAATTGTGACAAATGACACGCTCTTGGGGCATCCTTGGGGAAAACATAGCAGGGGATGCTGGAACATCGATGGGAGATTGTGATTTGACTTCTGTGGGTAGTGTACCATGTCTCAAAAGTTCCTTTAGGATGGCAGTCAATTCCTTGAGCTCAACCAAAAAGCCAGAGGATGAGGATAGAGGATGCCTGAGGGTGCACTCCCACCCCCATAACAGTCAAGTCCTGACAGGAGCCAGGGTCTCTGTCAGCAAGGGATACCTCAGCAAACGCACCCGGTTGTACCTTTCTGACTTCCTTCAGCAACTCCTCCCCCACCATTTAGCCCACGGTGGGACACTCTTAGTGGTCTCCATTTCAGAAGGGCCTTCCAGTGCCATGATCACTTGGGCTGCACTCACGCCATAATTACAATCTCCCTCTTCACATTCTACCTCCCGGAGTTCTTTTATCAAGTCACAATAGACAGGTGGGTTACCTTTCCTATCCTGGAGCCTTAACTGGATGATCTGCAGTTTAGAATGCTTGGCATGTTGCAGTATGTCCCCAATTTCACACGGTCCAAATCACTAGCGGCTACCCCACCTGTCCAGTAAGCTCTCTGCAGAACTCTTTCTAGGCGAGTAACATACACAAACAAACTTTCCCCCTTCCATTGTTTGGTACCTTGGAATTTCCACATCAAAGTCTCCCCTGACTCAATGCTCCCCAAATTGCCTTCAAGTACAGATAGGCACTTCTGAGCAGATGCATCAGGGTTCATGGACCTCAAAAATGTAATGGCTTCAAGGGCGGGGCCCCTCAAACTTTCTATGATTCTTTTCTGCTTCTCAGTCTCCGCACACTGCCACTCGGGTACCAAGGGGGCAACATAGTCGATCCAGGTCTCCCAGTCATCCTCCCCTTGGGGGGTGGGGAGGGTGCCCGAGAAGATTCTCAGCCTTCGGTAGGAGTCATGACTAATGGCAGGTATGGATATAGGGGCCAGCATTGACATGGGCACAGAAGGTGGGGCAGTAACAGGTGCTGGAGTGGGAGTGGGTGTTGGGGAAAGAACACCCCCAGGTGGCAGGAACAGTTTCTTAAAGTCCTCTATGGTTTTCCCTTCCTCCAGCAACAACTTAGCAAATTTCTCCTCAAAAGTCTCAGATATTGGTGGGAGCTCATCCTCCCCAGGGTCTTTACTGTCTTTTGTTATCACTCTCCAGGCGGCTGGGACCCCTTCTGAGGCAGTAGTCTGTGGCACTTTAGAGCTGTCCAATAGATCACTACTCTCTACCAAAGCTATGAAAGTTTGGGCGATCAAATCAGCCTGTTGACCCACCACCACAGGGTTTTTTAAACATTCAACTTTGGAGAGCGCTCCCTCTACAGTGTCCTTGCTGGTACCCAGGGGAATATTCAGTATAAGCAGAGCATTTTGGGGGTCGATCTCTCCAGTACACCACCCCACCAACTGGTGTACAGTCATTTCTACTGGGGTAACCATTAATCTTTAACAATAATTCATAATTTTTGGCCACTAGAAGGCACAAAATCCCAGTGGTGAGCCTCCAAGATGTAATCCCTAAGTGGTGCTATTCCACGGGTTACTACCCCTGCCTGCTTGGCTAGTAGCAGGTTAAGGGGCCTAGGTTCTGCAATGGGTGCCTCCACCCGGAGGTCAGGGTTGGTAGTGGTCAAACTAACCTGGGCACAGCCCTCCGGGACACTGTAACCTCCCTCTTTCCCTTCTAGTGGCCTGAGTAATATATGATAATCACTTTCACAGTACCCCTTGTACACCATACAAGCACCTACACTGTTTGCACTTACCACCAGGGCTGGCTCCTATGGCTTGACCCTGGGGACCCCTATAAAATAAGGTTATGCCCAGCAAATAGCAACAGTACAGTACTCTTGGCACAAATGGGAACCACAGTCAGGTTAAATGCAGAAAAAGTCAGATCTGATTTATTCAGGGAACTTGAACAAGGAAGGGGTGTAATCAGGTTGATTGCTTAAAGGCTATATTAATCAAACAGTTATGCATGCGCTTTAAGTCCCCACACAGTCACACCTCTGGGTACCCAGGTAGGGGGACGATGGGCTAGCCAGGAACGTTGCAGCTGGTTGGAGCCATGTGATGTAAGAAAGCAACATGCACAACACACACTATTTGTATTCCAGAGCCAAAGGGCTCAGTTCGTGAAAGAAAAAGCAACCAGACAATCAGATGACAACACTTTAGGTTTAGCTGTTGTTGCAGGGAGCTACCCTGATGTTTACTCATGATACCCAATACTGGACACAGGCAGGATGAAATCGAGACTGCAGGTTGTTGAGCTGGAGTGCCCGGAGAAGCGGGGCCCACACGAATCACCGTGGTGTCGTTCCTGTTCAATTGTTGAGCAGGGGGCTGATCCCTAGGCAGGTCTCTCGTTGATGGCTTTCTCTGTGCAGTGGGTAGTCAGGCTGGGCCAGTGTGGCAAGGCCCAGGCCCAATGGAGATGATTCTGGATTCAGTCCGTGGGGCTGGATGCAGCTTCCAGCAAGTAGAATACAGTTCAAACCACAGTGGGGGAACCAAATCGAGACCCACTAGCAGCACACAGCACATTTATATGTAAGAAAATTTTAATGCAGCTTCCAGCAAGCAGAACACAATTCAAACCACAGTGGGGAACCAAATCACGACCCACTATAAGCACACAACACATTCACATGTAAGGAAATTCCACTGTACCAGGCAAAGGGCTCTCCGGTTGCAATTACAGAGTCTCTGCACAAACCAGGAGTTCAGAGGTGGCTGGAAGTCCAGACAGGCTGATTGCATTCAGCAAATTTTCAGTCTTCTTCAGGTAGGATCCTGGTCATAATTCAGTGTCTTACTTCGCTTTCCAAGTTCGGATTCAGTCCGAAAAAGGCACAAGTTCCCTCTCAGGGAGAGCAGGCAGGCATGCAGGCCAAAACTCAGGCCTTTGTCACAACAAGTGCTCCCCCTTCAGGTTCATTTAGGTGCCAAAATGTAAAAACTACAATTCCTACAAGTTTTGACCCCACCAAGCCCCTGTAGGCAGGCTCCATTTTAGAGTCCCAGCAATACTGATTGGCCCATTCTGACAGTCCCGGGCCAAGTTGGTGGAGATAAACAGAACAGTCCTTGCTGCAAAGAAAACAGGTTAGAACAAACTGCAATATTATTACTACTCTAACAAATGATCAGCAAACAAGCACATCTTCTAACAGAGCTTCCTTTTAGATTAGTTAAGACTGCAACCCAGGCAGCTCTTAAAGAGACAGTACACAGAGGCTATACAGGCACTCTCTGGCAATACATTTAATCTACTAAAACGCAGAACACCAGCCTGGCAGAGAACATTTAGGCAAGCTCAAGGAAGACTTTTTGGGAACCCCCATTTGTAGGGGGGTTACATCCGTGATTACTGTCTCTGGGATTCCATGATGGGTGAATTGTGCTTTGCAGCATTCAGTGATAGCAGATGCAGTTGTGTGTAAATGGTCTAATTCCCAGTAATCGGCGTAGTAACCAGCCATGACAAGATACTCCTGGTGGTCTTATGGAAACAACTCCATTCCTATTTTGCTCCATGGCCTGTCAGGTATTTTATGAGTTATGAGAGATTGTTTTTGTTGTCTGGCTGAGAACATGTTGCTGATGCTGCGTTGACTTACAAAGTCCTTCAGCTTACTGCTCATGTCTGGTAAACATAGAATATCTCGAGCATTATGCAGACATTCTTCTGCACCAGCATGACTGGAGTGTATGACAGTTAGCATTTCAGGACGCATGCCTTTAGGTATGATGGCCCTCCTTCCATTGAAGAGCACACCATTTAATACAGTCCATTCTTTCCTGTAAGTCAAATATTCATGAGTGTTAAGTTTGGTCACCCTTACATAATGACAGTTTGGAGTATCTACAATGCTGTGTCAGTTTGAGTGAGTCTTTGTATTTGAAGAAGACACTGATCAGTGTCACAAACCCACTCGTGAGGGTCAGATCACAGAGCTCACAGTGCCCACCCCTAAGTGTAATCTGTGACAGGAAGGGGGGGAAACAGGGATACCCATCCTTATGTCTATCCAGAGTGTTTGCTGGGTTTTACAACAGAACACTTGCCACAAGGTCCCAGAGCATCCCTCTATACTTTGGATTAGGGCACAATACCAGTCTTGAGTCTTGTGGCCAAATATGAACCCTTTTTCATAGCTATTACACACAGGAGGAAGGCCAAAGTAAGTACACCCTCTTCGGGGTAGCAGCGCAAAAACCTGATTTGGCCTTCACCCTACAGGACATGCAGTAGCCCAGTTCACAATCCCAGCAGACTCATATGAGACTTTGGTACACTCCCTAATCCTGCCGGATCCCCCTACTGACCCTTTTCAATTTGGTTGCTATTTGGTGACCCTTCTAAGCATAAACAGTTGTCACAGATTTGTAATAAAACCTTCTACAGTCACACATACAATATAAGGAATCTCACGCAGGCAGAATTCTTTAGAAAAACAAAAGTCTTTACTAAAATAATTAAATAAATGCAGTTATAAGTAAAAGAGAACATATACAAATTTAGGTTACAGTATGGAAAACAAATTTGTAAAGTATACAGTATAAATGCATTGACCTGTTTAACTACATCTATCTTAAAGATGAAAATGTTCAAAGTCCTTTTTATTTTTGCTTACACGCACAGCACATGAGGAACATTTTGAGGAGAGTATTGCAGAGAAGTGGCAGTGTTTGGCCAATCCAGTGAATGCTTTCAGGGGCATGCCCCTCAGCCACCAATCAACAGGGAAGGTGCCGATGATGGCAGTTTCAGAACGAGCGCCGCACTTGAAAGAAATCTGCTGCTCCAATCATGGACAGTTTTGTCATTGCAGTGGCAGATCTCTTCCCCTCCTCCCCTTCCCACAACCAGGAACATTCCAGTCACATGCATTACAGTGCACAGTAATGTACATGGCTGGACTTGTGAGCAACTTGTTTGCTCAGTGTACCTTTCCCGGTGAAATAAAAAATAAGCCGTACAGCTTTGCATAATTGGCGGCTCCTGCTGTCCACCACACACTCCCCAAAGCCGACATCAGGGTGCCCAATCCCCATGTCGACATGCCCCCCCAAGCTATCTTTTGCCAACAATGGGGTGCCCAATCCATGTGTCAACATGCCCCCTCCCCACTATTGTGGCACACTGGAATCCCCAGTGTGCCAAAGTAAACATTATGTTTTTCTGACACTGGGATGCCCACTCCCAGTGTCGCATGTGCCCCCCCATGCCCTCTTTTTTTTCAGCCAACCTAGGGGTGCCCAGTCCCTGGGTCAGTATTGATCCCCCCCCATCCACTTTGTCTGACACACTGGGAGCCCTCCCCAGTGTGCTGAAATCTATTTTTCATAAAATTACACCTGTAAAAGAAGAAAACCATCCCTTGATGTGTTTTCTTTTACCTGTAAAAAAGAAAATGGTCCCTCGTCATCCCAGCAGCACCGTCCCACCATCCCAACCCTCCCTCTGTGCACACCCCCTCCCTGCATCCCCCCTCACCCCATACTTACCTCAGGAGGACTGGTGCTGTGATCTTCTGTGGACTGGGAACACGTGTGCACTCTTCAAAAGCCGACCACAAACTGCAGAAAATCACAGTAAGCCCTATAACAGGAGTCAATGGGGGATTCAACTTAGGTTGATATCTCAGCCATTTTTTGGAGTTTTGGCCCAAAATTTTCACCTTGGGGCTCTTGAGACCCCACCTCATGACCTCTGACATTGTCATTTTGTTTCTCTGTCCCAAAAGATGATTTTGCAGTCGCTGTGTGGAATCACCATTCGGGGCCAATTAACAAAACAACAGTGCCACTGTTCATGAGGTGGGGTCCCAAAAAGGCTATGTTGCAAGTTTGTTGAAAAGCATGCATTGCGCAGTTTGTACGCACCTGCATAACTTCACCAATTTTTTAATATTTTCACTCCAAATTTCCCTTTTTTCACACCTCCTTATGAACAGTACAGCTGTCATTTTTTGCATCCTGTCTGAAACATGTTTTCGTACCTGTGGCACAGATTGGCACAGTTGCTGTGTGAAATCTGGCAGTATAGTGCAGTGGTTTAAGGCTCTGAGCTGCAAACCTGGAGACCTGGGTTTGAATCCCACAGCCCCCACTTGCATACTGTGTGACCCTGAGCAAGTCACTTAACTTCCTTGTGCTCCCAGGTCACACCTGTAAACAAGCTTTCAGCTTAGTGTCTCTCTCCTGGTAAAAAAAAATCAACTTTTGGGACTGATTAATGAAATCACAGTGCCACTGTTCATGAGGGGAGGTCCCAAAAAGGCCATGTTGAAAATTTGGTGAACAAATTCCAAAAAATGACGATGTTACAAGCATGCATTATACAATTTCTACACATGCTCGTAACTTCACCACTTTTTCATATTTTCACTCCATATTTTCAACATCACCATTTTTTCACACCTCCTCATGAACAGTACAGAAGTCATTTTTCACATCCTGCCCAAAATGTCTTTTTTGCAGCTGGTAGCACCAAATGGCGCATTTGCTGTGAGAAATCACCTTTCGGGATTGAGTAATGAAATGATAGTGCCACTGTTCATGAGGTGGGGTCCCAAAAAGCCCATGTTGAAAATTTGGAGTGAAAATAACAATAAATGTCTAGGGCATTAGGGTTTCCAACCATAATGCCCCACCTTGTATAGACTGACAGGCATCGGGGGTGTGGCTTGGTGTCGTCGGCCGTAGTGTTCGTGCCATGCCACCCCCACCACCACCCTGCAGCCACTGACAGGCATTGAGGTGTGCCTTGGGGTCTTTGGCCCTAACGTTCACCCATTCTCCTATACTTCACCCATCTCAGCTTATTTTCTTATGGAATGGGGTGAGCGTAAGGGCTGAAGACCCCAATGCACACCCTGACACCTGTCAGTGTCTGCAGGTGGAATGGAGTGAGCATTATGGCTGACGACCCAAAGGCACATCCCAACGCCTGTCAGTCTCTGCAAGGTGGGGGTGGGGGTTGGCGTTAGTTCAATACTTCACTGCCATTCCTATTATGCATCTCTCTAACTCTGCAATACTAATACCAATGCCGAAACCAGCAAGCAAACATTCGGCATTGACAAATGCGTGTTCTTTGTAGCAGCTGGTCTGTTGTGTCAGGAGGAAGTCCAAAAGCAAAATGGCCCTGAGTGACTGTGTTGAGAGTTTAACTATCTTTTCTGATATGCAGTGCCAGCAATATTCCAGTCAGTGACCCACAATTTCCTGGCCACCTGGTAATATCACAGCTTCAGCACAAAGCCTACCACCATAATTAACTAGTAACAGGACAGTCACTGTTAACTTTGATGTACCAATATACATACTCTGAGCTAATTTACGGTGTCATGTTAGAATTTCACATAGTACTGCTAGAATGGTCACCTGCCATCTAGTTTCTGGCTCAAACATCCTGTTACCTCATAAAATGTGATATCCTATGATAGTATCTAAGATCAAAAGCATTTTGTAAGATTTTGTGATTATACAAGCTGGTTTATGACCCCTGTGTTAGCTAGGCAGGAAATTCAACTTCTAGGTACCCTGGGAATCCCAGGTTATAGGGATATTAGCCATTTTAAGGAAAACAATCCATTCCCTGTTACATTGGCATTTAAACATACACAGAAATCACATAAAACAATATATAACAGAAATATATGTTGCAAATAATGATTGGCAGATGTCTAGCTCACGAAAATCAGTCATACAAATGAATTCCACTTGGTTGATGTGCTGACGTTCTTAAAAAAATCCTTCTTGCTGTATGTCAAAATCCTTCATGGTACTGATGCTCTGGAGAGAAAGACAAAAAGAAACATCTGGAAGCCCTTTTAATGCTACATAGCCAAGTGATATTTTTGGATTTTCAGTAACATTCTTTGGAGTCATTTGGGAGATGATAGAAGAGATTTTGTAGCTAGCTTCTTTGTGATCTGCGTTGACATGTGTGGTCACAGCCCAGGATGTAGCGATCAAATTTGTTACATGCAAAAAAAAAACAATTGCTAGGCATTCCTTCTCTATTTGTTCACAGTTTTGCTCTGTTGGAGAAAGGATTCAAGAAGTAAAGGCCAAAGGTTTTCTATTATTCAAGAATGCTATCCTAAGACTGCATTCACTAGCACTGCATTGTTTTATTTATTTATTTAGCTTTTGTTAACCAGGTAGGTACACTAGACAAGTTGTATGCCTATTTTCAGGAACGACCCGGGAGAGTACAACAGGTATTACAGAGAACATCATCACAGCGAAGCAGGTAAACAAGTACAATATTGTAACTTAGTACATTGAGTAAAAAAAACAGACAGGCAGTATAGGGATCATTATGTATGACAGACAAAGATAAATTACATAATGAGCAAACATTAAGTAGCATTGAACACACATGTAGCATAGGCAAGTGCATAAGGAAGAGCTGGACCGAAGTCAACAACCAAGTCGGTTCAGTATGTGTTCCAAATAAAAGAGTATCGAGGAGTTACAGTACCTAAGACATGGAGCTAGGGTGGCTATGGGCACTCGCAACATGAGACCAGCTTTAGATACCCCCACAGGGATTTCCAGAGACACTGATGGGAAGGGGCAGTGTGAACCTGCTTGGGAAAGGTATTCCAGAGCCTGGGAGCCCATGCAGCAAAGTTCCTGTCCTCCATAAGGGTGCGGGTTGGGGTACTTTTAGTATCCCTGGACCCTGGGACCTGAGAGGGTAGGAGGAGCAGTCAGCAGGAGAGAGGAACTGAGCCAGCCCCGGGGGGGGGCAGCCAGTACTGATCACCTTGCTCACAAGGCTCCCTAGTCCAAAGTTTATGTGATTAGCCAGAGAAAGCCAACCAATCTTGTCATAGAGTTCACAATGATGGGTGAGGCGGGGGGTGGCCAGAGCGAGACAACAGATATTGTTGTACGTCGTGTGCCACCAAGTGAGAAGGGCTTTCGAGGTACGAGCAAAGAGGTGGAGACCATAGCTGAGGGAAGAGAGTAGTACTCCCCTAGCAAGAGCCAGACAAGCAGCAGGGGTTAGGTTGTATTTGGCCCTGTAGGCCAGTCCCAGCTTACAGTTCACGGCTCTGCAGGCATTGAGGATATGGTTCCCTAGGTCCAGTTGAGGGTCAAGCGTCACCCCGAGGTATTTGAGAGAGGTCGCAGTGTGAAGAGGAGTTCCATCTGCACAATTGATTTGCAGAGGGACTGGAGAGGCATGTATCTTGGCTGTTGAGCCAAATAGCATAGCCTGTGTTTTTTTTCAGGTTGAGGACCAACTTCTGTTGGGTTAGCCAGGCCTGAATGTTTTTAAAGTCCTCAGATAGATGGAGATTAAGGGTGGCTGTATCCCGGGAGTGGGCCAGGAGAACCAAGTCGTCCGCATACAGGGTGACCCTACATTTGGTTACTACGGCAGGGAGATGGTTAATAAAGAGAAAGAAGAGAAGGGGTCCCAGAACCGAGCCCTAAGGAATGCCAGAGGTCATGGGTAGGGGATCTGAGAGGACTTTATTGAATTTGGTCAGCTGTACTCTGCCATACAGGTAGTCGGTTAACCATTTCAAAACAGATGACCTCATCTGAGTACAGAGCAGGTCATGGTCAACAAGGTCAAAGGCCTTGGGCAAGTCAATGAACACTGCTCCAGAGAGTACCTCCTGGTCCATGGCTGCTCTAATACTGGACTAGACAGAGATCAGGGCCGTAGTAGTGCTGTGCCCTCTGCGAAAACTGTGCTGGGCAGGGGACAACAGCTCATAGCCTTGAATGTATTCAGAGAGTTGTTCAGCTACTACCTTTCGAGTAGCTTGCTGATGGCGGTAGAATGGCGATTAGCCGGTAGTTATCAGGGACTTTAGGGTTGCCCTGCTTTAGCACAGGGACTACCCTGGCAACCTTCCAGATATCGGGAATCTCCCCCGTGGCAAGGGACAGGTTGAGAATGTGAGCCACTGGGGAGGCGATGTGAGGGGCTCCAAGTTTCAGAAGCTTGGGCTCAAGGTTGTCTAGGCCAGCTCTGGAGTACTGGGAGAGGCCAGAGAGAAGAGTCAGCAACTCCTTGTCCAACACAGCCCTTATGATGAAATGAGGTCTGAAGGGGTTGGACTCCAGCCAGTCTGGGGGTGGGGGACAGTTGGCACTCTTGTCAGTTGAGTTGTGTAGGGAGAGAGCAGATAGATCAGTGAAGTGGGAGATGAGAGCATTTGCAATCGTATGTGGGTTGTTGCAGGAAGCTCCTCCAATTAACATGTCAGTTACTCCAGAGTTAGAGGAACCACTGACCAAGGTTTTTATGTTTCTCCAGAACCTTCTTGGGTCATTTGCAGAGCTGAGGAGGGCAGACTTGCAGAAGTCGCTTTTGGCAACCCTAATGGCTTTTTTACACTCATTTCTGAGTTGTCTATATCGTTGTAGCAGGGTCTGGTCAAGGGAGTGTTTGAAGTGGGCCCAGCACTTGTCCCTTGCCTGCATAAGGGCAAGGAGGCTCCCATGCAGCCATTTTGTGACTGACCCCCTGACCCTCCATCTGATAGTTGGGGCATGCCTGTCTTGCAGGGCCCCGAAGGAAATGAGAAACTGGGTTACGGCTGTAGAGGGGTCGGGGGCACTATACACCCCTGACCAGTCCGTGAGCTTTAGGTTCTCCATAAATGCATCTGGATCAAGCCTGGCGAAGGTCCTAACATGGATGATTTTATGAGGGATCTTTGGGGAGGGGATTTTCCATACACAGAAGACCGGGGAGTGATCTGAGATGGAGTCAGAAGGGTCCCTGTGGAGGAGATCCTTTCAGGGCGATTTGACAGGATCCAGTCCAGTAGGGAGCTGGAGGCTCCATTAGCTGACCGTCGGGTGGGTTACTGTATGAGTTGCATCAGGGTTAGGCTGGCAAGTAAGGGTTCGAACTGCTTTACGTTACCACCAGTCCAGTTTAGGTTCACGTCGCCCAGGATTAAGAGCTCATTGTCACCAATACTGGGGCCAACAGTGTCCAGAAGGTGAGTGAGACCCTGAAGCCCTCCCTTTGGGGGGTTGTAGGTGCACACTACATGAAATTTCTTAGCATTGCCAAGTAGTAGCATAACATGAAGCAGCTCACAGGGAGACTGAGGGGATGTCTGGTGAGTCACCAGAGATACTTTGAGGTGGCTTCTGAAGTATATCAGGATGCCTCCTCCCCTCTTGTTGCAAGACCTGTCCAATCATATGAGTTCGAAGCCTGGTAGTGCACAGACTGAGTCAGGAAATGAGGGCTTAAGCCAGGTCTCCATTATACCAAGGATATCAGGCTTGTAGAGTGCGACCCATGCGACGAGCTCGTCTAGGTTGGGAAGCAGACTACGAATGTTGAGATGAGCCACTTTTAACCTCTTACCCAGCTGCCATTCCTGAGGAATTGCAGAGGCATGGAGGGTGGGGCCAGGATTAAGTTCAGCATCACCAGCCAGGGCTAGGATCAGCTGGACAAGCCACAGGAGGTGCCCTCTGGAGGAGGAACTCCTAGTCATAGGTTTGCAGGCTAGGCGTCGCCTAACCCAGGTGCAATACAATATGGGTCTTGGTACCAGACCGCATATGGGATAGCAGGGTCTTCCAGTGTCTGCCAGGAGATTTGAGAAGGTGAAGTCAGCCACCTCGCAGGGGGACGCCCTTACGTGGTCAGTCCCCGAGGTATGGATAGGGGCAGTTACCACTTGGAGGGTAACTAGTCCCAGAAGGAGACCAGCAAGGATGACTGAGCAGGGAGGGGGGGACAGGACGGTACCCCTAGGGGCCTTGGGAGGCACCATTTTAGAGGAGGACCCTTGCTGTTTACCTGTCCCCCACACAGGAAATGCCTACAGAACAAATTGCAAAAGTATAATAGGCAGTATATAAACTATAACCTGTGTAGAGTTAGGGACAGTGTATACAGTAGAATCACCATACAGTACGTTACAGTATTCAGGAGAGGTCACAAAAGGCAGGTAAATCAGAACAGTTACAGTATTCAGGAGAGGTCAACAAAAAGCAGGTGAATTGTGACAGGGCAATCCAGGTCATTGACAGGGACTAATATCATAGATAGAGCAGAAACGGGGCAATCCAGGTCATTGCCAATAACTAAATTGTTAACAAGGGTTTTATTTCTTTTTTTATCACTGGTAGTAAAAGGCAGTCACTTTGCAGTCCGTCCCCTCCAATCTGATAGGGCACTGCCAGGTCAGGAGGTGGGGCAAATGGGGATTTAATGGGAGGAGGAAGGAGGGAACAGGGTGGCTGGGCGGGCCGAAAAACTGTCCTGTGATGTTGATATCTCTGCTGAGGAGGCCTGCACGGAGCTTTTGCTCGTCGCACCTCTAACCTCGGGCCAGGCCGGGCAAAATGCGGTGAGCAACGAGGGGGGACCCACCAACTCAGGTCTCCCACGCTTCCCCTCCAAAATGATGCACAGTCCAGGGTCACGCTCTCCTTAAGGCAGGAGGGCTAGTGAGCACAGAGTTACAGGGGCCAATCGGGTAGAAGTAGGTAAAAACGGCACCAAGTTTGAATCACCTGCAGCTTCAGCGGGTCGTGGCAGGGCTCCCGCACTCAGGTAGGACTAAAGGAGTTGAGAGTTCGCTTGGCTAGTGAAAATGGGTATCCTGCACCAGCAGGGGCAACTTCTGATCCTGTGATGTTGATATCTCCACAGAGGAGGCCTGCCGGAGCTTCTTTCACAAGCTGGCACCTCTAACTCGGCTGTCAGTGAAATGCAGTGAGCGTGAGGGGGAGGGACCCACCAACTCGGGTCTCCCACGCTTCCCCTCTGAAATGATGCATTGAGTAGTTACTGGTTCAGTGATATAATAATAATTCAGAACAGGATGGTTTGTCACAAGTCTTTGGATTTGCTGAAATGTGAATTGCTGTTATGATTCCTAGCACCATCCAATCTCCTTTTCTGTCAGTCTATGAAGAGGTTCACTAACCTTTAAGAGACAAGGTAAGAATCTGGACTGAAAATACTGTATGTCCTTTACACTTTTTGGTCTAGGCATATCCAAAATTGCTCGTACTTTTCTGGGTCTGGCTTTAAACCTTCTGAAGTGAAAAGGTGTCCAACGCAGGGTAGTGCTGACAAGCAGAGTCTCGGTTTTCAGTTTGAGGTTTACAGGTGTAGCTCCCTTGAGCAGTGCATTCAGACTGCAACTGTAGTCTGCGTTTGCTTCTCCTAGGGAGCCCCACATGCAAACAGTAAAATGTCATCAGCAATGACATCTGCCCCCCTTGATCCCTTTCAGTACTTCATGCTGGCATCACTGGTATTCCTCTGGGGCTGGTGATATGCCAAATGGCATACGCCTCCACCGATATCTGCAGAAAGGGGGTCCAAAAAGTTGTTTGGTAACTGCTTGCTTCATCCAGTTTTACTTTCCAGAACCCATCTTTGGCATCCAGCACTGAAAATACTTTTGCCATGGTGATCAAGTCTTGGTAATATTTCTTCAGTAGTTGTTTATGGGTAATGGGAGCACTTGAAAGTTTTATTCAGATGCAGTGGGTCTATACAAATGCAGAGTTTTCCAGGTTTCTTTACAGCCATTAGATTGCTAATCCAGTCTGGTGGTTTTGTAACTTTCTTCATTAGTCCCATTTCCACAAGATTATCATTCTATTTCTTTAGCTCTTTCTTTAAGGGAACTGCTACTTTACAAGAAGCGTGTTGCATTGGTTAATTTTCAGGGTTTATTTCCAGATTTTAATATATGGATTTAGAATTGAATGGTACTGTAAAGCATACAAAAATCCCCGGTTATACTATCACTCCCAGAGCGATAACACTACACTTCACCACCAATAATAGTATTGTTCAAAGGCAGTAATACCACCATTCCACACCTGAATGATACTATTATCACAAAGCTTCAACAACGCAGCCACAAGTGTGTCCCCGAAGTCTCCCTAAATGTGTCTTGTGATTGGCCGCTTTTCCTGTGTGGGCGGGCAGAGCAATAAATGCTTTATAGCAGTTTGCTCTCTCAGTTAGCGAAAGCAATCCCCAGTGCTAACAGCAGCATTTTTGTTCTTTTTTTCCCCATTCTTACCATGCAGTGCTTGGCAGGCCACCTCTTTCTGCTCTGTACGGCCCTACTTATCTGATGTAAATCCACCAAACAAAGAGGCAAGGTGCCTGGTGAACCTACCGGCCCACTTGCTGAAAATCACCACCGACATGAGGAACTGCAAGGCCTGGCCTGCAGCCGCCTTCTCTTTCCTTGTCACTCTGGACCCCACATCGCCTACATCGAGGTCAGTGTAACTTCTGCAATGCATGCCTCAGATCCATATATTAAAAAAAAATAACAGATAACCTAGTGCCATTACCAGGGAATCTTACCATCTCGAGGTTCTGGACTCATTGGAACCTCTCGAGTTTCACTCTTAAGGTTCCTGTGTCCAGAACCTTGATGGTATTAATCCCTGGTAATGGACACTAACCTATCCATTATCCTATTTATATTCTCCCAGACGACATCCCTGTATAGCTCCAGGATTTGTTCACAGTTAGTGGCACATAGCCAGGACTGTCAATGGCATACATATCATTACATTCTCTGCAACTTGTAAAATCCCCAACTTTCCACAAGATTCAGCTGATAGTAGTGGTGCCTGGGAGATATCAATTATTTCAAAGTCTTGGCTGTGGAGCTTACCCTTATAGGAACAAGTCAATGTGCATTTTCCCCTTGAGTGCACAGTTGAGCCAACTGAACTATTTTGCTGTAGTTTTGGAGATCTATTTTGCACAATTCTACAATAATCACTAAAGCTTATTAGATTACAAATAGAGACACTATCAGTCTGATATCTAAAGGTGTGAGCTGGTAGTGCAGGCGATGATTTTAGTTGCATCTGGGCAAAACATTTTTATGTTCACTCTTGCACTTGCACAAAGTGAACATGGTGGTATGATGGTGAATTCTATGAGGTATGTCACTGTCGGACCAATACACTGCAGTCTGCAAGGGGCTCAACATTGTCAAACCAATCATCAGCCAGACTGATCATGACACTCTTCTGGGTTTGCTGGGTGGAAACTTTGTGAAGTTCAGAGAAAAGAGCTGCCTGAATCATAGAGGGGCTTCTTTCTTTGATCTGCATAACACCGCCCAGCAAGCACAGCTTATCTTCATGATCAGCCTGCTGTGGTCTCCCACTTCCAACATAAAAGCAATACCTCCAACCCTGTGCCAAGTATCCCTTCAATCACCGCTTCCCCCTTACTTCTTAGTTTTCCAACACAGGGGTCCCCAATCCCTGGTGCCAGCTAGTACCCCCCTCACCTGCCCATTTTCACTGTATGACACCAGGGAGTGCACCCTTGGCACCACCAAACATAACACCAACACTGGGTTTCCAATATCCAGTGTCAGTACCTGAAATAAAGAAAACTGTCTCTTATAGCCTTTTTTATTTTTATAAATCCCTGTAAACCTACCCTCTGCCAAGTAACCCTCCCACCTTGCAATTGCTTCCTGTGCCTTTAGAGGTTAAACCAACACTGGGATGTCCAATCCCCAGTGACAGTACCTGAAATACAGAAAACCATCCCTCGTAGTCTTTTTTTATTTTTATATACCCTGTAAAAACAGAACAGGGTCCACTGATGTCTGATGCCTCCACCACCATTACTCTCCCCCACCTGACCTTCCTACTCAGCACCCACCACACGCCCCTCCAGACCCTATTTACTTACCGGGAGTTCAGTGCCGTAATCCTCTCTGGACTGGAGACACGTCTTCACTCTTCAACACTGGACCGAGAACTGAGGAACTCAGGTACGCACCTCAATGTATTTCAATGGGGTTTTGAACTTATGCCCATAACATGGTCATTTTTTAGTATTTTTTTCCAAATTTTCAACATGACCTTTTTGGGACCCCACCTCATGAACAAATGTGTTGGAATTATTCAAATCCATCCTGAAAGGTGATTTCGCACTCACTGCAAAAAATCACCTTTAGGGCAGGATTTGAAATTTTCTCTGCCCTTGTTCATGTGGTGCGTCATAAGAAGGCTATGTTGAGAATTTGCGATAAAAATAGTAAAAAAAAAAAGTTATGAGCATTTGCTGAGATTTTTCAATGCACACTTGTAACTTTGGTAATGTTCAATATTTTTATCCCAAATTTTCAGCATAGCCATTTTTTCATACCACCTCATGAGTGTGATTGCAGTCATTTTTAAAATCTGACCTTAAAGGTGATTATGCTGTTATTGCATGAAGTCACCTTTCAGGCAGGATTTGAAAATGTTATCCACCCTTCTTTGTGAGGTGGGGTCATAAGGAGGCTATGTTGAAAATGTGGGTTAAAATATTAAAAAATCAATAAAATTATGAGAGTATGTTGAAATTTCTCAACATTTGCTCATAACTGTGGTAATTTTCAATATTTTGACACCAAATTTTCAACATAACCATTTTTCACACCATCTCATGAAAGCCCCAACCTATGCACTTTTTGTTCTGCACTATCATGCGTTCTATGTCTCCTGTTGCTTATACCTGCATATTACTGTGTGCTAAATTTTCCCTTGTATTGCTGCTATATGTCAGGTAACTGTTATATGTTCCATACAATATCCAATGTACTGTACTCCATGTGTTGTTGCTTGTAGTTTAATGCAATTGTATCCATATCCTGCTATTTGCCTCTGTTATTTGCTCAGTTGATAACCTGCGTGTTATCCAACCCCCTTGTACCTCCTCCCCCCAGGTCGCACTGGGAGACAAGCATCTTGTTGCTCAGTGTGCCTTTCCTGGTGAAACTATTTCAATAAAAAATACTTCCTGAACATTAAGAACACCCCCAAACAGTTCAGCTACTCAAGATGTAGCAGTGTCTGCTCCTCTCACTGCATCATGAGTGGCTAGATGGTGTTGCTATGTTCCCAAATCAAAGAAAGATGCAATGGGAGTCGATAAAGAATGTAAACAAACATGTTTTTGCGTGATAACACCAGTATGGTGGGCAATCTATTTTTCACTTTATAAAAGAAGAAAAGAATCAGAATGAAGCTACCAGCTACACCAGCGATCTCTATAGAATGTCAAGACTCATAACGTGTTTTTTAAACTAGCAACACTTTGAGGCCTAAGGGGGTTGACAGTGTCCCTTTAAATCCCAAAGATGACTGACACAACATATTGGCTCTCTGGCCTCATTAACTTTAGTGCCTAGGACTATAAGGAATTGAATGAGTCCATCTGTAACTGTTCCAAAGCTGCATGTAGAAACTACTGTCTCAGCCTGGCTGCATATTGGCCTATGTTTTCAATTTCATTTTGGTCAGATGTATTGAAAATGTATCTCTCATTGATAACATTTTTTGTAGGTATAAAATGTTTTTTCCAAAGCATCAAGAATTGTAGTTATGTCTCATCTTTCTTCATTAGCTAACTGTAAATGTTGACAAATTAGAAAACATTCCTTACCCTCTGCAGTATTCAGTGGGGCTTTTTATTTGCGTCCTGTGGCAATAGGAAATTAAATTTGTTTGAGTTTGGTGCGTATATAAGCCTATACCCAAGGTATATGATATATTCTCTTGTCAAGTTTAACACAGTTATATTACAGTAGACTGCCATCAAGCTTTCACAGCTATCCCTTATTTGATATAATGTCTGTGAAAATGTGTAGTTATCAGGATTGGTATAGTTACAATTTACACATTTAGTACATATTCTTCTGGTAAGCATTTTATTGAAAGCTTTTAAGAACTTATTATACTGTGGTTCCCTCTTTTGTATTTGCTTGGGATATTTAGTATATACATAGTCGAGAGACATCCCCCATGTTATATTGTTTTTTGGTATGTCCTCATCATACCTTATTAGCCATTGACTATTTCCACTCATATTTTTAAATATTTCTGATCGCAAATTAGATATGTTAAATGCGCATACTGTGTCCATAATATTATTGAACCTAAGTGACTTGTTGTAGGGCCTGAATGGGATCATATATTCATCTATTCCCAGGAGTCCATTGTATTATCCATCATCTTCTGGTTCCGCAATTGTGGTAATGAATGGTAGGTCTTGTTCTGCTTCAGTTCCTGCTTGAACTATATCTAAGCACAAGCCAATTGTTGTTATTGTTATTAACAAGTTTATGCAAAGGGGAATTTTATGTTTTGGTCTCTGTTTCTTTCCCCTTTGTTTCTTTATTCTTGCATTCTCCATTTTTCCTCTTCTTCTCTTTCCTTGTCTCTTCTTTATTTTATTTTCAATGACTCTCCGTGTATTACTTGTCTTTTATTCTGTGGGGAGAAAAAAAAAAACAAATGCAGTATTTATTCTGTATCAGTTATCTGAATCTTCTTGCATTGGTCTACATGGACCCACAGCTGTGGTCTCTTTCCTTTTCCATCCCTCTTTACATAAACTGCCATATCCTCTAACTTTTCTTGTACAGTATAGGTTCCCAGCCAATTTGCATTGTTCCACGGATTTGTTTGATCCCAATTTTTAATCATTACTTTATCTCCTATTTGAGAGGTTGTTTCCACCCTCTTTTTGGCATTTTGTATCTTTTGTTTTAGGCATGGGCTTCTCCAATATGTCTTGCTGCATGTGGCATATATATTCTCAACTGCTCCCCCACATCCTTTAGGAATTTGGCGTGTGTAGCCTTTTCCTTTAGTGTTGTGGGTAGCTCGGGTAGGTCGGGTGTATACACCACTCTCATCCTCCTCCCTGTCATGAGCTCATAGGGTGAGAGACCAGTGCTTGCTTGGACTGTCCCTCTTATGGCCATGAGAATTCCAGGCAAGTGGTCAACCCAGTGTTTTCCTGCATCCAGCACTGCCTTTGTTAGGGCATTTTTCAATGTCCTGTTCATTCTTTCTACCATCCCTGAGGACTGTGGGTGGTAGAGGAGATGTTTTCTGTCATCAAATTATTTACAAAGTGTGTTCCATTGTCTGATTCAATGATATTGGGGAATCCCTATCTGGAGCACGCCTGTTCATACAAAATTCTTGCAGTGGTTTTGCCATCCGCCGTCTTAACCAGGAATGCCTCAACCCATTTGGAGAACATATCTACTATGTACATCCTGTCTCTAAACAAGGCAATGTTGGTATATTAGCTCTGTATTGGAGCATTTACCCCTGTAATTCCTGTTGTTGAAAACTTCTGATTGGCACATTTATGTCTGCAATTCCTGTTGTCATTAAATGGACTATTATGTGTTGTGACAAGCATAAGCTTAATGCAATTTGGTAGCTGCAATAAATGCCAATCCCCACAAGATGACAGCATTGTATAACTAATAATATAATACCTTATTTTTATGCATTAGTATGCCTTTTTAGTAATGTTTTTGACTACAAATAGCTAAGCTTGTTAATCAAGTGACATACAGGCATAGGATATATTTTTGTAGTCCTGTTATGGTGATAGACAATGTACCAAAACGGACAGTTACATAGAAGTTATTTGTAGCCTAACAGACAGGATATGCAAAGTCTTTGATAGGCTGGTAGCCAAGCTTATAGCTGAAGCACTTGCTAATCATGCAGTGTGACGTATACTCTCATGCGTTGTGTTTGTGATACCAGTTTTTGATAGGCCCACATACTCTTAAGCAAGTACAGGATATATGGTTCAAATTTTATTAATATCTTAGCAGACATTTACAAAGGAAATGCAGAAGTTGTCTGCGGCCTTAGTATATGTCTACGTGACAAACATCAGGTCTTACAGGCTACGTGACAAATACAGGCTTGCAGATAACTTGTTATACATGGCATGTGTCTGATTGTCCATACAAGTGGTTTACTGTTATTTACTACCTTTGTGGTTGGGGGCCCTACCACTAATTTAAGCTAGCCGGACCTAGTCTTTTTATTCCTACCCAGGTGATTTATGTCCCTAATTATATCAGATGACCTAAAGGTGGGCAAGCAATGTGGGAAGGCAGTAAGGAAGGCTGGGGGGATAGTGGGATGCATAGGAAGAGGCATCAATAGTAGAAAACAGGAAGTTGTTATCCCTCTGTACAGACAGTTGGTGAGACCCCATCTGGAGTACTGTGTGCAGTTCTGGAGACCCCATCTCCGCAAAGACATAGACAGAGTGAAGGCTGTCCAGAGCAGGGCAACCAAAATGGTGCAGGGTCTGCACCAGCAGACATACCGAAGAAAGACTAAAGGAGCTTAATATGTATGCTCTTGAGGAAAGAAGGGAGAGAGGGACATGATAGAAACTTTCAAGTACCTCAAGGGAATTAACAAAGTCCAAGAGGTAGCATCTTCCAGAAAAAAGATGTGCAAGAACAAGGGGGCACAATTTGAAGATAGAGGGGGGACGGCTCAGGGGTAATGTGAGGAAGTATTTTTTCACTGAGAGGGTTGTGGATGCATGGAACAGCCTCCCTGAGGAGGTCGTGGAGTCAAGAACAGTGGGGGACTTCAAGAATGCATGGGACAGGCATAAGGCAGTCCTGGGGGTGGGTAAGAGGAAGTAAGCTGTTGGTTAACTAGGATCTGCAGCTTATCTGTTAGGTAGGAAAATGGGCAGATTAGGTGGGCCAAGCAGTCCTTATCTGCCGTCAAATTCTATGTTTCTATGTTTCTCTTGTAACATACTAGCCAGACCTAGTCCTTTTATTCCTACCCGGGTGATTTATGTCCCTCTTGTAACATGGCATAAAAAAGAAAAACGAAATGAAGCACTCCATGTGGTACAGTAGAAACCATGGTCTAATACCATAACAGATCATGGTTTGTGATCTAATACCTAGGCAATCCACTACAGGCAAAAAGCAGTACACAAGTGAAAGCAATATGCAAATAGTTTGCAGTTTGTAATTGTCCCAGCTTGTATTTGTTAAGGTTTTTCCTGGCACAGGGTTTTTGACATTTTCGCAATTGTTCTATGTTGTAACTGTGACAGAAGTTCATGAGTTACTAAAGATTGTTCATTTAAACTCCACATATACTGTTAAGTATGCTGCAACAATATTTCTTTAGAAGTGAACATTTACGTACTGTTACCATCCCTTCTGATCTACTGCTTTCTAAGCAACTGTGGGTGCAATGCATTGTGGATGACTGAATAATATCATCTGTCCTAGCCTTTTCTTCGTGAATACACAGTGGTAAAGATCAGCATGCAGCTTCTATAACCGAAAGCAAAAATAATAGACACTGAGCTAAACAAAGCAAAATCAAAGAGAGAGGATACTTCTATGGGTGAAAAGAAAAATAAATTGAGATAAAAAGACATCAAAGAAACAGACTAACAATACTAGTCAAAACAAGTATTTGAAAGGTGAAAGCAGTAAACATTATGTTGTTCTATGTCCTGCTGAGTTAGACAGTTTAGAGGGGAAAAAAGTGAAAATAATATTCCGCAAAATAGTAGTTGTTCAATAAAGTGTTTTTCAGATTTGCTTAATTCAGTACATTTGGAGAAACAGTGCTTGTGCTACTAGGATTGTTTGACAGCCACCTATTGGTCTGCAAAGGAACTGCAGGAAGAACACTAAAATGTACCATAGCACACTCCCAGCAGGCAGTGCAGCCCATATCTTCTAATACACAGAGAGGAAAATCAAAGCACCTAGAACAGAAAGTGAATTGCAAGTTTTTGAAAATTTATAAAATGTGTTTTGCTGTTAGAAAGCTTAAAGCTTGTAATGAAAGTTATTTTAACAAAAGTGAAATAGCAGCCACAATATTTCCAATAGGTGTGTTCCAATTGGTTTGAAGTATATGTGCATCCTGTTTAACAGCTCAGCATACAGTATTCTGAAAGTAAATCAGTATGATTGTACACATTTATTCAAAGACTATTAGTTATATACTCATTGCCATGTTACAAGTGGATTAAGCCACTCGAAAGGATGGGTCTACAGTGGAATTAATCCATGGTTGGTTGGTTGAACCCACTCAGCTTCATGGGCCAACCCCCCCCAACCATGGATTAATTCCACAGTAGACCCATCCTTTCTCATGGCTTAATCCTTACTTAACCTATATCAAGGAGACCCCAGTTTTCCAGTGCATAGTCAAAGGCCCTGTCCACACTATGCCTCTGTAACGTTACAGAGGGCTCAAACCGTTACCTCAACGGTTTACGTTTACATCTGTAACGTTACACGAAGAAGCGTTCGTGGCCGTTGTTGAAACCACGCAGAGGTGGTTTGAACAATGGTTACGAAATGGTTGCTGTGCCTGTAACGCTACCAGCCATAGTGTGGACGCCGTGAGCGCAGTAGCTCCAGTATTCCCCAGTGCAGCACGAACTGCATTGTGGGATAGGGTGCAACTATAGCGTTACAGGGCACCCCACAAATGTGGACGGGCTGTAACGGTTCCAAACCGTTATCGAGACCGTTTGCCGGCAGTGTGGACACACTGTAACGGTTCCGGTCTGTAACGGTTTGGAACCGTTACAGACTGTAAGTGGTGTAGTGTGGACAGGGCCTTATTTTGGGGTTGATGTCAGAGACCCAGTAGAGCAATTACTTTGGTTACAGCGTGGCAATGCCCTTATAGTTAGGGTTGAGTTGGTTGTTCAATGCTAAACCCCAATTTTTGCACCTTAATAACTTTGGGATCATTTGATAAAATAGCACAAAATTTGGCATTTGTAGTCAGGCTGTCAGAGTCTCAAGAAGTGAAAAGTTTTGTGATGACATCTTGTACAGTTTTCGAGATATCTATCATCAAAAAATACAAACAAACTATACCTAACATTGCATATTTTTTGCTCTCACCTACAGCATAGAGGGTGTGAAATTCTTCATGAAATTTTCAGGTTTGAAGGGGTTTATGCCAAGGGTATGCCTTTCGAAGGTTTGGTGAAAAAATATGATACTGTTTTAGAGTTATAATGATTTTTGAGTTAACGTTCAAGTTCAGCCGATAATAAAAATCCTTTTGCAAGTCCTTATATTCATGATTCACATCTCGTGTGCAAAAAAAATACCAGTCATGATGTCCACCATAGTTTTGGCCCTTTTAAACTCACGAACATTGAAAATACATAAAACTTAACTCTTTAAAAAAAAAAAAAAAAAACACCTGAACCTAGCTAAACAGGACTTGTTTAGCTAGATTCTGCTGTTTGTTTTTTTAAAAGTCAGAAACATCTTTTCTGGGCATCCCAAAATGTAGGGTGCCCAGCTTTGCAAGAGTGTTCACCCATGTATGAGAACAGTGAGAACAGTGGATCACCCCTGGCACTGGGGCAAATACCTGACTCAGCATCTAAGAAGTCAGGGGGTTAGAGTGCAAAATAAAATGTATATTTACACCGAGTTCTGGGAGAGAGGTGCTAAGGCTATGCTATGTCTCCTATCTGAGGGGGCCCATAAACAATTTCACACTGGGAAGCACAGATGGAATGTCTAATACTGAAAATGGGATTGTATAGTATGGCTTTATTCTGACAGATGAAAAGCAAAAAGGGATGATCCCCCAGGTTGGCACTGTACTTTACAAAACACATGGCAGAAGAATCTTCCCTTCTCCAGAACAAACAGGTTGGGATTTCTCACATTTTTCTCTTACATAGAACTACGAACAGTCCATCCCTCTTTTCTAGGGATCTCAAGGACCTTATTTTCTAATAAGTGTCTAGTAACATGGGGGTTGCCATACACTTAAAAACACATTCCTCCTGATGTGATGGGTTTAGTTAACATTCGCAGGGTAACCTTCTGCCCTTCCAGTAACTAGTTAGCCCTGATTGGAGTTTTAGATGAGGTTCTGCCCATCCTGGCCCCAGCCAGCCTCTGCCATTCCTTCCAGGTTACACAAATTGAATCCTTCAACCCCTCAGATTGCTAAAGGCATCCACACATTTACTTCTACATTCAGCGCATTTTTGTGGTGAAAACAGGGGTCCTGAGTGGTGTAATCTAGCCTTGTTTCTGGGCACATACACCATCAGCCAACTCCCTCTGAAACATTCCCATGTAGCTGTACTCAAGGTTTGTTTGTTCCTTTGTTACAGCCATGGACCTTGGAAGAAACCCACTTCTCCCCTTTTCTGGCACAATAGCTTTCACTGAGACTCTCTCTGTCCCTGATCTGAGCAGCTGGACAATCTTCTGGTCCTTCAGGGGATTGCCCCTTGGACCCATTGGATCTCACAGTCCCATTCACTTCTAACAAGATTGACCCACTGGGGTCTCAGAAATTACAGTCTCCACCACTTCCTGTACTGTTGTTGTCTCACACACTGGGGTGAGAAAAATGACCAGAGGTCCTTCACCCAGCCTCAGGGCAGGCTGGCAGGCACTTCCACACTGGGAGCTCCTCTCTCCACTACTCCCACTCTCAGACTTTCCGCACAACTCAACTCAACATTCTAAACTGTCCCCAAGTAGCTTATTCCACTGTGGCTCAGGCTGCTGCAAGAGTTCTAAATGACTGCATTCATTTCTAACTCAGCATAGCTAGGTAAACAATGAGAGATCTGTAGAGAGCTTCTAATAAACTCTCTACCAGCTGCCCACTACCTCCCTCACCTAACACTGATGGTATTCTAGTAACCCCAGGGTACTGGTGGTTACTTATTTGTCTGTCTGTCTATCTATATATCTATCTATCTTGCTATTACGCAGAATGGGGAGCCCACTCCCAATACCTCTTCTTTCTCCCTCCTCCTCCCCTCCAGGTAGCCCTTCCTTCCCAATGTTAATATATATATTTTTAATACATAAGCAGACCAGGGTGCCAACCCCGATACTGCTTCTATGGACCCCCTCCCCTCCAGGTCATTCACCCCCATTTTCAGAACAGTAGCCCAGCACTAGGGTGCACAATCCCCAGTGTCAAACTGTCTGCTGAAAGGAAGAAAAGTGTCCCGTTTCCTCCCTGTAAAAAAGAAAACAGTCCCTCATTGATCTGACCCCTCAGCCTGACCTGCCACTCATCACCTACCACTCCACACACCCCCACACACACACCCTCGCTCACCTGAACATGTTCCATGATGTAGCTCCACTCTCCAATCAAAGACACATCTTGGTATTAGAACTGCCGACTGCAATATCAGAAACGAAGATAAATTCGGGTCAATGTATTTCAGTGGGGTTTTGAATTCTGATGCATAACTTTGTTAATTTTGCATATTTTTACCCCAAATTTTCAACATGGCCTTTTTGGGGCCCCACTTCATGACCAATGGTGATGGAATTATGCAAATCAAGTCGGAAAGGCAATTTCATGGTTGCTTGGTGATATCAACTTTCATGCAGGATTTGAAAATTTTCACTGTCCTTGTTCATGAGAAGGAGTCATAGAAAGGCTATGTTGAAAATTTGGGGTCAAAATATGTAAAAATCAAGCCAGCCTGGTGGCACAGAGGGTTAAGGTGCTGGACACCTTACCTCACACTATGCCGATGACCCAGGTTCAGGAATGACCTTGGGTCATCAGGGTGCCAGCATGGGGGAAGGCAGAGCAAGGTTGAGCATGCCAGTGGGCAGCTCCCCTCTCCTGAGGGGGGTGAGGGTGGGTTGGTGCCCCCGGTAGGTCTTCTCCCACCGGGTGGTGGTCCGGTGGGTAGCATAAGTGGAGAGGGGTCAGCAAAGCATCGGTAGGTGGAAAGGGCTGAGCTGGCACCACAGGGTGTGAAGCATGCCTCCACACGCTCACACAGCTGTGTGCCAGACCTCAGAGGGGGTTGGGGAGAAAAATGTAAAAATATATATGTGTCCCCATCACCAGTTGGCGGGAGGAGGAAACGGGGACCAAAAAGCTAAATTAAAGAAATATGTAAAAATGGCAAAGTTATGCACAGGGCTCCAGATAAGGTGAGTACCAACTTATTTTGCTCACTTCACTTTAGAAAATGCTCTTCAGATTTTTTTTTAATGAGTACCAGTGCTTACCCAGCCTTTGTATATGCTCCACACTCCATAGAAGAGGGTTTTATAACATAACTGATAATTCAAAAGGAGATGTTTGTTTTCCAGATGTACAGCACTTGTATGCATCCCAATTTAGTTTTACTCACTATATTTTGAACCTGGTAAGGAAATTACTCCTACCTACCATTATCTGGAGCATTATTGGCACCTGATCAATTCTTATCTTAAAAAAAAACCGACAGCTTTTAAAAATGTACTTCTCACTCCACTCCATCCAGACATTTGTACACATCTGAATTTGTTTTTAGTCACCTTACTTTCAAAATGAGGAGTACAGTACTCATCCCAAAAAATCTTATCTGGAGCCCTGGTTATGCGAGCATGTTGAAATTTTCCTATGCTTACTTGTAACTTTGGTAATTTTAAATATTTTGACCCCAAATTTTCAACATAGTCATTTTATCACGCCACCTCATGAACTTGACAGCTGCCATTTTTCAAATCCTGGCCAAAATGGGTTTTCACACATGTGGCACGGAATGACTTTTCAGTGGCACAGAATGATGTTTTGGAGAGGATTTTAAATTTTCACCTACCGGGTTCATGAGGTGGGGTAATAAGAAGGCAATGCTGAAATTTTTTATTTATTTATTTATTTAGCTTTTGTTTACTGGGTAAACCGCTAGACAGTCAGGTGCCTATTTTCATGTGCGACCCGGGAGAATTACAAAAGGTACAGGCAATGACATTACAGAGGCAAGGTACAGGCACTAACATTATACAGACAAGGTAACAGTAGTTTACAGGGTACAGTCAGGTACAGACAGTAGAGCTCAGGAAATAACAGATGCAGAGACATGGTAAACGACTATCACACAAGGTATTGCCAGGAAGGGCAGAGAGCCAGGTACAATCAGATAGCTAATTAAAGGCAGTGCAGTGTTAGGGCATGTCAGCTGAGGGAGGTGGTCAAGGAAGTCGGCTGGTAACAACAGGACATTGTTGAGAGGTGCTCTACAGGCCTTTGCACTCTGGCAGTCAGAAAGGGCTTCGGCGTGACAAGAAGCATGAGTCAGCTAAGAGCAAAGGCAGGCAGAGGCTTGTTTTAGGTAGTCCCAGAGGGAGGACCTGAAGCACCTGTGGGGGAGGCAGCCCTTATATAAGCCGGGAGTAGGTTCCAGGCTCTGGGGGCGAGGGCTGAAAAGGCGCAATCCCTAGCGAGTGAGCGTGTTTTTGGGACCATGAGAGCCTGGGAGTCACTAGACCTCAGCTGATAGCCAGACGGGGCAGGCTTCAGCAAATCAGCAAGTGCTGGGGGGTGGAAGATCGTATGATGTTGTTAGTGAAGTTGCCCATAACAAAGGATCGGTGGTTGCTAGGGGAGAGCCACCCCAGCCTAGCGTAGAGTTGACAGTGATGGGTGAGACGGGGGGGCAGACAGGGCGAAGCAACATATGTTGTTGTATGTAGAGTCCCATTTTGTGAGACAGGTTTTTGGGGCGTTCACAAAGGAGGTGAGCCCATAGCACAGCTTGGGGAATAGAACCCCTTTAGCAAGGGCAAGTCGGGCAGCTGGGTTGAGGCAGCTTTTTACCCTGTACGCCAGTCCCAGCCTACAGTGTGGTGTACAACTACAATATAATGCCTAGATTATCAGTGAACGTTACAGTATTCCAACATTTGCTCATAACTTCACTAATTTTCAATATTTTGACTCCAAACTTTCAACATAGCCATTTTCCACACCACCTCACAAATGTGACATTTGTCATTTTTTAAAATCCCAGACGAGATGTGTTTTTGCACTTCTGGTGTGAAATGACATTTCTGCCAGTATACTATAAATGGTACATGTCATGTTTGTAACGTAAATCATAAAAGGAGTATCTTGGAAAATTTGGGGTCAAAATAAAAAAAAATAAAATATATATATATATAAAATTGTTAATAAACTCTATGTGTAGTGCCAATCTTGACTCCAGTAGGTATGTTTTGTGATGCCGTGCCTGAGTTCAGGGGTGAGCTCAGTGACCCAGCTGGATGGGGTGAGGGTGGGGGATGGTGCTGTTATTCAACAGCCCTCCCTTCCTTCAGCAAGGGAGTTAAGGGTGCAGGGTTGTCTGCATGGGCCCAGGTACCATATAGTGAAGACAATTGTCCTCTTGGAATAGGACCCTGCACCTCTGCACCCATGGGTGGCAGTGGGCCCTGTGCATTGGCCGACAAATGCACTGTTTCCCTGTGCATCTATATCTGCAGCCAAGTGGAAGTGCAGGGACTACAGGGCCCTGCACTTCTGCAGTCTACCAGATGGCCCCATAAATTCTTCACATCTGTCACTGAACGGAAGTGCAGGGCTTGCAAGGGCTCTGCACTTTTGTAGGCAGATGGAGTCTTCCCTTGGCACAGGGCATCTGCATATGTTAATGCAGGTTTCTTTGAGACCTGTCTGAATGAAGATACAATTTCACTATCTCAGAAAGAAAGGAAATTCTTTGCAAAAAATGTATTTAATGCACCAGTTACAGTAACTTAACACCACAAAAGTAGGGAAATGTGGCATTAGGTTTCCAGCCCTACCTCCCCACCACCACCTCACAAGCAGCAAAAGTTAAAAAAAAAATAAGGGTTTTGGGTCTCCAGAATCTTAGCAAATCAGTGGCGGGGTCTTCTTTAGGACTGTCAACCCTAACGCCCACTGCATTCCCTGAGCAAACAACATCACACATGATGTTCTTTCTTCATGCAGGGCCCTGCATGATGAAAGCTACAACAAATTGTGTTGGCAACATGTGGAGAGATGTATTTGTCTACCTTTGAAGAATGTATCAGTGTAAGGCACTGACTTAGAGCTCTACTTTGTGCTTCGGACAGAAAGCTATGAGTTGAGGGGAAGGGGTGAACATTACGGTTGACAACCCCAAGGAAGACCCCACCACTGATTCGCCAAGATTCCAGAGACCCAAAACCCTAATGTTTTCTCCTTTAGCTGCTTGGGGGGGGGTGGAAAGTTAGGGTTGGAAACTCTATCACCACATTTCCCTACTTTTGTTGCATTAAGGTACCCTAACTGGTGCATTAATGGAGTTTTTAGCAAAGAACATAGATATATGCCTAGTGTATCTTACCTGGTATCAAAACCAAACAAATAAATAAATAAAGTCAATACAGCCCCTGCTCTTCTTTTTCAAAATCGTCAGCTCCATTGGTTGTGGGCTGTCAAACAAGTCTTGACATTCCTGGAGGTCTAATCCCCATTAAAATCACTGGCTGTGGAAAAGGCACCCGAATTAATAGATTCTCCAGCAGTCCATCAGCCTCTGCCACTCCTTTTCCCATACCACCCCCCTCACTGTCTGGCAGCTGAAGTCAAAGGGATGAATATAGTGGTGTCTGTGCTGATCCTGCTCTTCATCAGTTCCTTGAACCTCCCTATCTTCCCAGCATGGGTCAACTTTTAAGTCCAGTGTTGATCGGGATACAGATTTCAGAACTCCTATTCCATTTGAGAGCACAATCACTCACTCTGTGGGTAGCAGGTGGTGGCTCTTTGATGTATGGCTGGAGTCACACTTTACAGTGGCACAGACAGTGCCCTGCAGCTCTTCCACTTCTTAATGAGTTCCAGTTGTGGGGGCTAGAGAACGCAAAAGAAGGTGGCAGCAATTAAGCCTGGTTCTGTGGAGCCTGAGGTAAGCCCCACACTTTGGGGGGGGGGCAAGTGTTAGTAGAGCACTTTCTACTTTCATAATAATTGCTATGCATATGCAATGAAACTAGTGAGTTTTCACCTTCACTTTTCAAACAAATAAAATTCCATCATTGTAATATTACAAAATCGCAAGTACTAAGGAGCCCAAATATTTTTAATGAGAAACTGCAGAATTGTTTCATATATTTATGATATTATTGATCATCTGTGTATTTTTGAAGAAAGTATTACCTGCTAAATCCTAGCAAAAGCTCACAGATTATCAAAAATCAGGTTTCTTGGCTGGCTCCATGGTGTTGAGCAGTGGGGGACTGCTCTGGCATGCTGGCAAACTGGGGTTGTTCCTGACCTTGCAGTAGAGAAGGCCAGCAAGGAGGGTAACCTAGAATCTGCATGGAACCATCCCCAGGAAAAGTTGAGTTGCACTACACTTTGGATTTGCTTGCAGCAGCATGGTGGTGGAGCACTTGCCAGTGTGGGTGACCATGTGCTGCCACCCACCATCCAGGACACCTTCAGCCTCCATGAATCTGTATCAGACCCTAAAAGGAGTTTTAGCCTCCTTCAAAGATAGAATTCATTGGCAGATAAGGACCACTTGGCCCACCCACTCTGCCCATTTTTCCCTACCTATACTTCTACCACAGACCCTACCTGATCTCTGGCAACCTCCCCCCTCCCCCATTTCCCCGACTAGGATTCCTTTGTGCTTATCCTATGCATGTCTGAAGCCCACCACTGTTTTTGCCCCCACCACCTCCACTGGAAGACCATTCCAGGAATCCACCACTCTTTCGGCAAAGAAGTACTTCCTCATATCCCTCCTAAATTTCCCCTTTTAGCTTCATTGCATGTCATGTTCTCATGCACTTTCTCCTCTGAAAAATACTCCCCTCCTGTACCTTATTCAACCCCTTGAGGTATTTATAGGTCTCTATCATATCCACCCCTCCCTCTTCTCTTTCAGGGTGTACATATTGAGATCCCTTAGTCTCTCCTCATAGGGCTTCTGATGTATCCCCTGCACCATTTTAGCTGCCCTCCGCTGGACAGCCTCCACCCTGTCTATGTCTTTCTATGGATGTGACCTCCAGAACTGGACACAATACTCTAGGTGGGATCTCACCAACAATCTATAGAGTGGCAACACCACCTCCCTCTTTCTGCTGATGATACCTTTCCCTATTTATTTATTTCAAAAGTTTTACCAGGAAAGACGTACTGAGCCAAATAGCGGCTCATTTCCAGATATGTCCTGGGGGGAGGGGGTAAGGGAGAAGATAAACATAGCATTTACAGCACATTATTTACAGTATTAACAAACTAGTTACAGTATTTATAAAACAGGAAAGAACCAACCATATCAGAAAAATATGCAGGAAGAGGCTTTCAGCAATAAATCAACTTATCAAGGTTAAGGCTCAAAAGTGCAGAGGAAAGGTGTGCCAGAAACTATTCAGAGTTAAGGCTAGAAAGTGCAGAGGAATTGTGTTCCAGGAACTATCTAGAAGGCGTGAGGCAGTGGAGGGTTTTACAAGGTTAGTGCACTGGGCACCAGAGGGGCTAGGGCAGAGTTATAGGGGAAGGAGAAGGCAGGGGAAAGGAAAGGGGAATGGGCAGAGTGGAGGAGAAGGGTTGAACTCAGGTGAATTAGGTAGCAGAGGTAGGGCACAGGTAGCAAAGGGGCTAGGGCAGAGTTATGGGGAAGGAGAAGGCAGTGGGAAAAGAACAGAGGGGGGAATAGGTAGATCAGAGGAGGGGGTTAAAGACTCAGGTACAATTGCATGAGGGAGAGGCGAGGTCACAGAGGGGAGAGGGAGTGAAGGGAAGTGGCAGACAGGATGGATAAGGGAAGGGAGTTCCAGAGTTTGGGTAGGTGAAAGGAGAAAGCAGCTTGGCCAGCTAAAGATGACCTTGACAGGAGTGCTAGGAAGTAATAGCTAGAGCTGCAAAGGAAGTAAGAGGAGGGGGGGTGAGAGGAGAGGTAAGAGGAGAGAGAGCTGAGCCAGAGTTTGGCAATAAAGAAGAACCAATGGGCATGGCACCTGGTTTTCAGGGAGGGGAGAGAGAGGGCAATGTAGCAAGAGCAGTGGTGCATATGGGGAGGATGTCATAAATGCACTCCACAGGTCAGGCCCTCTGCTCCTACAGTGCTAACCTCAGAGTGCATTAGTGTGAACAGGTAACAGGCAGGGTAACCCTCCTGTCTGCTTCAGGTCCAAATCACCTTTAGCCTCAAGTTCTGGAGGGGTTCAAACTGTGAACCTTATGCTAGCATACCCAAATGTACAGGCTCAGATAATATTCTTTTCGTGGGGATGCAATATATCTTTCACCTAATGGCACCTAACCAGGTATAAAAAATGTATAATTTTTAACTCTATAAGAGACCTAGGTATTTCCTACCTTATTATACAAACTCAGTAACACAATCAAGCTTTTCAACAGCTGTCAGACTTAAATACAAGCACTTTGCAAGAAACTGAGAAGACACCCAGGTAGTATTTCAAAGAAAAGGTTGTTTACTAAAATAGGAGAACAACCAGGAAAAATTAAATACAGAACACTATATCATACCCCCTCTAAAATTAAATACAGAACACTATATCACCCCCCTCTACCCCACTCTCTCCACCTGCACCCCACAGACACTGGCTCACCCAACTGCCTCATCTCACCCCCCTCCGGCACCCATACCCACCGCAGCCCATAATAGCTGGTGGCATCCCCCTGCGCTAGCCCTGCCCACCCTTAGCTCCCTGCCCATCCCCTGCTATGCCCCTCGCAAATCTTCCCGACCACCCAGACATCACCAGCCGCAGCTGCAGTCACTTACCGCTCACCATCTTACCCTCCTGCTTTCTGGCAATGTACACCCCAACCCAGGCCCAGGACCTGCATATCATCGCTTCCAAAGGGCATGGCCTCCACATTGCCTGCATGAATATCTGCAGCCTGCCTAAAAAGACTGCTGCACTCCAATGCTGGGTCTCCCAACATAAGCCCGATGTCCTTGCCATAGTTGAGACCTGGCTCTCACCATTGACCCCGGACTCGACGGTCTCCCTCCCTGGCTTCTCCCTCTTCAGAGAGGATCGTGTAGGTAGGCGCGGGGGGGGGCTGCGCTGTCTACCTAACGAACTCCCTCCTGGGTCATGCCCTGCGTACCCCGAAGCTCAATCATGGGGCCCAAGCAATCACCGTAAAAATCTCCCCTGACCCAGGCCCTGGCCCTCTTTACCTCACAACGACATATGTACCCCCACGAGAACAAAACCAGGCTATCCGCTCCTTCACTGAGTACCTCACTTCCCTGCCACACAAGGCGGAACAGTTCATAGTGGGTGATCTCAACATCAACTGGCTCAGTGCTACCTCAGCTCAAATCAAAGATACCTTCACAGCCCTTGACCTATCCCAACTAGTGACTCAACCCACCAGATTTAACCAATCAAGTGGGACTAGCACACTCCTTGATATTGTGCTCTCCAACCGCCCTCACAAAATAAAGGATATTAATGTATTACCCAACTCCCTCAGTGACCACTCACCAATTCTTTGCCACTGGTCCACCCCCACACTCAAAACTACGCGGCATGCCACCCCCTGTCGCCGCTTTAGCCCCAGAGGTCTACGCAAACTTAAGCGTCACCTTGCACAAATTGATTGGTCCCCAATCTCCCTTGCTACGGATATAGACATCACCCTTGCTTTCCTCACCAATGCCTTCTGCAAGACCTGTGATGTTTTTGCCCCTGTCACCCGTACCCGTACCAAGAGGCACTCAACTGCCTGGATAACCACCCCCCTGATCCAACAGCTGAAGCAACGTGATAATCTATGGCACATTGCTGTCAATACTGGCAAACTAGCGGACAGGCAGGCCTATAACGGAGCTCGCAACCAGTGCACCTGGGCCATAAGAAAAGCCAAAGCCAGCCACTACCAATCCACCTTGACATCCACTTGGGGCAATGCCCGCACCTTCTGGAATAACATGAAAGACTTAAATGGGACAACCTGCTCCACCCCTCCCTCTCATATGACCATAAACGGTGCTGTTAGCGCATACCACTCCCGTATTGCCAACTGCCTTAATGAAACCTTCACCGATCTAAGCTCAGTTCTCCCAGCCCACTTCTTTGACCCCATACCGGTAAGCAACAATCCAGCTATTGCTCGCCCCCCACTTCTCTTTAGGACTATCTCCCCACAGGATGCGAAGCCAATCCTCCAAAACGCCCTTTCTTCCCGCGAACCCGAGTTTTGACCCCCTCAACTCATGGATACTCCGCCTAACATTGGATGTAATGCTAGTCCCCCTCACTGACCTCCTCAATCGATCCCTGTGCCTTGGCCAATTCCCGAAGGCTTGGAAACAGGCCAAAATCATCCCTATACACAAGAATGGGGACCGCACTGTCCCAAATAACTACAGACCTATCTCCATCCTCCCCCCCTCTCCAAAGCTCTCGAAAAAATAGTTTCCACCCAACTTGTGACTTATCTATCCAACCACAACATTCTGTGCCCTGAACAACATGGCTTCGGCCCAGGTCACAGCACCACCACAGCCCTCCTGGAATTCTCCCACCATATACACTCTGCCTTAGATGCCAGGGAATTAGCTGGGGCAGTGTTCATTGACCTGTCCAAGGCCTTTGACACTGTAAACCACCCACTATTGCTTGACACCCTCTGTAAAGTTGGGCTGTCATCTGGCCCGTTAGCCTGGTTCTCCAGCTACCTTCATGGTAGATCCCAATGCGTCAAACTAACTGACTGCCTATCCTCTGTGTTGCCTATTCTCTCGGGAGTCCCACAAGGCTCCATTCTGGGCCCCACATTATTCAGTCTCTTCCTGAACACCCTCCCCAGCTCTTGTGCAGGAAAGCTGCTATTATATGCAGATGATGCAGTCCTGCTCTCGCTTTTAATCTAGCCACTCTCCAGAACAGCCTACAAACCTCCTTCAGCCAAGCTGAAAATGGTTCCTCGACCACCGCCTGGTCCTGAATCTCAAGAAAACAAAGTCAATGATCTTTACACACCACCAAAATAGCCTCAAAAATGCTCCCCTCTCCATCCTTCCCAACACCCTCCATCCCCTTGAGCAGGTGTCATCATACAAATATCTGGGCATCACCTTTGATTCAGCCTTCTCCTTCCATGCCCATGTCAGTTCCCTATCCTCTGCCATGAACACCCGGATTGGGCTCCTTTATCATCACAAAGACTGCCTGCCTGGCTTTGCCCTACGGTTGGCCATCACTTCCTCCATCCTGTCACTAGTTGACTATGGCCTCCCCATATACGCAGCTGCTGGCCCCACTATCCTCACCAAAGCCCAGACCTCCATCAACAAAGCCTGCAGGCTCCTGGCCGGTGCCCCAAGCGGAACCCACACATGCCGGCTCTATGCCACCATGAACATTCACAATCTGGAAGAACGTCTGCACTATCACACAGGCATCCTAGCAAAAAAGACCCTTCTTGGTCTGTGTCCCCCTGGTGTCACTGCCCAACTCCAGCCTGCTCCCACTCAGCCACCACCCATACCTGCAAGACTACCTTCCAGGTGCCTAGAGCCAGGACCTCCCTTGCCCAAAGGTCCTTTTATTACAGAGCTCCATCCTGGTATAACTCCCTCCCCAAACACATCTCAGACACCCCTAAAATTGGTCTATTCAAAACTTCCCTATGCAACCACCTGCTTGGCACGCGGAAGTGTGCATGCCTACAGTAGGGAATTCCGCTGTTCCCATGGCCCTATAGCCTGGCCCACTCCATCTTCCTCTGGCTACTGCCTACATGGCCTACCAGGTCCTAACAGTGTGTTCTGCTATCTGCTTTGGTAAACTACCTATGTCGTATGCTATGTATAAAGTACTTTGGTAAAATACCTATGGATTATGCTATGTATAATGTATGTATTGCACCTGTATTGTCCCACCGTGTCTCGCCGCACTATTCATTGTTCCCCTCCCTGTGACGAGGTGCCTTTGTAAATGAGTCTGTGACTCAAAGGTTGTAAATCCGATTTATGAACTAAATAAATAAAAAATAAATACATCTTACAATTGTGTAAAACAACAAGGAAGTTACAGAACAAAACACTCCTACCACAGACTTAATTTCTTCTATCTAAGTATTACCTTGTAAGTGCAGTTTAAGTTAGAGAACTTCTGTCTCAGAGCCCACAAATCATGTGTCACATTTCCCTGATACAGTGTTTCATTTTTAACTCTTTCTGCCCCACCCCATTTTGATGAGGTCAGCTGATCCTCCCTTAGATTTTAATTTCTAACATAGTTATCCCTGAAGATGTGAGAAATTACTTTGAGAAATCTGTAACTAGCCATTTCCCAAATACGACAGTCTTTAATCAAACATTTCTCTTTGATGTCCCTTCTCCTTATTTCCTGCTGCTAGTGTGATCTGAGAGTTTTATGACTCTTCACACACGTCTTGACTATGTGGTAAAATGAGAGGAACCAGCCCAATTACCTTTCTTCCTGTAACGTCATAAAACTCACATTTAGTTTCAACTTCAAAAGCCTGGGCAGGTCATAAAAGGTAATAAAATGCCCTTCTGTAAGGAATCTAGATTTAGTAGTTGCCGTATTGGTCCTTGCAAGAATAGATCCAGAAGCAAATGATTTGATACCTTTTAATGGACCAACATAGATGTAACAACAAGAACAAAGTGCTCTAGCTTTCAGACCAACCAGTCCTTCTTCAGAAGCTCATGGTAGTTGTTTAGAAAATACAATACTTATAACAGCTAGATAATGCAGAGAAAAACAGAAAAAAATCCTCATTGGTTTGAAATACTCATTTAAAAAAAAAACAGAAGATGATGTCAGAGAAGTTTAACAGTACAATACTGCCTTCAGCCAGAAGCAACCTTGGATTAAACGTGCCAGGTGGAACACACATTCAAAGAATCCTACTGCACATAAATTTAATTGACATAAGATAACACTGCTGAAGCAGATAACTCCTAAAACAAGCTATAACTGTCACAGTTAGTATAAGGATGTGATTACTGAAAGGCAACCCCCACCCAGATTAAAGACAAACTAAGATTTTTATAGGGCTCATGAAAGTTCAATGTTAGCATTATAAACAAGAATTTACCAGTAAAGTTGTCTTAAAAACATCAGTGCACACTGTGTGATGTGTAAAACCTAGCTGGACCTGTCACCCAGCTGTATTCTCCAGCTAAATATAAGGCCCAAGCAATTTCAAAAACCTCAGGACTATATAAATGATAATTTAAATATAAATTGATAATATTAGTGTCAAACAAAAAACTCTAGTCAAGGAACCTCAAGGAATTAAGACCATGTAGCCTGATATGTACTGATGTCAATATATACTGAGAATATAGCAACTTGATGTACCACAAGTGTCTAAGGAATTTGAAAAAGAGATAAAAATGTAATTTCTCTCCTCCTCTTCATACAAACAATACAACCTAACCCACCCCACATCACAATAATGTGCGTGGGGGAGATACATAGCTTAAAGGAGATGTTGTCTCTCTCTCTCTCTCCCCCCTTTTTCTCTCTCTCTCTCTCTCTCTCCCACAGACACACACACACACACACTCTCTCTCCTAGTGAACATATATTAACTTCAGTCACTGCAATTGTTCCCCAAAGGAATTCAACTTGTCTTGAAATCCTGAGTAAAGGGGCTTATGTCCCCTAATATATACAGAGTAAAAATATAACACCATTTAACCGTACTACTATCTGCAATGTAACATTTCCAAGGATACTAGATAGAACTACCATGAAATAAACCTGCCACCTTCCCCAGGATAAGGTAACTAGAAGTAAATATAAAGTATATATGTAAGACCAGAGGTCTAACATACCTACATATCCAGAAATTACTACAATATTAGCCTAATGAAAAAAGATCTGTGCAGGACCCCCATGCAAATGAGATCACACACCCCAATATGTACAGAGTTACAAAAATGATATGTAACAGTATATGATAACACTCCTGTATGTACACTAGCAGGCTGGGTAATCTGAATATGGTGCAAAGGAATCACCCCCCCCCAGGCAAAGATAAAAAGTAAGGAGGAATTAATAATAATTATATATGTGAAATAAGAATAGTAACACATAATAACTCCATATATCTAAATAGAGACTTACCTCAATGTGACAGCAAGCCCCACATCTGTTATATCACATACCTCACAACACGTACCCACACACATACATACACACATGCATCCACATCCCACACATGCTGAAGTCCTATAATATGTCAGTCTGAAGAAGAAGAGGTCTGTGGATGTTAGTTTCTGTAGCGTCCCATAAAGCCAAGATCAACGTTCATCCCATCTGCTACCATATTGAGATGTAAAATAAGTTTAATCTCAAAAGCTCGTCTCTGTTGTGTGTTTTTGAGATTTCCTTTTAAGACCATTACTGACATATCTGAGACTGAGTGGTCAGGCTGGGAGAAGTGGTGCCCCACTGGTTTTTCGGTCTTCTTTGCTGTAATAGTATGTCTGTGTGAGTTCATCCTAGTGCGGAGCTGTTGGCGTATCTCTCCTACATAACCTGTTTGTGGACATCTCTTGCACTGAATGAAATAAACAACATGTCGTGACACGCATGTATAACTCCCATGCACCTGGAATTGTCTGTTTTGTAATGTAACCACACAGTCCGAGGTAGAAATGAGCCCACAGGTCTTACAGGGGTGTTGATTGCAGGGTCGTGTGCCATTGTGTGACATGGTATTCTGTTCCGGTGAAAGTTTGCTCCTAATAATTAAGCTGGATAAATTTGGTGGTTGTTTAAAAGATAGTAGTGGGAGTTCCTTAAAAATACAATTAAGGGTTTCATCCTCACTAAATATTGGGTGGAGATCTTTAATAATCTTACGCAGACGTTCAAGGTCTGGATGATATGTGACTACCAAGGGTATTCTGTCTGTAGCTGTCCTTTCTTTATATTGAAGAAGTAGTTGTCTTGCTACTTGCGTTGCCCGTTCTGTTATCCTGTCAATTTCCCTGGAAGAGTGTCCCTGCTCAATAAAGGTGTTTTTCAACATAGCCAAATGTGTATCTCTTTCATCCTCATTTGAACAAATACGGTGACAACGAAGTGCTTGACTGTATATAACAGACTTTTTTGTATGGTTTGGGTGGTTACTTTTCTTGTGCAGGTATCTCTGTCTGTCTGTTGGCTTCCTGTAAATACATGTATGTAAGGTACCATCCTTAATGATGACTGTGGTGTCCAGAAAGTTAACCTTGGTGGTAGAGTACTCCAGGGTAAGCTTTATGGTAGGGTGGAGATTATTAAGTTTGTGATGAAAATCTTTGAGTGCATCTGTGCCTTCCGTCCAGATGATAAACAAATCATCAATGTAACAGAAATACGCTAGTGGTTTGTGGGGATACTGCCGTAAAAAATCCTCCTCCAAGTCAGCCATAAAGAGGTTAGCATACTGTGGAGCCATTTTGGTGCCCATTGCTGTTCCCATAGTTTAAACATAATGTTTACCATTGAAGTTGAAGTTGTTATGTGTCAAAATGAATTCCATAAGTTCCCCCACCACTCCAGGGTTGATGTTTTGTTCCGGTCCTTTCTCATGTATGTATTTTAGGCATGCTGCAATGCCATCTGTGTGTGGAATATTAGTGTAGAGGGATGTTACATCCATTGTCACTAAAATGGTATCAGGTGGTAAATCCTTATAACCAGAAAGTACACGCAAAAAGTGCGTAGTGTCCTGGATACAACTGTCTCTTTCCATAACCAGCGGTTTCAAATGGTCTCTACAAACCCTGAGATCCCCTCAGTCAAGGTACCATTACCAGAGACTATGGGTCTCCCTGGATTGCCAGGTTTATGTATTTTAGGCAGCATGTAGAATGTCCCTGGCCTGGGTTCATCAGGGATGAGGTGAGTTAGTTTCCCTCGGACATAGTCAGCAAAAGTTTTAATTAAGTCACGTAGTTCATCTTTATATCTTGTAGTGGGGTCACTCTCCAGTTCTTTGTAGTATGTAAGATCTGTTAGCTGTCTATTAGCTTCAGTAATATAATCCTCTCTGTTTAAAATCACCACTGCAGAGCCTTTATCAGCTTTTTTGATGACAATGTTGTGGTTTGATTTCAGTGTCCCTATATCTCTCCGTTCCAGTGGAGAAAGGTTATAATGGGTTTGTTTTGCCTGGTAAGGATCTGACCACTGACTTGTTGGCGAAACAATTAATGTAATTGTCTAGTTTTTGTTACGCCCACTTGAGGGGTAAAATCAGATTCCTTTTCTTATCCATTACATTATTGCTGTTTGCACTGTCTTCACTACCAGTGATTTCTTCCTGCCATGAAAGAATTCTTTAAGTCTCAATCTACGGAAGTACTCCTCCAGTTCACCACAAAACAGTATGTTATCTAGTGGTTTTGTTGGGCAGAAAGTGAGGCCCTTTGAAAGTACATTTAGTTCTCCAATAGTCAGTGTGTGGTTGGACAAATTAACAACTGAAACGTGCCCATCAGTATTGTGTTGTTGTTCAGTGACTCCATTATGTTCTACATGGTTGTTAGGAAGTATGGTATGTTGAAGGGCATCCAATTTCCTATTTTTCATAAGCATGGCTTTTCTTAAGGTTCTTTGGTAGTTAATGTGTATCTCTCTCAAGATGTCCTGAACAGGTTCCCCAGACATCTTTTCCAGAGAGGTAACAATTTCAGCAAACTCTTTGTTCAGAACAACTTTTTGGGCATATGACATGTGAATCCTGTGATTTCTCAGTTTCTCAGAGGTCCTATGACAAAGTTGTTCTGCATATGTAGAATTGTTTGTATTTCTTAATGGATTCCAAATAGTAAGACCTTTAGGGATAATGTTTCTCCTCTTACACTGGGTTAGAAAATAGATGTCACTGTCTAGCTGTGCCAGTTTCTTCTTGATGTTATGTAACTGCCATATTCTACGGCGAATTCCGGTATCTTCCATGTTGAAATCTAGATTTAGTAGTTGCCGTATTGGTCCTTGCAAGAATAGATCCAGAAGCAAATGATTTGATACCTTTTAATGGACCAACATAGATGTAACAACAAGAACAAAGTGCTCTAGCTTTCGGACCAACCAGTCCTTCTTCAGAAGCTCATGGCAGTTGTTTAGAAAATACAATACTTATAACAGCTAGATAATGCAGAGAAAAACAGAAAAAAATCCTCATTGGTTTGAAATACTCATTTAAAAAAAAAAAAAAAAAAAACAGAAGATGAAGTCTTAAAAGGTTCTCCTGGTCAGTTTAATGACATCCTGTGGTTTCAGCTACTGACCTTTAAAGTTAAAGGCCAAATTTCTCACATACTGACATTTCATATACAGACCATTTATTTATAATGTAACTATCATGCAATAACCATAAGCAGAGGACAGAGTGTCACAGCGGGGAGTGAAGAACAAACCTGCAGAAGGAGTGATAGACAGGATCCAGTCTGGCCAGGGAGAACTTTGGAGCACACTGTAAACAACGTCTCTATAGACAAAGATAGGGAGTATCATTCTCTGTAGAACGGTTCTGTGAGTCTGCAAGGGGATGCATTCACAGTTTCAATGCAAAGCACCTAGTTGTGCGTGCAGCTCATTAGGAATAGCATCCACATGCCCAAAGAAGTCAAGGTACCAGTCAAGTCACACCCCAAAGTACTTGAAGGACCAGACACCTTCAAGGGGGGACCAGTCCAGGGTGCGAATGGAGGGGAGGGCTGTAAGTCTGAAGAGCTTTTGCCTGGTTCTGAAGGTCATAGAGACCATTTTCTTTGCATTGAGTGATAGCTGATTTGAGCGGAACCAGAACTGGATGTTTTCAAAGTCCAGCTCAAAGCTGGCCATCAGATCAGTGGGAGAGGAGCCAGAGACAAATAAAACTGTATTGTCTGCATACATATGGATGGATGCAGTGGTACAAGCAGTGGAGAGGTTATTAAGAAAAACTGAGAAAAGAATAGGGCCAAGCACAGATCCTTGGGGATGCCAGTGCTGATAGGGAGATTGCCAATTTTAATCGATTGAGTTCTACCCATCAGGTATGAATGGAACCAGTTAGTAGCTTGGGTGGAAAGTCCCGTAGCAGTAAGCTTAGCAAGGAGAAGGGGGTGAGCTACTGTGTTGAAGGCTTTGGCCAGGCTGACAAAACTAGCAGAGGTGATCTGGCCCTGATCCATGCCAGGGAGAATGGAGTCAGTCAGTCTAAGAAATTATAAGGAGGTGGAGTAGAATTTGTAAAAACCAGACTGGAAAGGGGTGAAGGAGGAGGATGAGTCATGGAAGGGAGAAAGTTGAGAAAGCACAAGGTGTTCCTGGAATTTAGCAAGGGTAGGAGGTAGGGAGATAGGGTGGTAGTTACCTGGAGAGGAGGAGTCACCACCTTTAAGGAGGGTATGACTGTGGCGTGCTTCTAAGTGTCAGGGACAGAGGCGAGGAAGAAGGCGAGGTTAAGAAGGGAGGAGAGGGGAAGACTGATGGTAGGAGGTGGAGAGATGAAGGAGTTTAGGGTCCAGCCCATCTGGACTCTTGCTCTTAAGGGAGTTTAGAGCTAGGAGAGCCTTGAGGGTGTCAGCCGGTGTGATAGGGGAGAAGAAGAAAGGGGGAGATGAGGAGGGCTGGTGGAGTCGGGGGGGCGGTGGAGGTTAAAAAGGAAAGAAGGGAAGAGGCACAGGAGGCAAAGAAGGTGTTGGATTCAGAAGTGACAGAAGGGGGGTCAGTGATGGTAGTGTCGTTCACCTTGAGGACCAGGACAGAGGACCCTATGCACTCCAGCATCCCACTGGTACTATATACTGCCTTGTTGCACTGCCTCAGCAACTTGAGGCCATAATAGAAACATAGAAACATAGACTTTGGCAGCAGATAAGGACCACTTGACCCACCTAGTCTGCCAATTTCCCTACCTAGAGGATAACCTGCAGATCCTATTTAACCAACAGCCTATTTCTTCTTACCCCCCCAAAAAAATTGCCTTATGTCTGTCCCATGTATTTTTGAATTCTCCCACAGTTTTAGACCCCACAACCTCCTCAGGAAGGCTGTTCCATCGTCCACCACCTCTCTGTGAAAAAATGCTTCCTCACATTGCCCCTGGGCGTCACCTCTATCTTCAAATTGTGTCCCCTTGTTCTTGCACATCTCTTTTTCTGAAAGATGCTACCCTCTTGGACTTTCTTGATTCCACTGAGGTACTTAAACATTTCTATCATGTCCCCCTTCCCTCCTTTCCTCAAGGGTATACAAATTAAGCTCCTTTAGTCTCTCCTCGTATGGTTTCTCTTGCAGACCCTGTACCATTGTAGTTGCCCTCCTCTGAACTGCCTCCATTCTGTCTATGTCCTTGCAGAGATGGGGTCTCCAGAACTGGACGCAGTACTCCAGATGGGGTCTCACCAACTGTCTGTACGGGGAGTAACAACTTTCGGTTTTCTGCTGGTGATGCCTCTCCCTATACATCCCAGTATCCCCCCAGCCCTCCCTACTGCCTTCTCACATTGGTTGCCAACCTTAAGTTCATCTGATATGATTACCCCCAGGTCCCTTTCCATTTTTGCTGTTGTTACTACCTCCTCCCCATTGTGTAATCTTCCCCTGGGTTTTTGTTTCCCAGGTGCATTATTTTGCACTTCTCAGCATTGACTCCAAGCTGTCATACTTCTGACCATTCCTTAACCTTGCCAAGTCCCTTCTCATCCTTTTCACACCTCCTTGTGTATCAACTCTGTTGCAGATTTTTGTGTCATCTGCAAAGAGACATACTTTTCCTACCAATCCCTCTGCAATGTCACTTATAAAGACATTAAAAAGGACTGGACCCAGTACCGAACCCTTCGGTAGCCCACTAGAAACCTCTCTTTCTTCAGAGTGGACTCCATTTACAATTATGTTCTGCGTCCTGTTGTCCAGCCAATGTTTTACCCAGGCTACCACCCTGGGACCCACTCCCAGGCTGGTTAATTTGACTATTAATCTTTTGTATGGGACTGTGTCAAATGCCTTGCTAAAGTCTAGGTAGGCCATGTCCACAGCCCCTCCCTGGTCTACTACTTTGGTCACCCAGTCAAAGAAATCAATTAGATTCATCAGACATGACCTTCCCACTGTGAACCCATGCCACCTTGGGTCCTGTGCCCCACTGGCCTCTAGGTACTCAATAATTCTTTCTTTCAGAAGTGATTCCATCACTTTCCCTACCACAGAGGTCAAACTGACAGGTCTGTAGTTTCCTGCCTCTGTCTTGGTCCCACTTTTGTGAAGGGGAATCACATCTGCCTTCCTCCAGTCCTCAGGTACCACACCATCCTCCCATGATTTGTTAAAAAGGGTAGTCAATGCCCCCCTTGGACAAAAACCCTGCTTCCCATTCTGCTGTTGGCTGCAAAAAAATCTTTAACTAGGAAATGGATGACCAAAGTAGTACCAAGCATACAAGACTGGAGGCGAATTGTGAATTCTATATATCAGATGGAAAACATCACAGTGAAACTAAATAACCAAACAGATAGATTTGCCACTTTTTGGCAGAGATGGTCAATCTATCAGGCAAGGGTTGATCCCGATTTCTGGCCACAGCTGGTGGGCTCCGGGGAGAGGAAATGAGAAAAGAGTGGGGTCACAGAATTGTTTGAATATAACACAGAGAATGGGGGATCTGTTTTAGTCCTAATCTGTATTAAATGTAAAAGATCTTCATGCATTGTATACCTGTACCACAACAAATCTGAAGTAAGCATAGAAAATGTTCTGATTGTAAAATGTCTCCCAATACAAAAGTAAGAAAAAAATCCAATAAAATATGTTTATAAAAAAAAAAAAGGGTAGTCAGTGGTGTCACTAGTTCTCTGCTTAATTCTTTTAGAATTCTGGGGTGAATTCCATCTGGCCCCATTGCTTTGTCCACCTTCAGTTTTAGGAGTTCTTTCAGAACCCTTTCTTCTGTGAAAGGACTGGGATTGACCCCCCTATCCAGAGTGCTTCTGTTAATTGGATTAGGCATCTCCCCCACCTCCACTTTTGTGAATACTGAAAAGAAGTATTCATTCATTCAGTATCCCTGTTTTTTCACTGTCCCTCTCTGCCCACCCACCGTCCATTCTATTCAGCCTCACTATTCCTCCCTTTGTCTTTCTACACTTCTTGATATACCTATAAAAGGTTTTATCCCCCTTCTTAACCGAGTTGGCTATCTTTTCCTCAGTTTGGGCCTTTGCTATTCTGACTACCCTCCCTGCTTACTACTGCCTTAACTGGTACAGTTCTCTGTCCTGCTCCTTTTGTGTTTCCTTATACTTCCTAAATGCTATCTTTTTCTCCCTAACCTTCACCACCACCTCTTTTGAGAACCATAGTGGCTTTTTCTTTCATTTTGATTTGTTTATTTGCTTCACACAAAGGCTTGTTGCCTCTGTGATGACAGTTTTGATATTTCCCCATTGTTGCTCCACCCCTCCTTCTAGCCTGTTTGCTAGTGCTTTTCTAAGGCACTCTCCCATCTTGCCAAAGTCAGCCCTCCTGAAGTCCAGAACCCTCACTTTTGTATGGCTTGACTCTGTAGATAAGTTTATCGTGAACCACACTGTTTGGTGGTCACTTGTTCCCAAATGTCTACCAACTTCTAGATCTGAGATCCTCTCACTGTCCCCATTTGAGATTACGAGGTCTAAGGTTGCTCCCTCACGAGTAGGTTCCAAAACTAGCTGTCTGAGGCATGCCACCTGAAGAGCTTCGAGAATGGCCCTGCTTTTGGATATGGCTGCAGCAAAGGTGCTCAAGTTAACATCTGGCATATTAAGATCCCCCATCAGCAGTATCTCCCCTTTCTCTGCCATCCTAAGAATGCCTTCTAGCATATCATTGTCCATTCCCTTCCCCTGACATGGGGGTCTGTATACAACCCCTGTGCGGATTGTGGTGCTATTTCCAGTCTCTAAGGTGACCCACAGTGCCTCTTCTCCTCCCCATTTACTCTTTTGTTCAGTTGCTTTTATCCCTTCCCTTACATAGAGAACTACTCTGCCCCCTCTTCTCCCCTCCCTGTCTCTCCAGTAGGTTGTGTACCCTGTTATGTTAACATCCCAGTCATGGTTCTCTGTGTACCATGTTTCTGTGACATCAGATATGATTGCTCCCATGCTTCTTTCCTGTTAGGTGACAGTCAATAACTCTCCCCTCATATTGTACTCTGCCTCTGGGTTTCTGTGCCCTAGGTGCATGATTCTGCACTTTTTCTCATTGAATCTCAGATGCCATACCCTTGACTATTCCTCGAGTTTTCCCAGGTCTCTGCACATTCTCTCCACACCCTCTGGGGTGTTCATCCTACTGCAGATTTTGGTTTCACCATTGTTGTAAGAAATACACCATACACCAACTTCCTCTGAGAGTCAAGGCCACAACACAACTTTACTGACATTTAAAAAAATTATTTTACATTCAAGTGATCAGAGATTCCAATATATACAATTTCAAAACTTGACAACACTTTATCAATTCACATCATTACATATATCATATTGTACAAACCATTTTAGAAACCATAAAAATACCCCTGCTACCCATAATCTCTTTTTGGCCCCCATGGGGCCTGGGTCCCAAACTCCTGGAGGGGCCCCTTCCACCGCAGCCTCACGCAAAGAGGCTGATGAGCTTTCTCCACTCTCCCCCTGCCCTGCACACCCCGGCAGGGTGGAGAATCCTGCCCCCCACTTGTACCTGCCTCTCCAACCCTCCACCACACAGCTTCAAGCCAGCAGGGAACAGGGGTTACAGCACTCACTAGGCCTCCCTGAGGCACCCCAACCTGCCATGGGGTGCGTGGCAAAACCTTGTCTGTGCTCCCCCTACCAGGCATTCAAGGCCTTATTTCTTGCAAATTATGGTTTACAACATGGTCTGCATAGCATCATTGAATATCTCAACCCCCACCTCCAGTAGATGCACCCCATCCTTGTGGTATAAGCCTGCACAGGATGCTTCTATCTCCTTGTGGGCAATAGTGGAGCCACCCATTCAGCCCACAAACTTGCCCACTTTTTTGTTCAGTTTTACCCTAGCCCAGTCAATGGTCTTGGGCTCACGGGCATGGTGCTAAACCCACCATGGGATATGCCCCCTGACAGTGACACCAACACAGCTACCTACATCGCTGTTGACAAAATAAACAGTTCGCCGACAGGTCACTGTGTTGGTGTGCCTGAGACAGGGGCACACTATCTCCCAGTCCTGTACCCCCTCCCTGAATCAACTACGACTTGGACTTGAGAATCTTTAGTACAGGGAGTGCAGGGGCAGAGCCCCCCACATGGGGGATTTGGGATGCAAAGCCCCCCCGACAAAAAAAACAGGACCGGGAGACATTCGGGATTTATGTCGACCGCAACTTGTGGTCGTCATAAATCCTGTCGCCATGGTGCCCATCAGCAAAAGTGTTGTGGAACTGGCATTGTAGATGGTAGCATAGCTGACCACACTAGCTGGCACCTGGGCAGCAGAGTCCGCAGGGTGGCCCAATCCCACTTTATCCACAAGATTAGCTCCACCGTGGCCTGCATCTCCAGATTTTAACCCCCCCAATTGCACTATCAAAATGTATGGTGCACCAAATTTCTGTCTATTGTGGTGAATGCAGGGCATCAGTTGTTCCCATCTCATGCACCGCATCCTGAACCACTGGATAATGGCTTCCTCATTGAGTATGCTCAAATTCATTCCATAGAGCCTTGCCTCTGCCTTCTTCTGGGCCCACAATACATAGGTAGATCCCATTATCCAGATGCGCTTTAGGAGTCTAGGTCCAAGTAGACATGGGGAAGGAAGAAAACAGAGATTAGTTTTGCATCTGAACTGCCCTGACATAACTCCTAAACCTTCTGGATCTCCATCTCCTGAGCCATCCAGTCTCATTTTCCACCAGTCCCAAGCTGGTGGCAGTGCTAGCCACACCAATCCTGAATGAGTGGGTACCAAATTGGCTTGGATCAAACCTGCACACACCCAGACAAATTTTAAACACCCAGATGAATTGATATCTTGACAGCGGGATCCTGTCAGTGTGGATAAGCAGCTGGCCATCTCCCGAAGGCCGAACGTTCAGGAATTCCATCACTGCATGCACGGGGCAGATGTCTGTCTGTGTCGTTGCTTGCAGGGTGACCTGCCCCGTTGATCCATCTTTGACCGGCAGAGCCAAATGTTTAAATTTCCCCCTTGGAGCACCACTTCCCCTTTCCGAAGGCCTCCCTCTTGGTCAGCCTTGTTGGCTGCCACCAGCTCACCCCAAAGAAGGCCAGACAGAACACAGCCCATAAAAGCCAGCACTCATAATCGCTACTGGTGCAGCATTCCAGGGAGTGCACCAGGGCTCTCAACCCATGTAGCGAAATGGATTTCCTGTTGTACAAAACCAGTGTGGCCTTCCACACCCAACCCACCATGAATGTCCGTACGGCAAACTGCTGTGTAATGTCACTATGCCCCAGCAGTTTACTGAAAAAGGAAACCCCCTGTGAGCATCAACCCAGCTAATGATCTAGATACACCATTTCTCAAGAGCTCCCATAGGAACCCCAAGATGGTACCCAGTGACCCATGCCATGGGTCACGTATCCCCTTTGCCCTGCAGAAATCCAAATATTTGGATACCCCCCAGCTATAGGCTCTCCAGGGTCCCGGTGCTACTGACTTTGATATTACCTGCCAGATCCCACCCAGCTGTCATTCTACAACCAGGCGGGGAGGGCCAGTGGGTTTTCCTTGGCCTCAGGAGCCAGTGTCCGGAACCTGCGCCACTGGAGGCAAGAAAGTACATCAGCAACTTTATTGTCCACACCTGGTACGTGCTTGGCCCTGAATGTGATGTTCAGCTTTAAACATGTCAACACAAATCTCCGCAATAAACCGCACACTTTCTCACATTTCACAGACTGCCTGTTGATGACCTGCACCACCCCTAAATTACAAGACCAGAAAACCACCATCTTGCTGGACAGCTTCCTGCCCCAAACCTCCAAGGTAACCACAATGGTGAAGAATACTGGGAACGTTAAGTTCTTGGTCAGCCCACTGTTGTGCCATGTTTGTGGCCAAGCTGCTGCACACCATTCACCTTGGCAGTAAATACCAAATCCCATACCTCCGGATGCATCCATAAAAAACTTCAGCTCCCGGTTGGTTGTGGCCGGTGCCTGCCACAGCACCACCCCATTAAATGATGTTAAGATCTCCATCCAGGTCCCCAAGTCAGCCCTTATGCCTTTGTGAACCCGGATGAAGTGATGCTGTGAGCGTAACCTGGCCATGGCCTTGGCTAACCGCTTGTAAAAAGGGGCGCCCCATGGGGATGACCTTGCATGTGAAATTCAGGTGTCTGTGCAGTTCCTGCAGTCAGTGCAAGGTTACTTTCTTGACCCCCCCCCTTTACTATTCCCACCAGCCCTATCAACTTCTGCACCTTCTCCCTCAGCAGCCTGGAAACCTCAGCTACGGAGTCCAGTTCAATGCCCAGGAATGTGAGCCTGGTGCATGGGCCCTCTGTTTTATCCATGGCTAGTGGGACCCTGAATTCCTGGGCAATGCCCTGGAAGCTGGCGAGCACCCCACTACATGTGTCCTGCTCTCTGGGCCCAATGAAAAGGAAATCATCTAAGTAATGGATGATAGACTGCACCCCTGTGGCAGAGCGAACCACCCAGTTCAGGAAGATGCTGAACTTTTCAAAGATGGAACATGAGATGGAGCAACCCATCGGCATGCACTGATCTACAATGTACTGTCCCAGCACCTTCATACCCAGCAGGCAGAAATCATCCAGGTGCACTGGGATGAGGCAGAATGCAGATTCAATATCTGCTTTTGCCATTAGTGCCCCTTAGTGCCCCTGGGCCACATGTCTGCACCCACTGCATTGCCACACCAAAGGACATGTAGGAGATAGAGGTGAGTTTGGGGTCTGTTTGGTCATTGACAGAATCCCCTTTTGGGAAGGAAAAGTGGTGGATAAGGTAGAACTCTTCTGGGGCTTTCTTTGGTACTAACCCCAAAGGTGATACTCGCAGGTTGGCTGGGGGGGGCATGGGGAACAGATCCACTATCTGCCCCAGCCCCACCTCTTTCCAAATTTTCTCATCCATTATCCCCAGTCGATCCATGGCTGATCTTAGGCTGCCCACTTCCCGGTTGACCCAAGAGCCCTGATAGGGAATCCTAAAACCATTCTTGAAGTCATTCAACAAGTCCATTGCCACCACTTTGTTCGGGTACCATCTTAAACAAAGGAGGAGAGATGCTTCTTTAATTGGCGAGGGAGCCTTTCCCAGTGCTGTTCGCATTGGCACTGCCTCCAGAACCGCTGCCTTCCTCACAACCAAATGACCATTCAGCTAAAGAACAAATAGAGTACTCACCAGACTGTTCCTCTGCATCTAGGCCCCTGGAAAACCTCTTGGGATTCTCCATCAGATCCTCAGCACTCTTATTCTTCATCTTCATCCCTCCAGCCAGAAGGGCAGATGATACAGGCAGGTAAAGGGGGGCAGGGGAGCTGCAAGCCCTAGGCAGGCCAGATGGGATGTTGGCTGGGAGGGGGGGGCCAGCCATGTGGGACGAGCCAGCGGAGGTCACAACTGCAGCACCAGTAAGTGGGGTGGCTGGAGGCAGGCCAGTGCCCCTTCCCACTGCTCTGGATGCAGCTGACACCTTGGCCACAGCATAGCCATGATCCGCCCTCACCGGAGCAAAGAAGGAGGGCACCTGACCTTGTTTAACCCTGCCACAGCCTCCTTTTCCACTAGGTCACACACTGCCACTGGCTCTCCCCCAGAGACCCCTGCAGAGGCCCCGCACCCTACCGCCACTCCCACAGACCCCCCACGCAACATTTATTTCACAGAAGAAAGGGTTCTGAAAGAACTCCTAAAACTGAAGGTAGACAAAGCAATGGAGCCTGACAGGATTCACCCCAGAATTCTAAAATAACTAAGGATAGAACTAGTGACACCACTGACTACCCTTTTAACAAATCGTGGGAGAATAGTGTGGTACCTGAGGACTGGAGGAGGGTGGATGTGATTCCACTTCACAAAAGTGGGAGCAAAGCAGAGGAAAGAAACTACAAACCTGTTAGCTTGACCCCAGTGGTAGGAAAAATGATGGAATCACTTCTGAAAGAAAGAATTGTTGCATACCTAGAGGCCAGTGGGCAAAGAAGTCACAGCAGCATGAATTCACAGTGGGCAGGTCATGTCAGACAAATTTAATAGATTTCTTTGACTGGTTGACCAAAGTAGTAGACCAGGGAGGGGCTGTGGACATGGCCTACCTAGACTTTAGCACAGAGGGTAATAGTAAACAGAGTCCACGCCAAAGAAAGTGGGGTTACTAGTGTGGTACTGCAGGGTTCAGTACTGGGTCTGGTCCTTTTTAATGTCTTTATAAGTGACATTGCAGAGGGACTGGAAGGAAAAGCATGCCTCTTTGCAGATGACACAAAGATCTGCAACAGGGTTGATACACAAGGGGGGGATGAGAAGGGACTTGGCAAGGTTGGAGGAATGATCAAAAGTATGGCAGCTTAGATTCAGTGCAAAGAAGTGCAAACTAATGCACCTGGGAAACAAAAACCCAGGGGAAGAGTACACAATGGGGGGGGGATATTAACAACAACAAAAATGGAAAGGGACTTGGGGGTAGTCATATCAGATGACCTAAAGGTAAGCAAGCAATGTGAGAAGGCAGTAAGGATGGCTGGGGGGATACTGGGATGTATAGGGAGAGGCATCACCAGTAGAACAGGAAGTTATTATCCTTCTGTACAGACAGTTGGGGAGACCCCATCTGGAGTACTGCATGCAGTTCTGGAGACCCCATCTCCGCAAGGACATAGGCAGGATGGAGGCAATCCAGAAGAGGGCAACTAAAATGGTGCATGTTATGCAACAGAAGCCATATGAAGAAAGACTACAGGAGCTTAATATGTATACCCTGGAGGAAAGGAGGGACATGATAGAAACTTTCAAGTACCTCAAGGGAATCAACAAAGTAAAAGAGGATAGCATCTTTCAGAAAAAGAGATGTGCAAGAACAAGGGGGCACAATTTTAAGCTAGAAGGGGAACAGCTTGGGACAATGTGAGGAAGTATTTTTTTACAGAGATGGTGGTGGATGCATGGAAAGGCCTTCCTGAGGAGGTTGTGGGGTCAAAAACAGTGGGGGAATTCAAGAATGCATGGAACAGACATAAGGTAATTCTGGTGAGGGGTACGAGGAAGTAGGCTGTTGGTTAACTTGGATCTGCAGCGCATCCATTAGGTAGGGAAATGAGCAGACTAGGTGGGCCAAGTGGTCCTTATTTGCCATCAAAGTCTATGTTTCTACATTTGTTGCAGCCACGCTGCTCCATTGGATTCAGCCAGTGCCTTGGCCTGGCTCAACAACTCCTCCACGGAAACTATGTCAGGAGCCATCATGTCGATTTTGTGTCCCAAAAACAAGGGTAAACAGACCCGCACAGGCCTGATAGATGGACATGACCAGCAGGGAGATGGGGCTGTGTGATAGGCACACTATACGATGGGAAAAATTGCCTGAGCATCTTCTCAGCAGTCTAGGAGCAGGAACGGCATCCATGGGCAACAGCCGCCTGGCCTGAGACAAAAGCCACGGTGCAACCAGAGGGAGCATGAGAAACATGCAGGAAGATCCGCAACAGGCAAGCGGTTGGACCGAAGGCTGGTGCCAGCACAGGCTGCGGTAAGTACGCCGAAGACTCAGGCAGTCTGTTGACTTCTTGGCAAAAAAACTCTGGTGCAGGTGAGCCCGGTGGAGATCAGAATCAAGAGGCCGGAGCTGCGCCGAGCGGGAACATTTAAACCCCTCGGCACTCCGCCCCACCTCTGCCCTCAATTCCCCACCCAGGCTGCGTGCTCGCCAGTCAATAGTTGTCACGGATTCCCCCCCCTCCCCGCACCGGCCATGTCACCAGGCAGCCAAACGCTAGCCATTTCACACCTTTGGGGGAGCTTACAGCAGGGGCTGTGGTGGTGAGAGGAAACCCCATACCAATATCTCCTCCCCCTTGAGGCGGGGAGGCTCCCTTTTAGTACTCTTTCCTCTGTAAATGGACTTGTGTCGTCCTCCTTCCCCCCAGTGTTCCTGTTGCTTTTATGTGGTCCATCCTCTTCCTCTTCAACCGTAAAGACTCAATGGGAATATCTGTTCAGGATATCTGCTTTTTTCTTGATCTTTCTCTGCACAGTCTCCCTTCCCCTATCCTTATTAATTTCACAATCCCTCCTTTTGTCTTCCTCTTCTCACTTATGTACATAAAAAAGGTCTTGTCCCTTTAGTTACCCTTTTGGCTATCCTTTGTTTACACCTTTGCACGCTTTACTGCTTTCCCTGCTTCCCTCTACCTCTTCTGGTACACCTCCCAATCCTCTTCCCTCTGCGTCTCTTTGTACCTTCTGAATCCTACCCTTTTAGCCTTAACCTTTTAAGCCACTTCCCTTGAGAATCATAGCAGCCTCTTTTTTCTTCTGTTTTTGCTCACTTCTTTTGCACAGAGGTTTGTTGCCTTCACTATGCCATCCTGTAATTTGACCCACTGTTCCTCTACCCACCTTGGCTATTCCCAACTACTAGGTCATCTCTGAGACATCCACCCATTTTTTTAAATCTGTTTTCCTGAAGTCCAGGATCCACATCCTTGTGTGGTTTGCTTCTGCTGCCATCCCTATGCTGAACCATGCTGTACAATGATCACTGGTTCCGAGGTGGCCTCCCACCTTGATGTCTGCAATACTGTCCTTATTAGTGAACACAAAGTCCACACATTGCCCCATCATGAGTGGGCTCTCTGACTAGTTGCCTGAGCCACGCCTCTTCAGGGAGTCTAGAATGTCCGGTGGATTGAAGTCCCCCACCAGCAGCACCTCCCTTTTTTCTGCCATCATGCTAATGACTTCTCCCAGTGCCTTATCCAGTTCTTCCCCCTGTGTTGAAAGTCTGTAGGTCACCCTAGTACAAATAGTGGCTCTGGCTTCTGTCTCCAGGGTGGCACATGGTCCCTACAACCCCTCTTTTCTATGCTGGTTTCCCTGCATTTACATCGAGTTGATATGCTCCCTTACATACAACACCACCCCTCCTCCCCACCCTGTTTTTCCTGAACTGAGTAACCTATCCTTCCTGAACAGAGTATAGCCTGGTATGGCCATGTCCCAGTCATGGTTACCTGTGCACCATAACTCAGTAATGGCCACAAGAACCAGGTCAGCCTCTGCCATGATGGCCTCCAGATCTGGAATTTTATTTCCAAGACTCCTTGTGTTTGCATACGTGGCCTTCCACACCTTTTTCACATTTTGCCTACAGCCCCCCTTTGTTTGCTTTTGCCCTGTCTCCTTTTCCACTCTCTTTTCACAACTTTTGTTCCTATCCCCCTTGTCCCTTGAGGGAGACTCCCCCCACACTACTCACATCTTTGTGGATCCTAGATCTCCAGGGACCTCTCAAGGCTGAGCAAAGATAGAGGTAAGTCCCGGGAGGACAGGTGCTTGCAAGAATCCAGGCCACCCCCTTCACGTAAAAGGATGTATCCCCTAGGGGGCCCAGGTAAGGCACCATGGGGCACCCGATACCCCATTATACTCACCTTTGTATGCTCTCCATGCAACATCCTTCCTGAAGTGCGGTGCCCAAAATTGACCGAGTACTCCAGAAGGGGTCTCACCAGCACTCTGTATGAAGGGACCACAACCTCTCATGCCCTGCTTAAAAAATTCCTTTTGATACCTTAAAATCTGAGGACATTTTTTAGCCATGTGTTTACATGTGTTCACACTATGCCATGTGCTTTTGTTTGTAGGATATAATCACCCCTAGGTACCTTTCCTGTTCCCTTACCCTAATCACTCTACCATTTAGATAGTATTAAGCCTTCATATTCTTTTTTCTAAAATTCATAACAAGGCACTTCTCTTCATTAAATTTCATTTTACCTGTCAGCCCAACCTGCCAGCCTGTCCAGTTTTCTCTGCATAGCATGTTTGACTCTGAAATTCTACTATGCCACCCAGTTTTGTATCTTCTGCAAACTTCACTATCCATCCTTTCATATCCATGTCCATATCCTTGGCATGCATTACAAACTGAACAGCAGTAGCCCCAGAACTGACTTCCACTGCTCGCTCCTCCCCAATCACATGTGCATTTTTTTTATGCTGGCTCTCTAACTTCTGATGGCTAACCAGCTTTTAAGTCAAATTTAGTTTTATGTCATCAGTACCGAGATCCTACGTGTGTGGTACAATTCCAAATGCTGTACTGAAGCCTATGTACTAGCATACCCACCAGCTTCCCTACATCAAGCGCCTTACTTATTGACTCAAAAAACGCTGAGTGGGTTTGTCAGATATGACCTCCCCATTGTGAACCCATGTTAGGTGCTATCCGCCATTCCCTTTTCTTCTATAAATGTTTTACCTTCTTTTATTATTAGGAATGCCATAATTTTACCTGTAATTCAGTGTACTGTAGGCCAAACTGACCTTTTTTTTTTCCATATTACTTTTTGCCCCTGAGTTGGTGACCTTACTCCTCCATTCAGGTCTTGACATCCATCCTCTCCCCAAACTGTCATGGCCAGTGGGAATCCACACAAAATCCACACCAAGAGAATGCCAGTGACTGTCACATAGATGGCTCGTGGAACATGCTTTTGTTTGCCATTTTTCCTGCCATTCCACCACCTCTGTGGCGCATGTGGTGCCCCGACAGGCCTCGCACACATGCAGCAGCCTCCTGTGGAAGAGATAAGTTCCCCGACCCATTGCAGGACTCACTGTGGCAGCAGAATTTAGTGCTGACCTTCCCCTGGCTGGGAGCACTGCCGAGCAGCAGCGCCTCCACGGCCACCAGACCACCCTGTCAGCTCCTGAGTCCATTCCTGACTTCAGGTTATCAGCGCAGGAGCACAACGCACCCCCGACTGGGCCATCAGGCAGCCCCAGACTATTTTATAGTTTTTCATTTCTCCTCTGCAGCAGGTTTTGTGAATTGGCACCACCGTTGCATCCTACCAGTCCCTTGGCACGCTGCCCTCCTTCATTGTTTGAACGGAAATACCCATGATTGACTCTACCAATTTATCAGCCATCTCCCTCAGTATTCTTGGGATGAATCTCATCATGTCATGATTTATTTATATTCAGTTCTGTTAATTTCTGCCTAACAATTTCTGAGTAAACCACCCAACCTCTAGGACCCAGAGTCCCAGAATTATGCTTTCTATCTTGTCTACTCCTATGCTCACTGTATGATGAAATAATGATTTAGAAGTTCAGCCATTCCTTATTCAGTATTATTTTTCCCCTGCCACAGTAAGTGGTCATACTTTCCTTGCTGTCCTATGCTTCCCTGTGATGCAATTACAAAATTCCTTGGAATTATCCCATGAGTTAGCAGCTATCATTCGTTCTGTTTTTTTTTTTTTTTTCCTCCACTCAAATTCACTTTTTACATTTCCTCTGTCCAAAGCCATTGGCAGGCATACACAAGTACAGATGCTGAGTATCACAAATTTCCGATTTCCGCACATTAGGAAAGGTTGGCGGCCCAGCCAGATAGTGGACTGGGCACTGTGGGTATCATGTCATTGGATGCATGTGATATGCATCAGTGTTCTTTGATGCTGAGCACAGCACAAGCCAGAGCCATTTTTGATGGGTTGAGTCTCAGAGCATTAAGTACATCCTGAGTCTGACTGCTTCCTGACTAGCTGCCTGAACACACAGCTGTCACAGTACACCACCAAATGGGACAGCAGGGATGAAGCAGCCAGCAGTACTGCACTAGCTACAAAAAAAACATTCTGTTGTTGTAACTTGGGAGTTTTGTATTCAGTGCCAGATGATTTGAGACTCTAGTACTGCACTGACATTTTTTCCCATCCTGGGAAAGTACCCAGCCAGCCTGCCAGCCATATGGCTTTCTCGGGGGACCAAGGAGTTGAGCTAGTACTGTATCTACAGGCAGTGCCCTTCCAACTTCTTCTGAGGCCCAATAGTTTACAGGCATCAGTTGCTCCCAACTTGAGGCGTGATGGGACAGTCACCAGTGATCCTCCCACTATGCAAAATTCAGCATACGATTAAGAAACCGCAGGTAATACCCCATGTAGTGGTTCCAGGCTGAACCTCGACTGACCTTCCACAGACTTCTGGTACTCCAATTCCAGAGACGTATCCACTTCCTCCAACATGGCCAGTAAGTGCAATTTCTTGTTCTGTAACTTAACAGACAGATCTGTATCAGCACTGTCAGCATTCAAAGCATCCACTTCCATAAATATTGTAGCAGCTACCTCTTGCTGCAAAACCACACCAGAGGCCTCCTGATTTACCTGAATGGGGAGGATAGAAACATAGAAACATAGAATTTGACGGCAGATAAGGACCGCTTGGCCCACCCAGTCTGCCCATTTCCCTACCTACTGGATAAGCTGCAGATCCTAGTTAACCAGCAGCCTACTTCTTCCTACCCCCACCCCCCAGAATTGCCTTATGACTATCCCATGCATGCTTGAATTCCACCACTGATTTTGACTCCACAACCTCCTCCGGAAGGCCATTCCATGCATCCACATCCCTCTCTGTGAAAAAATACTTCCTTAAATTACCTCTGAGCCGCCCCCCCTCTATCTTCAAATTGTGCCCTCTTGTTCTTGCACACCTCTTTTTTTGAAAGATGCTACCCTCTTGGACTTTGTTGATTCCCTTGAGGTACTTGAAAGTTTCTATCATGTCCCCCCTCTCCCTCCTTTCCTCGAGGCTATACATATTAAGCATATTAAGGATGATCAGCTTCTTTTTCCAGACAACTGTGTCTCCACCACTGTATACCCCAGGCTCTTCCATACTGCTTGTGAGAGCAGCAGTGCCCCCTATGGCAGGAGTAGAAAAATATCTCTGGTGTCCTGGCCAAATTTCTCCCATTCCCTAATTATACTGTACCACCAGGAGCTTAATCTGGTTCAATTTTGGTTGGCTTGCATCTGTATTCCCATCCCCCGGTTGAGGTTGAAAACAGGCACTATCGTCTAGCACTCTTTTCCCAGTCAATAAAAACTAAATTTAAATAGAAGTAATATACAGCAGCATCGGCCAGGATGTGATGCTGTATGCTACAGTATTACCACAAAATGCTGCAGTATGCTGCAGGGAACAATGTAATTCAGTAACAATTAAGCCCTTTTGTCACGCAGTATTTTGTGAAATGTCATTTACTGCAGAATGCTATGTTGCATCCTGGATGGCTCTACTGTGTTTATGTATGTCTGTATGTATACAGTATATGGAGAGCTAGATAAACATAGGAACATAGAATTTGATGGCAGATAAGGACCGCTTGGCCCACCTAGTCTGCCCATTTCCCTACCTAACGGATAAGCTGCAGATCCTAGTTAACCAACAGCCTACTTCCTCCTACCCCCACTAGAATTGCTTTATGTCTGTACCATGCATTTTTGAATTCCCCCACTGTTTTTGACTCTACGACCTCCTCAGGAAGGTTGTTCCATGTATCCACAACCCTCTCTGTGAAGAAATACTTCCTCACATTACCTCTGAGCCGTCCCCCCTCTATCTTCAAATTGTGCCCCTTGTTTTTGCACATCTCTTTTTCTGAAAGATGCTACCCTCTTGGACTTTGTTGATTCCCTTGAGGTATTTGAAAGTTTCTATCATGTCCCCCCTCTCCTCCTTTCCTCGAGGCTATACATCTTTAGTTCCTTTAGTCTTTCTTCATATGTCTTCTGATGCAGACCCTGCATCATTTTGGTTGCCCTCCTCTGGACTGCCTCCACCCTGTCTATGTCTTTGAGGAGATGGGATCTCCAGAACTGTACACAGTACTCCAGATGTGGTCTTACCAACTGTCTGTACAGAGGGCCAACAACTTCTTGTTTTCTACTGGTGATGCCTCTCCCTATACATCCCAGTATCCCCCCAGCCCTCCTTACTGCCTTCTCACATTGCTGGCCCACCTTTAGGTCGTCTGATATGACTACCCCCAGGTCCCTTTCCATTTTTGTTGTTGTCAGTATCTCACCCCCCATTGTGTACTCTTCCCCTGGGTTTTTGTTTCCCAGGTGCATTACTTTGCACTTCTTTGCATTGACTCTAAGCTAAGATATAGATACTGTACCTATACTTTTTGCAAAATGCATACCCAATTTTTTGGGAATTTTGTTGGAACGCTGCCATAGGTATTAAGGTGCAACAATTGGGGTTTATTATTAAACACTTTACTAAAAACCTAACTATACTGGTGATACTGTGCCAGTATAATATACAGTATATCAATATATTATAGGGGTGCAGTAGTGCCCCTATAGTTGGGGTTCAGTTGGGTGTTTAATGTTAAACCCTTAAATTTGAACCTTAATAACTTTGGCACTATTTGATGAAATCAGCTGAAATTTTCATGTGTTGTCTAGGAGACAAATTCTTAATCTGTGGAAAGTTTTGTGACAGCAGCTTGTGCGGTTTCTGAGATCCGCATATGTCATTTTTCTGTAGACGTCTAATTTTATTTCCTATACTTAACATATAAATTTTTTTTGCTCTCATCTACAGCCTACACAGAATGGAACTTTTTCCCAATACTTTTCAGGGTACAGACATGATGTCCTAAAGTAGTGCCTTTGAAAGATTTTGTGAAAAAATATTAAATGTTTCCAGAGTTATAATGCTTTAAAGTTGTGTTCTTCTGTTCTGAGCATGCTCAGTGGGTTTCTTGGAATAACGATCTGATACGACACCAAAAACTCTATGTTGCAAGACCATTTTTTTGTTTCTCACCACTTGCTTATCACAGCACAAAACTGTTCTTGTGCTGTGAGAGCTACCATCTTCTTTCTTTTCTCCTAGAAATAAAAAACATGGACAATACATAAAATGGTGTAATTTTAAAAAAACAAACACCAGAACCTAGCTAAACAGGACCTGTTTAGCTAGATCCTGGTATTGGTTTTTTTACACAATTAGCTAGGAATACCTTTGCTGGGCACCCCAAAATCCAGGGTGCCCAGCTTAGCAAGAGGAGCCACTCACCCATGTTCTCTGTAAGAGAACAGTGGGACTTTATTGAGATCTACAGCCACAGCTGGAGTCCTGCTGCAGGCTGCAGTTTGAGGAGTGAGAAGCTGATCTCCCATTCTGTCTGTCTCCATCTGTCAAATCAATCTATCTATCTACTGTTTGTTTTATTAATTGGACCGGGTGCCCATCCCCACCAGTATTGCTTCTTTCTCCTCCTTCCCCTCCAGGTGTCCCACCTGCCCTTCCCAAGCTTAATTTTTTTTTAAATAATATATGTAAGTGGAGCGGGGTGCCCACCCCCAGCACCGCTTATCTGGAACCCCCTCCCCTCCAGGTTGTCCGACCCCATTTCTGTACAGTGCTCCGGCACTGGGGTACCCAATCCCAGTGTTGGAGTTTAACCTGAAATAAAGAAAAATGTCCCTTAGTGTTTTTTTTTTTAACCTGCAAAAAAAAAAAAATGGTCCCTCACCATTCTGACCCAGCCACCCCGACCTCCCACTCAGCACCCACCACCCCCCCATACACCCTCACTCACTTGAACATGCTCCATGGCATAGATCCGCTTTCTGATCAAAGACTCATCTTGCTGGTGGAATCAGTGACTGCAATATGAGAAAGTAAGGTAAAAGCTGTTCAATGTATTTTAATTGGGTTTTCAACATTGATGCATAACATTTTTGCATAATTTGAACCAAAATTTTCAACATGGCCTTTTTTGGGACCCCAACTAATGACCAATGGCAGTGGAATTATGCAAATCAGGCCTGAAAGGCATTTCCGCATTCACTTGGTGAAATCACTTCATGAAGGTGATAGCTGTTTTTCAAATCCTGGCCAAAATGCGTTTCCACACTTGTGGCGCAGAATGACGTTGCCACTCCACAAAATCACCTTTTGTGCAGGTTTTGAAAATTTTCTCCACTCTGTTCATTAGGTGGAGTCATAAGAAAGCTATGTTGAAAATTTGGTGTAAACTTATTACAAGACAACAAAGTTAAGAGTGTACATTGAAATTTTGCAACGCGTGCTCATAACTTTGGTAATTTTAAATATTTTGATCCCAAATTTCCAACATAGCCATTTTTTCACATCACCTCATGAACATGCCAAATGTCGTTTTTCAAAACTGGGCCAAAATGTATTTTCACATCTGTGCTGTGGAATGACATCTCAGCTGTGATTTGAACATTTTCACCTACCAGCTTCTTGAGGTGGGTTCGTATTAAGGCTATGTTGAAAGTTTGGTGTCAAAATATTAACAAAACACACAGTTATGAAGGTACATTGACATTTTCCTATGCACGTTCATAACTTTGGTAATTTCTGACATCTGATGCTGCATAGAAGGGCAGGGTCAGCAGGGCCCTGCACTTCTATAGGCCAGCAGAGTCTTCCCTTGGTGCATGGCCAAGATGGCCATGTGCATCTGCATCTGCTCAGGACCTGCGTGAATGAGGATACAATTCCACTGTCTCAAAAAGAAAGGAAATTCTTTGCAAAAAATCTTCGTTAATGCACCAGAGTAATTTAGGGTTTCTAGCCCTAACCCTCCACTCCAACCCCCAAGCAGCAAAAGGAAAAAACGTTAGAGTTTTGGGTCTCTGGAGTCTTGGCAAATCAGTGGTGGGGTCTTTCTTGGGGTTGTCAACCCTAATGCTCACTCCTCCCCCCAGCCCATGGCCTCCAATCTGAAGCACAATGTGCAACTCCAAGCCATTGCCTCTTAATGATACAGTCTTCAAAGATATTAAAGTATGTCTTGCCACATGTTTTCAGCACAATTTGTTGTACTTTTCTTCCCACAGCGCCCACAGGAGATCATGTGTGACATTGTTTGCTCATGGAATGGGGTAAGCATTTGAGTTGACAACCCCAAGGAAGACCCGCCACTGGTTTGTCAGGACTCTGGTGACCCAAAACCCTAATGTTTTTTTCATTTGCTGCTTGTGGGGTTGGGGGGGAGTTTGGGCTGGATACCCTAGTAACACGTCTCCCTACTTTTGTGACGTTAAATTACCCTAACTGGTGCATTAATGAAGTTTTTTTGCAAAGAATATATTACTGGGGCACAGTAGCATCATTATATTTAAGGTTGAGCAAGGGTTTCTATGTTAAACCTCAAATGTTGAATATTAATATCTTCAAAACCTTTCAAATAGATTTGCATGAAAGTTTGCATGCACAGTCTCATGGGGTAGATCTCTAGATGTGCCAAGTTCTGGTCTGGTCAGATGTGCAGATTCCAAGAAGCAGATAGCGCAAAAAATGTAAAAAAAAATGCTGTTTTTTGCTGGGGGTTTTTGTCATCACCTTGCACGCAGATTGTTTGGAATTTGTTTTTCAGGGTAGAAAGGGCATGGCCCACAGATGTGCCTTTCCCTAGTTTGGTGAAAAAAATATTAATCTGTTGCAAAGTTATTAAATCTTAAAATTTTGGTTTCTGAGCATGCTCAGTAAGCACTTCAGGATAGCTTTTTGGAACGAAAAAATAATTTGGTCCATATGAAAAAGGATTCTGTTTCATATGGGGTCAATCCTTTTCCATTTGGAAAAAATATCCCTTTTCATTTGCCGCAATCTTGTTTCCATTTTTTTTAAATTCAAAACCCCAAAAGTGACATCCTGCATAGAGAACAAGACATGTATCTTGCTCACCAGGACCCTGTTAAGTGGAATCTACAGTTCATTTGTGGAAAAATGACCCCCAGATGCTTTTTTTTCCTATCCTTTTTCTTGACGCACTTCTGCTTTTTCCGTATGCCCTTTTTCATTCATATGAAAAAGGATCCCTTCATATGGAAATAGATTCTGGACTTCGTGTTTTGTCCAGCTTTTTCCATATGGCCTTTTTCATTCCTACGGAAAAAGATCCCTTCAGACGAAAACAGATTTTGGACTTAGTTTTTGTCCAATCCTTTTTTTGTTTGAAGGGATCCTTTTTCATTTGAACAAAAAAGGACATACGGAAATCTTTTTCCATATGAAGGAATCCTTTTTTGTTTGATATGGAAAAGGATTCCTGCAAAAGGCAAATGATTTTGTAGTTAGTTTTTTTAACGATTTGCTTTTCAACAACCTATAACTGCAGCAAAGTTAAAAAAGAAATTGAAAGGTTTCAATACCCCTTCCCCCAAAAAATATCTGGAGGCTATATAAAAAACATAATAAAATTAACCCTTGCTGTGCCGTGGACTGATATATTAATCCAGAATTCCTATACGTTCTAAATCTGTCGGCAGCCTAAGTGTTAAATATATCTTTCCCTGGTATCTAGTGGCTCCCCTTGCACCCTCTGATTGCCATTCCCATATAATTGTATGTTTCTATGGTGTTTAGTAGCACCCCCACCCTCCAAAAGCTGTCCCCATAATAAATATATATTTCCATGATGTCTAGTGGCAGTCCCCCAATCGGCATACCTATAACAGGTATATCTTTCCCTGGTGTCTAGTGGCACCCTCCCACCCCTCTGATCACCATCCCTGTAATTTTGTATTTTTCCCTGGTGTCTAGTGGCATCCTCCAATCACCATCCCCATATAAATATATGTTTCTGTGGTATCTAGTGGCACCCTCCACCCTCGGATAACCATCCCTGTACTAAATATATGTTTCCCTGGTGTCTAGTGGCACCCACATGATTGGCTTCCCCATAATAAATATATCTTTCCCTGGTGTCTAGTGGCACCCCTACCCTTCCAATCACCATCACCATCATTTTTTAATTTTTCCCTGGTGTCTAGTGGCACCCTCCACCCTCCAATTGCCATTCCCATATATTGTTTAACCTGTAATAAAGAAAACCTTCCCTCAATGTCTTTTTTAGAACTGTAAAAAAAGAAAATGGTCCCTCGCCGATCCAACCTTCACACCAACCTCCCACTGAGCACCCACCACCCCAAATCCCCCCCACTCCCCACACACCTTTACTCACCTGAAAAGGTCACAGGCTGATGATCCACTCTCTAATCGAAGACACATCTTGCTGCTGGAACCACCGACTGTAATATGAGAAACTAAGGTATGTGTGGTTCAATGTATTTCAATGGGGTTTTCAACTTTGATTCATAACTTTGACATTTTTGAATATTTTGACCCCAGATTTTCAAAATGGCCTTTTTGGGACCTCACCTCATGACTAATGGCAGTGGAATTTTGCAAATCAAGTCCAAAAGGTGATTTTGTGGTCGCTTGGCGAAATCACCTTTTGGGCAGGATTTGAAAATTGTCATCACCCTTGTTCATGAGGTGGGGTCATAAGAAGGGTATGTTGAAATTTTGGGGCCAAAATATGCAAAAATGACAAAGTTATGCACATCTGTTGACATGTTGCTATGCTCACTTGTAACGTTGTAATTTTAAATAGTCTGAACACAAATTTTCCTGGCCAAAATGTGTTTTCACATCTGGGGCATCCAATGACATTGTGGTGGCATGCAATCATGTTTTGGCAGAGATCTGAAAATGTTCAGTACCGAGTACGTGAGGTGGGGTAATAAGAAGGCTATGCTGACAATTTGCTTGCTGTTGTCCTACAAACAGAAGGGGCCCTGCACTTCCACAGCAACATAAATATATACATCTATGGAGGAATGGGAGTTCAGGGCCCCCACAGGCAAATAAGGATACAATTTACACTATCCCAAAGACTATGGATGGGAGTGCAAGGCCCAGAGGACCCTGCACTCCCACAAGGAAATAAGGATACGAATATACTATCTCAAAAACTAAGGAAATTCTTTGCAAAAAAACTGTGTTAATGCAACATTTAGGGTTCAGACTAAAGTGAAAAAGCAGGGAAATGTTGTTTTAGGGTTTCCAACCCTAAACCTCCCCTACCCCTAAACAAATCAAGGGTGCAGTCTTCCTTGGGGTTGTAAGCCCTAAAGTTCACCCCATTAGGTGGGTATGTTTCTGGATTGTATAGAATGGGGTGAGCTTTAGAGTTGACAACCCCAAGGAAGACTGCACCCCTGATTTGTTTTAGGAGTAGGGTGGGGTTTTAGGGTTGGAAACCCTAAAATCACATTTCCCTACTTTTTTGCGCTTTAGCCTGAACCCTAAATGTTGCATTAAAGCAGTTTTTTTGTAAAAATAAAATAAAGATATATTTGTTGCATGAAACTTCGCTAATGTACCAGTTAGATTTCAACTTAACCCCACAAAAGTAGGGAAATGTAGTTAGAGTTTCCAGCCCTAACTCACCACCCCCCATCAGAGAAAGGATAAGACCCCACAAGCAACCACAGACAGCCATCATCAGGTAAGACAAACAACATACAACTGTTTCTAGATGACACACATGCAGTAGTACTGATGTGCTACCTTTGTGGGTTTGAACTGTGGAACACAAACCAAAAGACATATACACTCATTTCTGGCTACAGATAGAAATCCACGATACTCAAATCACAATACTACTTCTGTGTGCAGAAGTACAAGCCCCTGCAGCCACACATACAAATCCATGATACCCAAATTACAAGAGTTCTTTTGTCTGCAGATGTACAGGCCCCTATGGGGCCAGTGCTTCTGTACCCAGAGGTACTCATCCACACTGTAAGACATACACACAGTTCTCTCTGCAGACGCGCAGGCCCCCTCTGCAGCTGCAGGTGTAAAACATACACACTGACCTCTGGCTACAGAAGTTTAGGCATTACAAAATCCCAGATATTAAAATCATATCTGTACTTCTATCTGGAAACTCTAATGCCACATTTCCCTACTTTTATATTGTTAAGCTGAACCTAAACTGGTGCATTAATGCAGTTTTTTGCAAAGAATTTCCTTTCTTTTTGGAGCTAGTGGAATTGTATCCCCCATTCACACAGGGTGTCATGCCAAAGGAAAAGTCCAACTGCCTGTGAAAGTGCAAGGCCCTCAGGGTCCTGCACTTCCACGCTGCAAGGGATGTCAAGAATTTGTGGGGCTCTGTGGTGGGCTGCAGAAGCACAGCGCACTCTGGGCCCTGTGCTTCCATGTGACTACAGATACAGATACAGATACACAGTGCAAAGAGTCCGTCTGACAGCCAAAGTGCAGGGATCTCTTGCAGCCATGGGTGCAGAGGTACAGGGCCCCATGTCAAGAGATGATTTTTCTTCAATACTTGGGCCTTTGCAGGCAGTCCTGTGCCTTCAAAATCACCTTTTGAGACAGATTTGAAAAATTGTACCTGCCTTGTTCAGGACGTGGTCCCAAAAGGCAGTGTTGAAAGTTTAGTAAATTTCATCTGCCTTGTTCATAACTGTGGGGGGGCGGGCAAAAAGTCCATGTTGAACATTTAGTGGGAAAGTGTTGGAAATTAGCTAATTTATGGGTGAACATAGAAATACATCAACGTTTACTCATAACTTGGTAATTTTACCATATTTTTCTACCAAACTTTCAACATAGCTTTATGATCCCACTTCATGAACCCAGTAGGTAAACATTTATAAAGCCCCCCGAAAGGTGATTTTGTGGTGCAACTGCAAAATCACATTTTGGGACAGATTTGAAAAATTTTGCCTACCTTGTTCATGAGCTGGGTTCCCAAAAAGTCCTTTTTTTTTTTTTTTTTTTTTTTGCAGCTATTACCTTTTTCCTTGACAGCTGTTACATTCAGAGGGCTCCCCCAGCCCCGACCCCGACATCCACCATCCAGCACTGACTCAGCCCCAGGGCTTACCCCCCTCAATCCCCACTGGAGACCAGATTCAAGGGGCCAGTGCCGTGGCTGGCTGGGAGCGGAGCCTGAGAGGTGCCCTCCCATTACTCTGCTGCGACAAGTGGAGTTTCTATTTCCTTCTCCTAGGGGTCAAGACATGCAATGATGCCTGCAGAGTGGAGCGCGCATGTGTCCACACATGCCCCCTACAAGCATGTGCCCTGACTCCTCCCCCTGTGTACAGCGTGGTTGCCGTGACCCCCAGCCTCTGCTAGGGGGCAGTCTGACTCTGACAACTGGGAACCCCCCTCCCCAAAGAAGGAGAGCAGTCCTTCGGATGCTCAATCCTTCCCCATCCCTGCCGACCCCGGCAGTTCATGCTCGTTCGTCAGATACAGGTCGTCAGTGCGTGGTGAGGCGACCAGCTCCTCAGCCCTCAGTGCCACCGGGCTGGCTCCCAAAAAGTCCTTTTGAAGGCTGGCCCAGTGGTGCAGAGGACTGAGACATCATACCTAACCTCCTACCACACCAGCAACACATGTTCGCAAGTGGGTGCAGTTGGCTGGGGGGGGGGGAGAGGATCAAGCATCCAGAGGATGGCTCTCCTCTCCTGGGGAGGGTGGTTTGGCAATCCCACTGCATGACTGCCCCCAGGTGGAGGTCTGAGGGTAGGACACGTCGGGGATGCCAAAAGAAGGGGGGGTGCTGCGGGACTCTGTAATGTGCACACAGCTCCATGTACATGCATTGAAGGGAGAAAATGGAGAACAAAACCTCCCAGATGGCAGATGATCAACCGACCCTCTGCAGACCCTGCACCAGTGACCAGGCACAACCACAGTCCTCAAGCTGAGGATGACGGTGCAGGTAAGCCCCAGGGGAGCTGGGTGACTGGGCTGGGGGGGTGGTCAGTCAAGAACAGGGCTGCCAGGGAGAGTAGGAGATGAAATACAATATAAAAAAAAGTCCTTGTTGAAAATTTGGTGTAAAACTACTGAAAAATGAAAAAGTATGAATAAATATTCAGAACACATTGAAATATATTAACCAAACTCACCTTAGTTTCACCTATTGCATTCGTGATTCCAGCAGGAGGATACCTCTTCGATCAGAGAGTGGATCTACCTCATGGAACATGTTTAGGTGAGTGAGGAGGTTGTGGGATTGTTGGTTTCTGAGTTGGGGCTGGATGGGTGTGGGGTGTGGGTGGCTCACATCAGCAAGGGGCCGTTTTCTTCTTTGCAGGTTGTAGCCTCTCCATATTAGCAAAACCTCAGCTTGTAACTTTGAATAATCATCCTCAAATGGCAGCAAATGTATGCTGAGCAGCACTGCGTGCATACATTTCACTGGGATCAACTGTGGTGTGTCATTTTCACTGCAGAGGGGGTTGAATTCCCATAATAAGGGTGTGGCGTGGCATTCAAACTTTGTGAGTTCACTGTGGTTCTTACAAACAGTTGTCTTCCTGTTTTTTACCACTAATCTAATGTATCCTCACGTCATGTAAGAATGGCTATAGGGACTGTCTACGACCCATGATAGCTGTATCGGAAAAATTATGATAATGTCCATTATATGAATGTAGACCTCATTTGTAATGAGCTATAAAGCCTCAAATTATTTCCAACTCAAATGAATTGACTATGCCATGATGCTACTGCTCAGGGATCCTGATTTCAACTTAACAGTGCTCCCTTGCTATAACAAATGAAATGGGAGCCATAATGTTAATTCTGTATAGCTCCCCATCCGTTACTTCGAGGGATGCTGTAAAATAAGGCTGAGCACCGTTTTTGAACCTCGAACCTGGTGCTCTTGTTTACAGATACCATTCTATCTGTCAATCAGTACTCTGATTTTATTCTTTTCTTTTATCAGATTCAGTACTTGGTAAGAGACACTTTTTTTAAAGTGCCTAAAGATATTTAAAAGCTGCGGTACTGTATAAGTATACTACACCTCTTTTACAACCACACCATCATGCCTCCTCCGCCCTGTTTCCCGGCAGCTTCTCTGAGAGCATCTTTCCTACTCAAAAACAAACACAGTACTGTAGTTTGCTAACATTTATTAGCATGGGATTTTGATCATATCTGAACTATCTGTACTTTTCAGCAAGTGACTGATGACTGCTACTCACTGCTATTGTGAGCAAAATGTACACTCACAGCACCACTTCTGACTGTTTCTTGTCTGGCAACAGCAGCTCTCACCTGATCAGCCCTCACTGTCCATGCTGATGCTCTGCCTCCCCCTACTCAGTGCTCTAATGTAGTGTGAACTACAAATACAGACGACACCCCATCCTGTACACTGTTTTACAAAAACAGCTCTGTGACAGATTCAAAAATGCTAAGCCAGTCACTCCGTTACTCCTTACTTTTCTATGGCGACGCTTAGCTCTGTCATTTCTCCATGCCCTCCTTAAACAGTCCTACAGATTGTAGAAATAAACAAATATATTTTACAGCTTTACAGTGCCTTATTTTTGTAAACCTGAAGACTAATGATATGCATAGTTACAAATAAAAAGAAGTTTTAGAGATTTGCTGGAGGAGGAGAGAACATGTAAATGAGTTGGTATTGGGTGTGAGCCAAAAGACTTTCTCAGCTCACAACACAAAAAATGGCTCCTCGAGCTAAGCTGGGCATCCATGATTTTGGAGTGTCCAGAAAATGTATTTCTGGCCTTAATTTTAAAAAACAATCACCAGAATCTAGGTTCATGTCTTTACTTTTCTTTTAATACATCATTTTTAGGTGTTTTCCATGTTTTTTAGTTTAAAATAAACAAGAAGATGGTGGCCAGCACAACCTGAAAAAAAAATGTTTTGGGGTCATGACAACTAAGTGGTGTGAACACAAAATGGTCTTGCAACCCAAACATTTTTGGGTCATATCTGAGGGTTAGCCAAAAACCTTGCTGAGCACGCTCACGAAAAAACTTTAAATTTTTATAACGCTGCAACTGATTTAACATTTTTTCACAAAACCTTTGCAAGGCACTACCTTGGTACAGGCTTCTTCTATTGTAAAAGTTTCAGAAAACAATTTCATACCATCTAAGCATTACTTGAGAGGAAAAAAATGTGCAATAAGTAGAGGAAAAAACACAGCACGTTATTAAAAATCAACATTCCATATCTCGAAAACAGCACAAGCCACAGTCACGAAACTACTTACAGCTTGAGAACTTGTCTCCAAGACAATGCATGGCAACTTTTGGAGCATTTCATTGAACGCTGTCAAAGTTATTAAGGTGTAAAAACTGGCATTTAACATTAAGCACCACACTCAACCCTAACTATACCGGTGCTACCGTGCTAGTATAATAAATCTAAGACTTCAGCTTAACCCCAGATAGAGAAATGTGGTATTACGGTTTCCAACCCTAACTCTCCACCCCTCCAAACAGCAAACGGAGAAGTCCACACAAGCAACCACAGAGAGCCGGCATCAGATAAGACAAACAACATACACCTGTTTCCAGAATACACAAATGCAGTAGCACTGATGTGGTACCTTCATAAATTTGAATCTGTGGCAAGCACACTGCAAGACATACACAGTCACTTCTTGCTGCAGATAGAAGTCCATGATACTCAAATCACAACAATACTGTACTTCTGTCTGCAGAAGCACAGGCCCTGCAGCCACAAATACAAATCCATGAAACCCAAATTATAGCAGTTCTTCTGTCTGCAGAAGCACAGGCCTCTTTGAAGCCACTGGTACTCATGCACACTATAAGACTTACACACATTCCTGGTGCAGAAGTGCAGGTCCCTGAGGGGTCCACACTTCCACACATACACATTGACTTCTGACTACAGAAGAGCAGGCACTTGTGGGGCCTGGACTTCTGCAGCTGCAGACAGAAATCCATGATACCCAAATTATAAAACTATTTCTGTCTGCAGAAGTGCAGGCCCCTGTTTGCCCAGTATTTCTGTAGCCACAGTTAGTTATGCACACTGTAAGAATACACACACTTCTGCAGTCACAGGTGTAAGATACACACACTGACTTCTGCCTGCAGAAGCACAGCCTCTATGGTCCCACATCTGCAGCCACAGGTACGAATGCACTCTGTAAGATATACGTACATTTCTGGCAAAACACACATTTCTGGCTACAGAAGCACAGGCCACTGCAGGGGGGGGGCTGCACTTCTGCAGCCACAGCTACAAATCCATGAAGGCAGCACATCAGTGCTACTGCATTTGTGTCAGGACAGACAGGGGTAGTGTAAAAAGTTAAACTGCCCCAGCTTCAATAGAGAATTGAAATCTGTACTAAGACGCAGGGATAAACACTGGGCAAAAGCTAGGAGCACAAAGCTGACACTTGATTTTTCTATCTTTATTTATTTATTGAAATGTTTCACCAGGAGGGCACACTGAACAACAAGTTGCTCATCTCACGGTGCAACCTGGGGGGAGGGGTTACATAGGGTTGTGAAGGATGAATCAGTTATAATAGTATGTGGGTAGTACAAACAATACAACATTGTAAGATTGTGCAGCAGTTGGAATACAAGGTATTGTACAATAAACAGTAGTGGAACATTGGGTAAATTATAACACATGTCCAAAATCATACAAAAGAACATATGAACGTACAAAACAGTAATAAGGCTATAGAACCATTTATAGTGCATGAGTGTACCAGGAGCAGACTCGAGGTAGTACGCAAGTGCTGTTGGAGTAAAATGGATGGGGTTAAGTTGTGCACACTGGTGACCCAGAAGGGCAGGTGAGAAGAGAGGAGGGAAGAGGCAAGGACTGAATATGAGGAGAAGGGGTAGCCATTTCCTGATTTCCCCTTCAGGATGTTGAGAACCCTGCGGGGGGGTCATGGTAGGAAGGCACTAACTGAGGACAGGTATTAAGGTGGGTTAAAGCAGAAACAGCTGAGGGAAAGGTAATTGTGTAGGGCAGAGGTAAGGGAGAAGTTGGAGGAGGAGTGTCATATTTCAGGGGGGAGAGAATTCCAGATTTTAGGAAAACAATGTGCAAAACCAGTCTGACCAATGAGGGTAGAGTGGCGAGGGACCGTCAAGGTGCGGGCGTCATTTGATCTGAGAGAATGGGTGGGGGGAGGTGAAGTGGACAGAGAGGATGAGAGATAGGAGGGGAGCCCCTCAAACCAGAATTTGGAAGTTAGTTGGGCACAGTGAGATATGCGTCTGTGAGATAGTGGAAGGAAGGTTAGAGAGCGATCGAGTTCACAGTGGTGGGGGCGAGAAGGGGAGTTGATAGCAAAGCGGCAGAAAGAGTTAAAGAGAGCGTCCAACTTGGTCAGGGAAGATTTGGGAACAGCACCATAGACTACGTTGCAGTAGTCAAAGATGGGGAGTATCATCTTCTGGACAATTTCGTGCCTTGCAGTCAGTGGGATGCAACTACAATTCCTGTACAGAGCACCAAGCTTGGGGCGCAGTTTCTTCAGGATAGCATCGATATGCACAGAGAAGTTGAAGTGCTGATCCAGCCAAACTCCCAGATATTGAAATAAGTAGGTGTCCTCCACGATGGTCCCATCAAGGGTGTGGAAGGTGAGTAGGGCTGGAAGCCTAGAGATTCTCTGCCTGGTGCCAAAGGTCATTGAGACTGTCTTCTTGGCATTTAGAAAAAGCTGGTGAAAAGCAAACCAGAGCTGATTTTTGGAAAAGAATATTGCTTCCTCATCACTGACATCTAGACAAGGTGTCCTCTATCCGGGCTGGGATATCCTCAAGTGGCCCGTTATCAGCCAACAGTACTCATTCTTTGATGGCAAGGGGCAGTTAATCTTTATGGGGGGGAGTTTGAGTTGGGGTTGGTGGAAGTCAGATGTCTTCCAGGTAGTTTCCAGATGGCACCCCACCTACTGTATACTGGACCCTAGGCCAACCAAGCTTCTTTTAGAGTGTGGGGGATTGCTCAGTTCAGTTTTTGTGGAGACTATTGGGTGTTCTCAAAGGGAGGTGATTTTTCCCTGCACTTTGAAAAGGGGGTGGTGAAGCCCCTTCTAAAAAAAACATCTCTGGATCTAGACATTCTCTCACATTACAGGCCTGTCTCAAAGCTTCCCTTTTTTGGGGAAGTAGATTGAGAAGGTAGTGGTGGTGCAGCTGGAACAACATCTGTAGAAATATGACATCTATGAGCCATTTCAGTCTGGTTTATGGCCTTGACATAGTATGGAAACAGCTCTGGTCAGGGTGCACCATGACCTTCTCCTAGCAAGGGATAGCAGACATTGTTCCATCTTACTTCTGCTTGACCTTTCTTCTCCTTTCAACACAATGGACCATGAGGTACTGGTGACTCATCTGAGGCAATATGTAGGCCTTGCAGGAATGGTGGTACAGTGATTCGAGTCCTAGTTATTTGGCAGGATGCAACAGGTAGCTCTTGGTTGTTTCATCTCAAGCAGTGCTGTACTCTGTTGTGGTGGGCCTCAGGGTTCCATTCTGGCTCCCATGTTGTTTGCTGTGTATATGTTGCCACTAGGGGAGATCATTAGACACTATGGCTTTGGTTTTCACTCTATGATGACACCCATCTATATGTGTCTTGTTCTCCTGATGATACGGCAGTTGTCTCAAAACTGAGCAAGTGCCTTAGGGAAATTTGGGATTGGGTGGTGGCCAGCTGGCTTAAAATGAATTCATCAAAGACAGAGGTGTTACTGGTAGAGCCGGGTTGATTTGGTCCGTCAGTGATGAGTAGCAGCGCTATTCTGCCTTCTTTAGATGGCATTGATCTGCAAGCTATAGATAGGGTGAGGAATCGGGGGGTCATTGTGGAATCTAAGCTGACATTAGAACACCAGGTGTTGGCTGTTGTCTGCAGTGGCTTTTTCCACCTTCATAACATCTCCAGGATCAAGCCCTTTCCAGAAGCAGGTGACCTAGCAATGCTTGTGCACACCCTGGTCTCGTGACTAGATTACTGTTAGAGTTACCACCTGTCCTAATTTTCACAGGACAGTCCTGATTTGGACAACTGTATCCTGCAAAAAAACATGAAAAATACTATATGTCCTGACCTTATAGCAGAAAAAATATTTTCTACCTTTCTTCTAAATGTTGCAGAAAACTATAACACCTTAACTAAAATCTTTAAGATAAGAAACAATATAAACAACTAAAAAACTACAACACTTAGTGTTAATTCTGATTATTAAGTCTGTTACATTTGTTGAGGTTTCACAGTGTCCCACAAGAAAATCATGTTTCAGTAAGAAATGTCCCACTTTGGGCTTCTCAAAAGGTGGTAACCCTAATTACTGTAATGCTCTGTACCTTGGGCTAGCCACAAGGTTGTTGCATCACTTGCATTTGGTGCAGAATGCGACAGCCTGGCTGGTGGCTGGAACCCCCTGGTCCGAGCATATCACTCTGGTTCTCCGTGTTCTGCAGTGGATGCAGGTGTGCTGCTACATCAACTTCAAGGTGTGCTTCTTGACTTATATGCCCCTGTACAATCTAGGTCCAGGCTACCTGAAAGAATTCTTGATTCCATATGCCTCTGGCCACCACCTTCAGTCAGTGGATGCAGGCCTCTTCTTCGTTCTCTAAGCTCATTTAAAATCTTCTGGGCAAAAGGTGTTTGGAGTGGCTGCCCTGATTCTGTGGAATGCCCTTCCCTCTCTGTTCCCAGTATTCATCTGTTCAACCTCTTGCTCACCCAAAGTGACCTGTCAGTATTATGGAAAACAACTCATATCACCCCCTTATTTAAAACTGGTGGTAAGAGCAACCTTAATAGCTACATGCCTATATCTATATGTCCTACACTTGCACAATTATTGGAAAAATGTGTAATTAAGCAGTTACATGATTACCGCATCCTATTTAGCATTATCACGCCCTTCAATGAGACTTCAGATCCAAGCATAGTAAGACCTCTTCTCTGGCCAAGATCTCTAACAACTGGCTCACTGCACTAGATTAAAAACTCATCAGTGGCGCCATCTTCCTAGATTTCAGTAAAGCTTTCAGCTCTGCTGATCATACCATATTACTGCAGTCACTCTCCATTGTAGGTGTTAGTGTGTTTTCCTCCCCTGGTTCTCTAACTATCTATCTATCTAGATGCCAACAGCAGATAAAAACAGAGTGTCCCTTTTTCTTATCCTGTGCTCCCCTACATAAAGGAGTCCCCTAGGGGTCAGTCTTGGGCCCAGTTATATAAATGACATCAAGGCCAATCTAGATGAGACAAAATTACATATCTATGCTGACAACACAGCTCTTTACATCTCCAGGCCCACAATAACCTCAGTTGTTAATGACCCTCAGACTGGATTCAATACACTGCAACACAAGCCTAGTTCAGTACAAATTATTGCTCAATGTCTTGAAAACTAAGATCTTGTTACTCACCTCAAATGGTTATCTGTCCTTGAATGCACCCCCTTCTCCATCTCTGCACTACTGGGGAACAACTTTGAATTAGTGGACATCTATAAGTACTGTATCTGGGGCTCTGGCTGGATAGCAAACTGTCCTTCAGCACTTACATCCAAACATTATGCAAGAAACTCCATTATACAATGGCAAGAAATAATAGTGACCTCTCATTGGTCATCCTGAGACTGGACCCATGATGTTATCCCAGTACAACATCACGGGTCTAGTCCCAGCAGGCAGATGACTGTATCAGTCCTTCACTAAATCACTCATGACCCCTGCAGCAGTAACCTCCTGTAGCCAACCGATATGTCCATTCCTCGCCAGTCCAGCAAAATTCATTGCCCATTCCTTGCAACTGCAGGAAAACTAATTAAACACACAAAATAAACACATACCTTGTTAGCGCCACCATCTTCACTTGCACTTTCTCTGTGCCTCAGCGTAGCACATGCCTACTCTGTGCCGCTTGCCCATTTCCCACAGAACCACATGCAGCACCACTTTAAAAAAAAAATCTTCCCACACCAATGCCATCTGCAACTACTGAATGCTGAGGCCATGTAAAACATAACTCCCCCTCAGGATCTACCAGGCCCATATCGCAACACCAGAAGTCTCGCTTCATTTCCTAACGTGCCTCCAATATGCGGTTCACCTGATCAAACAGCAGTCAGAATGGCTGGTCAAATTAAACTTTGTTGGAACGGTGAACTACAAAAATATAAGGAATAACCAAAAAAAAAGTTTGAGAGTGGAGGAGAAACCTACAACAACAGAAAACTGTTTGAGGAGCAGACAGCTGAAGTAGCTAGCCAGTCATATACAACCAGCACCAACTACTGGCTAAAAGTGGACTATTGTTTCCCCACATATACCTCCACATTGATAATATAAAAATCAAGTAAAAACAAAATTTTTATTTTTTTTTCTCCCTATTATGAACGAGCCATTGTATAATAGCAATAATGCACTCCAGGGTGTGTGTTGTGCTGGGATAACGTCACTTCTGGGGTGATGTTATCCCAGCACAACACACACCCTGTCGTGTATTATTGCTTAATTCTAAAATGAGATTCTGCCTCCAGAATAATGTTTCCCAGCTGATGTATGAAAAAGACTGGTTCAAGCCACTTTCCTACCAGTCTTAGACTATGCAGACCTGATTTACAGCAGTAGTACTGCCACACATCTCTCTAAGTTGGATGTGCTATGTTACAGGGCTCTCCACTTTATTACTATGCTAACTCCCAGGACCCACAATCGCACCCTGTTACACCATAGGATGACCATCCTTGCCACAAGACAGCTGAAAAACCTCTATCTGTGGACTTATAAACCCCTACTGAATGACCTATCTCCTTACATTACAACTCTGTTCATAGAGCCACCAGTCCATATGAGATGAGGAGGAATAATGTTATCCTCCTCAAGATTCCAAGGTACCTCACTCTCATTGGAAAAGCTGCGCTTGGCTAGCTCGTTCCCAAACTTTGAAAGAAGCTGCAGCCTCAATGCTTTTAAGGCACAGCTTGATACTCGTTGTACTGATGTTTGTAGCTGCTGATAAAACCCCATAATCTTCGTGATTTTTTGCATTTTATATAGTCACCATGCTTTATATACCATGTCTTAATGTACTTGCCATAGCAAGTTTTTCACAATTTCTGTATATGTTGCTTTCTTATCCTAATATGTACTATACTCTTTGTCTATTTTGTCACTTGTATTATGATTCTACTGCTCTATTCTACCCTGCGTATTATACAATTGCATATTTATGTACTCTGTATAAGCTCCACTGTGGATATTCTGAACTTTCAGCTGCCCTAACCAGGACCTTCTTGTAAATGAGCATTATTCAATGAAGCATTTTCCTGGTAAAACAAATTAATACAAATACAATTCCACCAGCCAGGAGGACACATGAGTGGCGACCTTCACAGCCAATTCCAATGCTACTCCCTGATCAACAGGCAGGGTGGGCAGATAAATACCAGGCAGTCTGCACCATCCCTGGGAGCCAATGATCTCGGCTCCCAGAGGTGAACTCCATTAATTCCAGTGGCAGTGTGATGCACAGGCACCACCCCTAACACACACCTCTTTCAGTATTTCACTCCACTGGAAAGAGTAAGTATGTTCAGTGATGGCATTATTAGGGACAACATCGTGTCTTCCTACCACAAGTGTTGCACTCATTTCCAAATGTAAAGATTTATAAAATGGCAAGAATCAAACAATGAAAAAAATCAAAGGAACCGCACCAACATCCATATATGAAGGCTTTAATTAAGTTGCAAAACCAGTCGAGGATTCGGTGAGCCTGATCTGTTGTTGCTGGATTTTTTGCTGCACTTATTAAAGCCTTTATACACGGATGTTGGTGCAGTTCCTTTGATTTTTTTTCATTGCTTGGGTTCGGCCCGCACATCACAGCAGTGGAGTGGAACTGTTTTTGCATCATGAATCAAACAAGCATTCTGATCCTGCTGCCTAGGTGTTTATTGGCATCCCTGTACAGTTATTTCCTCCTAAATCCAGCTCACTATACCCTTACTGCGTAAATATACTGGAAACATATACTGGTTAGTAAACAAGTTGGGCAATCTGTGAGTGGTTCACAAGGTGGTAAACTGGGTCAGAAATTGGCTTAGCAACAGGACACAGAGGGTGGTGGTGGTAAACAGAGTCCAATCTGAAGAAAGGGGAGTAACCAGCAGGGTGCCACTGGGTTCAGTACTGGGGCCAATCCTCTTTTAATGTCTTTATTAGCAACATTGCAGAGGGACTCGAAGGAAAGGTATGCCTCTTTGCAGATGGCACCAAGATCTGCAATAGGATTGACACTCTGGGGGGGTGGAGAAGACGACGAGAATCTTAGCCAAGTTGGAGGAGTGGTCAAGAGTGTGGCAGCTCGGATTCAATGCCAAGAAGTGTAAAATCATGCACTTGGGGAACAAAAACCCAGGGGAGGAATACACGATGGGGGGAGGTACTACCAACAACCAAACTGGATAGGGACCTGGGAGTAGTCATAAAAGATGATCTAAAAGTAGCCAAACAATGTGAGAAGGCAATGAGGAAAGCCAGGGGATGCTGGGATGCATAGGGAGAGGTATCGCCAGTAGAAAACAGGAAGTGATGATGCTGCTGTACAGGCAGCTGGTGAGGCCTCATCTGGCATACTGCATGCAGTTCTGGAGACCTCATCTCTGAAAGGACATTGACAGGGTTGGAGGCAGTCCAGAGAAGGGCAACGAAAATGGTGCAGGGGCTACACCAGAAACCATACAAGGAGAGACCGAAGGAACTTAATATGTATACACTGGAGGAAAGGAGGGACAGGGGGATATGTTAAAGACATTCAAATACCTCAAGGAGATCAATAGAGTTCAAGAGGGCAGAATCTTTCAGAAAAGAAGATGTGCAAGAACAAGGGGTCACAATATGAGGCTGGAGGAGGGAAGACTCAGGGGCAACCCGAGGAAGTATTTTTTCACAGAAAGGGTGGTGGATGCACGGAACAGCCTCCCTGAGGAGGCTACGGGGGCAACAACGGTAGGTGAATTCAAGAATGCATGGGACAGGCAGAAGACAACACTAGGGTCGGGAAGGAGGAGATAGGCTGCAGATCAAGTAGGATCTGGAGTTTATACATTAGATAGGGAAATGGGCAGACTAGGTGGGCCAGGCAGTCCTTATCTGCCGTCAAAGTCTAAGTTTCTGTCTTTCTAACGTTTCTATGAAAAGTTCCCTCTCAGCCAATCAGAACCCAGAGCTACTGTCCATTATTCTACGATAACCTGACAGTAAACTCAATAATGGGACTGTATGCTACTTCCACTGTTCTGGCTAAGACTAATACCGACTACAATGCGTCTGTGAGAAACTGCCTAACATTTCAAGGTTCCTCACAGATGCGCTATAGCACTAGAGAGAGACCAATTTTGGTGATCTCTTTCAAACTCTTTTTTTCTTTCTTTTTTAATTCATTTTTTTCTTAGTTTTGTATAATAGGGACAGCAGATTTAGTGGCCGTGGGCTGTACTTAGTAATAACCAGACCTGTAAGTTACTTAACATCTCAGCCTACAGCCTAAAAGTGTTTATTATCCTCTGCTTCAGTTATTATCTCATACACTCCAACCGCTGTACTTTTCTCGTTTAATTACTGTACAGTCCTGTTTTTTTGTTTTTGTTAACTTTATTTCTTCACCACCGATCCTGAACTTTCTCAGGCTGTCCACGTCGCCAAACCACTGTACCATCCACCATGGCTCTGCTCCTCATCCCCCAGCTCTGAGCCCCCTGGGGCAGGGCCATCCACTTACTTGGCACTCTATCTAGAATCCAGAGCATCTGGCTGGGTCAGTGAGGAGACTGAAGGGGCAGAGAGAGAGACCCGATCCTGGGCGTGTGGCGGCCAGCACTGTGGGGCACCATAGCTTATTAGGATCAGAGGGGAGGGGTTCCGTGTTGTGTTCTCCTCATCACCTCCCTCTGAGCTCGGACATGCAATGATGGCCAGCATCTGCCGAACTCCACCCCTGCCATACGGCTGTGATGCTGTTTCCATGGCCCCTTCCTGACAGCCACCAGAGGTCACTCGGGAGCAATGCTAAGCCCTACACCTTCCCCCAGGAAGGAAGAGATGTCCTCCGGACACTCAATCCTTCCCGGCCCCCGCCAACCCCAGACGGCCCAGGCACGTGGTGTGAGGTGAGGCATCTAGTGCCTTAACCCTCAGTGCCACCGAGCTGGCCACAGTCCTGTTCTTACTTTCTTTCTTCTTGTTTTTGAACTATTAAAACCATTTTATAAGTGCAATAATCCATTCCAGGGCATGGTGTTGTGCAGAATAAATGCACTTCTGGGATGGTTGTAGGCATGAGACCAAAAGCAGAACCACATACCCTCTTTTTTTAGCAATAAGGCACAACGGGGTCTGTGTCATGCTGGGATAATATCATACCTTTGGGTGCACTGTGAGGCATAAGACCACAGGCAGAGTGCCGTCAGTCACCTGAGAAGTGATGTTATCCCAGCGACACACACTCTGAAGTGCCTTATTGTGTTTTAAAAATAGATCTGTTTATGTGTTTACGGTTGTAAGTAGGCTGTTTTGTGTACACTAGCCCCCCCTCCTCCCAGTGAGGTTGTGCATCATGGGTAATACTAGCTCTCAACCAATCAGCTTTCAGCATTTTGTCTGTCCATTTTATGATGGTTGTTGCTCGCTTGACATGGAATGAGAAAGAAAGAAGCTCCTGAAATTTTAGGAAAGCAAGTATAGAATATTAAAACTGTACTGTGGACACAGCAGTGATTTCATTCTTTTTTATGTATTTCAGAGAAGTTGCTTTATTGGCAGACACCATTTGGGCCATTTCAGACTGTCTCAGCATTCAGCAAAGAGGATAACAATCAACTTATCACTATAACTAGTGATGGAATCCTAGAGATTGCTGAAATCACACCTGATCATCAGGGCATTTACTACTGTAAGACTAAATATGGTAGCAAAACAGTGATCACATTGTATAAGATTATGATCAATGGTCAGCAAAGTACTGAATTTAGCAGACTTAGAAAAATCAGAGAAACTGATGGATACCAGGCACCTGTTCCTGAGGAAACTTTCATTGGTGGTGTTGTAGCGTCTGTAATCATTACATTCTTGGCTGCATTTGTGCTGGGGGATTTTCAGTAGGCCCCTGTTTAACAGATGTTGTACTAAGATTAAACAGGGGAAGAAAACCAATGCTAAACCTGAGCGAAACCAGGAAATTGATGACAAAACATATGTGAACATGACTTTTACTATTGCTAATGAAGTCAAGGAGCAAAGAACAAAGTCATCAATTTCTGAGAACCATTCAGCAAACGCACATGACAGTGCAAGTGAAGAGAATCCACCCTCCACAGAAAGCAGTGATTCTCTTGGTGTGAATAAAGTTAGAGATCAAGAGATTCACCACAGACTACAAGATGTTCAGCCACCGCAGCCAGCCCCCAGAGTGAGATCACTTCCAAAAAAGGAGGAAGTTCAGCTACCAGACACAACACATACATTTCTACAACTTCCTGCTACTGAAGTCAATGGTACATCACCACCCCCATTTGATTTAGAACCAAATGCCTCCGAGTTACCTGGGGCTCCCAACTTTATTTCAACACAGTATAAGGACATAGTTATTGAGCAGACATCAGAAGGAGAAAAGATTGTAGTTCTTCCTTGCAAAGAACATGGTGAAAATCTGTCAAGTTTCAAAGATGTTAATGAAGTCCTGGATCCCTGTTTCAAAGAGAATTCGAAATATAGTGGTGATGGGGAAATACACAAAGTCAGTAATGCCCTAGCAGAACATCAAGATAAGAGAGACCTTGATCTTGGTGCACATGCAATGACAGATAATGACCCCAGTAAAGCATATGAAACAACTGTGACAGATACCCCCAGCAATGATCCTGATGAGTACCGTACAAAGCAGGCAACTAAAAGCACGACAGTTTTGGAAAAAGTTGTGCCGCAAGCAGATTTTCAGGAAAATACTGTGACTTGTGAGGGTGAAACAGGAAACAGTCAGATGCTGCCCTTTGAAACAGGCAGCGGAAATAATTTAGATGAATCAGAGTTAAGGTCCAGCAAGGAACTTTCAGATAAAGAATCTCTAGAGTCTCTGTCTGAATCGGAGTCAAGTAAATCTCTAGATAACTTGGCCATGAAAGCAGAATCGAGTCAGCAATTAAACACGAGTGATCTCAGTACAGATTCATGCAGCAAGACAATTGATGGTCTTTTTCAGCGTCAACCTGAGCCACCGAAAAGAAGAGTAATAAAGCTATACAACTATGATGACGAAGGAAAACTTTATGGTCACATCAAAGACTCAGAAGAATATGTAAGTGAACCACGCATGAAACAAAGATCACGTTCATTGACACGACTTAGTGCTATAATGAATGAAACTATGGCAGAAGAGCCAACTTTAGATATTAGTGACAGTTCAAATCAATCAGATGACGAAAATGAGAGTGATGCAGTATTTATAAGTATTTAGCTGGTATCTTTTTCATAATGATAATGATAAAAATAATGATAATGAGGTTCCTTCTGTATTTTTCTGGCAGACCAAATGGCATTCCCCCATTTCTTGGGCTTCTTGAAACAGAGTGTGTCAGCAGAAAAAGACCCGGAGGTCCATCCAGGCTTCCCATTTCAATGACTAGCTGCATATGGAGCCTAACACAGGACTGACTTTCGAAATCTAGTAGCCCTACTGGCTAGGAGGCACTCACTTCCCCAAGCATCCTTTCCCCTATTCTGCCTGTTGGTCCTGCCATTCCCTTATATCTGTCCCACTCAAGTTTAAAACCCTGACACAGCCTTCACGTCAACCACTTCTCTGGGCAGTCTATTCCACTAGTCTACCATCCACTCTGTGAAGAACTTCCTCACATCCCTCCTGAATCTCTTACCAGTCTCCACTCATGTTCTGTAGTTACAGCGCCCTTTTTCCTCTTGAACAAGTCCTTAAAATCCACCCTGTTGATTCCTCACAGGAACTTGTATGTCTCAGTCATAGCCCCTTTCTATACTGGCCTCCACTGCATGCAGGTTAAGGCCTGCCAACCTTTCCTCATACAACCACCCCTGATGCCACATAATCCTCTTTCTGGTCTTCCTTTTTATGGTCTCTATGCAGTTCCTGTCTTTTGAGAGGTCTGCCCTTGTCTCTCACCCAACATAAGGGTCTCCATGCCTGTACCTTGTCCTCCAACCAGGGGCCGGTGAGCATCTTCTTCTGCAGCTGACATCAATGCTGCTAGATCGTTGGCTGTCAGAGAATGCACAGATACAGGGGCCTTTGTGCCCTCCTTACCTGAGGGCCTCACAATAAGACTGGCACCTTGCTGGTCCTAAAGAAAGACAGCTGAGTCTCCTCTGGAACTTGGGTCTCTCAGATGGTAATGCTCAACTAAGATGGCACATGAGATTCATATACAGAGAGAAAGAATAACATATTGTCTGGGATCTGTTACACGCCTGTAACCCCATCAAGGAATTCTATAACACCATCAACCTCAAGTGCAAAACTTGAGAGATTTATGATGTTATTTGATCCCGAGATGGTGTTTACAGCACTGTAACAGAGAGTCCCATGTGGCGTTGTTTTTTTGTAATACATGGGACTCTTTCTGATTTATGGTTTCTTGGTTAATTTTTAATTCTTCCTAATTTTGTTTAGTTATGTTACTCACCGCCGCACACCACTCACTTCATAACTCAGTGACTCACACCAGCTCTATGACAATGGCACACATGCACACTTGTACTCACCATGGTGATGGCCCAGCTGCACAGCAACCATGCCAGCTTTTCTGATAGAATTAGCCACTGCAGTTGGAAGTTGTTGGCACGGATATCAAAATGCAGCATGCACAGTCTTAAGAGAATTCTAAGTCATAATAGCATTGATGTCAAATCAGATTGATGCTGTTATAACTTAAAATCTTAGACAGTACTAGTATGGATTTTTGCACTGCAATCATTTACATAAGAAAATCATCATTCCATATATATATATATATATATATATATATATATATATATATATATATATTCATTGCAAAAACTATGTTAACGCATATTTGGATTGCTAATGCACAAATCTCAAATCCTCAGAGTTTATAAATATGATATTATGTTTTCGAACTCAATGTCTACAAAGTTTGGAAATATGCCATTAGGTTTATCAGCCCTAACTCCTACCCCTCCTCTCCCCCTTTTTACCCGTGACCAAGTTACAGGTATGCGGCATTGCATAAATGGTGTGGTACCTCATACAGGGCCAGCATATTGAAAATGTCTAAATATCAGCCCTAATCCCCCCACACCATCCCTTATCCTTGTGACCCAGTGCCAAGCTAACAGGGGTGTGGTGAGTGGATGGGGGATAGCCAGCACCAGTGCTGCCAGAGGGCAGGGGTCAAACACCACTGTGCACATTGATAAAAAGCAGAGTTTCATAAGCATCAGATAGGGCTGCCTTTGGTGGCCTGTCACGGATTACAGAAGCCTTTGGATAAACCACTGCATCCCATATGCAAGAGGGCACCCTCATTTTCAAGGTTGCAGTGGTGTAGTCTGCATATCAGCTATGCACAGTGCCAGGTTCTTTAGATATAGTCCCCTCCTCACCCAAATGAACGCAGTCCAGTTAGCTTGGTGGTATGCTTGTTGGCACTGCACTAACCTTCATAATATGGGGGTCACTGTATGACTCATTCTAGGTCTCTCTCACAAACACTAAAGTATCACCCTTAACATTTAAGTATTTAATGAATTATCCTACCTTGAAGTTTTAGTCATGCTGGACTTAAACACTAACTTAAAACCTTCACTCAGTGGGTAGATTTTAAAAAACATTGTGCATAGTGTAGATTTTGAAAATCATCACACTGCTGGTAGATTTTTCAAAACCTTCATGTAGGATTTCTGTTTTGTGAAAACCGTTGTGCAGCAAGTAGATTTTGAAAACCTTCGTGCAGAATGAAGATATTAGAAACCATCGTGGAGCACATCAATTTTTAAAACTATCATGCAGCATGTAGATTTAAAAAAAATTACTGCAGCATGAATATTTAAAAAAAAATCATTGTGTAGATGTTCAAAATATTAGTGCAGCACGCAGATTTTCAAAAAAACATTGTGAGGGATTCCTGTGCCAATATTTTCTTTTTTGATACAAGATATCTCAATACTTCCTTGTGTGGCTTTTATTGAAATATTGTATTTTTACCTGCAGCTTGTATTTGAGGGCAACTCGTATTTTAGGATGAGTTGTTTTACAAAATCAAATGTATAAGTGCTAAAAATTTAATAACATCCTGGATTTGACCATGTTTATTGTTATTGGTCTACTTCATATCAAAATCTGTAAAACAACCATTAACTAAGATAACAAGTGTTTTTTTTTATCACAACATTGTTTGTACCACCTCCGTGGATTGGGCAGGGGCTACGATCCTCTCCCCAGAGGAGTACGTCTTCTGGCCCATCAGGGCCATCATGGGTCCTGCCAGGTCCTGGTATTTTTCCTCTGTTTTCTCCACTGTGCCCTCACCCATGCAATGGGCACAGCAGCTGTCTCCACCTCCATGGAGGCAGCCAATCACCCTGGGTGCAGGCCAAACCTCTCTTGTTGTGCTGACACATGCAGCACAAACCCCCAACCCCGAGGAAGGAGAGTAGTCCTCCAGATGCTCAATCCTTACCTCCCCAGCTGACCCTTGAATGACCTGAGTCCATTCCAAACCCAGGTCACTGGCATGGCATGAGGTGTGTCGTCCAGTGCCTCAACACTCAGCACCACCGGGCCAGCTAAGATAACAAGTTTTTAAAAACTACAATAATGATCATATTTACAGAGATATAAATCACAGAGTCCCACCCACAGTGTTTAATCTAACTTGACTTCAGCCCTGACTAGACGCTTGTATTTGAGGTCAACTTTCTTTATTATAGATTAAGGAAGCGCTCTTGACCAATCGGAGTGCTCCTTTCCAAAAGCGTCTCATGCGCAGATGCCCTGGAAATGGGCACATTCCAGGGAAAGTTTTTTTTTAAATAACCTCGATCTATAAATATCTATATGCCCCATCACCACTCATTGTGGGATCACTTGTATTCTGCTTGAGCCAGAACAGCTCAGCTTCGCATCACTGTTCTCCCTAGAGCAGAACGTGCATGAAACCACTCTTATCCCAAAATGAGTGGCTCTGGGGGACATATAAATATATAAAAGTATTAATTTTGACCTGCAGCTTATATTTGACGGTGGTTTCTATGCAAGGGCAGCTTTTATTTGATAAAATACAGTATTTAGCTTTTTTTTGGTAACATAAGCATGCGCAAATAATAAATCATTAATAACTTCAAAATAAAGTCAAATTTTTTCACCAAACCACCAAAAGGACCTATGGCTCTGCAATATCTAACAAACCTGTAACTTTCAAAATGTAACTCTTTATAGATTTTGTTTTTAGCTATCGTTTAAAATTTGCTAAGCAGTTTGGTCCAAAGATGATTTCTTCAGATGAGGCCTCACCAGCACATCTTTCAATGCACTTGGAAAGGACCCCTCCAAAAGGGAGCATCAGACTATCTCAGCAAACACTGGCTCCAGAAACTCCATACAACTCACTAGAAGGTGTGTAGAGCCCGGGTCCAGTTCACAAAGAGTGGGCCACATCTGTGAGAACACCCCATAAACCTCCTTCACTGATACTGGTAAACTCTCCCCAGACAGGATGAGCTCTCTCATTAACAACTAGCTCCACTCTGCAGCACCATGACAGCCCAACTGGGGTAGTTCCAGATCTGACAGGGCACTCTGTCAGAGAACTGAGCAAACTCTTCACATCTGGTGGATGGAGTTGTCTTACTGGCTGTAAACAGGTAGAATGAAGTAACCTGTCAACAGTGTGGAACAGCTGAGCCAGTCTGTTCTTCCCTGTAACAATCTGTCTAAACATAAATGTTGCCTGCTTATGTGAGACTACCCTTTGATACTCACCATAGTGAGTCTTCAAAGCCAGCTTGTCATCATTGGTCCTGGACTTCCACCAACAATTCTCTAACCTCCAATTCATAGCCTTCATCATGCTAAGCTCCCCGTCTAACCAAGTGGATCTTTAGCAAGAAGACCTGGATCATATACATACTGGTGTGATAGAGTCAAGGACCTTAGTAATAACTTTGCTGTAAGCCACCATTGCTTCCCCCAACCCTGCCTCACAAGTGGCCATCATACCCGAGAGGTCCTTTACTGCCTAGAGTCCTGCTGTGGACCACCCCTTTAAAGTGTGATAACAGACCATCACTACTGGGGTGGAACACAAGGGGGGCCCCAAATAAGAACTTCACGATGCAGTGATTTGACTCACAGACCAACTCAATCTCAAGGTTGTTAATCTCAAGCTCCAGTGACTATACTAAGTCCAAGGCATGTCTGTGTTGGTAGGTCACAGAAGTAACCACTTGTGTAAGGCCCAGTGATTCCATTGACTGAAGGAAATCTTGACTAAACAGATAGAGTTCGTGACCCAGTGGCACTAAGGGCTGAGGCACTGGATACCTTGCCTCATGCTGCATCGGCGACCTGGGTTCGGGAACGGACTTGAGTGCTGGGTTCGGCAGGGGGGAGGAGAGGACTGAGATCTGGAGGACTGCTCTCCTCTCCTCTCCTGGGGTGGGTTACAGGAAGGCATCATTTGGCAGTGGCCCCTGGGTGGAGACTGGAAGCATTGCATGAGCGGAGCAATGGGAAACTACAGGAAACTAGAAAAACAGCTCCAGGATATGCCGGATGATGGCTGCCAGTCTCTGACACCACTGAAGCCCTCCAGGGAACCATGTCCACCTCAGCAGCACCCTGGGGCCAAGTAGAAAGTGCGCTGGCAATCGCCACCAGTGTCTTCCCCCTCAGAGGAGAGGGACCCACCCAGTGAAGGGTTATGCCAAAATACCTCAGGGATGGCTGCAATGTGAGGACAGAGGGCTTGAGTGAGGGTAGTAGAAGGTAGGTTGGGGCCATGGTGGCCTGAAGGAGTGGTGGGTACTGGAGCACATAGGGGGAATAAACAAATCAGGAAAAAAACAAAACAGATAAAGCTCATTGCCAATCAGAGCACTAAAGTCACCCAGAAACAACCATCTGGGTACCTCGAATACCTCTCAGTGATGAAATCTGTGATTTCCTGCAATCATTCCTCATTGTGATCCAGAGACTGGTACACAAGCAGGATTCTGCAACCTGCACCTGGACCCCCACACACAGACATGCATTTAAACAATAAAGTAGCTCTGATTGAGTGCACAATGAAGTTCAATTCAGATCTAAAGCAAATGGCTACCTCACAATCCCTCCATGGGCACTGGGCTGTATCTAACGTCTCCAGAACTGGGCCAGCGTCATCACTCAGCCAGATCTCCATGATGCAAGCCAAATCAACTGAGGAAATGAAGTCTGCCATACTTGTACTCTTGCACCTGATTGATCTAGCATTGCAAAGCACTGCGTGTAGGGGACAATTGGAGGTTGCTAGCCTAAAGGTTACCTGCCCACTCAGTCTGGTGGGAGCTCTGGTTATGGGAACCAACCATGTCTGGCCTCCCTCTAGGTCGCACTTTGCCTCTGGGTGCCTCTTGGTCTTCACCAGCCCTATACTGCCCCCTCTTACTACTCTCCTCCACTACCTACCCTCCTGATTCCTTGTAATGACCACCTCCCTGCCCAAGTGAGATTCAGTGCACCCGACTGTGCTCAATGTTCCTTCTTGAGGTTCCTTTTCTTTACCTCTGGGGGATCAGGTAGTGGCAAATCAGCCACATGACCCTGATTTGGGTCCAAGAAGCAAGAGACTTAGGCTAAGAGAGCCAAAAACAGATAAGCTGCACTTGAGGGAAACAAAAAAAAAAGATTAAATTCAAAAGTGCAAAACATACATGGTTTATTCAGCACCTCCTTGAAGGCAGTGGCACAAAACCCCCGGTGCTTCAGGTCTTCACTGACCCTTCGTCAGGCCAAGAGAGGCCACCAAGACTTTAAAGGACCAGGCTCCAACTACAAATACACTGTTATCTGTTTAAGGCACAACTTGTATCTGGGTGGCTGGGGCTTAAGCCAGATTCAAAATACTAGAATGTGCTGTCTTTTCCTTCTGTAAGCCCTTTTTTTCAACCCCAGAGTCTGGTAATGGTATGCTGGCAGGTGGCACAGGAGGGGTCCAAGGAGCTGCGAAGTAAGACATAGAGAGAATACCAAGACTTTATAGAGACAAGACAGGCATTAAATAACCAAAGTAAGTGTTTTGTTTGTTTGTTTGTTTGTTTAACGGGTTAGCGCAACTGGAAATAAAATCCTTTTACATGTGCGACCCAACATCACCCATGTGATTACATATAGAGAATAGTGCATGGGCAACCATGCGCAACCAGCCTATTGTGCCACAGATGGCTTCTGATTACCTCAGACCTCGAGAGTGAAGCTCGAGAGGTCTGAGAGTCATCAGAGATGGCTAATAGCTGGTTGGGCTACGCAGTTGCCCACATGCATTATTTTTTTGTAGAGTGTAGTCCCCATTTCCAACTAGGTTTTTATGCTTTTTAATTTTTAAAATACAAAAAAACAAAAGGTTTGTTGCTCTGACATGCTTGTCAAGTTAGAGCTGCTTGTTAGGTGTTGTGCATGGTTACTAAGGAGCAGACAAGTCCATGTTTGATGCGCAGCCTTTTATTGGCTGTCAATCCAGTGTGGGAGGGATCTTCAACAAAAATAAAATGGCAGCCATATTTCTTGCTAAGCAAGAGGGACTTGGTTTGGGGTTCGCTCATTTTCCTTTCTTTTTAACTCAAACTATCTGGTTGATCCTGCATCTTGCAAGGCTCCGATGCGACTGTTTCTACTGCCACCACCCGGAGTGTGAAGCCTGCTGTTTTCTGTTGAGTAAGGTAAGAGTTAACTCTGTCAGTACCATGTGGTGGTGGCAGTTTCTAAACAATAGTTAGCTCTCAGTGCAGCGCGAGGACCTCTAGAGCTTTCAAAATGTTGTTGTACCACACTGTGGTACAATCTCGTTCCATGACCTGTTGAACTGTCGTACAATAACATTTTGAATCACTCTGATTGCTATGCAAAACAACACCTTATTATACACTATATGTTAATAAAAGACATAGTGCTTCAACATTTTTTATACGTAGCTTATGTTGGTGTCACAGGAAGCAATGTTGATTAATGACATCTCAGTCTGTGCAATCTAAAGACAACAGTCCAGATAGAACCAGATTTTCCTGCTGTGCTGTTTCTTCATGGTGTATGAACAGATGTGACTTTGTCTTCTTTAACATGTTCTAATATTTGGATATCCACATTTATTCTGTAACTTTCTAATGCTCTGGGTAAAGTTGAATATACTGACAATCTGTAACTTACTTGTCTGTTTTTTTTTTTAGTTTTTTTTTCTTTTTAATTGATTTTAAGGCATTGTTTTGACAGTCCTTCTTCAAGTGATCTCTAGTGTTATTGTTTGCATTGTCAAGTTCCCCCACTTCCCATTTCCCACTTGCAGCGCAGACAGGAAAATGCAATGGATTACAACCACTTTGGCTGCTCATGCTGCAAATGTTATCAAATTTTACAGTGGTTCCCTGTTAAATCAAGAGTATGAAATTATGAACACTAATAAATATAAGAGTACACAGGGGTTACTATAGATCACTCCCTAGGTTTTACACAACATATATATAATTTAACTAAAAAAGTTAATGTTCGCATATGTGCCATTCAAAGATAAATATTTGCATTACCAAAGCAAGCAAGACTGATCATAGTTAATCAAGTGATCATTACAGTTTGGGGTTTTTGGATTTATAGATATGCAGATAAAAATGTTACATACATTAAATCTTACCTATATTAAATTGACAAGATTTGTATCGCTATGCTCATTTAAAGAACATCATTGTGATACGTATAGAATATTAGACTGGATCTGACTGAGTGAGGAGGGGACAATATTGGCAACTACTTGTTTTTAAATTGGTTAAAAATGGTAAATTATCACATCTGACAAAGAATTTGGTTAAACCAGTGCACACTCATTCCTTGAGAGAAATGCAATCACTGGGTTTTTACATTCCTAGGATCAATACAAAGTATGGTTAGTTACCTATTAGTCATTGCATTTCAGAAGCATGGAATGCAATGAAAATCCAGACTAGAATCAGTAAATCTGAAAGAAAATTTTCAACAGCAATGTCAAGGGTTGGCATTTGGATGTCAGTATATAAAATTATTGAATGATTGGAATGTCACACATTTATAATATTATATTTGTTTTGCAATGCTGTGATATCAATTTTGTATAATGTAATTTGTTACATTATCATGTAAAAAGGATAACTTTGAAAACAGGGTGCTTGCCCTTATAACCTAACTCCTGTCTGAAAAATAAAAAGTTTATCTACCTACTTTATGAAGAAGCATGTTTCTCTTTCCCTCTCCTTTCTGCAGACTCCATTCCTCCCAACTGGATGTACGCTCATTGACATTGTTTTTCCTGTATATATTTTAGCCTGCATTTAACTATTCCTGTTGGACTATGTTAGCCTGTTGACTGCCGCAGTCCTCCTTGGGACCCCCATGAAAATGAGAGGCTGCATCTTATGCAATTTCTCGTGGTTGGAGTTATTTCAAATAGATAAATAAAATAAAACAATTTTTACTTCCCCAGCTCACCTGACCAATCCTGGAGTGACCTTACCAACTTCCATCTGCCCGCTTCAGTCCTCTCAACACCACCTAAATTAACTCAGAGCAATTAAATGCAGCGCTTTCTCTTCTTTCTGTTAATCTGCACTCCCTGCACTCAGCTTTCTCAGTCATATCCAGTACTTTTAAATAAAAGAAACAACTATTTCTCCCATTCCTCTGTAGACTCAGCCCTCTTGGCTCTCCCTTCAGCTACCACAGCCATATAAGAATAATATGTATACTGATATCTGGTTTATGGGTGGACGTGGGGAGCTGCTGGCATGGTTGTGTATTGCCACCCCATACCCATCTCTGGGTCTTGAATGCCACATCTCGTTTTGAGGGAAAGGGTGCATACAGTGAGCCACAATACCTTTAACTTGACCTGTGGGACTTGGATGATCTTCCAGGTGCTCGACAACCAGGATCACAGGAACTAGGCTAATGAATAGTTAACAGTATGCAACAGGTGCTAAGCACAAAAACCAAGGCCCACAACAATGGAACAGAGACTAATTCATTTATCCAGTTATATAAATATTTCATTAATTTGTTATCCTGCAGGCAGGTTGCTATCACACATTAATTACTTGGCAGCAAGAGTCCAAAGACTTTTTAGTCAGTAAATTAACAGATGGGGAGCTTGCACTCAGAGGACCCCAGAAGGTCCAACATCTAATTTAGAGGGCTGCTCTAAAGGAACCTCCATCTTCCCCACAAACATAGCCGAGGGGCAAGTTACTCATTGACCATTGGTTAGCATCTATCCCATGCTGGGCGTATAGAGAAACTAAGACTTTTCCCACTTCCAACTCGGCAAACTTGCATGTCACTGTGAAATCTGGATGTGAACCAAATCTGTGCTCAATTTCAGTTCACTTCTAAGCAGGATGCAAACAAATGCTACACTACAGACTTTATGGATACAGCTAATATGACTTCAGATTTCATCAGGCAAGGGTGATTAGGTTCTGCCAGGGGACCACAGCTGACCCAGGACCCTAGAAACCACCTCCAACTTCATTGACCCCCATGAGGGAAAGGGTCCCAAGCCAATTCCCTTGATCAGGCTGGAGCACATTCTTGGTCCCTCTTATTTCAAACAAGATTGCCGGCACTGGGAGGTGTCCATTCAGTTCTTTTGGTAATAACAGTCCATACTATCCAAGTTCACATTTCTTTTCTCTACTCACAAACTCTGAGATTTTGGTAGAGCAGTGCTCTGGTGGACATGGCTGTGAGATGGCCGCTGCCACAATCCAGCAAGCTGTGAGCTTCATGTCACTCTAGAAATGAGTACAGTAACAGTGTTTTGAGAGCACAGCATGCTGCTGTCTTGCCAGCTTCTCACTTCAAACTCTTCCCAACTACCTGGAGCTTTCCAGCTCCAGTCATCTGACTATACCCCTCTAGCTCCCATGCCCAGGTCACCTGACAAAGGAGGCTGAGGGAGGTTCTGGAGTTAACTCCTTAGGGTCCAGAGACCAATGGTGGGAACCTACAGAGTACCCAGTGGTTACAGTTGCTATCAGATTCAGTAGTCCCCTTCAATCTGCAACACTAGTACAGTAAATGGGATGCTGGGTGCATGAAGGCTCTTAAGCCATCAATACTGTGCACTTACATCATTGTATTATATATCAATGCTGGGAGATACTTGAACTGCTGGTTCTTTGTAATAATACCTTATAGGTGTTAAGGAAGCCCTTCAAGCTTTTATCCTTTTGCAACATTGCTCCTTATTAAAGCAGGAGAACCTGTGACTGTGCAGACACAAACTCAAAAATGGGATTTTATAAACTGATCAGTCACACTCAGTTGCATGTAAGATTCTAAATCATATGTTACATAGCTCTTTTATATATTAGCCAATGGTGTGAGGACTACCTAAAAATCTCTGCTGCTCTTCACAGGGGAAATTGCAAGGGAGAGGCATGACTCTGTAATATATATTTTTGTATAATAGGCTCCAAAGGCATACAGTGTAGCATAGTGATCTGTTTACAGTTTTTAAACCAATATGTCTCAGACTCAAGTCTCTGAATCTGTGTGTGAACTCTTATACAAATACTAACCAGAGGTGAGGGAAACAGTGGGAAAATATTGACTCCAAGGGATGAATTATTACCTGACAATAGTCACTGTACGTTGTCTGAAGCCAAAGGCTGAAGGCAATATGATTAGTGAAAGGCAGTAATCCATCCTGAGGGTCCTATATTTTCCCACTAAATCCATCACAACTTGGGTCAAGATCTGTTTTATTAAACCTTGCCTGACTATGAAGATTAGAATGAGCACCAATTGAAAAACTATTGTCCTCTTCTAATGAAATATTGCCTGGTTCTAATGAACTACTGCCTGGCTCCAGTGAACTATTGCCTGATTCTAATGAACTATTGCTTGGTTATAATAAACTATTGCCTGGTTCTAATGAACTATTGCCTGGTTCCAATGAACTATTGCTTGGTTGTAATAAACTACTACCTGGTTCTAATAAACTATTTCCTGGTTCTAGTGAACTATTGCCTAGCTCCAATGAACTATTGCTTGGTTGAAATAAACTATTTCCTGGATCCAATGCACTAGTGCCTGGTTCTTTGTTTTGAACCAGATAATAGTTCAAAAACACTGCATCTCATGTGACTGGTTCTAGAACAATCAGAGACCAAGATTCTTCCTAAAGTTTAAATAAGAAGGTTATTTGATCTCTCTGTATTTCTGTTTATACTGATAAATTGGGAGCACTTACTGACTTACAAAAAATAAACTACAGCATCACAGCAGGCTACTAAGTAAATATTGCGACATAAAAAAGCAGCTCTACAGCAGGTGTTCTCAGAATAGCTTAAAACCATAAACACAAACATCAAGAGCATTTTGTGAGTGTCTGTTCCAGTTTTTCCTCATATATCTTAGCCTTCTTGTTCATATTTTGTCTTTGGAAAAAAATAGAGTAAATAAGAGGCTCAAGTACAGTAATTTGCAAATGGAGGCCTAGTTGTATTTTACTTTCTTGTTAGCCCTTGTTCATATTTCAGAATCAGTACTGTAAATGTAATATGAAGAAGAGTTTATCTTTACGTGGGATGGGTAGGCAGTAGGTGCCACTGGATATACAGTAATCAGTAAATCTTCTGCCAAACAAGACACCCTTCTTAGAGACATTAGCACTGTGTCCATCTTTTCAGCACACCCACAAAAAATATTATACCATGTACTGTAATGTTAGTGCTTTATACTAGTTGTGCATCTGTTCAGCAAATTTTATCATTAACTCAGCTTTGAATTCTATTTTGGGCTCAGGAAACCTTAACATGGCAGGATGCTTACAGGGTCATAAATATCTTAATGCGGTGTAGCAGGCTTTGGATTTAACAGTTGCAGATACATTCAGAAGATTATATCCAGCCAGAAGTCTGCAGACAGCCTAACTGAACATTGGCTTTGTAGACAAAGGAACTCTGCTATAGAAATATTTGAACTCACCAACACTTGTTGCTTTATACAGAAAGACTCAAATTTAGAGCAGTACTTTACTGAACACTCACAGGTCCTGTTGTGGAAGACTACATGTGCCTTCATGTATTGTAAAATAACCAGGCTATACAATAAAGTTAAGTGTAGAAGACATCTCATGAATCAACGTGGTTTCCTAGGCTGGACACATATATTAGAAAACTGAGGGATATACATGCAGCTTTTAGAGAGCAGATAATCAGACTTGCTATCAAGTGTAGTGTTTAACCGTAACAACAGAGCTTTTTTTAACTGCTAACCATATGGAGCATATGCTGCCAGCATGGTGGGACTGCTCCAGTCTCCCTCAGTAAAACAGAACACTTGTAACAATGCCACCATTGTAGCAGGGCACTTTTGTAGAGGGGGGGCACTTGAATTAATACTGTCACCATGCTGGGCATGATCCTGGTTCCCCTCAATTAAAGGTAACACTTGGGGGGCGCCGATGAGCAGCTAGCTGAGCAGACTCGAATTTCCACTCTGTTCCCTCTTCACGGCTATAATTGTTAAAGTAAAAGTTAAAAAGTGTCCAAAAGTGTGATTGGCGAATAACAGAAGGTGTGCGAACTGGGGATGGATGAATATTTGGCATCGGGACCCTCTAAGAGTCAGAGGATTGCAACAAAAAGCATAAAGAAGGGTGGTGATGGTCGTGGCCTGGTTTCCTTTTCAGCAGCGGAGGTGGCAGCCCTTGGCAAAGAGGTTACGGGGCAAGTTATAGCAGCATTGGAACCCCGATTAATCAACCTCAAAGGAAAACTCGATCTGAAATTACAAGAGATACAAGAGCAGCAGATAGTGCAGGCTGGCAGAATGTCAGAGATGGAGGAGAGAATATCACATATGGAGGATGAGCTGTTGGTGACTCCTGGGCTCGTGGTGGCACTTCAGAAGGAGCTGAATGAGCAAAAAGAAGTATTCGATTACCAGGAAAACTATCATAGGTGATTAAATCTTAGATTGAGAGGATTACCAGAAGGTCTGGAACGAGAAAGTGTGCTGGACTTTTGCTCAAAAGTATTGCCTGAGCTACTGGGCCTGCAACTTGCGAAGGGTAGATTAAAGCTGGAGAGGGCTCATAGGTCCATGATGCCCAAACCTGTGAATGACCAGCTGCCGAGGCAGATAATATTCAGGTTCCATCACTTTCAAGATAGAGAATTAATGCTGAAGGCATATCGGGAGAAAGGAAAGGTGGAATACGAAGGCCACCGCCTATTTATGTTGCAGGATTATTCGGCCAGGCTTTGGAAAAGAAGGAAGGCATTTAATGGTATTATGCTGCAACTACATGATCTGAAGATGGAAAACTTCCTGATTTACCCAGCCACATTAAAAATAAGACATGAAGGCACTACATACTCGTTTTGGGAAGTGGAAAAAGCAGAGGAATATGTGAGGAGCCTAAGGCAAAAGTTGCACTGAGCCCTGCACGGAGATTTGGGTCAGGGAGCCAAGGGCTCTGCAATGAGACTTGAGAGATGAAGCACAGATGTAACTACGGAGGATCATTCGTTTATTTTGATTCTGGAGATATGGTTTTGTTGATGCCAGAGGTTGTGCTGGTGAAGATGGGAGGCTTTGAGAGGATGAGGACATTGCCCCTTGTTGGGAAGAGCTGGGGGACTTGGAACTGGATGGAGAGTGGTGGAGCACCCAAAAAAGTGAAAGGAGAGACGTGGAGGAAATGGACAGAGGCAGAAAACAGGAGTATGGCGTGAGGAGGAATTAGACCCGATGGTGGAGTTACATGACTGCAAGAGAGACTGCCATAAGTCCAATGATGAAAAGAACTACCTCTGGTAATGTCTGGGTGCAGGTAGGAGGGTGGGTGGGGAGATGGGCTTAGTGCATTTTTCTTTAAGCGCGGCCTGCTTTCCCTGCTAGTCCTTGCTGAAGCCCATAATTGTATGGAGTAATTTTAGAGTGGCAATAACTAAATAAGAAGGGGGAAATAAGGCACAGAAATGGGGGAAGTGAAAATGGGAAATGAGATGGTGAAAAATGAACTGAGGGGTTGGGGAGAGGAGAAGAGATACGCTGAGAACGGATAGGGATGGTTATTGTGGGGCATAAAGGTTAAGTGGTCATGGGGGGAGCGTGGAAACGCCTGTTACAGCATCTGGGGATGAGGCAGACATTTGAGTCAGGGAGACTATTAGTGTCTAAGGACCGAGGGGGAGGGCAGGGTGGGGGGAGGTAGGGATTGAGATAGGGGTGGACATTTAAGATAAAATGGAGGAGGAGGAGTGGGGAAGGAAGGAAGGAGGGTAGAGAGCGAAGGCAGCAGCAGGGAATGGAAAGGGGAGGTGATCACATGGAGGACGGAGGAAAGAAAGTTAATAAAGGTGAAATGAAAGGGGGGAAGATGGTGGGGGAAGAATGGATCATAGAGGGAAGAAAGGGAAGGGGATGTATGTATGTAGTTATCTGTTAAAATGTTGTTGAGAGTGTGTACGTAATTACGTTCTTTTGTTTTCTATGAACAAAGTGCAACCAAAGAAGTTAAATATTTAAACCTTCATGATACTGATGGAAAGATGATGATGAAAGGGAAAAGAGGAATATGCATAGATGGCAACTGGTAAAAATGAGAATGTAATCACCTGGAATGTCAGGGGTATTACAAATCCAGCAAAGAGGTCTATGTTATTGTCCGCACTTAAAAGAGGGAGAGCCCACATAGCTTTGCTACAAGAAGCGCACCTAACAGAAGTAGACCATGCTAAACTGGCCAGGGATGGGTGGAGAAATGCTATGCAGCTGGCCTCAGTGCGTAAAAGAGGGTGCAATATTAGTACATAAGGGTTTGAAATTAGAGGTGCAGAGAATAATCAGGGATCACGAAGGAAGGGAGATACATTTTCGCTAGGGACCCTGAGGAGAACAGATTACCTGGCTCAGTATATGCCCCAGCGGTATTCGAATACCAATTTTATGCCTCTTTGCTGGATTTATTGGTGAAGGAGCAATTCCCAGGGCTAATAACGGGGGGGGGGGACTTGAACTGGGCAATGGACCTGAAAATGAACCATTCCAAGGGGAAGGGGTGTAGCTCAGGGGCAATGCAACAATGGCAAGAGGGAATGGTGGAATTGGAAATGGTGGATGTATGGCGAACTGCGAATCCAGGAGTGAGAGAATATACATTGTTTTGAACCCTCATAAAGTATGGACGCGGATAGACTACATATATGCTACAAAAGAATGGTACATGCAGGTGGGGGAGGTACAGCACAGTCCAATACATGTATCAGACCATGCTATGGTGATAGTGAGAATACAAGGTAGGGAAAGATGGGGATGGCTCCTGCATGGAAATTTCCCATTTATCTGGCCCAGAATGAGGAATTTAGAAAGCACCTGGAGGAGAGCTGGGATCTCTTCATGGCTACAAATGATAAGGAGGACACCTCAAACAATATTTTATGGGAAACGGGCAAGGTATTTATGAGGGGAGCAATTATTGAGTATGTTTCCCGTGTAAAGAAAAAGAGATGTGCACAAAGGAAGGAGCTAGAATGTAAACTAAAGGAGTTAGAGAAAAGAGTGGCCCAAGGGGAAAAGGGAGAGGCCGTTCGGGAACTGGGGGTAATCCGGGATGCACTGAACGCGCACCTAAGGGCAGAAGCGGGGAGGGCCAACCTGTTTTGTAGGAGATACATGTTAGAATGGGGAAATAAACCGGGTCCAATGGTGGTTAACCTCATGAAGGGACACAGAAGGATGAATAGGCTTTTGGGTGTGAGGGATGAGAAGGGCATTTTACAGAATAAAGAAAAGGAGATAGGGAATGCCTTTGGGGCCCTTCTTTCAGAAGCTGTACCAGACAGAGGATGAGGGAATAAAGGAAAGGATGGTAGATTTTTTTAGAGAAAATAAAAGTACCGAAAGTTACACAGGTGCAGAGGGAAAGGCTGGGAAAACCAATCACTGGAGGAGAGGTGTTGAGAGCTATTCAAAAGTTGCAGAAAGGGAAAGCGAGCGGCCCGGATGGGTATCCAGTGGAATATTACAAGCTGTTGGGGGCCTGGGTTGCAAAAGTATTGTGCAGAGTGTTTCAGCAGGGGGAAGGGGTGGAAGAGGTCAGTTTGCCAGAGACATGTTATGATGCTAGTATATGCTTCATGCCAAAGGAGGGAAAGAACCCTGCCTTGTGTGGCTCGTACAGGCCAATATCATTGTTGAATTGTGATCTGAAGATAATGGCTAAAGTTTTGGTCAGTAGGCTAGAGGAAATCTTGCCAGGGCTGGTTCACCCAGACCAAACGGGGTTTATCAAAGGACGACAGTCGTATCATAATATGAGGAGGCTACTTAACGTGCTGTGGAGGGCAGGAAAGGAGAAAGAAGATATTGGGATTCTCTCGATGGACGCAGAAAAAGCATTTGATAGGGTGGAGTGGAAGTATTTGTTTGAAATACTGGGGAGGTTTGGTCTGGATGAAATGTTCCTAGGATGGTTAAAGGCGATGTATAGAAAGCCCAGGGTACAGGTAATTGTAAATGGGGGCAGGTCGGAGAGCTTTAACTGGAAGAGAGGTACGAGGCAGGGCTGCCCGCTCTCCCCGCCATTGTTTGCACTTGCTATACAGCCTCTGGCAGTGGCAATTAGAGAAAGTAAGGACATACAGGGGGTGGGAAGAGAAGGTGGCTTACAGCAGAGATTAGCACTATATGCGGACGACATGCTGTTGTTTATGAAGAATCCTAGGAGTTCGGTTCCTGCTCTCTTGGCCTTGATTGAGGAGTTTGGGAAATTTTCTGGGTATAAAGTTAATTTGGGAAAGTCAGAAGTTGTGGCTTAAGGGTTCGGGTGAGGAGATTAAACGTTGAGGGTTCAAGGTGGTGGGGGAGAGCATGACATATTTGAGGGTGCAGGTGGGTAGATCCTTGGGATCACTGTATAACTTAAACTATACTAAACTGATCAAAATCATAGAAACAGACCTGAGAAGATGGGAGCACTTGCCCATGTCATGGTTGGGTAGAATCAATATAATAAAAATGAATGTGCTGCTTAGGACCCTGTATCCCTTACAAATGATACACCTGGGCCTGTCCAAGGAGGATGTGAATAGGTTGGAGAAAGCCTTTACCGTTTTTATTTGGAGAGGGAAACGTCCGAGGTTGAGTCTAGGAAAGTTAAAGGCAGATAAGGGAAAAAGGGGGTTAAACTTTCCAGATTTGGAGAATTACTTTTTGGCTGTACAGCAAAGGTATGTGGCAGACTGGGTACATAAGCCTGAAGTAGCCAGATGGGTGGAATTGGAGCAGGGAGAGGCACAGGAAACTAACAGCATATCTTCATAGTAGAGGTTAGAGCGTATAAGAGGGAAAGAAGTGAACCCTATGGTGGTACAGGTATTGATGGCCTGGAAAGTGTTGAAGAGGAGGATGGACACAAGGGAAAGAGACACTCTTGTTGCCTGTGTCGGGGAATCCCTACTTTCTGCCAGGGATGAAGGATAGTGGATTTGAGAACTGGGAGCGAAAGGGAATAGGTAGCCTGGGGCACCTATTGGTGAATGGGCAGTTTTGCTCATTGCAGGAGTTGCAAGAAGTAGTAGGAAGGGATAGGTTCCGGTACTTCCAGACCAGGGTATATGTGGGAAGTCTGAGAAAAGAAAATAAAGGGCTGTATTTAGTGGACCCGGTGGACCCGGTAGAGGGAATGATATATGCAGCTAGAAAGCAGGAAAAGGGGTTTATAGGTAGGGCTGCTAAGAGAGGGAAGGCTATATTACCAGATAGGACAATAAGGACCAGGAAATTATGAGAGGGACTTGGGAGGGAGATATCGGACCAGAACTGGATGCTACTGCTACAGGAGTACACTCCAGGAATAATGATATGCAACAAATATAAGGAGGCATTAAATTAGGTACACAGATATACCTACCACCAGTGTTAAGGTACATAAGGCGATCCTGAAGTGTCGCCTTATGTGGAAGGTGTGGTTCGGACAGAGGAACGTACATGCACTGCTTCTGGGAATGCCCAATACTGCAGAGATATTGGAGCGGAGTAGTGGATAGAGTGGGGAAAATAGCCGGAAGAGAACTCCCAATGGACCCTCTAGAATGTTTATTTGGAGTGGAGAATGGGGAGGAGGAGGAATGGGTACCACTTCCCAAGTGGATTAGTGTGCTGCTCATCCTGGCTCGTCATGGGATCCAGAATACGTGGGTTTCGCAAGTGGCACCAACAGTGCAAGGGTGATGGAGGATGGTGCTACAGACATTGGCACTTGAGAGGCTGACGTATGTGATGGGTGGAAGGGAAGACGGGTTTGAAAGGCACTGGGGCCCATTCTTGGCCTCCCTAACGGAGGAAGAAAGTTGGATGTTATGGGAGGGTACGGGAGGATGAGAAAGGAAAAAAGGAAGTGAAGCAAGGTATGTGAAAGTAGTAAAGATGAAGTGATGAAAGGGAGGATACATAGTATGGAAAGGAAGGCTGAGAGAATGGATAGAAGTGAAGGATAGAAGAGTATGGAAAAGAGTGGATGGAATTGAAGATTGAAGGTACCAGGCAAGAGGGTGGTGGTTGTACTTTGTTTTGTTTTTTTTTGTTTTGTTTTTTTATTGATTTGTCTTTATTTGATCTGACTGGATTTTATTTAATCTTATTTTATGATATATTAATAGATATAATGGTATACCAGTATAAATCAACGTAATGCAATTCTGCAGAAATCAACTGTAAAATAGTGGGGAATGAAGTGAAGAGATTGGTCTCTGTGAGATGTAATGGTAGTAACTGGATGAATAAGCTATGTGTTTGATTGTATGTAATAGCTTATTGGAAAAACAAATAAAAGTATTATACAAAAAAAAAAAGGTAACACTTGTATCAATACTGCCACCATGGTGGGCATGATCCTTGTTCCCCCTCAATAGAAGGTAACACTTGTATCAATATTGCCACCATGTTGGGCATGCTTCTGGTTCCCCTCAGTAGAGGGTGACACTTGTAACAATACTGCCACCATGTTGGGCATGCTCCTGGTTCCCCCAGTAGAGGGTGACACTTGTATCAACACTGCCACCATGTTGGGCAAACTCCTGATTTCGCTCAATAGAAGGTGACACTTGTAGCAATACTGCCACCATGTTGGACATCTTCCTGGCTCCTCTCAATGGAGGGTGACACTTGTATCAATACTGCCACCATATTGAGCATGCTCCTGGTTCCTCTCAATGGAGGGTGACACTTGTATCAATACTGTCAATGGAGGGTGACACTTGCATCAATACTGCCACCATGTTGGGCATGCTGCTAGTTCTCCTCAATAGAGGGTGACACGTGTATCAATACTGCCACCATGTTGGGTGTGCTCCTCATGCCCCTCAGTAGAGGGTGACACTTGTATCAAAACTGCCACAATGTTGGGCATGCATCTGGTTCCCCTCAATAGAGGGTGACACATGAATCAATACTGCAACCATGTTGGGCATGCTCCTCTTTCCCCTCAGTAGAGGGTGACACTTGTATCAATACTGCCACCATGTTGGGCATGCTGCTGGTTCCCCTCAACAGAGGGTGACACGTGTATCAATACTGCCACCATGTTGGGCATTCTTCTCGTTCCCCTCAGTAGAGGGTGACACTTGTATCAAAACTGCCACAATGTTGGGCATGCACCTGGTTCCCCTCAATAGAGGATGGCTCTTGTATCAATACTGCCACCATGTTGGGCATGTTCCTGGGTCCCCTCAATAGAAGATGACTCTTGTATCAATACTGCCACCATGTTGGGCATGCTCCTGGTTCCTCTCAATGGAGGGTGACACTTGTATCAATACTGCCTACATGTTGGGCATGCTCCTGGTTCCCCTCAATGGAAGGTGACACTTGTATCAATACTGCCTACATGTTGGGCATGCTCCTGGTTCCCCTCAATGGAGGGTCACACTTGTATCAATACTGCCACCATGTTGGGCATGCTCCTGATTCCCCTCAATAGAGGGTGACATTTGTAAGCAATAACACATGACGAGGTGTGGGTTACGTGCTGATAAGAGCACGCCTAGGGGTGTACTAAGGCACGCGGGCGCGTGCTGCTGCCTAGGCGTTATTTATCGCCGTAACCACCTCGAGTGGTGCTGCTATAAATGGGCCCTTGTAAAGTAATTTTTTTTTATGTGTAAAAAAAAAAAATGAGAAATCTAAGAATAGGTTTAAAATTCTGAAAACAGTGAAAAATAGTCCCTTGTATATAGTTTCTGTGCTATGTATTTATTGTGTCCCCGCACAGAAAAAAGTTACTCATACATTAACAGTATGTCTTTTTATTGTTTTTTTTTTATTTCTATGTTTGCCTGTGTTTACTTCGGGAATTGAGGTGTTAACTAGAGGACCGTGTCTGTTGACTGGGAACGAGCGTGTCCCTCAGCAGACACCGTGAAAGCAGTGAAAGTATTTTTTCGGTTTCCTGGTTTGCATTTGGATCGTTATTTATTTTAAAATATTAAAGCGGTGGCTGCTCAGTGTGTGAAGAACACTGCTTCGTTTGCACTGCTTCTTTGCTGGTTGGAGATGGTGCATCTGGTAGGTGGCTTTCGCTTTGGGATTTGCAGCGGTTTAAAAAATACCGTTTACGTCTTTTACGCTTTCGCAGTCGCTTTCAAAAGTGGTAATGGTGGCAGGGGCAGACAAGAGAAAGACACTCATATGTGAGTACCAGTTTTTGCTTCAGATGGAGTACTATGTCGTATTTAATGTACAGTGCTGTCCACGAGTGATGTTCTGTTGGCGCTTTAGTGTGCTCTGCCAGTTAACGTTTCTGTTAATGCTTGGCAGAGCTCATTAATTTTTTTGGTCATTTGCCTTGTTGGTGGGCAGTAGCATCGGTTGGCTACAATATCATCCGATAAGGACATGGCTCAGATGATGTTGTAGCCAATCAGTGTCTTGGGATTTGTTAGCCCATTTTATAAATATCAATACTGCCACCATGCCGGGCATGATCCTCATTCCCCTTAATAGAGGGTGACATGTTTATCAATACTGCCACCATGTTGGGCATGCTCCTGGTTCCTCTCAATGGAAGGTGACACTTGTATCAATACTGCCACCATGTTGGACATGCTCCTGGTTCCTCTCAATGGAAGGTGACACTTGTAACAATACTGCCACCATGTTGGACATGCTCCTGGTTCCCCTCAATAGAAGGTGACACTTGTGACAAAGCTGCTGACATGGTGGGACAGCTCCCAATTTCTGGCAGTGATGATTGAGGAGTAGAGTTCACACAGAAGTTTTATGGAGCCTGCTGGCTGCATTAAAGTCCCACCTACTCTTCAGTATTCCTCCAAAGTGGAGGAACACTCAAACAACCTTCCAAACTGGATTGTTAGCCCTTCAGGACCAGCCATAGCAACTGAGTCTGACTGGCTGATTTCCAACAACCTGACTGGGCCAGGAAGAGGTCTGATTGCCCAACTGGCCAAAACAACAATGATAGGAATTTTTGAGTACCAGGGGTGATATGGGAATCCTCTTTGGCCCCTGTACCAATGTGTAGCTGCTGCTGAAGTGTTAGTTGGGGGGGGGGTCTGTGAATGTTTGGGTGATGATTTCTATTTTTTTTAATTAGGCACAGTTAAATGATGTACACAGTAATCCATATCACACAATGTTTATTTGAAACTGATTCGCTACCAGGGGCTCAGTGTAGTGCAACCCCTGAAATAAAACAGCTTGCAGAGGTCGAATTAGAGAATCAGTAAACTGCCCAGTTGCTGCCGTGTTTTGAAACATGAAGTGCTAGTGTCTGTGGATACAACATTAGAATACTTGATAAATGAGTTATTTTTGTTTACAACATTCATTATTGCCAGACATTTTTTTTTATTAACCAATCAAACATTTATTTGTTTTTTAAAAAGCATGTCATTTCCAGGTAAAAAATATTGCCAAGGAGTCCCTTATAGCCAACAATAAAACATATCTGACAGAATATACAGTGAATTCTTGGGCATCCAAAATCACATATCACTCACCAACTCTCACTGCTTAAAACTTCTGACCAATCTCCTTAAAGTATTTTATTTATTTACAATTTTTGACTAGGAAAGGCACACTAAGCTGTGATAGCTTGTTTTCAGGTGCATCCTGAGGGTGGGTTACATGGATCTGTTTTACTGATGGGGGAATGTTGGCTATGTCACCGGGAAAACTCCCCTACTCTTCATCAGTAAGTGCCATGGGATCTTTTACTTCCACCTGGACAGTGACCAGAAATGGGCAGAAGGGACCTTGGTTTTAATGTCTCAACAGAAGGATAGCATCTCAATAGTACAGCACTTCCCTCCTACTGCACTGCAGTGTCAGTTACAGATATTACCCCAACTACCTGGTGTGGGGCTAGAACCCATGACCCTCTGATATTCCAGCTCCAGAGGCAAGTGTGCTACCTACTGAGCCACTTACACTGCTGAAAAAACAGAAATTACAGACCTGAGGAAGCCTGCCCCATGGGGTCTCAATACATGTTTACTGATGACCCAGATCTGTTTGGGAACTATAAACCAGATGCCAAATTCATCTGTGATTGTGACAGTGTAACCCCTGTCATAGAGGACACCCCTGGGATAAATTGAAACCCCTTTCCCAAGCAGTTTATGTTTTGTATAATGTCCAACATGATGGTTGGTTAGTTATAAATTAAGTGCGTATAAAGCTTTCTGTGCATATTAACCTAAAAACAAAATTAAGAGTACAGTTACAAAATGAGAGGGCTGTCTTAATATAAGAACAACAAAAACTTGTGTCTGCTTTTTCTAGATGTTTGCAGCTCCCTTCTGAGATGTATTTTACAGCAGACAGCATGAGGTAATATGACCCTGCAGGAGAGTTTAGGAGAACACAGAATATTCTGACCTCGGCTCTGACTGTTCCAATGTTGTAAACAAGTTCTTTTGTGCTCCTGGTGACTGCCAATTAACTGTTCTCTATGAAGCAACAGTGGCCCCTACTGGCTAGTTTTATTTTATGTCTGCTGTTAATCCAAAGCCAGCATCTAGCAAGCTTATAAAAGGCCCTACCTCAGTGCTGAATGGATAGCTAGGTAGGTCAGATGAACAGTGACCTAGCAAGGTGAAAGACCTCTTGATAGTGTGTGCTTTCACATTGTTTGATTCAAGCTAGGCTGAAGTAAAGCCTCAGAAACTGTTGAAGCTAAGCAGTTGTCTGACTTACCATTTTGCTATCTGTATATTTTACTTGATGAAAATAAAATGATAAATGCAGCCATGCGGTTTTTATGCTCAAGGGATTCGATATACCCCATGACTATTTGGGATTTTCTTCTCAAATAGCTTGCAGGCAATTGTTAAACACTGTCTTCCAGACAATTTCTTCTAGGAAAATCAGTGCTTTATTGATGTGCGGGCTGTATTCGTAACATTCACTTTATCCAAGGAAGGGGTGTGGGTTTTTTTTCCCCAGCTGGCCAGCTGTACCATGATCGAGTATGGAAATATATCAGGGACATCATGATAATAGTAAACTATACACAGCCAGTTCAATCAACAGTAGTAAGGCTTTTATTCTAACTGGTCTGCCTGAGAGTAACACCGGCCCCCTTTTCTGACATCAGTTTTGCGAACTGTCTGGGTAATTGGTGGACAGCATGGTGCATAAATTATTTAAAGGAGATACACATTATGTAATCACTAATCTGATTCGATGTTACTTGTTTATGAAAACAGAGGCATTTTAATTGCGAACTGGATGTAAATATCAATGCATTTGAACTGGCTGCGAAACAAAATTTTGTCTGCTCCTGCATTGCTAAATAACTTATTTTAACAGTAACTGTCAAAATAGCTTTTTCAATCATTAGTTTAAAACCCAAACTGGCTGGCCCGGTGGTGCAGAGGGTTGAGGCACTGGTGCCTCACCTTACCTCATGCCAGCGACCGGACCGGGGAATGGACTCAGGTGCACGGGGGTCCCTGGCAGAGGAAGGAGAGGATTGAGCATCTGTAAGACTGCTCTCCTTCTGGAAGGGTTACAGGGCCACTTGTTTCTGCAGCAGCTCCTGGTGGAGACCAGGAGCACTGCAGCAGCATCACAATGTGTGGGAAGTGCCAGAAAAAGGCAAATCGCTCTGGAATGGCCAGATGACGGCATCCAGTTCATGGACACCCTCCAGGCTTCCGGTGGGACAATTCTTCTCAGCAGCACCCCAGAGGTTGGAGGAAAAATATAGTGTGCTGGGTTGCCCCTACCAGTGCCTTTTTCCTCGGAGGAGAGAGACCCACTCAGCGAGAGGGTTAACGCCGAGCTGCCTCAGGGGGATTGACTGTGATATGAGGCGAGGGTTCGGGGGAGTTAATGGAGGAGTGCCAGTGACCCAGGCAGCCTGAAAGAGAGGCAGATCTAGAGCACGGTAGGAGGAGGAAAAATAGATAACACAAAAAAAAAAACAATTTTTCACATATACCAACTCAGGTTATTAGATAGATCGGAAGGCTTAACACCAAGCATTCTTTTTTTTTTATTCTTTTTTTGTAAGGCTATGCCTGTGGTTCAGTGTGGTGGAGCAACTAACAATGCCCCTGATCAGGCCTTAAAAGGCCACTCCTCCTAGTCGTTCCATGAACATTTTCTTCATTGCAGCCAGAGGCTCTGTTCCTCCCTTCTCCCCCTGTGCATTTGGTCTCCGCTCACTTCTGCTCTTTTGTGCCTCACTTTGTTTGGATCGTTATTCTGAGTTCTGTTTCTCTTGTTCTCCTCGCTGTCCTCCTTTGCCTCTGACCCCTGCTTCCACTTCCCACCTCCCCTCACCATGCCGCTTGCCCCACAGCATTTGTATGTTCTCCTTGCCCCCCCCATTGCTGTTCGCTTGCGGCCCTATGTCTGTTTCCCCACCTCACTCCCTCTTGTCCCTCCATGTCCTCTGTTCCCTCCCGCTCCTTGTTTTGTTGTTCCAGCCACTTGCCATGGCCACCTCATCCTGTCTCCTGCTTCCCTTTGTTTCATCCCCCTCCTGTCCTGTCTCCCTCTGCTGCCAGCTATGTCCACAATGTGGCAGTGGTTTTCTCCGCCTCCTACCGGGTTCTCTCCCATGCTCCATAGCGTAGTCTGACTGGTGTGCCACTGCTTTGCTGGTGCACCTTGGACCGTTGCCGGGGACTTGCTCTTACCTTCTCGTATGTTCCTCCTCCCCTTTTCCATGCAGTGCTAAGCTGTTCCTGGTCAGCCCGCCAGTGCCCCGGGCCCACCTTCACTCTCGGTTCTTCCTTTTTGAGGGTTCCTGCTCTACCATTACTCTTTAACTGCTTGCATATAAGACAACCTAGTCCTATGTTCCAGACCCCTGCATGTCATTTTGTCATTTACTATTAGCCAATAGCATGTTGCACAGTGCAGTAGAAGGGAATGACAGCCATGGTATTATGGCCGTAGTCTATTTCCTTGCAATGTTCTACTTTCCTCAGCACCTTCATTATCTGTAATTACCTGCCACTGACTTTTCCCATGGCAAATCAGCCTAGTCACAGCTGCTCGTACCTAATCACTTTATTTTCTCTCACTAGTTTACTTGGCTGTTTGGTGTCCTGATGCCCATTGTAGCATCTCTGTTTTTCCCACAGCGGGGGGCTACAGTGTAGCAGTGAGCATCATGGCTCTGAGTAGCACAGGTGCCTTCATGTCAGTTCTCGCTCGTCACTTGCCTCACTATTCCAGCCTTCATCACACTATCGCAACCTGCTTACCAAGTCTATTAATTCTCAAACCTTGCTTCTCCACTTATCGACTTCGCCACCCATCCTACCCAACCATCAGCTGTGGGCTTCACCCGGCCATTACCGCCTCTCTTTCTCAAACAATTCAATCCATTCCTAATTTGGCTTCTTAATGGATCTGGTTGGCATGCACTCCTGTGGCTACAAATTGCTATTGCCTTATCTCGACCCACGCCAGGGTCCCCATTGCTCAGTCTGACTTCCATAAAGGTCCACTCATCAATCGACTATCCAAGTATAACCTCCATGTGGGTACCATGCTACCTCTCAAATTTCCTTTCTCTCCACTCAGAGACGTGCCACCCATGTCTATTACTTCCATGGCTCAGGGATAGCCTGCAGCTGATGGTCTCATTCTGCATCCAAGAAGTCCGCAGCTACAGCATGAGAAACTCAGAGAGAGGTCCTTCTCATCTGGCCCATAGTGGGAATGTCTTCACTCCCAGTGGACCTTAGTTGTCCTCCATACCAGTGACACCTCTAGCTGTAGAATTTATGACTTCAGCTACGAGGGGTGGGGCTCTCACCAGCAGGGCCCCTTTAGCCATCCGAGCGGGTTCGGGGGCACCCTTTACGCTATTCTCCCTATCACCACCTCTGGTTCACCTGGTCTGTTTTTTGCCTTGTGTAGGCTAGCTGAGCACCTCTGCAGTCATTTCTCTCCTCATTTGCTTTTGGGCATCTAGTTGCAGAGACATTGCTCGTAGCCCTTAAGGGCATTCCCGTTAGGAGGGAAGAGTGAGAGCTTCCTTCAAATTGGAATATTTTCCGCTATCCTTAATCAGATCTCTAAATTGCAGTAGCAGAGCCGTCACTAACCAAAATGTCCTTATGCCTGGAGGGATGGTGACCTAGGCCTTGGATCCCCAGAGGTTTCCTCCTCAGAGGGTTTTTTTCCCCTCTCCTCCATGCCAATGGTCATAATATCTAGACAGGTTAGTTATACTCCCTAGATTCCGTAGTTAGGTTCTGCTGTTGGATGGAGACATATGGTGGCCCAGTAGCTGTTCCCTCTCTCCTTAGGAAGTCATGCCTTCATACCTCTGTCCTACCTCCGAGCCAGTCCCTATTTCTTCATCGTCTGCTGCTCCTCTACTCACGCTCCTAACCATACTATGCCTACTGACCTCTGTTCGGGTTTTCACTACCGATCTGCATTCCTTATCTCTTGTGCTGCTTGACACCCTTTTGGGTATTCTTTTTGGGCTCCTTCCTAAGCTACCTTTAGCCAAGGGAATCATTCCCACAGCACCACTAGGGGTAGAACTCTCATCTAGGGTTCCTTGCCCTCGTACCCCTACAGGGTGGTATATCCCATGGCTAGAGAGGCGAACAATCACTATGTATCCAAGTCGCATAAGCATAACAACATACCAAGTTGCGTAGGCCCACTGAAATTAATTTTCCAATAAAAACATACAGAAAATATGATCACACAGCTGACATATTAAAAGCAGTTCATGTGTATATACAATGCATTATTCCACGTGCTTAATTTTAAAACAGATCTTGCCATTATCTAAAGTTTAGAGCTGTGTTTCCTGGACAAACACAACTAACAATAAAACAAGAACTTACAACAGTTAATTACGGGAGTGCAATAAACTCTTATCTCACACCTGGTCTCAGTGTTCTGATTTCATCTGACTTGAGTGACTAGAAATCATTACTGAATACACTGTTGTAATATTTTATACTTTAACACAGTAAAAATGAGGTCACCTGAGCTCTCTCTCATACAGTGATACTCATACGTATCATCATGGCCTCAGAAGGCATGACAGAATCAATAAATATACCCCAGACCCTCTCTAAAATGTCTCCCCTTTTAATTCATATGTGTTACTTTCTGGATTAACGTTTCATCAGAAGCTCAAGCCACATGATCACCATGGGCTGCTGGTGGGAGATCAAGGTGTTCTGTATGCACTTGTGTGCAACTAGTAGCATCACTCGGACAACCCTCAGGTGGCAGTCCCACACTTCCCTGTCCATGTGGTCATCCCTGAACAGCACAGAAAGGGGTGTTTCATGTATGTCTCCCCCCCCCCGTTGCATCTGGTTTCTAACCTCAGCCCAAAACTGCCTCAGGGTTCTGCAGCTCCAGCTTTAGAAATAATGCAGGTATGTACCCCTGGTCTCAGCATTACTCTTCACAGAAAGGGTGGACGACTCCTGGAACAGCCTCCAAGCAGAGGTGGTGGGTACCAAAATGGTAGCAGGATTCAAGCATGCAAGGGATACACACAAGGGGATCTTAGTAGTAACAGGGCTGGGGGGGAGGTAAAGCCAGACATCGAGTAGGGTCTGTGGTGGCACAGTAGGTAGGGAATTCTAAGCAGACTAGATGGGCCATGTGGTCCTTTTCTGCTGACAAAATCTATGTGTCTATGTTTCTCCCTATATCTCCCATTTGTGGGTGACACCTCTGGGGTGAGTTTACTAACTCTGCATGGGGAGAGGTATAATGTGTGGATGAATTTAAATTTGGCTTCCTTATACTTACTGTACCATAGCAAACCCATGTGGGTTTCACACAACATAGCCCAGTTTGCATTATTAGTTTCTAGTCCCAGATCGCTCTCCCATTTCCTGTGCACTTCTGTAGAAGGGTCAGTCAGAGCTTCATTCAGGTGTAGATACCCCTGACCATTAATCCCCTGGGCTGAGCCCTGACTGTCATTACTTCTTTGTCTATTCCACTGATCTTAGCTGTCCAGGTATCTGCCCTTTCAATACTACATATGTGATGCATAACCTGTAGATATCGATATCTGTGGTGCTCTTGTAGTTCTAGGGCCTCTGGAAGCTCTCCCAAGTCTAGGAGGCCCTGTGACCCACATAGGTCTCCAAAACAGCTGGCCCCCTCCTGCCTTACACTGTTGGAAACCTCTGTACTCTAGCTCAGGGAGGAATTTGGGTTGTTACTGACTGGGACCAACAATGATTTGTCCAGGCCCACACCCCTAAATGTCTTAGATGCCACTTCTCAAGCCTCTAGCATGTGTACCACTGACAGATTCATCTCCTTCAGTGTCCAATATTTAGTTAGCCCTCCCCTGTCAAGATAACATAGAAGCATTGAGGTTATTGTCCCTAATTCAATAGTGACCCAACTAGCACTGCTCTCATTCGTCACCCATTCCCTCATAAACTGTATCTGGGCAGCCAAGTGGTACAGAACAAGATCTGGAAAGCAAAGCCCTCCTTTGGAGGTGGAGCCCTTCAACTTAACCAATGCCACCCAGGGTCTCTGCTTCTGCCAGAGAAAGTAAGAGCAGTGTGCCTCAAATGCATATCAGTCCTTCTTATCCAGACCCGTCAGAAGCATTGGATCCATGACGATGGTTCACCAACAGCGAAGGCCCCTACAGCAACACCACGATTATGACTGCATGACCATCACAGGTACAGCGCAGCAACTACAGAGTTGGTGACAGCCTCAACGGTGGGAGCACTGCACATGATGCAATGGTGGTGACCATGCCCCCGCCACCCCGAGCAACAGGCACTACCCGCCCCCCAGAGCAGGACAGCACCCACCCCCTTGAGCATCAGGCAATACCTGCCCCCGGAGCAGGACAGCACCCACACCCGAGCATCAGGCAATACCCCGAAGCAGGACAGCACCTGCCCCCACCCACCCCAAGCAACAGGCAATACCTGCCCCCACCCAGAGCAGGACAGTACCCACACCCCCAAACATCAGGCAATAGCTGCTCCCCCACATGCCCTACCAAACCCAGACCCCACCCCGATGACCGGGGCACAGCCCCTGAGCAACGCAACACAGAGACAGAGAGTGGATACAGGAGTGATGTTAAAGTGCATTTATTATGGATGCAGACCAACAGCCTGGTAGACAGTACTATGACAGTCAATTCCCACCACTCCACTCCCATCACCATCACCAACCCACAGTCCTGTTCACACTGTCCAGGGTATGTGCCAATATGAGACCACACTCACACTTGCAGGCGAATATTAAGGGCAATGCCCATCAGATAATCCCTCAGGCTCTGCTGCTCATATTGCTCAACGATGTCCATGATGCTGTCACTTACATCCTGGGTCCTCCTCCATGAGCCTCCAACCTCCGTGCCATGCAGCATCTGCTGGATAGTCAGCTCTGTGAGCCACTGTTGTCCCCGCAGCACCTCAAAAGAACCTCCACATGGTGGGGTGGGACACCCCCATCAGCAAGTTGAAGCCTCTGTGCCATCCCTTGATGGCACTGGTGGTACGGGGCAGCCCTTCCCACAGAGTAGACGTTCCATAAGTCCAGAAGGTATGTAGGGCAGCACTGCACCCCACTATGGACTGGACACCCCAGCCAGGTGTCCTTGAAGTAGTCGAGGTATGGTGCCATCTCCTTCTCGTACACCTTGATAAACTCCCAGACTCGCATCTCCTCATAGGCACTGCACACACAACCATTACTGGCATGAATGCCAGTGCTGCCAGCATGCAGATATGTATGGCAAATTCATCATTCACCATGTACAGCTGTGCCAGGGACCTGTGCTGTTGCAGCTTCCTCCACAGGCACTGGGTGAAGTGGAAGAAGCACCCCTGGAGATGTGCCTGTGAGAACACGAGCCGTAGTGCCTTGTAGGTAGCCGGCTCATAGTTGATCATGATCAACATTGGGTGTAGCTCAGGACACAGCTCCAGTACTTTGTGCAACATAGCCATGTAGCTCCCCACAGTCCAGCTGTCCATCAGGTCATAGACGACCAGTAACACCACCGTGATCTCCTCACAGTGCAGGCTGTACAACTGCTGGAAGAGGTGGGGGGCTGCTTTGGAATGTCCCATCCACATACCATGCACCACACCTTGCGAGGTACTCCAGATTCCTTTGGGTGCTGAAGATAAGGCACTGGGATACACTGCCCCCCAAGTCAGGCAGGAGGAACAGTTCACCTGCATCGGTCGTGTGGTAGTCCTTGGGTATACTGAGCCCTGACAGTGCTGTGGGCTCTGCCAGTGACCTCTGTCATCTCCTCCATGATCTCTGTATAGTGCGCTTCAGTGTGGCGACAGCTGGCGAACACCCACCCACAACATCCATGAGCCCACTGCAGCATACAGCCAGACCTGTTGCCAGTTCTCAGTGGTCTCCACCGCCCATCACTTCACCGTCGCACCACAACTCCGGAACTGTTGGCACATGGTTGTGCCACCCAGTGAGATGTCATATACTGTCCTCGCCTGCCCGTGGCATTTCCTGGCATGGTATTCCAGCATGTGGCTGTACCATGTGTCTGCTCCTTCTGATAGAGGATCCCACAGAAGACAAGGAGGTTATGTCCCCAGGCGCTCTTTACGAACTTGGCATGGCCGCACTACATGTCCGTTGTGCCTATTATGGCCCCCTCCCCAGTGTCCGCCTTTTATGTACTGTCACTGTGTGCATCTCTGGGAATTCGTTACGGGGCATCAACCTGGGACACCTATCTATCTTTGGAGGCTCATTTGCTCGCTCCCACAGTGGGTCTTCATAGTGCGATTCTCCTGTAGTCGTCGCTGTTGGGGTGCTCACCCACCATAGATGTCGAGGTTTCCCCGACGTGCAGTTCCAGTGATGAGGTCCATTGCACAGCTCACGGGTTTGCCCTATTTCCACAGTCGAGTTGTTGTGGCTTGCTCTCTTCCACATGCCAATCTACCGCACACATCACTGTTCTGCACTTCGTCCCCATGGTGTAGCTGTGCAGGTTTCACTCTTGGTGGGTCACTCGCTGTTCGAACGGCATACCAGAAGAATTTCGGTGAGTTATAATATGCACAGCATCACATTCATTTTAACTATATTTATGTACCCCATCCATGATATCGGTAAGTTTTTCCACCTCACCAGGTCACCCTTTATCACCTTCAGGATGTGTTCGTAGTTGAGTCCATATTAGCTGGTTAGTGTTGGACCCATCTTTATTCCTAGATATGTGAGGGAGTTGGTGACTCTCTTGAAAGGAATTAGGTTACCTCTTCTGTCCATCCCCCGCCCTCCCATTGTGAGCTTGGACTTATCCGGTTGATTTTATAACCCAGAGAATCTAGAAAATGTATTAATGGCCTTAAGAATATCCGAGATCGACTGTTCTGGGTTGGTCGGTAATAAGATATCATCCGCATAAAGCAATGTTATGTAATGCCCCCACCCCGCTATTCCAGCAATTTCGGGGTGCTGTCATTTATACTCCACCAATGGCTCTATTACCAGTGCAGAAAGCAGTGGGAAGAGAGGGTAGCCCTGCCTCATGCCCCAAGAAAGTGTAAATTCCCCTGACACCCCTCCATTCACCAAGATTCATGCCGTAGGGGATGTATACAGAAGCTAGACATACCGTATTTCAGGAACTCTTCTCCCAGCCTGAACTTGTCCAGGACCTTGTACAAGTAGGCACATTCCACTCTGACAAATGCTTCCTTGGCATCAAGAGAGAGCACTAATACTGCCTCTGGACACTGAGAACCCCAATGAACCACATTCAACAACCTCCTTTGATTATTATGAGTGCCTCCCCTGCACAAATCCAGTTTGATCTGGTTTTACCAGCCTTGGGAGAATGGTTTCATGTCTTCAGGCCAGTAACTTAGCTATGACTTTTGTATCACAATTTAACAGGGAGATGGGTCTGTATGCTGTGCAAGTCGTAGAGAACTTCTCAGGCTTTGGTAGGACAGTAATTGTGGCAAAGTAACAAGAATTGGGCAGGGTGCCCTTCTCAATCGCCTCCTCTGTTATTTCTCGAAAGCATTTCAAGAGCAGCATACCTAAGGCCTTATAATATTCTGCCCTCAGCCCTTCTGAGACTGCAGCTTTCCATTTTTTAAGGGTTGCTGTGGCAGCCATCAGTTCTGCCTCTGTTACTGGTGGCCCTAGCTGCACTACCTGTTCTTCAGTGGGATAAGGGAAGCATAAGTCCTGAAGGAAGGCATCTGCCTCAGCTCCCCTCTGTGTGCATTCAGTGGAATACAGTGTACTATAATATTCCACAAATTGCTCACTGATATCTGTGCTCTTATTATGCAGTACCATGTGGTTGTGTTTCAAGGTCATGATTATATTTGTGCCCCTGCGACCCCAAGCTGATCTAGTCAGCAGTGGACATGGCATGTTGTCCCATTCAGAAATTCTCCACTTGGCATAGAACAGTGCTGTGCTGGCCCCACTGGTGACAGCTGAACTGAGTGATTCCTGTGCTATGCTCAGTAGCCTCAGTGTTGCCTCTGACTGGTCCTCTTACCACCTCCTCTCCAACCCTTTAAGTTCTCCTTCTAGTTTCTTTATCTTACTTTTTCTAATTTTCTCCTTGGATGCCATGTAGGAGATAATCATCCTCCTCATGTATGCCTTCCCTGCCTCCCACGAGACTGCCTTAGAAGAGGCTATATCCTTGTTCACTCCCATATAAATCCCCCAGTGTTCCTTTAGGAATTTTAAGAATTCCTTCTGTGCTACCATGTGGGCAAGGAACCTCAAGGTTCTTTGGGGGGGGGGGTTGCTCAGCACCCCTAGTGCCCACTGTTAGAAGTACCTTGGCATGATCAGACACTGAGATAGCACATAACTTGGCATGATCCAGCACTGAGATGGCTGTTATATGTTTACTTGACCTTATGGCATAAGCTTCTCGGAGCAAATATGTAATCAAGTCTTGACCAGGAATTGGAGAAAAACAAGTATTCTCTGCCCCGGAATTTGCCTACCTCCAGATGTCAATCAGTTCTAGTTCCACCAGTCCTATTTCCCATCTGGTAACCCCCGGTTCCTGTCTGCCTTCTCCTGAGCATGTGTCAAGGGCAACACTGAGGGTACAATTGAAGTCCCCAGCTAGTACGACACCAAACATTCTGACTTAATAAATAATCTGCCTCAATAGTTGTAAGATGGCCAGCATTACTTGAGGTTTCCAGTTACTGGGACCGTCCAACTGGAAAGGACACATGCAGTCTGCTTGAAATAATGACTTAACTAAATTGGCTAAGATATGTTTTATTAGGGAGCTGATTCTGCACAAGTAGCTCTCACAATCTTCAGCATCAGCAACTGTGGATACAGCTAACGGTGTTGAGCGCTGCAACCAGTTTCTCTAAGCTAACCGATATGGATAACAGCTTAGCTGCTGTTGATCATGGCCTTAGATACAAAAATATAACATATCGCTACAGCTACCTCCCAACAGTGATATTGACTGTGATTATTACAGTGAGCCTGCAGCTCATCATTTATTCCTCTCCCCAGCTGCCAACTATCACTGCTGTGATTAATTAGCTGAGCAGGCAACTGCAGGAATATTTCTATACCTGAACTGCTGCCTATCTCAGGAGTGAATTACCTGCACAGGTGAATCTACAGATACTGACACCACCAGAGGTGTGGCCACTCACAGCCTGCAGTGATCTAAACTGCTGGTAAATGGCTTTATATCTCTAGCTAAAATGAGTGGTCACACACTTCAATAACAAAATTAGCCAGTTGTTCTGCAACTATCTCTCCTATCCCATGTATAGTGAATAACATCCATAATCAAAGTACCAATGGTACTGAGTGGCACCAGGCAGTCCCAAGCAGAAGCAGTAGCCCCAGGAAATGAGATATGACATCTCAGCTAGGATACCCTGTATAAATAAATTGCTTTTATAAAATGGAGTCTGATCAGTTCTAACTCCTCATTTGTCAAAACCCTGTCACATAGTTCTGTGTTAACCTAGCACATACTCCTGCTCAGAAGACATGAGAAGGGTATACTAATCGAGAACGCAACCAGTAGGCATCAAAAAGGTCAATATGCTAATTACATACCTTCAGGGTCAGAAAGGTCACAATGAAAATCAAACACAGCAACATCAAAAACAAATCACGCAAATAAAAAAAATGATACCCCCGCAGCAACTTTACTTAAGAATCACGGACTGTAAAGGAAATACATACAACAACTTTGAAAAAACATACAGTGTTTCCTACTCTCTGTGCTGCTCACACAAGAAAAACATTTTAAACATCTAATAAACACACAGCATATATTTCAAAACTATGATCCTGCACAACAGAAACGTGGTTACATACATACATCACTAAACCATCAGAAAAACATTGTCATTGATCTAAAAGGCAAGCTAATAAAATAGCTACATACCCAGAAATAAAGGCCAGCTCAGGCTCTGTGTGCTTGAATTTCAGCTGCCGAAAGCGCACCTGAAAGAGGTCACATGACATCTAATCAATAGCCTAGGTTACCAGATCTGACCAAGCTTCGAGCTTCACTGATCACATATGAAGTACAGGAAGTTGAAAGTCAGAAATACCTAACAGTAAAATGACCCACTGCCTCGCAGTGCAATTGCACCAAACAAGTGCTTCATACCAGCTGCAACCTAACCTCTGCCACATATCTAATTATGCTAATGCCCTAAAGGCAGCCATTTAATGATACAGCACCAAATTTCATCCGTACTACACTGCTAAAAAAATAACATTACTTAGCATTTTATAAGTGGATTAAGGCATTCCCATTGGGGGGGATTATGCTATGTCAATGTACCTCATATTGGTTGATGTCCCTCATCCTTCAGGCTCCGAACTCCAACCCCCCACTCCATACAGTAACATAGCATAATCCCCTCCTCTCCATCATGCCTTATTCTTTATGTAAATTATTGTGGGATACAGTCTATAAAAATCACTATATAAATATAAATTCTATACTATTCTACAGGTCACATACTACAAGTAAGTGATTAAAGGGACACTGTCAACCCCCTTAGGCCTCAAAGTGTCCCTACTTTACAAAGCACATTTTATGATTGTTCACATTTTTATTTTTTTATTTTTTATTTTGTTTTTGTTAACCAGGTAAGGTAATCTAGCCATTGGAATGACTATTTTCAGACATGACCCGGGAGGCTACAAAGTAGTGGAACAGAGTACATAAACATAATCAAAGCAAGTAAGTGTTACAAAGTAGTGGTACAGGACACAATAGCAAGATACAGAATTGGTACAGAAAATATGGCAGTAACAGAAACAATCTGGAATAGAGATAAATGCATAGCAAACTGAGCAGTTCTTAGTAAAAAAATGAACTAGGTAAGGTAACCGAGAGGCAAAATAATAGAATTAGCCAGCATTCTATACAGACTGTTGATGCAGCTGGTAGTTTGAGTCAGATCCATTTCTTTCATTTAAAAAGTGAAAAACTGAGTGCCCACCATACTGGTGTTACCGCACCAAAACATGTTTGTTTACATTTCTTGACCAGCTCCCACTGCATCTTTCCCGGACTCAGGAAAACCCCCAACACAATCCAGCCACTGATTATGCAGTAGAAGTAGAGAAGACTATTGTATTATGAGTGGCTGTACTGTTTGAGGGGTGTTTCTCATGTTTAGGAAGTATGTAATAAGAGTAGTTCCATTATTTGAAGCAAAACAAGGTTGGGTATAGCTATACTTTACCATGCATGTCAATTCTAATAAGCAAGAAGGCAGCTAAAACAACCAGCAACATCAATGATTTTTTGGGAAGGTAAGCGATCATAAAATGTGGGTTTTTATCTAAAAATTATATGATGCAAAAAAGGTTTCCAGTGTCCCTTTAAATCAAACCAATGCTACTGAGCTCTGCTGAGCTATCTTTCCCACTTAGCCCTGATTTTTGCAGTTTCCTCAACACTGTTTAAAGCTTTTCCTTCATTACATCTTCTGGGTTATGGGACCATCCTGAGTGTCAGTTTGCTTGATCAGCAGCAGGGGACAACAGTAAACAATCAACACATGTAACTGCCAACCACAGAGGTCCAAGATAGTATTTTACAAGTATCCTCGTGGTATAAACCCTCAATACCTACCTATTACAGACCCACTACAAACGGCATGACATCCATGGGAAACAAAGGCAGTATGCAACAACAGTAAGTAGACTATATAAACGATATAAGAAGAGATATGTGTATTGAAAGGCATAAAACCTAGTGCAAAGCATCAAGGGTATGTATAGTAAATCCTTGTGGGACATGGGGGGTTGGGAATGATACTGGAACTGTCTCACATAAATGTAAACTCTTTACTGTTTATTCTAGAGTCCATGCACTATCATTATTCCGAGTACAAAAAGATGAAAGAGATGCAAAACTTATCTTCCTCATTTTGACTTATATTCTTTAATTCCATTTCCTGGATTGTAGGACAATACTACGCTGCAATTTGCTTGATCCCCAACAGAGGACAACCGTGAGCAGTCAGCTCATGTAATAAAATCACTGCAGGGCACAGAGAACAAAGACAGTACAGAGCCTCCTGGCATAACCCTTCCAGAACTATTTATTATAGACCCATTACAGTCTGTACAACATGCATGAGAAGCAAATGCAATTTCCCAAAAAGGGGGGTATACAGAATGAATAACAATATACAATAAGAAGACAAATCATTTCCAATTCAAGTGGTGTCTGTGAACATAGATACAATCAAAAGTCTCAAAGGCATAATGGGTTTACAAATCTGTGTGTAGGGGATAAGCTACAGAATAAATGTTTTTCATACTAAAATACACAAGAACGAGAAGCAGAATGCCTGTATGAGGAGGCAAGCGACAGTATTTTACATCAACTGCAGGTGTTTAACCTGGCTGAATACACTACTTAATTTGTGACACCATAGAGCAGCCCCACTGTACATCAGCTTCAAGAAAGAGGTGAAACCTGGCAATTTTGAAAGCAACCCCTAACTACAACCAGTGAATGGAATTCCAATCTCAAAAGTATGGACAGCTATGGTTCCTTATACATCACTGAAGTATTTTAATTGCTGTTGTGAGTGGAATGAGAAGAAACTATTTAAATGCTGATCAGAAAGGAAAGAAACAATACATAGGATGCATAAATGATACAAGAAGGCAGATACTTTCAAATGTGTGTGTGTGTGTGGTTTTCTGTAAACGCATACACAACCAATAGCCTCAAACCCAGCACGATACATTATGGGTATGCAAATACATGAGGTGTTCAATGGCAACTGAAAGAATACTGTTCTCAGCCAGCCCAGTGGTGAAGAGGATTGAAGCACTGAACATGGAAACAAAGAAACATAGAATTTGACAGTAGAAAATGACTGCTTGGCCCATCCAGTCTGCCGGTTTCTCCCTACCCGCACTATTACATCAGACTGTGCCCGATACACAGCTCTTTCTTCCTCCCCCTTTCCTTTCCACTATGATTCCTTCCTGCTTACCCCATGCATTCTTGAACCCCGCCACTATTTTTGCCCCCACTGCGTCCGCTGGAAGGCTGTTCCAGGAATCCACCACTCTTTCCATGAAGAAGTACTTCCTCACACCTCTCCTGAAGCTACCCCCTCCACCTTCATAGCATGTCCCCTTGTTCTTGAGCATCTTTTCTTCTGCAAAATACTCCCCTCCTATACCTTATTTACCCCAGTGAGGTATTTTAAGGTCTCTATCATATCTCCCCTCTCCCTTCTCTGTCCCAGGGTGTACATATTGATGTCCAGTAGTCTCTCCTCATAGGGGCTTTTTTTTTTTGCATAATGTTTTTATTGCTTTTGTAAGTCAATCACTCACATTACAACATAAAAGAGGAAGGAGTAACATCCAGAATATATACCATTCAGTCCACATGTCTTAAACAAGTAATAATAAAACCCCTCCACATTTGTTACATCAAGGGGGGATGTTTCATCATTAGTAACCAAAATTTCAATCCATCAGCATACAGCCTAATCGGAAACTTAAAGAGGGCACCATCCTGTTAGATCTAACATAAGATACAACAGTGCCCATAAGTCAATATCAACAAAAAATATATACATATATAGCAGAGTCCTTACACCTTCCAAATGCAATATAACCCCTAAACATAATAAAGAAAATTATAAGCATCAGTCCCTTCCCTACAAACACAGCTCCCCAAAGAACCCACCATGGGAAAATAATATACATACGGAGGGATCCCTATTATACAATGCTCATCTTAAAATATATGCATTCAGTTTTAATTAGAAACCCAACATTTGAGCAATTCAGATGTATGGCCTCAAAACAAAAAGAAAGTTGAAGTTCACCTGCCAGTACAGACAAGAGAAGAAGAGAAGTCCATAATGCCCCCGTGAGGCCATTTCAATTCAGGAACATACCCGAAACCCAAAATCAACAAGTTCCATAAAACTAAGTTAGCAGGCCTCAGAGGATTATAAACACTCACTGCCTCAAGCCCCACGATAAAGAAATATCAATTAATCCTCAGTCCCCCTCCGATGAGGGATCTCTGTTTTCAGCAGACTCTTCAGTGCTTTTCTATCAAATGTAGGATTTTTTCCACATCCTGCGGATCATTAAATGAATACGACTGTCCCTTCCAAGATAAGTGCAACCGCGCCATAAAGATCAACTGGTGATCCACTTTCAAGAGTCTCAATTTACTCCGAACCCCATCAAACGCTTTGCGCCTCTGCCTTGTACTGTACGCCAGGTCCGGATAGATACTTATTTTAACTTGTTCATGATGGAGCACTCTCCTTCTACGAATGATTTGCAAAACTTTGTCCGGTCTCCAAAACCTCGACAGACTACTAAAATTGCTCTCGGGGTATTAACATCCACTGGTGGCCTTCTAGGGTTGATACGATAGGCTTTTCAAGTGCAAGGTGGGGGGGGGGTTCCTCCTCATCAATCCCCAAGATCATATGCAAAAATGATTTAATGAAGCTTAGGCAATCCTCCCCTTCCATTTTCTCTGGTAAACCCAGAAGGCACAAATTTCTTTCTCTTGCCTGATTTTCAAATAATTCCATCCGCCGGCACAGCAGCCCATTCTCCCTCAGTAACTGGGTAGTCGTGTCACAGGCCTTTAATACAGCCCCCTCGCTCCGCTGCACCATGTCCTCACAGGCATCCATTCTGGTTTCCAATGCCAAAACCCGAGGGGTAAGCACATCGAGTTTTTTTATCAATGTCCTGTACAGTTTTAACCAGTTGGTTCAACGTAGCTTGGATTGTAGCCAGCGAGGCCCCCTCCATCGAGGTAGCACCCGAGGGCGCAGTTTCATCAATCCCACTCAGCCCTTCATCACAAGGAGGTTGCGATCTTTTAGGAGCAAAAAAATTGGTTGCAGCAGCAGCATTTCCTCAATTTTTCCCATATGAAGGTTCTAACACCCTTTAGGGATCCCTCAAAGTATTTAGAGAGTAAGATCCCCCATATAATTGCAAAATTAGACTTAAATGAAATAAAGTCTCACAGAGCTCTGCAGTTTAGCTGTTCTCTGCAAGCTTCTCAGCAGTGCCTCCCTCATAGGGCTTTTGATGCAGACACTGCACCATTTTAGTTGCCCTCCACTGGACTGCCTCCACTCTGTCTATATCCTTCTGGAGATGTAGTCTCCAGAACTGGACACAGTACTCCAGTTGGAGTCTTACCAGTGATCTAAAGAGAGGCAACACCACCTCCCTCTTTCTGCTGGTGATACCCCTCCCTATGCACCCCAGCATCCCACTTGCCCTCCCTACTGCCTTGTCATACTGCCTGGCCACTTTTAGGTCATCTGATATGATTACCCTCAGGTCCCTTTCCTGCTTGGTGGTCATCCATACCACTTTACCAATTGTGTGCTCCATCCCTGGGTTTCTGTGCCCTAAGTGTATTATTCTGCACTTTTTTTGCATTGAAACCTAGCTGCTCTACCCTTACCCACTCCTCTAGTTTTCTCGGGTCTCTGTTCATCCTTTCCACCTCCTCCTTCTGGTGTGTCCACCCTATTGCAGATTTTGGTATCATCCGCAAAGAGGCAGACCTTCTCTTCCAGCTTCTCTGCAATGTCACTTATAAAAACATTAAAGAGGACTGGCCCAGCACTGATCCCTGAGGCTCCCCACTTGTCAACCTCCCTTTCATAGAGTGAGCTCCATTTACCGCCACCCTCTGTCGCCTATCCCCTAACCAATTTCTTATCCAGTTCACCACCTTTGGACCCACTCCTAAGCTACTCAGCTTGCTCACTAGTCTCCTATGTGGAATGGTGTCGAATGCCCTACGGAAATCTAGGTAGGCCATGTTCACCGCTTCACCCTGATCTAGTTTCTTGGTCACTCAGTAAAATAAATCTGTCAGATTTGTTTAATGTGACCTCCCCCTTGTGAAACCATGCTGCCTTGGGTCTTGTAATCCAGAGGATTTAAGATATTCCACAATTGTTTCCTTCAGCAGTGATTCAATTAATGCCACACCTCCAAAGGAAGGCAGCTCTCCCTCCTCTTGTCCCACTATGGAGTGAAATCCATGGGGGAACTACAGAGCTAGGTAAGTCTTGGAAAAGGTGGTCATCAATCTGGGAGGGAAGGGGGACAGGGCTGAAAGTCTCCCGAGCTGTCAGAAAGAAAGGCTTTATGGGAAAAAAGAATACTGTTCTCAACTCAGGAATCACCTGACTGCTCTGATACCAGTGCAAAATAGGTTCCAAGGCTTCCCCCAGTGGCAGCAGCACTAGAGGAGCACCTGAGAAAAGGAGTCCCCTTTCAACCAGCCCTGCACAATTTAGTGCTAACAACAGATGCCTCATTCCTAGGATGGAGAGGGAATATCTCACACCACGCAGTAAAGGCACTTTTGAAACCAGCAGGAGAAGGAAACACATCAGTCTGTAGGAGCGACAGTGCTTCGGTCTCTGAAGTCCTTTTTAGCTCTGGTCAAGAATCAAGTTCTACAGATAAAGGCAGACAATACCACAACAGTGTATTACATATATACAAACTGGTGCGAGATCCTCAGAACTGTGCAAGGAAAGACTACAGATTTCAGATCTAGCCTATACTCTCAGTATCTCCGAAGTCCATGTTGCAGGAAAAGACACTGTACTGGCAGTTTCACTCAGCAGGATGGGACACGTCACTGATGACTGGTCCCTGAAGTAGATGGTGCTATGGTCAGTTTTCAGGAAGTGAGGTGTTCCAGAGGTGGATCATTTTGCTTCATGGGAGAACTAGAAGCTACCACCTTTCGATACTATAGGGGAAGCAAGTAAAATGCAAGAGGCATTAAACCAGATAGAACAGTGGACCAAAGTAAACAAACTGGAGTTAAGTATAGAGAAATGTGCAGCAATGCACATAGGGAGAAACATGCATTTTAGATATTCAATGGTGGAAAAGGAACTCAAAGACACTAAGGATGAGTAAGACCTGAGCATATTAATTTTCAACACTTTAGAAATCAAGAAATATTGCTATGCTATGGCTAAATGAGCCAATTCTATCCTGGGAAGCATAAGAGGGAACATAAAGGGCAGGAGAAAAGGTTTGATATTGCTGCTGTATACATCATTAGTGAGACCAAATCTGGAGTACTGTGCGCAGTTTTGGTCCCCCTGTAGCAAGTTAGAAATTAAGACACTGGAGGGAGTACAACACAGAGCAGCAATGATGCAACATCTAAGTTATGAGGAAAGACTGCATGGGCTAGCGTTGTACTCATTAGAATATAGAAGGCTGAGCGGGGACCTATGCCTGGTTTACAAGGCGTTTACAAACAACGACTTATGGGATTGTTCAGATCTAAGGACCAGAGAAATTACTCATAATACCAGAGCGCACATTTTGCAGCTAAAGAGAGAAACTTGCCATATCAGGAAAAGGGCATCTTGGTTTAGTTAAAGGGTATTAAGCATCTGGAACTCATTACCAGTTGAGGTAGTGGGTAGCAAGAGTATGGAAATATTCAAGAGAAGGTTAGATGACTACTGTGATAGGAAAAAGATGAAGGGTTATTCCTTTTAATGGGTGAGCTATTATGGTCAGTGCCTACTTAGCTCGAACAAACTTATGAAACCTATTCTGCTGTACAGCCCATGTCTGGGAACAGTCACAGAAGATGATGTTCTCAGCACGTATTGAGGAAACAGGTTCCTTTATGCTTTCTGTATGCTTCTGAAAGTGATGATGGAACATGTAACCATGGTCCTAATAGCTCCAGACTGGCTCAGGCAGTCACAGTATTCACTGTTACTGCAGATGCCACAAAAGACTCACACCTTGCCTCGGTGTTGAGACCTCCTAACAACCCATTTAGAAAGTTTCCCCAGCTTTTTTTGAATAGGTTAGAATTCCTCTGAAGTCCTTCAGTTTCTCCTTTTTTTCCTAGCTCTCATTTCTTAGAAAAGCTTAGAATTGTTAATCTGTTAGAAATCCTTCAGCTCCAAGATTTTCTATGCTTTTCCATCCTAATGACTCAGAGAAGACCGGATTTTGATGGACATAGAATGTCATCATTAAAAGTTGCAAAACACTGGACTTCTTACTGCTCATTTAAAAGCTTAGAACATCATGACTGTTAATGCTCAGACTTTTCACAATAAGGTTGGACTTTATTTTTGACTTTGTGTGAGAGAGAGTGAATTTGCTATCTCTACAAAACATGCTGCATATTTTACAAGTATGTATCCTTCCCCCCCACCACCACCACACTTCATGACAGTTTGAATAAATTGTAGAATCAAGTTGACTCAGGTGGTGCAGTGGATGTGTGTTGGCCTTACAAGCAAAAGGTCAGTGGTTTTGAAGGGAGTAGACTAAGGGGTAATGCAAGGAAGTTTTTCTTCACAGAAAGGGTGGTGGATGCATGGAACAGCCTCCCAGCACAAGTGGTGGGGGCTAACTCGATAGGGGAATTCAAAAATGTATGGGATAGGCATATGGGAACCCTAGCGATAGGAAAGAGAATAAAGCCACAGATCAAGTAGGGTCTGTGTTTTTTGCAGCAGGTAGGGAAAATGGGCAGACTGGGGAGGCCTAGCAGTCCTTATCTGCCATCAATTTCTCTGTGTCTATGTGTAACCCCCAGGTGGCGCTATCCCAAATGCTACTACCCCTGCCTGCTTGACTACTGGCAGGTTGAAGGGCCTAGGTTCTATGGTGGGTACCTCCACCCAGAGGTCAGGGTTTGTAATGGTTGGTCTAGTTTGGTCACAGCCCTCTGGGACACTGAGACCCCCTTCTAATCCCTCTAATGGCCCACACAATGCACAGGAGTTACAGTACCAATACCCCACATGAACACACTGTTCATTCATAAGGTGCCACTTACCCTCGAGACTGATTCATAGGTTCATCTCTGAGGATCCCCTGAAAAATAAGGTTAAACAGCATACACAAACCAATACAGTGCTTGGCATGAAGGTACTGACACTTCAGACAGTTTAAAGTTTAACAACATCAAATCTGATTTATTTAGGGGACAGTAACATGGGAGGGGGAAATCAGGTTAATTGGTGGCATTAAATCACAGTACCGTGCACACAAACAGGGTCTGAAAAGTCACACTCTGGGTACCCAGGTTGGGGGGGGGGGCTAGCCAGGTCCGTTGTCCGGGGTTGGCTGGCAGGTGCAGATGGATAGGGCCCTGTAGAAGAAAATATATGCACAACACCCAATTGTAATCCGGAGCCTGATGGCTCAGTCCATGAAGCAGTGAAACAACAAGAATTAGATGACACACTTGTGATTGAAAACAGGCTGCAGGGGAATACCCTGATTTGTACTCACAATACCCAAGCTGAGGATTGGATGGTGGATGTTCTTCTGGATTGCCAGAACAACAGGGCATGGAGACAAGGTCCTTGTGACTGGACCCCACTGCAGTTGATAATAGCACAGTTTAGTCCGAGACAAGCTGGGGTTTGCTTCCAGCTTCAACACAAAGCACACAACACAGGGGATAAGAAATAGCGATTCCCCACAAGCACTACGCACATTCATATATAAAAGGAAAAGTACTATACCAGGCAGGCTGCTCCTCGATCCCGATCGCACTTACTGCAAAATACCCCGGAGCACACACAGCAGCTTCAGTTCCTGACAGACCAAGTGCGATTCAGCAATTTCTCCAGTCTTCTACAGGGTGAGCCTGGTTCCCACTCTTCAGACTTCCTTCTTTCTCCTCACAAATCAGATTCAGTCTGAAATGGTACTTACAATGGCTGCAGGCCGAACCTCAGGGCCTCACATGCGCTTCCCACGCGGAACTATACACCGCAGAAGCACAGAGCTCCTTCTCTCTTCACTGTCACAACTGATCTGATCTTTCCAGTCACAAAGCATGGCATTTCCTTTAGCTCCACACCATTCTGTTGGCTGGTTCAGCTGTCACTCACAATAAGACTCCCTCTGTTGGTGAAAAAAGGCGCCAAGGTCAAAACTACATTTCCCAGAGTCACTGCCCATACAATCCCCTTGTGGCTGGTTAAAAACTGAAAGTCCAAGTTATGATTCATCCACAGGCTCCATTTTAAGGCCTCCCCATCATCCTGATTGGTCCAAGTCAGCAATTCAGGACCAAAATGAAAGAGCTACACTGAAACAGTTTGTGCTGAAATAAAGACAGGTTAGACAAACTAAATTTTCTCAGTCACTCTAAATGATTTCTGGCAAACAGTTATATATTTCAGCAAGGCTCCCTCTGCACATGTAGCGATGGCAGAAATGGAGTGAATTGGCAGCAGCTCGGCGGGATTCGTGCATTAAATACACAGTCCCCCCCATACAAACTAATTAAGTCTGCAAGCAGACAGCTCTTAAAGAGACAGTATGTGGAGGCTCAAATAGCACTCACGTGGAACCACATTTAAACAGCTCAGACACCGAACACCGCCCAGACTTGGAGCATTCAGGCAAGCTCTTGGAAGACTTTTGGGAACCCCCATTTGCAGGGGGGTTACATATGCTTCTAAGTGAGGGATCTCAAAAGGCCAGGTGAACCATCCAATTTGAAACCCCTTCATCTGAAGGCATGGTTCCTGAAGAGATAGGGTTTTCTGAGCTAAATCTGACTATCCACATTATAAAGGTCCTTAGGTTGGTCAGAAAGCCATCCACAAGAAAACAAGCCCAAGCAGAATCCTTGTTTGCACATCCAGTGTTTACAAGACTCCACACCAAGACTGGGTTCATGCCATAAACACTGGCACCCAACTGCAGTACTAGGGGTGATGTACTGTTGGGGTGTGCTGTCCTTGGAATAAGACATTAAATTGAGGTCCCTTCTGCCCATCTCTGGTGCTGTTCTGGATATGCAATACCAGAGAAAGGAAGTGTGTCCAGGAACCCCAGGTCCAACCATGTGGGCCTGTAGCTTGGTGGTTAGAGCACTGGGATAGTATTCTGGTGGCCTGGGTTCAATTCCAGTAAGTCACACTATTTCTGTCTCACTACAATTTGTGATAAACAATACCTATAATTAAAAACAATACGAGGTGAAAATTAAGCATAGAAAAACTCCTATAGGTGCCTCTGATGTGTTTTAGTCAACAAAAATAAACAGAGAAAGCTAGGAGATGTCCTACCTAAATACCATCTAGCCCTGCTCGGGGATCACAGCATTATGAAAAACAAGAAAGGAAGAGAGAAAGAGAGAAAGGGGTTATACACTAGATCCTAAGATTATACAGACAGACAAGAGGAGTTTCAATGACATCCACACAACAAAAAATGATGCTTATTCAAACATGCTATATGTTTCCAGTTTCTCCTCAAGGAATTGGTGGATATAAAATTATTTTCTTTTTTATACAGCATTCTTTATTACAATTTAATCATATCAACCAAGCTCTCTGGTTTCACTGACTTGTTGAAAAATATATCTACATCGCACCAGCCAAATATAAAATTTGATACATTTAAATGCAAGTCTTAATGTGCTGTCATTTTAGTCTTTTTGTGTAGTTAGAGAACCAAGAATTATCTTTTCATACAATGGTTTTGCCCATTCAGAACCTTCCCATTTTCTGGACAGCCAAGACCAAAAATTTTTGAATAAAGGGCCACTCCACAAATACTGTAAGTGGTCCATTGTTTCAATCTGAATGTTGCAGCACTTTCAGAGACACATCTGTTCTGCCACACTCTTACGTTTAGAGTTCCCTTCATTCGCAGTCAGTCATGGCAGCCTAGCCATACCACATCCTATACCCTTGGTGGTGGGGGGGTTATGATTGTCAGTTAGATATGCTGTAATTTTTTTGACATGAGGGATTCCCTATTCCTTTAAAATCATCTTCTAAAAAAAAAAAAAAAAAAAGAAAAACCTTGCTTGTGGATAATATACATATCTTACTTCAAAGAAGGCTCTTGCAGCAGACAAACACCGATAGGACTATCCCATCAGGTGCCAGGGCCACACAGAAAACGTTCTAGCTAGCAGTCTACCATGGGGGACCATCCACCACTGACGTCAGCCTATCCTATAAAGATGAACGGTCCCCCACACCCTCCCCAGTTCTTTTCCCATCGACATATGCACGTCAGACCTTAGCGGATGTCACAGCTACAGTCGATTGTCATCATTTGCTCTTGCCATGCTTTTTTATTTTCCTTTTCTTTCAGTAGTAGAACACTGAATTTTCTGTGTTTCAGTGATCTGGGTTATGTCTTCTCCACCAGCCTCATCTTCTGACCATTTCATGAAGTGTGCATGCGGCAAACAAATTCCTGAAAAAGACGACCACTCTGTGTGCATCCTTTGCCTAGGGCCCAGCCACAACACTGAAGCATGCCAGATTTGCCAAAAATTCAACCAGGCCACTCAGAGACTTCATCTTAAGATTCTGGAGAGCTACCTTATTAAGCAGAAGTTGGTCATGATGGAAAAGGAGCTGCAGACAGGAAGCTCTTCAGGCTCACCGACACAGTCCTCCAGGGCTTCCTCTTCTTCTCAAAAATCTGGTGGAAAGCATAAGCACCAGGACAAACACCGGGCCCAGAACTGGTCTGCTTCCCACTCACGGTCAACTTACAAACCTTCAACCGCATCGGGTGTCATCCTCCCGCGGGGGTCAGCTCCTTCAGCCCTGCCAGCCCTTTCTCCTACCAGGCTCCTGGTGGCACAGCGGCCTGCCCTCATTGCCATTACAGGCAGCAGCTCCTTGGGACAGAGGACTTCGACTCCTGTTCCTCAGCCCCTGACACTCAGGCCAATTTCTTCCATGGGCTCTCAGCCAGGAGGCTCAGGTGGTGTTGGTGTCTTGGGCATCAGTTCTGTGACCAACACACCCCTGGCCAAGGTCTTGCCTACGTCGGTCCTCTCTGCAGGACCCATGTCAGTCCTTCCAGGCAGCATCCGCAGCAGGCTATCACACCTCTCCTAGCCCGGCATCGCCTCTGCCTTTGCCGGGGAGATCAATTCCTTCTCTCCAAGCACCGGTGGACCCTTCTCCCAGGCACTCCCTGCCGACACCTGCTGGACCGCCGCCAGTCCTACCATTGCTCCAGCCTTCAGGCCCAGCACCAGCATCACCTCTCCTGCAGTCTGCGCCTTTGCTGGCTCCTGCGAGCCCAGCACTGGACCCACAGCTGGCGCCTGATGGTCCTTTGCTGGAGTACCTTACGCTGGCACCACCGCCATCATATTCCTTACCCAGGGCCAGCTTATCCATACCCACCAGTCTATAATTCCCCCTTCCAGTGGATTACAGCACCCTGTTTTCTGAGTGGTGGTCCGTTGTTTAGAGGCAGACCCCCGCCCCTCAGGGCCCACCCTCAGCATCTCCCTGGCATCCTAAGAGGGACCTACTGCCCCAGGATCCGGGCCAGTCTTGCACCAATGAACCCCGGACATTGGGGTCCTCTGGGTCTGGCTCTCACCAGGATGCACGTCCACAACCCAAGAGTGACCAGGATAAGACCAACAAGGATGGCTTGGGGTCTTCCTCTTCACCAGGGGAATCTTTGGAGAACAAAGAACCCTCCAAGGTGCTTCCCAAGTGTCCTCCTGATGATGCATCTTTCACAGAAATCATGCGCCACCTACAGTCCATTATGGGTTGGGAAACAGAGGAGCAGGATCCAGAGAGGCATCACCTGGTCATTTATTTAAGGCAGCGGGATGCTCTCCCAGTGGTGGTGCCACCCGATTGACTCTTATGATGTCACCAGGGCATCTTGGAATCACCCATCTACCCCTCCCTTACCTAAGAAGGCAGACCGTCTTTACCATGCTCCAGCTGGCAAATCCTTTTTAGGGGGCTACCCTAAGGCCAATTCAGTGGTCATCAATGCAGCGCATGACAATACCAAAAAGCCTAAGCACCTTAGTGCTCCACCCCCAGACAGGGAGTGCAGACAGCTAGACCACTTGGGTAAACGCATCTTTGCATCCACTACCTTGGTTATTCAGCCATTAATTACCTATCCCATATGGTCCAATATCAGAGTGTCCTCTGGGATCAGACCACAGACCTAGTACAGGCCTTGTCTGAGGACCCCACTAAAATACAACTCACCCAGCTTCTCGAGTCAGGCTCCAGCATTGGCAATCACATTCTTCAAGCTGTTTAAGATGCCATGAACGCCGAAGGCAGAGGAGCAGCTGCTGGTGTCTGCCTCTGGGGCCATTCATAGCTCTGGGTATCCGGCTTTGCCTCAGATGTGCAGTCCAGCATCTTTGATGACCCCTTTTTGGGCTCTGTCCTCTTAGGTAGGGATGTTCAGGACATAATCTCCACCCTGCAGGTGACGGGTCGTGCTCTTCGGACTGTTCATTCACTCTACCATACTCAACTTAGTGCGGTTCAGCATCCTTCCTTTCGCCACTCCTCCTGCAAACAATCCTGCCAACCTGCCAAAGGTCAGGGCAAGTGCAAGGCAATGTTGGTCCCAGCAGAGCCCCTTGAGCACCCACGGCTGCCCTCCTGGCACCCACTGCCACCTTCTGACTCTTTAGCCAACCCCCCCCCCGGAAAGGGTTCTGGGGGAGCCTCTTGGGGTGGGTTCTCCTTCCACCTCAATGGGTGGTGGACATAACCACGGACAAATGGGTCCTTCAGATCACAGAACATGGTCACACTCCAGAATTTCTAGATTGGTCTCTAGAAAATCCTTCAGTAACCTCCTCATACCCCCCAGCCCACCTGTCCCTCGCCTGGGAGGAAATTCAGACTCTTCTGCAAAAAAGAGCCATAGAGCCAATCCCTCCAGCTTAATGGGGAAGGGGGGTTTATTCTCACTTCTTTCTTGTACGAAAAAGACAGGGGATCTTCGGCCCATCCTGGATCTGAGTTATCTAAACCTCTACATAGAGTACAAATGTTTCAGGATGGTTACCCTTCAAGGGTTGTTACCCCTCTTACACCACAGGGATTGGCTCTGCTCTCTGGACATGCAGGATGCCTACTTGCATATCTAAAGTTTTCCTGACCATTGTTGCTTCCTCTGCTTCCACTTTCAGGGGGCCCATTTTCAATTCAGGGCCTTTCCATTCGGCCTTTCTTCGGCCCCCAGGATCTTTGCCAAGTGGCTGGCGGTGGTGGCCGCCACCCTGAGGAGGCAGGGCTTCTACGTGTTCCCCTCCCTGGATGATTGGCTGTTAGCAGCCCCCTCCAGGAACCATCTGGTCCAAACCCTGGAATACGCTTTCCATCTATTTCAGGCCTTGGGGATCACCATCAATCTGCTGAAGTCCTGCCTCTCTCCTTGTCAGTGCCTTCAGTACATGGGGAGGTCCTGGATACCCAATCAGGGTATGATCTTTTTGCCCATGGACAGGGCAGAATGACTGATGGAGCAGGGCCATTTGGTTTCCTCCAATCGCCAGGTCCCCGCCAGGGTGTTCCTACACCTCCGGGGCCATATGGCAGCAGCCACTGCCACAGTTCCCCTTGTCTGTCTGCACATGTGGGTTCCTCAATGGACCTTAAGGGTCCAGTAGGACCAATGCACAGATGACCTGGATCAGTTGATCATGGTCTCTGACCTGGTCAGGAGGGTTCTGTCATGGTGGCTGGAGCCTGACAACCTCCTTTGGTGGGTCTCCTTTCAGCTCTCGACCCCCCGTCAGATTCTTACGACAGACACCTCTGGCTTGGGAAAGGGCTCTTATCTGACCAATCACCAGTCCCAGGGCACCTGGACAGAATTGGAACAGGGTCTCCATATCAACATCCTGGAGATAAAAGCAGTCTTTTACGCTCTGCAGGCATTTCAGATTCATCTTCTCCCTGGTCCACTGCTAGTGCAAATGGACAACATGTGCGTGGTGTACTACATCAACATGCAGGGAAGGGGACTCACTCTTACCCCCTTTGTAGGGAGGCGATGAGAGTTGGTACTGGGCTGTCGAACATGATCTAGAGCTCTCAGCCATACATGTTCCAGGTATCCACAACATCCTGGCAGACAGTCTTAGCCACTCCCAGTTGCGAGCTCATGAGTGGGAGCTTCTGACTTTGTGGTCAAAGATCTCTTCAACAGGTGGGGTCATCCAGAGTTGGACCTTTTTGCATCCCCACTCAATGCAAAACAGTCACTTTTCTGCTCGCTCGATCCTGGGCCTGAAGTTTTCTGGTGAGATGCACTGTCCCTCTCCTGGAAAGGGAGGTTTCTGTATGCCTTTCCTCCCTTCCCCCTCCAGCAGAGGGTCCTGCTCAAGTTCCAGTTAGAAGGGGCAGAAATGATTCTCATAGCTCCCTTCTGGCTGTGATAGATTTGGTTCCCCTTGCTATAACAGCTGGTGGTGGAACCTCCAGTGCTCTTGCCCCTGTACACCAGCTTTGCTCTCCCAGAACCAAGGCACCCTAGGCCACCTGGATCTAAAGTCCCTCCATCTCCATGTGTGTCTCCTGTGGATCTAGCTATTGCCTGCTTTGGGGTGTCCCCTAGGGTTGCAGATGTCCTGGTGGGTGCTAGAAAACCTTCCACTAGGGCCACTTATGCTATGAAATGGATGCATTTCACCCTTTGGGCTACTTCCCGCCACTTGGACCCCTTCACCTGCCCGGTGAATCAGGTGTTGGAGAACCTTCTCTCCCTCTCAGATTCAGGCTTGGGATACTGCTCACTCAAGGTGCACCTTTCTGCCATCTCTGCGTACCATGCGCCTATCGAGGGAAGCGCTGTGGCCCAGCTTGAGGTGTCCCGCACCTCTCTACGGGGCATCCTGCATCTGAAACCTCCCATTTGGGACCTGATCCCTCCATGGAACCTCAATTTTATGTTGGAGAAACTCACTTTACCTCCCTTTGAACCGGCTGCAAGTTGCAAGCTCCACTTTCTGTCATGGAAAGCACTCTTTTTAGTTGCTGTTACTTCTGCTCAAAGAATTTCCAAGCTTCAGGCTCTTATGTGTAGAGTCTTTTTTGGTTTTTCACAATGATGGTCCTTTGCTGGAGTACCCTACGCTGGCCCCACCGCCATCATATTTCTTACCCAGCGCCAGCTTATCTATATCCACCAGTCTATAATTTCCCCCTTCCAGTGGATTACAAAACACAGGGTGTCTTTCTGTACTAATCCAAGTTTCTTCCCAAGGTGGTATCAGAGTTTACATTGAGCAAATCCATCCACCTCCAGGTTTATTATCCTGAGAACTCAAATCAGTGGAAGGTTTTGCTCCATATTTTGGATGTACATAGAATCTTGTGATACTATACGCACTGGACCAAGGCTTCCAGGAAGTCCGAACAGTTGTTTGTTTCATTCGCCCCCAAGAGAGAGGGCGCTCCTGTTTGTAAACAGTGTTTGTCTAAATGGTTAGCCAGTTGCATTGTTTAATGTTACCGTAAGTACAAGGACCTTTTGGGATTGGTTAAGGGCCATTCCACCAGGGGTATGGCTGCCTCCATGGACTGTTTCAGAAATGTGTCTGCACCTTCACCAAGCATTACAGTCTGGACATTGCCTCTCGGCACAGGGCCAATTTTGGACTGGCAGTACTTCAGGGCCTTTTCTCCTGAGCTCTTGGCTGCTGATCTGTCCTCCTCCTCCCAGTACAGCTCTGCTGGTCATGATCAGAACTGCTTGGGACTCAGTCCTACTGGTGTTGGCCTCCTCGAAGAAAGATAGTACAGTTATGTAAGAACTTACCATGACATTAGATCTTCGAGAGAACCTTTTGCAGCAGGCCCTGCTTTCCCTACCTCCTTCCCCCTGCTGTTCCTTTTTGCTCTCACACTACTTCTGTTTTTCCTTCCTTGGCTGTAGGGTACCTCCTTGGTTCTCCATGCACTGCCCACTCAGGGCCTCCAATGGGAGAACTGAGGAGGGTGTGAGGGACCGCCTGCCTTTATAGGATAGGCTGACGTCAGAGGCTGACAACGGTGGGTGGTTCCCCCATGGTAGACTGCTAGCTAGAAAGTTTTCTGTGTGGTCCTGGTGCCTGGTGGCTTAGTCCTCCCAGTGTTGGCCTGCTGCAAGAGCTTCTCTCAAAGATCTACTGTTAAGTTCTTATGTAACTGTACTTTGTTTTCTAGTCTGGAGCAACAAGTTGCCAGGTCTTGATTTCCACTTTCTGATTTTGTCCATACAGGGTACTGCATAACTAAGTACCCTCAAAGATTTGTTTTACCCTATTTGTATTCTGTGGCCATGCCTCACACAATTTAGGCAACCCCTGCTACTGTAGGGACATTTTATTAAAATAAATAAACCAGGCATCATCAAATTCATACAGAATATACAAATAATTTATAAAACAAAAACAGAAATATGGAAATAATGTACTATAACAAAACAAAAAAATAAAGTTTATTAATCCAAGGTAGTGTGCTTCACTTTCCCATCACCTCACCCAATCACAATTTGCCCAAAATAAATGTAAAAGTTCTCTTAGACAATTCTACAAATTCTTTTAAATGAATCTTCCTAAAAGCAGTATGAACAGTATTAACAACCACCTGTGGTGACATAGTGTGCTGCTTTGTAGTAAAAGTGCACCTTCCCTGCTACAAGTAGTATTCACATACAGCAAATATTGGGCACTATGCACAAAGGCTACATGGTGTGCATGCGAGAGCGCAACACGTGAGCATACACGCATTTCACGTGTACGGCACACCCGAGAGGTATGCATGAAGCACACATGAGGGTACAGTAGGCAGCCAGCGCACAGCAGTGTGGCCACTACGCAATGCGCATACGTTGGGGCATGGCGACATAGCGTCATGTGCAGCACCTCCAAATGCACATGCACAATGCCAGGTATGGCAGTTTGGCATGTGGTAGGAGGCACGTACACTTGTGTAACCCCCCTGAAAATGGGGGTTCCCAAAAGTCTTCCAGGAGCTTGCCTGAATGCTCCAAGCCTGGGTGGTGTTCGGCGTCTGAGCTGCTTAACTGTGGCTGCAAGTGAGTGCTATTTGAGCCTTCACGTACTGTCTCTTTAAGAGCTGTCTGCTTGCAGACTTAATTAGTTTGTATGGGGGGACTATGTATTTAATGCTCGAATCCTGCCCGAGCTGCAGAGTAATCACTCCATTTTGCGGTCGCTGAAGGTGCAAATGGAGCCCACCTGAAAGCTGAACTGTTTGCCTGTAATCATTTAAAGTATTAGCAAAATTGTAGTTTGTCTAACTTGCCTTTATTGCAGCTGGGACTCTGTGTGTGTAACCTCTCCATTTTGGACCTAAACTGCTGTGCTGGGCCAATTGGGTTAAGGAAGCCTTAAAATGGAGTCTGTGGACGAATCAGAACTTGGACTCTTAATCTGAGCCAGCTACAAGGGGACTGTATGGGCAGTGACTCTGGGAAATGTAGTTTTGACCTTGGCGCCTTTTTCTACCAACAGAGGGAGTCTTATTGTGAGTGACAGCTGAATCAGCCAATAGAATAGTGTGGAGCGAAAGGAAATGCCTTGCTCTGTGACTGGAAAGATCAGATCAGTTGTGGCAGTGAAGAGAGAAGGAGCTGTGTGCTTCTGCGGTGTATAGTTTCACATGGGAAGCACGTGTGAGGCCCTGAGTTTTGGTCTGCAGCCTTTGTGAGTGCCAGTTTGGACTGAATCCGAGTTGTGAGGAAAAAGAAGCACTAGAAGTGTGGAAACCAGGCTCACCCTGTAGAAGACTGGAGAAATTGCTGAATCGCGCTCAGTCTGTCAGGAACTGAAGCTGCTGTATGTGCTCCCGGGTATTTGGCAGTAATTGCAATCAGGATCGAGGAGCAGCCTGCCTGGTATAGTACTTTCCTTTTACATATAAATGTGCGTAGTGCTTGTGGGGAATTGTTATTTCCAATCCCCTGTGCTGTGTGTTGAAGCTGGAAGCAAACCCCAGCTTGTCTCGAACTAAATCCGTTTGCTATAAACTGCAGTGGGGTCCAGTCACAAGGACCTTGTCTCCATGCCCTGTTGTTTCTGACAATCCAGAGAACATCTACCATCTGGTTCTCAGCTTGGGTATTGTGAGTACAAATCAGGGTATTCCCCTGCAGCCTGTTTTCAATCACAAGTGTGTCATCTAATTCTTGTTGTTTCTTTGCTTCATGGACTGAGCCATCAGGCTCCGGATTACCATTGGGTGTTGTGCATATATTTTCTTCTACAGGGCCTATCCATCTGCACCTGCCGGACAACCCCGGGTGACGGACCTGGCTAGCGCCCCCCAACCTGGGTACCCAGAGTGTGACTTTTCAGACCCTGTATGTGTGCACAGTACTGTGATTTAATGCCACTAATTAACCTGATTTCCCCCTCCCGTGTTACTGTTCCCTAAATAAATCAGATTTGTTGTTGTTGTTAAACTTTAATCTGTCCGAAGTGTCAGTACCTTCACAAGAAGCACTGTATTGGTTTGTGTATGCTGCTTAACCTTATTTTTCAGGGGATCCTCAGAGAAGAACCTGCGAATCAGTCTCGAGGGTAAGTGGTACCTTATGAATGAACAGTGTGTACATGTGGGGTATTGGTACTGTAACTCCTGTGCATCATGTGGGCCATTAGAGGGATTAGAAGGGAGTCTCAGTGTCCCAGGGGGCTGTGACCAAACTAGTCCAACCATTACAAACCCTGACCTCTGGGTGGAGGCACCAGCCACAGAATCTAGGCCCCTCAACCTGTCAGTAGTCAAGCAGGCAGGGGTAGTAGCCCTTGGAATAGCGCCACCTGGGAGTTACACTTACAACAGGCGGAGGGATGCTGTAAGTGGCAGCCCATAGTGGCAGGTAGCTGTGCACACACAGAACGACGTGGCTGTACTCAGTAACCCCGTTGCAATCACACCCCTCAACCATCTACACAGAAACCGGGACAAGGCCCAAAAAACCATGGGGAAAGACCACAGACAGGGACACCCCATTAGAATAAGTGATAAGGAAAAGATATTAGAAGAAGGGGAGTAGTGTAAGATGTAGCTCCTCAAGAACAGGGCAGCTGCAACTGTAAGGTGTGATAATACATCGCTCATACTATCCCCATTGCCCATGTGTGCCATGGACAGAGGAAATGTATGAGGCCAAACAGAGGCATCCCTGAAATGCAGGGCAGTGGAGCAGTATGATGGGAATTCCTCCATAGTCCCAAGGCAATGCAACAGGTACCAATGGGAACCAAAGTGCTGCATTACTCACACATGCTATTGCAAAGCATACCCCATAGATGTCACCCAACCCTACAGATCACAGGCATCCCCGTAGAACTGTGAGACCTGAGGCAGTGGCGCCCAGACAGACTGGGACACTGTGGAATTGGAATGACGTGTCACACCTGCGTCATGCATCACCATGGGCACACACAAGGGACACACGACAAGGCCACAATGGGGAACACCATAATAGTGCACAGTCACATAGTTGAAGGAATGACATATACAGCACAGCCCCAGCCCAGGTGGACAGCCCCATAGCAATGCAGACAGAGACAAAAGCATGGGAACCCCACCCCCCAACACATGCAAGACACCCACACATGTCAGCTCCCACACCCTGTGCATGACGCACACACCACACAACCCACACGCCCCCACCCATGAATACTGCAGAGCCCCCCCCCAAAGCCCTAAGGGCCCCCCACAGTGCCCAACTCACCCACCCACCCCAGAGGGTGACTCACTGGCAGGAGACAATGATCACACTGGGATATGAACAGCATAATTTTAATGAAATTCATGACAACATCACCACAGTAGCATGGAGGGCGACAGCCACCCAGGTAAAGTGCAGCAAAGGAAAAACATGAAAACAAAATCCAGAAAGTCCTCAAACAATTGGCACATGACTGCACAAACATCCATCATAGCAGTGCTCCTATGGTGCACATGTGGACATGGTCCAACCCAACCGTCAAGCCCAATCCTCCACCTCCTCCTCCTCCTCCTGGGAGACCCCGCTGTCACCTGGCAGTGTGGTGGTCATCCATGGCCGTGGGACTAGCACAAGCTGTCAGAGGGATCCCCTGTAGTGCTACAAAGAGAATAAAAAACAGTGAGAAAAGGCATGGAAGAGGAACACAGAGGGACACAAATGGCAACAGAAAACGGCACAGATATGTCACTGGATGCTGAATCTACCTTGGACGGCTCCTCCACCCTCCGCTTCTCCCCACTGTGGGCCTTATACCCGATATCAGCTGACCCCACCCTCACAGAGAGGAAGTATGAGCTGTCCTGCTGCTATCTCCTCCGGTGTGGAGGTGTCTACACGACACAGGTGGCCCCATCTGGCTGCTCCTCCCTGGTGAGGATCATCTTGTTTGGCAGCCCAAGGCGGTCCTGTGAGAATGAGAAGAAACAACCATCAGCACCATGGATAACATACCCACCCCAATGCCTCACACCACACCCTGCAGGACAGGTACATACATGGATTGGGACCTCCAGCCTCCAGATGTTGCCCCCTTTGGGGCCATCCAGGTAAGTGTCCTCAGACACCCTCCAGAGTTTTCTGGGGTACATCCCCACAGGTCCAACCTGTGGCATGGACAGCAATGAGCTCTCTACAGCTGCAGCCATCTCCATCTTCTCACCTTGTGGCGTGTGCACATGACACCTGATTAAGTACCCTCAGCATGCACAGGGCCCGCCCCCCCCCCGTCATGCCCTCTTAAAGGTACATAGAGGGTTCTGGCCCACATAAAGTGCTGGAATCCATACACGTAGGCAGGTATCTGTAGCGGTGGGAAGAGGATGTGTCCTAGCTTTCTGATGAACGTGCTTCTGCTCTAGGTGGAGGAGGAGCAGTGGAGGCACAGGGACCCAAGGCCAATGGTCTTCAGACCACAGCTGGACACATGCCTGATGCAGGATACACATCGCATCGAACGCTTCAGGTTCAGCTGGGGCACAGTCACACAGATGTGCGACATGGTCTGCAACAATGCTGCAGCACAGACACATCATTCCAGGGTGATGACCGTGGAGACCAAGGTGCTATGCGCCCTGTCATACTATGCAACCAGGTCATTTCAGAGGGTGTCCAATAATGTCATCAGCGTAAGTTAGTCCTCCATGTCCTGGGCACTGGTGCAAGTGACGGATGCCCTACTAGCTCATGTGTAGGAGCACATCAGGTTCCCTACATCCGAGGCCAATGTCCGTGCCACTGAACAGGCATTCTATGCTATGCATGGCATGCTAAACATACTTGGTGCTATAGACTGCACTCATATAGGAACAGTGGCTCCATCTGAGAATGAGGAGGCATACAGGAACAGAAATGTGAACTGTCAGGTCATATGTGATGCAGATGGCATATTCACCAACGTGTGTGCTTAGTACTCTGGCTCATACCATGACACATACATACTGGATGGATCACAACTTGGAGCCCTGCTAAGTTCCAATCAGCTGGAAGGATGGCTGCTGGGTAAGTATACAGGGCATTGTGCATGGCACCATGCTGACCCCTGCCATAAGCACCTAATTATAGGTTTTCCATCCCATGCATAGGTGACAGTGGATACCCACTTTGGCAGCACCTGATGACACCTTCCCTGGAACCACACAGCTCAGCAGAGGAGGTGTACAATAATGCCCACAAGAAGACATGACCCATCATTGAGAGGACCATCTGCCTTCTGAAAATTAGGTTCCGGTGTTTGGATCATACAGGTAGATGCTGCTGTCGCTGGGAAAGATGTGCAAGGTGTTCCCCGCATGTGCCATGCTCCATAATATCATCATGCAATGTCATGTTCCCATGCTGGTGAACCAACAGCAGTGCATACCACCAGAGGTGGACAAGGGTCAGCCAGGCAGAGGACCACAGACACCAACTGGTTGTGCAGCACGTGATGCCCTGGTCCAGGTCACATTCTGCCCGGTAGGGATAAACATCAACACAGTGTCAGACCAGGCAGACGTGGGATGTGTACGGCAGCATCCGTCATGCGCAGGACTGCATCACGGGGGCATCTGTCTGCATGGCAGATATGGACAGCATTATGCTGGAGAGTGTGTGGGTGGTGGCCGGTGTCGGAAGCAGGTGCACGATGATGATGTCACACACTAAGTGCACCCATCCATGGGGGGTTTGCTATGGTCGGGAAGGTGGACTTTGAGGTTTGGGGGAAAGGTGCATGGGGTGATTTGCTCTGGCAGGGGAAATGCTCTTGGAGGGCATGGTGGGGGAGTTTGCTATTGGAGGGGGTTGTGGTACTGCACTGTTTGGTGGCAGCAATGGTGTGGCATGGATTACTGATATGTTTGGGTTGTAGGAACTATCACGCTGTGTCAGTTGGTGGGTTTGGTGCCGCCAAGTGTGGGCTGTTGCTGAGTGGCATCATGGACTCCTGTGTGTGTGGGCATCAGGTGTATGATGGGGTGTCATGTGGTGGGGTCCTGTGTTTGGGGGGTGGCTGTGCAGTGGTCTGGTGCACATAGCAGTGTGGCGTGTGTTGTGTGCAGGGTGTTGCCTAAGTGCTTACATAGAAACATAGAAGTTGTCGGCAGATGGGGACCATACGATTCATCAAGTCCGCCCTTGGTTTCCTACCCCCTACTTAGATGCCTGCTTGTGTATCCCACAGTGTCTGTCCCATGCCCACTTGAATTCCCCCACTGTCTTGGCTCCCACCACCCCTCTGGCAGGTTATTCCATGTTTTCACAACGTGCTCTATGAAGAAGAATTTCCTCGTATTGCTTCTGAACTTTCCTCCCTTAAGTCGAAGGTTGTGCCCTCTAGCCCTGCTGTAGTCTTTTACCTGAAAGAGATTCTGCACGTGCACCCTGTTGTTGCCTTTTAGGTATCTGAATACTTCTATCATGTCCCCACAATTCCTGCATTGTTCTAGGGAGTATAATTTGAGGTCATCCAGTCTTGTCTTGTATGGTTTCTGATGCAAGCCCTGCACCATCTTTGTTGCTCTTCTCTGTACCGTCTCCATCCTATCTATGTCCTTCCTGAGGTGTGGCCTCCAGAATTAGACATGATAGTCAAGGTAAGGCCTTCTGCTTGTGATGCCCTTCCCTATGTGCATCCCAGGACACCACTAGCCTTTAGTGCTGCCTTTTCACACTGTCTACTGACCTTGAGGTCATCTGATAAGATCATCCCTAGGTCTCACTCCTGCCTGGTAGCCACCAGCTTCTCCCCTTCCATTGAGTACAGTTTCCCTGGGTTACGCTTTCCCAGGTACATGACCTTGCATTATTTTGGCACTGAATTTCAATTGCCAGGTCTTGGACCACTTCTCCGGTTTTCGGAGATCAGCTTCCATGTTTTGCTGTCCCTCTGTTGTGTCTACCCTGTTGCCGATTTTGGTGTCATCTGCAAACAGGCACACCTTCCTTCCAGTTCATCTGTAATGTCACTGCTTGTGCCATACATGTCATGTGTTATGTGGTTGTGCAGTTTCACTGCCCTTTTCTATTACATGGTTTTACCTGTAGGTGTGCAGATTACCATGTGTCTAGTCTCTGGGTTGGTGCCTGTGCATGGCATTCATCACTTGTTGCACGGCTGCAGGTGTGGGCGCTGTCTGCTGTTCCTCCGTTGTGTACCTGGGTGCTGTGCTGCACCTGTCTGGGTGTTCATGCATGTCTTCCTGTGGGAAGGTGGGCCAAGTGGTCCTTATCTGCCGTCAAATTCTATGTTTCTATGTTTCTAAGGCCCTGTCCTGCTCCTGTGTGCTCATGTCCTGTGGTCAGGGTGTGTGCATGTGGTCTGTGCATGTGCCCTGAGTTCAAAGTGTCTAAAGACTGAGGCTCTGGTGGGGCATTTTGTCTGCGAGCTCTTTTAACAACTTGCTGCAAAGCATGCCATGAAGGCATGCTCTGCAAAACTTCCTGGGAGACCTTAGATAGCTCAGCTTGAATTAAGTGGGCTGGACTGTCATGGGTCTCCAGAGCTCGAGATTTTAGTGAGGCAAGTGTTTCAGCTATAGGTAGGTCTGTTGCGCTTGGGGAGTGGTTGTACTCGCAATGCTTACGGAGGTGATGCTGTTCTCCTACCAGTACGGTGGAAGCTCTACCCAGACAGCAGTGACTTTTCCGTGATTGGCAGCACCAGTAAAATAAATCCCCACGATGTTCCTCTACATATAGATATCCAGCTATACATATTTTATCCTTGCCCTTCTGAGACTTCCCAACTACAAAAAAACTGCCTCAGTTTGGTATTGAAATAAGCTTGCATCCACTAATCATTTAATTAGTCAGCTGTGTCATGATTTTTGGCATTTTACAGTCAGATCATGATTGGTTGATGTCTTGTCAGTAGCTGTCATGGATAATTAGTGAGAAAGCTCTTTTGTGTTAATAGCTCTCCAAGCTGTTTGGCATCGAGTAAAGCTCTTTTGTGCTGTTGGTCACCAGTTGCTCTTTTTGTAATTCTAAATCTAAACTAAATCTGACAGTCGGGATTTAGACCCTAACCCGCAGCAGCAGTCAGCTTTTGGTATTTCGGCAATTCGGCATTTCAATACGCGGTATTTTTTCAGTCGAGCTATCAATACAATCGTGATTTTAGTGCCAGGATATTTTTTGTTGGGCTTTGGGATGTCGGGATTTCATATGGATCCCGCCCTGAGACCCTTCCACCAGGGTGCTCTCCATGTCCCACAGTTGGCTGTCCTGTTCCAGTTGGTGGGCAATCATCCTGCCTGTGACCTGGGTGTAGGCATTGGCCATACAGCCTGGGGAGGTGGTGCTGCTCCTGAGATCAGGTGGTCCATGATCCTCTCAAGAAGGTTGCACAGCCTGTCAGTCCCACGCCGCATGGCCTGCACCTCCTCAGTCAGGCCCAGCAGCACCTCTATGTTATGGTTCTGCACCTCCAGTCTATACTGCTCCAGCTGCCGCACCTCTGTGTAATAAGTATTAATGAGTTCACGGGTGTGCGCTGTCCATGGCCAGCTTGTGGCTGGCCTGTGGCCTGTGTTGACAGGTCTTTGTCCCCACTGTCCACAGACTACATGGTGTCATCCTGCCCCAGGCCATGGCACCTACGCGTGCCCATTCTGTGCCACCTCTTGCGGTCATGCCCACCAGCCACAGTGCCAAGATTGGAGGAATGGTCAGATATATGGCAACTTAGATTCAATGCAAAGAAGTGCAAAGTAGTGCACCTGGGAAATAAAAATCCAGGAGAAGAGTACACAATAGCACGGGAGGTACTAACAACAACAATAATGGAAAGGGATCTGGGTGTAGTCATATCAGATGACCTAAAGGTGGGTAAGCAATGTGAGAAGTCAGTAAGGAGAACCAGGGAATACTGGGATGCATAGGAAGGGCATCACAAGTAGTAAAGGGAAGTGGTTATCCTCTGTACAGACAGTTGGTGAGACCCCATCTGGAGTACTGCATGCAGTTTTGAGACCTCATCTACGCAAGGACATAGACAGGATGCAAACAGTCCAGAGAGGGCAACTAAAATGGTGCAGGGTCTACATCAGAAACCATATGAAGAGAGACTGAGAGAGCTTAATATGTATACCCTTGATGAAAGGAGGGACGGGGGGACATGATAGAAACTTTTAAGTACCTCAAGGGAAACAACAAAGTCCAGGAATGTAGCATCTTTCATAAAAAGAGATGTGTAAGAACAAGGGTGCACAATTTAAAGTTAGAGGGGGGACGGCTCTGGGGTAATGTGAGGAAATTCTTTTTCACGGAGAGAGTGGTGGACGCATGGAACCGCCTTCCTGGAGAGGTTGTGGGGTCTAATACAGTGGGGGGAATTCAAACATGCATGGGACAGACAAGGCAATTATAGTGGGGAGTTGCAGGAAGTAGGCTGTTGGTTAACTAGAATCTGCAGCTTATCCAATAGGTAGGGAAATGGGCAGACTGGGTGGGCCAAGTGGTCCTTATCTGACGTCAAAGTCTACGTTTCTATGTTTCTGTGGGCTGTGCCTGCTGTCAGGTGTACTGCCTCACTTGCCTGCTGCTCCCTCTGTCCAACTCCTTGTCTGGCACCTCTGTCCCCTTGAACTGCATGCTTTCCAGCTCCATCTCCAGCTGTGTCTTGGTCTCCTGCTTGGTACCTGTGGGAGACATTGGGGATGATAGGCTAGCTGTGCCAGGGCCTTTGCAGATGCTTGTTGCTGTGGTGTGGGTGCACCAGTGACCCACCTGTGCTTTACTCATCCTCCCAGCCAGCATGGTGTTCCACACACTGTGTCATGTGGTCCTGGCTGTACGTTGGTGCTCCCATGGTTGTGCATCCCTCAGTGCCAGGGTCCGTGAGGTGGAACACGTGCCTGTTAGTCCATGCATGGGGTACATTCCCAATGGTCCCCTGTCTCTGCCCGTGCCAAAGCACCTTCCAGTGTGTCTATGCCTCCCAACTCTCCATGGAGACTGACTTCTGTCCAGGTGTTCACCAGCATCCTCTCAATTGGGTCAGTGTCATGGCGCTGCTGGGTGGGCCGCCTCCCATGCCCTGGCATGCCCATGCACCCGCTGCAAGTTTTTATTTACCGTTGCACACAGGTCCTGCTACTTATTCTTTATGGCTAACAGTGTCCAGGTCTCAGCCCAGCGGCATTCACATTGTCCTGTATGTCAAGCCACAGAAGGGCCTTGATCTCCGGGGCCATGGACAAGGATTGCATCTCATACAATTTGGCGTAGTGGGCCCTTATGTCAGTGACCATTGCTGCCACCTGGCCCTCGGGGAAGCTGAATGCATGGGGACATGCACTGCCTCAGGTGCAAACACATCCACAGTGCTGTTCACCTCCCTGGGCTGCCCTATCGGGCAGTGCCAGTTGCAGTGTGAGGTCCTCCACATTTCTAGCACTCTCCACCACAGTCTCCGCATTCAGCTCCTACAGGCTATTTGCTTACACACCTCTGCGTGGGGTGGTCCACATGCCCTTATATGGTATGGTCAGGGGAAGGTCCACATATCCTTGGCCTGCCCGGTGTGTGCTGTGTGAGCCACTGTACATCCCCTGTGGTCCCACCTCCGGGTTCCGTGGATCATATGCGCTCATTCGTGCATACCACATTCTGCGGTTGCCTTGCATGCCACAGAGCTGCGTGCTGTTTTTATGATACTTTAGCACATCCTTTACGCACTTTAGTGCATAGGGCCCATTACCTGTAAAGCTGATGTGTTACGCCTGGACCAAGCCCTTGAAAACAAACATAATGCTATCTCCTGATATGATGGTTTCAGAAACAAATGTTCATTTTATTTGATTCCTAAGTCATTAGAACCACCTGGGGACCAGTGATCACAGAACGATGTGGTTAAATATAAGAATAGCGAATGAGTGGAACTGCATGAAGGCAATGGGGCCTGGACTTCAGAAACAGTGACTTTACAAAGATGGGGGAATGCCTCAGGGATGCCCTGGTGGTGGGGGGGACTTGAGTGAAGCAGAGGAATAGTGGGTGACACTAATAAGAGCTATAGAGAAGGCAACAAACCTCTGTATTAGGCTAGTAAGCAAAAGCAATTGGAAAAAAAGACTGCTATAGTTCTCAAAGGAGGTTTTGAGGAAAGTAAGGGCAAAAAAGTTAGCATTCAGGGGGTATATGGAGACTCAGAGGGAGGAGGACAGGGATGTGTATCACATGAAGCAGAGGGAGGCAAGGAAAGCAGTCAGGTGCACAAAGGCCCAAACGGAGGAGAAAACAGCCCAGGCAGTAAAGGTGACAAGATATTCTTCAGGTAGGTCAGTGAAAGGAGTAAAACTGAGGAAGGGATCATAAGACTAAGGAGGGAAGATGAGGAGAGTGTGTGGAGAAAGACCAGGACAAAGCAGACATCCTAAACAAATATTTTTGCTCAGTATTCACAGAAGAAAGGGAAGGAGAAGGACCACAGATAAGCGACAGCAGCATCAATGGAATGGAGGTGGACACCAGTCCATTTACAGAGGAAAGAGTCCTGAAGGAACTCTCAAAACTGAAAGTGGACAAGGCAATGGGGCCAGACAGGATACATCTAAGGATTTTAAGGGAGTTTAGGGAGGTGCTGGTAGCACCACTGACAGTCCTGTTCAACCACTTGCTGGAGACAGGAGTAGTTCCAGAGGACTAGAAAAGGTCAGATGTAGTCCCACTTCACTAAAGTGGGAGCAGGGAGGAGGATGGCAACTACAAGCCAGTCAGCCTGACTTCGGTGGTGAGGAATTTAATGGCATCATTGTTGAAGGAAAGGACTGTGGAATATCTTGAATCCAGCAGCTTACAGGATGTGAGGCAGCATGGATTCACTGGGGGGAGGTCATGTCAAACACATCTGATAGATTGCTTTGTCTGGGTGACCAGGGAAATAGATCAGGGTGAAGCGGCAGATCTGGCCTTCCTAGATTTCAGTAAGGCCTTTGACACTGTTCCACATAAGAGACCCGTACACAAGCTGGGCAGCCTGGGAGTGGGTCCTAAGGTTGTAAAATGGGTAGGAAATTGGTTGAGAGATAGGCAACAGAGGGTGGTGGTAAATGGAGGTCACTATTAGGAGGGGAGAGTGACTAGTGGGGTGCCACAAGGATTAGTACTCTGGGGCCGGTCCTTTTTAACGTCTTTATTAATGACATTGCAGAAGGGTTAGAAGGGAAGGTATGCCTTTTTACAGATGACACAAAGACCTGCAACAGGATTGACACTCTGGGGGGTTGGAAAAATGAAGAGAGATCTAAGTAAGCTTGAGGAGTGATCAAGAGTGTGGCAACTAAAATTCAATGCGAAGAAGTGCAAAATCATGCACTTGGGGCATAGAAACCCAGGGACGTAGTACTGGCAACCACCAAAAATGAAAGGGACCTGGTGGTAATCATATCTGATTACCTAAAAGTGTCCAGCAGTATGACAAGGCAGAGCCAGTGGGATGTTGGGGTTCATAGGGAGGTGTATCACCAGCAGAAAAAAGGAGGTGGTGGAGGCTGGCCTGCTGGCGTAGCGGCAAGACATCTGCTTGCGGTGCCAACATCCTGGGTTCAGTAATGGATTCAGGAGTCAGAGGGCCAGCTGGGGGGAGGGGAAGGATTGAACGTCCCAGGGACTGCTCTCCTTCTCTGGGGGAGGGGGGATGAGTGTCTGGTGCATTGTGTACCTCTGGCAGAGGCCAGGGATACCGCCATGGCTGGTGCCACACATCAGGGGGGCAGGACGAATGGCAGACGTTATTGCACGTCCCCACCCCCGGGATCTTTACAGCAAGAAAAATGCTGGCCCCCCCAAAGCATGACGCCGGCTTCGCCACTGTCCCGCTGCCTACCCATGTACACTGGAGGGGTCCCACTCCTGGAGGGGAGGGGTAAGTCGGGTCTCACCTACCCAGTGTCCACTGGGGGTGTGCCCACCCAGCTGCCAAGCCTAGGCTTGAGGGGACGGTGGACAAAGCTGGGCTGAACTTCCTGGAGGCCAGGCAATAAAAAAAAAAAAAAAGAAAGGAGGTGGCGATACTGCTGTACAAATCATTGGTACGATCTCATCTAGAGTATTGTGTCCAGTTCTGGAGACCACATCTCCGGATGGACATAGACAGAGTAGAGGCGGTCCAGGGGAGGGCAACTAAAATGGTGCAGGAAAAAAAAAAAAGACAGGAATGGGAGTGCACTGCAATGAAAAGTGCTAGCTTCTAAAACCAAGCAAAAGAACACAAAATAAAGAAAGCAACTGGTGTAAGCAATAAATATTGACGGCAAAAGTTTATTGCATAAATGCAATGGAACCCACGGCTACTTTCCCTGGCGCTTCGGGTCCTACTCGTGACCCTTCTTCAGGGGGTGTGGCCTGAGTGCTACCTATGCTGTTTTTATTCTTGATAATTTAAAGTGACAGTGCAAATTGAGACAGAGACATCAGTGTAGAAAGGTGTAAATCATTATACAAAAAAAGTTATAAATATCTGTATCACTAAGAACTCATGCACACTCCAGTGCAGGCACTAACTTTCACAAGGTTCCATAGTCAGTATTTTCAGTTTAAATTACCGTTTGAACATTTATAAACTTGTATGTCTTTCTTTCTTTCTTGTACTGAAACCAATGCATAGACATACAATAGTGAATCAGGGAGGATGAAAAAAATATATATTTTATCATTTAAAGGGGTGTGCTTGGTATTAAAATCTTACATCCAGTTAATTAAATTTATCTTAGAAGCAGCATAATACCTGTGCTTTCATCACCAGGACTGGTCTGCACTGTAGTGTGCATGAGTTCTTAGTGATAGATATTGATAACTTTTTTTGTATAATGATTTACACCTTTCTACACTGATGTCGCTATCTCAATTTGCACTGTCACTTTAAATTATCAAGAATAAAAAGAGCATTAGTAGCACTCAGGCCACACACCCTGAAGAAGGGTCACAAGTAAGACCCGAAGCACCAGGGAAAGTACCCACGGGCTACATTGCATTTATGCAATAAACTTTTGCCGTCTCCATTTACTGCTTACACCAGTTGCCTTCTTTATTTTGTGTTCTTTTAAAATGGTGCAGGGTCTGCACCAAAAGCCCTATGAGGAGAGGCTGAAGGGCCTCAATATGTACACCCTGGAGGAAAGGAGCGATAGAGGGGGGATACGATAGAAACTCAAATACCTCAAGGGTATAAATAAGGTACAGGAGGAAAACATTATTCAAGAACAAGGGATCATGATATGAAGCAGGAGGGGGGGTAGACTCAGAGGAAACGTGAGAAAGTACTCCTTCACTGAAAGGGTGATGGATGCATGGAACAACCTCCCAGCGAAGGTGGTGGGGATAAAAATGGTAACAGAATTCAACAAGCATTTGTCAATGGCAAGTGTTTGCTTGCTGGCATTGGCATTGGTAGTGTAGGAGTTACAGAGCTGCATATTAGGAATGGCAGTGAAATATTGAACTGAAGCCAACCCCACCATTACCCTGCAGATACTGACAGGCATTGGGGTGTGCCTTTGGGTCGTCAGGCATAACGGCCACGCCATTTCACCACACCCTACGCTGCAGACACCGATAAGTGTCATGGTGTGTCTTGGGGTCTTTGGCCCTTATGCTCACCCCATTCCATCAGGAAATACAGTGAGATGGGTTCTGTATAGGAGAATGGGGTGAACTTTGGGGCCAAAGAGTCCAAGGCACATCTCAGTGCCTATCACTGGCTGCAGGGTGTGGGTGGGGATGGAATGGTATGAGCATCACAGGCGACAATCCCAAGTCACACCTCTGATGCCTGTCAGTCTCTACAGGGTGGGGCATTATGGTCGGAAACCCTAACACCGCAGGCATTTGTTGGTATTTTCACTCCAGAGTTTCAAAATGTTTTTTTTTTTGTGACACCCCCCCCCCACCTCATGAACAGTGGCAATATCAGTTTGTTAGCAAAAGCTGATTTTGCACAGTGACTGCGCCATTTGGCACCACAGGTGCAAAAACACATTTCGAACAGGATGTGAAAAATGACAGCTGTACTGTTCATGGGTAGGTGTAAAAAATGGCAAAGTTGAAAATCTGCAGTGAAAATATTAAAAAAAAAAAACTGGTGAAGTCACGAGCGTGCGTAGAAACTGTGCAATGCACACCCGTAATATAATTAGTTTGGGGATTTTTTGCAGCAGATTGTCAACACAGGCATTTTGGGACCTCCGCTCATGAGCAGTGTCACTGTGATTTTCTGAATCTGTCCCAAACAGTGATTTCCCACAGCGACCACGCATTTCTGCGCTGGAAGTGCGAAAACACATTTCAGTCATGGTTTGAAAAATGACAGCAGTACAGTTCATAAGGAAGTGTGGAAAAATGCCAGTGGTGAAAATCTGAACTGAAAATATTACGAATTTATGAACTTACAAGGCTGCGTGGAAACTGCGCAATGCTCGCTCGTAACACAGTCATTTTATGGACTTTTGTCACCAAATTTTTAACATAGCCATTTTAAGACCTCTGCTCATGAACAGTGTCACTGTGATTTTATTAATCTGTCCTGAACATTGATTTCACACACCAACTGCGCTATTGTGCACTCATGCATGAAAACACATTTTGGGCGAGATATGAAAAATGACAGCTGTACTGTTCATAAGGAGGTGTGGTAAAATGGCAATGTTGAGAATCTGGAGTGAAAATATAAAAAATTAGCAAACTTACAAGCGTGCGTAGGAACTGCGCAATGCATGCTCATAAATTAGTCATTTGGGGGAATTTTTTCACCAAATTTTCAACATAGGGTTTTTGGGGGCCTACTTCATGAACAGTGACACTGTTGTTTCGTAAATCAGTCCGAAGGTGGTTCCACACAGTGACGCGAAATCACCGTTGGCCCATTAGACAATACAGTGCCAGAATTGATGAGGAGGGGTGAAACCCATGTTGAAAATTTGGCCAAAATTCAAAAAATGCCTGAGATATGCATCAAAGTTGAAAAACCCTATTTATTCCATTATACAGCTTACCGGCATTTCTCAGTTCAGCAGTCGGCTTTGAAGAGTGCAGACATGTTCCTGGTCCACGAAGATCGTTGCACGGACTCCAGAGGTAAGTATGGGCTGAGGGGGGTCTGGGAGACAGGGTGCATAGAGGGTGGGTGCAAGTGGGGAGGGGCAAGACAAGCAACGAGGACTGTTTTTGTTTGTAGGTCTTTTTTGCTTTTGGGAAGACAACACAGGACTTTTGCCATGCTGGGGTGGGCTCCCAGCATGGCAGCTAGAGCTTTTGTTTTGGGGGCAATGGAGCTGATGGGGGATTGGGCACCCCCGTTGGCCATACAGAGGTTTGCCACGCTGGGGTGGGCTCCCAGCGTGGCACCTGGAAGTGTGTTTGGGGGGGACAGCAGACGGACATTTGCCATGCTGGGGTGGGCACCTGGAAGCATTTTGGGGGGGCACTGAGCAGACAGTGGATTCAGCACCCTTGTCGGTCGTAGTTCACTTCAAACTGAATTTATATTCCAGGAAGAGAAAGCAGAGATGTATACTAGCAGGATTGCCGGCAATATGCTAATCAACACTATCTTATCGCTGCTCACTGAAGCGGAGCTCTCCCTTTCAACTGTATGGCACTGTATTTTCAACTGCTGTCATAGACAGCTGCAGCATTCATTGGTGATCTGTCACTGTGCCTGCAAACACACTGACTGAATTGGAAGACAGGCTGCCACACCTACAAAAACTTGGATGATGGCACTATGTTTCTTGCATATGCGTGCAAGCAAACATAAACATGCATGGGATAGGCATAAGGGAACACTGGTGACTAGGAAAAGGGGTGATGAAGCCAGAGATCAAATAAAGTCTGCAGTATTACAGTAGGTAGGAAAAATGGGCAGACTAGGTGGCACAAGCGGTCCTTATCTACCATTAATTTCTATATTTCATCCCAACATTCCACTGTAAAAAGGTACGTCATCGCAAAGTTTTGCTGTGTCTCTACTACATCACTGCAGAATGGCCTGGGACAAACTCTTTCCTCCACCCAGTTATGCATAAGTGTATAGTTTACGCCCCCCTTTTTCCCATGGCTTCCCAACCAAACAATATCCCACATATATCCAGTGATTCTACTGCTGTTCATATGTTCTAATGTCAAGACCACTTCACCTTCCAGGCACCCTTTCTTTTTTTTTTTTATAGAGCTTTTTGATCCTCCATTGCCACCTACACCTACCATCAAGCCCCGTAACACGGCAGCTCCCAACCCTGTCAGCCACTTCCCCCCTTCCTGTCGTCGATGGGGATCCACACTGAGGAGGGTCCGTGAGCTCCGGGGAGCCATCATACATGGCAGCAAATAAACATAGGGTTTTTCTGTGTTTTCTCCTATCCTGAACTGGAGCTGTGATGGCACGGTGGGTGCATGCATTTCCAGAACCACAGTCTCCCTCCACCCTCCCAATGTAACATCAGTCCCCCAGACCTCTGCTCTGAGAAAACTCACCTCCCAGTCGGGAGATGAAAGCAGCCCAAGTGGTTGCTACAATCATCTCCGCCCTCCCCCACCCAATCCCCAGTGACCCAAGCTCACTCCCGAACCCAGGTCACCAGCGTGGTGCAAGATGTGGCGTCCAGCGCCTCAACCCTCAGCACCACCAAGCCAGCCACACTCTTTTAATTCTAATGCAGCAGAACAGGAAGAAGCCAATATATTGGTATAAAAGTTGTCGTCTCAAGCACAGACTCACTATTCCTAACTGAAGTTTCCATTTTCTGATCTTCCTAAAAGATAAATACATATATGTAGAAACTATGGGTATTACGACTTTGTTCAGAGTGCTTAAGTCATCTCTTTCCCACCCAGGTAACCATGGGATGAGCCAGTCTGCCATCACAGGAGTCCAGGACTTCACTGTATTGCACACGACTGGTACAAAATTAAAAAAAAAAAAAGGAACACTGACATAAAGACTGCAACCAGATTTAGCATTCATATCCCCACCCATCTCTGACACTTCCATAGGTCATTTGCGTCTTAATGGGGTTAGGCCTACTTCCCCACAAGCCTTGGTAAATGCAGATCATTCATTTTGCTTCAGCCTTTTGAGTGCATGAGAACCAATTATTAGTGTCACGTCAATTCAGGGCAAGAAAAAATGTGCACTATTTACATCACGATATTTACAAAACAACACAAGCAAGCTAATGTGACAAAAAACGCTAACCGCAAATGGCGCTAATGTGTACAGTCAGGGTAAAGTCTCCACCAATTCTGAATCTCCTGTTTGATTTTTTTTAAAACATTTTTTTTGAAATCGCTATTTATCCACCTTTCCCAGCCTGTCATCCCCGACCCTTCAGAAGCCCCAAGGTAGACATCCCTCTACCTTCCACCCTGCCTGAATGACCCCACTGGATCCCCATGGAGTTTCGACTTACCCAGTGGGATGGGACAGAGCCCCATTACCCCATCAATCAGCTTTTGTCAGTCCAAGGGCCGTCAGGCGGGTGAAAGCACATCGAGGGCTCCGTCTTCCCAGCGATGGCAGGCATTTTCTCTGTTTTCTCCCAACCCCTTACAGCGTAGGACATCCAATGTCAAGGCATCAAGTGCCGACGTCATGCTGTATAGTGGCCGCCCATGCCCCTGATGTTAGGGGCTTGCAGTACTCCAAGCCTCCGCTCTGAGTCAGGCAAGTGTTCGGGCTGTGGCCTTAACCCTCCCAGGAGTAGGCGAGCTGTCTTGGGATGCTCAAGCCTAACTCCCCCCGGCCGACCCACCAGCAACCTGAGTCTGCTCCCGAACCCAGGTCGCCAGTGTGGAGCAAGGTGTGGCATCCAGCACCTCAACCCTCAGCGCCACCAGGCCGGCGTTTTTTTAAAACATTTGTAAACATATTATAACGGAGCATTTGATTCTCTCTAAGTTGCACCTTGTTACATTTTCTGGTCAGAGCCACTCAGGAAGTCAGAGCAAAATGCTGTTTGCTACCAGTTCTCTCTCTCTCTCTCTCTCTGTCTCTGTCTCTGTCTCTCTCTGTCTCTCTGTCTCTCTGTCTCTCTGTCTCTCTCTCTCTCCCCATCTCAGTAGCACCTCACTACAATTTCATTTAGGAGGTCAGACCTAGCAAAGTTCAGGTGTAACCCCCCTACAAATGGGGGTTCCCGAAAAGTCTTCCTTGAGCTTGCCTAAATGCTCACTACCAGGCTGGTGTTCTGCGTTTTAGCAATTTAAATGTACTGCCAGAGAGTGCCTGTATAGCCTCTGTGAACTGTCTCTGTAAGAGCTGCCTGGAATACAGTCATAATTAATCTGAGAGGGAGCTCTGTTAGAAGATGTACTTGTTTGCTGATCATTTGTTAGAATAGTAATAATATTGCAGTTTATTCTAACCTGACTTCTTTGCAGCATGGACAGTTCTGTTTGTTTCCATCATCTTGCTCCTGGACTACAGAATGGACCAATCAGAACCTTTACGACTCTAAAATGGAACCTGCCTACAGGGGTTTGGTGGGGCCAAAACTTGTAGGAATTGTAGTTTTGGCCCTTTGGTGCCTAAAATGACCTGGAGGGGGAGCCCTTGTTGTGACTGAGACAGATCAGCCAACCGAACCTTTTGGATCTTGGGGAAAGTCCCACACTGCTTGCAGTTTCAGTTAGATCTGAGTTGGGAAGTGACAGCTCGAGATAGTTCGAGCAGCAATCCATAGTGGATTCGTGCGGGAGAACTGTGGAAAGGCCTGAGTTTGGCCTGCATGCCTGCCTGCTGTTCCTGAGAGGGAGCTTGTGCTTTTTTCAGACTGAATCCGAATTTGGAGAGCGAATTAAACCACTGAATTGTGACCAGGATTTAACCTGAAGACCACCGAAGATTTGCTGAATGCGATCGGCCTGTCAGGACTTCCAGCTACCTCTGATCTCCCGGATTGTGCAGAGACTCTGTAATTGCAACCAGAGAGCCATTTGCCTGGTACAGTGGAATTTCCTTACATGTGAATGTGCTGTGTGCTAATCGTGGGTCGTGATTTGGTTCCCCACTGTGTGTCTGAACTGTATTTTGCTTGCTGGAGGCTGTATCCATCTCAACGGACTGAATCCGTATCCATTTCTGTTTGCCTGGGCCCTGCTACACTGGCCCAGCCAGAATACCTGCTACGCAGAGAAAGTCATCAACAAGAGACCGGCCTGGGGATCAGCCCCCTGCTCAATGCCTTGAACAGGAATGACGCCTCGGTGATTCGTGTGGGCCCTGCTTCTCCAGGCACTCCAGCTCAACAAGCCTGCAGTCTCGATTTCTCCTGCCTGTGTCCAGTATTGGGTATCATGAGTAAACATCAGGGTAGCTCCCTGCAACAACAGCTAAATCTAAAAGTGTTGTCATCCGATTGTCTTATTGCCTTTTCTTTCATGAACTGAGCCCTCTGGCTCCCGGATTACAAATAGTGTGTGTTGTGCATGTTGCTTTCTTCCATCATAGGGCCCAAACCAACTGCAACATTCCTAGCTAGCCCACCGTTTTCCTACCTGGGTACCCAGAGTGTGTGACTGTGTAGGGACTCTGAACTGTATGCATAACTGATTAATATAGCTTTTAAGCAAATCAACCTGATTACGCCTCTCCCTTGTTCAAGTCCCCTGAATAAATTAGATTTAACTTTGTTTGCATTTAACCTGACTGTGGTTCCAGTTTGTGCCAAAAGTATTGTACTGTTGCTATTTGCTGTGTTTAACCTTGTTTTTACAGGGGGTCCCCAGGGTCAAGCTAGAGGAACCAGCCCTGGTGGTAAGTGCAAACAGTGTGGGTAATTGCCTGGTGAATAAGGGTCATTGTGAAAGTAACTATTGCATATTGTTCAGGCCACTAGAAGAGAAAGAGGGGGGTTACAGTGTCCCGGAGGGCTGTGCCCAGGTTAGCTTGACCACTAACAACCCTGACCACTGGGTGGAGGCACCCGGTTCATTACCCAGACTCCTTAACCTGCTACCAGCCAAGAAGGCAGGGGTAGTAGCCCTTGGGATAGGACCACATAGGGGTTACAACTTGGAGGCTCACTGCTGGGATTTTGTCTTCTAGTGGCCGAAATTACGAATTATTGTGAAACATAAATGGCTACCCCCAACAGACGTGGCTGTGCACCAGTTGGTGGGGTGGTGTACTTAGCAAGAGATTGACCCCCATAATGCTGTGCTAATACCGAATATACCTATGGGCATTAGTAAGGACACTGTTGAAGGGGCACTTTCTAAAGCTGAATGTTTGAAAAAAGCTGTAGTAGTGGGTCGACAGGCTGATTTAACTGCCCAATCTCTCATGGCCTTGGTGGAGTGTAGCGACCCCTTGTACAGTTCAAAGGTGCCCCAGACTATCATTCCAGAAGGGGTCCCAGCCACTTGGAGGGTGATAACCAAAGAGAGGAAGGATCCCTTAGAGGATGAGCCCCCACTGTTATCTGAGACTTTTGAGGAGAAGTTTGCGAAGTTGTTACTGGAGGAGGGCAAAACTGTGGAGGAGTTAAAAAAATTATTCCTGCCACCTGGGAGTGTCACCTCCCCACTGTCCACACCCGCCCCAGCACCTCTTCTTTCACCAACTTCTGTATCTGCCTGTGAGCCAGCAAGTAGTCATGGCCCTTACCGCAAGCTCAAGGTATTCTCTGTCATCCACCCTACCCCTAATGGGGAAGTCAACCTAGAGACCTGGATAGACTCTGCTACTCTTGCGGTGCAAGACTGGCAATGCTCAGAGGCCAAAAAAGGGCTCACCTGTGGGAAGCTTCCAATGACCCGCCCTACGTACATTTCGCTCCCTGAGGTCCTCTGACCCTGACGCCAAAGCCCAAGAGTACATAGTCACCCTTGAAAATTTGTTTGGTGGTACCACTAGTGTTGAGGCCTTGAAATGGAAACTTAAAGATATTAGACAACAGCCGGGGGAATTGTTATCTGCCTACATGGATCGATTAGAGGGAATCCTACAAACCATTTTTCGGAAAGGAAGCTGGGCCTCTAGTGAAGTGGACTGGGTAAGACTGGATCATATACTCTGCTCTGCCCGGCACTCCAGCTGGGTGTTGCTCAAATTTCAACTGCATCAAAAGAGATCTGGTCCCATGCCCTTCCATGTGTTGATGAAGGAGATGCAAGAAGTTGAGGAGGAGGAAGGCTTTTCAGAGCCCTACGCAGTTGTAGCTGCTGCAGACCCTGCTCAAGGCACGGGGTAAGTCACTGATGGCCTGGAATCACCGCAATCACATGACGGAATCCAAGAACTAAATGTCAGCCCTGGGGAGCCCAGCCAGAGAGGGGCTGCTATGTATGCTCCATCATGGGATGAACTGCTGAGGGAGTTCCAAGAAACAAAAAACAGTCTCTTTATGAAGGCCGCTCCTGCGAGTACAGGCCCCGATCCTTATCCAACTGCATCTGCTATGGGGAGGCATCTTCTGCTGACAGCAGCCCAAAAATTGATATCTTGACTATGGAAGTGAGAGAATTGATGAGATGTCTCCAAATGCTCGCCACACCGCAGACAGAGGTGGAACCAAGGTTTTCTGGTGGTAGTACCCCCGCCTCAGCTCCCAATGTGATGTCTCAGCCACACCAGACCCCAGAAAGCATATTTTGCCATAACTGTGGGAAGGATGGGCACATGAGGACAGAATGCCGGTCCCCAAAAGACCTAGATAAAGTTGTGTACAGACTTCAAGGGGAGCTTCGGAAAGCAAGACCATGGCCGAGGAGCACCGGAAATGACCACAGTGCAGGACTGAGAAATCCTAACTCAAATTTCTTTGTGGCTAAATCATCTGTCCAGGCCTCTGCTACTGCCTCTCCAGACTAGTTCAGAATAGTGGGCCCTTTGATGGAGACTTCTGTGACTGTAAATGGTATCAATGCTCGGGCTATGCTCGACAGTGGGTCTCAAGTGACCACTGTATTCCAGGACTGGTATGACAAATACTTATCTGATGTGCCACTACAATCTCTGGAAGGTTTGCATGTGTGGAGCCTGAGCGACAAGTCTTATCCCTACCTAGGATATGTCCAGCTCTGGTTGCCTTTCCCTGCGACTGTAACTGGTGTAGATGAACAAGTAGAGACACTAGCCCTGGTGTGCCCTCCTACGGGATTGTATGATGGGATTCTCTTGCTCATTGGAACCAACGCCCACAGGTTTGGAAGACTAGTGCAGTTGTATCACAAAAGACAAGGGAAACGGAGTGGGTGGGCACTGAGGATCCCAGCCCTGATAAAGACAGCCTATGATCTGCAAAAATGGAGTACCGAAGCCGACGGAGATGAGCCAATAGGGATAGTGTGGAAGAGAGATCCTGATTCTCTGGTACTCCCTCCCAATCCCCAGTACACCATTCAGGGAGAGGTTCGCATTAGAAAGGAAGTGAAAAATAAAATATTAATGTTGGATGCACCAGGTGATGGAAAGCTGCCAAAGGGATTATTGGTTAAGCCCAGCATTTTGCCTGCCTGTACCCATGCCTATGCACAATGAGTGATGGTCCAGATTTGGAATGTGTCAGATCGGGAGGTCCGGTTGAACAAAGGGTACACCCTAGCTACAGTACACTGTGCAGACATTGCTGTATTACCCAGCAACAAGTACTCTGGTGAAAAGGAAAGAGTGACCCCGGACTTATTCGACTTTGGTGATTCTCCATTGCCAGCTGAATGGAAGGCTAGAATTAGCAAGAAACTCGCCCAGAAAGACCAAGTGTTTTCATTAAAAGAATGGAACATGGCGTGTGTCCAGGGTGCAGAGCATCACATATGCCTGCATGATGACTGGCCCTTTCGAGAGAGATCCCGACGCCTCGCCCCAGCAGACATAGATGATGTTAGTAGGCACCTGCAGGAAATTTTCACTGCTGGTGTTATACAAGAATCAAGGAGCCCATATGCCTCTCCCATTGTGGTTATGCGTAAGAAGAATGGGTCCATGAGGATGCGTGTTGATTATCGAACCCTGAACCAGCGGACCATCCCAGATCAGTACATCATGCCCCATATACAAGATGCCCTGGATTGCTTGAATGGGAGCAAATGGTTCTCTGTATTGGATCTTCACAGCGGATATTACCAGATTCCAATGGCCCCAGAGGACAATGAGAAAACAGCCTTCACCTGTCCTTTGGGGTTCTATGAATTCCTGAGAATGCAACAGGGGATTTCGGGCACATCGGACACCTTTCAGCGACTGATGGAATGTGCGGTGGGAGATATGAACTTGCTGGAATGTCTAGTGTACCTAGATGATGTCATTGTGTTCGGACGCACATTAGAGAAGCATGAGACCTGACTGTTTAAAGTGCTGGACTGATTGGAAGACTTCGGCCTCAAGCTGTCCATTGTCAAGTGCCAGTTTTTTCAAAACTCCACGAAGTATGTGGGGCACATAGTATCTGCAGAAGGAATAGAGACCAATCCCAGTAAGGCTGAGTCACTGACTACTTGGCCCCAGCCCCATAACTTGAAAGAACTATAATGTTTTCTGGGGTTCTGTGGCTACTACAGCAGGTTCATAAAAGACTATTCAAAGGTGATTCCCCCTGCTCCTGAATCTTAACCAGGGTTACCCCTCCTACCAACTGTAAATACAAGAAAGAGGCCGTAAAAGAACCAGAGAAAGTGTACTTTCACACAGGTGAACCTTTTGGGCCCCGCTGGACACCCGAATGTGAAGTAGCATTCCACGAAGTCATATACCAGCGCACCCATGCCCTCATCCTCGCCTATGCTGATCCTACCAAGCCCTATGTGCTGCATACAGACACTAGTCTGCAGGGCCTAGGAGCTGTGCTGTATCATGACTATGAGGATGGTTTGAGACCAATCACTTTCGCCAGCAGGTGTTTGACCCCGTCGGAGCGAAACTATCCTGTGCACAAGCTGGAGTTCCTTGCCCTAAAATGGGCCATCATTGATCAGTTTCATGAGTACCTCTATGGGGCAAAGACATTGGTGAAGACTGACAATAACCTGTTGACCTATGTACAGACTTCAGCTAAGTTAGACGCCACTGGGCACTGGTGGCTCTCTGCCTTATCGACCTATGATTATGCTGTTGAATACATATTGAATCATATTGATGCTGATGCCCTGTCATGAAGGCCCGCTTCCAAGAGTGATTGGGTCAGGCTGTCTGAACCGGACATCTGAGCATTGTGCCAAAAGTTTGACAGAAATGAACAGATGTCTGCAGACACAGTGGACTGTCTAGTAGATTGCTTGGGTGCCTCCTGATACCTGCATAACAGCTGTCTATTGCCATTTCTCTGCTCTAGATATTACTGCACTACCTCAACTTGACAATGACAGTATTCAGTGGGCTCAATCCCAAGATCCTGTGATTCAACCTGCATTTGATGCCCTACGTGCGGGGAAAGATGTATCTAAGTTGCGTTCCCCTGACTTGCAAACTGCCCTATTGCTTAAAGAAGGCCCCAGGTTGAAGTTACTCAATCAATTGTTATACAAAGAGACAGTGGATTATAGTGGTCAAGTAGACAAGCAACAATTGGTCCTGCCTACGGCCTTTAAACACTTGGTACTGAGTTCCCTCCACAATCACATGGGGCTCCTCAGTATTGACAGGACTCTCGACCTGGTATGATCTCGATTCTACTGGCCCAAGATGGGGGCCGATGTTGTGCATCATGTAAAGACCTGTATTAGTTGCCTCCAAAGAAAAGCCCTGCCTCAGAGGGCTGCCCCCTTCTCAATGTCACTACCAGTACCCCCATGGAACTGGTCTGCATAGCTTTTTGTGTTTAGAACCTGATCAACAGGATATTGGCAATGTGTCAGTGGTTACGGATCATTTTGCACGGTATGCACAAGCTTTTCCAACTAAAGATCAAAAAGCCTCTACAGTGGCCAAGGTGCTAGTGAAAAAATACTTCATCCACTATGACCAAGGCAGAGACTTTAAACACTAGGCTACTCAGAGAAATTCTCTCTCTGTGGGGGGTGCAAAAGTCAAGAACCACTCCTTATCACCCACAAGAGGACCCTCAACCAGAACATTTTAACCTCACCCTTCTAGACATGCTGGGCAACTTCCAACCAAAAGACAAGCATAAGTGAAGTCAGCAGATTAGCACCTCAGTACATGCATACAATTGCACCAAAAATGATGTTACTGGATTCTCCCCCTACCGCCTCATGTTTGGGAGGGAGGCCCGCCCTACCAGTTGATGTCGGTTTTGGGGTCTCTCTAGATGGAGTCCGAGCTGAAAACTACCTGCAGTATGTACAGAAACTGAAAGCTCAATTGAACCATGCATATCGACTGACCCAGACAATGGCCGCTAAAAGAAATCTCGCCAACAAAGGGGGGCACGACAAGAAAATAAAGACTCAAGAGCTACGGCCTGGAGACCGTATGTTGTTATGCAATTTGGGACTACATGGGAAGCACATAATTGCTGATAGGTGGCACCATCTTCCTCATGTAGTAGTTGGAAAGTTGGATGATCTACCGGTATACAAGGTACGCCCAAAGAATAACTCCAAAGCTGACAAGACCATGCACCGTAACTACTTGCTGCCTATCGGCCATGTTATTATTGATGCAGAACCGGCAGACATTGCCTCCCCTGGGCTTGTGGCTCATGCTGCTGCAAAAAAGAGACAGAGTCAATCTACCCCAGTAGTTACAGAGTTAAGGTTTCCCCCGCAGCAGGCCCAGAATGATAGTGACTGTCAGTCCACCTCTGATGAAAGTGACTATGGTAATGCCTATTATCCCTCCTATGAACTGAGTCAGTTGTTTCGTGAAAATCCTATGCAGAATCGTGGGGATGAAACTGGGCCTTCTGGACTGCCTAACCCCCCAACTTCATCCTTGGAGCCAATACTCCCTGAAAGTGAAGTGCAAAGTATCACGTCTGAGGCTGTGGACTCCCTGTGTTTAGTGGAACTGTGTGACTTGCCCGAAGAAGGGGCTGATGGTCTGAGTCTCTCTGGTGACACACCAGAACTTGAACAACAATATGAGAGTGCTGGCAGCCCCCCTTCAGTGCCACAAAGCCTAACTGTGCCAGAACCTTCTCTAAATGAGCCAAGTGTTGTGGAAACAGAGCCTATAGAGCAAGGAGCCGACAGTGCTCCCAGTTTGGACATTCCCATCTGTGCAGTGGCACCCTTCACGAATGACGGAAACTCTAAAGTTAGTGCTGAAAGTACAGAGACTGTGGCTGTTCTCCCCAGAAAGACTGGCCAAGCTGTCAAGCCAGTATTGCACTTCAGTTATGATTCTCCCGGGAGGCCAGTGGATTTGCCTCTCAATGTGGTTCACAAAGGTGTTTATATTTCTCAGAGCTCACTATCCAAACTGATCTTAATGGCCAATTCCAGGCTGATTGTTCTTCCTTCTCAGTATGGTGCCCCTGCCCCATCCAGCCCCAAGTTAGCTGATAGAGAAGTACCCCCTCCTACATTGTTTAATGTACAGGAAGTTATAACATGAATCAGTATTGTGATGTCAGAAGTATGTTAATCATAGTGGAATCAGTATTACCTGTATGAAACATGCATAAGTATTGTCCTTATGGATATAGTATCATGAAGTGTAGTGAATATGTATAGTAAAGTAATAAGTTTATGTTAACTGATGCATGATGGTACAGAGTTGACACAGATGCCAAGTTTTCTCCAGGCAGGGAAGGGTGTAACCCCTCCCCTAGAAATGGGGGTTCTAGAAAAGTCTTCCTTGAGCTTGCCTAAATGCTCATTGCCAGGCTGGTGTTCTGCGTTTTAGCAGTTTAAATGTATTGCCAGAGAGTGCCTGTATATCCTCTGTGTACTGTCTCTTCAAGAGCTGCCTGGATTAAAGTCATAATTAATCTGGGAGGGAGCTCTGTTAGAAGATGTACTTGTTTGCTGATCATTTGTTAGAGTAGTAATAATATTGCAGTTTGTTCTAACCTGACTTCTTTGCAGCATGGACAGTTCTGTTTGTTTCCATCATCTTTGTCCTGGACTACAGAATGGGCCAAACAGTACATTTAGGAGTCTAAAATGGAGCTTGCCTACAGGGCTTGGTGGGGCCAAAACTTGTAGGAATTGTAGTTTTGGATTTTTGGCACCTAAAATAACCTGGAGGGGGAGCCCTTGTTGTGACTGAGACAGATCAGCCAACCGAACCTTTTGGAACTTGGGGAAAGTCCCACACTGCTTGCAGTTTCAGTTAGATCTGAGTTGGGAAATGAAGAAGTAGCAGCTCGAGATAGTTCGAGCAGCAATCCATAGTGGATTCACACAGGAGAACTGTGGAAAGGCCTGAGTGTGGCCTGCATGCCTGCCTGCTGTTCCTGAGAGGGAACTTGTGCTTTTTTCAGACCGAATCCGAATTTGGAGAGCGAATTAAGCCACTGAATTGTGACCAGGCTTTAACCTGAAGAAGACCGAAGATTTGCTGAATGCGATCGGCCTGTCAGGACTTCCAGCTACCTCTGAACTCCTGGATTGTGCAGAGACTCTGTAATTGCGACCAGAGAGCCATTTGCCTGGTACAGTGGAATTTCCTTACATGTGAATGTGCTGTGTGCTTATCGTGGGTCGTGATTTGGTTCCCCACTGTGTGTCTGAACTGTTTTGCTTGCTGGAGGCTGTATCCTGCTCCATGGACTGAATCCGTATCCATTTCCATTTGCCTGAGCCCTGCTACACTGGCCCAGCCAGAATACCTGCTACGCAGAGAAAGTCATCGACGAGAGACCGGCCTGGGGATCAGCCCCCTGGTCAACACCTTGAACAGGAATGACACCTCGGTGATTCGTGTGGGCCCTGCTTCTTCGGGCACTCCAGCTCAACAGCCTGCAGTCTCGATTTTGTCCTGCCTGTGTCCAGTACTAGGTATTGTGAGAAAACATCAGGGTAGCTCCCTGTAACAACAGCTAAATCTAAAAGTGTTGTCTTCTGATTTTCTTGTTGCCCTTTCTTTCACGAACGGAGCCCTCCAGCTCCGGATTACAAATAGTGTGTGTTGTGCATGTTGCTTTCTTCCATCATAGGGCCCAAACCAGCTGCAACGTTCCTGGCTAGCCCACCATTTTCCTATCTGGGAACCCAGAGTGTGTGACTGTGTAGGGACTCTGAACTGCATGCATAACTGATTAATATAGCTTTTAAGCAAATCAACCTGATTACGCCTCTCCCTTGTTCAAGTCCCCTGAAAAAATCAGATTTAACTTTGTTTGCATTTAACCTAACTGTGGTTCCAGTTTTTGCCAAAAGTATTGTACTGTTGCTATTTGCTGTGCTTAACCTTGTTTTACAGGGGGTCCCCAGGGTCAAGCTAGAGGAACCAGCCCTGGTGGTAAGTGTAAACAGTGTGGGTAATCACCTGGTGAATAAGGGTCATTGTGAAAGTAATTATTGTATATTGTTCAGGCCACTAGAAGGGAAAGAGGGGGGTTACAGTGTCCCAGAGGGCTGTGCCCAGGTTAGCTTGACCACTAACAACCCTGACCTCCGGGTGGAGGCACCTGTTATGTTACCCAGACCCCATAACCTGCTACTAGCCAAGCAGGCAGGGGTAGTAGCCCTTGGGATAGCACCACCTAGGGGTTACACAAGTACAGCAAATGTAAAAAGCAGTCTTATACCCAGGCAAAATTAAGTTAATTAATTCAGGAACTTTGATCGTTCGTTCATGAATGGTTCATGAACATCCATTAATGTTCAGATTGCCAGTAAAGATGCCTGTGAGCTATGCACGCTGAGAAGAAGAATGCCAGCTAACATTTTAAAGTTCGAGAGTATTTTGCACAGGTAGAGTATGCCACCTATACGATGGTGGTTTGTGATTGGGAAATTCACCTTTTCAGACGTGGAAGTTATTGCACTTAGAGAGAGCGCTTTGTTTTTCTTGTTCATTATGCAGCTTGCTAGGGTATAATCCTTTAGATGGAGCTCCCCAGGTGTGGAAAGGAATGGTGTTGTTTGGAGCTGTCTGGGAAAGGTTGTGCGCCGAGTTGTCTTTTTTATAAATTTGCTTTATGTGGTTGTGACTTGCGGGGAATTCACCATGCTGTAGTTTCATGTGTGGTAATGTCATGGAATCCCAATTATCCTGGCTGCATCCCCCTGTACAAATTAAATACACAGTACCTTAATGGGGTCATTACTGATACTAATACCTGCAATATCTGTAACAGACACTACACTCACAGACTTCCCAATTGGAATTCCTATCTTTTGTGATAAGTAATTTTGGAGCCCACAAATGACGCAAAGGACTGTAGCATCTCCTGTGCAGGACCACCTGATTCTGAATTCGCTATGACAATGCACAGTTCATCAGTGTAGGCTAGGACCTTAATCTCAGGGATATCTGCAGTGAGCTGAATCCTCCTAATTGTCCCATTATTCTGCAGTAATCAGATCAAGGGGTCAAGGAAGAAAACATACAGCAAGGTGTTCAAATGGTACCCCTGCTGCACACCCCTCCTGACCACTAGATGAACCTTTCCCAGAACTGACCAAAGGATATACACATTCCTCAGTATACAAAACTGAGATCCAGTATGCGATAGTGTCAGGTACACTGTACTGTTTAAGGAAATTTGAGCAAATAACTGTTGTAATGTATTGCTGGTTATAACATGAATCCTTGCTCAAGAACAGACATACACCAGAGGCTGGAGCATCTGCAACTTCTGTGTATTTCACACACACACACACACACACACACACACACACACACACACACACACACTCACTATCCCTCTATAACTACAATGCCTAACCGCAGGAGGATTTACAATTGCCTGAACTTCCCTCTCCCCTAGCAGGGTTCATCGCATCCTGAAAGATTCTCTTTTTGGGTCAGGCCTTATTTCCCCTCCTAGGTGTTACTTACACTTATTCCCTCTCTCTCTCTCTCCCCCTCTCTAATCCCTACTCCAATCCCCTGTCCCCTTGTAGGGTTCCCTGCGTCCTGAAGGGGCTTCTCCGGGACATGACTCTGCACTATCTGTCATCTCATCCTCTCACTCCCTCTCCCCTTATTTCATGATAGCACTTGTTCACTTGTTACCATTGCACTTATTAATTGTTCTCGCAAATTACATATGTATGCAACACCGTTTGTAATGACTGCCTTAAATAATTGTATGCTAAATTGATCTTTGTAATGTGAATGTAAAATGTCTCATCCCTATTGTACCCCTTCCCCCCAGGTTGCACCGGGAGACGAGCAATCTGTTGCTCAGTGTACCTTCCTGGTGAAACATTTAAATAAATAAATACAAAATTTCAGCAGCACATACGGAAACAAAAAAAACACAGCTACCACTACAGAACAGCAGATTCAATGTAGGTAACTGCTTAAGGAACAATAGTTGCAGATTTGCGTGAACAGATTCAACACTCTGCTTCAGTACATTCAAATATATCACACCAATCCTCCCCCCTGAAATTACATGGACATAATTTTTTCTTTTTATAAATACTGGAAACTGCCCAGAATCACATATGATACCTTTACAAGAAATTGCAGAGAAACAAACAAAAGGTCTAGTTACAAGTCAAGTGTCTCAGATTTCTTGCGTTTCCTTTCTGGATAGCATCTACCAGCATCTTGAACACTTCCCTGAGGAAGTGGCATGTCTGCAACAATGCCTGGCTCGGAAGTCACCTCAGATGATGCTGACTGTTCAGCACAATTGTTTTCCAGTATAGCACTTCTGGTTGCTGCCTGAAGCTGAAGCACTAATTCTGGAACTGGAAGCTCCAAAGGATTTGCTTCTTGGGTCAGCAATGGTGTCACACCTGAATCTCGCAAATGGTCAATGTGGCGGCACCAAAAGGTATTGGACACCACTTGTACTGTATGGGACAAAGGACCTGTTTGTGCACTAAAAATTGCAGGAAGCCATGTATTAGGCCCTCTATAATCACATGCCAACACTGTTTGGCTCACCTGTAGCTGACAGGATGCACTGGTCCCTCTCACAATAGCTTTACTTATTTGACAATTTCTGACTTGTAGACTTAGGTCTGGCTTTAATAAGTCAAAACGTGACCTGAGATTTTGGCCCATAAACATCATTGCAGGTGTCTAGTTTGTCATGGCATGTACAGCATTTTGATATGCTAGCAAGAAGCGGGCCAGCTTCTGCTGTAATGATCCCTTTTCACATGGATCGCAGGGGCTAGCTTAAAAGTTTGTATAAACCTCTCAACCAGCTCATTTGTGGCTGGGTGGTATGGTGCCAAGGTGATATGTCCAATGTCATTTTTCTTCATGAACCACCAAAACTCTTCTGAGCTAAACTGAGGACCACTGATACTCACGACTTGTTCTGGCAGTCCAGTTCAAGCAAACAAGCTTTAACGTTTTTCTATTGTCTGTGTAGCTGTAGTGGATTTCATGGAAAAGACTTCTGGCCACTTAGAATGGACATCCACCACTACCAGGTACATCATTCCCATAAATGGGCCTGCAAAGTCAATATGTACACATTGTCAGGGAGCCGATGGCCACTCTCAGCGGTGTAAGGATGCTGGCTAAGGCATGTGCTGTACCTGTTGGCATCCCAAACATTCCTTAGCAAGCTGTTCTATTTGCTGATCAATTCCTGGCCACCATACAAAACTTCTAGCAAGAGCCTTCACTTTTACCACCCCTACGTGTCCTACGTGGAGCTCTCCTAAGATTTTTAAGTGCAGTTTTCTTGGTGTAATAACACGGATTCCCCACATTACACATCCTTGATGTATAGTAAGCTCACCTTTGCATGCGTAAAAGGATGCCAGATTATGGCTCTTAGTATATTTCCAGCCCTTTAGAGTGGTTTCATAAACCTGAGCTAGTGTGGGATCCCTCTTGGTTTCCTATTCAATCATTCTATGAGTCACTGGGAGGCACTCAATCTGGAATAGGTTGACAAATTCAATAGATTCCATCTCTGTTGCAGACTGATCTTCAACCGGCACTGGCAGACATGAGAGCCTGTCTGCATCTGCATGTACTACTGTTCTTTTAAACTCAATATCATAATTGTAACCAGCTAAGGAGAGCACAGCATTGCTTACATGTTGCAGCTGTCATAGAAACTCCATTCCTTGGCTGAAGGTTTGCAACTAGGGGTTGGTGACCAGTGACGAGGGTGAATTTCCTCCAATAAAGGTACTGGCTGAATTTCTTCACACCCCATATCAGACTTAAGGCCTCTTTGTCTATTTGTGCATAGCTATGTTCTGATGCTGTAAGAGATCTGGAGGTAAATGCTATGGGTCTCTTGCCGCAATCTGGCATGATATGATATACGACTGCCCCAATTCCATACAGGGAAGCATCACATGCTAACTTGATAGGCAAGGATGGGGCAAAGTGTATGAGCACACTGTCAGATGTGACCAATTTCCTTGCTTCCTGAAAAGCTTCTTCGCATTCATGTGACCATACCCACGTTTGACCAGCCTGCAGCAAACAGTTCAGCGGATGCAATACAGTTGCTAGGTTTGGAGCAAACCAACTATAGTAGTTTACAAGTCCTAGACATGATCTAAGTTGAGACACAAATTTTGGCCATGGAGCTTCCAGAACCACTTAAATCTTCTCTGGAGAGTTATGCAGGTGTTGTGCATCAATAACATGCCCACAATAAGCTATACAGTCCTTGAAAAATTCACATTTTGCATGACTGGCTGGTAGTTCATATTCCTCTAAACATATTAATACCTTTTCAGGGTTTCCTAGTGTTCTTCACCACTTACTCCTGTCACAATAATGTCATCCAAATAACACTGTGTTCAAGGAATACCTTGTAAAACTTGCTCCATTGCCATACAGCAGGAGCTGAAGCAATACCAAACACTAACCTGTTGTACTGGTACAGACCTTTTGTTGTACTGATTGTGAACTATGCTTTAGAATCTTCCTCAACTTCCATCTGTAGATAGGCCTGTGACACATAAATGTTGCTGAATCGTTTCCCCCCTGCTAATGTAGCAAAGATATCTTCAATCCGTGGCAAAAGGTACTTTTCAACTTTCAGTACTGGATTCATGGTAACCTTAAAATCTTCACACACCCTTACTGCACCAATTTTTTTTTCACAATGGAAACAATAAGAGTCCCCCACTCACTCCAGGTCACTTTTGAGAGTATGCTCTTTCTCCAGATGTTCCAACTCAGCATCTACCTTTGGATGAATACTGTAGGGGAGAGGTCAGGCTTTGTGGAACTTGGGCTGCGCATTGTCAACTAGAATTATTTTAGCCTTCATGTGTTTTACGGTTCCAATGCTCTTCTTAAATATTTCCAACGCCTGACTTAGTGTACCTTCCAGCCACTGCTCGACTGTTTTAGTGGGGTCTGGTGGGAGTGATGGCAGCATCTTTATAGATTTCCAATCCAGAGGAATCTTATGAAACTATTCACGGGTCCACAAGGCCGGTCCACCCTTCTCAATGACATACAAGTCTAATAAACATTGCTTATTGTTGTACTCCACATTCACTTGCATCACTCCTATGGGCAGTATCTTTTCTCCAGTGTACATTTTTAGCAGCACTGGTGTCTCCCTCAATTTGATACTTTAAAAATTGTTCTCATATTCTGAATGTGAGATAACGGACACTGCGGACCCTGTGTCCAATTCCATCTTGAGCATTTTTCCTTCCACCCGGGGTGTCAACAAAACTGCTGACCTGTTACTGTTGCTCATACTATATATTTCCAGGCTGGCCACTCCACTCTTGCAATCTATGTCATTACTGTGTCTGTTCACAGAATATACATTGGTATTCCTTTTTCTATGCCCTGATTTGGCCTTTTCATTGTTCCCCTTAGTGTGGCAAACTGTTTGGATATGTCCCTTTTTATTACAGCTTCTGCAGTATGCGTCTTTAAACCAACAATCAGAAGGAGTGTGGAACCCCTTTCTGCACTAATAACATTTGTCTGTCTGCTGAGTGAACTGCCCCTTGCCTTGTGCTGTAGACATTTTATGCATTCCTACTTCCATTTTAGCTCTGGTTTGCAATTCAACTGCATCCCTTGCCGCTGTCTCAATTGCTACGCCAATTTCTACTTCACATTTGAAAATGAGATCTTCCTCAGTCAAAAGCTTTTTCTATATGCTTTCTTTAAGCAGTCCACATACTAGCCCTCTGGCCTCCTCTCTTTATATCTAGTTTGATTGATTCTCTGAAATGTTGAATGTTCATAGCCGAATGTCATCACCTGCTCTTGTTATTGCCTGCAAGAATGGATAATACTATATGTAAGTTCTGTTGTTTTTTTCCTCCTGACCATCCCTGCATGGATATTAATTGTCTGTACCATATGCTGTATTGTACTGCATTATTTGTACTTTATCACTGTACCTAAATGTCAACTGTGTATCGTACCCTCTCGGGTCATGCTTGAAAATAGGCAGGGTTTTGCCTAACGCACCTACCCGATCAACAAAAGCTAAATAAATAAAGCTGTCTCTTAGGGCATCCTTAAGTCCTTCCTTAAAAGCACAGTGTCCTGATAATCTTTTTAACTCTGCCACAAAGGAGGAAATAGATTCACTTTCAAGCTGATTCCACTTATGAAACCTGAACCTTTCTACTATAATCAGAGGCTTGGGTGCCAAATGTTCTTGAACAATTTGCACTATCTCTTTAAAAGTTTTGCTAGCTGGCTTCTCTGCACCGCCTCTCTGGAGCGATCAATCTGCATACTAAGCTGTATGTTTATCCTCCTATCATGCTCAGTAATGCTGCAACATGTTTCTCTGGAGGAATCTCATTTACTTCAAAATACTGTTCCAGCCTTTCTATACATGTGGACCAGTCTTCCACGGCACTGTCGAAGGTCTTAAGTTTTCCTGTATAGTCTGCCCTTGCATTCAGTTTTATTTATTTATTTTTTGATAACCGGGTAGGTGCACTAGACTCGAAAGCGACTATTTTCAGGCACGACCCAGGAGGTCAACAACACAGTGAGATACAGTTACAATGAATACAGTGTCAGGATATAAGCAATCATCACAAACAGAAAGTGAGAACAAAGATTAATACAAATATTGGTACAAGGCACGTAATGGTACAAGTTATACAAATAGAGATAAGTGCCCATGTGTAGACTATCATAGTAATATCACAATATAAGGTACAGAAAATGAAAAAACATATACTAACAGGGTAACATTACAGCCTACTGCAACTGAAAAGATGTTATTGGTAGGAGGCAGAGAGAGAGGTAATAGTGGGATAGGTTAAAGGGAAGTTGAAAGTAGGCAGGGTGCCAGCTCATACCATAGAGGGGGATACCCAGGGCAGCCACGGCAGCGGGAATCAAGATCTAAGGAGGGTTGAAGCAGGTACATCAAGTACAAGCTATAAGGAGGGAGTGGTGCCTCTTCTTAAAGGTGGTATGATTAGGGGCAAGGCGTACATCTAGGGGCAGCAAGTTCCAGTAGGAGGGACCCACGTGCGAGAAGCCTGATTTCCCTTTGGTAGTTTTACATCTAGGAATGCTCGTCAAGGAAAGGCCAGTAGATCGGAGACCATAGGAGATGGGCTGCGGGGTCAGCAGGGAGGCAAGGTAGGTAGGCATACTTGATCGCAGTACACTGTCCAGAAGGTTCCCAAGAGAGAGGCGGCGGCGGTGAGCAATGGGAGATGGCCAATTTAGGTCAGAGTACAGCAAGCAGTGATGTTTTAGTCTACAGGATGCAGAGGCGTAACGGCATATGTTGTTATAAGTAGTATCCCACTTATGAAGAGCCGCCTTAGAGGCATTTGTATAGATTACGGACCCGTAAGAAAGTGATGGAAGCAGGATTCCTCTGGCAATGGCAGTCCTAGCAGTGGGGATAAGAGTATAGCTCGTTTTGTAGGCTAAGCCCAGTTTGGCATTTACAGCCTTACAGGTGGCAGTAATATGAGCATCATAGGTGAGGGATTCATCAAGTGAGACAGCCAGATATTTAAAAGAAGTTACCGTCTCTAACGGGTAGCCGTCAGCCCAATTGACCTGGAAAGATTCACTGCACTGTTTTAGTTTGAAAGGGGATCCAAAGAGCATAGCCTTGGTCTTTCCAAGGTTGAGAACGAGCTTGTTTTTGGTGATCCAGGATTGAATATTTTGTAGGTCCATAGAGAGCTTAAGATTAATAGAGTGGACATCATCTGAGCTAGTGTACAGGACAAGGTCATCGGCATATAGCAACGATGAACAGGAGGATATAATTTGAGGAATATTGTTAATAAAAATCAAGAAAAGGAGGGGTCCGAGGATAGAACCCTGAGGAACACCAACATTAATGACTGCTTTTTCTGAGGTGACAGAGTTGAATTTCACAGTTTGATACCTGTTTGATAGGTAGCTATAGAACCAGTTTTTAACTCCGGACGAGAAACCCAGGGAGTGGAGATTGGTAAGCAGAAGAGGGTGGTTAACAAGATCGAAAGCTTTCGTCAGATCGATAAATACTGCACCGGTTTGATGACGCTGGTCCATGGCTTGAAGAACATAATTTGTCAGTTGTAGTAGAGCAGTTTGAGTACTATGGCCTTTTCTGAAGCCGTGTTGGTTTGAGTGCAGAAGGTTATATTTGGCAAGGTGTTCTGAGATCTGTGCTGAGATGAGCTTCTCAAGGATTTTATTTAATACTGCCAGTATTGCTATTGATCTATAGTTGGCTATATCTTTTTTGTCTCCATTTTTAAACACTGGCGTGACTCTAGCCAGTTTCCATACCTCAGGCACTACGCCTTCCCTCAGGGACAAGTTGAATATAATGGACAGTGGCCCTGCAATGAAAGGTGCTGTGAGCTTTAGGAGTTTAGGTTCGAGGCAGTCAGATCCGACAGCAGTGCTGTCTGATATAGAGTTTAGATGTTTAAGGACATCATTGTACGATATAGCTTTAAAATAGAAAGTGGGCGTCTTGGAAGTGTCTTCAGGGTAGGGGGATGCAGGCATTAAGTTATCGGAACAGAAGGCATTTGTGTAGCTCGAGAGGTCAGAGAAATGAGAATTAAATGCATTGGCTATGGTGCCTGAGTCATTACAATGGACACCTTTCAGTATCATGTCATTGTTTTGTAGAGTTTGTTTTGAACCGAGGAAAGTCTTGACATGCGACCAAAATTTCTTTGGGTCGCCAGCAGCATCTAGCAGAAGGCCTTTACAGTACTGGCTTTTTGCAAGTCTTATTTGAGTTTTGCATTTTGTTCGCTGTTCTCTATAGTTGTTATAATCCGCCAAGAGACCGGATACTTTAAACTTTCTCCAGCATTTGACCCTATGTTTGAGGGCTGTGAGGAGGTCTTTGTGAAGCCATCTGGTTTGTTTACCATGAACACGCCGAGTGATGACTGGGGTATGCTTATCTTGAAGGAGTACAAACCTGCTCAGGAAGGCGTGAAGGGCAGAATCAGTACTTGTGGAATAGGAGACAGGGGACCAGTCAGTGTGAGACACATCATATAGGAAATGAGCCTGATTTAAATTTGCATAGTTTCTGAAGCATATATAGTTTTTTGGGGTTAGGTACACTAAGGATGCTTAGTAGTACCAGAGACAGGATAAGAGAGGTCACAATGAGCGGTAGCCGGACCATACTGTAAGATTTCGTAGCAAGCATATTTTATAGGGCTGAGGCCAGGGATTGAGGATGCAGTAGAGGGCAAGAAATAACTGCTGCAAAAAGGAAGCTATTGAATTTTTCACCTGGTTTATGCGTCCTGTGATCTGCCTAGTATAAGAGCTTCATGAAACATTCATGGAAAGGAAGACAATTGTCAGATGGGTATGAGTGCATTAAACTGAAATGACAATTGGAAGCTGGATCCAGGGGAAACTACAAGATGTGAAGAGAAAGCTGCGTTAATTTGAAAATTCAAGCAGACAGAATTGTAAAGTAAAGAGGGAAATAAATAGTTACAGCCCTTAAAAGCTACATATGTAAGAGATATGAGTAGACTGGGGCTAGAATAATATCAGCACAAATGTTGGCAGAGGAGAAATTAGTGAAGGATTAATTGGGGTGCCCCCTGTGACTCGTGAGTATAACAAGCCAATGGAAAAGTGAAAAGACAGTAAAAATTGCCTGATTGATCCCTTCACACTATAAGAGTAGATGCCCAGATAGGGCAGGCGTGTGGGGGTGGGCGGGGAGACGCCGAAGGCATCGGGGCTAGCAGCTCCGATAAGAGAAAGAGAGCGAGCACCTGGACCTACGGGCTCTACCGCAGAGCAAACACCAGCTAGGAGTGAAGCCCGAGGTGGAGAGAGCCCTGTTTCAAATTAAGATTATTTCAGATTGCTGCTTCACTATTGCAATTTAAATATTACAGTCTGCTGTTTAAACTGGAGCTAGACAGTGCAACTAATGCTCCACGCTCTGCCCGAAGTCTGGGGAAAAAAGGCGCCAAGTTTAAATCGTGGAGGAGACTTCAGTTCACGCTGGGCAGAGGCGCCATGGGTAGATCTTGTTTCTCGTACCTGCTTTCCTTAACGGCGGCAGCGTTTTCTTTGACCAGCTCCAACGGGCAGGAGCCCGGAGTGACTGAGGCAGCTAAGGACAGAGAAAGAGGTACAGATTAGTAGGAGGGAGGGGACAGTAGGCAAAGAAAGACCTGAGGACAAATAGGATTTGCTGCGAGGGAACAAAAGAGGGTTACAAAGCACAATACAAGTTGCTTGTGTGACGCTGTGGGGTGCCGAGGTGGGGGTGGGAGATACAGCAGGGGGAAGAGAGAGACGAGCCCAGGTAGACAGAAAGCTTTGCAGGGGGGATAGATCAGTGACAGGGGAGAAAATGAATGTTTGAAAAGCACAATCACAAGTTACTTTCTTGAGCTCTAGTACAAGTACCAGCTAACAGAAACTAATATATTCAGCAGGTAGTAGCACTTCAATTGCTGCGAAGTTTAAAGCAGCCGGCTGATGAGATAGGGTAACGGTTGACTAAACGTGCACAGGGTAAAACACAGTATATGAACTAATTTAGATTGGACAGAGCAGCAAATATTAATTAGGAGGCTACTGCCCTGGCAGCTCCGATAAGAGAGCGCGACCGAGCGCCTGGACCTACGGGCTCTACCGCGAAGCAAACACCAGCTAGGAGTGAAGCCCGAGGTGGAGAGAGCCCTGTTTCAAATTAAGATTATTTCAGACTGCTGCTTCACTATTGCAATTTAAATATTACAGTCTGCTGTTTAAACTGGAGCTAGACAGTGTAACTAATGCTCCGTCCTCTGCCCGAAGTCCGGGGAAAAAAGGCGCCAAGTTTAAATTGTGGAGGAGAGTTCAGTTCACGCTGGGCAGAGGCACCACAGGTAGATCTCATTTCTTGTACCTGCTTTCCTTAACAGCGGCGGCGTTTTCTTTGAGCAGCTCCAACGGGCAGGAGCCCGGAGTGACTGAGGCAGCTGCTTTCCTTAACGGCGGCGGCGTTTTCTTTGAGCAGCTCCAACGGACAGGAGCCCGGAGTGACTGAGGCAGCTGCTTACCTTAACGGCGGCGGCATTTGCAGGTAGTTCTGCAATTTAGAGTACTTACAGTTGTAGAAGACTCCTCCCTGTAAGGTTCTTGAAATCCTCATTGCCTGCTGTAATGTATTGCTGGTTATAACATGAATCCTTGCTCAGGAACACAGACATACACCAGAGGCTGGAGCAACAACTTCTGACTGTGTATTTCAGCAGCACATAAGGAAACAAAAACATAGCTACCACTACAGAACAGCAGATTCAACATAGGCAATTGCTTAAGGAACTATAGTTGCAGATTTGCATGAACAGATTCAACACTCTGCTTCAATACATTCAAATATATCACAACTATGAGAACTCTCTCAAAGGCCTTCTTCTGGTCATGAAGTAGGAGAAATCCTGACAGTAATCCCTTCTCTCCTCTTTCAAATAATTATCTTAACAATATTAAATTATCATAGCTGGTTCTTTGGTGGACAGCACTTGTCTATGTAGGGGAAAGGAATGACCATAGGCGCTATAGAGGCTAATCTAATTGCCAGAACTTTCAATAGGAGTGTCTGATCAGAATTAAGCAAACTTAAAGGTTTCCAATTACGTCACTGATGTCTGACCCCCTTCTTAAAAATTTAGACCAAATATTCTGAAGCCATTGAGGGAGGTAGAGCTTTCTCTCATAGGATAATATTAAATAATACTTGTAAAACTGGGCCTAACCTCAGGCAGAAAAGTTTTATAAAACTCAGCTGGTAACCTATCCGTTCTAGGGGCAGTGTTATCGTTCGGACTTTTAACTGCACATTAAATTTCAGCTAACTGTACTGGGGCAGTCAGGGCATGCTAATTAGGCACATTGATGGGAGGACTATTCAAGGAAGATAAAATGTCAGGGCCCCATTCAATATCCATGGGCGTGCTGAATGTGTCTATGACACAGTAGTGGACTACCGCCATCATATCCTCCCACGAGGAGGATACTGAGTCACTTGTCATTCTAGCCAAACCCATCGTATTTCTATTTTTAACCCAGTTCTGACTGCTTGTAAATTTATCTAAATGCTGAGAACGTCCCTGCATGCCAAACTTCATTTCTTGTTCGAGAGTCTTAGCCCTCTCATATTGGTATTCTTTTATTTATTCTTTGATTAGTGGAATTTTGGGTTGCAAGTCAATATTTTGTTCATGTTGTCTGAAGATCAATTTATGCAGGTGGGATCTAAGACTCAAGTAGCATATTTATCTGTATGCATTTTCTTACTCTGAGATCTAAAAATATGTTTTTAATCTTCCTTCCTATCCTCCAACCAATGTGTAAAGGAATCCTATGCAGCCAGCACTGAACCTCCTGCCTGAAACAATGCAAGGCACTGTTCCTGGATATCTGGATTGTCTAATAACTGAGTAATAGTGTGTAGCCTGGTGCCATATGCCAGGCGGCTACCCCCCTTGCCGACTGTCTCCAATACCTGGCAAGGGGCTTGGGTCCTGCTATGGTGACTATTAGGGGTTCGTTCCCAGAAAAAGTGAAAATAACGTGGTGCCTCCACCCAGAGTAAAGTGTCAGTGGGCCAGATATTTGTTTGGCACAGCCTCCCGGGACGCTGTGCCTACCCACCTCCCCTACCAACCACTCTGCACACTGTGTCCCCAGTACCTTGTCCCACCATAAACCATACAATTCAATAATGAGCACATGCAATGAAGTTCACCACCACAGTAAATTCAAACAACAAATTCATAGCTTTATTTGGTGGTAAGGAATAGGAAAAGGGATACCAGGATACCGGGCAGCTGTGAAGGCAAAAGACAGGGTTAGAATAATATACAATGTGAACATATGGGCTCACAGACCAGCCCTCCCCGACTGGCACCAGTGCCTCCAAATTGTCCCTAGGGGTACCACTAGTTGCAGACCTGTTCGGTGCCACGGGGTGGCCGTCTGTTGGGGCCATGAAATGATGAAACTTGAACTTTAAATAGAACAAATACAATTTCCCCCTTGACCCTTCCCAGGCACCAGGTCCTGGGTACTCACAGTTAGTTGACCTCTGCGCTAGGGGAAATGTAGCTCCTCAAATCTTAGTGCAGCAATATAGAAACAGGCCAGCCAGGATTCCTCCGCCCAGATGGAACTTGCTCAAGGATCTTGCAGCTGGTCACCTTAATTGCAGTTCTGGCCACTTGTCACCTTCAGCTGCTTCTGGCCCGGTGCAGAGCCCTGTGGCAGAACAACACCATCCCCAGAAGGCCCAGACCTGGGAGTGGCTCCACAGCCTGGCTCCCTGATCGGAGCACCCTAGTACTCGGGTGCAAAACCCATGACATCCTGAGAAGTGAGCCCCACTTGGGAGGGGTTAGTGAGTTCCTTCCCTGGCTGTGGGTGAGGACTCCCAAACAATGGGGGTTTTCCTGCAGTCCCTGCACTGAGCTCTCAACAAGTAAAGTTATAGGCAGTCACTCCACTGAAGTCCAGTGCCAATTTGAGCAGGTGCTAGCCTCCGATTCAATCAGTGTCAGTGCAATTCAACAGAGGGGGATTCAGCAACAACAGCCCCCCTGCACACAAGTCCACACTTTTAGCTTAGCAGTGTCCAACTCTCTTATTTGGCTGCAGCAAGTCCGCCAATCTCAGCCACTTTAACCAGTTCACTCAGGACACACACAATTTCAGGTTAGCACCCCACGACCTGAGATGTTCTGCCTCTTTCGAGAAAAAAACATAGTTGCAGTCCACACAAGCAAGTGACCTCGCAGCAGCAACTGTAAAGACTCAGATAATCTGCTCAGTCTTTTCGGTTAGCTCAATTTCCCAGTGCAGAGTATCTGCCACTTTTAGTTTGTCCCAACACTCATTCAGCAACTTCTCATTTCCTGGAGAAACAGTATCTCAGTTCAGTCTCTCTTTCTCTCTTTTCCCTTTCAGAATCCAGTCCTGCTTCAAGCACCTGGAGAATCCTTCAGCAACCACACTCCTTGGATTAGGGCCTGGGTAAGCCCCTGAAGTCCACAGTCTGCTTTCACAACACAGTCCTGACTCATACAGAGCCCAGCAACAGACACAAGAAATCCCAGCAAGTCCCCTCTGTATCAGCTGAAATCCTAGTGTTCTGATTAGCTGTCGAAGCCTTTCAATAATCAATATCCATAGTGATCAGTATTCCCTGCTCATCTACTGGGGCATGATCTAGGCACCAAAAGTAGTCCCCACCTTTTCCCAGGAGTCCCTCTGTCACAGTTGTGGGTGCCTAGATCTCTGATTGGCTAAAAAGAATGGGGTTAAGGGTCATAAACATGTCATCTCCCATTCAGCTCAATGGAGTCCATTCCAGTTTATACAGTCTCTCCCCTTCTTAGTCTGGTGCAGCCAACTTTGGCCTCATCTGCACCATCACCCCACCGGATGGTAGCGTAAAATGCCCCCTGTCAAATGAGCCTACTCTCAAGACTTTGGCCCCAACCATTTTGCTGTCACTGCGGCCGAAACTATGTCCCCCCGCAGGCGGCAGGTAGCATCTCATTCATATATATATAGGCCGCTCATTAATATTCATGAGCTTCAAGTGGTCCAGTTATTTTAATTCCCTTCTGGTTGCTCCCCCGGGCTTTTGCCCGACTTTCTCCTGGTCTCCAGGCCCCGTAACATAAGGAGGGGCACCAGGACCATGGACAACACTCCCGTATGGCTGACTGCAACAGTGGTTGGCACTTCAAAGCGCTACTTGCGCTTAGGCAAGCGCCAGCCAAACAGCATGCCGGCTGTTCACAGCAAAGGATTTATGCCCAACGGGCTGAAAAAGGGCAGCCTGCAGGTGGACAATGAGGGACAAAGAGGGGCACGTCAGGTAAGCCCACATGGGGGGTTAAAAGTATATGGTGGAACATTGTTAAGGATGGAAATCCATCCCTAGAATAGGGTTGCTATGCTGCAGTAGCTACATCATCATAGCTGTTATGCTGCACTAGCTATGTACCTACTGCAGCATAACAACATGGAACGCGCTCACACATGCGCGTCACCCCACAAACACAATTCAGAAAGTGCCCACGGTGGTGAGGAGATAGCAGTGGAGGGCAGCTCTGAATAAAAAAAAACAAAAAAACAGCAAAGTAAGAAGTACAATGTTTTTCTTTCAACTCCGGATTGTAGACCATACACTATAAAAGACAATGTGTGGTCTACACTCAATAACAAGTATATGAAAACATTTTGAGGTTGCCATGGTGACGAACCTCTCGAACTTCACTCTCGAGGTTCAAATTGTTGCCACGGTAACCTCTCGATGCATACATATGCTTGTTATTGATTGTAGACCATACATTATCCTCTATTTCACCCTCCATAAATCTGACTTAAGAGGAGTAGGCCCACTCTTACAAGTGCATGTTACTGCCAAATGAACAGAGGTTTTTTATCTCTGTGGTCCTTGACCCATCAATTCGTATTGTTTCAGACAAGATATAAGAAATCAATCCGGGGGGTTAGAGACTACCTTTGACATAGGTAGCCACAGTCCCAACCTGGAAACTATCCTGCAAACCAGCTGCCTGGATCCTGTTTTTTAGATTTGCAGAATCACAGTAACTCTTATCAGTCTTAACCCCTCGGTCTTGTAGAGAGAAACTGCAGTTGAAGTCACCCCCATAATGCCCAACCTGTTAGTGTGTAAATATGGGTGAAACTCTGAAAACAGATGCACTTTGGCTGCTTTAGTCTGAGGAGCATACACATTTATGAGACGGAAGCTTCTCCCTTCATATTCCAGATTCATGCTCTCCCAGGTTCTATCTCCACCAGTTAAGGACCTGAAAAGTGGAACCCTTAAAAAGCACCTTTCCTGCTCTTTTAAAATTCTTCCCCCAAGTCTAGTATGTACTATAAATTTTAATTAACTGCTGCTAGTATTTAGGAAGGGAAGGGATTGAGTTTGACTTTGTGGAGTTGAGAGCCCGATTCCTTCCACTTCCCTATTCAAAGACACACACACACACACACACACAAAAACACACACACCCCCCTCAATCTCACATTTTGTAATGCAAGTATGGGGAGAGTGCTGTGTCACGCTCCATAGAGTGCAATAGGGACTTTTTTTAAGTGTTTTTTAATATACTTTAGAGTTCAATTATGACACATCAAGGCTAGCGGCTCAACTAACAACAATGACCTTGAAAGAGACGTCGAATTCGATTATGACAAATTCAGGTTAACGCCTCAACTAACAAGGACCTTGTTAGTTGAGCGTTAGCCTTGATTTGTCATAATCAGAACTCTAAAATATACTAAAAAGCATTTAAAAACAGTGTCCCTATTGTACTCAATGGAATGCATCCTAGCGCACTCTGTCTACTTACGGCACAAAACGTGAGAGGACAGGGGCATGTCTCTAAATAGGAAAGTGAAAGGGATCAGGCTCTCATCTCCACATAGCCAAAATACAATCACCTCCCTCCCTAAATACTGCCAGCAATTAATTAAAATTTATAGTGCACAAGACTTGGGGCCGGGTAAGCTTCCTTAAATGATTTTGGGGAAAGCACCAGAAAAGGTGCTCTTCAAGTAGGATGCCCACACCATTCCATTTATCTAGGCCTTGCAACTAAAAGGATGGGCCCTGTAGCCATAAACATTTTATGGCAGCCAGTTCAAACGTTTTAATATGTGTATCCTGAATAAATACCACATTGTTTTGCATGTTGTATAAAAATGTCATGGTGGCCAGGCACTTTCTATATGTTTTTATACTGCTTACGTTCAGGGTTACTGGTGTTACTATAGAACCCAAACACATTTAACAGGTTAGTTAAGAAAGGGGGACACTATTTTAAAGGTCTGTGATGTATGACCTTGGCTTTTTTTTTTTGCTACAGATTTTCCAGAGGTGCTCTCTTCCCCATTTGTGGAAACATCTCTGATGGAGAGGAGCTAGTGGAAGCCTTTGAGTCTCCCTCTTCTTCCTCCTCCTCCATGTCTCCCCATCTCTTAGTATGAGCCAAGGCCGTAAACTTATTTTGTACTACTATACCTGGGGGGTTTTCAACCTGAGTTTTACCCTTTCTGCATCTCCCTCTCTTTTTAATAGTTACAATTTCCATCTCCTCCTCCCCTGGGGGGAGGCATGTCCTGACTTGTGGGGAGTGAGGGTTCCTCAGTACTCTCCTGAGGTACAGGAGAAGGGTCCACCTGCACTGTTCAAGCACTTTCTGTAGGAGCTGTAGTATCATGTACCAACTCCACAGAGTCTGGGGTAGGAACAACATTCTTAGGGTATTGTTCCTGAGGGAGAGACAGAGTCTCTTGCACCTGACGTTCAGTCCCCTCCATGGTTTAGGTGGAGGACTGAGCTTCTGCAGCTGTTTCAGCTTGTTGCCTCTGAGCTTTCCTTTGAGCAGAGGCTCTAGCAGCACCATGAGCTTGACCTTTAGAAATAAGCTCTTCCTGATTTAGCCTATTTGTCCTATTATGTGAGGTCCAGGGGCACTGCTTAAATAAGTGACCTGTTCTTCACACAAATTAAACTTAAAAAGGGTTCAGACACCTATGGCTGTGGTGTCCATATTCTAGCCACATAGTACAGCAGTCAGTATCACATGTTGAACTTAAATGTGTTCTAGAGCCACATCTGTGGCATGCCCTCTGCTGATCAGGGTAGAAAAATATTCCCCATTCATGGCCGAGATAGAAACTCACAAGGAGCTGACAAGTTCCAATACTAGTCTGTCTGAGCTTGACCCTAAAATTCATCCCCCTGTTCAAACCTGTTCCATACTTAAAATTAGGGACAAATGACCTAGCTAAGAAAGGGATTAGAGAAGTGGAGGAAGAGTTTGTGGAATTGGGGAGGGGCCTTAGATAAGTAGCATGCACGGTAACCTTCTCGGAGGTGCTGCCCATCTATGGTGTAGGAGAGGATAGGGTGTTCTGCACCATGAGATTCAATCAGTGGTTGAAAAACTGGTGTGGAGCTCAGGGATTTGGCTTCATTGGGGACTGGGGGTCCACCTGGAGTGATGCAAGCCTATACTGGCATGATGGGCTTCATCTGTCCAGGAGGGGAACCAGGATCCTAGGTGATAGGTTTAAATGCTTCATTGGCAAGCATTTAAACTAGCCAAGGGGGGAGGCACTGGAAAGGAGCAGGGAAATCCTAGTCCCCCCAAACAAAATCACAGTAGTAAGTGCGGCAAACACCAGCATAGAGGTGTCGATAGGGTGAAGGGCAGGGGTAAATGGGGAAAGTGACAAAGGCAAGAAGGACAGGGATGGGGCAAAAATGAGTAAGGCCATCAGGAAATGGAGGGTAATGAGTACCAATGCCCGTAGACTGGGCAACAAGCTCCCTGAGCTGGTGGCCTTGATGGAAGAGGGATGCCCTGGATATCGTAGCAGTCACAGAAGCATGGTACACAGAGAACCATGACTGGGATGTTAACATACCAGGGTACATAACCTACAGGAGAGACAGGCAGGGGAGAAGAGGGGAGGAGTAGCTCTCTATGTAAAGGAAGGGATAAAAGCAACTGAACAAAAGAGTAAACAGGGAGGACAGGAGGCACTGTGGGTCACCTTGGAGACTGGAAAGGGCACCACAATCCAAACAGGGTTGTGTACAGACCCCCATGTCAGGGGGAGGGAATGGACAAGGATATGATAGAAGGCATTCTTAGGATGGCAGAGAAAAGGGGAGATACTGTTGATGGGAGACCTGAATATGCCAGATGTTAACTGGAGCACATTTGCTGCAGCCACATCCAAGAGCAGGGCCATTCTCGATGCCCCACAGGTGGCAGGCCTCAGACAGCTAGTTCTGGAACCCACTCGTGAGGGAGCAATCTTAGACCTACTCTCAAATGGGGCAGTGAGAGGATCTCAGATCTAGAAGTGGGTTGCCATCTGGGAACAAGTGACCATCAAACAGTGTGGTTCACGTTAAACTCAGCTACAGAGTCAAGCCATACAAAAGTGAGGGTACTGGACTTCAGGAGGGCTGACTTTGGCAAGATGGGAGAGTGCCTCAGAAAAGCACTAGCAAACAGGCTAGAAGGAGGGTTGGAGCAACAATGGGGAATCATCAAAACTGCCATCACAGAGGCAACAAGCCTTTGCGTGAAGCAAATAAACAAATCAAAACGAAAGAAAAAGCCACTATGGTTCTCAAAAGAGGTGGCTGGGAAAGTCAGGGAGAAAAAGATAGCATTCCGGAAGTATAAGGAAACACAGAAGGAACAGGACAGAGAGCTGTACCAGTTAAGGCAGAAGGAAGCATGAAGGGAAGTCAGAATAGCAAAGGCCCAAACTGAGGAAAAGATAGCCAACTCGGTTAAGAAGGGGGATAAAACCTTTTATAGGTAGATCAGTGAGCATAGAAAGACAAAGGAAGGGATAGTGAGGCTGAAGAGAATGAACGGTGGGTGGGCAGAGGGGGACAGTGAAAAAGCAGGGATACTGAATGAATATTTCTGCTCAGTATTCACAAAAGAGAAGGGGGAAGTGCCTAATCCAATTAACAGAAGCATTCTTGATATGGGGGTCGATCCCAGTCCTTTCACAGAAGAAAAGGTTCTACAAGAACTCCTAAAACTGAAGGTGAACAAAGCAATGGGGCCTGATGGAATTCACCCCAGAATTCTAAAAGAATTAAGGGGGGAACTAGTGAAACCACTGGCTACTCTTTTTAATAAATCATGGGAGGATGGTGTGGTACCCGAGGACTGGAGGAAGGCGGATGTGATTCCTCTTCACAAAAGTGGGACCAAGACAGAGGCAGAAAACTACAGACCTGTCAGTTTGACCTCTGTGGTAGGGAAAGTGATGGAGTCACTTCTGAAGGAAAGAACTGTTGAGTACCTAGAGGCCAGTGGGGCACAGGACCCAAGGCAGCATGGGTTCACAGTGGGAAGGTCATGTCAGATGAATCTAATAGATTTCTTTGACTGGGTGACCAAAATAGAAGACCATGGAGGGGCTGTGGACATGGCCTACCTAGACTTTAGCAAGGCATTTGACACAGTCCCACACAAAAGATTAATAGTCAAATTAACCAGCCTGGGAGTGGGTCCCAGGGTGGTAGCCTGGGTAAAACATTAGCTGGACAACAGGACACAGAAGGTAATTGTAAATGGAGTCCACTCTGAAGAAAGAGGGGTTACTAGTGGAGTACCGCAGGGTTCAGTGCTGGGTCCAGTCCTTTTTAATGTTTTTATAAGTGACATTGCAGAGGGACTGGAAGGAAAAGTATGTCTCTTTGCAGATGACACAAAGATCTGCAACAGGGTTGATGCACAAGGAAGTGTGGAAAGGATGAGAAGGGACTTGGCAAGGTTGGAGGAATGGTCAGAAGTATGGCAGCTAGGATTCAATGCAAAGAAGTGCAAAATAATGTACCTGGGAAACAAGAACCCAGGGGAAGAATACACAATGGAGGGGAGGTAGTAACAACAACAAAAAAGGAAAGGGACCTGGGGGTAATCATATCAGATGACCTTAAGGTTAGCAAGCAATGTGAGAAGGCAGTAGGGAGGGCTGGGGGTATACTGAGATGCATAGGGAGAGGCATCACCAGCAGAAAACAGGAAGTTGTTATCCCGCTGTACAGACAGTTGGTGAGACCCCATCTGGAGTACTGCATCCAGTTCTGGAGACCTCATCTCCACAAGGACATAGACAGGATAGAGGTAGTCCAGAGGAGGGCAACTAAAATGGTGCGGAGTCTGCAAGAGAAGCCGTACGAGGAGAGACTTAAGGAGCTTAATATGTATACCCTTGAGGAAAGAAGGGAGAGGGGGGACATGATAGAAACTTTTAAGTACCTCAGTGGAATCAACAAAGTCCAAGAGGGTAGCATCTTTCAGAAAAAGAGACGTGCAAGAACAAGGGGCCACAATTTAAAGATAGAGGAGGTGGTTCAGGGTTGTGAGGAAGTATTTTTTCACAGAGAGGGTAGTGGATGCATGGAACAGCCTTCCTGAGGAGGTTGTGGGGTCTAAAACTGTGGGAGAATTCAAGAATGGATGGGACAGACATAAGGCAATTCTTGTGGGGGGTAGGAAGAAATAGGCTGTTGGTTAACTAGGATCTGCGGCCTATCCTGTAGTTAGGGAAATGGGCAGACTAGATGGGCCAAGCAGTCCTTATCTGCCGTCAAAGTCTATGTTTCTGTGTTTCTATATCACGAATAGGAACCGGATGGTCCAGTATGTCATCTCTTTGGCATAACCAATGAAAGATATCAGATATATCAATGCCTTCATTATGGGAGAGAATCATAACAGTTTTAATTACAGGTTTGGACAGGGGAATGGCCATATTCTCATATGTCATCCAGAATCTTTCCAATGACTTTATAGCTTTGAAACTGATGTCAGAAGTAGTCTCTTCAGAAATATGCATGACTGCATAAAGCTTATAATGGAAAGAACACACAGATTTTTAATACATTTCTAGTAGCATAGACTCTGTCCAGTATAGTGTCTACACCCCCCTGATATTTTAGTCAGACAGTATTGCACCATTGAGCTGGCGCTCCCCTAACAGCAAAGGGATCAGCCATAGTAAATGGTCTCCTTGGCTGTTCAGGGAGTTCTGAGTTGATGTCCGAAACATCCTGGGCTGAGGCCTCTGAGCCTGGGGTCGGGTTGTGCTCCATCCCCCAGGAATCAGTAATATTCTCTATCTCCTGAACAGCAGCAGGGGCCTCTTGTACAACTGACTCTTCTTCAGGTTGCTCTGGGATTTCATCTGTTACTGGATTCACTGTCCCAGTTTGTATAGTCCCAGCTTGCGCCAGTCTGTTTTGTAAAGGCATCCACCCATGTCCTCCCTCCTCCTGATCCATTGACTCAGACACTGATAAGTGTGTGTCTGTGGAAGCAGCAGAACAACTTCCAACTGTCCCAGAGTCATTTTTAGCAGTGGGGAGAGTTACAGTACATACTGAACATAGGCTGTGTTGCAAGGTTTCATCTTAAATTGCTGAGGGAGCTGAGCAGGTTCCAGAAGTCAGGACTCACCACCAGGAGCTTTAATCTATCCTGCTGCTAGCAATGCATTCTCTGCAGACCAGGGCTGAACAAGCTGCTTCTTTTCCTGTGGCAAGGGCATAGAGGATTTGTGTCTTAAGTCGAGCCACCTGCCCACCTTTGCCATTCTGGATGCTGTGTATGCCCTACCCCTTGAAGTTGTCAGCTTCTCACTATCCATTTGCTCCACCACCTGACGGCCACATTGTGATAGGGGGATCCCCACCATTTTTCCCTGTTTCAGCTGTGCACGTTATTTCCCTGCCTTCACTATGGCAATGCGACTGGCGGTAGTGAAGGAATCTTGGCAATTGGGAGACATAGGCAGGAGCAGCAATATCTTCTGCTACTCATTCGGCAGCAGTCACATCAGTTCCCATGTCCAACTGTGCATCAGGATGCACTACATAGACAGACTTCACTGTGTCTTTGACAGCATCAGTAACAGCTGGTGCTTACAAGGTTGAGCTGTCAGTTACTTTTCGCTGGGACAGTTGACTCAGTGAATGCAGTTGCAACTCATCAGGGCAGATACTCAGACTAGCCATATGATGTTTTTTTCTGCAGGCAAGATATTTTGCCTTCTCTTCAGCAACCAAGATTAGCAGGTGCTTTTTTCTTTCTTCTAAAGCCTGTTTCAGCTTATCTTCTTCCTCAGCTATTCTCACCTGGTGTTGGTAATTACTTTCTACATTAGTAGCACAAGTCACCAGTTCTGATTCAGGTACATGCTCCATCTTCATTTCAACATCCATTTCAGCAAGTACAGGGGCCTCTAGAGAGAAAGGTGAAAGAGAGGAGGCCTTCTCCCCTCTTCCACCTGCAGCATCCACCTGCACATCCTCCCAGTCGGCCATCCTGGCAGACTGCTATAAGGGCCAGAGGTTCCCCCAGGTTGGCAAGAGTAGGTGAACTTCCCGAGTGTCCTGACCAACATCCCCCTTCCCATGTAACTGATTTATGCAACTTTTCAAGGCTGTGTTTGGGAGATGGTGTGCAAGATGGTTGTCACTATACATTTACATCACTTCAGTACTAGCCTCGCATTGTTTGTAAAGTGCTTTGGGATACAATATGTATGAAAAATGCTCTATAATACCTAATTTGTTTTCTTCTTCATCTCCTTCTTCTTCTGTTTCTTCTTCTTCTTCTTTCATGTGTATCTCCTGTGAAGAACACCTTTACACTTCTTTAGGGCACTGGCATTACAGTACCGGGGCACCACAGCGCTGATGTTTAGATTCGCCACCCCCTCCTCGAGGTCCGCCCCCCTGAAGTTGGAATAATTAGAAAGGGGGAGTGTGGTGGGTCGGCAAAATCATGACTTGGCACCGTGATGACCTGGTGCACTATCGCCGGTACCCTGCTGTGGTGGAACCAAAGAACCCTATACTAGATTGGGACCTGAACTTGGTCCTCACTTAGTTAATGGCTGACCGATTTGAACCTGGGATGGCTACTGATTTAGAACCTGGAAAACACTATTCCTAGTGGCTATTACACCACCAAGGAGGGTCAGTCAGCTACATGCACTTATCACTGATCCTGCATACTTAATTTGCATCAGGAAAATGTGGTGTTAAGAACAAATGTATAATCCCTCCCTATGGTGGCATCAGAATTCAATTTGAATCAGACTACTACCTTGCCAGTGTATTTCCAAAGGCAACATCCCAAAACGGGGAGCAATAACGTCACACACTAGATATCAGAAGGTCTAGTCTAGAACAAAGTACAGTAGGTTTTACTGTTCAACTTTGCAGTCATTACAATTACAAAGATAACAACTAGTACATATATTAAAGCATTTAAAAACTGCATTAAGAGTGACTCAATATATACAAAGGAAAAGAAAGACAGAAATTGTATATAATAATGCTATAGTGTATGGCAGAATGTTGCTATGGATAGAAATCCATAACTAGAATGGAGTTGTTATGCTGCAGTAGCTATGTCATCACAGCTGATATGCTGCACTATCTATGTCACTACTGCAGCATAACAACTTGGAATGCTGCCACATAGTTGCTTTCCTCAATCCAGTTAAGCTGGAAGGTGCTGTTTTTTCTAAACTTGAACGTGCAGAAATATCTACAGCACACTGCATCAGTTAAAAAAAAAAGAAAATGTTAAAATTCTATTCTCCGTTGTCTTCTCCAGCTGGTTTTGTGTGATTTTCTATGCTGTGACTGCCCATACACTATAAAAGATTGTGTATGAGCAGTCATACACAAACAAGGAAATTCTTGTATCTTGAGGTTCCCTTAGTAACAGAGTACCTCTCGAGCTGCGCTCTCGAGGTCATCTGTTACCAAGGAAACCTCTCGATACAAGAATATCCTTGTTATGTATGATTGCTCATACACAATCCTCTATATAAGTTAATACAGCCTTTTTACAATTCTGCTTGTCTGGTTTCAATAAAAATTTAAGTTAGATTTTATGAGCTCTATAACCAGTCAAGTATATAGTTATATAAGTTACCAGGTTCAAAAGTTAAATCAGGGCAACTAACCTTCTTCTTTTCTTTTAGACAGCAATCAACCTAAGATCTAAAAAATAAAAACTTTAAAGAAAATACAGACACTGTAAATACCAAGCTCTTAGTTATAAAGTTAACTCAAGTACATCCAGGACCTTCACAATGCAATTTTGATTAATATTTAGAATATTTGGAAAGGCTTAACTATCTCCCCAATCCATTATCCCAATACTCTGGGAGTGATTTTCAAAATAACAGTTCAAAACAGGGAAAAAAAGCTATCTTTCAGATAGGGGTTACTAGATAACTTTCAACTGCCAAGTGAAGAAAACGTTTCCTACTCTATTCAGGGAGATCGCGGTCACAACACTATTTTGTACTTCTTAAGGGCTCCACCATATTAAGACATCAGCTTTAGGTTAGCCATGACTCTGAATATTTGTCTCTCAAACTCCCACTGGTGGCAAAAAGAGATTCTTGCATTAGCTCCCTCTAAAGAAGGAAAAACCTTCCTTTTGGGCCAAAACAGGCTAAATGATTTTTAAGTCACTCTGAAGTTATAAGGGGGAACTAAATCAGTGCTCAGGTGCTATCCTGATGTTAAATATCACATGGTCCTGTCCTAAATTGTACTCAAACATTATAAACTATATATATATATATATATATATATATATCCTCCAGAATTCTATCATACTTAATATTCAGTGCCTAGCAGTATGAAACTTAACCCTGAAACCCCATCCAGTTTGTTGCTAGTCCTAAAATAAATGCCAACATATGTTTTTTGCTCCTAAAAGTTAAAGATTTTTAACCCTATGGAGCCTGGCCATTTTCACATTAAAAAGTGCCTATTGGCCTAAGCATTTTTGAGAATGGCACTTACACATCCTTGCATTCTGCATTCCAGCATCCACCATGCCATGTTATCATAGGTACCAACACATACGCCATGCATTATTTCGATTAGTAGACTATGAACATTACAGTGGCAGTGCCTATAACTCAACATTATGCAAAGTAACCATGTGTAGAGGACATGCTAATGAGATACAAACTGTGCAAAAATAAAAAATACAGCAACTAATAAATACGTTATTAGGCCACTATGCTGAAACAATATATTTATCAGTTCTTAGGCTCCAAAAAGTTAAATTAAACAAGTAGTCCCTCGTAATATGAGACCAAAATCTCTAAACCGTCTTCTACCCATACACTTTGAGTAGCTAATTTCTAAAGCCCTCAGGTGAACATATAAAATGTAGTGAATATAGCATGCATCTTATTATTGCTGATAAATATATGACAATTTTAAATATTAAATAGAGCTGCCTTTCAGAGCAATGAGTCCAAGACTAGAAAAGGACAAAGCATATAATGTACTTTAAGCACATTAGACAGCTAAAATAATCTAAAACAATTATTTGGCTATTCCGTATCAATTTAAGCCCCTTTTAAAACATAAAACACACATGCTTTATCATAATTTCTTAAAGATCAATTGCAGTATTTTTAAAATGCTTTTAATATATTTTATTTGCTCACCATGAGAACAACCACTCCATATATATTGCAAGTAATGTTCAAGAACAGTCATTTCTCATGCTCAGATGCTATTTTACTGCCTGTTTTTTTTTGAAGCTTTCACAGAAAATCCTTCAGTCATTTTCAGACCAGTGTGTGGAATTTTGGGTGAGTGCTGATTCCATTCAAGCAACAATGGCATCATTTTCCTCAAGTTCCTGGTACTGAGCTGCCAGGACCTTGAGGAAAATGAGGTAACTGTTGCTTGAATGGAATCAGCACTCACCCAAGGTTCCACTAGCTGGTCAAAAAATGTCTGAAGGATTTTCTGTGAAACCACCAAATAGGAGTGCATTAAAGATCATGTGCAAAGGTTTTTGCATGTTGTTAATAAAGCTTGAATTCAAGTCTGTGTGTCATGATTAGAGTTTCCTGAAAATGTCATGCTGCTTGGTTTTGTGGTTTTCTTGAAATAAGCATTTGTTAACTTGTTCTGCAGTGGCTAAAAACAGTTGAGTTATATCTGTCTCTCTCAGTCAGGCTTGGAGAGTGATGACATCATTGTGGAGTACTGTAGCTTGCTGCTTCAGATTCCCAATCACAGCAGGCTGTAGAGTTAATGGTTTGCTCACCAGGTTTCTTATAAACTCAGTCTATGGATTGTGTTTAGATAGATTATCTTAAAATCTATCACTCTCTTCTTATAAAAGTTGATCGTTTGAGTTTCAGTGCTGAACTGAAGTAGTGGAAATCTGTCTCTGTGAGAGGTCAGCTAGTCTATATTCCAGCTCTCTGTTCTTTCTCATCAAAACTTTGATTTTTTTTTTCTAACTATATGACACAGGTTTGTTTAATGAATATAATTAAATCTTAATTTTGTTCGTTCATAGAAATAGTTTGTCTTTGATGTAGCCTTCATAAATACATTCATGTAAAAACATTTCTTTATGTCAGATTGACAAACAGGTGCCTGTCACATTCTACTATTTCAAGCACATGTCCTGTCTGAACTCACAAATTTCAGTTCTTTGGTGGTTTCTGTGTGAAAACACATCATGTATGTGTATAAATAGAAACACTATAGGGCATCCCAATGCACTGTGTCTCTTCCCCATAGTTAAGGCAGCTGCACTCTGCTGCCACCTGTCCCATGCCCCACAAGCCCCGCTGCCTTCTGCTTCACATTCAAGGCTGCTGCACCCTGCTGCCCACTGTCTTCTCCCACACAGTGGGGGACTGTGCACCCTGCTGCCTCCATCCCCTGCCTAAAGAATCAGGCCTGCTGCACCCTGCCCAAACAGTTGGGGTTGCTGCACCCTACTGCCTGCTCTCTCTCTCTCTCCTCCCCCCACCAGAGTCAGGGACACTGCACCTGTTTCCCCCTGTTCCTGTCTCCACAGTCAGGGCTGCTGTGCTCTACTAAGCCCTAGAATCCTAGGTCCCCCTGCCTCCACAGTTGGGGCTGCCGCACCATGCTGCCCTAGGCCACCTGAGGTGGGGCTTTGCTGCACCCTGCTACCAATGTCCATTGCCCCAAATGGGCAGGGCTGCTGCACCATGCATACCATCTCACAGTCAGAGCTACTGCACCTTGATGCTCCCCTGTGTCCTGCCCCACAGTCGACACCTCTGTACCATGCTGTTCTCTGTCACCTGTCACCACAGCCAGGGCTGCTGCACCTTGCTCCTGTCTACACAGTGGAGGTTGCTGTGGCCTGCTGTACCCTAGAGCTCCATGCCTCTGCAGTTAGGGCTGCTGCACCATGCTGCCACTTGCCACCTGAGTCAGATCCTTTGCTACACCCTGCTGCCCACATCCCTTGTCACAAACCAGTATGGCTGCTGTATCCTGTAACACAATTTGGGCTGCTGTACCCTGACGACACCCCTATCTTCTGGCCAAACAGTCAGGGCTGCTGCACCCTGCTGCCCTCTTTCCCCACACCCATAGTCACTGCCACAGGACCCTTGTGCCCCCTGTTCCTGTAGGAGGGTGTAGCAAGGCACAGTGGTGGCAGGAGAGAGAGGACAGCATGGTGCAGAAGCTTTGAATGTTGGGCAGGACACAGGTGGGCATCAGGGTACAGCAGCCCTGACTGTGGCACATGGTGCAGCAGCCCAGCCCATTTAGGACAATGGAAGTGTGTAGCCCCAACTTTGGAGGCAGGGGGCAAGGGACTCTAGGGTGTAACACAGCAGAGCATCCCTGACTATGGAGGTGGGAACAGGGGGCAACAGGGTGCCATGGCCATGACTGTAGGGGTGGAAACAGAGGGCAGCAGGGTGCAGCAGTCCCAACTGTTCGGGTAGGAGATAGACGTGGCATCAGGGTACAGAAGTCCAAAATGAGGGACAGAGTGCAGCAGCCATGCCTGTTTGGGAGAAGGGATGTGGGCAGCAGGGTGTAGCAAAGGATCTGACTCTGGTAACAGGGGAGCAGGAGGGTGCAACTGCCTCAACTGTGGAGGCATGCAATAGGGTGCAGCAAATGCCCTGATTCTTGTGGCAAGTGGCAGCATGGCGCAGCAGCCCTAAATACAGAGGCATGGGACTCAGGCCACAGCAACCCCAACTGTGTATACAGCAGGGTGCAGCAGCCCTGGCTGTGGTGACAGGGGACAGAGGACAGCATGGTGCAGCAGCCTCAACTGTGGGGATGAACACAGGGGGCATCAGGGTGCAGCAGCCCTGACTGTGAGATGGGGAGTGCATGATGCAGCAGCCCTGCCCATTTGGGGCAATGGAAGTGGGAAGCAGGGTGCATCAAAAGCCCCACCTCAGGTGACCTAGGGTAGCATGGTGCAGCTGGCCTCACTGTGGAGGCAGAGGGACCTGGGACTCTAGGGCTTAGCAAAGCACAGCAGCCCTGACTGTGGAGACAGGAACAGAGTGTAACAGGTGTAGCATCCTGGACTGTGGGGTGAGGGAGAGAGGTCAGTAGGGTGCAGCAACTTCAACTGTTTGGGCAAGGGCAGCAGGGTGCAGCAACTCTGATTCTTTAGGCAGGAGATGGAGGCAGCAGGATGCACAATCCCTGACTGTGTGGGAGATGACAGTGGGCAGCAGGGTGCAGCAGTCTCGAATACGGAGCAGAAGGCAGGTGGCTTATGGGGCAGGGGCCATGTGGCAGCTGAGTTCAGATGCCTCAACTGTGGAGCAGAGACATGGTACATCAGGATGCTATATAGTGTTTCTGTTTATACACATACATGATGTATTTTCACACAGAAACCACCAAAGGACTGAAATTTGTGAGTTCAGACAGTACATATGCTTGAAACAGAGCATGACAGGCACCTGTTTGTCAATCTGACATGAAAAAAAGTTCTTACATGAATGTATTTATGAAGGCTACATCAAAGACAAACTATTTCTATAAATAAACAAAATTTAGATGTTATATGTTATATTTATTAAACAAGCCTGTGTTATATAGTTAGAAAAAAATCAGAGTTTTGATGAGAAAAAATGGAGAACTGTGATACAGACAAGCTGACCTCTCACTGAGAAAGATTACCACTACTTCAATTCAGCACTGAAACTCAAATGATCAACTTTTATAAGAAGAGAATGATAGATTTTAAGCTAATCTATCTAAAACAAACCACAAACTGAGTTTATAAGAAACCTGGTGAGCAAACCATTAACTCTACAGCCTGCTGTGATTGGGAATCTGAAGCAGCAAGCTACAGTACTCCACAATTATGTCATCACTCTCCAAGCCTAAGAGAGACAGAAATAACGCCACTGTTTTCAGCCACTGTTGAGCAAGTTAACAAATGCTGATGTAAAGAAAACCACAAAACCAAACAGCATGACATTTTCATGAAACTTTAATCATCTTTAAAAAAAAAAAAGATTGGGCTCTCACACTAAATCATACACTGGGTTAATGATTGGCTATTAGATAGTCAACAGGGGAAGTAACAAGTGGGGTCCCACAGGGTTCAGAATTGGGGCCAACCCTTTTTTACTTGTCTATTGGAGACATTAACAAGAACATAAATAGTAATATAGTCAGATTCGCAGATGACACAAAAATAGGTGGAGAAGTTGATACAGCCTCAAAACAACTCTTGCTAGCACAAGATTTAAAGAGCATAGGTAAATCGACAGAAGAAAACAAAGTGACACTTATCCAAGATAAATGTATTGTACTACATTTAGGCTTCAATAACCCACACAATAAGTACACCATAAATAACACAACACTCAAAAGTGTTGACAAGGAACGAGACTTAGGGGTTATAATTAACAATACACTATCGTCCAAGGAACATTGCAAAAAAATCTCTCAAACTTCAAATAGGATCCTTAGCTCCATTAAGTGTTCCTTTGTAAATAAAAGCTCTAATCTCATCCTTCCATTATATAGGACATATGTCAGACCCCGCCTGGATTTTTGCTCACCTTTCTGGAGTCCCCATTTAAAAAAAGATATCAAACTACTGGATGGAACACAGCATAGGGCCACAAAGGTTATACCTGCTCTAAAACATATGGAATACGAGGATAGACTTTATACTACTGGCTTAGTCACATTAGAAAATAGATGTAAGAGGGGTGACCTGCGTCTATACAAGATTCTTAAAGATCCTGTCTTAATGGAGAAATGTGGCATCCATATATTCAACCGTCATATCCCCTTAAGGAGCCACAATAAACAAATTATACCACAAGCAAACACCAATAAAAGGGACAACTTCTTATCCATCAGGGCTGCAAAATGTTGGAATTTGCTCCCACAAAATATTGTGGATGCCTCTAATATAGCAATGTTTAAAAACAGACTTGATCTGCACCTTAACTGGAAAAAACCTTGATTATTGCCCACATTGTTGTGGGAGACATATTCGATGGGCCTATGGCCTTCTTATGTCTAAAAATCCTAGTAATCCTAGTAATTATGACACAGGGACTTGAATTCAAGCTTTATTAACATTATGCAAAAACCTTTGCACATGATCTTTAAGGATTGTCCTGCCAAAAGAAGGATGCTGTCTGGCATGGACATCCAGAGCATACTGCTTCACAAAGGTATGCACAGAGCTCCAAGTGGGCGCGTTACAAATGTCTGCGATGGGCATGTTCCGAATCTCTGCCAGAGATGCCGCAACCCCTCTGGTAGAATGGGTGTAAACCCAGCCTTCCAACTTGACCTGCGCCATCGAGTAGAAACGGCGAAGGCATGCCTCCAACCATGCCAAAATGCATCTGATGGCAACAGGCTGACCCAGCCAGGCCATGCTGAATGATACAAAGAGTTGTTTGGATTTTCGAATCTCTTTTGTTCTGTCAATGTGGAATTGCAAAACCCTCTTGACATCCAGGGTGTGAAGGGTGCATTCCCATTCATTCTGGAAGTTGGCAAAATAGGTCAGAAGGACCAAGGGCTGGTTAAGGTGAAACTCTGAGACCACCTTCGGTAAGAATTTAGGGTAAGTTCTGAGAACCACCTTGTCTTTGTGGTAAGAATTTAGGGCAAGTTCTGAAAACCACCTTGTCCTTGTGAAATACCGTGTAAGGGGGGTCTGTGACCAAGGCATGTATTTCAGAGACTCTGCGAGTGAAGGTAGTGACTACTAGGAAGGCAGCCTTCCAGGTCAGAAACTTCAAGTTGCAGGTTGCTAGAGGCTCAAAGGGTTTACGGGTGAGCATGTGTAGCATGAGGTTGATATCCCATGTGGCCAACGGTCTCCTGATCAGAGGCCTAGTATGCAGGATGCCTTTAAAGAAACTCCTGTCTAGCAGCAACTGAACCAGCAATATATTCTGCACTGGCTCATGGTAGGCGGAAATCACGTAGAAGTATACCTTCACTGTCGAGTACTGCAGTCCTGCATTTGACAGATCCAAGAGATACTCCAACACTTTACTCAGTGGGCAAATAAAGGGGTCCAGGGTGGACTTTGCAAACCAAATGGAAAAATGTTTCCACTTTGCTGTGTAAGGCTTCCTAGTGAATGGCTTATGCGCTGCTAAGAGGATTTCTGAGATTCTTTGAAAGACATTAAACCTACCCACTTCTTTTTCCTCAGGAGCCAGGCATGGAGATGAAGGGAGTGCAGGTTGGGATGGACCACAGATCCCTGTGTTAGAAGGTACATTTGTAGAGGAAGTTGCCTCGGAGGGACTTCCAACAATCTGTTGCTCAAAGGGAACCATATCTGTCGAGGCCAGTATGGTGCAATGAGAATCATCCTGCCCCCCCCCCATGCCTCCAACTTGAGCAGCACCCTCTGAATTAATGGAAGAGGAAGAAAAGCATACAGAAAGCGTTTTGTCCACCGCAGTCTGAATGCATCCTGACAGAAAGCACCAGGTTCTGGATTTCTGGAGGAGAACAGAGGCAGTTTTGCATTGAGTGTGGATGCAAAAAGGTCCCAGTCTGGACTGCCCCACTCGTCGAATAGCGATTGCACGACATCTGGAGCGAGTGACCATTTGTGTGGATCCATCTCTGTTCTGCTGAGGCAATCCACCAGATTGTTCTGGACTCCTGGCAGGCAGACCGCCTAGATCAGAGCATCATGCTCGAGGCACCACTCCCACACTCTCATGGCTTCCCTACACAGAGAGTAAGAGTGCGCTCCACCTTGGTTGTTGATGTAATACATCACAGCCTTGTCCATCTGAAGGAGGATTACTTTGTGGCAGAGGACACCCCTCAGGCCTGGACAGCATACAGGACAGCTCTCGTCTCCAAGACATTTACGCGTAGATAAGACTCCTCCCAGCACCACACTCCATGAGTTTGGAGGTCCTGGCAGTGAGCTCACCAACCAGTCAGAAATGCATCCATGGTGATGGTGGCCTGGGGTTCTAGTGGGGCAAAGGGTAGACCTTGGAGAAGCCGGTCTTTCTGAGTCCACCATGCAAATGACCTCATCAAAGACTCTTGTCACCTTGATGTGGAAGGACTGCAGGTGCGTGGTCGGTGACCACCGAGTGCTGAGCATCCACTGTGTGGTTCTCATGTGTAAGTAGGCTAGAGGCACCGTGAAGACAGACAATGCCATGACACCTCGCATCCACTGCATCAAGAGAGCTCGAACTGAGTTGTTCTCACTGATGAAGCTAGCCATCTGGAGAATGTCATTTTTCCTGTCTTCTGGAAGGAATGCCCTTGCCCTGGAGGTGTCCAGAAGGGCTCCTGTGAAGAGAAGTTGTTGGGAGGGCTGAAGCTGTAATTTCTCCAGGTTCAGAAGCACCCCCACAGAGTTGAGGAACTTGGAAGCTGTGGAAACTGCTTTCTGTCTAGATGGGCTCGCTAGGAGCCAATCGTCCCGGTACGGGTACACTTCAATGTTGAGTTTTCTTTTTTTTTTTAAATAAAGAATAACTAAAACTAATCGAATACTGAATGACTAAAGCTGCTGTTGTATAGAAGTGAAGATTTGACTCCCAGCAGGCAAGCGACATTGTTACTGAAGTGCACTCGACGGCGGGGAAAAAGGAACTTAGGTGGTTGGAGGATTGATGCCGAGATAGCCTATACAGGCATGAGCCAGCCTTGTGGTGCCACGCATGTATGGTCCTAGCTCGGCGCCAGCCCTCCTGAAGATTTTTGGATCCCACTGGGTCCTAGCACCTCCAGTGTAGTCCCATTAGTGTGAAGGAGTGGTGGAGACTTTTAGTCCAGTAAGATCACATTTTTGTCTGCTTTTCTAGGTACAGCGGGTATATACTGCTTGGCCTATACCAAGCAGCATAGGTGGCATCCCTTTAAGGCTGAAAGCAGATAAGGAGCCACACTAGAGGAAGTTTCTTCCAGCTCCAGAAACTCCAGCAGGTTGTTTTTAATAGAATCCTGCTCTTCTAAAGTAAAGCCTATGGCAGCTTCCAGTTGCTGCATCATGGCAAAAAGGAACAATTACGTGCTTACCGCAACAGTAGATCTTCAAGAGACTCATCAGTCCACATCTTTGGAACATATAGCCACCAGGCACTGGGACCACACGAAAGCTTCAGATGTCAGCATATACATAAACATAGGCAGCCTCTCCTCTCTTCAGTTCCCTTCCAGAACTCACACTCAGAGAACCTCCCGCTAGGGAACCGGGAAAGAACTCAGCACTCCACACATCAGGTGAGACAGAGAACTGGAAAATGTAGAAATGGAGATAGCAGCACCAGACTTCATTGTTGCAGATCTAAAAATGGGGAAGAGGTGTGGGACGACATAGCCTGATGAAACAGATTCTCTCAAAGATCTTCCATTACATAAGTACGTAACTGTTCCATCTTCGAGGATATCTCTTTGATCAGGCCACACCTTTGGAACGAGTACCGAAAGCTAGCAGTCTGGCCAGCTGAAGCCTATAGACTTATGAAAGAAGGCCTTGTAGCACAGCTAGGCCAAAGCTTGTCAATGAGAAACGATGTCCAGACTGTAGAGTTTAGTGAAGGTGTGGACAGTACCCCAGGTAGCATCTGCGCAGACTTCAGCAGCAGGAACATTCTGGCAACAAGCAACAGAGGTGGCCATGCCTCTGGTGGAATGACCACAAATCACACCAAGATGTTCCTTACCATACTTCCTGTAACAAAACATAATACACTTTGCTAGCCATCTGGACATGCACTGTTTAGAAACTGGGGCACCCTCTTTCCCAGGGGTGAACAAAAAGCTGTGAAGACTTTTGGCAGTCTTTGGTGCAGTGTGCATAGTACGTGAGTATTCTATACACATCTAAAGTATGTAGCAATGCTTCCCCTGGACTGGCATGCTCAAGATAATAAACTGGTAAGTAGATGATTTAATTTATAATAAACTCAGACACCACCTTCGGAAGAAACTTAGGATTAGTACACAGAGACACCCTGTCTTTGTGGAAAATCAAATAAGGAGGCTCACACATTAGAGCCTAAAGATCTGAGATCCTTTGAGCAGAAGTGATTGCAACTACAAAATAACACTTTCCAAGAAAAAAAAGCATAAGCCACAAGTCACGGCTGACTCAAAAGGAGCCAAGGTTAACTTCTCCAAAACAAAATTCAAGTCCCAAGCCGGGATTGAATTGTGGATGGAATTCTTTATGTGTAAAATGCCTCTTAAGACAATACAGGTTACCTCCAGCTGGCAAATCATACGGCCATCAGTAGGCACATGGAAAGCTGATGTGGCAACCAGGTGCACTTTGAGCAAGGGATACTTGCAGGCCTGAATCCAATAAGGACAGCAGGTACTCTAGAACCTGATTAACTGGGCAGGTAAATGGAGCCAGTTTAAGTGAAGCAGCCCATAAATCAAACCACTTCCACTTCAGAGAGTGGATAGTTCTGGTGGATGGTTTTCTAGTAGCCATCAGAACATCTGCCACTTTTTGGGAAACCTCAAAGTGAGCTACGGCTATGTCTTCAGGAGCCATGCATGCAGATAAAGAGACTTAAGGTCTAGATGGACCAGGGTTCCCTGTTCCTGTAACAGGGACCCTTGCAAAAGGGCAGAGGCATTGGAGGTTCCAGTGCCAGTTGTTGCAGCAGTGGGAACCAGATCTGTCAAGGCCATAGGGTCCAAATTGCACTCAATAAGGCATGCCACCTCACCCTGTGTGCAGATTACTACACTCATACTTGCACCCTGTATGAGCGTACAAACTGGCTTAACCTAAAAGACAGGATCAAATACCAAATTTGCCTCCTGGGAAAGAAGGCACTCCTCGGAAAAAAAACACCCTGTATAGGAAACCTGCTCGAGGCTTCTCTCACAACACACATCACCAGACGGAGGATGAATGGAGCACTGTCCATACCATTCCGCCGAACCTCACTAGGGCAGTGTGCTTTCTCCTATCGGGCCCCCCTCTGGATAAATGAACTCCCGATGAAATTACAAACAAACAACAGCCTGTCTCAGTTCAAAGTAGGCCTCAAATAGCACCTAATGTCTAACTCAAAATGCACCTGCTTCTCAGGCCCCACTTGATAGACAGGCCTACCCCCAAGGTAACACCCAGCAGGGCTACCTAGAGAACCCTGCCTCCATTCCAGCCTAGCCAAGGGCTTAAGTAAGCTATCAGTCCTCTTTAAACGCACTTGGTACTGCCCCTCCCAAACCACCCCCCCACACACACACACACCATACTCGACATAGCCCTCTGGAGCTGCCCCCTCGCTCTCTGCGGTTGGTTTCAAACCCAGTCCCCCTTGTTTCACTGTCACCCAGCCTCTCGCCATCTGGGATAGCATTAAACCCTATGCAGTTACTCTGCCATAGTCAATCAATGGATTTGGAGGTTTCCAGGGTTTTGCTACCTAGGGCAACCGATTAGAAATAGTTTAGTATTCAATTACAACTGCTCAGTTTTTTTTCCTATTTGTCTAATTGTCATGTAATCACTCTTTAATGCCTAATGATCAGGCCTCTGTAACCACTGAATATGTGTATTGTCTTATTGTCCACCCTGACGTGGAACCTTTGTAAAAGAGCTCACACTCAAAGGTCTTTCCAAAATACTAATTAAACAAATTAAATAAAATAGGGGAGCAATGAGTATCAGAGTTGTACCTCCATTTGCGATTTCAGTAGTACTCTCTGAATTAGTGGGAAGGGAGGGAAGGTGTATGGAAACCTCCCTTTTCAAGGGAGGGACAATACGTCTCGTCAGAAAACTCCATGCCCTGGAGCGAGCAAGCAGAAAACCGGCCATTTTGTGCTGTGCAGGGACGCAAAAAGATCAAACTCTGGAAGACCCCATCTTTCAAATTGGTCATCTACCACCAAGGACAGCAGTTCCCACTTGTGCATCCTGGACTGTGACCTGCTTAGCTTGTCTGTCAAGACATTTTGATACCTGGAACATGTAATGCTGATAGCTCTAGATGATTCACAGCCCAACACTAAACTCTCATTGCTTCCCTTCACAGCAGAGTCTTCCCCCGCCCCCATTTGTTGATGTAATGCATCACACTGACATTGCCTGTCTGTATTAACAGAGGACCTGGGGACAAGTGGTTCTAGAAGGCCTGGAGTTTGTATGGAACTGCCCGCATTTCCAGAACAATGATGTGCAAAGTGCACTCCACTGGGGAGACCATGTGCCCTGTGTTTGGTGAGAGCACATATGGGCTCCCCATCCCAACCCTGAAGCATCCGTGGTGAGGATCTGAACAGAAGAGAGGATCAAGAACGGAACTCCCTTGAGCAGGTTGCCATGTTCCATCCACCACTTGAGCAGTTTGCACACAGGGGACATGACTAGACCCATCTGTTCTAAATAATCTATAAGCTGGTCCCACTGTACACATAGGGTCCACTGGGGAATTTGCATGTGCAGCCTAGCTAGTGGTACTGTGACAGTGGCTGCAACCATGAGCCCCAGAAGTCATAAAACATCCTCGATGAGACATAACGGCTATCATGCACTAACTGTGTCTGGGCAATCAGACGGCTGGTCCTGTCCACAGGGAGGAAAGCCGAGCCCTGGACCATGTCCAACACTGCCCTATATACTGCAGCCATTGGCAGGGTGTCAGCATTGATTTTGGTATGCTGGTTGTCACCACCAGAGCATCAAACAGCTGTCTGGTTCAAACTAGAGTCAACAACAGCTGGTCCCTGGAGTGAGCTTTCAATAGTCAATCGTTTAGGTAAGGGAAAACATACAGGCCTTCCCTGCAAAGGGCTGCTGCCACCACTACCAAGCATTTGGTAAAGACCTGTGGCATAGAGGACAAGCCAAATGGTTGCACTCCGGATTGATAATGCTTCCCTTGAAACAGGAACTGCAGGTATTTTCTGTGAGGTTTCTGGATCTTGTTATGGACATACGCATCCTTCATATTCAGGGAGTATATCCAATCCCCTTTTTGTAGTATCGGAAGGAGACCCTGCAAAGTGAACATTCTGAACTTCTTGTATTCTATGAAGAAGTTTAGATCTCATAGCTCCAGGATAAGCCTCTGGTTTCCTGTCCTCTTTGTGACAAGGAAGGACCAGGAGTAAAAACACAGGTTACTCACCTGCAACAGTAGTTCTAGGAGTGGTATATGGTGTTCATCCACACTTTCTGGCAGTGTCCTTTCCCTTTAAGATGTGTCAGAAAGTCTTCAAGCTGGCTCCTCCCACCCACCTGGGTGGTAACTCCCTCGGCTCTGCCCCATGACACCAGATCTTGCCCACTGGAAGCAGTGTGTGTGCGCTGAAGCTGGGGAGGTTGGGTGGGTCTGTGTGGATGAGCATTATATACCACTCCTAGAACTACTGTCACAGGTTAGTAACCTGTGTTTCCAGGGACGTGGATATGATGTTCTAGCCACACTTTCTGGCAGATTCTTAGCAGTTCTCCGGGAGGAAGGAAACAAGATGCACACATCCTACTTAGGGAACAGAGACTGGAGAACTGAGGCCCCAAAACCAGCATCCTGGGGTGACTCTAGGTCAGTGTGGTAATGGGAATTTAAGGTGTGTGCTGACCTCCAGGTTGCAGCTCTGCAGATTTCCTGGATAGGGATGTCTCTGGAAGCAGCCACCGATGTAGTGGTATGGTGGGTAGAATGAACCCTTAGCCCTCTGGGAGGCTCCCTACCCACCAACCTATAGCAGAGATCAATGCAGGATGTGATCCACCTGCCAATCGCCTGCTTGGTTGCAGGTCTGCCAGGTGTGGCTTCGGCATAGGTGACAAACAGCTGGTGAACCTCTCCCTGAACTCCAGCCGTGCGCTCTTTGTAATAAGCGAGCGCTCACCTCAGGTCCAGAGTATGGAACCGGTCCTTGGCCTCCGAGGTTTGATTGGTAAAGTACACCGGGAGATTAATCACCTGGTTAAGGTGAAACTCTGACACAACCTTCAGGAGAAACTTCAGGTTGGGGCATAGGACAACCTTGTCCCTGTAGAAGACCAGGTGAGGAGACTCCACCGAAAGCACCTGGAGCTCACTGATTCTTCTGGCTCACGTGATAGCCACCAAGAAGGCGGTCTTCCATGACAGGTGAGAGAGATCACACCTGTGCATCAGTTCGAATGACTTGTCCATGACCTTTGCCAAAACCAGCAACAAGTCCCACGGTGGTGGTGGTTCATGCACCGGAGGGGAACTGTGGTCAATGCCTTTGGAAAAGCACCCGACCACCTCCTGTGCTGACTGCTGACCAACCCACACCTAGTAAGAAGAGATGGCTGCCAGGTGCACCTTAAGGGTCATTGACTGAAGGCCTGACAGAGAGGGACCAAAGGTAATTGAGGATGCTAGCCACTGGACAGGACAAAGGGTCCAACCCCTTACCCTGACACCAAATGGAGAATCTCTTTCATTCGAAGGCATAGCACTTCCTGGTCAACTCCTTCCGGGATGCCTGCACAATGGTGAAGACATCTTCGGAGAGATGCAAGGCCTAGAATTCTAGCCACTCAGGAACCATGCCATCAGGTGCAGGGATTGAAGGTCCGGGTGGAGTACCTTCCCCTGATTGATGGAAAGCAGGTCCGGGTGCAGAGAAGATGCCTCGGAAGCCTGCTGCTGAGGCTGAAAAGATTGGGTTACCAGAACTGGCGTGGCTAGACTGGAGCCACCAGGATCACCTGTGCCTTGTCCCTCCTGACCTTGAGAAGCACCTTGTGGATCAAGGGAAGTGGAGGGAAGGCATAAAAGAGGCCCTGGGTCCAGGGCCTCGAGCAGGCATCCCCCTGCAGCATTTCCTGCTAAGGAGGGTGGGCCCAAAATAGCCACAGCTTTGCTTTCTCCCTAGAGGCAAACAGATCCACCTGAGGGGTGCCCCACTGGGAGAACAGACTGTGAACTACCTCTGGATTGGGAGACCACTTGTGAGACACCTTGCCCACCCAGCTGACAGCATCCGCCAGCTGACTGGAGGCTTCTACCACATGGATGGCCAGGAGATCCGCCTCCAGGCTGCGGACGAGAGTCCAGACATGGAGAGCTTCCTTGCACAAAAGCTGGGAGTGCATCCCGCCCTGTTTGTTGAGGTAGTACCTGGTCGTGGTATTGTCTGTCTGGACTTGGACCACTTGACTCCGAATGTGTGGAGCGAATGCAGTAGGCGCCAGCCAAACTGCTTGGAGCTCCAGCAGGTTGATGTAGCATCGGGACTCCTCTGTGGTCCAGAGCCCATAGACTCTGTGTTCCCCCAGGTGGGCACCCCAACCTGTGAGGGAGGCATCGGTCATCAGGATGACCATCTGCTCTAGGTGGACAAACGAGATCTCATCCTGCAGATGTGCTGGGACCAACCACCACTGGATGGTGTCCCATATCTGCTTTGGTCACCATGACCGGCTGGTTGAAGTGCCCCTTGTACTGAGACCACTGGCTGGCCAGCTCCCACTGCAGGGAGTGCATTCTCCAGCAGGCCCAATGGACCATGCTGGTACAGGTTACCATGTAGCCCAGCAGGTGCAGGAACTTCCCGAGCAGGGCGCAACTGTCCAACCTGAAATGATCGGGAAAAGGAGGAGAGAGCCTCCGCCCTGTTTACCGGGAGCTGGGCTCTGGCTCTGCATGAGTTGAGCTCCACCCCAGTGAAGTTGATCACCTGCAAGGGCATGAGTTCTGGCTTGGCCTCGTTGGCCAGGAGACCAAGTCTGACGCAAGTCAGGAGGGCCAGGTCCCTGGACCGCTCCACCTCTTGCCTGGAAACATAGAAACATAGAATTTGACGGCAGATAAGGACCGTTTGGGCCCACCTAGTCTGTCCATTTCCCTACCTGATGGATAAGCTGCAGATTCTAGTTAATCAACAGCTTACTTCCTCCTACCCCCAACTAGAATTGCCTTATGCCTGTCCCATGCATTTTTTGAATTCTCCCACTGTTCCTGACTCCACAACCTCCTCAAGAAGGCTGTTCCATGCATCCACAACCCTCTCTGTGAAAAAATACTTTCTATCATTACCTCTGAGCCATCCCCCCTCTATCTTCAAATTGTGCCCCCTTGTTCTTGCACATCTCTTCTTCAGAAACATACTACCCTCTTGTACTTTGTTAATTCCCTTGAGATACTTGAAAGTTTCTATCATGTCCCCCCTCTCCCTCCTTTCCTCAAAGGTATACATATTAAGCTGCTTTAGTCTCTCCTCGTATGTCTTCTGGTGTAGACCCTGCACCATTTTGGTTGTCCTCCTCTGAACAGCCTCCACTCTGTCTATGTCTTTGCGGAGATGGGGTCTCCAGAATTGCATGTAGTACTCCAGATGGGGTCTCACTAACTGTCTGTACAGAGGGAGAACAACTTCCTGTTTTCTACTGTTGATGCCTCTCCCTGTGCATCCCAGTATCCCCCCAGCCCTCCTTACCGCCTTCTCACATTGCTTACCCACCTTCAGGTCATCTGATATAATTACTCCTACGTCTCTTTTGATTTTTGTTGTTGTTATTAACTCACCCCCTATTGTGTACTCTTCCCCTGGGTTTTTGTTTCCCAGATGCATTACCTTGCACTTGTTTGCATTGAATCTGAGCTGCCACATATTTGACCATTCCTCCAACCTTGACAAGTCCCTTTTCATTCTTTCCACCCCACCTTGTGTATCAACCCTGTTGCAAGTCTTTGTCTCATCTGCAAAGAGGCATACCTTTCCTTCCAGGTGCTCTCCAATGTCACTTATAAAGACATTAAAGAGGACCGGTCCCAGTACCGAACCCTGCAGTACCCCACTAGTTACCCTCCTTTCTTCACTGTGGACTCTGTTTACTATTACCCTTTGCGTCCTGTTGTCCAGCCAGTTTTTTACCCAGGCTGCCACCTTGGGACCCACTCCAAGGCTGGCTAACTTGTAAATTAATCTTTTGTGTGGGACTGTGTCAAATGCCTTGCTAAAATCTAGGTAGGCCATATCCACAGTCCTCCCTGGTCTACTACTTTGGTCACCCAGTCAAAGAAATCTATTAGGTTTGTCTGACATGACCTTCCTGCTGTGAAACCATGCTGCCTTGGGTCCTGTGCCCCACTGTCCTCTAGGTACTCAACAATTCTTTCCTTCAGAAGTGATTCCATCATTTTCCCTACCACTGAAGTTAAACTAACTGGTCTGTAGTTTCCTGCCTCTACCCTGCTCCCACTTTTGTGAAGTGGAATCACATTTGCTTTCCTCCAGTCCTCAGGTACCACCCCATCCTCCCATGATTTGTTAAAGAGAGTAGTCAGTGGTGTTACTAGTTCTACCCTTAGTTCTTTTAGAATTCTTGGGTGAATCCCATCAGGCCCCATTGCTTTGTCCACCCTCAGTTTCAAGAGTTCTTTCAAAACCCTTTCTTCTGTGAGTGGACTGGTATTGACCCCTCTATTCAGAGTTTCTCCCTTGTTTGGTTTAGGTACCTCCCCCTCCTCTTCCGTTGTGAATACTGAGCAGAAATATTCATTCAGTATCCCTGCTTTTTCACTGTCACCCTCTGCCTACATTCCCTCCCCTTTATTAAGTCTCTGCATCCTTCCCTTGGTCTTTCTTCACTCCCTAATGTACCTCTAAAATGTTTTATCCCCCTTCTTAACAGAGTTGGCTATCTTTTCCACAGTCTATGCCTTTGCTATTCTGACTGCTTTCCCTGCCTCCTTGTGCTTTAACTGATAAAGTTCTCTGTCCTGCTCCTTCTGTGTTTCCTTATATTTCCGGAATGCTATCCTTTTCTCCTTAACCGTCCCTGCCACCTCTTTTGAGAATCATAGTGTTTTTTTAATTTGTTTTGTTGATTTGCTTCACACAAAGGCTTATTGCCTCTGCGATGGCTGTTTTGATTATTCCCCATTGTTCCTCCACCCCTCCTTCTTGCTCATTTGCTAGTGCTTTTCTGAGGCACGCTCTCATTTTCCCAAAGTCAGCCTTTCTGAAGTCCAATACTCTTGTTTTTGTATGGCTTGACTCTATGGCTGTGTTTATTGTGAACCACACTGTTTGGTGGTCACTTGTTCCCAGATGGCTACTTCTAAATCTGAGATCCTTTCTCCTTCCCATTTGAGAGTACCAGGTCTAAGATTGCTCCCTCCCGAGTGGGTTCTAACACTAGCTGTCTGAGGCATGCCCCCTGTAGGGCATCAAGAATGACCCTGCTCTTGGATGTGCCTGCAGCAAAGGTACTCCAGTTAACATCTGGCATATCAGGTACCCCATTAACAATATATCTCCTTTTTCTGCCATTTTAAGGATGCCTTCTATCATTTCCTTGTCCATTTCCTCCCCCTGAGATGGGGGTCTGTACACAACCCCCATGCAGATTGTGGTGCCATTTCCTGTCTCCAGGGTGACCCATAGTGACTCAACTTCCTCTTTACTCTTTAGTTCTGTTGCTTTAATCCCTTCCCTTATATAGAGAGCTACTCCTCCTCCTCCTCTTTTACCCACCCTGTCCCTCCTATAGACTGTGTATCCTGGTATGTTGACATCCCAGTCATGGTTCTTTGTGTACCATGTTTCAGTGACTGCCACAATATCCTGGGAGGGACCTGCTATCAGCCAGTCATCCAGGTAGAGATAAACCCGGACCCCTCAGCACCTCAGGTAAGCTGCCACCACCGCTATGGGGGCTGAGGAGAGGCCAAAGGGCATGGCCTGGAATTCGTAGAGGGTTTCCTCAGCTCGGAAGCGGAGGAAACTTTGGTGAGATGGATGGATCGGGACATGAAAAAATGCATCCTGAAGATCCAGGTAGCAAAACCACATGTTTTGCTCTAGAGATGGTATGATCTGAGACAGAGTTACCATCCTGAAGGTGCAGAACCTGAGGAACTTGTTTAGGTCATGCAGATCTAGAATGGAGCGACAGCCCCCCCGTCCGCTTTGGCACACAAGTATCTGGAGACAAACCCTGGGTGTTCCGGAGGATCCATGACAGAAGCCACGACCTCATTGTGGAGGAGCTGGGCTACATCATCTCTGAGACTTGACAGGGTGTCTGTGGAAGCCAAGTCTTCCCACGGGGCGTGGGCTTGGCAAGGAGAGTACTGCTTGAACTCTAGAGGCAGACCGTGACCCACCACTTCTAGAACCCACCTGTCCGTTGTGACATTAGACCAGGCAGAAAGGAAGTGGTGGAGCTGGCCCTCAATGGAAGACATGATGGGCATGAGGGAGGCACCCCTCATCCCGTCACTGGGCATACTTGGAGGAGGAGGCGGGCCCAGCTGAGGGGCCACTGTAGCCTCTTCCTCCTGGCTTATGGACAGCTGAGGCCACTGGCTTGGGCTGAGGTCACCAAACCTGTGCCTGCTGACCAGCCAGTTGCTGGACTGGCTTGGCCACAGGAGTGGAGGAGGACTGAAATGGCTTCCGTTTCTGATGCTGCTTGGAGCCCTTGGGGTCCTTCTGGGCAGATGTCACTGAGTCCAAGGTGGCATTGGACTTCTCGATGCATGTGCAGTGACTCTCGACCCCGGACCCGAACAGGTTGATGCCCAGGAGAGAGACATCTGCCAGCTTGTGCTGAGTGTCCACCGTGAAGGTCGAGATCCTTAGCTAAGTCCAGCAATGCATGGCCATTGAGGCTGCCATGGAGCGGGCACAGGAATCCCCAATGTCCATGGCAGTCTGGAGCTGTTTGGCCACAGCCTAGCCCTGGTCTTGGACCTGTTTGACCGTGGTCTGAAGGTCCGCAGGCAGATGAGGAAGAACCCTATCCAAGGTACCCAGCAGGGTATGGGAGAAGTGAGCCATGAAGAGGGCCGAGCTCGCCTGGCAGAGGCCAAGTGAGGAGGTAGCATAGACCTTTTTAGCCATGTGGTCCAACGTCTTGAAGTCCATGTCAGGTGGCTTGTCAACATCCCCGGTATTGCCAGAGTGCCGGAACACAGAGTCCATCACCAGCCCCTTGGCTGAGGGGTGCTCTCTGAATCCTGAAAGGGAACCGGTGGACACTGCATACTTGCGTGCCATCTGGGCAGAAGGCGCAGGGCAGGAATCAGGGCACTGCTGAGCTCCAGGGCAGGGCCAAGAATGGCTTCTGCCACTGGGAAAGCCTCCGTTGGAGAGTCTCCCCGGTCAAGGATCTCAGTCAACAGGTAACAAGCCCATTTTGGACAGACTCCATCTTCATACCCATCGACTCAGAGATCAAACAGAGGAGGCCCATGAAAGAGGATGGATCTTCATCCATCAAGAGACCCCTTACGGACTTCTCGTCGACCAGATGGGAGTGCAAGGAGGAACCCTCGGACTCCAAAGAGTCGTCAAAGAGCGCTCGACTGCCGGAGTCCCCACTGACCCTCCATGGATGGTCAGGGGTGACTGACAGCTGATGGGGAAGCCCCTTGGCCAGCCAAGACTTCTTAGTTGAAGCACCAACCGTTGGCTGTTTGGGCAGCGGTTCCACCGCAATCAGTGGAGAAGCCGGAGTCAGCCAAGCCGGGACCATTTTAATTGGTTCTGTCGGCAGAGTCAGCGTCGGCCTTGTGGGTGACAGCCAAATGATGGCCAGCGTAGAAACCGGGGTCAGTTTGGCACCAGCTGTTGAAACTTCAAGTCCTTGTAGCGTCGACACAACTTGCGCCGAAGCCTCTCCTCACCCGAAGAGGACGAGGATGAAGAATAGCGGTGGAGCCACTTCCCATAGTGTCAAGAGCGGGAGCGCAGATGACTGCAGGACCAGCTTGATCCATGGGAAGAAGATCTCGACCTCGGCCAGCAGTGGGACCGGTGGTGGGGTTCAGAGGGAGTCAGCGATTGCCGAGGCTCCTCCTGGTCAGGTCAGGGACCAGAAGCGGCAGGTCAGCAGACTGATTCGTCCCTCCAACGGTCCACATCAGGACTGGGGTTCTAGACAAGGAAGTATTGGTCTCTTCGGTATACAACTGGTCAGTCGCCTTAAGAAAAATCTTGGCTGGGACTTCGACCAGCATCTCAGCCGACTGGCCCAATGGGGTTACCATAGAGCCAGCGGCCAAGGCAGAGGATTCAACTGAAGTAAAATCTGGAGAAGCACAGGAATCAGAGGCCCTCAAGCAAGAGCACTCTTGATCCCACAATAGATGATAAGTCTTCTCTTTTTTAGACTCTATTTTAGATTTAGATTTGCCGGAGGGTCCCTGTTGGCAGGGACTGGCACAATTCCTTGAAGGAACCCGTAAAAGTTGAGCCCAGATGAAGTGGCATGAAGGCAGAAGCTGAGGAGGCCTGGGCTGCCTCCTGTTTGAAGGCCACCAGCTGCTCAGCAGACCTCACAGACACAGAGACCACTCAATGGGCATTCTTTGATTTGACCGGCAGGTTCCGTTGCACCAGGCAGCCCAGTTTCAGGCGGGCAAGACGGTTCTCCAGGACTAAGTGGCAAAAGTCACAGGCCTGATGATCATGGTCATGCCCCAGGTGTAGACGCACATGGCGTGCAGGTTGGTCCTGGACATATTCTTCCCACAAGGGCACCAGTGGAACCTGGGAGTGGACTTATCGTCCATCGCAATCAAAGATAAAGACAAAACTTATGAAAGTTAATGTGGAAGTAATTCCAAAGAATTTAAGCACTAGGGCCTACTCAACATGGGAGCAGTAAGGAGGAAACCTGCTTCTTCCAGTGGAAAGGACGATCTGGCATCATGGGCTGGAGCCAAGGGAGTTACCACCCAGGTGGGTGGGAGGAGCCAGCTTGAAGACTTTGCAGCACACCTTAAAGGGAAAGGATACTGCCAGAAAGTGTGGATAGAACATCATATCCACGTCCTGAGAACCCTGTGTTCCACTTCTAGAGGGACAGGTTCTATGGCCCATTTTTGCAGCAGTTATATTATTTCTTCCCATAACAGGGGCAGGTGCCCTGGAGAGTACATTGACAGAATTGGGGGATGTTCTGGAGAGTTGTTCAGAAGTTCCAGAGCATGATCCTTTTCTATAATCTCCAGAACCCATGCATCTGTTGTCACCTCCCACTGCCTGACTAAGTGGAGGGAGAGGTGACCCCCAACAACCACCAGGTGGTTGGGAGCATATAAGGAGTGAGGCTGAGCTGGTTGCGGTGGCTCCACCATCACTGGGTGCTTTCGAATGGGCACCTGGGGTACTGCTGGGGACTTTCAAGGCCCATGCTCCTTTTCCCCTGTCCTGCTGTCTGGGGGCTGGGTTCTGTCCCCTAACACCAGTTTGGCAAAAGGTACCCCCACTCCTACTCGAAGGTTGGGTATGGTAGAGGGAATGCACTGATTTTAAAGTCCTGCCTGAGGCTTGGAGATCTTTTAGAATCTTTTGTACCTCATGACCAAACAACTTTTGCCCTCTGAATAGGGCATTAAGAATGTTTGTTGCACACTTGTGGCAAAGCCTACTACTCTGAGCCAAGAATATCTCCTGAGACAGATGCCCAAGGCCACAGCCCCGGAAGAAGCAATAGAAACATCACAGGCTGTGCAGAGCAAATGCTTGCCCACATCATCCCCAGTTGTTAAGAGTTTTCAGTAACTCCTGTTTTGAGGAACCTTCAGGCAAGGCCTGGGCAGCAGCCTTAGCCTTCCTCAAGAGGGTGTTCTGATACTTTATCACTTGGGTGTGGTAGTTAGCAATACAAAGGTCCAGTAAGGCAGAGGCATACCTCCTCTTTCCTAGGACATCCAATCTGCTAGATTCCTTATTAGAAGGAAAGGCACTCATGTGTTTATGTGCCCTATATCTGTCGTGGGCAGCATTGCTCACCACTGAGTTAATCTATGGTGGTGTGGCATAAAAAGGATTCACTGAGGTGGCAGAAAATGTTTTGACTGCCTTTTTGGGGACAGCTGGTATATTGTTTGGTCTGTACCAAGCTGCACAGTTGGCATCCTCTAAGGCTGGGAGCAGAGGATGCACCAGAATAGCTGGAGACTCGAGCAGTTCCAAGAACTTTAACAGTTGTTTTTTTTTTGCAGCATCCTTCTTTTCTAAAGCAAAGTCCACAGCAGCTTGCATCTGCTGCATACTGTTGAAAAATGTGGTGTCCTCTGGAGGGGACTTGGTGTGTTCCCAGAGTCCTCACTGCAAATAGAGACTGTAGAGCTGGTGTCATGTTCATATTGGCTCTCAGCATTGACCTCTGCTACATCATCCTCTTCCTGCTCCATTAGATTAGGATTATACTCATATTAGTCATTGACTAGGTCAACGGGAATGAGAGACCACGCTGGTGACAACACAGGAGGGTTCTGTGGCAAGGTAGTACCTCGTGTCATCGAAGGGTTCGGTATAGAAGACCCAGTCAATGGGGTCCCAGGCCGTAGACACCTTCTCATGTCTGAGAAGGAGATAAGGGACTGCCTGAGCAATAGCACCACTTTGGTTAGCAGGCACAACTGGAGGAGTTAACAGGGAGAGGCTGGGTCCCTATCCGTGACTGTAATGTACCAGTCAGAATAGGCCTGGTTGCACCCATGCTAAGCCCTGACCTTGATGTCAGATTGATGGGTGGGGAGTGGATATCGCCACTGGAGCAGACAACATCAAAGCAGAGGTCATACCTAAAGAGTGCAGGGGTGACCTGAAGTGCATCAGGGAAGATTTCTCCTTGTCCCGGTGCTTGTGTTTATGACTCCCTTAAGATTTTGCCCAGGATCTGGACGACTGTGATTGGGTTGACAAAGCTAGTGACGCTGATTTCTTTTGGGAACTGCTTCTCCATCCTCTCTACAGTCTTTTGGAGTAAAAACTTTTCCAAGCCCCCTTTCTGTGTCACCAGGTTGCAGAATTAACCCCCCCCCCGGCGGATTTCACAGGATTTCATGTTGTGGTCTAGGCCTAAGTAGCAGACACAAACTGCGTGGGAGTCTTCAGTGTAGATCTTTTCTCCACACTCACAGTACTGGAAAAGTTTGAATGGCTCTTTCGATGATATGCAGGTAACTGAAAATCACTATAAAAGTGATTACTTCAGTAAATAGAAAGAAATAAAATGGCAGCAATTGTAGCAACATTTACTACAGTGGTCCGACAAGTCTGATGGATGGCAGGAAAAGAATTGAGGACAGGAGGAGTCGCCCACATTTATGTGTACACTGGTGCCTGACGTCATCGTAGGTAGCCCCTGGCTGACTGCTTGCAATAGTTGCCATGTGGTCCTAGTGCCTAGCAGCTATATATTCCAAGGGTGTGGCCTGATGAAAGAGATATGCTCGAAGATCCTATTTTTCTAGGGGTGTGGCTACAGTTCAGTATCCACACTCTGGCAGACTCCTAGCAATTCTCTGGGAGGAAGGGGCAAGGCACGCACCCCAACTTGGCAAATAAAGACTGGAGAATTGAGGTTCCAAAACCAGCATTCCAGTGTGACTCAACATAGATGTAGTAGTGGGAAACAAAGATGTATACTGGCTCCCAGGTAGCAGCCCTACAGGTATTCTGGATAGGGACATCCTTGGAAACAGCCTCCAAGGCAGTAGTATGTCTGGTGGAATAAGCTCTAAGCCCAATAGGAGGCTCCCTACCATCCAACCTACAGCAGAGGTTGATGCAGGATGTGATCCACCTGCCAATCATCTGCTTTACTGCCGGTCTGCCAGGCATTGCTTCAGCACAAGTGACAAATGGCTGGCAAGCCTCTGCCTGAACTCCAGCTATAAACTATACATAAGAGAGTGCACGCCACAGGTCCAGGGTATAGAGCCTGCAGTCAGCCTCCAAAGATGGGTTAGTAAAGTATACCAGCAAATTAATAACCTGGTTAAGGTGAAATTCCAATGCAACCCTTGGAAAGAACTTTGGGTTGCAAAGAATGACTTTGTCTCTGTGGAAGACCAGGTAGGACTTCACTAGTAGCACCTGGAGCTCCCCAATTTTTCTGGCTGACATGGCCACCAAGAAGGCCACCTTCCCCAACAGGTGTGACATCCCTCACCTATGCATAGCCTCAAATGGCTTGCCCATAAGCATAGCCAACACCAGCAGTAAGTACCACTGTGGAGATGGTTCAAGCACCAGACGGTCAGATGGTCCGGGCCATTGAAAAACTGCTGACCACCTTCTCCTGGGTCACCGGTGGCTTACCAGCCCGTGTCTGGTAAGCAGAGATGCCCATCAGGTGTGCCTTGAGAGTCATCATTCACAGCCCCAGCTGGCAGAGGGACCAGAGGTAGTCCAAGATGCTCGTCACAGGGCAGGCAAGGGGATTGAGCCCCTTGCCTTTGTACCAAATGGAGACTGTCTTCCATTTAAACACACAACACTGGAGAGTTAACTCTTTCCTGGAGGCTTCCACAATTCGGAGCACAAGGCCTGGAACTCTGGCTGCTCAGAAAACAGGCCATGAGATGCAGGGCCTTCAAATCCAGGTGCAGGACCATCCCCTGTTGTTCAGTCAGCCGATCTATGCAGAGAGGCAACAGCCACAGAGGACTGTAGCTGAGGCTGAGGGACTCTGGTTACCAGAACTGCCGTGGCCAGTCTGGCAATATCAGTATCATCTGCACCTCGTCCTTCTGGGTTTGACCACTACCTTGTGGATCAAGGGGAAGGGAGGGAAGGTGTACATGAGGCTTGGGGTCCAGGGCCTCACGAAGACATCCCCCAACAGTGTCTTGGACTGTGAAGGGGTGGACACAAAACAGCCTCAGTTTGGTTTTCTCCCAGGAGGCAAACAGGTCAACCAGAGGAGTGCCTAACAGGAAAAAGAAAAAATTACCATAGTAATGTTTTTTTTCCAGAGATTCATCACTATGCTTAACAACTGCAATCACTCCCCTGGAATGAGCTGCCCCAGAGCATAGAATTTTATGCCTATTACAGAATGTTAGAATGAAATTAAAAACTGATGTGTGGTTATGCTCACTCTCACATTCTAAGTAAGCAATAATACCAGACAGGGCGGGCGGTATTGTGCTATACCGGACTGCCAAAGGGCCTTATAGTCCTGGGCGGTCGGTATAGCACACTACCGCCCACTCTGGAGGGTATTATTGCGCTTAGAAAATAGGCTACATGTGTCATTTTTATAGGATTACAAAAAAAAAAAACTGAAGTAATGCTATAAAAAATTACAATTCAGTTTTTGTTCCCTTTTTAGTAAAGTAGTCCCTCTACTACTGGAATTGGACAGCACTGGCATTGTCAAAAGAGGGAGCTATTATGTTTCTTTGTTGTGCTGCTTCAGCCCCCTCATCTGTTTTTTTTTTATTTTTCTTCTAGCAATACTTCCACCACCTTAGTTAAAGGTTTTTTTTAACAACCCTCTGAGAATGCAAGACTGGAGTGCAGGAGAAAGAAAAAGTTACCGTGACTGCTGTTTTAATTACTGGAGTGTCTGATCATCAAACTTCTTCACCACGCTGAACTGAAACTTTTCATGCAGGCAGTCTGGTATAGTTAGGCACTTGTGACACATGCCTTTTTTCTTCCTAATTTTTTTTTTTTTATTGTGCTACGAATAACATACAGTGACCGCAAACACTGGTTTAGCTGCTGATGAAAGATGCGCTGATGTTCAGAAAGCCATGCTGCTGACCACAAGTTAGGTGGACTGACAGCTCCTTTCTTCTTTTCTTAATTCATTTTTTTTTAAATGTGTCTCATCTGTATTTTATTTAATACTATTTCAAAAGGCTCTACTTTATATTTTCATTATTTAGTGGGGAAGCTGGCATTTGTGTACTAATTACCCCAGACAGGAGTTAATCACTCGGGGTTGATGATGTTTCTTTTCTGTTAAGGAAATTCATTTGGGATTTGTTGTTCCTTTTGAAATTACATTCATTGAGCAGTGACAGGGCGATCGAGAACAAGAAAATTCCCTTTCAACTGACATGCTTTTCGGTTGCAAAAATGGTCACTGTATTAAGTAACAAGACAGTAGTATCTACGATATCACTACAGAGCAGGTGAAGAGCGGTATTTTCTTTGTTTTCCATGCTGCAGATGGACATCCATCTGTGGTATGGAAAATTAAGAAACTACCGCTGCTCTCATGCTCAGTGGCGGTGCTAGAGATAATGCTCTCTGCTACTTAATTCAGGTTACACTTTTGCACAGGAAAGCAGTTTAGGGTGCCCACTACTATTTGTTGTGCAAACAAGTACTTTTTTGCGTGTCTTTGGATTTGGAAGAGGAGAAGGGCTCAGCTGCTATTTTTCAGCTAGCTTGGTGAGCAGGAAAGAAATGGTGGTTGTCGCATCTGAACATTCAGGGTGCCCAAGAATCCATTGAGAAATGGGGCACCCCAAACAGGCTCTAGTTTTGATGCGGGCTCTACTAACTGATAGATGCCCACCTTGCCGAAGGGCTCAGCCAATCAAAGCTTGGGTTTCATGAAGCCCATTTTCTAACAGCAGATTTATTTCAAAAGCCAGGGTGAGCAGTGACCACAAGACTAGCTAAATGACTACCAAAAATAACAAAATACAATTAATTTTTATGTTTGCTTGCACGCATGTGCAAGAAACATAGTGCCATGAAGGGAGATTTCGGAGGTGTGTCACCTCCTCCTCCAATTCAGGCACTGGGCTGGCAGGCGCGGCCCCTGTAAGCCAATGCATTTTGGAACTGTCTATGACACGCTCCAAATGCAGTGGCATCCCAGTTGAAGGAGAGCTGCAGCAGGTGAGCAGTGATAAGGAGCTGCTCACGCAGCTCCCCGCTAACCCATGGGCGTCTTGCCCCATGCAGCGTATGCCGGGGGTGCCCAATCCCATCGGCTGAACTGTTGTCTCCTCCTCAATAGTTGCTGCCACGCTGGGAGGCCCACCCAGCGTGGCAATCTCTGTATATTGCCGGCCCAGGGGTGCCCAATCCCCGTCGGCTGTTGCGCCCACTCCCCAAAGTCATTGTGCCACGCTGGGAGCCCACCCAAGCGTGGCAAGCAGTCTCGTTTTTTTTTTTTGCTGGCGGTGCCCAATCCCCGTCAGCTGAGCCAAAGAATCTTTGTGCCACGCGAGGAGCCCACCCCAGCATGGCAGCGGTCTGACGTCTTTTTGTTTTTACCTGTAAAAACTGTCCCACGGCTGCCTCCCGAGCCCCCCTCCCATATCCGCACCCACCCACTGCGCAACCAGCCTCCCCACACCCCCTCACCCCATACTTACCTCCGGACTCTGGCGCGGCGATCTTGGTGAACGGGAACACGTCTGCACTCTTCAAAGCCGACGCGAACTGAGAAATGCAGTAAGCTGTATAATGGGCTAGATAGGAGGGTTCAACTTTATTGCATATCTCGGGCATTTTGGGAATTTTGCACAAATTTTCAACATGGGGTTTTTGGGACCCCTTCTCATGAATGATGTCACTGTCATGGCGTTATTAGGCTCGAAGGGTGATTTCGCGCAGTGACTGTGCAGTGACTGCGAAATCACCCTTCAGGACTGAATACCACCATGACAGTGACATCATTCATGAGAAGGGGGCCCAAAACCCCCATGTTGAAAATTTGGTGCCAAAATTCCAAAATTGACTGTTTAACGAGCGTGCATTGCGCAGTTCCTATGCAGGCTCGTAAGTTCGCGAAATTTCAATATTTTCACTCCAGATTTTCAACATTGCCATTTCACCACACCGTCTTATGAGTAGTATAGCTGTCATTTTTCACATCTCACCCAAAATGTGTTTCCACCCTTGTAGCGCAGAATGGCGCAGTCGATTGTGTGAAATCAGTATCGGGACAAATTAAGAAAATTGTAGTGACACTGTTCATGAGCAGAGGTCTTGAAATGGCTATGTTGAAAATTTGGTGAAAAATTCCTAAAATGACTGTTTCTGCGTCGTTGCACAGTTCCTCGCGCGCTCATAGGTTTGCAATTTCAATATTTCCACTCCAGATTTTCAACATTGCCATTTTCCACACCTTCTTATGAGTAGTACAGCTGTCATTTTCACATCTTACCCAAAACGTGTTTCCAACATGTGCGCACAATGGCGCACTCGTTGTCTTGAACTCAGTGTATGGGACATATTAAGAAAATCACAGTGTCACTGTTCATGAGCAGAGATCTTAAAATGGCAATGTTGAAAATTTGGTGACAGAATTCCTAAAAATGACTGTTTTACGAGTGTGCGTTGCACAGTTCCCACGCACGCTCGTAGGTTTGCGAATTTTCAATATTTCCACTCCAGATTTTCAACATTGCCATTTTTCCACACCTCCTTATGAGCAGTACAGCTGTCATTTTTCACATCCTGCCCAAAACGTGTTTCCGCCCATGTAGCGCACAATGGCGCAGTCGGTGTGCAACCTCAATGTATGGGACACATTAACAAAACCACAGTGACACTGTTCATGAGCAGAGGTCTTAAAATGGCTATGTTGAAAACTTGGTGAAAAAATGCCTAAAAATTACTTTTACGAGTGTGCGTTGCACAGTTCCTATGCATGCTCATTAGTTTGCAAATTTAATATTTTCACTCTAGATTTTCAACATGTCCATTTTATTAAACTTCCTTATGAACAGTACAGCTGCAATTTTTCATATGTCACCCAAAATGTGTTATCGCACATGTAGCGCACAATGGTGCTGTTGGTGTGCGAAAGCAATGTTTAGGACAGATTAAGAAAATCACAGTTACACTGTTCATGAGCAGAGGTCTTAAAATGGCTATGTTGAAAATTTGGTGACAAAAGTCCATAAAATGACTGTGTTACGAGTGAGCATTGTGCAGTTTCCACGCATCCTCGTTAGTTCATGACTTTGTAATATTTCCAGTCCAGATTTTCACTAGTGGCATTTTTCAACACTTCCTTATGAACAGTACAGCTGCCATTTGTCACAACATGGCCAAAGTGTGTTTCACACTTTCAGTGCAGAGATCTTGGTCGTTATGGGAAATCATTGTTCGGCACAGATAAAGAAAATCACAGTGACACTGTTCATGATCGGAGCACCAAAATGCCTGAGTTGACAATCTGCTATAAATATCCCCAACCTACTTATATAACGGTGTCGTTGCACAGTTTCTATGTCGCTTGTGACTTCACCATTTTTTAAATATTTTTACTACACATTTGCAACATAGCCATTTTACCTCCCCATGAAGAGTACAGCTGCCATTTTTTACAGCCTGTTCGGAATATGTTTGCATCTGTGGTGCTAAATCCCGTAGTCACTGTGCATAAGCAGCTTTCGGCTACCACACTGATATTCCCCCTGTTCGTGAGGTGGGGTCACAAAACAAACATGTTGAAGATTTGGAGTTAAAATACCAATGAATGCCTGAGGTATTAGACTTTTCAACTAAATTGCCCAACCCTATATAGAATGACAGGAATCAGGGGTGTGACTTGGGATTCTTGCCTGTGATGCTCATACCATTCCACACCCTGCAGTCACTGAGAGGCATCGAGGTATGCCTTGGACTCTTCGTCCCCAAACTTCACCCCATTCTCCTATATAGCACCCATCTCACCATATTTCCTAATGAAATGGGGTGCGCATAAGGGCCAAAGACCCCAAGGAACACGTGACACTTGTCAGTCTCTGCAGAGTGGGGTGTGGTGAAATGGCGTGGCCGTTATGCCTGACGACCCAAATGCACACCCCAATGCCTGTCACTCTCTGCAGGGTGGTGGTGGGGTTGGCTTCAGTTCAATACTTCACTGCCATTCCTATTACGCAGCTCTGTAACTTCTACACTACCACTGCCAATGCCAGTAAGCAAACATTCGACATTGACAAATGCTTGTTTTTTTTACTTTTTAAAATAGCAGAACAATTTGTTATGAAGAATTTAAAAACTCAGATTATGGAGCATCCATTGTAAAGGCATTGTAACAAGTAATGTTCAAGCAACTATAAAGAATTAATTCTTGTATGAACCTTTTCTCAGGTTCTGGAAGGGGAAGGTAGGGACTGGAATCGTTGGATGCTGGTTTACCTTTCCTCACCTTATCACAGGTGATAAATAATAGTACTAGTAGACCTTACATCCCTTGTATGGTCCAAGCAGTAGCTCACATCTCTCAACATCCAGACTGCAGAGCTTTTGTTCTCCTAAGCTGGATTTTGCTTGAAGGTATAACCCCTACAAATGGGGGTTCCCAGAAAGTCTTCCTTGGGCTGGCCTAAATGCTCACTGCCAGGATGGTGACTTGCTTTTTAGCAGTTTAAATGTTCTTGCCAGACAGTGCCTGTATAGCCTCTGTGTACTATCTCTTTAATTATAACTGCAATCTAGGTAGCTCTTAATCTGGGAGGGGGATGATTGTTTCCATACTCGAGTCCTGCCCAGGCTGTCAGATAATCACTCCGTTCTGCCATCACTATTAGCACAGAGAGAGAGCTCCGTCAGAAGATTTGCTTGTTTGCCGGTTATCTATTAGAATGGTAAATATATTGTACTTTGTCTAATCTGCCTTCTTTGCAACATGGACAGTTCTGTTTATTTCCACCATCTTGGTCCTGGACTGCTGAAATGGGCCAATCAGTACCTTTGGGGACTCTAAAATGGAGCCTGTCCCCAGGGGTCTTGTGGGAGCAAAATTCTGTAGGAATTGTAGTTTTGGGCTTTTGGCACCTAAATGAACCTGGAGGGGGAGCCCTTGTTGTGACTGACAGACAGATCAGCCAACTGAACCTTTTGGATCCTGGGGAAAGTCCTAGGCTGCTGGCAGCTTCAGTCAGATCTGAGTTGGGAAGTGAAAGAGTAACAGCTCGAGATATTCGAGCAGCAATCCTGCATGGGTTTGTGCAGGAGAACGGTGAAAGGGCTGAAATTTGGCCTGCCTGCTGTCCCTGAGAGGGAAATTGAAGTTTATTTGAACTGAATCCGAATTATGGGAGAAAGATAAGCTACAGAACTGTGACCAGGCTTTAACCTGAAGACGACCAAAGATTTGCTGAATGTGATCAGCCTGTCAGGATTCCTAGCCACCTTTCAACTCCCGGTTTGTGCAGAGACCCTGTAATTGCGACTGGATAGCAATCTGCCTGGTACAGTAGAATTTCTTACATGTAAATGTGCTGTATGCTGATAGTGGGTCATGATTTGGTTCCCCACTGTGTGTTTGAACTGTCCTCTGCTTGCTGGAGGCTGCATCCAGCCCCGTGGACTGAATCCATATTCATCTCCATTTGGCCTGGGCCTTGCCACACTGGCCCAGCCAGAATACCCGCTACACAGAGAAAGTCATTGATGAGAGACCTGCCTGGGGATCAGCCCCCTGCTCACGGCTTGAATAGGAAGGACACCTTGGTGTTTCGTGTGGGCCCTGCTTCTCCTGGCACTCCAGCTTAACAACCTGCAGTCTCGATTTCATCCTGCTTGTGTCCTGTATAGTGTATCATGAGTAAACATCAGGGTAGCTCCCTGCAACAAAGCTAAATCTAAAGTGTTGTCATCTGATTTCTTTGTTGTCTTTTCCTTCATGAACTGAGTCCTCCGGCTCTGGATTACAAATAGTGTGTGTTGTGCATGTTGCTTTCTTCCATCACAAGGCCCCAACCAGCTGCGACGCCGGCCTACCCCGGGCATCGTTCCTGGCTACCTGGGTACCCAGAGTGTGTGACTGTGTAGGGACTCTGAAAAGCATGCATAACTGTCTGATGGGTTTAGCTTTTCAGCCAATCAACCTGATTACACCCCTCCCTTGTTCAAGTCCCTTGAATAAATCAGATCTAACTCTTTTTGCATTTAACCTGACTGTGGTTCCAGTTTGTGCCAAGAGTACTGTACTGTTGCTATTTGCTGTGCATAACCTTGTTTTACAGGGGGTCTCCAGGGTTGAGCTAGAGGAACCAGCCCTGGTGGTAAGTGCAAACATTCTGGGTAACTGCATAGTGAATAAGGGTCATTGTGAAAGTGATTACTGTATATTGTTCTAGCCACTAGAAGGGAAAAAGGGGGTTACAGTGTCTTGGAGGACTGTGCCCAGGTTAGCTTGACCACTAACAACCCTGACCTCGGGGTGGAGGCACCCATTTCAGTACCCAGACCCCTTAACCTGCAACTAGCCATGCAGGCAGGGGTAGTAACCCTTGGGATAGTGCCACCTAAGGGTTACATCTTGGAGGCACCACTGGGATTAGCACCCTGTAGTGGCCAGAGGTGGGAATTACCCCATTCTGTTTAGAACTGACGACAAAATGGAGGAGCTTGCCATGCCTAAGCTCAAAAATCACCCCCATAAGCTGTTAGTACACCGAATGATGGGGTGGAGTGAGGCTGAGGGGGTAGACCCCCAACAGGCCTTCCTGTTAATGGATGTCCCATTAGGGACCACTAATGCTGTTATTGTAGAAGATGTCAAGTGTTTGGGGAAGGTTGAGGTGAAAGGGAGGGATTCGGACCTGTTTGACCAGACCACGGTGGTTCTACTCTCCTGCAACTCTCCCACAGATCCAGAGGAAGTACCCCCTGTTATTCTGCCAGAGGAGACCCAGAACGGGTGGAGGGTCATCCATTTGCACAGTGATCCAGCTGCCCCGTGAGGATCCCCTATCATAGAGGGGTTCAAGGACAAGCTGCTTAAGTTGTTAGCTTCTGAGGGGCGAACTGCCCAAGTGTTAGTGAATGTACTTGACCTTTCTGAAGAACCCACACCACTGCAGTCCCCGACAGCATCTCTTGCCTCCCTAGGGTCTCCCCCGTGGTCACCCCCCACAATAGTAATTCCATCTGTGCACCTGGACTCTTACCGTAGACAGACTTTTTTCGAGCACAGTCCCAGTGCCTGTGGGGGAGAATGATCTGGAAACACGGATGGACTATGCTACCCCCCCGGTCCAGGAGTGGCAGTGCTCTGAAGGGGAGAAAAGAAAAAGACTCATGGAAAGTTTGAGGGGCCCTGCACTGGAAGCCATTCACTTCCTACAAGCCACTAGCCCGGAGGCTACTGCGGCTGAATACATCTCTACATTGGAAGGGGTTTTTGGAAGCACTGAGTCAGGGGACAATTTACTATGGAAATTCAAATCTGTCAAGCAATGGAAGAATAAGAAGTTGTTTATGTTTGTTACCAGAACTGAGATGGCTCTGCAGAGGGCCCACAGAAAAGGAGGGGTGCCTGCTAGTGAACTGAATTGGGTCAGGTTGGACCATATTCTCAGGTCAGCCAGGTACTCTAGTGAGATGATGCTAAAACTTTAAGTTGTAAGATAGGAAGGCTAACCCTCCCGAGTATTGTCACCTCATGAAAGAGATTTGCGAAGCAGAGAATGATGAAGAGGGATGGGAGCCCTATGCTGGGGTTGCCCGTACCTGCCAGACCCCTGAGAGAAGTGATGAGACTGAGGTGCAGCAGATGACAGAACTAATTAAAGAACTGACAGAGCTGAGAGTCAACAAGCCGCCAAGGCGGCCAGAGATACTAACCTCTACCAGACACCTCCTGAGTTAAAGAATGAGACCCCGCCTAGTGGGGTGGGGGTGCACGTCGTCTCCTCAGAAACCCAGACTGAGAGTAACCTACTGAAAGAAGTATGAGAATTGAGAGTCCTGGTGGGGGACCTAATACAAGCCACACAAACCACGAACCTTGGTGGAAGTACAGAGGATCAAGAACACAAGTCAAGGAAGGGCCCTGAGGTGCCCCTGATGTACCCAAGCAGGGAGATGGCCTGAAACCACTCAGAGACTCTAGAGAACCCAATTTTTGCCACCACTGCAGGGAAACCGGGCACACACGGTGCACTTATCGCTCACCAGAGAACTTGAGAAAGGTTACTATTAGGCTATTAGCCTTGATTCAACGGAAAAATAACCAGCCGCCAGGTGGAGCTGCTCAAAAAAGTTACTCATCAAAGGCCGCTGCCAAGTTGACATCCAAGCCTGCGCCACCTGAATGGTCCAAGGTGGTGTGCCCTTCAATGGAAACTACAGTGATGGTGAACGGTGTGGCCACCCAGGCCGTGCTTGACAGTGGGTCTTAAGTGACCATAGTGTTCCAAGACTGGTATCAAAAGCATCTGCCTGATGTGCCCCTACAACTCTTGGAAGGCTTGCATGTGTGGGGGTTGAGCGAGAAGTCTTATCTGTACTCGGGGTATATTCAGATCTGGTTGTCTTTCCCCTACCTCCGTGGCTGGAGAAGATGAACAAGTCAAGGCACTTGTCTTAGTATGTCCCCCACCAGACTGTATAATGGGGTGCTCTACTAATTGGGATGAATGCCCAAATGTTTGGAAAACTGGCACAACTCTGTCATGAAAAGCAAGGGCAATGGACTTGGCGGGCCCTAAGAATTCCGGCTCTAATCAAAAGGGCCTATGACTTGCAAGGGAAACCCAAGGCAGTAGACCAGGATGAACCTGTGGGGATCATGTGGAAGAAGAATCCTGACACTCTGGTATTGGCCCCAAACGCCCAGTGTACCATTCATGGGTAAGTCTGCCTCCGGAAAGATGTAAAGAACAAAATATTAATGTTGGATGTACCACACGATGGAAAGTTGCCAGAAGGACTATTGGTTAAGCCCAGCATCTTTCCTGCCGGTGCCCACTCCTATGCACAACGAGTGATGGTCCAGATTCAGAATGTGTCAAATCGGGAGGTCTGGGTGAGCAGAGGGTGCACTCTGGCTACAGCACACTGTGCAGACACTGCAGTATTACCCAGTAACAAGTGCTCTGGCAAGAAGGAGAGAGTGGCCCCAAACTTATTTGACTTTGGTGATTCCCCATTGCCAGCTGAATGGAAGGCTAGAATTAGCAAGAAGTTGCCAAAAGAGACCAAGTGTTTTCGTTGAAAGAATGGGACGTGGTGTGTGTCCAGGGGGCAGAGCATCACATACACCTTCATGATGACCGGCCATTTTGAGAGAGATCCCGATGCCTCACCCCAGCGGATGTAGATGATGTTAGGAGACACCTGCAGGAAATGCTCACTGCTGGCGTGATACAAGAGTCAAGGAGCCCTTATGCCTCTCTCATTGTGGTGGTGCATAAGAAGAATGGGTCTGAGAGGATGTTTATTGATTACGAACCCTGAACCGGCGGACCGTCCCAGACCAATACACCATGCCCCGTATACAAGATGCCCTGGATTGCTTGAATGGGAGCAAATGGTTCTCGGCATTGGATCTTCACAGTGTATATTACCAGATTCCGATGGCCCCGGAGGAACAAAAGAAAACAGCCTTCATCTGTCCTTTGGGGTTCTATGAATTCCTGAGAATGCCACAGGGGATTTCGGGTACCCCGGCCACCTTTCAGTGACTGATGGAACGTGCGGTGGGAGATATGAACTTGCTGGAATGTCTAGTGTACCTAGATGATGTCATTGTGTTTGGGCACACATTAGAGGAGCATGAGACCCAACTGTTTAAAGTCCTAGACTGACTGAAAGACTTCGGCCTCAAGCTGTCCAGGGTTTTAAATAATTGATTAGCATTTTTTTTTTCTTGGGGCAATACCAACTGTACAGAAAGCATTTATATAGGTTTTCTGGAAGTGTTATGTTTGATAAACACAGTGAGGCAAGTGCTATGCATTTTCACAATGTTTTAGAACTTTTATGAACAAAACGCTAATCAATTTTTAGAGTTAAATAAAACCCTTTCTGTCCATTGACAAGTGCCAGTTTTTTCAATCCTCCGTGAAGTATGTGGGGCACATAGCATCTGCAGAAGGGATACAGACTGATCCCAGTAAGGTTGAATCATTGACTACTTAGCCCCAGCCCCATAATTTGAAAGAACTACAACATTTTCTGGGGTTCTGTGGCTACTACCGCAGGTTCATAAAAGACTATTCCAAGGTGATTCGCCCTCTCCTGAATCTTACCCAGGTTATCCCCCCACCAACCATAAATACAAAAAAGGGGCCATCAAAGAACCAGAGAAAGTATACTTCCACACAGGTGAACCTTTTGGGTCCCACTGGACACCCAAATGTGAAGCAGCCTTCCATTAAGTCATATACCAGCTTACCCACACCCCCATCCTCGCCTATGCTGACCCTACCAAGCCCTATGTGCTTCATATGGACACTAGTCTGCAGAGCCTAGGAGCTGTGCTGTATCAAGACCATGAGGATGGTTTGAGACCTTAGCTTTCGCCAGCAGGAGTTTGACCCCGTCAGAGCAAAACTATCCTGTGCACAAGCTGGAGTTCCTTGCCCTAAAATGGGCCATCGTTGACCAGTTTCATGAGTACCGGGGCAAAGATATTGGTGAGGACCAACAATAACCCATTGACCTATGTAAAGACTTCAGCTAAGTTAGACACCACTGGGCACCAGTTGCCTTCTGCCTTATCAACCTATGATTATCCTGTTGAATACAGTCCGGGACTGAACCATATTGATGCTGATGCCCTGTCAAGAAGGGTCAAGAGTGATTGGGTCAGGCTGTTTGAACCCGACATCTGAGCATTGTGCCAAAAGTTTGACAGAGATGAACAGATGTCTGCAGACACAGTGGACTGTTTAGTAAATTGCTTGGGCCCTCCTGATACCTGCATACCGGTTTCCTATTGCCATTTCTCTGCTCTAGATATTAGCGCACTATCTCAGTTTGACAATGACAGCATTCAGTGGGCTCAATCCCAAGATCCTATGATTCAGCCAGCACTTGATGACCTGTGTGTGGGAAAAGATGTGTCTAAGTTGTGTTCCCCTGACTTGCGAACTACCCTATTGTTTAAAGAAGGCCCCAGGTTGAAGTTACACAATCAGTTGTTATACAGAGAGACAGTGGATCATAGTGGTCAAGTAGACAAGCAACACTTGGTCCTGCCCATGGCCTTTAAACATTTGGCATTGAGGTCCCTCCACAATCACATGGGGCACCTCAGTATTGACAGGACTCTCGACCTGGTATGATCTCTATTCAACTGGGCCAAGATGGGAGCCGATGTTGAGCACCATGTAAAGACCTACAGTCATTGCCTCCAATAGAAAGCTCTGCCTCAGAGGGCTGACCCCCTTGTCAATATTACTACCAGCACACCCATGGAACTGGTCTGCATAGACTTTCTGTGTTTAGAACCCGATCAGCAGAATATTGCCAAGCGTTAGTGGTTACAGATCATTTCACACAGTATGCATGGGTTTTTCCAACTAAAGATTAAAAGGCCTCTACCGTGGCCAAGGTGCTAGTGGAAAATGTGTTCATCCACTATGGTGCCCCCAACCGGATCAACTCTGACCAACGCAGAGACTTTGACAGTTGGCTAATCAAAGAAATGCTCTCTCTATGGGGGATGTGGAAGTCAAGAACCACCCCCTATCACCCACAGAGGGACCCTCAACCACAACACTTTAACCACACCCTTCTGGACATGCTGGGCACCCTCCATCCAAAAAACAAGCATAAGTGGAGTCAGCAGATCAGCACCTTGGTACACGCATACAATTGCACCAAAAATGATGTTACTGGGTTCTCCCCCTACTGCCTCATGTTCGTGAGGGAGGCTCGACTGCCAGCTGATGTCTGCTTTGGGGTCTCTCCAGATGGGGTCCAAGCCGAAAACTACCTGCAGTATATACAGAAACTGAAAGCTCAATTGAACCATGCCTATCAACCGGCCCAGACAACGGCCTCCAAGAGAAATCTCACCAACAAAGAGAGGCATGATAAGAAAGTAAAGGCTCAAGAGCTATGGCCCGGAGAACGTGTGTTGTTACACAATTTGGGACTGCATGGCAAGCACAGAATTGCTGATAAGTGGCACCATCTTCCCCATGTAGTAGTTAGAAAGTTGGATGATTTACCAGTGTACAAAGTGCGCCCAGAGAATAACTCCAAAGCTGTCAAGACCATGCACCCTAACCACTTGCTACCTATCGGCCAAGTTATATTTGAGACTGAACCCTCAGAAATCGATTCCCCTGGGCCAGTGACTTGTACCTACAGCAAGGAGAAGGCAGAGTCCATCTGCTTCAGCTGTTAAAGATTTGGAGCCCTCTCCGTGGCAGGCCTCGAGTGATAGTGACTGTCAATCCACCTCTGATGAAAGTGACCATGGTAGTGCCTATTATCCCTCATATGAACAGAGTCAGTTGTTTCGAGGCAATCCTATGCTGAATCATGGGGATGAAGCTGGGCCTTCTGGACTCTCTAACTCTCCAGCTTTGTCCTTGGAGCCAATGCTCCCTGAAAGTGAAGTGCAAAGTATAACGTCTGAGGCTGTGGACTCCCTGTGTTTTGTGGAACTGTGACACTTGCCCAAAGAAGGGGCTGATGGTCTGAGTCTCTCTGGAGACACAACCCTGAACTTAAAGAACAATATGAGAGTGCTGACAGCTCCCCTTCAGTGCCCCAAAGCCGAATTGTGCTAGAACCCTCTCAAAATGAGCCAGCTGGGCCCTTGTCAGAAGATAATAATGGGCAAAGTGTTGTGGAAACAGAGCCTACAGAGCAAGGAGCTGACAGTGCTCCCAGTTTGGACATTCCCATCCATGCAGAGGCACCCCTCATGAATGACAAAAGCTCAAAAGTTAGTGCTGAAAGTACGGAGACTGTGGCTGTTCCCCCCAGAAAGACTGGCCGAGCTGTCAAGCCAGTATTACGCTTCAGTTATGATTCTCCCGGGAGGTCAGTGGATTTGCCCCTCAATGTGGTTCACAAAGGAGTTTATATTTCTCAGAGCTCACTACCCAAACTGAGCTTAATGGCCAATTCCAGGTTGATTGTTCTTCCTTCTCATTATGGTGCCCTTCCCCCATCCAGCCCCAAGTTAGCCGATTGGGAAGGGCCCCCTCCTACATTGTTTAATATGCAAGAAGTTATAACATGAATCAGTATTGTGATGTTACAAGTATGTTAATCATAGTGGAATCAGTATCACCTATATGAAACATGCATAAGTATTGTCATTATGGATATAGTATAGTGAAGTATAGTGAATACCTATAGTAAAGGTATAAGTTTACGTTGACTGATGCATCAGATGTTATTTACATAGCATGCTAATAGTATAGATGTCTCATTTATATTGCATTTTCAATACTGTGATGGTGTAGACTTGACACGGACCCCAAGTTTTCTCCAGGCAGGGAAGGGTGTAACTCCCCGGTGCACCCCTTTTCGTTGACACCTCGATGGCGAAACAGGAAAAAAGACCATTACGGCGACATTCAAGGTAATGGTCCTTTTCTGTGTTTCACCTTCCCCCAGTGTTCCGCCCCTTCCCCGGACCAACTCCGACCTGGAGTCGGAATCCTAAAGTCCAGGGGGCAGAGCCCCCCACAGGAAACCCCCATAGAACAGGCGGCACAATACCTGCATCGGTATTGTGCCATCGCTGTGGGGGAGGCCGGCATTGTCGCTGACAACAAAACTTGGCGCTTCCGTAACCCCCCTACAAATGGGGGTTCCCGAAAAGTCTTTCTTGAGCTGGCCTAAATGCTCACTGCCAGGTTGGTGTCCTGCATTTTAGCAGTTTAAATGTTCTTGCCACAGAGTGCCTGTATAGCCTCTGTGCACTGTCTCTTTAAGAGCTGCCTAGATTGCAGTTATAATTAATCTGGGAGGGGGCTGAGTGTTTCCATGCTCGAGTCCCACCCGGGCTGCCAGATAATTGCTCTGTTCTGCCATCGCTATTAGCACAGAGGGAGCTCTGTCAGAAGATGTGCTTGTTTGTTGGTTATCTATTAGAACGGTAAAGATATTGTACTTTGTCTAACCTGCCTTCTTTGCACCATGGACAGTTCTGTTTATTTCCACCATCTTGGTCCTGGACTGTCGAAATGGGCTGATCAGTACCTTTGGGGACTCTAAAATGGAGCCTGTCCTCAGGGGTCTTGTGGGAGCAAAATTCTATAGGAATTGTAGTTTTGGGCTTTTGGCGCCTAAATGAACCTGGAGGGGGAGCCCTTGTTGTGACTGACAGACAGATTAGCCAACTGAACCTTTTGGATCCTGGGGAAAGTCCTAGGCTGCTGGCAGCTTCAGTCAGATCTGAGTTGGGAAGTGAAAGAGTAACAGATCGAGATATTCGAGCAGCAATCCTGCATGGGTTCATGCGGGAGAACGGTGAAAGGGCTGAATTTTGGCCTGCCTGCTGTCCCTGAGAGGGAAATTGAAGTTTATTCGAACTGAATCCAAATTTTGAGAGGGAGATAAGCCACAGAACTGTGACCAGGCTTTAACCTGAAGACGACCAAAGATTTGCTGAATGCGATCGGCCTATCAGGAGTCCCAGCCACCTTTCAACTCCCGGTTTGTGCAGAGACCCTGTAATTTCGACCGGATAGCAATCTACCTGGTACAGTAGAATTTCTTACATGTAAATGTGCCATGTGCCGATAGTGGGTCATGATTTGGTTCCCCACTGTGTGTCTGAACTGTGCTCTGCTTGCTGGAGGCTGCATCCAGCCCCACGTACTGAATCCGTATTCATCTCCATTCGGCCTGGGCCTTGCCACACTGGCCCAGCCAGAATACCCGCTACACAGAGAAACTCATCGACGAGAGACCTGCCTGGGGATCAGCCCCCTGCTCATGCCTTGAACAGGAATGATGCCTCAGTGATTAGTGTGGGCCCTGCTTCTCCTGGCACTCTAGCTCAACGACCTGCAGTCTCAATTTCATCCTGCCTGTGTCCTGTATTGGGTATCATGAGTAAACATCAGGGTAGCTCCCTGCAACAACAGATAAATCTAAAGTGTTGTCATCTGATTGCTTTGTTGTCTTTTCCTTCACAAACTGAGCCCTCCAGCTCCGGATTACAAATAGTGTGTGTTGTGCATGTTGCTTTCTTCCATTACAGGGCCCCAACCAGTTGCCATGCCGGCCTGCCCCGGGCAACATTCCTGGCTAGCCCACCTTTTTCCTGCCTGGGTACCCAGAGTGTGTGACTGTGTAGGGACTCTGAAGTGCATGCATAACTGTCTGATTGATTTAGCCTTTAAGCCAATCAACCTGATTACGCCCCTCCCTTGTTCAAGTCTTCTGAATAAATCAGATCGAACTCTTTTTGCATTTAACCTGATTGTGGTTCCAGTTTGTGCCAAGATTACTGTACTGCTGCTATTTGCTGTGCATAACCTTGTATTACAGGGGGTACCCAGGGTCAAGCTAGAGGAACCAGCCCTAGTGGTAAGTGCAAACAGTGTGGGTAATTGCATGGTGAATAAGGGTCATTGTGAAAGTGATTATTGTATATTGTTCAGGCCACTAGAAGGGAAGGGGGGGGGTTACAGTGTCCCAGAGGGCTGTGCCTAGGTTAGCTTGACCACTAACAACCCTGACCTCTGGGTGGAGGCACCAGTTTCAGTACCCAGGCCCCTTAACCTGCAACTAGCCACACAGGCAGGGGTAGTAGCCCTTGGGATAGCACCACCTAGGGGTTACAAAAGAATACTGGAAATGTAAATGACTGATTTCAGATGAAATTCAGACACCACTTTAGAGGGGAATTTTCTATTAAGTTCTTAGGACTACTTTGCCACTGTGAAATATGACATAGTTAGGATCTGTACAAAGAGCTTGCAGCTTGCTCACCCTTCTGGCAGGTGTCACTGCCACCAAGAAAACTGCTTTCCAGGTGACATACTTCAAAGCAACAGTTGATTCAAAAGGAGCCTCCATCAGCTGGGCAATGCACAGATTCAGTGATGGTGGAGGATAGGATCCCTTAATGCAGGGTACAGATGATTAAGGCCTTTAAAGAACTTTTTGAAAATGGTCTGTGTTAGCCAGACCTGTCCTTGCCAGTTGAAGTGTGTGCGTATACTGCTGACAAATGAACCTTCAGGGTTGAGGGCCTGAGGCCCACAGGGTCTGGAGGTGGACTAGGTAGTCCAAGATTGAAGCTAGACTCACCCGTTATGGGCTTAGTTGTCTAGAACACCACCAAAGGGAAAATAATTCCCACTTTGAGACATAGGTTTTCCTTGTTGCTGGTTTCCTGGAAACCTTAAGCACCTTCACAACCTTTTCAGAAAGATTTGGTCCAGAGAATGCTGAGATACAAGTTCTCAGAGCTGGGAATATTATCCTGCTCTGCAACAATGGCAGCTGATTGTATTTCAGGGGCAGGCTGATAGGATGTCTGCTGGAGAGGGGCAGTCGAAGGGAATGCCAGATCTGCCTGGCCCAATCTGGAGCTAGGAGAATCATTATTGTTGACTCCCATCTCAGTTTTAGAAGTACTTTCAGCAAAAGTGGGAAGGTGGTGTGACGGAGTTAGGCTACACCCTTGGCTGTGTCTGATGGACCACTTTTTTATCTCATTTCCTAGCTACCAAAACTTCTGTTGTGCAACAGTTGACGCTTTTCTCTTTGCTTTTCTTCTTTTCCCCTACCCTAGGTTGGCCACCTAGTGTAGCTCTTTACTATCCCTACTAAACTTTCTACTAGTTCTCTCTTTTCATTCTTTTTACATGTCCATCCATTCAGTCCCTGGAATGGTGGCAAACACTGGAAGAGGTGTGTAAAGTGCATAAGTATATTTTGTGTACAAAAAGCATGAAGGCTATTTTAAATAAAAAGGATTCAGAAATCATAAAACAATAATAATTTCATGATTAGTACAGTTATAAGAAATCCTTAAGGTATTTTCATAAATTCACACTATAAACCTGTTACTATATAAGGTTCTATGTATGAGGCTGAACAAAAGAATGTGGTATATTTTATAAAAGTGTTTAGTCACTGTGGATCAGAGATATAGAGCTTCAATATCCATGGATATATACACTGTACCTTTAACTGAATCAGGAAGTCCCCTGAAACAAAAAAAAAAAACCTTGGTTTTGAAACAACATGTCCAGACATGTAAATAGAAAGGGCTCAGTCAGGTGACCCCACCAAAAGATATAAAACCTATTCACTGAGTTCAGTTCAGGCAGTCCAGTTGAGTTCAGTCTTGAGAGTGAAGGAGAGAGGTGCTACTGTAGACAAGCTGTTGAATGCAGATGAGAAGGGTCTTAGGAGCGCTAAGATCCAGGACTGTATTATGTGAGAAACTACTGATGTTAAGTAGTGATTTTCTTTGTAATTTTTTTGTTTTCATTTATTTTTTCTAACTTTTGAAAAATAAATATCATATCACGGTGTGTTTTAAACCTGTAAATTTGCCCTGTCTGAAGTTTATTTTCACATGTTGCGACAGGTGGGAAGACATACAAGGACTTCTCTCACCAGTTGAGGACTTGGGCATCCTCTGGGACTGTGCCTACCCATGGGGGTCTGCAACAAAACAGTGGGAGTTGGTTGTTCTCCCAAGATGCAAACATGTCTATCGCTGGTGTACTCCACCTTCTGAACACAGTCACCAGCACCTGCTGGTTCAGTGACCATTCATTATTTCCTTGACTGATCTTCCTCAGTGAGTTTGCCAGCACACTGTCTTTCCCTGGCAGGTGTACTGACGAAAGCTGGACCTCTATGGAGTATGCCAAGTTCCAAATCTTCATTGCCTCTATGCATGGCTCCTCCATAGTTTTAAAGCAAACCTAAACAATTATATAGGTGAGGGTGGGCAAAATTGGATCCACTAGATGGATAGACAGACTCGATGGGCAGTAGCCTTCTTCTGTCTAATTGCCCAGTATGAATGGTTTTGAAGATCTTGGTCCTCCCTGTGTATGTAAATACATAGTTGTGGTATCATCTGTCCTGAGCTGGAAAGACTGATTTCTGATGTGGAAGGAAAAAGCCTGTATTGCCATGTACACTGCCCTGAGCTCCAGGAGATGTGTGTGTTCCTGAATCTCCTGTGTACACCACATACCACTTGCAGCGAGATCCTCTAGGTGGGTGCTCCAGCTCTGGAGGGAGGCATCTGTCATAAGTACAGCAGTACGGGACTGAAGGAAGGGAACTCCTCTCTGTGGTTGTCCTCTTCCTTCCACCATTCAAGTGCCCTTAGCAGAAACTTTATGACACGCCCTAGTTTTGAAAGTGGATCCCACCTCTGGGACCATGGGTCCCTAAATGGAACTGGATAGCTCTCATTTCAAACCAGGCACCTGGCACCACTGCAGCTATGCCACATGCCCCAGCAAATGCAGGAAATCTTTTGCAGGTCTGGGATGACCTGACATGAAGGTCTTTCCAGTTGCACTCAGATTTGCTACCTTGCCTGGGGAAGAAATACCCTCCCTTGCAGGGTATCTAGCGCTGCACCTACAAAGTCCGAAACCTGTATTAGTTCTGTTCATGACTTTTGGACATTTATGAGGAAGCCTAGGTCCTCCAAAATGGCCTGTGTCAGAGTGAAGGAAGACTTGATGTACAGGTGCAATTTTCCTGAGACCAACTAGTCATCGAAAGAGGGGAAAAACACCACCCCCTGCCTCCTCCAACATGCTGCTATTATGGGTAGCCCTTGTGAGAACACTAGGTGTTGAGGATCACCAAAGGGAAGTGCTCTGAACTGGTAGTGGCAATTCCCTATCCTGAACCTGAGGTACTTTCTGTGGCTGGGCCTTGCTGATATGTGAAAGTGAGCATTCTTCAGATTCAGTAACCCCAGTCAGTCTCTTTTCTGCAGAGATGGAGTCACTGAACCCAGAGATACCATCTTGAATTTTTCTTTTAAGCGTTTGGACAGATATCTTGGCTCTAAAATGGGTCACCACTCCCCCTTTTTCTTGTGGGTCAGGAAGTATCTAAGTCCCTTTCCCCATTGTAAAGGAGGTATTTTTTCCACTGCATTTGCCTGCAGCAATTTTTTTTCACCTCCAGCTCCAAGAAATTTCTTTCTGCTAAGGTGTGAGGTTGGGACTACTTGTGGTTCTGCCACTGTGGACATTTTTCTTAACTGCAGGGAAAAACCCTATTTCCAGAATCCACTTGTCCGTGGTTATTCTTGTCCATTCCTGAAAGCAGTGAGTCAGCCTCCTCCCCCCACCCACTGGCAATGGATGGGTGACCTCTGCAGACTTGTCAGGGGTTTTGCATAGCCTGAGGTTTGGGGGTTCCTTCTACCCCTAAAGTAACCCCCTTTGAAGGTTATAGTCATAGGAGATGTAAACACAAGGGAACTATCTCCTAACTCTACCTCCCCTTCCATAAGGCCTACTAGAAGTGGAGGCCTTTTCTTTCTCTTGTAAGTGATCTTTTATTGGTCCTCTTTTGTATAAACCCCAGTCTTGTCACCGAACATTGAAGCTCTCTCACAAGGAAAATCCACTGCTTTGGCTTGTGTGTCATGGCACATATGAAAAAATTACTCACCTTAGCAGTCTTGCTTCTTCCAAGATATTCTTCAATATGATTAACTGTAGCAGTCAGCCTCCAGTGTTGAACTGCCCCGGAGAAACTTTGGAACGATATGCTAATGATGGAACATCTATTGGCTCGTGCCACCATTCAAGTCTGCTGCCTCTACCAACTGCTGCATTTTACAACACCCATATTTACTTGAAGCCTGCTTGCAGAGACTCCTAACCTAAACTATTCTAATTATGCTAAATAAAAATTCAAAAACAACTCCCTTTCCCTATCCCCTGGAAATGTCAGATAGGGTTAAATTAGAGGAAACAAGAGTCATATGGTTTTAAAAGATTAGTAAAATCCAGGATGACCAACAGTATATTAAACCAGCTGTGGTGGAGAGGGCAACAGGTTCTGGAAGGGGAAGTAGGAAGGGAGAGTTAATCATATTGAAGAATATCTTGGAAGAAACAAGATTACTAAGGTGAGTAATTTTTTTCTTCTAACCCCAAGAATTCTTCAATATGATTAACTGTAGCAGACTACAAAGCAGTACCTTTGGAGGTGGGCACAGAAAGTACAGTTACGTAAGAACTTACCGTAACAGCAGATCTTCGAGAAGAGCTCTTGCAGCAGGCAATAACCATAAGGACTAAACTGCCAAGTACCAGGACCTCACGGAAACCTTCTAGCTAGCAGTTTTCAGTGGATTACCACCCCAGATGTCAGCTCCACCCTGACATCAGTCAATGGTATAAAGGGGCGGTCCTCAGCCCCATCTCAATTCTCCCGGAAACCCTGGGGTCTAGGATGTAAGGAGAACCGGGCAGGTTCTTGCCTAAAAATTGAAATGGCAGACAGAAAGCTAGAGGGGAAGGAGGGAGGGAAAGCAGTGCCTGCTGCAAGAGCTCTTCTCAAAGGTCTACTGTTATAGTAAGTTCTTACATAACCATACTATTGTATTTCGAGTGAAAGCTCTTGCAGCAGGCAATCACCATAAGGACTGAGTCCCAAGCAATCAAGGGATAAGAAACAGGAAAGTCCAGGAGTAGGCTGAAAAGAACCAGCTAGAGGCTCAAGAAAGGAGGCCTTACAGAACTGTGAGGCCAGACCCAGCCCTATGTCTGGAAGCTACGTCCAAGCTGTAATGCTGGACGAAGGTGTGAACAGAGCTCCACGTAGCCGCTGCACAAATGTCTGCTGTGGAAACGTTCCTCAAAGAGGTGAAAGAAGTTGCCACACCCCAGTGGAATGGCCTCTTACCGAACCCAGTAAGGGCTTATTGTACTTGTTGTAGCAAAAAACGATGCACTTAACTAGCCACTTAGACAAGGTTTGTTTGGTAACTGGCACTCCCCGAGTCTTGAGAGCAAATGAAACAAACAACTGATCCATTTTCCAGAAGGGTGCAATGTGGTTTAGGTAAAAACGAAGTGTCCGATGGACATCTAGAGTATCCAACAGTGCTTCCCCCTGTTAGAATACTCAGGGTAGTAAACAAGCAGGTGGATGTCTTGATCTATGGTGAATTCCGGCACCACTTTAGGCAAAAACTTAGAATTTTTACATAAGACTACCCTGTCCTTATGGAAAATTAAATAAGACTCTTTACACATCAGTAGAAGTAACTGCAACCAAAAATAATGCTTTCCACGACAGAAAGCGTAGCTCACAATCCGCAGCTGGTTCAAACGGGGAGAGCATGAGCTTCTCCAACAGAAAGAGGAGATCCCATGGAGGGACAGAATCTTGGATGGGAGGCTTTAGGTGCAAAATGCCCCATAAAAAGGTATGGGACACGTCTAGTTGAGTGAGAGTCTTACCCTCCACCGGTGCACTGTACGCCGAGACAGTGGAAAGCTGCATCTTGATGGAGGAGTAGCTCAGGCCCTGTTCAAAAAGAGAGAGGAGATACTCAAGCACAGAGTTCGGAAGGCAGGAAAGGGGGTTAAGTTGGCATGCAGTAGCCCACAGGCAAAACCTTTTCCACTTCATGGCATAAGTGTGGATCTAGTAGAGGGTTTTCTAGCCAATACTAGGACGTCCACTACCTTGGGGAAAACCCCATATCTAGCCAAGCTAGGTCTACAGGAGCCACACATGAAGATGCAGGGACTTGAGGCCTGGATGGACTAAGGAGCCCTGATCCTGGGAGAACAAGTGCAAACTCAGATGCAGGGGAACTGGAGATTCCACTGCCAGCTGCTGAAGTAGTGGGAATCAAATCTGCTGAAGCCAAAAGGGGGCTATGAAAGTCATCTGTGCTCCCTCTGCCTGTAACTTCAGAAGCACCCTCTGAAGAATGGGAAAGGGAGGAAAAGCATAGAGGAACCTCCCTGTCCAACAGAGGGACAATGCCTCTCGCCAGAAAACTCCAGGCCCTGGATCTAATGAGCAAAAACTGGGCAGTTTGATGTTGAGAGGGGACACAAAAAGGTCCAACTCTGGCCAGCCCCATCTGATGAATATCTGGTTTGCCATCAACTGAAGGCACTCCCACTTGTGAGCCTTGGACTGAGACCTGCTTAGGCTGTCGACCAAGATGTTTTGGATGCCTGGAACATGAACAGCAGTCAGCTTGAGTCAGTGTTCCAGTGCCCAATACCAGATACTCATTGCCTCCCTACAGAGGGGGTAGGAGTGAGTTCCCCCCCCACTTGCTGATGTAAAAGACGACGGACACATCCATCTGAATAAGAAGAGGGCCTAGAGATAAGTCCACTTGAAACACCTGCAAGGCATTCAGGACTGCTCGCATCTCTAGAATGTTGATGTAGAGCGATTGCTCATCTGGTGACCAGGTCCCTGGGTCTGCCTTGTCTCCAGATGAGTGCCCCAACCGAGACCCGAGGCATCTGTGGTCAGAACTCCGTCTCGGGGGCTCCTTTCAAAAGAGGACCCCTGTCAATAGATTGAGTGGGTCCAACCACCAGGTTAGTGTCCTGTGGACTGGGTCAGAGACCAAGACTGGCTGATTTAGGTCGTCAGACCTCTGGTCCCATTGCACCCTGAGCATCCATTGAGGGATTCCCATATGGAGGCGAAGCATGGGAACCACAGGGATGGCTGCTGCAATGTGACCGAGGAGTCTCAGACAGACTCGGGCTGGGACATGAGGAGTTGAGGATACCATTCAGGACTGATCCCGAAGGCGATCTGCCCTGTCTGGGGGGAGGAAGGCCATGCCCTGTAATGTGTGTCCAGGACAGCCCTCTATGAACTGGAGTCTCTGACTGGGCCATGGGGACAACTTTGGGGCATTCAAGATGATCCCCAGCTCTCGAAAGAGTGTAAAGGTGTCTGAGAGTGCGAACCAGCTGTTCCCTCGTAGGAGCTGCCAGGAGCCAGTCATCTAGGTAAGGAAAGACGTAATGACCCTGTCAATGTAGAGCCACATCCCCCACCACTAGGCACTTGGTGAAGACTCTGGGAGCAGAGGATAGGCTGAATGGCAAGGCTCAAAACTGATAGTGTCAGACCTGGAAAAGGAAGCGCAGGAACCTCCTGTGAGGCTGGAACACTAGGATGTGCAGGTACTCGTCCTGCATATCTAGAGAGCAGATCCAGTCCCCTTGGCGCAGGAGGGGGCATCAGACCTGGCAGCCTGACCATCCTGAACCTCTTGTACTCGATGAATTTGTTCATGGAACTGAGATCTAGGATGGTCCAAAGGTCCCCGGTCTTTTTGGGAACTAGGAAAAAGTGGGAATAAAATCTCTTTCCCCTTTGAGCCAGCGAAACTGGCTCTATAGCCCACTTTTGCGGGATGGCCTGAATTTCTCCTCCGATCAGGGGGATAAGAGAAGGAGGATAGTGGGAGAACACTGGTGGAGTTTCCAGAGGCATTTGTTCGAACTCCAGAATATGACTTCTCTATATGAGCTGTAAAACCCAGAGGTCTGTCATTATTTTGCTCCAACCCTCGAGATGGAGGGAGAAGTGACCCCTTACAACTTCCCCCATTGACTCTGCTGGAGGAGGGGGGTCTAACAAGGAGTCTTTGTGTTGCTCTGGGAGTAGGCAGAGGGGCCTGGGAGGAATTTGGGGGCCTGAGAGGCACAGCTTCTAGGAGTCTGGGAGGTGGCCTTTCTTTTGTAGCCTCCCCTCTGCTGAGGCTGGTTTCAGGGTTGCTGACCTGAGGGCTTCTGAAATGGCCACTTCTTAAAGGGTCTTTGGTCCCCCTTATACATTTTTTGGATGGACTAAATGGACTTCCCGGAGTCTTGGAGACAGCTGATCAGTTTCACTGTCTTGTCTCCAAAGAAGACAGAGCCCTTGAAGGGGAGGTCCAAGATGCCCAACTGCAGGTCTTGGGAGAATCCTGAGACTCTTAAGCCAGGCATGGTGCCTGAGGCAGCTGCATGAAGCTGTCGCCCTGGCCGCCATATCTGCAGTATCATATGAGGCACGCAGAACATGAGTGCCTACATCTGACCCTGATTTGAGGAGGTCCAGGAGCTCAGTTTTCTGTGCTGAGTCTGGAAGGACCTGACCTATCTCCATACTTTTTTCCCACAGGGCATTTTGGTATTGTACCATGTGTGTGAGAAAGTTAAGGTACTTAATGGAGCACGTGGAGGATGAGTAAACCTTTTTGCCCATCTGGTCACTATATCTGGACTCTTGGTCAGGAGGCTGAATACTCAGGTGTTTAGGCTTCTTCGATCTATCGTGAGCCACCGTAATCACCGTAGAGTCCGCCGTAGGGTGTTCCACCAGGAAAGGCTCTTCCCTAGGGGCTCTATACAGCCTGTCCGACTTCTTGGAGATGGTGGAGGTGGTGGATGGGTGCTTCCAGGTTAGCCTTGTGAGGTCCTGAAATGTATCTACCAAAGGAGGCACCACTAGGGCCTTGGGCTCCTTCTGCCTCAGGTACTTTGCCAGCCTCCACCTCTCCGGATCCAGGTCCTCGGTCTCCCATCTGTTTAGGGTCTGGCTGTGCCTCATGACATCCATGAACATTGGGTCATCAGGAGGTGATCTAGGGGTGTCCTTATCATCCAGGGAGGTAGGGTGACACCTTGGTTCAGAATGGTCTGAGCCTGAGGATGAAGAACTGTGGTTGATGTCCACTGATGAGGAGCCAGACGAAGACTTCTTGTGGAGCGGGGACCTGGAATGGGAGCATCCCCAGGACTTTTCCCAGTCCTTGTCCTGGGACTTGTGTTTCCCTGAGTCCTTCCTTTTCTCCTTGTGTGGCTTCGAGGTGAAGGAGGCGGAAACCGAAGAAGATGAAGAAGGACTTTTCTCTGCTAGCTGAGTCTGCATGGTGGCAAGCTGCTTCTCAAGGAATTGAGCCTTAAGGGCCTTCTGGTGGCAGAGCGGATCCAAGCCCAGGAATTAAACTGCTTGCAGTGCTCACAGGCAGCGGTGTCATGGTTCGGGCCTAAGCAAAAAAGGCAAGCCTCATGGCCGTCCTTTGACGGGAGATGCTTGCCGCAGGTGCACTTGGATTTTCTTCATTCCGTGGATGAAACAGATGATGTCGGAGATGAAGATATGCAGAAAGGAATGAAATCCAAAAACTTTTTCATCAAAAAGCAAGGAAAATAGCCGGCCCAGTGGCACAGAGGGTTGAGGCGTTGGACGCTACACCTCGAACCACGCCAGCGGCTAGCAGGGGAAGGAGAGGATTGAGCATCCGGAGGTCTGCTCTCCTCTCCTCTCCTCTCCTGGGGTGGGTTAGGGGATAGCCCCACTCTGTAGTGACACCTGGTGGAGAACAGCGGCACTACAAATAGTAGCGCAGGAGGGACTCAAGAAAACCGCTTCGGAGCATGCTGGATGACAGTTTGTCCTCCACGCCACTGGGACCTCCGGGGGCCTCCTCCTCCTCCACAGCAGTGCCCCCGGACCATGAAGCAATAGTGTGCTGGGTTTCCCCTTCCCCGGTGCCTTTCCCCTCAAAGGAGGGAGGCCTGCCCGGCAATGGGATATGCTGGGACAAACTCGGGGGTTGGCTGCAATATGTGGATGGGAGAGCTCCTGAAGAGGATTGCCGGGGATAGTGGAGCACTAGGAGGCCCAAAGGAGAGGTGGACACCGGAGTGTCGGTGAGGTAAAAAAAATAGATGATAAAAAAAAAAAAAAGCAAGGAAAAATGCTGAAGGTGTGAAAGCAGTCGAACTGTTGTGAGAAGGCATCTGAGGAGCCGATGTGAACGGAACGACGGTGGGAAAAGAACTGAGGTAGGGCTAGGGACAGTCCCCTTTATACCACTGGCTGACGGGGCAGAGCCAATGTCGGGGGCGGTCCCCCACTAAAGACTGCTAGCTAGAAGGTTTCCATGGGGTCCTGGCACCTTAGTCCTTATGGTTATTGCCTGCTGCAAGAGCTCTCGCTCGAAGTAACATCATTACTTAGGAAACAGGCTCTGCAGCACTACTGTGCCAAACCTGTCATCACCCCTGGATCGAATGTCCAGACTGTAATGCTTGGTAAAGGTATATACTGTTCTCTATGTAGCTGCTTTACAGATTACCAGAAGTGGAATATCCCTGGCTGCTGTTCCCCTTGTAGAGTGTGCTCTCAGGCCTACTGGGGACTCCTTACCAGCTTTGCTGTAACAGAACTGGATACATGCTACTATCCACCATGAGATGGATCTTTTAGTAGCTGACTTTGCTTTTCCCACATCCCCATAAGTCAGGAACAGCTGCTGCCTGTCCTGCCTATAGTCCTTAGTGTGGTCAAGTTAGCATCTGAGAGCTCTCTTAACGTCCAGGCTGTGGAGCCTCCGCTCCCCTGAACTAGAATGTTCAGTGAAGAAGACAGGCAGAGTGATAGTCTAGTTCAAATGAAAATCCAAGACTACTTTGGGGAGGAATGTCCTATTCATCCTGAGGACCACCTTATCCCTGTGGAATGATATGTAATCCTGTTCTGTACATACAGCTTGTAGCTCGCTTATCCTCTTGGCCGAGGTAATGGCCACTAGGAATATAGTTTTCCAAGTGGCAAACTTCAGGTGTGCTGTAGACACGGGCTCAGAGGGGGGTCCCATGAGTGTAGCAATGCAGACATTAAGGTCCCAGGCGGGCATTGGTTCCCTATTTGGGGGGGGGGGTGCAAGTGTGCCAAACCTTTGAAAAATTTCTTATAGATAGGGTTGACTGCTAGAGAAATGCCCTTACCAACTGAAAGATAGGCTGAAACTGATGCCAGGTGGACCTTAAGGGCCAATGGCTGCAGGCCCACAGTGTGCAAATGGGTAAGATAGTCTAGAAGGACTGCCAGGCCTGACTGGCTGGGCACCAAGACCTTGGTGCCACACCAGATAGAAAACCTTTTCCATTTTGCAGCATAGGTTTTCTTTGTAACAGGCTTCCAGGAGCCCCTAAGTGCCCTAAGAACACTTTCAGAGAGTTGCTAGTTTGCATACGCTAAGTCCTCAAGAGCCAGGCCTTCAGCATGAGTGACCTGAGGTTCAGATACAGAATCCTGCCCTGAGAGGAGGTCGTGTCTCTGAGGAAGACTGACTGGTTGAGCTACTGACAGAGGAGAAGTAGGGAGTACCATGGTTGCCTGGTCCAGTCCGGGGCTATAAGAATCATGGTTGCTGATTGAGACCCGAGTTTTATCAGCACTCTGAGAAGTAATGGGCATGAGGGGAATGCATAAAGGTACATCCCTGTCTGATCCAGCGCCAGTGCATCCAGTGGTACTGTGCCCTTTGTTGGAGGCCCGCAGCAGAACGTGGGCAGCTGATGATTCTCTTCTGAGGGGAACAGATCTATCTCTGGGGGTTACCCATCTCCGAAACACAACTTGCAGTACTTGTCTGTTGAGGGACCACTCATGGTGGTTTTGGCTGATTCTGTTGACAGCATTTGCCAGAGTATTGCCTTTCCCTGGCAGGTGAATGCCCACCAGGGACACCTGCAAGGAATAGGCCAGACCCCATATCTTCATTGCTTCTGTGCACAAGAGGTCAGACCTTGTCCCTCCCTGCTTGTCGATGTAGTACATAGTGGTGGTATTGTCTGCTCTGATCTGTACCACCTTGCCCCTTATCAAAGTGCCGAAGGACTGAAGTGCTAGAAGCACTGCTCTGAGTTCCAACAGGTTTATGTGTAATAGTGATTCTGCTGGGGACCATGTACTGTGCACTATATGATGTTCCATATGTGACCCCCCAATCATAGGAGGGAGGTGTCTGTAGTGAAGACCAGTGAGAGGGACTCTGCCTTGAAGGGAACTCCCTGCCTGTGATTGCTTTTGTCTTTTCACCATTGCAGAGCCTGCAGAAGTATGTTTGTTACTGGGACCAGCTTTGCCAAGGAGTCCCTTTTTTGGCACCAGTGAGGTCTGAGATGGCACTGGATGTCTCATCTGGAATCTGCAACCCTGGACCGTTCCTATTGCAGCTGCCATATGTCCCAATAACTTTAGAAAGTGCCTTGCTGGCTGAGGCCTGTTGAGGCTGAAGGAGCTTGCGAATTGAGATATGTTGTCCACTCTTTCCTGAGGAAGAAAAGCTCTTCCTTGCTAGGTATCCAGCTCTACCCCTATGAAAGTCATAACCTTGGTGGGCTGGAGGACAGACTTTTGGACACTGATGATGAACCCCAGTGACTCCGAGGTGCACTGGGTGAGCTTGAGGGCATATTTTACCTGCTGTGGGGACTGACTAATGACCAGGGTGGGACAAATCAGTTTGTGAGCTGGAGGTCAATTTGGCCACTAGCTTTCAAAATCTGGTAGCCAAACCAATATTTGCAATGGCCATCCTTTTTAAGGGCTTAAAAATTACTTTGTAGGTGGGTAGCCAAGTTGGCCAATAACTTTCAAAATATAGTAGCCAAACCAGTTTAAGTAGCCATTTGCTACTTGACTACCTGATTTGTCCCACCCTGCCCACGACTAACCAGTCATCCAGGTAGAGGAACACTGTTATACCCTGTCTTCTCAGGTGTACCACCACCACCACTGCCAGGCACTTTGTGAAAACCCTGGGGGCGGAGGTTAGGCTGAAAGCTAGAGCTGTAAACTGATAATGCCCTGAGTGAAGCCTGAACCCGAGATATTTTCTGTGAGATTCCCTGATTGGGATGTGGAAGTAGGCATCCTTGAAATCCAGGAATGCCATCCAGTCTCCTTCTTGAAGAGTAGGGAGAATTATTGCCAGAGTTACTATCAGGAACTTTGGCTTTGTCAGATACTTGTTCAGAGCTCTTAGTTCCAAGATGGGTTGCCACTCCCCATTCTTTTTTAGTGTGAGGAAGTATGTTGAATAAAATCCCTTTCCCATCTGTGAGGCTGGAACAGGTTCCACTGCCCTTGCTGCCAGCAGGCCTGACACCTCTTTTTCCAAGAGTGCCCTTTTCTGTGATGGATGCTGGTCTGAAGGGTTTTGACCTTAGATTGGGGAAGGATCTGAAGCTGAGGGCTAGTCCTTGGCTCACTATCTCCAAGACTCGGACTTCTAGTTCCGATATGACTTAGAGAACAGCACGATTGAATAGCTCCTGCCTCATAAACTCTAAAAATGAGCAATCTACAAAAAATATCATTACAGAAGGAACAAACACAAGTTAATCATTGCTCAGCGACAACACCTAGCTATGGCTAAAGCTTCTAGGAACCGATTCCTCCCGATTGCCGACCAAAACGAAAGAGAGGAGATGCATTCTGATGACGGTGAGGCCTACCCCAAGCAATCCCAAGGCCCTGACAGAAAACAACAAAAAGTTAAATCCACCAAGAAGTCGCCAGAAACCTCCACCAACACAATACTTCAGGCAATCGCAGACTTCAGGGACAAGGTACGCGACTCAATGAAAGATTTAAGGAGTGACTTGGCCCACCTGGAGGCCCGACTGACAGAAGCCAACACCCAGATTACCTGCAACTCCAGGCGGCTGGACGTCCTTGAAGAAACAATTAAAACCATCCTGTCTGAGCAGATCTCTCTCTCGCAGTGCCAGGAGGATGCAGAAAATAGAAGCCGGAGGCGCAATATATGGATTTTTGGTATCCCTGAGGGAGAAGAAGGCTCCGACCCTCGAGCCTTCTCCGACTATCTACTTCGAACGGCCTTGGCACTCGATCCAGACTTCCAGCTTGATATTGAGAGGGCCCACCGAGCCCTAGGCCCAAAGCCTACGCGACCAGATGCCAGGCCCCGATCCTTCCTAATAAGGTTTTTAAGCTATCAAGTGAAAGAATCTCTGCTTATCAAGGCCTGACAAAAGGGGAAAATTAAGTGGGGTCAAACCCGCCTACTTTTTGATAATGATTACGCTCCTTTAATGCAGTGACAAAGAAGGGAATATGGGCCATTATTCCCACATCTCCGAGCTCAACAAATCAAATTCAAAACCCCTTATCCCGCTAAATTGGTCGTCCATCTATCCTCAGGTATGCAGACATATACCTCTGCATCTGAAGCAGCCCGGGACCTTCAAGCAAGAGGCATAATCCCTGAACAGACGAGAGAATCCACGTTACAGCCCTCTCTGAAACCCCAAGGCCAGAAGAATCAACGTGAACCTCCTGCCTCCGAGACAATTCAAGATTTGCTGCAACAACTACAACAATTCAGAAATGGAAACAAATGAACATTGGCAAACTGAAAGCCCAAAACTTGAACACTGGGTTTTAAACAAAACTCTACCATGAGGTAATTGCCTCCCAGGGAGGGTTTGAAACTGATCGGCCGAGGCTGGCCGGGGCTGGATGGGGGAAGGGGGTCAGGTCCCTTGTCGTGGGGGGATACTCATTCCCTGTTTTCTATGCAGACTCGCCGGGGGGGGGCCTGAACATGTACTCATTCGGTGGGCTCCTGGAGGGACTGGATCTTATCTCAAAGCTTGGAAGTGGTCCCCTAAACGATTGAGGCCCTCCCTCTCTCGAGTCCTGCACCACTCGATTTCTCAATTGTCCGGGGGGTTGTACGGGGCTTCCCTCCTCGGTGCGGCTCTGCTGTTCAAGCATCTTCCCTGCTATTAATTGAATCTATTACAAGGTAACTGTTTACCAGGGAGGGTCACAGGTGATTTGTCGAGGCTGGATGGGGGGGGGACCCTGGACTCGGGACGATACTTTTTCAGCTGGGTTGGTGGGTGTTGGGGGAGGGGGCTGTGATGTACACATCCTGAGGGGTTCTGCAGGGAAGAATCCCTTCTCAGTCTCTTATGCTGGCCCCCTAATTAACCAACCCCCCTCCCACTTTCAGTCCCTTCACAGCTCTGGGTGTTGCCTCACCGGATGGTTTCTCAGGGCATCCCTCCCTCCCTCTCCGCAACTCCGCGGTCCGAGCTCCGAACCCCACACCTTGCCTCCTTTTGAGCTGAATCACGCTTCAGCTTGGTGGGCACGATATTTATAAATCAGCTCAATGGAGCCTATGCTTCCCTTTAGCTGCTCGGGATTTCTCAAAGGCAGCCCAGATATTGAGGGAAGACGCTGTCTGCAGCCTCCGAGCTTTCACCTACATCGAGGCGGGGCAGGGGGCTCGACTAGTGGCGCCAACCTGTGTCGGGTGTGATACTGCAGCGTGGTCGAGTATGTAGGCTGAGATGTCCCAATTGGTCCCCCCCAGCTGGTGTGCATCCACACTCATGACCCTTAAAGCTTTCTTTCCTGATGGGGAATCCCTCCACGGCGGCTCTCGGCTCGTTTGCCGTGTTGCCCTGGTTGGCTTGTCAAGCCCTCTTCCTTCCCCTTACCTTTTTCACCCTTCTGAGACTTGGACCATGGAGAGGGATAACCGGAGCTAAAGAAGGGGAAAAGATAGAGTTACCTTGCCCTCTGAGGGTTTCTCTTCATTCTCTCTCCTCCCAATGCGCCCATTGATCTCTCGTGCCCTCTGAGGCCCCGACTAACCCAAAGAGAGGCTGTTGGGTTGCAATGCAGCTTATCTGACCTCATTTTGATTTCTTGCTCTCGGGTGGTTCTGGGCGGCGCGACCTTCTCATACTCGAGGGGGAATCTCTCCGGAGTTGTTTGGGCGGTGGGGAACTCTTCTGGCACAAAGCCGTATGAAGTTCTGAGGTGAGACTGTCTCGAGGGGTACCAGATCCTCCAACTAATTTAAAACTGCTCATAGCCCAGGAACTAATGAGTAGCTTAGCCCTCTACCCGGGGCGGACCATTCGGGGTCTGAATCGGGCCGTGGCGTTATGACCTATGGGGGTGGTCCCCCCCCTCCTCCCCTCCCTTGGCCCACTACCTTTCCAAACAGACCATTTTAGCCTCTTGAACCATCCCACCCAGAAGTGGCATGTTCCCCCACACTGCTCCATCCCACTCTAAATCCAGCCTGTACTTGTTGGCAACCAGGTGAACTAATGGAATAGTAGTGATTCCACGCTACCCATGTCTAACCCCCCTTCTCCTCTCCCCACCCTTTTTTTCCTCTCTTAGCCCTACTGGAAGCTTCCTGGCTTTAGACACCCCGGGCCCTCCATTTATCCAGGGTCTCCACCTCCTCCCCAGTCGTCCCTCAGGCTGGGAGGGTCATGGTCCCCATCTGGAGCTCCACCCAACTGGGACAGGCTTCTAGACCTCCAAGACCAGAGACTCGGTCCTCTTCTACCCCCTTGATCCATATTCCGGGAGTGGTTGCCTTCCCCCCTCCCACCTGTCATGTTATATGTCACCCCCCCCGTCGGGGTCAGGCTCGGGGGGTTGGTTCCCACTCAGTTGATCAACTTGGATTCTTCCTCTCATCGGGCTCAGAAGGGAGGAGGCTACTCCCCCCCCCCCCACAGAGTGGGCGGGAGCCAGATGCTTCCTATTTATACCCGATGTAGCCCCACAGATTCGACAAATGTTCCTGATCCACAGTCGAGACCTCCGATATCTGCTGGAATATCTGCTGTAAGAGGGGGACTATTACCGGGATGTCACCCTGGGAAGTACAGGGAAACTAAAGGTTCCCCCATATGGTATACCATACAGAGGGGTGCGGATTGGCAGGACAGTTTTCCTCCCCTTTTGTCTCCCCCTCCCTTTTTTTTTTTTTTTCTATCATGCAGAGGGACGGAAAACAAAACAGTCCTAAATAGATAGGGCTTCCACCCTCACTCTCCTCAAGATCCCAATTTACAACCCCTTCCCTTAAAATCGAGAACATAGCCAAACAATTTTGGTTGAGGCATCGAGGTAGTCAGTAGCTCTATTCGACACTTTCCTCACAGGTAGTTACCGAACCACCTCAGGAGTGGCCTAGATACTGCTCCCTTAGGGGCTCGGCTCCTGTTCCCGGAAATTTCCTTTCAGGTCCAGGTTAAGAACCCCTTCTCCACCAGGGTCTAGTAAGACCCCTCGGTTTGGAGATCCTACAAGTAGCTCTAGATGAGCTCCTTCCACTTGGAAGTCACTTTGTACATAGGTTCATCCCCCAACAATACCTTACACATTCACTACCCTGTAGTAAATGAGAAAACTAAGGGGATAAGATGTTGGGTTAATTCAACTCTGTATATAATTTTGTTATATGGTTCTAGTTGGCTCCTACAGAGTGGCCAACGGAGGGGGGGTTGAAGGTGATAAAAAACTACAGAGTGTATGTATTGAGTTTATTGACAAAAGATTGTAAGAATCCTTTAATAGACTGGGTGAAGCCGGGGTCCAATCCTCTTGGGGGGGCAGCGTGGTCCGGGTCTCCCCCTCCATCTTCTCCCTGGATAGAAAAGAAATATATAATTAAAAACAATATCCCCTTCTATAGAGATGCCTATGCTTAATCCGGTAAAGGTCTTTTCCCACAATATAAATGGGATACACGACCCAATTAAGTGGGCCAGACTAATGCAATGCCTATCCAAACAAACCGCAGATTTAATCTTCCTGCAAGAAACTCATCTCTCTGAGGTGGAACACCTTAAATTGAAATGGGGGGGGAGATACAGAGTAGTGGCCTCATCCTACCCTAGGAGCAGAAAAAGAGGCACGGCAATTCGGATCCGAAGAAACACTAATTTGGAAATTCAGCACATGCATATCGAGCCCAGTGGATGCTATGTTATTCTACAAGCTATACTATTCGGCAAACAGGTAATGCTAGCCAATGTATATTTTCCTCCCGGTACAGCCCTCCCGGTGTATAAATGTTTCATTTCAGTCCTTCTTTCTAAGCTGATCATGGGTGGCGACCTAAATTTGACCCTATCCCCACATCTGGATTGTTCAAAACCCCTTAATCACAGAAATAATACGGCTAGACACTTTAGGAAGTCAATCGAACACTTAGGCCTGGTCGACGTATGGCGTGGGAGTTTTCCCTTGGACCCGGGATATACCTATTACTCCCCTAGGTTCAATACCTACTCAAGGTTAGATTATTTTCTGACCACTTTTGAACACTGATCCCTGGTTCAAGACATCAGTATAGGCCCAAAATTCTTATCGGACCACCACCCATTAATTATCTCTCTTGACCTGGGTAGAGAAGGAAACAGAGAGCTATGGAGGCTTAACCCAATCCTTTTGTCAGATCAAGACCTCCTAGACTCCCTATCAACTAAAATTCCTCGATTTTTTGCAGAAAACACTGACCCCTCTATAACTCAGGAAATGCTGTGGGATGCTATGAAGGCAACAATTCGGGGGGAACTAATAGCATTCTCTTTTAAAAAAAACAAGGAAAGAGACCTAGAGTATCACAGACTAACCAATTAACTTAAAAACTTTCAGTTACTCTACAGAGAGGGCGATTCAGACCTTCAGCTCTTAATTAGGAATACGAAGACAGACCTCCAGAAAATCATAGATAAAGTCCGACAATCCCTCTACTACCTTCGTCAGACTATTCACGAAGGTGGTCCTAGGAGCATTAAGAACTTAACTCGCAGGCTAAGAAACAACAAAACATTCTCTACAATCCTTCATCTCAGAAATCCTTGTTTGGGACAAACCCATCATTCCACCGCACACATACAAAAGTCTTTTATGGATTACTTTGCCAATCTTTATTCCCCTCCTGGACCATTAAATTATTCAGAAGCCAAGCACATCTTGGCCCAAGCTAATCTCCCAACCCCTACCCCTCGACAAATGAATTCCCTGATTGCCCCGATCAGCGAATTTGAGATTAAAGAGGCAATTAAAAGTATTAAACAGGGAAAATGCCCAGGCCCGGCTGGATTTATCCCAGAATGGTATAAAAAGTTTAAAAAAATCTTAACTCCAAAACTTCATGCGCTCTTTAATGACATATCCCGGGGAGGAAACCCCCCTCGTGGGAGTACGCCACAATAGCCCCAATATTAAAACCTAATAAAGATCCCACTGACCCCAAATCTTATAGACCACTTTCCATCTTAAATGTTGATTATAAAATATATACGGCCATTTTATCATCTAGATTATAAAACTTAATTCCCACAATAATCCACACCGACCAAACTGGATTTGTTAAAAATAGAAACATAATGGATAGTATACGTAGGGTCCTCTTGCTTCAAGAATTCATTCGGACCAGGCAGATCCCAGCTATCTTCATAAGTATAGACGTTGAGAAGGCCTCTGACTGGGTCTCATGGCCTTTTCTATGGGAGACGCTCAAAACATTTCATTTCCCACCGCAATTCATTGCAATCCTAGAAAACTTATCTCTCTCCCCGAAAGCCTATCTTAGAGTCAATGGTTCTCTCCCTACTCCCTTTCACCTATCCCGTGGGACCAGGCAAGGATGCCCATTGTCCCCCTACCTCTTCGCTCTGTTTATTGAACCCCTGGCTGCTTGCCTTCGAAACACCCCTGCAGTGGAAGGTGTCCCAATAGCGCAAACTGAATACAAAGTAGGTTTATTTGCTGATGATATCATGCTAACACTATTATCTCCCTCACAATTGATTCGGTCGGCCTGGAAAATATTCACTCAGTTCGAGAAATTAGCAGAATTCAAGTTAAACATAAATAAGACCAAGATATTATCTTTCACTTACTCTCCCCAGATTAAAAAGACTTTTCCTTTTAAATGGAGGACAACTAAAATAAAGTACCTGGGGATCCATCTTCCCCTTGATCCAGGAGTCATCGAACTCTCTAATTTTGAACCCCTAACAATCCAAATACAATCAGACCTAAACAGATGATCCGCATACTGCACCTCCTTACACCAAAAAATTTTAGCAATTTGTACGAATACCATTCCACAAATTCTTTATTTACTTCAGACTATCCCTTACTTCCCCTCCAAATTTTACTTTACTTCTTGGAACAAAATGATTCAAAATTTTATTTGGGGGAAAAACCAACCCAGAACTAGACTTACCATCCTTAAATTATCCCTCAAACAAGGTGGCCTGAACCTCCCAGATTTCCTCCTATATGCACAAGCTGCATTCCTCCGCACCCTAATATTATGGCTCACAACCTCATACAACTCCCCCTGGAAGTCCATAGAATTCCAACTCAATGACTTACACGATATAAAGAAGATTTTGTTCTCCACAGATAACTCCCTAAGCCCTTCTTCCTTTACTGGTATCACAGCACAAAACTATAAGCTTTGGAAACAACTAAGAAAAGCAGGCCCCATTCAACATTTATTTGAATTCTGTAAATTAATATCCCAAGAAGAAAAATTCATCCCCAACTACATGGATCAAGCCTTTTCTAAATGGCGGTCGCTAGGCCTATCACATATATATATCAGTTTCTCTCCCCCGAAGGCATTATTCCCTTTGATAAACTTCAATCTCAATTCTCCCTAAGGCCCTCAGATCTCTTTCGTTACTTTCAAATCCGAAACCATCTTCTAAGAAATAATATAATATCCCTTAGAATCCCTTCTCCAATACCAAAACTACTTAAACTATTCATCGACGCCAATGAGGGGAGACTAGGTTCCCATATAATAGGCCTAATATTCTCACAATTACAATCTGGGCACCCCAACGCCACATTTCTAATGCTATCCGCCTCGAATAGAGACTTGCAATTGCAAATCTCTCCAGACTTATGGTTAAAAACAACAATGGTCGAGATAAAATCAACCTCATCTCCATAATGGAGGGAATTTGCTTGGAAATGTTGCTCTAGATACTTCAGGGCCCCCTCAGTCCTAATGAAATACCTCCAGGACACATTTGGAAGGTGTTGGAGAGAATGTGGGTGTCCCCGGGCCACCCTCTCGCACGTCTTCTGGACCTGCCCATATCTCATGCCTTTCTGGCTAACTTTTCAAAATGAACTAACCACTTTGTTTGGAACCCGTGGAACTAACAGCCGAACAATTCCTTTTGGGGGTGTACTCGGACCATGCTCCCCCCTGGGAGAAGACCATACTCCCAATATGTTTCGTGGCGGCAAAGAAAGCGATCAAGAGATGTTGGATGAGAACACAGATCCCCACACTACAAAATTGGAGACAAATATTGTCAGAAATTCATAAAGCTGAGACTTTTAATCTAGAGCTTCAGGGGAGCTCCATACTACAAGTCCGAAAATGGAACCATTGGTCCCAATATGTTATGTCTCAGAATCTAGATTTGGCACTTTAAATCCATCAGCCCCAAACATGGATTTGTTATTTGTGGAATATTCCTGACCTATATTACTCCCTTACCTAGCTATGGACCCACGGCTACACCCGCAGGATAACTAGAACCAACAGAATGTGTCTCTTGCTATTTCTTCAGTCAAGCATTAACCACCTATCTGTAATTTTACCATACAATCTATGTATTTACCTGTTACAGCATTGTCCATTGTGTAGTAATGTAAAAATCTTTTGAATAAAAAGAAATAAAAAAAAAAACTATCTTCAAGACTCACTTGTCTATGGGGACTGCTTTCCAAACTGGAAAGTAGTGAGCCAGACAGCCCCCTACTGGTGGTGGGGAGTCAAGTGTGACCTGTGGATCAGGAAGTCTGTTTTGCCTGGGCTGCAGATTGGGTGGTCTGGTCACTACACCTGGAGCCTTTTCTGCCCTTGAAATACCCCATCTGCTGCTGGTATACCGGGGCAGCCTGGGCCTGAAAGAAAGGTCTGCCATAGTCTGACTTTCCTCTACCTCCCCTTCCCTGTGTCTTATAGGAGGTGAAATCCTTTTCTTCGGTGGTATTGTTCCTATAGGTGGTTTTATATTCATCCACCTTTTTCATATAGGCTTCAGCCTTGTCTCCGAACAGGGAATTGTTTTCACAAGAGAAGTCAATGGCCTTGTTCTGGCTATCTTGGGTGAGGTTTGTAGTCCTGAGCCAAGCAAACCTCCTTAGGGCCACTGTTAGGGCCATCCACCTAGCTGCAGTATATTAGAGTCTACCGCCATGTGGAATTGATTGTTAGTGGCCTCTAATCCCAGCCTGGCCATCTCAATCATCTCAGAAGCCATGTCTGGTGGTGCTTTTTCAGCCAGGGCCATCATGGAGTTCCATAGAGACTTCTGATACCTGGCTGCATATGCCATGTAATTGGCTTGCCACATGGACAAAGGAGCAGCCAAGTATTCCTTCTTTGCCATACTGTCCAACTTTCTCAGATCCTTTTCTGGAGGATGAGAAGACAGTGACACTTTTGCCCTATCACTGGCAGCTGCCTGTACTACCCCAACCCCCCATGGTCAGGGTGTTGAAACAGGAATTCTGCCCCTGACTTATCCAGTTGATACTTCTTGTCAGCTTTTTTATCAACTGGGGGAATGGAATTGGGGCTCTGCAACACCTTTAAGGCATGTTTTTTTTTTTCAGGGATTTCTGGATGGGCAAAATGAGCCTTTTTGTTGGGGCCAAGCCCATCATATCCAGAAAATCCTCCTTTTCTTGCTCTTCCTCCTCGGTTTCATTAGTGGGAATGTCCAGGGTCTCCACCATTTGCTTAATAAAAGTAAAATGGGAAGAGCAATCCTCTGGCAGCCTAGGAGGAGAATCAAACTCCTGATCTGGAGAGACCTCCGGTTCAATGGGATCCTCCTCATACTCATCATGTAGCTCGTATGAGGGACTTGGGACTCCTGGACTGGTCCCGGAACTGGTGTTCTAACTGGAGCTGGAACTGAACACAGCTCTAATGGAACTGGGGTTGCCGGTTGTGGAACTGGTACCAAGCCCTGTAATGCCTGCAATATTTGCAGGGCTTGATACACAACCTCAGCCGAGGGCATGTTCGGTTTCTTTACTGAGGGCTCCTTTGGCTTTTCACCTGGAGGCTCAGTAGGTTTCTTTTTGAACTTTTTCTTACCTGGAAACAGTTCCGGAACCGGGTCAGCGGTTCTTTTTGTCTTGGAACTTTCACCTGTGTCAGAGGCTTTAGTCTCTGCATTTTTCTCTTTAGGAGGAGGAGAAGACTGTTGAACAAGAACTGACCCACTTGGTTCCTTCATTCCCTTTTTAAAGCATTCCAGGCACTTTGACAGTTTTAGCCGGGAAAGTTTTACATATATCACAGTTGCCCTGTAAGTGTGAGGAGCCTAGACAGAGCAACATAGGTCGTGTCTGTCTGCTTTTACGAAGATGTCCCTACACTCAGCCCAATTTTTAAAACCTGTAGGTCCTGTCATCTTTTTAAGCTTATCAGACATAACCAAAGATAACCTCAAAACACCACAATCAGACATGTAAATTTTTTTTTTTTTTTTTTTTTTAAGAATAGAAGATGTTATCCTCTCTTAGCGGTGTGGTCAGTTACTAAACCAAAGAAAACCACAAAAACTTCAAAACTAACCAAAGTTTACTCAAAGGACTTCAATAGGGTCCTAAACGAAACAAACTTATATTTTATTTAAAAATGAAACTACAGTAGTAGAGGAAATGCGGTTCCCCCATGGTTCAAAGAACTGCTGAGGAACCAAAATCTGAAATAAAACACTACTAAAAACTAACTAAAATAGCGTTAAAATATAGTAGAAAGTAAAGGCAGCAGATATAAAAGGTAAACTTAACTAGAGTACTTATATTTCTGGTGAAAATAAGGAATTCTTCCACAATGATGAAGAACAGTCTCCGAGGCGTCCTTACAGGCAGGCGGAGAAAGAAATCTGAGCATTACAGAATGCAGCAGTTGGTAGTGGCAGCAGATTTGAATGGTGGCACGAGCCAATAGATGTTCCATCATTAGCATATTGTTCCAACATTTCTCTGGGGCATTTCAACACTGGAGGCTGACTGCTACAGTTAATCATACTGAAGAATTCCTGGGGTTAGAATGGTAATTCTAAGCCAGGCAAACCTTTTTAAAGACAGTGTGTGTGCCATGACCCTGGATGCAGTGTCATTAGTGTCCACTGCCATGTGGAAAGTACAGTTACGCAAGAACTTACCGTAACAGTAGATCATCGAGAGGTGCTCTTGCAGCAGGTAACACCTGTAGGACTAAGACACCAGGACCCCATGGAAAACTTCTAGCTAGCAGTATCCAACCGGGGCCTGCCTCCAACCTCACTTACAGTATAAAAGGGGTGGTCCCCCAACCCATCCCCAGTTCTCCCGCAGGAGACCCCGGCAAGCTGGTAAAAATGGAGAACCGAGGAGGTTCCTCTAGCAGAGGAAATAAAGTTATGGGAGGTGGAGAGGCAACTACCATGGGGAAGAAGGGAGGGGAAATACTGTACCTGCTGCAAGAGCTCCTCTTGAAGATCTGCTGTTATGGTAAGTTCTTACGTAACTGTACTATCTTACTTGGAGATTCGCTCTTGCAGCAGGTAACACCTTTAGGACAGAGTCCCAAGCAGTAATGGACAGACCCCAGTCAGAAGGGTGGAGGTAGAAGTCTCCTGAAGAAATTAGGACAGGAGGCCCTGAAGGACTGCAAGTCCAAAGTCTGCCCTGCGGTGAGAAGCAATGTCCAAACTGTGGTGTTTCACAAAGGTGTGGACAGAGCTCCAAGTGGCTGCTGTGCAAATGTCAGCAATGGACACATTTTTCAGTGAGCCATGCCCCTAGTAGAATAACCCTTGACCGAGCCCGGCAAGGATTTATTGTGCTGTTTGTAGAAAAAAATGTGTAATTAACCATCCATTTGGATAAACATTGCTTAGAAACAGGAGCCCCTACCATACGAGGGACGAAAGAAAAACAACTGATCAGTTTTTTGAAAAGGTCTGGTGCTTTCCAGGTAATAATGCAGTGCTCTGTGAACATCTAGAGTATGTAGTAATGCCTCCCCATGGTTCGAGTACTCTGGGTAATACACCGGAAGGTGGATGTCCTGATTCAAAGTAAACTCTGACACCACCTTTGGGAGAAACTTAGGATTAGTTCTCAAGGATACCCTGTCCTTGTGAAAAACCAAATAAGGCTCCTTACACATCAGGGCCTGAAACTCAGAAATCCTTCAAGCAGAAGTAATAGCAACTAAAAACAAGCATTTGTCAATGCCAAATGTTTGCTTGCTGGCAATGGCAGTGGTAGTGTAGAAGTTACAGAGCTGCGTAATAGGAATGGCAGTGTAGTATTGAACTGAAGCCAACCCCACCACCACCCAGCAGAGAGTGACAGGCATTGGGGTGTGCCTTTGGGTCATCAGGCATAACGACCACGCCATTTCACCACACCCTACCCTGCAGACACTGACAAGTGTCACGGTGTGCCTTGGGTCTTTGGCCCTTATGCGCACCCCATTCCATCAGGAAATATGGTGAGATGGGTGTGGTATAGGAGAATGGGGTAACGTTTGGGCCCGAAGAGTCCGAGGCACACCTTGATGCCTCTCACTGGCTGCAGGGTGTGGTTGGGGGTGGAATGGTAGGAGCATTACAGGCAAGAATCCCAAGTCACACCCCTAATGCCTGTCATTCTCTACAGGGTGGGGCGTTATGGTCGGAAACCCTAACGCCTCGGGCATTCGTTGGTATTTTCACTCCAAATTTTCAACATGTTTTTTTTGTGACCCCCACCTCATGAACAGTGGCAATATCAGTTTGTTAGCAAAAACTGCTTTTGCACAGTGACTACGGCATTTGGCACCACAGGTGCAAAAACACATTCCGAACAGGATGTGAAAAATGACAGCGGTACTGTTCATGGGGAGGTGTAAAAAATGGCAATGTTGAAAATCGGTGAAAATCTTAAAAACTGGTGAATCACGGCGTGCATAGAAACTGTGCAACGCACACCCGTAATGTAACTAGTTTGGGAATTTTTTTTTTTACAGCAGATTGTTAACACGGGCATTTTGGGACTTCCGATCATGAACAGTGTCAGTGTGATTTTCTTTATCTATCCCGAACAATAATTTCCCACAGAGACCACGCATTTCTGCGCTGAAAGTGAGAAAACACATTTTGCCCATGTTGTGGAAAATGATAGCCGTACTGTTCATAAGGAGGTGTGGAAAAATGCCACTGGTGAAAATCTGGACTGAAAATATTACAAATTCATGAACTTACGAGGGTGCGTGGAAACTGCGTAATGCTCACTCGTAACACAGTCATTTTATGGAGTTTTGTCACCAGATTTTCAACATAGCCATTTTAAGACCTCTGCTCATGACCAGTGTCACTGTGATTTTCTTAATCTGTCCCAAACATTGTTTTGCACACCGACTGTACCATTAATAGCTGCGTAATGCGGAAACAAATTTTACAGGCGAAGATGTGAAAAATGGTAGCTGTACTGCTCATAAGGAAGTGCGGTAAAATGGCACTGTTGAAATTCTGGTGTGCAAATATTACAAATTCGCAACATGCCAGCGTGCGTAGGAACTGCGCAACGCATGCTCGTAAAACAGTCATTTTTAGGAATTTTTTCACCAAATTTTCAATATAGCCATTTTAAGACCTCTGCTCATAAACAGTGTCACTGTGATTTTCTTAATGTGTCCCATACATTAATTTCGCACACCGACTGCGCCATTGTGCGCTACATGGGCGGAAACACATTTTGGGTGAGATGTGAAAAATGACAGCTGTATTGCTCATAAGGAGGTGTGGTAAAATGGCAATGTTGAAAATCTGGAGTGAAAATATTGAAAATTCGTGAACTTACGAGCGTGCGTAGGAACTGCGAATCGCACGCTAGTAAAACAGTCATTTATTTGAATTTTTCCACCAAATTTTCAAAATAGGCTTCTTGAGAGCCCACCTTATGAACACTGGCAGTGTCATTTCGTTAATCAGTCCTGAAAGGTGATTTCGCGCAGTGACTGCGAAATCACCCTTTGAGCCTGAATAACGCCATGACAGTGATAGCATTCATGAGAAGGGGTCCCAAAACCCCATGTTGAAACTTTGGTGCAAAAATTCCAAAAAATGCCCGAGATATGCAGCAAAGTTGAAAAAACCCTATCTAATACATTATACAGCTTACCAGCATTTCCTCAGTTCACGGTCGACTTTGAAGAGTGCAGACGTGTTCCCAGTCCACTGAAGATCGTTCGCGCCGGACTCCAGAGGTAAATATGGGGTGAGGGGGTGTGGGAGGCAGGGTGCACAGTGGGTGGGTGCAGGTGGGGGCAGGGAGACTCGGGGACCGTTTTTAATATACAGTTTTTTTTTGTTTTGTTTTTTTAATTATTAAGGCGATGCGGGGCGTTTGCCACGCTGGGAGGCTCCCAGCATGGCAGCTGGAAAGAGATGTTTGGGGGGCTGGAGCCCGACGGGGATTGGGCACCCGGCCGCCATACCGGGCAGTGCCACGCTGGGGTGGGCTCCCAGTGGCAGCTGTAAGGCTGTTTGGGGCTGGAGCCGACGTGGGGATTGGGCACCCGGCCAGCTATACTGGACGGTGCCATGCTGGGGTGGGCTCCTAGCATGGCAGCTGTAATGCTGTTTTGGGAGGCTGGAGCCGATGGGATTGGGCACCCCGTCGGCCATCTGGACGTGTGCCACGCTGGGGTGGGCTCCCAGCGTGGCACAGAAACTTTTTGGGGGGTGGCGTGGAGCCAACGGGCGTGGGCACCCGTCGGCTATATTGTATGTGCGTGGGGGCGCAACAGCACGCAATATGCGTGCTGAGGTGGAGCTCTGCTCACTGGAAGCGGAGCTCTCCTTCAACTGTATGCCACTGCATTTTCAGCTGTCAGACAGCTGGAGCAACGATTGGCGCACTGCAACCACGCCTGCAAACACACTGACTGAATTGGAAGAGGCTGACACACCTCTGGAAAACTCGGATAATGGCACTATGTTTCTTGCACATGCGTGCAAGCAAACATAATAACGCCTTCCATGCCAGAAAATGCAGCTTGCAACTTGCATCAGGCTCAAAGAGGGGCAATGTGAGTGTTTCAAGAACAACTAAAAGATCCCATGGTGGGACGGAATCCCTGATGGAAGGCTTCAAGTGCGGAATGCCCCCTAGAAAGGTACGGGGAAGGTCCAGCTGGGCAACAGTCTTGTCCTCAATAGGCACATGGTAGGCCGAAATGGCAGACAAGTGCACCTTGAGTGAAAAGTAACAGAGTCCTGCATCAAATAAAAACTGAAGGCACTCTAATATCGAGTTCACCGAACAGGAGGACGAGTCTAAATGCTGAGCGGTGGCCCAAATGCAGAACTGCTTCCATTCATAGCTTAAGCTGCCCTAGTGGAGGATTTCCTGGCTGCCACTAGGATGACTGCTACTCTGGGCAATACCCCAAATCTAGAGACGGTTCGGTCTGCAGGAGCCACATATGAAGATGCAGAGATCTGAGATCCAGACGGACCAGGGTTCTCTGTTCCTGGGAAAGCACATATGATTTAAGAGGCAGGGAAACCAGGGGTTCCACCGCCAGCTGTTGAAGCAGAGGGAACCAAATCTGATGTGGCCAGAAGGGTGCCCCTAAGATAATTTCTGCACCCTCTGACTTAAGCTTGAGGAGGACACGTTGAAGCAGAGGGAAGGGAGGAAATGCGTAAAGGAATTTCCCCATCCAGGAGAGGGACAACGTGTCTTGTCAGAAAACACCAGGCCCTGGTCTAGTGAGCAAAAACTGGGCAGTTTTACGTTGGATGGGGAGGCAAACAGAACTAGTTCTGGATGACCCCATCTGTCGAAGACCCGATTCATCCGTGGTCAGGATCTGCCCAGAGCTTCTTTCCAGAGACAAACTCCTCTGGAAAAGTTGGAGGAATTCAACCACCAAAGCAGGGCTTGTTTGACTGGGTTGGATAACAGGACTGGTTGGTCCTGGTTGTCTGACCTCTGATCCCATTGAACTCTCAGGTTCCATTGGATTGTCCTCATATATAACTTGGCCAGAGGAACCATGGCAATGGTGGCAGCCATATGCCCCAAGAGTCTGAGGACATTCCTGGCTGAGGCCTGACAAGACAATGAGAGCTGTTATGCGTGAACCTGGAGGTGTTCTGTTCTGTCTTGGGGAAGGAAGGCCTTGCCTTGGGCCGTGTCCAGAACCACTCCAATGTATTGTAGCCACTGACTTGGGCAAAGGGAGGACCTTAGAAGATTCAAAGTGATCTCCAAGTCCTTAAATAGGTTGAAAGTGGCTTGCATGGTGCCTAGTAGCCGGTCCCTGGTGGGAGCAGTTAAGAGCCAGTCATCGAGGAAGGGGAAAACATAATGCCCCTGCCTCCTGAGAGCCACAGCCACTACTGCAAGGCATTTGTTGAACACTCTGGGTGCCAAGGATAGGCCGAAAGGCAGAGCCCTGAACAGATAGTGACGCTCATGGAATTGGAAGTGAAGAAACCTCCTGTGTGGTTGAAAGATCAAAATATGGAGGTATGCATCCTGCATGTCCAGAGAGCATAACCAATCTCCCTGATGGAGCAAGGGTAACAAGCCTATCAGGTTTACCATCCTGAACATTTTGTATTCGATATACTGGTTCAGGCAGCTGAGGTCTAAGATTGGTCGCAGGTCCCCAGTTTTCTTTGGCACAAGGAAGAAATGGAAGTAAAACCCTTCCCCTGTTGTGCTGGTGTAACTGGCTCTATGGCTCGCTTTTGCAGAAGAACCTGGATTTCTTCCGCGATGAGAATGCTGTGGGCTTGGGAGTAATGGGATTGAATCAGAGGCTTGTCTGGAGGAACTTTGGTGAACTTCAGAGTGTGTCCTCTCCCGACAAGCTGCAGAACCCACCAATCGGTAGTTACTCAAAGCCACCCTTTGGTGTGCAGGGAAAACCGACCCCCTACCACCTCCCCTGAGACGTCTGCTGGGGTCGGGCAGCAAGTCAGGCTGAGGTGCCGGGGAGGGAGAGTGCAGACTGAGAGGTTCCAGGGGCCCGAGGGGCTGAGGGGTGGAGGCCCTTCACTTAAAGCCAGTCCTCTGCTGCTGCTGCTGCCCTCTAGATTGTGGTCTGGCATTCCTCCAAAAGGGCTGTTTCTGTTTTGGCTGAGATTTATACATTGTGTGTACGGATCTAATAGCCTTGCCAAATTCTTGCAACTGGGTGATAATGCTCTGTGAATTCTCACTGAACAAAACCGGTCCTCTGAAGGGGGCATCCATGATCTTAGATTGCACATCCCAGGTGAACCCGGACACCTGTAGCCAGGAGTACCACCGGATCCAAACAGCTGAAGCAGCGGCTCTGCCAGCTGGGTCCACAATGTCATAGGATGCCTTAAGAGTGTGGTTACCGACGTCAGAGCCTGACTTCAGAATCACCATCTTGGTCCAGCCTGGGCCATCTGGTATGTCCTGGACCACTTTCACCACCTTGTCCCACAGGGCATTTTGTTATTGAACCATGTAGGCAAGGAAGTTTTGGGAACGAATGGCACACATGAAGGAAGAGTAAACCTTCTTGGCCAGATAATCAAACTGCTTTTAATCTTTATCTGGGGGTTGTGTACTGAAGTGCCGAGGTCTTTTGGATCTGTTGTGGGTGGCATTAATAACTGAACAGAGTCCGTCTCCGGTTGTTCCCCATAAAAAGGGTCTTCCCTAGGCACGGTGTACAGCCAGTCGCATTTCTTAGATACTGCCGACATAGAAAAGGGGTGATTCCAAGCAAGTTTGTTTGCATCCTTATAGAATTCGGCTATAAGAGGGACCACCATAGGTAAGGTGTCTTTCCTCCAAAGAAAGATAGCCAGTCATTTATGCTCTATGTCCAGTTCCTCAGTATCCCATCTGTTCAGTTGCTGGATTATAACGCATCACATCCATAAACACTGGGTCATCAAGAGGGGACTGAGGGGTGTCTTTGCCACCTTCTGGTTCTGATGGCAGGTCCGAATCCCTTCAACTGGAATCAGAGGAAAAGTATGTGTCTGAATCCCCCGAATCTGGTGAGGAGGAAGGCAAACATGGATGCTTCTGTTGCCGGCCCTGGGGAAGAGGTTTATCGCCCCCATCTGGCATCGGAGTGGCTCCCCTGGGAGGAAGAGTAGGTGGTTGGACTGGGGGTTTGGCCAGAGGCGGTCCCTGGGGAGTTGGTTGAGGGGGTGTCCAGAGAGTCTGTTTGTCTTTGAAAAAGGCTCACCAGGCTGAAAAAAGCTAATTTAGGCCCTGCAGTGGATTCTGCGGTGGAAATGGAACGTCCGGCATTAGGGTGTTGTGTTTAGACAGCCCTGATGTCTGGTCATCGGGTAAAGGTAACTCGGGCGTCAGTGCGGGGTGATCCCAGTTACCTGGTGTCAGACCCAAAGGGATGGATCAGTCTGGCATTGGACGAACTAGATCCAGCATCTGGCCATCGGAGACTCAGGGAATCGGCTGGGGAAGGGTGTTAGGCTCGGCTGGTGACTTCGGAATGTCTAGCGATGGGGTCACCCGAGGAGATGCCAGGGAAATTGGTGTTGAGGGAACCGGCGTAGGCTGAGGCCGGACCAGAGACTGAGTCGGTGGCCACCTGGGTAGAGTTGCCAGAGAAAGGCAGCTGGCTGCCACATGGACAAATGCCCCCTTTCCCAGAGGGAGAGGGCGTCGAACCCGGGTGTCACCCGGAGGCATCGGCCCCTGAAGTCAAGGTAGGCTCGGCGGACACCCTGGCTGGGATGGCGACAGCCAAGGCCTGCTGCCCGAAGACCCACTGGTTGATCCACTTGGCTTAGAGCCCGCAGTGACAAGGGCCTAAGCTTTGGTAACAGTGGGGAGAATCCCGCACCCGAGGAACCTTTCTCCGCATCTGAGATTGGAGGAGGTTTAGTCACCAACAGTCTGGTGAAGGACGTCCCCAATAGGAGGATGACCCTGGAGCGATCGCTGATTTCTTCAGGAACCTGGAGCGGTCTTCTGCCCGGGGTCTCTCCTGATCTTTTTCCCGGTGCTTGTGTTTGTCGCTCTATTTCTTCCCTTTATGAGAAGAAGATGATGAGGCTGGAGAGGATGATGAACTCTTGCGGTGAAGCTCCTTCTCCATTTCAGATAATCTTTTGGAAAACAAGAAGGCTTTGAGGGTCTTCTGGAGGTGAAGTCTGGTGCATTGGTTAATATCTAGGCAGTGCTGGCAGGCCTTGATGTTGTGGTCTGGGCCTAGGCAGGAAAAGCATGGGGGGAATCTGCTTCCCGCACACACACTTTGCCGCCACTCGATGGAAGAAGAAGAAGAAGATGACTTGCAAAAGTTTAACGGTACTGTTTTTTTAGTAGAAAAATAAGAAAACGCAGGTAGCATGAAAAATGGCAGTCGACAAGCTGAAGGAGTCCACGGAGGTCTGACTTACGCGGTCGACAGCGGGAAAAGAACTGGGGATGGATTGTGGGACTGCCCCCTTTATACTGTACATGACGTCAGAGGTGGGCTGGCATTGGGGGTGGTCCCCAGTTGGATTTATTTATTCAGAAACAACCTGCGAGTACAAGACTCTTTTACAAAAGTTCTACATCATGGATACAGGGAGGACAGTACAGACAAGCAATTATTACAGTAAATATAGAATCAAACAGGAAAATTATACATGGTTATGCAATACTACAAAAGAATAGTGACTCTTGTAACAAGGTAGACTACTAGACAGTTCTGTTATAGAGCAGCACTGGGGCCCTTGTCAAGACTGTGTCAAAGGAAAGCAGCCCTGGGGCCTTGTCAAAGTAGGGAGTATAAAAGAGGTGTATACAAAGCTAGTGTAGTTGGATACTGCTAGCTAGAAGTTTTCCGTGGGGTCCTGGACCCTGGCTGTTTAGTCCTAAAGGTGTTATCTGCCTCAAGAGCAAATCACAAAGTAAGATCTGGTACTTTGTGGCATCTGTGGTTATTTTCACTGTGTCAGCCAGGTCCTGTGCAAAGTCACTAGCTGTCTTTTCACACATTGCCAAAACGGAGTCCCAAAGGGATTTTTGGTACTAAGCTGTGCAGGCTAAGTATGCTGCCTGCCTTAAAAGCAGAGAAGTTTAAGTATAAACTTTTTTGCCCATACTATCCAGTTTCCTGGAATCTTTCTCAGAAGGCTGGGAGGAAAGGGGCACCTTGGCCCTGTCACAGGCGGCAGTCTGGACCACCACCTCATGATCAGTGTGAAAATAGAGGTATTCCATACCCTGTTTGTCCACCTGATATTTTCTAAATCTTATCTATGCCAGCAGCAGAGGTACATGTTGACATGATTTTACAGCTGGCCTTCTTGAGGGATTTGTGAATGGGCAGTGGTAACCTCTTTGTTGGCATCAGTGTCAGTGGCTCAGTAGGTAGCACACTCGCCTCTGAGGCCGGGAGATCAGAGGGCTGTGGGTTCAGTTCCCACATCTGGCACTTGGGTTAATATCCCAGTACTGACACTAGTGCAGCATGAGAGGGGTGCTGCACTTCTGAGGTGCCGCCTTCGGATAAGATGTTAAACAGAGGTCCCATCTGCCTGGATTGGTGGTAGTTCAGGTGGATGTTAAAGATCCCATGGCACTTATTGAAAAGAGTAGAGGAATTTCCCCAGTGTCCTGGCCAATTTTCCCTCATTCACTAAAAATACCAACAACAGTTTAATCTGGTTCAAGGTCAGTTGGCATTCATCTGCATCCTCCTCCCCCGGGTCGTGCCTGAAAATAGGCAGGATTTGTCTAGTGCACTTACCCGGTCAACAAAAACTAAATAATAAGTAAGACTCATCTTTATCTAGGTATGCCACCTCATCCTCGTTAGTCTCTTGTGAGATAATGTTGAGGGTATGAACCATACATCTCACAAAAGTATAGTGAGAGGTATAGTTGTCTGAGGGTGGAGAAGAGGAGCCAAACTTTTGTTTAGGAGAACTACTGGGCTCTATAGGTTCTCCCTCCTCCCCCCTCACAGTACATTTAGGCCACCTCCTCCATAGGCATTGCTAAAGGAACCAGAGCCTGGGAAGGTTGGGGGGGGGGGCATATTCATAAAATTGCCCATAGCGTGGAATGACTGGGGGAATTGCCATGCCTCAGTCATGTTGTCTACTGGGGCATTTTGTATCCACTGGTGGCTCCTCTCCTACTTAAGGAAGAGGGACCACGACATGCAGCTGACCAAGACCAGGACCCCGGACTCCAGCACACAGCAAGGTATGGTGGCAGCACAGCCAATCGGATCCTGGGCACTTCTCACTTCCCCACTCCAACTGGCCAGGACTTCTCCCCATTTCTTTGCCACCTGGCGCTCATTTGAAACTAAAGTTTGATTATAGTTTTTTTTTTTTTTTCCTCCCAGCTCTGGGCCGGCCTCTCTTTCAGGCCACCTATGCTCTCCGTGCCACACTGCCTTGGATCAGCCACCTCTTCACCCCATATTGCAGCCCTCCGGACAACCCCCAGACATAACCCTTCACTGGGTCGGTCCCTCTCCTCCGAGGGGGAAGACACCAGTGGGGCAGCCACGCGATACTTGCCCCGAGTGCTGCTGGGATGGTGTGTGCACTGTCCTTGGACTCGCAGCAACGGGAGCTGGTGACCGTCATTCAGTCGGCTATGGGGCTCTTTTCCCATTTGCTCCTTGGGGGCGTGGTGTGCCACTAATGTAAGGCTGACGGCGACGTTCACCATGCCCCCTTGGTGAATGGGACCCCATGCACTGCCATTCCCCCAGCCTCCACTAGGGTTCAGCAATCGCCAGATCACGTCCCCCAAGAGAAGGCGAGCCATCAGCCGGTGCTCAAGCCTTCCTTCCCCAGCCGGCCCTCCAGCACCCAAGTCTATTCCTGAACCCGGGTCGCTGGCGTTGCAAGCGGAAATCCAACCACTGCGCCGACGGGGCGGCCTGATTACAGTTTTAAGGATAAAATACATCTGTATTACTGGAAAAAAATTGTACAGTTTTAAGTGTTTACAGCTCTTTTCTGGCTAACTCTACTGCAACCCAACCCCCTGACTAAGCTCTCTGTTTTTTGCGCCCAAATCCCATCCCCTTTGTCTTGCTAATTTCTACCCCCCTCTAAGCTCTGTCTACCTGCCCAGTCTGCTATTTAAACTGCTTTTTCTCTCATTCCCTCAGCTGCTTGCCCTTGAACAGGGCTGTTACAGCTCCCTATGGTCAGACGGCACCTGCAGCTGCCGACAGAGACCAGGACCCCAGACTGACTAAGCTCTTTGCTTTTTTCGCCCAAATCCCAGCCCCTTTGTCTTGCTAATTTCTACCCCCCTCTAAGCTCTGTCTACCTGCCCAATATTCTATTTAAACTGCTTTTTTTCCTCTATCCCCTCAGCTGCTTGCCCTTGAACAGGGTTGCTACAGCTCCCTACGGTTGGACGGCACCTGCAGCCGCCAACCGAGACCAGGACCCCAGACTCCAGCACACAGTAAGGTTTCAGCCCTTCTCCCCACCCCCGCCTCCTCCTCCACTCTAAAACACTATTTCCCCACCCACATTCTCTCTCGCTCTCTCATTTGCTACCCAAGACCCTCCTGCAATTGGTCTCCCAGTCCGACTCAGGACCCAATCATATTCCCTTGCCCACTACCTCATTGCTGCCACTGCAGCTAGGGTGCTGTCTTCACTTTGAGCTGAGCTATGTTCCTCCTGCCTGGCCTTACTTATTTCTATTCTCATCTGCCTCCCTCCCTTCCTCTCAACCATGCCACCAACCGCTCCCAAACTCCCCTCTACCATCCTGCCAATCCTCGTAAGACTTCCTTACTCCACTATCTTGGCGACTACTTCTCCTCACACCCAAGTCTGGGCCCACTCGGTCTCACGTCCCAGCCCCTTCCTCTTCAACCCCTCACTCTCATGGATACTACTTCAACTAATCTCCCCATGCCCAGCCTCTAAAAATCATTCATGCCTGCTACCTAGGCGACGCTCACTCACTTCCTGGTGCATACAACTGTTTGCACACTACCTAACATTCGCTGTCCTGCTCCTTGCAGCAGGCGACATACACCCAAACCCCGGCCCACTATCCACACCATCCCTCTCACACGCAACGTGCCCCCTTCCTAACCTGTCCCCCACTTCACTTCCCACTGGAAGTCCTCTCCCTCGTGGCCTGCGTCTTCTGCACCTAAATATAAGAAGCCTTGCCCACAAACTTGATTCTCTCCAAGTACTTGCTGCCCACTATGCACCAGATATCATCACCCTTTCTGAAACGTGGCTCAATAAAAACATCACTGACCCATCGGTCGCCATCCCAGGCTATGCTATGGCCCGTCAGGACAGGACCACCAGAGGTGGCAGAGTGTCCATCTATGTAAACTCAGACTTGCACTATTCGATTATCCTAGCTAAGGCCAAACCAAAAGTCTGAGCTTCTACTGTTACAACTGTCCTTCCCTTTCTCGCTCCCAATCTATGTTGTAGGTATATACTGCTGACCAGGCACACCTACCTTAACTGTCACCGACCTCAGCACTCAAATCTCCTCCCTTACCCTTACAGGGGAATTATATATTATGAGAGATTTTAACCACAATTGGCTATCACTAGAACTCAATAAAGCCCGGACTTATATAACTGTGCTAAATCTCTCACAAATCATCACGAACCCACCCGCCTAAACCCCAAATCTGGCAACCACTCTCTTCTAGACAGGGCCCTGACCACCCACCCTCACCAGATCATTAGGGCTGGACTACTACCAGACTCCCTGAGTGACCACCATATTACCTACATAGTCCGTAAAATTCACCGCCCCAAATGATCCCCCAAGTTTCTAGTCCAACGTTCTACAAATCCCTCAACCTTGCTCCCTTGTTAGATGACCTTGCCCTAACAAACTGGGCCCCATCCACGACTATCTTCTCCATTGATGATGCCCTCCTTCACTTCAAAAGCACATTCCTCAACGTCTGGGACACTCATGCTCCACTGTGTCGCACAAGAGTACGGAGCAACCACCTGCCTTGGATCACCCAAGAGCTCATAGCATGTCAAATCACCTGGGACAAAGTCTGAAGAGCTCATAAATCCTCACGCCACCCACAAGACCTCTCTACATACCGAATGCTTCGAAACAAGTGTACCAAAGCAACCAGTCTGGCCAAAGCTGAGTATTTCAACACCTCCCTCCAGACAAACTTAAATAATCCCTCAAAATTCTGAAACGTCATTCACTCCCTCTTCTCTCCACCAACCTCAAATCCCACTCCGCTCCTAAATATGAATGACTCCTTTCTCTCAGAGCCAAGAGCAGTCGCTGCTGAGTTCAACACATATTTCTCCACATGCACTGCTTCGCTACTGTCTTCCCTGCCCACCCCTGCTCCAGACGCACCCACCGCAGGAATAAAGAAGCCTCCTGTGCCTTGTACCTTCTCCTTCAATAACATCTCACCAGCGGATGCACTAGATGCCTTGCTATCACTCAACCCATCAAAAGGCAAATCCCCCCCCCCCCAGACGGTGTGGACCCCAAACTCCTCTACCTCTCTGCCCCTGCCATAGCTGCCCCACTTGTCAGCCTAGTAAATCAGTCCTTCACTGCTGCAGCAGTCTCCCAGGCATGGAAGCATGCCACAGTCATCCCCCTCCCTAAAGAGGGCACCCCTACCTCCACGTCAAACTACCACCCTATCTCTCTCCTCCCAGCTCTTGCAAAACTGCAAGAGCATCTTGTGCTCACACAGCTTATCTATTTTCTCTCCGACTCAAACTTCTTCACGTCTTTCCAGTCTGGGTTCAGGAAGGGATACTCCACTGCATCTTCCCTGACGAGGCTCACTGACACTATACTCTCTGGTATGGATAGAGGGCAGATCACCTCTGCCATATTTGTCAACCTTGCTAAACATTCGACACTGTCTCACATACCTTACTACTTTTGTGCCTCTCTGAATCTGGGCACTCTGTTGCTGTCACCAACTGGTTCAGTTCCTACCTCACTGGCTGAACACAATCAGTAAGAATCTCCAATGCTATATCTGTCCCCCTTCCCATAACTACCGACGTCCCTCATACGGGTGTAGGCAGGCATACTCCAAGTACTCCATGGTATGCAATTTTATTTAAGGGGGTAACAAATAGGCTCTGAACTGCTTCCTTTTTCCATAAAAACTAACAAAGAAAATGCTGAACCTTTCTGTAATTTTATTCATAGGAGTCAAAACTAGAAGGACTGGTCACTAATACTGTCTTTGAATCCCAAGGACAATACAACTTTACAGGCTCTGGGCTGGTATGTGGGTGTCTTAGAAAGCAATGCATGGCAACAATCATTGTCATGAGATACAAAAGGTGTATTTATTGTGCCGAATGAGGCAACAAACATGGTCCTGCTGTACATTTGTATATTGTCTGGCTACACCCCCGGGGGGGGGTAGCTCACCCTAACAAGGGGGGGGTAGGGATAGCAGTGAGTCCACTTGGTGTGCAGATCTGAAATCCTTGGTTACACCCCAGCCTCAGGGGTCAGTTCTCGGGACCCATTCTGTTTTCCATTTTTCTAAATGACTTGCCACTCATCTGCTCTACTTCCTTGATCCACAAGTACGCAGATGACACTGTACTTTTCTCCTCAGGCACCTCCCCAGAAGTGGTAGCATCTAATCTCCAAGCTGATTTTGTCAAAGTTCAACACTGGTTCAGCACTCACCAGCTCTTCCTCAACTCTAAAAAAACTGTCACCATGACCTTCGGCACACGACAACGCCTGTCCAGGCTCCCCTCCCTCCCCATCTTCCACACCCTGGACGGGCAAATACTTGAGGAGGCTACCTCATTCCGATACTTAGGGGTATGGCTCAACCAGCATCTATCCTTTGCTGACCACATCGATGCTATCATAAAAAAAAAAAAACTGCACCCCAAGCTAGGTGCCCTGCACAGAAACCATAGTAGCCTCCCTCTAACCATGCGCCATGAACTAGTCCAGAAGATACTTCCCTCCTTTGACTACTGCAACACTGTCTACAGTGCCACTCCAAAGTCCACCTTATCGAAACTAGATGCCCTTTTCAATGCCTTCTGCCGCTTTGCTCTTGATGCCCCTCCCCTCGCCCATCACTGCGATCTCTACCGTTCCCTGGCATTTCCATCCCTCGAAAACCAACGCATTATGCACAGTGCTAAATTTGTCTCTAAGTTCTGGCTAGGTGCCCTCCCATCTTACCTTTCCACCATACTCTCATCTGACCCACCCCGCTTCATGCCCTTAGATCCCTCGACTCCCGCCAACTAGTAAACCCTTGGCAGAGGACCACAGTTGGCCAAGCAGCCTTCTCTCACCACTTCCATAAGCTCTGGAATGAGCTCCCTCTGCAAATTCGCCACTCCTCCTCTGCCAACTCTTTCTCCACCACCCAGGCAAATTACTTCATGGTAAATTGCTCCTGCACCTGACTGTCAGGCACTGCCCCACTCCCCCCACCTTGCCTGACCAGCGGCACATAGCAAATGCTACGAAGCTACATACTTATTGAACCTATGCACTTATTGTTATTGCTAGTTGCTTCTTGTGAGTCTACATCTGCAATTGTTCAACCTGTGTAATCCCTACTACAGTAATTCATATATGTGTATTATGAGCTTATCTGTAACCTGGTTGTTCCATGATCTCATTTGTAACTCACACAAGTGTAACCTACTGCAGCTATATTTACTGTTAATTGTTTCTCACTTGATAACCTGTGTGTTATCCAATCCCTTGCCCCCCCCCCCAGGTCGCACCGGGAGATGAGCAGCGTGTTGCTCAGTGTGCCTTTCCTGGTGAAACCATTCAATAAATAAATAAATAAAATGTTTTTGGTTTTTTTCTTGGCAGGCACTACATCCAGTGTCAGCTCTAAGGTAGTTTTATTTTTTGCTGGATTCAGGGATCCCCCATTCAGACACCCAGATTCCTGAATCATCTTTTGCAGCTTTTTTTTCTCTTATTTGTGTCCCCCCCTTTCTTATTTAGTATGTTTAATCCACAGCTCACCCCAAGCTCAGCCCCCACTCTCCCAGGCCCCCACCTCACCCCTGGGACCTACCTCTGCTCGGCGATACCCCTGAGGGTGGACCATCTTGCCGGCGCAACCCCTCATGACACCAGTACAAGGATATCATCAGGAGTCACCTTATTTGTCCCCTTTGATAGGGACTACTGCTTATTCTGAGGGGCTGGACCCTCAGAGCCTTTAGGTGACATGGAGGCGGACTGAGATGCAATAATGTCTTCAAATTTTTTTGTGTGTTTTAGGACAACACTTGACACAAAATTCACAACTGACAAAACCACGATGTGGACCCAGGCAACTCAAACACAACTTGTGGCAGTCTGCCTTAGCTAGGAATTGAAAACAATTTGTACAGTTTAAAGCATGGGGGACCCACCTTCTTCTTGGACCTGTTAGTCGTGTCAAACATTAACACACTGGGAAGATGTTCCAGTTCCCAAAATAGTACAGTTACGTAAGAACTTACTGTAACAGTAGATCTTTGAGAGAGGCTCTTGCAGTAAGTAATAACCTTGAGGACTGTGCCCCCTGGCATCAGGACCACACAGAAACTTTAGCTAGCAGTGTCTGACGGGGGACCACCCACTCGACATCACATGATGGATGTCAGCGTGACAATATATAATGGGCGGTCCCCATGCCCACCTTCTAGTTCTCTCACTGGAGTCCTCCAAAAGGAGCGACAGGAGAATGAAAAATTAGGTTCCTGGAGCAAAGATAATGTCAAAAAAGAGCAGCAGAAGTTGGGAAAAGGATGGAGGGGAAAAAGCTTACCTACTGCAAGAGCCTCTCTTGAAGATCTACTGTTATGGTAAGTTCTTATGTAACTGTACTAGCTTACTTCGAGAGGGCTCTTGCAGTAGGTAACAACCTTGAGGACTGAGTCCCAAGCAATGTGAATCAGAAGGAACTGAAACATGGGAGGCAGGAAAGGTCTGCAGAAAGCAGAGAATGTAAGACAGAAGGCCCTGGAGGACAGCTAACCCAAAGCCAGCCTTGCACCTAGAGGCAATGTCCAGACAGTAATGTTTGGTAAAAGTGTGGCCAGAGCCCCAAGTGGCCGCTGCACAAATGTCAGCAGCTGACATTCCTGAAGCAAGCAGTAGAAGCCGCCATGCCTCTGGTAGAATGCCCGTTGACCTCCCCTGGGAGGGTTTTACCATACTTCTGGTAACAGAAAACAATAGTTTGCCAACCATTTGGACAAACATGGTTTAGAAACTGCCACACCTTCTCTCTTAGGTGCAAACTAAACAAAAAGCTGGTCCGTTTTTTGGACAGACTTAGTTCAGTTAATATAATAATGCAAGATTCTGTGAACATCTAAGGTATGCAGAATTGCCTCCCCCTGATTGGAATGCTCAGGGTAATACACTGGAAGTTGAATAAACTGGTTCAATGTGAACTCAGAAACTACCTTCAGTAAAAACTGAGTATTGCTACGCAGAGTCACCAGGTCTCTGTGAAAAATCAAATAAGGCTCCTTACACATCAGGTCCTGAAGCTCTGAAATCTTTTGAGGAGAAGTAACTGCAACTTAAAAAAGCACATTCCACGGTAAATATTTGTAACCCCTAGGTGGCGCTATCCCAAGGGCTACTACTCCTGCCTGTTTGACTATGGACGGGTTGAGGAGCCTAAGTCCTATGGCGGGTGCCTCCAACCAGAGGCCAGGGTTTGTAGTGGTTAGACTAGCTTGGTCACAGCCCTCTGGGACACTGAGACTCCCTTTTATTCCCTCTAGTGGCTCACACAGTACACCCGGAGTTACAGCCCCAATACCCCACGTATACACATTGTTCACTCATATAGATACCACTTACCCTCGAGACTGATTCTGCAGCACGTCTCTGAGGACCTCCTGTAAAGTAAGGTTAAACAACATACACAGCAAAACACAATACTGTTTCCATAAGTACCAACACCACAGACAGTATATAGTATAACAACAACAAATCTGATTTATTTAGGGGACAGTAACAAGGAGGGGGACAATCAGGTTGATTTGGTTTGGAAATATTCAAATCACAGTACAGTGCACACATACAGGATCTGAAAAGCCACACTCTGGGTACCCAGGTTGGTGGGGCTAGCCAGGTCCGTTGCCCAGGGTTGTCCAGCAGGTGCAGATGGATAGGGCTCTAGCAGAAAGGGAAACAAAGGAGCACCAGGAAAAAAATGCGGTGCTTTTGGAGAATGCTCTAAACATAAAGGAAATTTGAATCCAAGCACCCGCATAGCCACCACACAAAGATATTAAATTATAAAAATCATGTTTATTACAGACCACAAACAGGCACAAAGAAAGATTGACGTTTCACTTGGCTAACTGCCAAGCTTCTTCAGAGTAAAAGACATGCTACAATTCATGTACTTAAATATCTTTTTTACCAAGTCATGTGATTCCTCATGCACCAATAAATCTTAAATACATCTCATTATCTAGTTAAGCAGCAAAGGTCCTTAAAGTTATATGCACTGTAAAAACCATTTACATATATTACATAGTGTTTTTTAGTATAAAAACGTTAAATTTGTAAGAAAAATGTTTTCATATATTTTACTTATTTATATTTCTTCAAAAATGCTGTCAATTCGAAACTGACATTCATACCTTTGTTTTCACAAGCTCCTAGTGTATATATCCAAAAGCTCTCCCTTTGGCCTATTTTTTTATTCAAGTCTCCACCTCTTGGTCCCAATGTGACCTGTTCCAATCCTAAGAATTTAAATTCATGGTTCTTTCGTCCATATTTCTGTATATGTTTAACTATGGCATAAGAGTCATCATTTTTTTCAATGGCTCTGATGTGTTCTCCTATTCTCACCTTGAATTTACGTACTGTACGTCCCATGTAGTAAGCCCCACATTCACATGTTAGTAAATATACTATGTTCATACTATTACATGTAATAAAATCATGTAATTCCATAATCTTTCCTGAGATAGGATGTACAAAGTTTTTTACAACAATTAATATATTTACAATATATACAATTCCCACACTTAAATGTTCCTTTAGGTCGTGATGTAAGCAACATTTGTTTACTTTTAGAGTTCAAAGTTGTTATGTTAGATACTACATAGTCTTTAATACTTTTACTCTTTCTATAAACAATATTTGGACCTTTTTCAGTCAATTTTCTTAATTTTGGCTCTAATTTTAAGATTGGCCAGTTATTTCTTACAATTTGCTCAATGTCCTTAACTTGATTAGAAAAACTAGTAACAAAGGGGCAATTTATTTCAGTTTTTGAAACTTTATTATAATGTATTATTTGACTTCTATCTAATTTGTCTACTTTTCTCACAGCTGTCGCTATACTTCTATTGCTGTATCCCCCTTTCTTTAAAACGCTTGATTTGTTCACCTCGTTTTATTTTGTATTCTGATTGTTCAGAACAGTTCCTAAGCGTTCTGATAAGTTGACCTTTTGGTATGTTAAACTTTATATGATGGGGATGACAGCTATCGTATCTCAATAATGTGTTTCTGTCTGTTGGTTTCTGAAACAGGGTGGTGTGTACACCTTCCTTTCCATCTTTGTACAATCTTATGTCCAGAAAATTGATCTCCATCAAATGTACTTCATATTTATATGTTAGACAACTGCTTGTAGCTTCCATCCATTTAACGAATTCTCCAAATTCATACTCTGTGCCTTTCCATATTATTAAAATGTCATCAATAAAACAACGCCATAGGTCAATCTTGTTTCTAAATGGGTTAGTGTCCACTTCATATAGGTGGTCAACTTCCCATTTCCCGACAAATAAATTGGCATAGCTCGGAGCCATCGTAGTGCCCATGGCTGTGCCTCTGATTTGATGATACAATACTCCTTCAAACAAAAAAACATTCATGGTCAATACTATTTCTGCTAATTGTAATAGAAACTCAGTGGGAACTCTAAGTCCTCCTCACTTCTAGAGTTCAAGAAGTATTTAATAGCTTCCAAACCTTCCTTGTGAGGTATAACTGTATACAAAGAATTCACATCTACCACAGAAAAAAACACATGTTATCCATGTAAAGATCTTTCAGCTAATTGTATTACTTGGGTTGAATCCCTTAAATAAGATCTTAAATTCAGGGCTAGTGGTTGTAAAAAGCTATCCAAATACATCGATATGGGCTCTGTTAACCAGCCATTGCCTGAAACAATGGGTCTCCCTGGTGGGTTTTTAGAATCTTTATGTATTTTTGGAAGGGCATAAATGACTGGGATTACTGGATGTGCTACTACTAAGGTTTTATATTCCAATTCAGTAATATATCCTTTAATAAATCCCCCATTCAAACATTCATCTATCTTATTTTTAAATGTTTCAATAATACCATATGTTGTTTTGGTATAAAATGCTTCATCTTTAATGAGCCTTTTAACTTCCCTGACATAGTACACAGTATTTAAAACCACAATTGCCCCACCTTTGTCTGCAGGTTTGATGGTAATTGATTTGTTAGTCTTTAGGCTATTTAAGGCCTCCATTTCCCCCTTTGTGCAATTGTATTTGAAATTCGCCGTTTTTTCTTTCAGGGATTTCAAATCAAATTCACATTTTTTGATAAAAAATGATACAGTTGGATTCAAGGGTGGGCAATACTCTGATCTTGGTTGCAATCTGGAAATATTTGATCTGCCATCCAAATCATCCTGTTCATGTAAACATTTAAGAGTTAAATTCCTTCCAAACTTATGCAAGTCTACATAAGTATTGAAGAAATCAATACCTTTTTCCGGACAAAAGGATAAACCTTTACTCAATATGTCTAACTCTAATTGAGATAATGTATAATTAGGCAAATTAATGACTGAGACCAAATTGCTATTGTTAACGCTGACATTATCCATTTGATTAAATTCTGATTGTGTGCATGATATGCATATATTCGCATTTACCAATTCACAATCGGTTTTATTGTGATAATCATCAGAAACAGTCACTGTGTTCAATGATACATTATCTATTCGACTCTCAGATGTTTCATGTCCTTTATCAACAATATCCACTAGACAGTTCTTAATTAAAATTTTGTCCTGTTTCTTCTTCCACGCGGACCCCCCCCCGTCCTCTTGGTTGAAAATGTACAACCTGGTTCCGTGTACTTAACTTTCTTTGACTTAGTCGTGTCTCTTGTAATTGGGGGGGGAAGTGTCCAGGTGGGGATTCCCCCATGAGTCCCTCAGAGTGTGTATCTGATTCGTCAGTGTCAGAGGGACCAGTGGTGTAATCTAGAATGGTTTTATTCATTGACCCAGTTCTTTTCAAAATGGATTTTAACTCAGGTCCCTTATTGTCACTCCAGTCATATACCCTATTGTTCATATAGTCGTTTTCATCACGTGTAAATTTTCTTTGTTTCTGTTTTTTAATCGTCATGTCATAACGTGTGACTTTACTTAATAAAATTTGATTAAGTCTTTTCCATTCTAAAGAGTCTACCGACTTTTTGAGTTGACTCTCTATTGCAGAAATTTCTTTGGACAAACTTTCTCTGACTGGAGTGGCAAATTGTAAAATAAGCTTAATATTTTTGATTGACGCTTCATGCATATTTTTGCGCCACTCAGTCATGAATTCCGAATTGTCCGTTCCATATGCAGGTTTTTGTACAATTTTTAATCCCCTCGGGATGCGGTTAACTTGTAAATAAGCTTCTAATGTGGTTTTATGCCAAAACATGAGTCTACCTTTTAACATTAATTTCTCTAACTTGCGAAATAATGCTTTCGGATTGGACTCACCGGTCGTGTTGACAGGGCCTTCTCCGGATATTAAAAGCAGACTATCTCCTTCATGTGCACGGAATACCAACTCGGCAAAATTCGTACTAGATGTGCCACCACTTGTTTCACCTTCAGAGGCCCGTTGCATCAGTCGGCTTTCTTCCTGATTGTGTGACATCACGGTATCAGGTGTAACACCTTTATATGTCCCTCTGTGAACTCACTTTGCTTTCCGACAGTGCCACTCTCTGAATATTTTGGTTATGCCTTTCAAGACGATATGTTCTTGGAATTCTTTCACATCTCTTTCGCATAACCAAGCGCAAAAAAACAGTGGTCATGTGGTCAAAAACAGCGATTTACTGTTGTTATTCAATCCAAAAACATTGACATACTGCAATTTCTATGTCTGGAGGTAGCCAACCTGTGCTCCACAATTTTAAAGAAACCACGTACTTCCCTAGCAGAAAGGGAAACAAAGGAGCACCAGGAAAAAATGTGGTGCTTTTGGAGAATGCTCTAAACATAAAGGAAATTTGAATCCAAGCACCCGCATAGCCACCACACCAAGATATTAAATGGTAAAAACTAGTGCAAACCCTGACCTCTGGGTGGAGGCACCCGCCATCGGATCCAGGCCCCTCAACCTGTTAGTGGCAAATCAGGCGGCAGGGGTAGTAGCCCCTGGGATAGCGCCATCTAGGGGTTACATCTTGCCCTTTCACACAGAGAAAAGAAAAATTAGTTAAACAGTCAGCAGTACAGTAATTCCATTTGGATTTAATGTGGCAATTCAACAGGGAGCGACCCTGAATTAGTACTCACGACCTCCAAACAAGATAGGGTCCTTCAACGTCAGCAGGGCTACTCTTGAGCTCCACGAGACTCCTCACACGTTTATATGACAAACTGCAACAGGCAAAAGTCCTTTAATGGCAGCAGGATTCACTTGAGCTACACAAGCCTCTTCACACATTTATATGGTAAACAGTAACAGGCAAAAGTCCTTTAATGGCAGCAGGATTCACTTGAGGTACACAAGCCTCTTCACACATTTATATGGTAAACAGAAAGTACTATACCAGGCAGGCTGCTTCTCTATCCTGATCACAATTACTGCACAATACCCGGGAGAACACACAGCAGATTCAGTTCCTGACAGACCGAGTGCAATTCAGCAATTTCTCCAGTCTTCTACAGGGTGAGCCTGGTTTCTACTCTTCAGATATCCTTTGATTCTCTTCACAGGACGGATTTAGTCCTAACAAGCAGTTACACAAGCTGAAGACCGGAACTCAGGGCCTTACACACGTTTCCCGACTAAAACTGCACACCGAAAAAGCACAGGGCTCCTTCCCTCTTCACTGCCAGAGCTCAACTGAAACTCCAGCAGACAAAACCGGCACTTCCTTTGAGTTCCTCCCAGTTCTTGGCTGGATTGGCTGTCACTCACAATAGACTGCCCCTATTGGTCCAAAAGGCCAAGTCCAAATTACATCTCCCAGAGTCACTGCCCTTACAATCCTCTTGTGGCTGGCTCAGATTACGAGTCCAAGTTCTGATTTGTCCAAGGCACCATTTTAGAGCTACCTTAACCCACACTGATTGGTCCAGTTCAGCAGTTCAAAACTAGAATGGGGAACTAGGCAAACACAGTTCTGACTGCAAAGAAAGCAGGTTAGACAAACTGTATTTTCATTATTACTCTAAATGATTTCTGGCAAACAGTTACATCTTTCAGATAGGTTCCTTGCACCCTAGTGACTGCAAAATGGAGTGAATTGGCAGCAGTTCGAGTGGTACTCAAGCAGAGAAGCACACAGTCCCCCATACAAACTAATTATGTCTGCAAGCAGACAGCTCTTAAAGAGACAGTACCAGAGGCTCTAAAACACTCACAGATAAATGACTTAAACGCCAAACACCATTCAGGCTTGGGCATTCAAGCAAGCTCCTGAAGTCTTTGGGAACCCCCATTTGCAGGGGTTACACCTTCCTGGCCTGGGAAAGCTTGACGTCCGCGTCAAGCAAGTACCCCTATAAGTTTCAACTGCAAACCATATACATTTGCATTAGGCTCACATGTAATCATCAGTCAATATATCATTTTACCAAGAACACATTTCTGAAACATTGCAGTATGTCACTCTTTACACAGTATTACACACACATTGTACCATAACTCAAGTTATTACCTCTTGTACATGAAACCTGAAGAGAGGGGGCCCTTCCCTATCAGTTACGTTGGGGCTGGACGGGGCAAGGGCACCATACTTAGAGGGCAACACAAGTAACGGAGTTAGCACTGACGCTCAGTTTGGGCAATGAGCTCGGGGACACATACACTCCTTTATGGACAACATTGAGAGCAAGTCCACAGGCCTCCCAAGGGAATCATAACTGAGGTGCACCACAGGCTTTACAGCTCGACCAGTCTTTCTAGGGGGAACTGTTATAGTCTCTGCACTCTGAGCCTCATTTTCAGCATTGTCCTCACTTGTCGGGGGTCTCCATGGGGGTAGAGAGGCTAGTACTTGGGGCACTTTCAGCTCCAGGAGTTACAGTTCTGAGTCCACAACATTTGGCTCACATGAGAGCTTTCGGACACTGGCAGTGGACTGTCAGGGCACTCAAATACTCTTCTTGTTCTGGTGTATCACCAGTCTGCCCTAATCCATCATTTTCCTCCCTGAAAGCTCAAACAGTTCAACCATGCACAATGATTCCATTTCATCTGATCTGATGCTTTGCACTTCACTTTCTGGGAGCATTGGTCTTAGGACAAGCTGGGCCTTAGACAGTCCAGAAGGCCCAGCTTCATCTCAGTATTGACTAGGGATTGCCCCAAAACAATTGACTCAGTTCGTAAGAAGGATAGTATTCAAAGTCACTCTCACTTTCTTCTGATATGGACTGACAGTCATGCTCAACTGGGACTTGTGCAGAACACTTCTCTGCTTCTGTAGGTGCAGACTTTCTTGATCTTTTCTTAGCAGCAGCTCTAGTCACTGGTCCAGAGGGGCATCTTCTGGGGCTCAGACTCAATCAAGATTTGTCCAATGGGCAGTAAATGATTTCTATGCATTGTTTTTACATCTTTTGAATTATTCTCAGGCCTTACTTTGTACACTGGCAGATCATCTAGTTTGCCCACTACAATGTGAGGGAGATGGTGCCATCTGTCAACAATCTTGTGTTTGCCATGCAGTCCCAGATTTCTTAGCAATACCCGATCTCCCTCCTGGAGTTCCTGTGCTTTCACCTTTTTATCATACCTTTCTTTGTTGGCCAGATTTCTTTTAGCAGCCATGGTTTGATCAATTGGTACGCATGAGTTAGCTGGGCCTTTAACTTTGCACATACTGTAAATAGTTGTCAGCTTGAACCCCATCAGGAGAGACCCCAAACACACATCTACTGGTAGTCGAGCTTTCTTCCAAACATCAGGCGGTGGGGGAGAACCCAGTGGCATCACTTTGGTGCAGTTATAAGCATGTACCAGGGTGCTAATTTGTTGGCTCCATCTAGGCTTGTCCTTTGGGTGCAGGGTGCCTAGCATATCTAGCAAAGTGCGGTTGAAACGTTCAGGCTGTGGGTCCCTCTGGGGGTTGTAAGGAGTGGTTCTGGACTTTCGCACTCCCCACAGAGAAAGCATCTCTTTGATGAGATGACTCTCAAAGTCTCTCCCTTGATCAGAATGGATTCTTTGTGGAGCCCCATAGTGAACAAAAAAGTTTTCTACAAGTACTTTGGCCACAGTGGATGCTTTCTGGTCTTTGGTGGGAAAGCTTGGGCATATCTCGTGAAATGGTCAGTGACCACCAGCACATTACTGATATTTCTTTGATCTGACTCCAAACTCAGAAAATCAATACAGACCAGCTCCATGGGTGCACTGGTGGTGATGTTAACAAGCGGGCAGCCCTCTGGGGCAAGCTTTCCTCTGTAAGCAGCGACTACTAAGTTCGAATGTGTTGCTCCACATCAGCCCCCATCTTAGGCCAATAGAATCTGGATCTCACCAAGTCAAGTGTTCTGTCTAAACCGAGGTGCCCCATGTGGTTGTGCAAGGACATCAGTACTGAGTCTCGAAAGGCAGTGGGCAGCACTAGTTGTTGTTTGTCTACTTGTCCCCCTCTGTCTACTGTTTCTCTGTATAACAGTTTATTGATCAGTTTCAACTTAGGACCTTCTTTGTATAACAGTGCAGTTCTCAAATCAGTGGAGCATAATTTGGACACATCTTTTCCTGCATAGAGGGCTTCTAAAGCTGCTTTGATCATGGGATCACGGATTGAGCCTCCGAATACTGTCATTGTCCAGCTGAGGCAGTACCAATGTTCATTGCAGAAAAGTGGGAACAAGCAGCAGGTATGCAATTCTCAGAGGGTCCCAAGCAATCCACCATGCAGTCCACTGCGTCCGTGGACATTGTTCCTCCCTGTCAAACTTCGGCAGAGTGTCCGAATGTCAGGTTCTGCCAATCGGACCCAATCATTCTGGGAACAGGCCTCCGGGAGAGAGCATCAGCATCTATGTGGTTCAGACCTGCTCAGTATCGAGAGCATAGTCATATGTAGATAATGCAGAAAGCCACCTATGGCCAGTGGCATCCAACTTAGCTGGAGGTCTGCACATAGGTCAAAGGATTATTGTCAGTTTTACTAGTATTTTAGCCCCATACAAGTACTCATGGAATTGGTCAACAATAGCCCACTTCAAAGCTAGGAACTCTAACTTATGTACAGGATAGTTCTTTTCGGATGGGGTCAGGCTTCTAGCAAAGGCCACTGGTCTCAGGCCATTCTGCGTGCTCTTGGTACAACACAGCCCCCAACCCTTGCAAGCTAGCATCAGTGTGCAGGACGTAAGGTTTTCTTGGATCGGCATAGGCCAGCACTGGAGCATGGGTAAGTTGATATATGATCTCATGAAAAGCAGTCTCACAATCAGGAGTCCAGCAGGCCCCAAATACTTCACTCGGATGAAAATACACTCTTTCAGTCTTGAGGGACGTTGACTTTTGTATTTTTTGTGGGTTGGGGATACCCTGGGTAAGGTTAAGTAAAGGGCGGATCACTCTTGAATAGTCCTTGATGAAAGCCGATAACCACAGAATCCCAGGAATCTTTGCAGTTCTTTTAGATTTTTGGGCTGTGGCCAGGTGGTCAAGGCCTCAACTTTACTTGGGTGGGTCTCTATTCCTCGGTGGATACTATGTGTCCCACATACTTTACTGATGTTTGAAAGAATTGACACTTATCAATGGACAGTTTAATGCCAAAGCCCTCCAGTCGGTCCAATACCTTAAATAATCTGCTCTCACGTTCCTCCAGTGAGCTGCCAAACACAATAACATCATCTAGGTATATAAGGCACTCTAGTAAGTTCATGTCCCCCACTGCACGCTCCATCAATCATTGAAAAGTGGCTGGGGCACCTGAAATCCCTTGAGGCATCCTCATGAATTCATAGAAGCCAAGCAGACAGATAAAGGCTGTATTCTCACGGTCCTCTGGGGCCATCGGGATCTGGTAGTACCCACTGCGGAGATCCAGCACAGAGAACCACTTGCTCCCGTTTAGGCAGTCCAAAGCATCCTGAATGCGGGGCATTGTGTACTGATCAGGGATAGTCCACCGGTTTAAGATGCGATAATCCACGCACATCCTTACTGTCCCATTCCTTTTCCTCACTACCACAATGGGGGAAGCATAAGGGCTTCTGGATTCTTGTATTACACCAGCAGCTAACATCTCTTGCAGATGCCATCTCACATCATCTATATCAGCAGGTGCCAGGCGTCGAGACCTCTCACGAAATGGTCTTGTCATGCAGCGGATATTGTGCTCAGCTCCTGCACGCATCCCACGTCCCATTCCTTTAAAGAAAACACCTGGCTCTCTGGGCAAGCTTCTCACTGATCCTCACTTTCCATTCAGCTGGCAACGGGAGTCGCTAAAATCAAACAAGTCAGGCATTACTCTGTCATTCTTCCTCGAACTCTTGCTGCTGGGTAGCACTGCAGTGTCTGCACAATGCACATTAGCCAGGATGCAACCTCTATTTACTCAAATGTCTCTTTCAGACACATTATGAACTTGGACCATTACCCTTCTGGCATAAGCATGGGCTCTAGCGGGCAAAATACTAGGCTTGACCAGCAGTCCCTCTGGCAATTTTCCATCGCCTGGTGCATCCAACATTAATATTTTATTCTTAACATCCTTTCTGATACGGACCTCTCCCTGTAAGGTACACTGGGCATTTGGCGCCAGGATCAGAGACTCAGGATCCTTCTTCCATACAATTCGACCGGTTCCTCTGGTTCTATTTTTTCAGCATCTCTGTGCCTCATAGGCCTTCTTAATTAAAGCCGGAACTCTTAAAGCTCTACTAGTCTTTGACCCTGTTTTCATAACACAACTGTGCCAGCCTTCCAACATATGAGCATTTGTTCCAATCAACAAAGGGACACCATCATACAGTCCAGTGGGGGACACGCCAAGTCTAGGGTCTCTACTTGTTCGGCCACTCCAGCCACGGAGGTGGGGAAAAACAGCCAAATTCAGATATACCTGGAATAGGGGTAGGCCTTCTCACTTAACCCCCATACATGCAGTCCTTCTAATGGTTGTAAGGGTATGTCTGACAAATGCTTCTGATACCAATCCTGGAACATAATTGTCACTTGGGAGCCACTGTCTAATACAGCTCTTGTAGACACTCCATTCACCTTTACAGTGGTCTCCATGGAGGGACCCACTATTCTGGACCAGTCTGGAGAGGCAGTAGTGGGGCCTGGGCAACTGACCTTGCCACAAAAAGATGTGAGTTAGCATTTTGGTGCCTTCACTGGGATCCTTTGTGCACCTCTTAACCACTGATTTGTTCTCCAAGCTCTCCTTGTAGCCTATATGCAACTTTGTCAGTGTCTTTGGGGACCGGCATTCCTCTTCATGTGCCCATCCTTCCCGCAATTATAGCAAAACATACTTTCTGGAGTTTGAGCTGGCCGAGGCGCCACACTGGGAGCCAGGGCGGGGTACTACTAACTGAAACCTTGTGCCATCTCTGTCTCGGCGTGATAAGCATTTGGAGACATCTCGTCAGTTTCTCCACTTCCATGGTCAAGGAATTGAGTTTGGAGCTGTTATCAACAGGAGATACATGGTGGGTACCCCCACCCCCATAGCAGATGCAGTCGGATATAGGTCGGGGCCCGTGACTTGCAGGCGTGGCCTTCATAAAGGACTGTTTTGAATTCGGATCTCTCTCAACAGTTCGCCCCATTGTGGCATATCTTTTCCTTGTCAGAGCACTCATTGACTGCAACCTCTGCCCTGAACTTCACTTGATGGGCCACCCTCAGTCACTCGGTCGTAGCCACAGCTATTGGTGCAGGTCCTCCCGAGGTCGCCTTTCTCAACTCTCAATTTCTCTCATTAACTCATCATAGGAGGGTGGGGATTCCAGTCGATTTGCCAGGTGTAACTGAAGCAACAGCAGTTCTGAGAAGGGGCAGACTTAGGATCCTGTCCAGCCTGGTTCAGTCCAGTTCAATCGCTGGCAAACTACCCTTTCTGAGGCATTCTTGCAACAATTTTTCCAGCCGAGATACATACACAGACAACAACTCCCCTTGGTACTGTTGTGCATTTCTTACTCTCCGCCACAGATCCTCATCAGAATCTGGGCTCCCATACACATTCTCCAAGGCCTCAAGATAGGCCTGTGCAGTCACTTCAGGGTTACTGGCCCATTTAGCATGGATGGAAGCCAGGGCAGGACCTCAGAGGCTCTCACTAACCCTCTTTCGCTTTTCGGCTTCCAAGCATTGCCATTCTAGCACTTGGGGGACAACATAGTCTATCCAGGTCTCCCAGTCATCCTCCCTTGGGGGTGGGGAGGGTGCCAGAGAAGATCCTAAACCTTCGGTAAGAGTCGTGACTAATGGCAGGTGCAGAAATAGGAGTCTGCATTGGTTCAGCCACCATTACGGGTACTGGAGCGGGAGAGGTGTTGGGAAGGAACACCCCAGGTGGCAAGAATAGTTTCTTCAAGTCCTCCACAGTTTCCCTTCCCCAGCAACCATTTAGCAAATTCTCCTCAAAAGTTTCAGACAGTGGTGGGGCTCATTCCCCCTGGGTCTTTACTGTACTTAGTTATCACTCTCCAGGCAGTGAGGGCTCCCTCTGGGGTAATGGTCTGTGGCACTTTGGAGCTATCTATGGGATCCTTAAACTCTACTAGGGCCAGGAAAGTGTGGGTGAGCAGATTAGCATGCCGACCCACCACCACAGGGTTTTGTAAGCCTTCCACCTTGGAATGTACTCCCTGTACAGTGTCCGTATTGATGCCTAGGGGGATGTCCAGGATAAGCATAGCATTTTGGGGGTCAATCTCCTCCCCAGTACACCACTCCACCAGCCGGTGCACAGCCTCTTCTGTCGGGGTACCAATTTTTTTTTCTTAACAGTGGTTCGTATATATGGCCACTAGAGGACACACAATCCCAGCGGTGAGCCTCCAAGATGTAACCCCTAGATGGCGCTATCCCAGGGGCTACCCCTGCCTGATTTGCCACTAACAGGTTGAGGGGCCTGGATCCGATGGCGGGTGCCTCCACCCAGAGGTCAGGGTTTGCAATAGTTAAACTAACTTGGTCACAGCCCTCTGGGACACTGCAACCCCCCTTTCTTCCCACTAGTGGCCCACACATTATATCAGAATTACCTTCACAGTATACACTTACCCCCAGGACTGGTTCAGGCACTGGGACCTCCTGTAAAATAAGATACAGTGCAACAATCACAGTACAATACTTTAACATAGACAAATACCTCATGCAGTATATCTTTGCTGAAACAAGCAGCTCTGATTTATTTAGGGGAAATATAACAAGGACAGGGGGAAATCAGGTTAATTAGCTTATCACTTTACTCATCTACCTATGGCTCTGTGCACAGACCTATCCCTACCAGTTACTGTCCCTGGGTACCCAAGCCCTAGTGGCTAGTCCAAACCGTGGCAGCTGGTAGGGGCCCTTTCACACAGAGAAAAGAAAAATTAGTTAAACAGTCAGCAGTACAGTAATTCCATTTGGATTTAATGTGGCAATTCAACAGGGAGCGACTCTGAATTAGTACTCACGACCTCCAAACAAGATAGGGTCCTTCAACGTCAGCAGGGCTACTCTTGAGCTCCACGAGACTCCTCACACATTTATATGACAAACTGCAACGGCAAAAGTCCTTTAATGGCAGCAGGATTCACTTGAGGTACACAAGCCTCTTCACACATTTATATGGTAAACAGAAAGTACTATACCAGGCAGGCTGCTTCTCTATCCCGATCGCAATTACTGCACAATACCTGGGAGAACACACAGCAGATTCAGTTCCTGACAGACCGAGTGCAATTCAGCAATTTCTTCAGTCTTCTACAGGGTGAGCCTGGTTTCTACTCTTCAGATATCCTTTGATTCTCTTCACAGGACGGATTTAGTCCTAACAAGCAGTTACACAAGCTGCAGACCGGAACTCAGGGCCTTACACACGTTTCCCGACTAAAACTGCACACCGAAAAAGCACAGGGCTCCTTCCCTCTTCACTGCCAGAGCTCAACTGAAACTCCAGCATGACAAACCGGCACTTCCTTTGAGTTCCTCCCAGTTCTTGGCTGGATTGGCTGTCACTCACAATAGACTGCCCCTATTGGTCCAAAAAGGCGCCGAAGTCCAAACTACATCTCCCAGAGTCACTGCCCTTACAATCCTCTTGTGGCTGGCTCAGATTACGAGTCCAAGTTCTGATTTGTCCAAGGCACCATTTTAGAGCTACCTTAACCCACACTGATTGGTCCAGTTCAGCAGTTCAAAACTAGAATGGGGAACTAGGCAAACACAGTTCTGACTGCAAAGAAAGCAGGTTAGACAAACTGTATTTTCATTATTACTCTAAATGATTTCTGGCAAACAGTTACATCTTTCAGATAGGTTCCCTTTGCACTCCTAGTGACTGCAAAAATGGAGTGAATTGGCAGCAGTTCGAGTGGTACTCAAGCAGAGAAACACACAGTCCCCCCATATAAACTAATTATGCCTGCAAGCAGACAGCTCTTAAAGAGACAGTACCAGAGGCTCTAAAAACACTCACAGATAAATGGCTTAAACGCCAAACACCGTTCAGGCTTGGAGCATTCAAGCAAGCTCCTAGAAGTCTTTTGGGAACCCCCATTTGCAGGGGGGTTACACCAGAATCACTGCCCATACAATCCTCTTGTGGCTGGCTCAGAATTAAGAGTCCAAGTTCTGATTCGTCCACAGGCTCCATTTTAGGGAACCCTTAACCCAATTGGCCCAGCACAGCAGTTTAGGTCAAAAATGGAGGGGTAACACACACACACACACACACAGAGTTCCAGCTGCAAGAAAGGCAGGTTAGACAAATTGCATTTTACTTAACACTCTAACTGGTTTCAGGCAAACAGTTACATCTTTCATTTAGGCTCCCTCTGCACTCTTAGCGACTGCAGAAGTGGAGCAATTTCTCCGCAGCTCGGGTGGGATTCGAGCATTAAATACACAGTCCTCCCATATAAACTAATTAAGTCTGCAAGCAGACAGCTCTTAAAGAGACAGTACACGGAAGCTCAAATAGCACTAACTTGGAACCACATTTAAATAGCTCAGATGCCGAACACCACCCAGACTTGGAGCATTCAGGCAAGCTCCTGGAAGACTTTTGGGAACCCCCATTTACAGGGGGGTTACATATTTATTTAGTTTTTGTTTACCAGGTAAGTGCACTAGACAGAAACTGCCTATTTTCAGGCACGACCCGGGAGAAATACAACAACGTCATAACACAGGACAGTGCAGTACGGGACAGTAGAACACAACATAACTTCAAAAAGAAGTTACATCATCATTAGGTTACAAGGAATAGTGCAGTGTATACTGTCAGTAGGACACTACGTAACTACCATAAGCCACTTTAGGGGTAAGTAGTGTTGTAGTAGGAAGCAATTGATTAGGAAAGCTTAATAGCTAAAGCAAGTGACTAAGTACTGAGGTTTAAGTGGATGGGTAGCCTAAAGGTGTAAGGGAGGCTCAGAGCAAGGTACAGGATCATTTGTCATTGGCTTGTAGGAACGAGTGGAGCTCTTTCTTAAAACTCAGATGAGACTGGGAGCTCCTGATGTGATCCAGGAGGGCATTCCAGAGCCTTGGTGCAGCTGTGGCAAAAGCATGTTTCCCCCATTTTTGTTGCACTTCGAGGGACGTGGAGCAACAGTCTACCAGTAGCTCTCAGTGGGTATGGTTGAGAGCTATGGTGTAACATACTAGCCAGGGATTCAGGTGCTCCAGCTTGGATAATGTTGTCTATAAGGCAGCCTGCTGTGTATTGACAAGTGAATGAAGGGGACAGCCACCCTAGACTAGTGTAGAGCATAGAGCGGTGGGTAAGTCTGGGGACAGCCAAGGCGAAACGACAAATATTATTGTAGCACGTGTTCCTCAATTTATTTATTTTTTATTTTGTTTATTTAAAATTTGGTGACCAGGAAAGGCACACCGAGTAGAGGCTCATTTCCAGGTGCGACCTGGGTACAAGGTGTACATAGAGGTATGCAGAAAAAAGTACAACAGTTCTTGGATACAGATAGTATGTACAACAATTCTTGGTCACGGACAGTGTGTACAACAACTGGAGCTAAAGTACAAACATTTGTCTAGAGTCCTGAAAAGCCATAAGGCCATAGGTTAGTCTCGGCATGAGAACCTCTTGAGCAATGGCTAGTCTTGCAGTAGCCATTAGAGATGATCTGACTATATACGCTATATCCAGTTTGGCGTTGACAGTTTTTTAGGTGTTGGTTATGTGAGGGCTGAAGTCGAGCAAGGGGTCAAGAGTGACTCCCAGATACTTAAAGTTGTCCACTACCTCCAAGGTAGAGCAGTCAGGGCCAGGATTGCAAGAGATATGGCACAGGACTTGATGTTGAGGGCAGAGCCAAACATCATAGCCAGTCTTTGCATTCAGCAGAAGCTTCTTTTGCCACAGCCAGGTGTTCACACAGTCGAAGTCAGTCTTTAACATGGCATTTATGGATGCTGGGTCCACCATATCATCTGCATAAAGGATAATAGAGAAGAGACTGGGGGGCTTTAGGCAGGTTATTGATAAAAAGGGAGAACAACAACAGTCCAAGAATGGATCCTTGGGGGACACCGAGGCTGGTAGGAACAAGATCTGACTTGATTTTGTTGATCTCCACAAACTGAGTATGGCCAGTGAGATAAGAGGCGAACCAGGAGATGGCTAGAAACCGAGTGAGGTTAGCTGGTCCAGAAGTAATGGATGACTGACCAAATCAAAGGCCTTTGAGAGATCAGCAAAGATTGCTTCAGTGAGGAGGCCCTTGCCCATTGCCTGTTTTATGTCATTGCTGAGCTGTATGAACACTGTATTTGTGCTATGAGTCTTTTTTAAATCCATGCTGGGTAGGGGTAGGAAGCTTGTTATGATGAAGGTATTCTGACACTTGTGCTGCAACCAGCTTTTCCAAGATCTTGCTTAGGACAGTGAGGATGGCTAAGGGGCGGTAGTTATTTACACTTGGGGGTCACCTTTCTTATGCACAGGTACCACCCTCGCAATCTTCCACACGGCTGGTACCACTCCAGTGGTGATAGGTATGTTGAGGATTCTTGTTACAGGTGCGGTGAAGGCAGATGCAGTTGTTTTCAGGAATTTTGGCAGTGCTCCATCTGACCCCGCAGATCCACAGGCTGGGATGGATTTTATGAGTCAATGAACTTCCCCGCAGATATCATCCTTAGGTTGAAAGTGCCTGTTCTGTTTTCCTTACTATCAGCGGTTGGATCAGGGGAATTTCCTAGTAGGTTGGTGTACTCAGAAGTCAGAGAAATGAAGAGTTCATAGCATTGGTTGTAGTATGCAGGTTGTTACAGTTGATACCATTCAGTGCCATTTCAGTTATATCTGTCTTACTTCCCTGACCCATTAGGGACTTTGTGAGACCAAAAACCCCGGGAGTCACTCACGGAGTTCTGTAGCAGCTTCTTACAGTAGGCTCCCTTTGCTTCCCGGATGTCTGTCTTGCAGGCATTTCTCCATCACCTGTACTCTACCCAATCCCCCTGTAATGAGGATTTCTTAGCTTTGGCCCATGCACTGTCCCTTTCATTCATTGCCACCACAAGGTTCTTGTGAAGCCATTTTGTCATTGTGCCCCATACTCTTCTCCTCTTAAGGGGCAGATGTTTATCCTGAAGAACTGGAACAGTGGTTAAGACGTAATCTAGAGCACACTCAACATCCATAGTGTGATACAAAGGAGACCAGTCCACACTTCGCATATCCGCTATTAGTGCCTCCACATTTAGTTTTGAGAAATCCCTTAACTGAATTTCTTTCAGTGGATGCTTCTGCCTGTGTGCACTCCATATGCAACAGACCAGTAGGCGGTCACTTATTGAGTCCACCAGAGTGCCAGCTGCCAGGATTCTGTCCACCCTGTTTGTAGCAATCCAGTCTAGCAAGGAGTGATGGTTGCCATCAGTAAGGACTCTGGTTGGGCAGTTGAGTTGAGAGAATGACAGTTTTCCTAGAACAGAGTTAAAGGTACCAGCAATTTTTACCACATGTCAAGATTTATTTTCCCTAGTAGCAGTATCTCATTATTACCCTTTAGATCAGTAAGATAGTCAACGACGTTGTTTAGACCAGTGATGCCACAGGGAGGGTTATAGGCACATATCATATGATGTTTCTTTGTCTTCCCCAGCACTAGGACAGCATGAAGGGTCTCACAAGAGCCCAGAGGAGCTGTGTACAGAGCCCTAATGTTTAGATATTCTTTGAAGAGGACAACACCCCCTCATCTTTCAGTGCATATCACAACTACCAGTTGGTTCAAAAGGAGACAAGGTCAGTTCTTCCAAAACAAAATTGAGATCCCAAGGTGGCGCAGAACTGTGCACCGGGGGTTTTAGGTGGAGAATCCCTTTCAGAAAGGTTTTGGAAACCTCCAGCCGAGCCAAAGATTTACCCTCCACTAAGGTGTGGTAGACAGAAACAGCAGATAAGTGAACCTTCAGTGAAGAGTAACTTAGACCCAGGTCAGAGAGATGTAGTAAATATTCCATGACCTGAGGGATGGGGTACGAAAAAGGATCCCAACCCTTAGAAGTGGCCCAAACAGAGAAATGCTTCCATTTCATGGCATATGTCATCCTCGAATATCATGAGGTACAACACATGAAGGTGAAGGGATTTCAGCCCTGGATGCACCAGCGTGCCCCTCTCCTGGGTCAGGAGATCATGGCAGATGGGCAGGGGGATCGGAGGCACCATTGCAAGCTGCTGAAAAAGTGGAAACCATATTTGACTAGGGCAATTAGAATCATGTGAGCCCCCTCTGCTTGAGCGGCACCCTCTGCAGGACTGGAAAGGGAGGTAAGGCGTACAAAAACCTCCCTGTCCAACAAAAATAGCACATCTCTCTAAAAGACACCATGCCCGGGAGCGAGCGAGCAAATCCTTGGTAGGTTTGAATTGTATGGGGAGGCGAACAGATCCAGGTCTGGATAACCCCATAGGTCAAATATGTCTTCGACCACCACTTGCTTCAGCTCCCATTATTCATGGGCTCTGACTCTGGTGCAGCTGAGACTGTCCACAAGGACATTTTGCATGCCTGGAACGTGAAACATAGAGAGGAGTATCCGGTGCAGAATTGCCCAGTTCCACACCCGCACAGCTTCCCTGCAGAGGGGATATGAGCAAGTGCCCCCTTGTTTGTTGTGGTACCAGACTAAGCACATATTGTCTGACTGGACTAATAATGGGCCTGATGAAGCAAGTGCTGGAAAGCTTGAACATGCAGCACTGCCCTTAGCTCAGCTCTGATGGAGATCACAGCCCTCGAGTCCTGTGGCTCCCTAGGTGAGCATCCCAACCCATCCCTGATGTGTCTGTAGTCAGAGTCTGGGTAGGAGGAGGGGACAGGAAGGGAACCCCTTTGGTGAGGTTGTTAAGATCCTGCCACCATAGGAGATCCCACTGCATCAAAATGGAGACCATGACCATGTGGTCTAGGTCGTCCAACCTCTGATCCCACTGCACTCTGAGCGTCCACTGCAAAATTCACATGTGGAGCCTGGTTAGAGGGACAGTGGGGACAGCCGTTGCCATAAGGCCAAGAAGACAAAGAACTGACCTGGCTGGAACCCACCTGCTGGAGGCTACTAAATGAGCCTGTTTCTGCAAGGCTTTTGCCCTGTCCCAAGGAAGGTCATACCCTGGGCTGTATCCAACACCTCTCCAATAAACTAGAGGCATTGGGCAGGAGCAAGTTAGGACTTGGGATAACTGACAGCAAACCCCACTTGCACAAAAATGGCCAGGGCAGCTGAAAGGAAAAGTTCCAGCTGCTCCCTCGACGGGGCTGACAGAAGTCAGTTGTCAAGGTAGGGGAGCATGTAATGGCCCTGGAGTCTCAGGGCCACCACCACTACCTCAAGCCACTTGGTAAAAACCCGGGGTGCCGAGGACAGGCCAAAGAGGCAGACCTTGAACTGGTAATGTTCCCCCTGAAAGGAGAATCTGAGGTAGCGGTGATGGGTCTAAAGACTGGGATGTGCAAGTAGGCATCCTGCATATCCAGGGCACAGAGCCACTGTCCCTTGTGAGGGGCAGCAGACCTGGGAGAATCAGCATTCAAAACCATTTGTATTCTATCTACAGGTTTAGAGCACTGAAGTCCAAGATGGGACACAAATCTCATCTTTTTTGGAACCAGGAAGAAGTGGGAGTAATACCCCTTTGTTGCCTGGTTTGAAGGAATTGGCTCTATTGCTTCTTTTCACAGAAGAGCCTCGACTTCTTCCCGTATGAGAGGAATGTGCACCTCTGGATAATGAAACACCCCTGTCGGTTTGTCTGAGGGTCTCTCGAGAAATTCCAGAGTGTGGCCTTGTCTTATCAACTGAAGGACCCAGGGGTCTGGGTGGCTGCCTTCCATCCTATCAGGTGACTGGCGAACCTTCCATCCACCGGCTCCCCGATGGAAGAGGAGGAGAGGGGGCAGGCCACATGTCAAAAGATGGAAGGAGGGATGGGAAGAGCCACCCCAGAGACTCTCTGGGTTTTGGCCGGAAGGGTGGCTGTTGCTGAAGGGGCCAGACGCTTAGTCTGACATCTGGTCGTCTGCTGTTGCCTCAACTGCCGCTTGGTCTGGCAACAAAAAGGCATCTTGGCTTTGGATTTAGGATGTTACATGGTGTGAACCAACCTCAAGACCTTGCCCTTATCCTGGAGACTGGTAATTATATCATGGACATCACTGTGAACAGGACAGAACCCCTAAAGGGGGCATCCTAGATAGCCACCAGGACATAAGGTGCCAAGCCTGACACCCTGAGCTAGGAAAATCTCCTGAGACACATTGCCATAGTGGTGCCCCTGGCTGAGGAGTCCATTACATCATAGGTGGCCCTCAGAGAGTAGCAACAGACAACTTTGGCTGACCTAATGGTGTCTGCCAATACAGTCTTGGAGTCAGAGTCTGGCATGGCCTCATGACAGGCTCCAACTGCTTGAACAGCAACTTTTTGTACACCAGCATGTGTGCCGCATAATTAAGTGCATGCATGGCTAGAGTAGAGGAAGAATAAAACTTTCTCCCAAACTGATCCAAGTTGCCTCAACTCCTTGTCGGGGGGGAGGTGCTCATGTACCTGGGCTTGGTGGACCTATTATGGGCCACTGTGATGACTACAAAGTTGGCCTTAGGGTGGACACTTAGATGAGCCTTACCCTCTAGGGTTCTATATGTTCTATCAGCTTTCTTCGCTACAGCTGGAATGGAGGAAGGCACCATCCATATAGTGGAGGCCAAATCCTCGTGAGACTCTAGCCACGGGGGTGTGAGGACAGGCGATGTCTCCTGGATGTCCAGGTGTTCAGCAAGCCTCTGACATTTGGGATCCTGCACATCAGTCTTCCATTCATAGACCTCTGCAGTCTTTTTCAGGAGGTCCGCGAATGAAGGGCCCTCCAGAGGTGGAGTCTCGAACCCTGAAGCTGCGGTGCAAGACCCGGACTCGGATTCAGAGTCTGAAGAATCCAAAGGTCTGACATCTGGACGAGAGACCTCCCGAGTTCTAGGAGGAATACTGTCAGTCGTCAGGGCCGTCGAAGGACCTTTTGTCAGGCCCAACATTGTCTGGTGCAGTTGTAGCGGGGAAACAGGCCTAGGAGTCTGATCCGGGTGTAACGGGGAAAAGAATCTTACCTGGTGTCGGCTGTCCAGTTCCAAGACAAGCTGAGATTTAGTCTCAGACCACCAGGACTGGAGGATAGCCCAAAAGTCCACCTAGGGCTGAAGAGGAGGTAGAGGGGGTTGACAGACCATCTGGAACCCCGAAGGGTACCCCATCATCAGGTAACCTGATGTGTGGTACCCATGCATCATGTATTGTTTATTTATTTATTTAGCTTTTGTTAACCAGGTAAGTACACTAGACAAGCAATTTGCCTATTTTCAGGTACGACCCAGGAAAGTACAGGAAATTACATACTTACACACTTGAGACAACATGGTACGTAATTAAGAACAGGTTACACATCATGAGACTACAAGGTAAGATTACACATCCCATGATTAGGAACAGGTTACACGTCAAGAGACTACAGGTAAGATTACACATCTTGCATCAAGTTTGGGGCAGTACAGAAATACTACATTTTAAGGGCCGGCAGTTTTGTATGGGTGCAAGTGCTAAACATATGTCATGGGGGTTTTGACATCCGCAGGCCGATGCACTTTTAAGATGGCTCCATAGGGAAGAGCGCAGGCTGCCCTGTGAGGGGGCAGCACGGACCTGGGTTGGGAAGGTATTCCAAAGTTTAGGGGCACATGATGCAAAGTCCCTTTCACCCATCTTGGTCCTAGTCACAGGTACCTTGAGTGTGGCAGACCCCTGAGTCCTAAGGTGATATGACGAGGGGCAGTTTGGCCAACAAGCTTGCCACCCCTGGAAGGGTACCCGTGTTGAGGACCTTACCAGTGAAGCAACCAAGGACAAAGTCAATGTACTTTGTGTGAGAGCCAGTGTAACTGTTGTAGAGCTCACAGTGATGAGTGGCCAGGGGCAGATGAGTGAATAGATATATTGTTATAAGCCGTCGACTACCTGGAGAATGGGCCTTAGTGGTGCTAGCAACAGCAGGAGCCCATAACACAAAGAGGGGAGAAGCATCCCTCTCGCAAGAGCAGCATGCACGGCTGGTGTGAGGTTGTTTTTTGCCCTGTAGGCCAGACCCAGTTTACAGTCGACTGTTTTACATATCCTCTGAATATGAAGGCCAAGGTCGAGCTGTGGGTCCAGCATTACTCCCAGGTATTTGAAGTTGTCCGTGATAGGGATCAGGACATCTCCCTTGCCGGATACACAGAACGGCAAACGGGCAGCCTTAATCTTTGCTCGGGACCCAAAGAGCATGGCCTGGGTTTTTTTTTAGGTTAAGGACAAGCTTGTGGTTCAGGATCCATGCCTGAATGTTTATAAGGTCTTCATTCAGTTGTTGATTGATGACCACCACCTCACGGGAGTGAGACAGGATAACCAGATCTTCTGCGTAGAGAATTGGTTTACAGTGGGCTGCGGTTTCGGGGAGGTTATTTATAAAATGGAGAAGAGCACTGGTCCAAGGATCGGAGCCTTGGGGACCCCTACTGCTACTGGATGGGACCCAAAAGCTCTTTTGCCAAATTTGACCTGGCCATGCTCTACCATATAGGTAGTTGTCTGAACCAGATAAGAGCAGTAGTGGAAAGACCAATTGCTCTAAGCTGAGTCGACAGCATGGCATGGTCGACCAGGTCAAACACCTCGAGAGGTCAATGAAGAGGGCCCCCGAGAGTTTACCCTGGTCCATGGCCTCCCTGATCCATGATGTAACAGTAACTAGGGCTGATGAGGTACCATGCCCCTTCCTGAATCCATGCTGTACAGGAGTCATTATGTCATGCGCCTGTAAGTACTCTGAGAGTTGCCCTGCCACAACTTTCTCCAGTAGTTTAACCCAGCAAAGGGTACGAAAGTGCATACCCTGACATTGGGTAGCCTGGCAGAGAGTACCCAGGGGCATAATGAGAGGTTGGGTAGCCGGGTGGAGGGTAGTCTGAAGGCCCTGATGGAGGAGCTGTGGGGACCAACGTGGGACCCTGAGGAGGCCTAAAGGTCTGCCTAGAAGGAACCAAAGGAACTGAGTCAGGCACGGGGCTGACAGGAGGTAAGTCCTGTGGTGGCGCTGACAGGTCCTGCCAGAAAAAACAGTGGAGAAGGGTCCTGTGGGGTGCCCGGAAGTTCTGACGTTAGGTCTAGGGTAGATCCAGAAACAATGACACCTAATGGACGAAAGGCAGTCAAAATGGCCCAAACCGAGGAAAAGATAACCGAGTTGGCTAAGAAGGGGGATAAAACCTTTTATAGGTACAGTAGGGAGCAAAGAAAGACTAAGGCAGGGAGGCTGAATAAAGAGGAAGGTGGTTGGGCAGACAGCGACAGTGAAAAAGCAGGGATATTGAATGAATACTTCTGCTCAGTATTCACGATGGAAGAGTAGGGGGAGATACCTAATCCAGACAATAGAAGCACTCTGGATAGGGGGTTTATATTAGCCCTTTCATAGAAGAAAGGGTTCTGAAAGAACTCTTAAAACCGAAGGTGGATAAAGCAATGGGGCCTGATGGGATTCACCCCAGAATTCTAAAAGAACTAAGGGAAGAACTAGTAACACCACTGACTACCCTATTTAATAAATCATGGGAGGATGGTGTGGTACCTGAGGACTGGAGGAGGGCGGATGCGATTCCCCTTCACAAAAGTGGGAGCAAGACAGAGGCAGGAAACTACAGGCCTGTCAGTTTGACCTCAGTGGTAGGGAAAATGATGGAATCACTTCTGAAGGAAAGAACTGTTGAGTATCTAGAGGCCAGTGGGGCACAGGACCCAAGGCAGCATGGATTCACAGTGGGAAGGTCATGTCAGACAAATCTAATTGATTTCTTTATCTGGGTGACCAAAGTAGTAGACCAGGAAGGGGCTATGGACATGGCCTACCTAGACTTTAACAAGGCATTTGACACAGTCCCACACAAAAGATTAATAAACAAACTAGCCAGCCTGGGAGTGGGTCCCAGTGTGGTAGCCTCGGTAAAACACTGGCTGGACAACAGGACACAGAGGGTAATAGTAAATGGAGTCCACATTGAAGAAAGGGGGGTTACTAGTGGGGTACCGCAGGGTTTCAGTACTGGGGCGGTTCTTTTTAATGTCTTTATAAGTGACATTGCAGAGGAACTGGAAGGAAAAGTATGTCTCTTTGCAGATGACACAAAGATCTGTAGCAGAGTTGATATACAAGGTGGGTGGAAAGGATGAAAAGGACTTGGCAAGGTTGGAGGAATGCAAATGAATGGCAGCTTAGATTCAATGCTAAGAAGTGCAAGGTAATGCACCTAGATACATACATAGATACATAGACAGTGTCGGCAGATAAGGGCCTATGGCCCACCCAGTCTGCCCATTTGAGCTTGTAAGTTCAGTTTGTTTTCCTAGAAGTCTGTTGCCCCTTACCCCTGACCTCCAGAATTCCTTTATGTCTATCCCATGCATTCTTAAATCCCGTGATTGTTTCAGCCCCCACCACTTCCTCTGGCAGGGTGTTCCACTTGTCCACCACCCGTTCTGTGAAGAAATTCTTTCTCATGTTTCCTCTGAATCGTCCCCCCTCCAACTTCATCCCATGCCCTCTAGTCCTGGAACATCTTTTTCGCTTAAAAATAGTGTTTTCCTGCACCCTGTTCCTCCCTGTAAGATACTTGTATGTCTCTATCATATCCCCTCTCTCCCTCCTCTCCTCCAGGAGTACATGTTCAGTTCCTTCAACCTGTCTTCATTGGACTTGTGATGCAATCCATGTATGTTGTGCCTCCTCTGAACCTTCTCTACCCTGTCTATGTCCTTATGTAGGTATGGTCTCCAGAACTGTACACTGTATTCCAGGTGGGGCCTCACTAGTGTCTTGTGTAGCGGATTGTGACCTCCCTTTTCCTGCTGGTGATGCCCTGCCTATACATCCCAGCATCCTATTTGCTTTACCTGCTGCCTTGTCACACTGTTTCCCTACCTTGAGGTCATCAGAGATGATAACCCAAGATCCCTTTCCTGCTTGGTGCATGCTATATCCTCACCCCCAACTGATATATTGTGCCAGGGTTTTGTGCCCCATATGCATTATCTTGCACTTCTTGCATTGAATTTCAACTGCCAAACCCCTGACCATTCTTCAAGTTTCTGCAGGTCGCTTCTCATTCTGTCTACACCCTCTGGTGTGTCTACTCTGTTACAGAGCTTTGTGTCATCAGCGAACAGTGAAATTCTGCCTTCTAGGTCCTGGGAAACAAAAACCCAGGGGAAGAGTACACAATGTGGGGTGAGATACTGACAACAAAAATGGAAAGGGACCTGGGGTAGTCATATCAGATGACCTAAAGGTGGGCCAGCAATGTGAGAAGGCAGTAAGAAGGGCTGCGGGGATTCTGGGATGCACAGAGAGAGGCATTACCAGTAGAAAACAGGAACTTGTTGGCCCTCTGTACAGACAGTTAGTGAAACTACATCTGGAGTACTGTGTATAGTTCTGGAGACCCCATCTCGGCAAAGACATAGACAGGATGGATGCTGTCCAGAGGAGGGCAACCAAAATGGTGCAGGGTCTGCACCAGAAGACATATGAGGAAAGACTAAAGGAGCTTCAGATGTATAGCCTCGAGGAAAGGAGGGAGAGAGGGGACATGATAGAAACTTTCAAATACCTCAAGGGAATCAACAAAGTCCAAGAGGGTAGCATCTTTCAGAAAAACAGATGTGCAAGAACAAGGGGGCACAATCTGAAGATAGAGGGGGGAAGGCTCAGAGGTAATGGGAGGAAGTATTTCTTTACAGAGAGGATTGTAGATGCATGAAACAGCCTTCCTGAAGAGGTTGTAGAGTCAAAAATAGTGGGAGAATTCAAGAATGCATGGGACAGACATAAGGCAATTCTAGTGGGAGGTGTAGGAGGAAGTAGGCTGTTGGTTAACTAGGATCTCCAGCTTATCCATTAGGCAGGGAAATGGGCAGACTAGGTGGGCCAAGTGGTGCTCATCTGCCATCGGATTCTATGTTTCTATGACTCCATCCTCCGGCTCCCACTGATCTGGGGAGGACAGAGGGAGCTCCACAAAGGGAGAAGAGGGTATCTCTGTGGGTAGAACCCACCGGAGAATGCTGCCCAGAGACCAGCAGCTAGCTCTTGTCTGGCTGGATGCCATTGGAGCTTGCGCCAGAGCCCATAAGCCTAACAGCTGGGCGGTCGTTGGAGGGTCCAACAACCAGCTTATCGGCCTTGGCTGTGCGGGCACCGGAGTCCCCTGTGCAGACTTATTAGCCCAGGCCGGGTGTTGGTCAGAGGGCCCGATGAGTGGCTTATTGGCCCCAACAGCTTGCTTAGACCTGGTGGTGGAGACAGGCCTCAGGGTGGAAGAAGCCTCGGACTCTGCCGAGGTGCCCATGACCACTGTAACCAGTGGTGGCGGGAGGACCAAGGGCTGCTTCTGGGAAGGCGAGGCAGACTTGGTTGCAGTGGTGGTCTTCCCAGAGGTAAAGGGTTGCAGTTCACCCGAGGGCAGCCACGGGTGAGAGGGGGACAGATCCTGGTCCTGGTGGTTCTCTTTGTCCCTCTTCTTGTATTTGTGGGAGGCAGTGGGCATCAGTGGATGAGGAAGAAGTGCTCCTCAACTTTTGCAGCTCTTTTTCCATGGATGCCATCTTCTTCTTTAGGAGATGGGCTTCGAGGGCCTGCTGATGGTGCTTCCATATTGCCTGGTTGAATCCTCGGCAGGCCTCACAGTCCTCGGTGTTGTGCTCTGGGCCCAAGCAGAAGAGGCAAAGAGAATGGGAGTCCTTGTGCGGGAGGTGCGTGCCACAAAAACTGCATTTATTTTTATGTGACTCGACGGATGATGGTGAAGACATGCAAAAATCAAGAATTAACTGATACAGTGAAGAAAAAATGGGTACTCATCCAAAATATGGTGGTCAAACTATAGTGATGATCGCGAGGTCCAACGTGCACAGGTTGACAGCGGGAAAGAACTGGAAGGCAGGCATGGGGACCACCCACTATATAGTGTCAAGCTGACATCCATCACGTGATGTCAGGTGGGTGGTCAGACACTGCTAGCTAAAGTTTCCTTGTGGTCCTGATGCCAGGGGGCGCAGTCCTCAAGGTTATTACCTACTGCAAGAACCCTATCGAAGTAAGATCAACAATTTTTAACTAAAGGTTTCAATACAAAAATGCAGCCCAGTTCCTTTGTAAATAGAACTGCAACAAACAGAAAACCAAATAGTGTCAAAATAGAATTTTGATGCCAACTGTCACCTCAGTTCCCCAAACAAGGAGCCAAGAATAAAATGGTGAAAATATCACAAAGCAGTATAATTTAAACCACAGAATAAGTGTGTTTTTGGTTTTTTTTTTTATGAAATATGAAGCAGTTTCCAATAGTGCAAACTACACCACAAAACAGCTTTGTCCATTTCCTGGGAAACGATATGGAACTGGAGAAAATCACAAAAAATACACCCTAACTAATGCAGCGTTATCGATAAAGTAACTAAACAAGTTAAACTCTATAAAAATAATAAACAGTGAGCTCAGAAGTGTAGACAAGATTTTGGGGTGACTTCTTTCTTCAGGTGGAGAAATAATTTTGTCATTAGAATGCGATGGTGAGTGCGGCCACACAGCAGAGTTTTGAATTTCATTCTAAGATTCTCTAATTAGCATACAATCCTACGCTCCGGGGAAGCTCATTCAAGAGGAGTGACTGCAGTTATTAAGCATAAGGTAAGGATTCCTGGGGTTTGAATAGGTGGTTCACCACCTCCTGATTAAGAGACCACTCGTGCGAGGTCCCTACTACCCAGCTAAGAGCATCCCCCAGCTGACTGCTCTCTCCTGTAACATGCATCGCAAGGAGATCTGCCCCCAGACTGCACACCAGAGTCAATGTGCAGAGGGCTTCCTGACACAAGGGAAGGGAGTGAGTTCCATTCTGCCTGTTCAGGTAGAATATGGTTGTGGTAGTGTTTGTCTGGACCTCCACAACCTGACACCAGACAAGAGGAACAAATTCCGCCAGTGCACATCACACTGCATGGAGCTCCAGCAACTATATGTTGGTGATGAGTCTCCTGGGGTGACTAGGACCAGTGGACTTTGTGGGCTCCCAGGTGCACTCCCCACCCCACCAGAGACGCGTCCATCATAAGTGTGATGGTCGGTTCTGAGTGGACAAATGGGATTCCTTCCTCCAGGTGTTTGGGGTTCAGCCACCAAAGGATGGTGTCCCACATCCACTGGGTCACTGCTCGACTTGTCCAAGTGGCCTTGGTGCAGGAACCACTGACTGCCCAACTCCTACTGCCCAATGGACCATGCTGGTGCAGGACACCATGTACCACAGCAGCCTCAGGAAATCCCATTCAAGGCATGAGAACCCAACCTGAAATGATCAGGCAAAGGAGGTAATATCTAGTGCCCAGTCCGCAGGAAGGGGGGGCCTTGGCCCGGAGGGAGCCTAGTTCTGCCCCATGAACTTGATCACCTGCATGGGTATCAGTTCAGGCTTGTCTGGGTTGACCAACAGGTCCAAGTCTCCCCAGGTCTGGAAAGCCAGATCTCTGAACCTCTCTACATCCTCTCTGGAAGAACCGGTTAGCAGTCAGTTGTTCAGGCAGGGATAAAAAAAAAATGACCACAGTAATATTGTTTCTTCCAAGGGATCTCCCAGTATGATTAGACAAATGCAGACAGCCCAGAATCTCTGACTGCCCCGGAGCTGTAGTGATATAATGTGGAATGTATGCAAATAATGGAACTAGAACACTACATTCAAACTGCTGCCTCTAGATAGACTGTGTTCCATCTAACAGATTCATTTTTCTATACGAAAAAATACTAGACTATCTCGATTAAACGATTCTAACCTAACCAACAATAATAGTAATACCCACCCCATGGTGAAGAAGACAGGCTTCCAACAGGATAAAAACAGCACAAATGGAGAGCTATACCCACTAATCATCTCTATGTGCATCAAAAACATTAAGTTAAGCCAATGATTAATGGCAACATTAAGAACCCCCATGAAAGTATTGCTGAATCTGATCCAGGTTATGTAAGGGGAGGTAGGGTGGGAGGTCTAATCATACTAGGAGATCCCTTGGAAGAAACAAGATTACTGTGGTAAGTATTTTTTTTCTTCAAACCCCAGGAATCTCCCAGTATTAGACATATGCAGACTACCGAGCAGTGCCTTGGGAGGAGGGTACAGAACCTACTTAGGAAAAAGGTTCTGCAATACTGCAGTGCCAAACCTTGCATCACTTCTGGACTGAACGCCCAGGCAATATTGGTTTGTGAAGATGTGGAATGTACTGCAGGTAGCCGTATTACAGATTTCCAGCAAGGGAATGTCCCTTGCAGATGCGACAGAGGCAGCAGTTCCACGAGTGGAATGTGCCCTGAGGCCCAATGGTGGCTGTTTCTCAGTCTTACTGTAACAGAGCTGGATGCAGGATACTATTTGGCATGCAACTTATCTCTGAGGCAGGCCTGCCTTTCCCAAACTCACCGTAAGTGATAAATAGCTGTCAGTGGGAACCCCTGAGGTCCTTAGTATGACTGGTATAGTAGCTGAGGGACAGCTTTACAACCAAACTATGAAGCTTCAATTCCCCTGAACTGGACTTAGCTGTGAAGAATACAGGAAGTGTGATGGATTGGTTCCAATGAAAAGTACAGTTACGTAAGAACTTACCGTAACAGTAGATCTTCGAGAACAGCTCTTGAAGCAGGTTACACCATTAGGACTGAAGCCGGCAGGCATCAGGACCCCACGGAAATTTTCTAGCTAGCAGTCTTCAGCGGTGACCGCCTCCGACGTCAGTCCGGCCCCCGACGTCAGGCACAGTACATAAGGAGGCGGTCCCCCCATAATCCTCAGTTCTCCAGCCGGAGACTCCCGGCCGCTGGATGACATCAGAAGAGGAGACAGAGGATCCGCCACCAGATGGCAAAAAGTATTGAATAGGAATGTCCCATCCCATAAAATGGGTGTTTGACTACGACCTACCTCCAAAAAGGGGGGATGGTGGGCGGGAAGGTACCTGCTGCAAGAGCTGTTCTCGAAGATCTACTGTTATGGTAAGTTCTTACGTAACTGTACTGTCTTACTTCGAGATACAGCTCTTACATGCGTTTACACCATTAGGACTGATTTCCAACCAATAGTAGCAATACGTGCGCCACTGGGAGGAGGAAAGGTAGAGATCTCGATATTATCGAGTCTAGGACAGAAGTCCCTGAAGGATCATTAGACCGAACTCCGTCACTGATGCAATGTCCAGACTGTAATGCCCGATAAAGGTATGCACAGAGCTCCAAGTAGCTGCAGCACAAATAGCTGAGGTGGAGACGTTCGTTAACGCCGCAAAGGAAGTAGCCACCCCTCTTGTGGAATGACCCTTGACCGCGCCCGGTAAGGGTTTATTGCGCTTGTCATAACAGAAAATGATGCACTGGATGAGCCACCTCGAGAGTGACTGGAGACAGGAGCTCCTTTCATCTGCTGAGCAAAGGAGATGAAAAGTTGGTCCGACTTTCGGAGCTGTTTGGTTCTGGTCAGATAGTATCTGAGGCACCGATGCACGCCTAGGGTGTGCAGAAGGGCTTCTCCTCTATTAGTGTACCTTGGGAAATACACTGGTAGATCAATATCCTGGTTAAGGGTGAGGGCTGAAACCACCTTAGGCAAAAACTTTGGATTTGTCCTAAGGGATACCCTGTCCTGATGGAAAACCAAATAAGGCTCTTTGCACATAACAGCATGCAATTCCGAGATCCTTCTAGCCGAAGTAACAGCAGCTAAAAATAACATTTTCCAAGAGAGAAAACATAGCTTGCAATCCGCGGCTGGTTCAAAAGGTGGCAGCGTAAGCTGCTCCAGGACGAAAGGTAAGTCCCAAGGAGGAATTGGGTCCTTGATGGGCGGCCTAAAGTGGAGGACTCCCCTTAAGAAGGCATGAGTAGTGTCCAGCTGGGCCACTGTCCGATGGCCTACTGGGGCACGGTAAGCAGAAATTGCACAAAGGTGCACTTTAATCGAGGAGTAAGCCAGTCCAGAGTGGAAAAGGGAAAGCAGGTAGTCCAGAACCAGCTTCTCGGGACAGTCCAACGGTGAAAAACTGCACGCTTGAGCCCACAAACAGAATCTACCCCATTTCATGGCGTACGTTACGTGGGTTGCCGGTTTTCTGGTGGCAGAGAGTACGTCTGCCACTTCTTGCGAGACCCTGTATCGCATCATGGCTATGTCTCTAGGAGCCAAGCGTGCAGGTTCAATGCACGTAAGTCTGGGTGGACCAATGAACCCCCCTCCTGAGACAATAGATGGGAGCTGATTGGCAAAGGAACTGAAGGTTCCCGGGATAGCTGGTGCAGAAGAGGGAACCAAATCTGTCTGGGCCAGAAAGGCGCAATCAAAATGAGCGTCACTTGCTCCCTGCGATGCTTTAAGAGAACTCTCTGGATCAACGGGAAAGGAGGGAAGGGATAGAGGAATCTGTCCGCCCAGGAGAGGGACAATGCGTCTCGCCAGAAAACACCAGGCCCTGGATCTAGCGAGCAAAAATTGGGCAGTTTTGCGTTGGATGGGGACGCGAAAAGGTCTAACTCTGGAGTGCCCCATCTGTGAAACAGATCCTCTGCCACCTTCTGTAGAAGTTCCCACTCGTGGACTCTGGCCTGATAACGGCTCAGACTGTCTGCGACGGTGTTGTCCACACCCGGGACATGTACTGCAATTAGGTTTGTGCCGTGTTGTAATATCCACTCCCACACTCTCATGGCCTCCCTGCAAAGCGGGTAGGAGTGAGTGCCTCCTTGTTTGTTGAGGTAATACATCACCGCGGTATTGTCCGTCTGTAATAGGAGTGTACCCAGTGGAATCTCCAACTGGAAGGCTTGCAGAGCGTAACGGACTGCCCTCATTTCCAAAATGTTGATGTGGAGATGAGACTCCTGGGCTGTCCACAGGCCCTGAGACCGAACACCGTCCAGGTGTGCTCCCCACCCGAGCCCTGAGGCATCCGTGGAGAGTGTCACAGTTGGAGATGGCGCTGTGAAGGGAACCCCCGCAGAGAGGTTCCCCAGATTTAGCCACCATTGCCAATCCCGAACTACGGTATTTGTGATTCGGATCGGCTGCTGCAGATGGTCTTGCCTTTGGTCCCATTGCACCCTTAGCATCCACTGGGTTACCCACATGTGGAGACATGCCAGCGGGACTGTTGCAATAGCCGCAGCCATGTGTCCGAGCAGGCGAAGGACCGATCTGGCCGGGACGGTCTTCTTCACCGACAAGTCCCTGATGAGGGATCTGATGTGTTCCGCTCTGTCCGAGGGAAGAAAAGCTTTCCCTCTGATGGTGTCCAGAACTGCTCCTATAAACTGCAGTTTCTGGGACAGCACCAGGAGTGACTTCTCATAGTTGATGAGAATACCCAGTGATTGAAAAAGGGACTGGGTGCAGTGAATGGCCGTCATCAGTGCCTCCCTGGAGGGTGCCATGAGAAGCCAGTCGTCCAGGTATGGGAACACGTAGTGGCCTTGTCTCAGATGCCGCTACGACCGCCATGCACTTCGTAAATACGTGAGGTGCCAATGACAGCCCAAAGGGAAGAGCTTGGAACTGATAATGGCGGCTCTGAAACTCGAAGCTCAGGAACCTCCGGTGCGCTTGAGCAATCTGAATATGCAGGTAGGCATCCTGCATGTCCAAAGATGCCAGAAAAGCATCTTGCTTCAGCATGGGAATTAAGCCCGGAGGGTCACCATGCAGAAGCGTTTGTAAACGACCGACAGGTTGGGGTCGCTGAGGTCCAGTATTGGACGGAGGTCCCCTGTTTTCTCTGGAACCAGGAAGAAGTGAGAATAGTACCCTAGTCCTCTCTGGTTCTCTGGAACATGCTCTAAGGCTTCTTTTTCCAGGAGCGCGAGCACCTCCTGCTGTATGAGCAGGGCATGCTGACCTGAATATCAGGAAAGCAAGGGAGGTCTTTTAGGTGAACTGCCTACAAATTCTATATAGTGGCCTTTTTTAACCAGTTGCAGAACCCACCTGTCGGTGGTGATCGACTGCCACCCTGGCAAGTGGCGTGCGATGTGACCCCTGACTTTCTTTTCCTGTTGATCCTGAGGAGGGAAGGGGGCCGGGGGCCGGGAAGGAGTCATGCTGTGGCAGCGTTTGATCCGGCAGGCTGTGCAGACTTTGCAAATCGTTTACCTCTGCCTGGGGATGACTTGGCCTGGGCTTTGTGGGTGAAACTGCCCCTCTGCTGTTGGCCAGAACATGGCTGTTGCCTTTGTAACCAGCCACGGAAACAGCTCTGGTTCCTACGAAAGGAACTGGGCCGAGATCTGTACATGGCCTGTACAGATTGGACTGCCTTCCCTGCAAACTGAAGTTTGGTGATTACTCTCTCGGAGGCTTCACCAAATAGGACCTCGCCATTATAAGGGACATCTAAGATGTTCTTCTGGACGTCCAGGGTAAAACCGGAGACACGTAGCCAAGAGTGCCTCCGGAGACACACGCCTGAGGCTGCAGCTCTGGTTGAAGAGTCCGCAGAATCATATGCGGCTCTGAGCACCTGGGTCCCCACATCCGAACCCGTGCGGAGGAGGTTCAAAAGCTCCTCCTTTTGGTCACCATTGGGCATCTTCTCGACCAAGTCCTGTCCCTGTTCCCACAGTGCGTTCTGGAATTAAACCATGTGGGTGAGGTAATTCAGTGACCTGATGGCGCAAGTCGCAGCTGCATATGTGCACCTACTCAGGACATCCAATTGCTTGGATTCCTGGTCCGGTGGCTGTGTGCTCAAATGCTGAGGTCTCTGAGACCAGTCATGTGAGACAGTGATGACCAGGGAGTTAGCCAGAGGATGGTTCACCAGATACTGGTCCTCCCTAGGGGCCTTGTATAGGCGGTCAGCCTTCTTCAGCACTGCTGGAGTGGAATACGGACATTTCCACGCAGCCTTGGTGATGTCCGCAAAGGTATCCACCAAGGGCGGCACTACCACAGGCTTCGGGTCTTTCTGCCGAAGGTAGTGGGCTAGGCGTTGTCTCTTGGGGTCAAGCTCTTCAGCATCCCACCCCATATTCTCCTGGATGTGCCTCATGATCTCCGCGAAAGAGGGATCATCTGGAGGAGACCTGGGTAGGTTGTGTGGGTCCAGAGAGGGGATGCTGATGGGAGAAGGAGATCTGGAGCGCAAGGAGGTGTCAGATCTAGAATCCTCCCCAGACGGAGTGTACCGGCATCGTCTGGGTCTCTTGGGACTGGGTGACCCTGAGATGGATCTGGAGGGAGGTCTTCTCCTTTCTGAGGATCTGCCCCAAGGAGGTGGTGTTTTCTCTTTGGGGTTGGCGACCGTCCTACGGGCCCCTTGGGCGGAGGGGGGGTGGAGGCGGTGAAGGAGTAGGAGGAGGCGGAGTCAGAGTAGGAGGAGGACGTGTGGCGACCACATCTTTTCTGATGGTGTCCCACCAGAAGTTAAAGAGCTCCTTTACCTCTGCCAAGTTCATGCCCGATGACGGGCCTGGCGCCGGTGGCCTATCACCAGGGTCGGGCCCCCGGGGGTCTCCCGCTCCGGGGAAGGTTCCCGTGGGAGCCCGGCATCTCCGGGGTCACCCGCCTGGTCTTCGGGCTGTGTGGTATCCTCCTCTGATGAGTCCTTCTGACTGGCGTCAGCCGGCGACGGTGGTGCGGTCCTCTTCTCTGGGGTAGCCGACGTCGGTCCCCTGGCCGACGCCCTCAGAGGCGAATGCCTGGCCGGCGACAGGTATTTTGGTGTCGCCGGCTCCTGGGAGTGCCGGTGATGCTTGGCCGACGTCGGGTCCGACGTCCGTTTGAGGGACGTCAGGTCCTTGGTCTTGCGAGGAACCGGATCAGACCCACGTGGAGGCTGGGAAATTGACCTGGCATCGGAGTCCCGCCGGCGGAAGGAAGACTTATGGTGCTCCCCGGACTTCGACGAGGCCTTAGATGGAGTGGAAGAGGCCGACGGCCTGGAAGTCTTCAGGGGCTGCAGAGAAGAGGAGCCGCTGGAGGATCTGACCTGAACCGAGGGAGGTTGCGATTGAGCCCTGGAAGGAGAGCAGTCCGATCGCGAGCCGGAGCTTCAGGAGTCCGAGGCCCTCGCAGGGGACCTGGGCCTTTCCTTCTCCCGGTGTTTATCCCAGTGCTTGTGGGTTTTACCTGATGACTCCCCCCTGGAGGAAGGTTCTTTGTCCATGGTCTTCAGTTTCTCCTCCAAGAGAAACACTTGAAGAGCCTTCTGGCGGCGGATCCTGGTGCGACTGTTGAAGCCCTGGAAGAAGGAGCAGGCCTTGGTGTTGTGTTCCGGGCCTAGGCAGCGCACGCAGGCCGAGTGTGGATCCTTGAAGGGGATCTGTTTGCCGCAGGCACACTTCAATTGGTGACCCTCCAGAGAGGTAGTTGGAGAGAACATCAGTTGAATCCAAAATCGTGAAGAAAGACAAAAACGTTGTAGCTCTAAAGGTCGTCGCATGCTAGAAAAAGACCGAGAGGCCGATACTGGCGATGTCGACAGCGGGAAAAGAACTGAGGATTGTGGGAGGACCACCTCCTTATGTACTACACCTGACGTCGGGGGTGGGACTGACGTCGGAGGCTGTCCCCGTTGAAGACTGCTAGCTAGAAAATATCCATGGGGTCCTGACACCTGCCGGCTTCAGTCCTAATTGTGTAACCTGCAGCAAGAGCTGTATCTCGAAGTAAGATCTTGGATACCACCTTGGGTAGAAATTACATGTTGGTCCTAAGGACCACCTTGTCCTTATGGAAGATGATGTAATTATGATCAGTGCAGAGAGCTTGGAGCTCACACACTCTTCTTGCTAAAGTAATTGCCACCAGGAAAACAGTTTTCCAGGTGACATATTTCAGATCAGCCATAGCCATTAGCTCAAAGGGAGGTTCCATGAGTTTGGCTATGCAAAAATTCAGATCCCAAGGAGGGGACTGGTTCCCCAACAGGAGGAAACAGATGTGCCATGCCTTTGAAAAACTTTCTAAAAGTAGGGGGTGAAGCTATTATTCTCCCAGCACGTGCAGACAAGTAAGCAGATACTGCTGCTAAATGAACCCTGAGGGTTGCAGGCCTCAGGCCTAAATCCTGCAGGTGCACCAGATAGTCAAGCAGTGTAGGTAACCTTGCCTTAAGAGTATTGACATGCTTAGACTTGCATCAGATGAAAAATCTTTTTCACTTTGAAGCATGCGTCTTTCTGGTTGAAATTTTCCTGGAAACTTTCAGGAACTTACTTCTGACAATTTAAGCTCAGAAAAAATTCTAACTCCTCAAAAACCAGGCCTTCAGATGAAGAGTCTTGAGGTTCGGAAACACTATCTAACCCTGAACAGCTGTCAGGAAATTGTATCTCTGAGGAAGATGAATGGGTTGCTTGGTGGACAGGGTAAGTAGCAGATGATACCATGGTTGCCAGGCCCAGTCTGGGGCAACCAGGATCATGGTTGCAGACCAACTCCTGAGCTTGAGAAGGACTCTCAACAGTAGTGGAAATGGAAAAGCGTATAGGAATTTACCTGTTCAATCTAGGGCTAATGCATCCATGGGCAATGTGCCCACTGAAGGAGGCCTGCAGCAATAAAGAGGAAGCGTATGGTTCTGTTTTGAGGCAAGCAGATCTATTTCTGGATACCCCAACATCTGAAAACTGTTTCCAACACTTTCTTGTTTAAAGCCCATTCATGATGTTCCTGTCTGATTCTGCTCAGTGAATTTGCCACTGTACTGTCTTTGCCCGGGAGGTGAATGGCAGACAGATGCACCTCCAGGGAGTATGCCAGGGACCAGACTTTAATGGCTGCTGTGCACAGCCTTGAGGATTTTGAATGCACTTGCTTGTTGATGTACCACATGGTGGTTGTGTTGTCTGTCCTGACCTGGTCTGACTGACCTCTCAACTGAGTAGCAAAGGCCTTTAGGGCAAGAAGGACCACTCTCAACTCTAAGAGGTTGATATGCAACTTGGATTCCTGAGTGGACCAAGTCAGACTGATTGTGAAGTCACCTGTGTGTGCACCCAACCCTAGGAGGGAGGCATCTTGTTAGGACTACAATGTGGTGGTGGTGCTGGTGCTGAAAAGGGACACCAAGCCCGAGGTTGTCCCTTTCTTTCCACCACTGTAGAGCCAGTAACAAAGTTCCTGTAACTGGTACAAGCTGCGGTTGCGATAGCGCTACCGCTCACGATACCAGTGACCTGGGTTCAGGAATGAGCACAGGGAGTTTGAGTGCCACCAGGGGGAGGAGGCTTGAGCATCCAGGCGACTGCTTACCTTCTCTGGGGAAGGGAGTAGGGGATGAGGCTCAGCACTTGACTGGCCCCAGGTGGAGGTCTGGGGTGCAACAAGCACCCTGCCATGTAGAGAGGGGAAGTGTGGTAGACATCGGTGGTCACGCCTTGACGTCAGGGCTCACGTCATGCCCAGAAAATGAGAAAATGGCTCCCTACACTCCAGGGAGATGGAGGGCCCGGCACAGATCTCCAGCTCCCCTGCTGGTCCCAGACCGGTGCACTGATGAAATCCGGATGTTCGGGGTGTATGGGCCTCACCTCATCCCTGCCTGGGGCAAACCAAGGCTACATGGGGGGGGGCTACCATGGGCTCCAGGTAAGCGGCAAGGGGGACAGATGCCATAGGCAACTCCCGAGGATGTGGAGTGCAGGGGGCAGGGAAGCATAAACAGAAAGTTAAAAAAAAAAAACTGGTACAAGCTTTGAAATGGGATCCCTTCTTTGGGATCAATGGGCTCTCAGGTGGTACTAAACATCTCTCATCTGAAACCTGGAGCCTGATACTACAGTGGTAGTTGAGGCCATGTGTCCCAGTAATGCTAGGAACTGCCTTGCAGTCCTGGGCTGACCCAAGGCAAAGGAGTTTGCTAGGGTTAGTAAGTTTGCCACCCTCTCCTGGGGGAGAAATGCCTTCCCTGGACAGTATCCAGTTCTGCACCAGTGAATTCCAGCGACTGAACTGGTTCCATCTGAGACTTCTGAGTATTGATGAGGAAGCCCAGAGACTCCATGGTACTTTGGGTGACCCTGAAGGAGTCCTTTACCTGCTGGTATGACTCCTCTATGACTACCAGTAATCCAGGTAAGGGAATGCAATGATTCCTTGCCTTCCGAGGAAGGCTGCCACCACTGATGGACACTTTGTGAATACTCTTGGGGCAGAAGTGAGCCATAAGGGGAGCACTAAGAACTGGTAGTGCCCTGAGGGCAGAGTGAACCTTAATACTATCTGTGGCAAGGCCTGATTGGTATGTGAAAGTAGACATCTTTCAGATCCAGAGTTGCCGGCCAGTTTCCTTTCTTTAGGAAATGACCAATGGCAAGTGTTACCATTTTGAACTTGGGCTTTGCTGTATGTTTGTTAAGGAATCTGAGGTCTAGGATTGGTTGCCAATCCCAATTTTTCTTTTTGGTTAGGAAGTATCTGGAGTACATACCCTTCCCCCTTGGGGGGGAGGGACTGGTTCTATTGCTCTGGCTTTTTTACCTCCAATTCCAGCAAAATTGTCTCTGCAGGAGTTGAAGGCCAGAAAACTCTGCAGCCCTGGAATTTTGGAAACTGTTTGAACTGTAGACAGAGACCATGACTCTACCTCCAGAATCCACTTGTCTGTGGTGATGTTTTCCCAGTCCTGGAAGTAGTGAGCCAGGCTGCCCCCTACTGGAAGAGGGGTGGCAGCCTGTTTTGTGCAGTCAGAGGTTTTGTCCAGGCTGAGTTCCAGGAGCTGGGGTTGAACCAGCCCACCCAGAAGGCATCCTGCCACTGTAGTAGCCTCTGACCGAAGTATAATCTACAGGCATGGAGAGTGGGGCATAAGCTCTGGGATAATATCCACTACCCTTACCTCCTCTTCCTGTGGATCTAAAAGAAGTGGAGGCTCTTTCTCTTGTGCAGTTACTCCTACAGGTGGTTTTGTACTCTTTCACCTTTTTCACGTATGCCTCAGTCTTGTCACCAAAAAGGGAATTGTTTTCACAAGGAAAATCTATGGCCTTTAACCACATTTCTGGGGTAAGATTGGTTGCTCTGAGCCAGACAAACCTCCTCAGAGACACTGATATGGGCAACAGCCTAGATGCAGTATCATTTGCATCCACAGACATGAGAAATTGGTATTTTGTGACATCCAATGCCATCCTAGCAGTGTCAGCCAAATCATGTGCCACATCACCTGGCACTGTCAGTTAACAATAGTACAGAGTTCCAAAAGGCCTTCTGATATTATGCAGCATATGCCATATAAGCTGCCTGTCTGAGGAGAAGGGAAGAGGCTAAATAACCTTTCCTCCCCATTGTGTCAATTTTTCTTGAGTCTTTATCTGGAGGATGAGATGATACAGGGACTTTAGCTTTATCTCAGGCAACAGCCCATACCACACCCTCATGGATCTGGATGAGAATACAAATAATCAGCAGCAGACCTATCAACTTGATATTTTTTTCTCAACCTTCTTGTCCACTCCAGGGACAGAAGAAGGTGTCTGTAGAGTTTTTAAAGTGGCTTTTTCAAGAGAATCTTGGACAATGCAGTGGTGCAGTGCAATGGCTGTGGGGAAGCAATGTTCCAGGAGACATTCTGGAGGCTGCAATGCTGCCCTGTTTGCAGGCACCTCTCTGGTCTGAGGGAGGAGGTCGCCCTGGCTAGGATTTGTGAAACCTCTTCCCCCACCCAGGGACCACCAGGGCCACCACCGTTACCTCAGAGGTTGTCAAGAAAGAGGAGCGGTTGGACCAAGGTGGGCTCAGGGAGGGAAAGGATGGTGGAACAGAGGTGCATCCCTCCAGTTGTACCTCTCCACAGTTCATATGCTGTTCTGGCAAAGAGTGGTTCCTCTATGGAGGTACCTGCAGTGGAGATCAAGGAGGATGCTGGGAACCTCCACAAAGGAGACCCACAGGAGGGTGGCACGAGAACCCACAGGGGAAGGAAACAACTCCTGGTGGGGGACTCAATCATTAGGAGGGGAGGAAAGGGATAAGGAGGTAAGGTGCCTGCCTGGCGCCATGGCTCGGAGGAACAGGAAGTGAATCCTCAGGATCGCGGGAGTAGCTGAATGAGGGAAGGAGGGAGCTGGATGTCATTGTCCACCTAGGGACAAATGAGCTGGCTGTGACTGGGATCAGAGCAGTGCAAGAGGAGTTTATGGAGTTGGGGAGGAGCCTTAGACAAGTAGCATGTACGGTAACTTTCTCGGAGGTGCTGCCTGTCTATGGCAAGGATGATGCTAGGATATTCCACACCATGGGATTCAATGAATGGTTGAAAAACTGGTGTGGAGCTCAGGGTTTTGGCTTCATTGGGGACTGGGGAGCCACCTGGAGGGATGCAGGCTTATACTGGCACGATGGTCTGCATCTGTCCGGGGGGGGGAGCCAGGATACTAGGTGACAGGTTTAAATGCTTAATTGGCAAGAATTTAAACTAGCTAAGGGGGGAGGTACTGAAAAGGAGCAGGGAAATCCCAGCCTCCCCCCACAAAACACAGTAGTTAGAGAGGTAGAGAAGTCAGTAGGGAGCAGGACAGGGGTAAATGCAGAAAAAGGCAGCAAGGACAGGGATGGGGCTAAAAGGGGGTAAGGCCATAAAAAATAAATGGAAGGTGATGAGTACCAATGCCCGCACTCTGTGCAACAAGCTCCCTGAACTAGTGGCCTTGATGGAAGAGGGATGCCTGCATATTGTGGCAGTCGCTGAAACATGGTACACAGAGAACCATGACTGGGATGTCAACATACCAGAATACACAGTCTACAGGAGGGACAGGGTGGGTAAAAGAGGAGGAGGAGCTCTTTATATAAGGGAAGTGATTAAAGCAACAGAACTAAAGAGTAAAAAGGAAGTTGATGAGTCACTATGGGTCACCCTGGAGACAGGAAATGGCACCACAATCCGCATGGGGGTTGTGTACAGACACCCATCTCAGGGGAAGGAAATGGACAAGGAAATCATAGAAGGCATCCTTAAAATGGCAGAAAAAGGGGAGATATTGTTGATGGGGACCTGAATATGCCAGATGTTAACTGGAGTACCTTTGCTGCAGGCACATCCAAAACAGGGTCATTCTTGATGCCCTACAGGGGGCATGTCTCAGACAGCTAGTGTTGGAACCCACTCAGAAGGGAGCACTCTTAGACCTGGTACTCTCAAATGGGGAAGGAGAAAGGATCTCAGATTTAGAAGTGGGTAGCCATCTGGGAACAAGTGACCACCAAACAGTGTGGTTCACAATAAACACAGCCATAGAGTTAAGCCATACAAAAACAAGAGTATTGGACTTTAGGAAGGCTGACTTTGGGAAAATGAGAGAGTGCCTCAGAAAAGCACTAGCAAACAGGCAAGAAGGAGGGCGGAGGAACAATGGGGAATAATCAAAACAGCCATTGCAGAAGCAACAAGCCTTTGTGTGAAGCAAATCAACAAAACAAAACAAAGGAAAAAAACACTGGTTCTCAAAAGAGGTGGCAGGGACGGTTAAGGGGAAAAGGATAGCATTCAGGAAATATAAGGAAACACAGAAGGAGCAGAACAGAGAACTTTATCAGTTAAAGCAGAAGGAGACAGGGAAGGCAGTCAGAATAGCAAAAGCACAAACTAAGGAAAAGATAGCCAACTCTGTTAAGAAAGGGGATAAAACCTTTTATAGGTACATTAGGGAGCAAAGAAAGACCAAGGGAGGGATACAGAGACTTAATAAAGGGGAGAGAATGTGGGCAAAGGGTGACAGTGAAAAAGCAGGGCTACTGAAAGAATATTTCTGCTCAGTATTCAAAAAGGAAGAGGAGGGGGTGATACCTAAACCAAACAAGAGAGAAACTCTGAATAGGGAGGTTGATACCAGTCCATTCATAGAAGAAAGGGTTTTGAAAGAACTCTTGAAACTGATGGTGGACAAAGCAATGGGACCTGATGGGATTTACCCAAGAATTCTAAAAGAACTAAGAGTAGAACTAGTAACACCACTGACTACTCTCTTTAACAAATCATGGGAGGATGGGGTGGTACCTGAGGACTGGAGGAGATCATATGTGATTCCACTTCACAAAAGTGGCAGCAGAGGCAGAAAACTACAGACCAGTTAGTTTGACTTCAGTGGTAGGGAAAATGATGGAATCACTTCTGAAGGAAATAACTGTGGAGTATCTAGAGGCCAGTGGGGCATAGGACCCGAGGCAGCATGGTTTCACAGCAGGAAGGTCATGTCAGACAAACCTAATAGATTTCTTTGACTGGGTGACCAAAGTAGTAGACCAGGGAGGGGCTGTGGATATGGCCTACCTAGATTTTAGCAAGGCATTTGACACAGTCTTACACAAAAGATTAATATACAAGTTAGCCAGCCTTGGAGTGGGTCCCAAGGTGATAGCCTGGATAAAAAAACTGGCTGGACAACAGGACGCAAAGGGTAATAGTAAACGGAGTCCACAGTGAAGAAAGGAGGGTAACTAGCGGGGTACCGCAGGGTTCGGTACTGGGACCAGTCCTCTTTAAATGTCTTTCTAAGTGACATTGGAGAGCACCTGGAAGGAAAAGTATGTCTCTTTGCAGATGACACAGAGATCTGCAACAGGATTGATACACAAGGTGGGGTGGAAAGGATGAAAAGGGACTTGGCAAGGTTGGAGGAATGGTCAAGTATGTGGCAGCTCAGATTCAATGCAAAGAAGTGCAAGGTAATGCACCTGGGAGACAAAAACCCAGGGGAAGAGTACACTATGGGGGGTGAGTTAACAACAACAAAAAAAATCGAAAGAGACCTAGGAGTAATTGTATCAGGTCGGCAAGCAATGTGAGAAGGCAGTAAGAAGGGCTGGGGGATACTAGGATGCATAGGGAGAGGCATCAACAGTAGAAAACGGGAAGTTATTCTCCCTCTGTACAAAAAGTTAGTAAGACCCCATCTGGAGCACTGTGTGCAATTCTGGAGACCCCATCTCCACAAAGACATAGACAGAGTGGAGGCTGTTCAGAGGAGGGCAACCAAAATGGTGCAGGGTCTGCACCAGAAGACCTATGAGGAGAGACTAAAGCAGCTTAATATGTATACCCTTGAGGAAAGAAGGGAGAGGGGGGACATGATAAAAACTTTCAAGTATCTCAAGGGAATTAAAGTACAAGAGGGTAGCATCTTTCAGAATAAGAGATGTGCAAGAACAAGGGGCACAATTTGAAGATAGAGGGGGGATGGCTCAGAGGTAATTTTAGAAAGTATTTTTTCACAGACAGGGTTGTGGATGCATGGAACAGCCTTCCTGAGGAGGTTGTGGAGTCAAGAACAGTGGGAGAATTCAAGAATGCATGGGACAGACATAAGGCAATTCTAGTGAGGGGCAGGAGGAAGTAAGCTGTTGATTAACTAGAATCTGCAGCTTATCCATCAGGTAGGGAAATGGGCAGACTAGGTGGGCCAAGCGGTCCTTATCTGCTGTCAAATTTTATGTTTCTTAATGCAGCTGTTCACTGTTGCTGGTGGGGGAGGGCTACTTGATTAGTGGCCCTGGAAAGAGCCGGGGCTTGCAGTGATCCCTGAAGACTGGGGAGAGGTTTTCAGCAGAGGGCTCGCAATGGGTGGACCTGCAGGAGCTGGAGGAGAGCAGTCGGGGTAAGGAGGAACCGCCCCACAGGAGGATTTTGTCCAATCGGGACGAGTGACGTGAGATTGGAGTGTGCGGCCAGGCTTTAAAAGACGCATGGCCGGACTACTACTCCAAATCTTGGACAACACAGCTGTTCACTGTTGCTGGCGGGGGACCTCGTGGTTAGCAGCCCTGGAAAGAGCAGGGGCTTGCAGTCAGTGGCCCTGAAGACTGGGAGAGGTTTTTCGTCTCACCGGCCCTCCCCAACCCCAACTGCTATTAAATGTGGAAGGTGGGAAGAGCCCGCAGTCTGGTGGTCTGTGGTTGGCCGGAGGAAGCTGGGTAAAATGTTTGCTGGATTGAAACTGAGACAAGGGGAGGATTCCTCAATTAGTAACAAATTGGTAACTTCTGGGAAATTGTTGGACTTAAACTATCGGCTGGCTATATTAGACTTTCAAGTCTGTGTTTTAACCCGTCATACAGGTCTTAAGAAGGCTGGCTACACTAAACATTCAAGTTTGTGTGTCACACTACTGGTACCCAGAACTAGGACCACCCAGGCGCAGAGGTTGTTCAGCTACAGAGCCTCATCCTGGTTCAACTCGCTCCCTACAGCCATTTCCAACACCACTAAAATTGACCCCTTTAAAACTGCCCTACGGAACCAATTGTTCAACACCCGCTGCTGCACCTGTCACTAAGAGATGCTCTGCTGCTCTCGATCACTATTGACATAGCTCTCTGGCCCGAACTACCCCACACCCCTCTCCCCCATGGGCCCAGCCTCCTCAGACAGTACCTGCTGGTACCAACCTGTCATGCCTGAAATGTTTTTTAATTACTCATTATGTTCAAGCAACTATGTAAAACTATATTACTGTATGATTGTATTCTGTACGTATGTTGACTCTGTATGTCCTTTCTGTGACGAGGTACCTTTGTAAACGAGCATCTGGCTCAAAGGTTGTAAATCCGATATATACAATAAAAAAAATAAACTGTCATGCAATTTTGGGTTTAAACACTGTCTTGGTTAGCTTCTAGATCTATGCTTGCATGCTGCGCACTGCAACCAACAGCAGATCGAGAGTCGGACGGGGGAGTGAACTCTGTGGGTGAAGCTGTAAGCTTTGGTGCAGTTGGGTTTAGGGGGTTTGTTAATTATTTTAGGGCCCGTATCTGGGCTTTGATGTGTATGGTCAGTTTTTCTACTACATCTGTAAGGGCAGTCTTTATTTGCTAGCTGGTCTAACGGGCATTGGTGGAGGGTTCAGACGTGCTCTGGCACTGTTAGGACAATTGGGATGGGGAAACTGAATGGGAGAGAGAGAGAGAGATGGGGCAGGGTCCACAGAGCACGAGGGCTGGTATCTTTGGAAGGGTAGTGGGGTGCGTAGGGTGTGGGTCGGCCATAGTGCTAGCCCTGGCCTAGAGGACAGGGGGTTGTATGGTGTGCCAACAGCTGACACAATTCAGGGAGGAGGTCAGGTGGCTAAGATGGGTATTGGGAGGAAGGGGGTGAAAAGAAGGGTGGTTGTGTGGGGGTGGGTGGGTTGGGGCAGTAGGGGGAAAACAGTAAAATGGTAGTGGTCTAGGTGAGGCACCCCAAATGGGAGAACAGACAGGAGAAGGATAGCACGAGTGCAGGGGACTGTGCTACCAATATGGGGTGTGTGAGAGTGGACCCTGGAGGAAGGAGGGGAGCACCAGAGGGCATGGGTTGGGGCGACCCTGAGCAAAATAAGGACATGGGGGGGGACTGGCACGAGGTTAGGAGAAATAAGAAACAGGGAGCCTGGAAAGAGGGTAGGAGAAGAGTGCTGGGGTATGGGCAAAAGAGAACTGATAGCAGGGGTAGGCCAGACAAATGGCATAGAGCATAACAACAGATTCACACCCCTGACACTGACAAGCGATGGAGGGGAATATGGAGAGGTGGAGGCTCCTCTGGAGGCAGGTAAGCGGGGCATGGAAACGGACTCAGCAGGCAAAGGAGGGGGAGGAGATGCTCCCAGGCACAGAGTCTCTGGGGGGGGGGACAGGATACGGAGGATGCACGAGCGCCAGCAGGGGAAATGGGAGTCAGGTCACAGTGAGGAAGGGAGAGGATGGCAAGGAAAGGGGACCTCAGAGTGGGGAGGCCTGGGGGAAGAGAGGGGACCCAGTAAAGGAAGTGGGTTTAATATGAGGGGATGAGGTTATGCAGGGCAGGTATGGAAGAGGGGGCCAGTGGATTCCCTGATGGGGCAGGGGGGTCCCATGTTCCGGGGGGAAATACTGAGTTGGGTCTGGGTGCAGTAGGAGCAGGGGAAGTGGTGGTGGAGGACAGGTCAGAAAGGGAAAAGAGCAAGGGGGGCCCTTGCTCCTGGGGGAAGATATGGGGCTGGTCCTGGGCATTGCAGGGGGAAGGAAAGTGGCTGAGGTGGAGAGGTCAGTGAGGAGGAAGACCTGGGGGCAGGGGGGCCCTTGCTCCTAGGAGAAAAATGGGATTGGACCAGAGTACAATAGTGGGAAGGGAAGAGGCCAGGGAGATCTGGTCAGTGAGAGATAAGTGTTGGAGTTGGAGGGACGGGTTGAAATTTGGCATGAGGGGGGGGACCTGCATGGTAACATGGGGGAAGGGGGAAACTAGGATAGCGAGTAGGTCTAGGGAAAAGGAGGAGGTAAGAGTGCTTCTCCTGGGGGACTCCATGATTAGGAAGGGATCAGGTGGAGAGGGAGGGGGGACTTCCTGTGATGTTAAGTCCAGGAGTATATCTGGCTTGACGGTGCATCAGGCAAAACATCTAGTCTATCCTCTAGCGCAGAAGTGTGGTGCGACCCCTGACACATTAGTGCACCTGGGTACAAACAATATAGAGGGAAACAGTGAGCTGGAGATTAACGAGGAGGCCTCTTCAGGGTGCTTAGGTGACACTGAGGTGGGGGCTGAAGCCATTTCCTCTAACCTTTTGGCCCTTTTCTTAATGGTTTTAGGACAAAAAGTACTGCACACTTCAGTTAAAAATATGACTGGGACCTAGGCACTCCAAACCTAAATCGTGGTAATCTGCCTTAGCAAATATTTGAAAACACTTTATACAGTTTTTAAAAATGTGTAGGTCCTGTCCTCTTTTTAGGTATTTCTAACATGCCAAATGTCAGTAGACAAAAGGAAACTCCCAAAAAAGGGATAATATATACAAATCGCAGCAAGTTCCAGGAGGAGAAAAGGAACCTCAATTAAATAAAAATTTCTTTATTTTTGTAACAAACACGATTGGATCCTGACAAAAGGGGAACCAAAAGCAAATACTGTAAATTGTCCTAAAATAAATAAAATAAGGAGCTTTAAAGCAAAAATTAGTCGAATAAAGTGGCAGTTAAAACCACTATAACTGAGACGACCTCGATTCCTGGGAACCAGAAAGGAACTGAGAAAACCCCCCAAATAACGCTGACTAACAAAAAAGCTACTAGAGGCAGAGAAATAAAACAAAATAATGAAATAATACTTTTTGACAGAAATAAACTTGCAGCAAAGTTGCTGAGAGGAATCTAGTTGTCTGAATGGAAAGAATGAATCTGTTAGATGGAACACAGTCCACCTAGAGGCAGCAGTTTGAATGCAGCATTCTAGTTCCATCAGCCCAGGGGCCTTGTCCGAGATGAGAAGGTGTGGGACAAAGCATTTTAAAGAGAGCTCAGAAGATATAACAGGGAGGGGGGGGATAGGGAAAGCCATAGAGGGGTGAGGGGAAAGAGTGGAAGGGATCAAGAAGAAATGTGAAAGGAGAATAATTAACAACTTAGAACAGTTATTTACATGCTGAGAACAGTTATGCATAAGGTCAGGATAGCATAAGGTTAGAATAAGGGCTGGTCACAAGAAGGAAGGTTATTGGAAGCAGTTACAACTGGCATCAGCAACTTGCTGTTGCTTAAGTTTAACCTTGAAGGAGCCCAAGGTGGATGCAAAAGTGATGTCATGGTGCAGCGAGTTCATCCATAGCAGGGCACGGTAGGCAAAGGACCTTTGTCCCAGAGAAGTGCGACAGCGGAGTATATTAAAAATCTGGCTAGTAGAGCTTCTGGTGCAATGACTGTTGATAGTGGGGCTAATAAGCTTTTGCACTCCTGGGGGCATTTTGCCTAAGCTTACTTTTTTGGACAGTAAACATGTTTGGTACATGAGTCTACCTTTGAATTGGAACCAGTTAGCCTGACTGTACATGTCGCAGGTATGGGACAGACGGGCTGAGCCGGTAAGGAGCCGGCATGCTTTGTTGAGTGCAACTATGATGTGGCGAGGAGTTGTTTCAGTAGCTGATTCATAGATTAGTAAGCCGTAATCAATAAGCGAGACAAGAGAGCTTTGAATGGCCAGGTTAAGAGCCTCTGAGGTCAAACATTGCTTATGCCTATAAAGTAGCCCAATGCAGGTGTTAACAGCCTTAGCAATGTTGTCAATGTGACAGGCATAGGTCATCGTACTGTCAACAGTAATCCCTAGATATGTAAAGAGCTGAACTAGCTCCAGGGGAGAGCCCCTTTCATTGGTGATAGAAAGAGGGTAAGCTCTGTGCCTATTTTGGGAGCTGGAGAACAGCATAGTTTTAGTATTGTAATTCATAACTAACTTGTGCTTATGGAACCATCTTTCTATGACTACAAAATTACTCTATCCTGGATTCAAGAACCTTAGGGTCTGGATCACTGGTAAACAGGACAGCATCATCAGCATATAAAAGGATGTGACCCTGACAGGAGTAAGGAAGGTTGTTGAGGAAAATGCTAAATAAAAGAGGTCCCAAGATGGATGCTTAAGGAACTCCAGATAGGACAGGTCTGCTATCCGAGAGGGTGTTACCAATCTTCACCTGCTGTGTATGGTTGTGCAGGTAACTTTCATACCAGGCTACGCTGTCATGAGCTAGGCCAATGGTGGCAAGCTGTTCGACCAGGAGGGCATGATTCACTGTGTCGAAAGCTTTGGTTAAATCAATGAAAGCAGCACCAACCAGGTGTCCTTGATCTAAGGAGTGGTGAGTAAAGCCTGTGAACTCCAGAAGGGCGGTAGTGGTACTATGACCATTTCTGAACCCGTGTTGTTGCGGGCATTGTAGCTGATATTTTTCTAAGTATTCAACCAGTTGGACAGCCACTATACGCTCAAGAGCTTTCGAGAGTGGGGGCAGGATAGAGATAGGCCAGTAATTGTGCAATCCCCAGACTTATGAACTGGTATCACAGTGGCAGATTTCCATTTCTGAGGGAATTGAGAGTAACTAAGTGACATGTTAATACTCCTTGTTTTGTATGTTCTTGGTATTAATATAACTATAAGGTATGGTTTGTACAATAAACTGTTACGCAAAGCATACATAGAAAAATATGGGATGGAAATAGGAAGCACACAGAACAACGGCTTGTTTCTTCAGGAATTACTTTATTGAAAGGGTTTTGGTTGGTGGAGAGAAAGGAACAGCTGGGTGAGAAGTTGCTGGAGTAGAACCGGATATCCTCTGGCTGTATGTGAGGAAGAGGGCTTCTGACTAATCTCATCATCTGGGAAAAAGCACAAGTACTCTGTCCAGCCTGCAAGATATAAAAAGGAAAAATATGAACAAAGGCTATATGTAGAGAAATATGATCCTATATAATGCCCTGTAACCGATGTATTAGTATGGAATCATTTGTGTGTTTTCCTGTTAACTCCTGCAATGAAGTACAATGTAATTTGGAACTGAAAATGGAAAAATAATGAAGATTAAGTTCCAAAATAAACAAAAACTAAGTGACATGTTAATAATGTGTTTTAAAGGTGACAGAATTTCATCCAGTATAAGGGCTACAAACTTAAGATCTAGGGTGTCACCACTAAATCTTGATTTCCCCAATACCTTGAGTAGGTAATTCCTGGCTTCATGGGCTGAGAGGGTGTTGAAGTAGAAAGGAGGATGAGAAGGATGCCGAGTCTCTCTCCCAGAGTAGTCACTTGTGAGGGGGTGAGAGAAGTAGTCAAATGGCAGGGCACCACTCAGGTCTGTGAAGGCTTTATTAAAAGTGTTAGCAATAAGTTTGGGGTTGAGTGAGGGTATACCATCAATGTTAAGCATGGTAGGGGTAGATCTGAGGTCTCTCCCAGTGACCTCTAAGTTTAGTCCAAAATTTTCTGCCATCATTCCAGGTCCGAGAGAGCACTTCATACTGGGAGATTTCTGGAGTTTGAAAAGTACAGTTATGTAAGAACTTACCATAACAGAAGATCTTTGAGAGTAGCTCTTGCAGCAGGCAACACTGGTAGGACTAAGCCACCAGCCGCTAGGACCACATGGAAAACTTCTAGTCTACAGCAGGGACCACCCCCAACACTGGCACTCCAAAGTCCACCTATGATATTAAAGGGTCTGTCCTCTAGTTCCACCGGAGACCCCAGCACACCCAGACAGGAGAGAACCGAGGCAGTTCCTCATAACTGAGGAAAACAGAGTAGCCAAGAAGGAAAAACAGCAATCAGGGGGCAGGAGGGAAAGCAGCACCTACTGCAAAAGTTCCTCATGAAGATCTACTGTTACAGTAAGTTCTTATGTAACTGTACTATCTTACTTCGAGGGGGCTCTTGCAACAGGCAACACTGGTAGGACTGAGTTCCAAGCAGTATTGGAACTGATACAGTCAGCAAGGAGGAGGAAAGAGCAGGCATAGGACACTGAAGAAAGAAGGTCCTGAAGAACTGAAAGTCCAAGGCCAGCCCTATGCCTAGAGGTAATGTCCAAACTGTAATGCCTGATGCAGGTATGGAAATAACTCCCAAGTGGCAGCTGCACAAATGTCTGCAGCGAACACTTTTTTTGTTTAGACTTTATTTCACTCCTGTCATGGCCCCGTGGACTCTCTCTTGGGCATCCTTTCCATGCCTTGCCCACCTGAGGCTCCTCACACACTGTGCCTCCTCTCTCCCCCTCTCACCCGCAGCCAGCACCCCCAGTTTAACCCATCTGGGGTGGGTCACCCCTCCTCTTGGGTGCTCTTCTAAGGAAGTCTCCAGCTGCAGATGGGGTTCCGCGGAGGGAACTGAGAGGTCAGTAGAGGGTAACCTGGCAGAGGGCATGGGGGACAGGTGCTGTCACCTGTTCCATGGCGCCAGTGTTTTCCTTGTTCTGGTGGAACCCCCCCCCTTGCATGGGCACCCCTGATGCAACGGTGCATGGCAACCCTGCCTGCGTCAGCCAAGTGGTACTGTGTGGAGCCCAGCGCACTGCAGCGCTCCCGATCTCCACTTGGAGCTGCTGGTGCACTGAAGTGTCCCACTCTCGGGAGGAAAGCAGTCCAGCGATGACAGTCCTCTAACACCTGCCACTGCCGACCCCCCATGCCCGAGTTCGCTTCTGAACACAGGTCACCGGTGTGGCACGAGGTGTGGCGTTCTGCGCCTCAACCCTCAGCACCACTGGGCCGGGCTGTGAACACATTCCTGAAAGAGGCAATGGGGGCAGCCATGCCTCTGGTGGAATGACCTTTAACCAGTCCTGGTAGATGCTGAGAACAGCCAACACTATGGACCTTGGTATGGTCAATATAACAACTCAATGTCTTTTTTACATTCAGACTGTGCAACCTTCGCTCACCTGAAGAAGAGTGGTCAGTGAAAAACACAGGCAGAGACAGTCTGGTTAAGATGGAAATCTGACACCACTTTAGGGAGAAATTTTCTATTTGTCCTGAGGACCACCTTATCTCTATGGAAGGAAATAAAGACAGGTTCCACTGACAAAGCCTATAACTCACTGATTCTCCTGGCGGACGTAATGGCTACCAGGAATCCAGTCTTCCAAGTCAAGTACTTTAGCTCAGCTGAAGAAAAAGGCTCAAAGGGGGGCTGTATAAGTTGTGTAATACAGATATTCAGGTCCCAAGCCAGAGTTGGTTCCCTAAAGGGAGGACTGAGATGAACCAGACTTTTGAAAAACTTACTGAACACAGGGTGAGAAGCAAGGAAAGATCCTTTCCCTGCTGAAAGGAAAGCAGAGACAGCTGCTAGGTAAACCTTAAGAGTAGCAGGCCTGAGGCCTAAAGTGTTCAAATGGACTAAATAGTCCAATGCTGTGGAAATGCCAGCAGAATCTGTCTGTATATTCCTCTGAGAACATCACATGCTAAATCTCTTTTACTTAGAGTTGTAAGTTTTTCTGGTAGAAGGTTTCCTAGAAATCTTCAGAAGTTCTGCTGGGAGAATTGCAACAGGGGCAAAAGGGGGGAAATAATGTGCAGGAGGAAGAAGAGGAGCCAGGAATGAGAGATGGAGATGAATAGAAGCAAGCAGGGAGTAAGAGGGGTGGACTCTTAGTGCTGGGGGACTCATTACTAAGAGGAATCAGGTGGGGTAGCAAGGAGGAGAGGGATAGTCACATTTGGGTGGAGGCCATGCCAGGAATGACAGCAGAAAGGGTGGGACAATCTGTTCTGAAATATGCAAGAAGGGGTAGGGACAAGCGTAATTTAATTATACATCCTGGGACGAACGACCTGGCTGACAAGACAGTAGCTATAGTCCAGAGGAGGTTTGAGGAACTAGGACAATTATGTGAGGGGGCAGGAAGATCAGTAACTTTTTCAGAGATGCTTCCAGTGTCCAAGGTAAGGACAACAACAAAGCTGAGAAGAGAGGAATTTAACGGATGGCTAAGAAACTGGTGTCATGCTAAAGGGTATGGGCTGTTGGAGGGTGGGGAGAGACCTGGGAGGACAGTAGTCTCTATGCCAAGGACAGACTACGCTTGAGTGAGGAGGGAAAGAAAGTGTTGAAACAGAGGATGGAGGAGTACACAGAGGAAGTTGGGAATTTAAACTAGCAGCAGGGGGTGGCAAGTGGGCAAGAGACATGCAAAGACCACAGGTTGGAAAACCATATGAGCTTACCCCCCATAGCAGTGACAAAGGTCAAATGGCAAGTACTATTGGTGATGCTAGTAAAGGAGGGCAGGATGGGGGGGAGGGTGGAAGGTGGTTACCCTTAATGCTAGGAGCCTTGGGAGGAAAACTGCGGAGTTACAGGTGCTCATGGCAGAGGGAGAGGTGGATATTGCAGCCATCACAGAAACATGGGCCACCCAATACAATGATTGGGACCCATCTGTACCAGGGTACAGGTTATTTCGTAGGGACAGAGTGATTGGGAAAGGAGGGAGGGGTGGCACTATATGTGAAGGAAGGACTGAAATGTGTAAGGGAGGAAAAGGAGAAAGGGTAGTATGGAGTCGCTTTGGATGCAAATCCAGGATTCCAGGAATAGGATTCTCAGAATGATAGTGGTGTACAGGTCGCCCTCTCAGATGGAGGAGTTAGACAGGGAACTAGCAGGACAGATCAGGAGAACCTGTGAGAAGGGTAGTGTGGTGATTGTGGGGGACTTCAACATGCCAGGAGTGGACTGGAGTACCCCAGCAACCAGGAATAGAAGGGAGCAGGTACTGCTGGATGCCTTCCAGGACAGCTTCCTGCTGCAAATGGTCAATGAACCAACCAGGCTAGGGAATACCCTTGACCTTGTGCTGGCAAATGGGGAGTTTGTGAGAGAACTTACGGTGGAAGAACCACTGTCAGGGAGTGACCACCACTCAGTATGGCTCACACTGGATGTGGGCAAGGAAGGAGTGGAATCTGGCACATGAGTGCTGGACTTCAGGAGAGCCAACTTTGGGAGGATGGGGGAAGTGGTAAAAAGGTACCTGGCCAGAATTCAACCTAGTATGAGCACTAACCAGAGGTGGGAGCTCACAAAGCTAGAGATAGTGGAGGCAACGAAAAACCTGCAGCAAGGCCCACAGCAAGAAGGCTAGGGCTAAGAAACCGAACTGGTTGAGCAAGGAGGTCATGGAAAAGGTAAGGAGGAAAAGAGCTACCTTTAGGAGGTACAAGAAAACAGAGAGGGGGGAGGACAGGGAGGAGTACCTGACAGCATATCTCTCAATTGCTAGGAGTTCCACATGGCGCTATGATTTTCACACTCGACTTTACCTTTTCTCCTCATAGGTGTACTGATGTTCCCCATAATGTTAGAGCTATTTCTGGACACACAAGCTATTAAATCATTGAACTAAGTTGATGGAAACATTCCTTATCACTAACTATATGGGACCCACTGTCCATAGACATAATATTGTTTAAAATAAGAAAGTGCTACACATTCTGGCCCTTTGCTATGATTTTTTAAGTCCAGTGCTATGATTTTTAATGCTATGAGGTTGAGAAGTACTGTATGTCTGATGGAATCGAAGGAGGCGACACAGGCAGTAAGGGGAGCCAAGGCATCTATGGAGCTCAGGCTGGCACAAGGCATTAAGAAGGGGGAGGAGGACTTTTTAGGGACATCAGGGAGAAAAGGAGCTGTAAGAACCGCTTAGTAAGGATTAGGAAGGAGGGGGTTGGGTGGAAGCAGGAAGCGATAAGGCAGAAGCGCTAAATGATTACTTCTGCTTGGTATTTACTAAGGAGAAGAAGGTGGTGATACCCGGGGGGGGGGGAGGAATGGCAGAAATGGGGGAGGAGGGAGTGACAGATAGGGAAATCATGGAGGGCAGAGTTTGGGAAGGTTTGAAGGCACTGAGAGTGAACAAGGTGCCAGGCCCAGATGGTATCCACCCCAGGGCACTGAAGGAGCTGGCAGAGGTCCTTGTGGGATTTTTGGCAGACCTATTTAACGCCTCACTATACTCAGGGTGTGTACCTCAGGATTGAAGGATGGCTCATGTGGTGCCCTTCCACAAAAGTGGCCCCAAGGATGAACCGGGACACTACAGACCAGTGAGCCTCACATCCATTGTGGGTAAGCTGATGGAGACTATCCTGAAGGAGTGGCTAGTGGCCCTCCTAGAGGCCAAAGGACTACAGGACAGCAGACAGCATGGCTTCATACATGGCAGATCCTGTCAAACCAACCTGGTGGAGTTCTATGACTGGGCAACTGGACAGGGGCTGTGCAGTGGATGTCCTGTATCTGGACTTCAGTAAGGCATTTGACTCGGTGCCGCATGGGAGGCTGGGAAGTAAGTTAGAAGGCACAGGGGCAGGTGCAAAGCTAGTGAGATGGGTAGGGAACTGGCTTCAGGGAAGGCAACAGAGGGTGATGGTGGGTGGGGAGCTCTCACACCCAAGGGTAGTGACGAGCAGTGTTCCACAGGGCTCGGTGTTGAGACCAGTGTTGTTTGGGATATTCATCGCAGACATATCATTAGATATCAAGAGAAAGATCAGTCTGTTTGCTGATGATACCAAGATGGGAGCGGTGGTGGATGACCTAGGGGGATGGCAGGCGTTGCAGGATGATCTGGCAAAGTTTGAAACCTGGTCAGACACCTGGCAACTGGGGTTTAATGCCAAAAAGTGCAAGGTGCTGCATTTTGGGGTGAAGACCCAAAGGAGGAGCTACCAGCTGGGGGAGTGCAGCTAGCCCAGACAGAGGAGGGGGGTGCTCATAACAGGGTCAATGAACAACTCAGCACAATGTAGGAAGGCAGCTGCAAAGGCCAACAAAATGCTGGGTTGCATTGCAAAGGGTATATCCTCGAGGAGGGAGGAGGTGATTCTGCCACTGTACGAGTCATTAGTTAGACCACACCTAGAGTATTACGTGCAGTACTGGTGCCCGTATCTTAAGAGGGACATTAAGTTACTGGAGGGGTGCAGCACAGGGTGACAAAGATGATCAAGGGGCAGGGGGACTTATCATACGAGAGGAGGCTGAGAGAGTTGAACATGTACTCGCTGGAGGAGAGGAGGGACGAGGGGACATGATTGAAACCTTTAAGTACATGAAAGGAATAAATAAGACAGGTACAGAGCGGCTGTTCAAAGTAAGTTGTGGGGGCACCAGGGGCCATGATATGATACTGGAGGGAGGGAGATGAGGAGACACTTTTTTTTTTTTTACACACAGAGAGGGTGGTAGCTGGGTGGAATGCATTACCTGCAGAAGTGGTATCCAGTAGAATAGTGGACTGCTTCATAAGGGGATGGGACAGAACTAGGGGGAGGGTCAATGGAGGGGAAGGGAGGGGCAGTTGCAGAATAAGGGGTGCTAGCTGCACATTCGAGTAGACTTGATAGACCTCTAGGCCTTTATCTGCTGGCAAATTTCATATGTTCATAAAACACCTTGTGAAAGATGCAATCCTGCATACTCTAAGGCTTCAAGAGCCAAGCTTTGAATCTGAGAGACTAGAGATTGGGATACCAAATCCTCCCCGAGAGGAAGACATGAGGTCGTGCCTCCTGGGAAGACAGCGAGGGATTGTTACTGCCAATGACAGCAACAGAGGGTACCATGGTTGCCTGGCCCAATCCGGAGCTACCAGGATTATTGTGCAGGGTTGAGACCTGATCTTGATCAGTACTCTTGAATATCAGAAGGAAAGAAGGGAAGGCATAAAGAAACCGGTTTGTCCAATCCAACAGGAAATCATCCTGAGGAACAGACCCCATGATTGGAGGTCTGCAACAGAACAGAGGAAGCTGATGATTGTTTGGGGCTGCAAAGAGATCTATCTCTGGAGTGCCCCATCTCTGAAAAATGATCTGCAGGATCTGTCCCATCTCTGAAAAATGATCTGTAGGATCTGACAGTTCAGGGCCCACTCATGATGACCCTGAGAGATCCTGCTAAGGACACCTGCTAGCACATTGTCCTTCCCCAACATACGAACTGTTACCAGGAAGGTCTAAAGGGAGTACGCCAGCAACCATATCTTCATGGCTTCTGTGCACAAGGCCATGGATCAAGTGCCTTCCTGCTTGTTTATGTACCACATGGTAGTGGTGTTGTCCGTCCAGACCTGCACCACTATCCCCTGAACTGAGGCCGAGAATGCTTGAAGGGCCAGAAGCACAGCCCTGAGTTCCAGGAGACTGATGTGGAGAAGAGACTCCTGCTGAGACCAAGTGTCCTGTGCAGTGAGGTTCCCCAAATGTGCTCCCCAATCTAGGAGGGATGCACCTGTTGTGAGAACAACTGAAGCGACCTGGGGAAGGAAGGGAACTCCCTGTCTGAGATTTTCCTTGTCTAACCACCACTGGAGAGCCTGGGCAAGAGTCTAAGTCACTGGAATCAATTTGGTGAGTGGATCCCTTCTTTGGGATCAAAAAGACCTAAGGTGAAACTGAATGTCCCTCATTTGGAATCTGGCTCCCTGGACCACTGAAGTGGAAGCTGCCATGTGGCCTAGACGCTGAAGAAAATGCCTGGCTGGCTGAGACACTTGAGGTTTGATAGAGGCTGCCTGCTCTGAGAGAGCCTTCACCCTTGAAAGAGGTAGGAAGGCTTTTGCCTGAATGGTATCCAGCTCTATCCCTGTGAAGGTGAGTAGCTGGACCGGTTCCAGCACGGACTTGGAAAGGTTGAAGATAAATCCTAGAGAACCCAGAAGCCTATGGGTATCAGCCAGAGCGGACTTGACTTGGTCTGAGGACTGGCCTACAATGAGCCAATTGTCCAGATAGGGAAATACAGAAATGTCTTGTCTTCTGAGAAAAGCCACTACTACTGCTAGGTACTTTGTAAAGATTCTGAGAGCTAAAGTCTGGCCAAAGGGCATTGCTCTGAACTGATAATAACCTGAGGGCAACTCTAACCTGAGGTACTTTCTGTGGGAGCATCTGATACGGATGCAAAAATAGGCATCTTTGAGATCCAGAGAAGCTAGCCAATCTCCTGGTCTCGGAGGGGGAAGAATGATTCCCAGAGTCACCATCTTGAACTTTGGTTTTAAAAGATGTTTGTTCAGATATCTTAGGTCTAGGATGGGTCACCACTACCCAGTCCTTTCTGGGGTAAGGAAGTACCTTGAGTACAGTCCTTTGCCCCTGTGTACTAGAGGCACATGCTCCACTGCTCTTAGGAGCAGCAAGGCCGAAACCTCTGCCTCTAGAGCAGGGCCCCTAGTGCTCAGTGGCAGCATTTTCTGATTTCTGTGGCATGATTTATTCATTTCTGTGGCATAATGCAGTCCTACCATTGGCTAAAATATGATGTGATGTCATAGATAACATCACGTGCCAAACATAGAGGAGGGGCTTCAGAATAAACAAGATGGATACGGAGCCTGGCACTATGGAAAAACTGTATATTTTAATGAAAATTCACCAAAAACAATTAATTCTGCAGCACTATATGGATTCTACGGCATAATGCAAATTCTGCTGAAAATTCCACAACCGCAGAATCGCAGAATTCCAGGGGCCTTGCTCTAGAGCAGCTGTTTCCAGTGGTGAGGAAGGCTTGAAGGACCTTGCCCTTACTTTGGGGAATTTCTTGAAACTGAGAGCAAGTCCTTGGCTTACCACCTCCAGGACCCATTTGTCTGTTGTTACAGACTTCCAACTCCTGGAAGAAGTAAGCCAGCCTGCCCCCCACTGGAACGAAGGAGGTAACCCGGTCTGATGACACAGGGTGTCTGATTGGCAGGAGTCCTAGCTTGAGAGGTGGATGCAACCCTGCTCATCTCCCCTCTCCCTCTAAAGAACCCCTCTGCTGAAAAGTAGAGGAAGCCTGAGCCTGGTAGAAAGGCCTGTGAAAGAGCCTGCCCCTGCCAGCCCTAGACTGCTGTTTTTGAGGAGTGGCCTGCCTTTCCTTGGCCACTGCACTCCTGTATGTGGTCCTATACTCGTCCATTTTCTTCATGTACTTTTCTGGTTGCTCCCCAAACAGAGAGTTCTGAGTGACAGGAAAATCCATAGCCTTAGCCTGGGTATCCTGCAAGAGGCTAGTACATCTGAGCCAGGTGAACCTCCTTAGGGAGACAGACGTGGCCATGACTCTTGAAGACACATCATTCAAGTCTACAGCAGCATGAAACTGAACTTTAGATGCTTCGATGCCATCTGTAGCCACCTGCTCCAGCTCCTTGGCTAGCTGGGGAGGGGCATTCTTGGCTAACTCCAGAATTGTATCCCACCTTGTTTTCTGGTACCTAGCCACATAGGCCATATAAGAGGCCTGCCTAAGTCCCAAAGAGGATGCCAAGTACTGCTTTTTAGCCATGGCATCCACTTTCCTAGAATCCTTATCTGGGGGGTGTAAAGCCAAGGGTATGTTAGTCTTGTCACAGGCTGCAGCCTGCACTACCCCAACATGGCTGCAATGGTTATAGAAGAATTCTGTCCCTGAGCCTGACAGCATATACCTCCTGCCCATCTTTTTATTCACAGGAGGTATGGAAGTGAGGGCCTGTAAACTGTTTTGAGTCTGTTTCCCCAAAGATTTATGAAGGGGAATGGACAGTCTCTTTGACTCTGGGACATCCATCATCTCCACAAAGTCAGGCTCTTCATCCTCATCCAAAGCTACCACGGTTGGGAGCTGGAGGGTTTCTGCCACCTTTTTATAAAATAAAAAGTGTGAGGGGGACTCCGACAGTCTGGGAGGAGAAATACTGGTAGGCCTGTCTGGGTAGATATCAGGCTCTACTGGCTCACCTAGGCCACTAAAGTCATCGTCATCCTCACCACCTACATACTCTGGATCACCTTCCCAATCAACCTCATAAAAAGCCTCCAAATCATATTCTGATGGGGCTGGAACCAACCATCTTTCGGAACCAGTTGGTTCGGTCAGATTAGGGCGAAGCAACTGAACTACACTAATTTCTCTTGCAATCTCCTCAGCAGCTGGGATCTGCGGGTTTGGATCCGAACCGGCTGACTTCTTCCTACGCTTTGCAGAACCCGATTTCTCCAAATCGGACTTCCTTTTGCCTGAGGAAGTATCGCCCGTGTCAGCAGGCACTTCTTCAGGTTCGGTCGGAACCAAACTGGACTGGCCATCCAGTTCAGTGGATTTTTCGACCTCCCATTCCTTAAGTCTAGCTAGTCTCTTTTCTAGTTTGGACTTGGGGAAATTCTTACATATTTGTCAGTCTGTATCGAGGTGGTCAAACCCCAGACAATAAACACAGACTAGGTGGGATCAGCTTTAGCAAAAGCAGGGGTCGACCTTAACACCGTTTTACTATCCTAAAGACTAGTGCAAATTGACCAAGGCTAGTGCAGCTAACTCTCTGCTTGTCCGTCTTGACTAGTGCAGGTTTTCATGGCTGTTAATGAAATTAAAAATGTCTCTACTTTAGCAGGCTCTAGTCCTCATGCTAATCTCTCTCAATGTTCCAGATGACCTGGTGTGATTAACAGCTCATTAAGAGCTGCAATTATCTGGCAGTTCAAGATGGGAATCCCACAAAAGACTCAATGTGAGTCATTATCACTCCACTATTAGGACTTTTAGCTAGTGTCCAGGGTGTGATCAAGGGTAGAGTGCTGTTAAGTCACTAGCTTCCAATTTTCTGAATGTGTCTCTAACATTTTGTCCCATATTATTAAGACCAGTGCCCCTCATTTCCCTACATTTTGAGTGTCTGTATCCAACATTTCAGTGACAAAAAGTGAGGCGGTATACAGGGTCAGTCCTGCAGGTGATGGGTTTTATCCCAATCTCACCAGAACTTCCCTCCAAATCTCTTAACTCTGTTCTTTCCCTGGACACCACTGCAGACCAGACTCTGAAATGACCATCCACAGAACCATTATTGGCAAGTGTAGGGGGTCCCCAGCTCTTCTAAAATGGACCGTGCCAGCCATCACCATCCATACAGTTGCACCCTTATCCCACCCAGCATGTGCTTTCATCCTAAAACACTGGCTCACTCCGCCTGAGTGGCGCCCCTTAATCGGAGGTGGAGCAGGACGGCCATCTCGCCTGCCACTGCCCGCCCAGATTTTCAGAACCTCAGACTGCTCGTCTGGTCCCCAAACATGGACACAAGCACAGGCTCACTCCGCCTGAGCAGCGCCCCTCAATCAGAGGTGGAGCAGGATGGCCGTCTCGCCTGCCACTGCCCATCTGGATTGTCAGAATCTCAGACCGCTCGCCTGGTCCCCAAACACGGACACAAGCACAGGTACTAGCCGCTACCGATTCCCTCGCTCGTTCTCCTGTGGGGCTCTTCTGATTGGCGCGGCTCCTGAACCCTAACCACTGATTGCACTGCTGGCCGTGGGCTGCCGTCCTCATTGGTGCACTTTTCACTTGAGACTACAGTGATTTTCTGCGCCTTTTTTAATTCTTTAAGTGAGCCCAGTAGCTTGTTTTTTCAATGTTATTGCTTTAATGTTTTTATTTATGGCTAAAGCAGATGTATTTTGTTGATCTAGTCAATGTACCAGCTCTAAACTGCTCTTGAAGACTGTAATTGCTTGAACTTGCTAGCGAACACTTTTCTGACTCTGACTTCTCTCTGCTAACACTATCAACTTCATCTTTCCCGTATCTACCAGCCCCAGCTGCTCTCTCTACCCATACAACTGCTTTGCTCAGCGAACTCCTGTCTGTGAATCTGCACTGAATTTTCCTCCCCCCGCTACATTTTCCTGTTACTTTCCTCTCCTCCTGACTCTGTAACCCCTCCCTGGCTATCCTTAACTCTGGCGCTATTGTTTAAACCTGATCTTCCTCCTTTGTCTAGCTCTGATCTCCTATACCTCCAGCCCCTGCTGACGGTCTGCCACCAGCACCTGCCCACTAGTCCCATGTCTTTCCTGAATACAGCTCCTAACTCGTGCTTTTCTGTCTCCTTCTATTTCAGGCTCACTCCACCTGAGTGGTGCCCCTCAATCGGATGCAGAGCAGGACGGCCGTCTTGCCTGCCGCTGCCCGCCCAGATTTTCAGAACCTCAGACTGCTCGCCTGGTCCCCAAACATGGATACAAGCATGGGTACTAGCCACTACTGATTCCATCGCTCATTCTCCTGTGGGGGCTCTTCTGATTGGTGCGGCTCCTGGACCCTAACCGCTGATTGGACTGCTGGCCATGGGCTGCCGTCCTCATTGGTGCATCTTTCATTCGAGACTACAGCGCTTTTCTGAGACTTTTTTAATTCTTTAAGTGAGCCCAGTAGCTTGGTTTTTCCCCCGCCCCACCCCCTCCCAGGCCTCCATTAAATACTCAGTTGCTCCTCCCTCAGACAGCCCCCTGGTATCTCATTGGCTTATCCCCACCCCTGATCTGAACTGTCAGATGAGCTGCTTAGTCTGCTGTCCCCTTTCTGACCTGATTTTAATTTACACAATACTTAAGCTCTCAGCTTCTAATCCCAGTTAAGCATCTTGACAGTTTCCTATAAGTATTTTTTTTTTCTTTGTCCCACATTACACTTCTGCTTTCTTGGTGAGACTTCCATCACTCACAAAACTCCTAGGCTTGTCCACCCCCCCCCAATATTAGTGGACTGTCTAATACTTCAGCTGACTTTGTCTGACCTCTTACGAAGCATCTCTTGTGACTGTAAATCCACCACAGGCAAGTGCACATCTTTCCTTGGGACTGTTGTTTGGGGCACCTGTCCTCTCTGCCTGGCTGTAAGGATAAAAAAAAAAATGTCCCTACAGATGATCCTGTTCTTTCTTGTGATGACCCTACCCCTTCTCCACTTGTCCATGCCTATGATATCTCAAACTGAAGCGACCCACTCTGGCTTTTTGTCACAAGACTACTACTACTACTCTAATCTCCTGCAACTTCCTACCCCGTGTCACGACCCAACAGCAATGTTACTAAATCGGATATTCATACTCATGGCTGCCCACGTCCAAAAGAAATGCCACTGGCACCTACATGCCTGCGTTTCCTTCCTGCATCGCAAGATATGTTTTTTTTCCTACTCGCTATCCTACTCTCTGGCGATGTTCAACTAAACCCAGGACCGGGGAATGTCCCTCCTGACGCTATTAGTAACGCTAAAGGTCTTATCATAGCACACCACAATATCAGAAGCCTTGCACATAATCTAGCTGAGCTTGAATCCTGGACCACCCTATACAAGCCTGACATTATATGCTTAACTGAAACTTGGCTAAAACCGTCCATGCCTGATTCTCTATGTCCCCTTCCTCATTATACTCTACTAAGACTTGACAGAGTTGCTCCCAAGAGAGGAGGTGGGACAGCTGTCTACTTCAGAGATCATCAGGATGTCTCTGTCCTAAAAACATCTACCTTACACCACTGTGAGGCACTTCATGTCCTGCTCACTCTTGGGACCAAGAAATTGCATATCGTGTGTACCTACAATTCCCCAATCAACGGACTAATAGGATTGGAAGAGCTAATAGACCAAATTTCATGCATAGCTGGAAGAAATGAGGTCCTCATACTTGGGGACCTCAGCATAAATTGGCTGGGCAGTAACTAATCCATGATAATGTCCAAATTACAGAGTTATTTATTTATTTAGTTTTTGTTGACCAGGTAAGTGCACTAGACAAATCCTGCTTATTTTCAGGCACGACCCGGGGAGGGGGATACAGATGAATGCCAACTGCCCTTGAACCAGATTAAGTTGTTGGTGGTATTTTTAGTGAATAGTGAATTATAACCTGCACCAACTGATAGAGGAACCTACCAGACATGCCCTCCACTCAAACACGAACACGCTAATAGACTGGATCATGACCAATCGCCCTGAAAGTGTAATTACCTCTGGAGTTCTACTAGATGCTATCACGGATCACTCCCCAACGTACTGTATTTGGGGCAAAAATAGGCCTACCTGGACGGGACCTCGCTTCATTACCTTCCGCAACTATGCGAAATTTAACCCTCAGTCTTTCCTGAATGACATTGCTGATACTGATTGGTCCCCCATTCTTATGTCCGACGATGCCCAAACTGCCCTTAATCTGTTCCTGAAGCACTTCCTAGTGCTCCAGGATAAGCACTGCAAACTTGTAACCCGTTGAGTGAGAAACAGGCAAACCCACTGGCTGAAATCAGACCTGCTAGCTAAACTCAAGCTAAGGGATAGAAGCTGGCTCCACTATAAGAACTCTGGGCTAACTGCTGATTTTATTACCTACAGGACCCTGCGAAATGCCTGCAAAAAGGATATCAAAAAAGCCAAGAGCTCCTACTGCAAGGACCTACTAACAAACTCCTATGGTGACCCCAAAAAATTCTGGACCCATATTAAATCTTTCCTTGGTTCCAATCTAGCATCCACCCCTAATGACATGTCACTCAATGGGGTACACTGCAACAATCCCAGAACCATTGCCAACTTCTTCAACAACAAATTCTCTGACTTAACTAACTACTGCTCCTCTTTCCCTCCCCAATCTGTCATATCAAACCGGCAAAATGCAAATGGTCCTCACTTCTTCTTCAAATCAGTCAATAAAAGTGAAGTGCTTAAACTACTAAACAATATCCAGGAATGCATGGCAGCTGGCTCTGACAATCTAGAACCAAAGCTCCTTAAGATCGCAGCTCCTTTCATCGCTGCTCCCCTAACCAAGATTTTCATGCTCTCCCTGTGCCAGAGCTACATCCCTGAGATATGGAAAACAGCTAGGATTACCCCTGTCTTCAAAAAAGGTGATCATAAAGATCCCTCAAACTATAGGCCCATTGTAATACTGTCTGTCCTAAATAAAATTCTTGAGAAGCTGGTAGCTGCCCAGACAACTGATTTCCTCCAGAAACATAATCTACTTTCCTCTGCCCAGCATGGTTTTCGCAAAGGCCATAGCACCTCTACTGCCCTTCTCAAATTCACGTCAGACACACTAGTGGCTATTGACTCCGGTCTACTCACCGGGGCAATTTTCATAGATATGATCAAGGCATTTGACCTTGTCAATCACGCCATCCTCCTCACCACCCTTGGATCACTAGGTTTCTCAGATAGCGTTGTAAGGTGGTTTGGTAACTACCTATCTGATAGGACTCAAATGGTGAAATACAATGCCACTCTCTCGGACAAGACCACTATAAACATTGGGGTTCCACAAGGCTCCATCCTTGGGCCCCTACTTTTCTCTTTTCATAAATAACATCTCCACCGACCCATGCAGGTCAACCTCCTTGCTATATGCAGATGATATTGTTCTGTACGCTAGCGCAAAAAGAATAGAAGACATACACAATCTTCTCTCTCTTGACTTTCATCTAATTCAGGGGTGGCTATCTGCTCACAAACTTGTTTTAAATGAGTCCAAAACCCAAGCCATGCTCTTTGGATCAAGTGTTAAACTCAAATATGCATGTCGTAACTTTAAAGTCACCTCATTAAATGGCTCACTAGTTGGGGTGGTAAATTCTTTCAAATATCTGGGCCTCACACTTGATCAGTCACTAAACTTTGACTTACACATCAATCAGGCCTGCAAACTGGTCAACTCCAAACTTGGAATAGCCTACCGAACCAGCTATGTGCTCACTCCCTCAGCTAGGCTTGCCATAGCCCGTGGCATACTAGTCCCATCCTTACCTATGGTTCTGCAACTTATGCCTCGGCATGCAAATCGATCCTTAGAAAATGGGATGTCACATATAACAATATATGTCGCTATACGTCCTCCTAACACCATCTGAAACATTACTGCCTCCTCTAATCAGACCTAGGATGGCTTCCTCCTAATGAATTAAGGCTTCAGGCATATGGATCTGTCATTGATAACATTGTTCGCCTACAAATACCTGCATCCCTTGCAGAACTTTTCCAAAATCTGACTCCTTGCTATGGGCTGAGGTCTGCTGACCAGGCCCTTGTCTTCATTCCCCGACACAAAACCACTAAAGGTGCTAGTGCTTTCACCTGTCATGCCTCCCTTTCACTAGCTTTGCACCTTTCACCATCTCATGCATCTTTTAAAAAAGGGCTGCGAAACTATCTTGACTTGGCCCACAAGTGCTCCTGCTTCAAACCTCCATAGCTCCTCTCATTTCCCAGCCTCTTCTTCCATGGGGTTATTGATTCTGATCATCTGTACGCTTAGCACTTAGCCTTCCAATCTGCCCCACCTTACTCTCACTCCAAACCCTTTCTTCTTGACTCTTACTTCTATCACATTCTAGCATCATTACCCTTGTACTATATTCTTTCCCTAATTAACACTAATGTCAATCTGTTCATGTTTTTCTCTTCCTTAAAGCATATTGTAGTATAGACTTGTTTTATTCATATTTTCTCTACACTGGTATTTCATTCACTGACTGCTCTGTAAAACTATTTGTAAAACTTTTTCTGTACCTGTATTGAAATGTTTCCCCTGTATTGTTGTACTGTACCCTCCCGGGTTGTGCCTGAATATAGTCATTGCTATGGCTAGTGCACCTACCCGGTAAACAAAAACTAAATAAATAAAAATGTACGGAACAAAAATAAACCTTAATAATACACATAATTTGAAAGCTTAAAATAGGCATTCCTGTGGTACATAGATCATCCTGTACAGAAACAGAGATAGTATAGCATTATGTCTTTGTATTGCTTCCCCTGGGCTGATGAAAGGACAGTGTTAAAGAAAAATCTGTTATTGTTGGGGCAGAGTATATTAAAATCAATTCTTTTAAAAATAAAAATGATAGTTTTCTATTTCCCAAGTCCCTTAGGTTTGCGTAGCCCCACCCCAAAAGAAATCTTAGATGTGCTCCTGGCTCACTTGCGACTGTACACAAACTTCTAGAAGTGCAGATCTCCAGTTGACTATAGGCTGGGCACTAAAAGTGTCTTACTCTGCCTGATTCTGTTCATTGTCCTGGGGTGGTGGTGACCGTGTGGTGAGGTGCATGATGATGGCTATTGTGTGCAGAGCTAGGACTGCTTGATTGAACATTTGCTGTTTTGATGTCCTCTGGGTTGTTTTTTTGGGGGGCAGAAAGAGGAAGAGAGGAGGCCCTAGTACAAAAAACAATGGGGGGGTGGGCGTCAGGGTGTGTGATGACATTGCAGTCTTTTTTTTCTGCTGGGGAGCTGGAAGCAATGTGGGAGCAGGATAAATGTGCAATAATCAGAGTATTGTTTGCCTTGTATGGTTTCCTGCATAAGTGATCAACATTTATTATAATTGAGGGCTAATGTAATCATCTGTGGGCTAGCACAATTTTGAATCAACTTGCCCTGCTGGCTAGTGCAAAAAAAAAAAAAGGGCATGTGTGGAGAATGTTGGACTGTGGGTGCGTATTAGGTTATTTACGGTGCCAGACACCCATAGTGTTATCAAGAGCGTATACATGTGAACGGAAGCACAGTATTGTAAACCATGCAAAGACATGCACATTATTGGAATTATTGTTATTGGACAAATGTGAATTATTGTAAATAGTTGCCTTCTGGTATCGGTGTCCTGGAATTTGAATTATTGTTGCAATTGGGGGACTCCACCCCCTGTAAATGTTTATTTTGGTACGTTATACTGATACAGAAGCGATTCATGTTAAATTGTTGATGGGGGTGTGGGGGAGCGGAGCCAACCCAATTACAACAATAATTCAAATTCCATGACACCATACCAGAAGGCAACTATTTAGCAGTACACCCAGCACAGTGAAACCTGTAATAATGTAACTGCCTCTGAACTTTCTTGTTTGGGACCCCAAATAGCAGTGGTGTCCTGTATGCTGGAGTCAGGATACTGGGTTGTAATATTTCATGATATTATCATTCTGTGGGGGCACTCCACCCCCCACACCCCCTAGGTAAAAAACTACAATTTCACTGGTGCATGCAGGGGAGTGTGAGGGGCGGAGCACACCCACAGAAAGAATATCATAATGGAATATTACAATGCATAACACCAGAAACAATATCGAACTGAAAGCATTCCTGCAAATGTACTCTCTGCTTAGCTTTCACTCTGCTCTAAAGTTCCCCTCATTACTAGTTTTCAGAGATTGTGGCAGACATAGGACTTGGCAACATGAGCACGCCCACAGCGTGATCACATCTCCACCATAGTATGCGGGATTTTCAGAAAAGCGCACGATCGGTCCAACGTTCTCCACAAACGCCAAAAAAGGTTAAGGTTGATCCCTGTGCAATAGCCTCCCCACACTCAGTACAGTGCTGAAACCCAGTGGGACCTGTTTTCTTTTCAGGTTTTTCAGACATAGCCACAACTATTACGTTATCCTTACAAGTGTTCAAGCCAGGCAACAACAAAAACTTTCAGCCACCAACTGGTTCAATGGTCATGGGAGAAAAATGGAATAAAAACTTCAGTTTTTTTGAGGCTGAACGATATCGGACACCACAGCAAAGCGAAAAATAAACAATCAAGGATCAAGTCTGTTCCGAACTGGACCAACCAAAACCGAGGAAAAACAAAACAATTTATTTTCTTCAGAAAAATATCACTAAACACTATACTGTACCACGGACAGAGAGATCCGATGACCGAAAAGAGATAAATCGGATGAGATTTACTGAACGGTATACTGTACCGAAGCAGCAAGGAGAAACTCTCTGGAGCGACTTCACAGTACGGCAAAGAATCTGACGGTTACACTGAAGTGTACTAGGGACAGAGGTCAAGAATACAGCAAGACTTCATGTTGTTTGAACAATACAATCTGCTAACCTCTTAGATAAACACCGTTTAGAAATAGGGGCCTCTTCTTTTCGGGGTTGGGGGGGCATGAAGGAAACAAACAACTGATCAGTTTTTCTGATAGAGCGTGTGTGGTCCAATAGTACCTGAGCACACGGTGGACATCCAAAGTATGAAGACCTCCCCCTGATTAGATACTCAGGAAAATAAACAGGCAGGTGGATGGATTGATTTAGCGTAAACTGAGACATCACCTTAGAACTGGTTTGTAAAGACACCATTTTAATTTTTAAATTTATATTTTAGCCCCAATTTCACCCCAGTTTTTCTCCCGACCCTGCCCTGCATATGCGTGTGTATGGAGGCACGCGCACACCATGGTACCGGGATACCCTCCCATAGCGGGCCACCTGCACTGCCCGCGGAACTCCATCTGGGGGCAGTGGAGCTACAGCAGGTAACAGGGGGTAGCTGCTCAATCCTGCACCCCCCCCAGACGAAGACCCAGGCTCGTTCTCAAACCCGGGTGACCCTGTCTTTGTGAAAAAACATACAGGGAAGTAATGGGAATTAAAAATAATGTTTTCCAAGAAAGGGAGCATAGCTCGCAGCTGGTTCAAAGGGACGTAACGTAAGCTTTTCCAAAATAAACAAAAGGTCCCAAGGTGGGACAGGGTCCCTAACTGAGGGTTTCAAATGCAACATACCTCACAAGAAAGTGCAAGAAAGATCCAGTTGGGCAATAGTTTTGACCTCAACAGGTACATGGTATGCAGAGATGGCGGAAAGGTGCATGATGAGTAACCCAGACCTGAGTGCAAAAAGGGATAGGAGGTACTCCAGGATGAGATGCATCATACAGGTAAAAGGATCTAAGTGCCAAGTGGTGGCTCAAATGAAGACGCGCTTCCACTACATGGCATAAGTGGCTCTGGTGGAAGGTTTCCTAACAGCCACTAAGACATCAGACACCCAGGAGGAAACTCCAAAGCAGGCAATAGCTATGTCCACAGAAGCCACACATGAAGATGCAGTGACTTGAGGTCTGGATAAACCAGGGTGCCCTGCTCTTGGGACAGTAAGCTGGAGCACAGGAGCAAGGGGACTGGAGGCTCCACCGCCAGTTGCTGCAGTAGTGGAAACCATATCTGACATGGCCAGTAGGGGTCTATAAGGATCATCTCCACCCCCTCTGAATGAAGCTTGGGGAGAACTCTCTGCAGAAGTGGAAAGGGAGGGAAGGCATATAGAAACCTCCCTGTCCAAGAGAGGAATAACACGTTGTGCCAGAAAAAAACAGCCCCTGGATCAAGCGAACAGAAATTGGCCAGTTTTGTGTTGAGTGGGGATGCAAAAAGGTTCAGCTCTGGATGGCCCCACCTGTTGAAGAGATCCTCAACCATTGAGGACAGAAGCTCCCATTCGTGAGCCCTCATCCTGGACCTGCTTAGACCACTGGCCAGGACATTTTGGACACCTGGAACATGTACGGCGGGCTAGTTCTAGGTTGTACCAAATGGCCCAGTACCAGACTCTCATGGCCTCCATGCAAAGGGGGTTAGATTGAGTCCCCCCCCTTGCTTGCTGATGTAGTAGACTACAGACATGTTTGTCTGTCTGTATCAAAAGAGGGCCTGGAGCAGGGTGAGTCTGGAATGCCTGCATCGCATAAAGGACTGCCCTCACCTCCAGAACATTGTTGTGGACATGTTGTTCACACTCTGACCATATCTCCTTCCCCCTCAATCTGACAATGGGCCAAGTAGGCACCCCAGCCCAGGCTCAAGGCGTCTGTCGTAAGAATCTGTTGTGGGAATTCTGCCCTGAAAGGAACCGCCATGAGGAAATAGGAGGGGTTCTGCCACCATTCCAGGGTCTGCTGCACCAGATTGGAGACCAAAACCTGATCTTGGCCATTGGTACATTGGTCCCATTGGACTCGAAGAGTCCGTTGAGGCACTCGCATGCCCTATGCACTGGAGGCGCTGGCTTGGCAGGAGACAAGACTTGGGGATGTTCAGGGTAATCCCCAGAGTCTGAAACAACCAAAAGGTGGCATCCAGGGTCTGGATCAACTGAGCCCTGGAAGGGGATGTCAACAGCCAGCTGACCAAGTAAGGGAAGTCATAATGCCCCCCGGTCTCCACAAGGCCGCAGCCACCACTAGCAGGCACTTGGTAAAGACCCAGGAAGCAGAAGAAAGGTCAAAGGGAAGGGCCCAAAACTGGAAACAGTCCTCCTGAAAACAGAAACTGAGGAACAGACAGTGAGGTGGGAAAACAAGGATATGGAGATAGGCATCCTGCATGTTCAGCAAACAGAGCAAGTCCCCCTAATGAAGGAGGGGTAACAACCCTTGGAGGGTGACCATCCTGAAACACTTGTACTCTATTGTACAGATTCAGGCAGCTGAGATCCAGAATCGGTCTCAGGTCCACTGTTTTCTTGGGGACTAGAAAGAAGTAGGAGTAGACACTTCCCTATCTGTGCTGGGGAGATGGGCACCATGGCCTTTTTGCACAGTAGCACCTGAACTTCCTCCTGGATGAGGATGAAATAGGCATGAAGGTAATGGGACTGCAAGGGAGGACTGTTTGGAGGGCCCTCTAGAAATTCCAAGGTGCCCCCTTTCCAAAATCTGAAGTACCCACTGGTCTGAAGTTAGTGTGCCACCCATCGAGGTATAGGGAAAAGCAACCCCCCACCGCCTCCTCCAAGGCCACTGCTGGAGAAATGGGGCCAGGCAGTGGTTCCGGGGGTGGGCAGAGCGACTGAGGACACTAGGGGCAGACACTCCAGCTGGTTGGGTGGAAGCCTTGTGCTTGAAGGCGCCTCTGGACTGCTGTTTAGGGGGTCTGACGAAAGGACTGGTGTTGGTTGGACCTGGACTGAGAGCAGTATATAGACTGGACCTATCTCAAGGCTTTGCCAGATTCTTGTAGGCAAGAAATAATGTCCTGGGAGTGTCATCCAAAAAAGACAGAGCCCCGAAAGGGGGCATCCAGAATTTTCACCTGCATATTGGGCGCAAAACCTGATACCCAGAGCCAGGAGCGACAGTGGATGCAGACTCCAGTTGCTGCTGCTCACCCAGTTGCATCTACTGTGTCATAAGCAGCCCTAAGAACATGGTTGCCCACATCTCAGCCCGGCTTAAGGAGCTGAACCAGCTGGGTCTTCGTAGGGTCCTCGAGAATTGCCTGTATGAGGTACAAGACCTTGTCTCATGAAGTGTTTTGATACTGCACCACATGGGTCAGGTCATTTTGAGTCTGAATGGCAAGTGTGGCCGAAGCGTACACCCGCTTGCCGAAATGGTCAACCTGGCAAGACTCCTTATCAAAGGGGTGGGTGCTGAGGAACCTAGCTACTTGGTGCAGTCATAGGTCACATTCATGGCCACAGAGTCTGCCTCCAGTTGCTCTCCCAAATATGGCTTGCCAATGGGGGCATGATAAAGGCGGTCAGCCTTCTTAGCTAAGGCCAGAGTGGAGAAGGGACAGGTCCAGGTAGTATTGGCAACGTCCTCATATGACTGTCACAAACCCACTCAGCAGGTCAGGCCCTCTGCTCCCACAGTGCCAACCTCCGAGCGCAGTATTATGAACAGGTAACAGAACAGGGTAATCCTCTTGTCTGCTAGTGGGTCCGAATCACCTTTTGTCTCAAGTTCTGGGGGGGGGGGGATTCAAACTGTGAACCTTATGCTAGCATACCAAAATGTGCAGGCTCACATAATTCTGCTCTTTGGGGAATGCCAGATATCTTTCGCCTAAGAGGACCTAACCAGGTATCCAAAATGAACCCGTAAAACTCTATGAAAGACCTTAGGTATTTCTTACCTTTTTCCAGTTCAGTAACACCATTAAGCTTATGAACAGTTGTCAGCATTAACCATCTATACTTCACATGCAAAAGAAAGAATTTCGAAGGTACACCAGGCAGTCTCTTTAAAATAAGAGGTTTACTTAAAAATATGTAAAATGTAAACACAGAACACTATATCACAAAGCATACAATCACTTAAAAGAAAACAAGTAAAAGTACAAATTCCTGCCAACATACAGTTAGACTTTTTCTAATGTATACCCCTAGACAATGCTTAAAGTTATATGTTTCTGAGAGCCCACAAAGAAATGTGTGTAAAGATTAGACAGAATAGCTTAAACTGTCTCTCAAACACACTCCTTCCATGATGTCACCTAGCTCCTCCCTGTTAAATATAAAAAAAAAATAATACACACAGGATGTCATAGCAGGAGGTATATTAATTAAGGTGACATCAGCAAAAACTCATTTCCCAATAGGACTCTTTGATCTTGAGTGGTTTCCTGCTTCAAAGGCAGGAGGCCATAAACAGGGCTCGACATTGGAAAAGCAGGCAGATGGACAGGCGAAGGCAGACACCAGTCCGGCGAGATGGGTGCTGCCGGCTCTGAAGGGGAAGCGGGCATCTGCACAAGAAAGCTAGCTCCCGACTGAGGCAGAGGCGACACCTGTGTGGAGGAGACAAGTGCTTCCTCTGGGCATTGCAAAGAGGGGCTGATCCTGGAGTCAGGGACCGACGAGAACAATGCCAGAACCGGGGTATGCGACAGGCAAGGACCCACCACCCATGGAAGAGACCCCAGTCCAGTCACCTGACCGAGGGCCAGTTAGATGTAAGGGCCTAAGTATGAGTGGCTGGGAGGCAGGGGATGAAGTCGAATGCCCCAAGGAGTCGCTACTAGAGACTAAAATAAGGGTGGGTGGCTGAGAAAATGGCAGCCCCGAAGGAGTGAGGGCTGCCATAGGAGAAGGGGCTAACCTCTCGCAGGAGGAAAACCTGGAGCTGGTCGCTGACTTGTGTGGGGACAGAAAGCAGTAAGCTGACCAGGGAGAGTGACTGGTTAAGTCTGCTTGCTGGCTGTGGAAAATATTTCTGTAAGTTTTACTATTGTTTTTCAAACTACAGAAGAGAAGGATTAGTTAATTCTACTTGCTGTTGAGAGAGTTAATGTATAAAGGATTTTTTTAAGTTTTTATATCATTTTATTTTCTTTTTAATTTAGCTTAAAGGCTTCTGTGGCTGGAGTGACTGTAGCCTTTGTTAAATACCGAAATACCACTGGGGGTTGGGTTTGAAGGCTGTGAAGGAGGAGTTTGGGGAGCTGCAAACTGATCTGAGCCCTCAGAACAGATCAGGAAGGAGGAAACAAGAAACAGCCATATAGAAACAGAGAATTTGATGGCAGATAAGGACCGCCTGGCCCACCCAGTCTGCACATTTCCCTACCTAATGGATAAGTTGCAGATCCTAGTTAACCAGCAGCCTACTTCTTTCTACCCCCACCCCCTAGAATTGCCTTATGACTGTCCCATGCATGCTTGAATTCAACCACTGTTTTTGACTCCACAACCTCCTCTGGAAGGCCATTCCATGCATCCACATGGGAGAGCACTCTTGTAAGTGGTCCTGTACTCATCCATTTTCTTCATGTAATTCTCTGTCTGCTCCCCAAACAGAGAATTACCCACTACAGGAAAATCCATGGCCTTAGCCTGGGTATCATGCGAAAGGCTAGTACATCTGAGCCAAGCCATTTTCCGAAGAACCACAGATGTAACCATGACTGTTGACACATCATTGGAGTCCACAGCAGCATGAAACTGAACTTTTGATGCCTCAGTCCCATCTGCAACCACTTCCTCCAGCTCCTTGGCTAGCTGGGGGAAGGCCTGTTTAGCCAGTGCCAGTGCAGTGTCCCACCTGGATTTCTGGTACGTGGCTGTATAGGCCACATAATTCACCTGCCTGAGTCTGAAGGAGGATGCCATGTACTGTTTTTTTTTTGCCATGGCATCAATCTTCCTGGAGTCTTTATCTGGGGGATGTGAAGCCAAGGGAATGTTTGTCTTGTCACAGGCAGCAGCCTGCACTACCCCAACATGGCTACATTGCTGGTATAAAAACTCCGTATCTGAGCCTGATAGTGTGTACCTCTTGTCCATCCTTCTGTCAACAAGGGGTACAGAATTGGGAGACTTCAGGATTTTTGTGTCAGTTTCCCAAAGGATTGTGAAGGGAACAGACAGTCTCCTGGACTCTGGGATGTCCATCATTTCCACATAATCAGGCTCCTCCTGATCCTCCATTGCCTCCTCCATAGGAAGCTGGAGGGTGTCAGCCACTTTTCTGTAAAACAAAAAATGGGAAGGGGACTCAGAAAGCCTAGGAGGGGATACAGCAGAAGGTCTGTCTGGGGAGATGTCCGGTTCCACAGGCACATCCAGACTATCATCATCATCATCATCATCATCACCACCACCACCACCACCACCACCACCTTCAAACTCCCCCTCCTCCACAAACTCTGGTTCATAAAAATCTTCAGGGGTATAATCTTGAACCGGGGGACCCGACCGACCCGAACCCCAGCGAAAAGGTGCTGTATCTGTCGGAACCGGGTGAAGTGATTCCACAATTTGAATCGCTCTGGCTATTTCCTCTGCAATCGGAACATGAACCTCTGGATCCAAACCGGTCAATTTTTCTTTGTGTTTCCTTTTTGTAGGAACTGACCCCTCAGGATCGGCTCTCCTCTTGCCCGAAGAAGTATCGCCCTGGTCAGAGGGCACTCTTTCTGGTTCGGTCGGAACTGAACTGGGCTGGCCATCCAGGTCAGCAGACTTCACGGCCTCCTTTTCCTTCAATCTACCTAGTCTCTTTTCAAGGGTAGATTTAGGAAAATGTTTACAAATTTGGCAGTCTGAATCGAGGTGTTCAAACCCCAGACAGTAAACACAGGTGGTGTGAGGGTCAGCCCTAGCAAAGACCTCCCCACACTCACTGCAGTGTTGAAACCCAGTGGGCCCCTTTTTATTTTTCTTGGGTTTCCCAGACATGGCCAACCTAACCAAACTTACCCTTTTTATGGCAATGAGCCAAGTCTTAAGGACATATAAATATACAAAACATATGAGTTGATCTACAGTCCTTATGAGTAGGATTGTGGTTTCCAGTTAGTACTGTAGTTGACTGTCTTATGCTGCATGCAAGGGCATTTACGATAATTTTTGTTGGAAGCTGGGCTAGGATTAGTTAATTCTACTTGCTGTAGGGAAAGTGGTGTGGAGAGGCTGTATAGGTAGTGTGGGCCATGGAGTAGATTGTAGGGTGCAATGATTTTGGGGCAGCAATGCAGATGAACATACTATGGAGGCTGGGAGGGTGTCCAGTATGCCACGGGCTAAGGAGGCTTTAGGAAGAGGTTCAGTGACTTGGCAGGAAGCTGGGGAGGTTGAGGGAGGAGGGGAGGATTGTGTCGGTAGAAGGGCTGACATATGAGAGTATTGTGGGGGCACCACAGAGAAGGAACAGTGGGGCAAGGTAGAGGTCAGGGGGAGGAGGCACAGTAGACAGGAAGCCAGTTGATGAAGGGTGGACTCTGGTAGGACCTAGAAAAAGAGGAGCAGTAGGAGGGAGGAGAAAACACACAATAAGGCAAAGGGAGGAGGGAACATGTGTGCTGTACTAGCAACACATGGGAAAGAGGACACAGGAGGAGACTGCACAAGGGATAGTACTCACAAAGAGAGGGGGCATTACTAGTGGAGAGACAGAGTGTGGCAGGGGGAGGGATAATACTTGGAGAGGTGAGGAGGAAGCAGAAGGTTGGCAGTCAAACAGGAGAAGGGGGAGGAGTCTCAATTGAGAAGGGCAGGGGGGGGAGACACTGGGACACACTGCAAAAGCACAGTCTTGAGTGGCCCCAGAAGTGAGAACCTGGGTGGGGGGATGGCGACGGGCACAAGGAAAGAGGAGGGAGGTGTACTAGTGTTGGGGGACTCCATACTCAAAGGGATCAGATGGGGCAGCAAGAGGGGGATGCACATTCAGATATGGGTGGAGTCCATACCAGGATTAAAGGCAGACAAGGCAGGACAAGCAATCCTAAAGTGCGTAAGGAGGGGTAGGAGGAAACCACACAATGTGGTACATGTGGGGACAAATGACCTAGCGGGGGAAACTGTGGAGGTAACAAAGGAGAGGATTGAGGAAGTGGGAAGGTTGTGTGAGGAGACTGTGGAGTCTGTGGCATTCTCCAAAGTGCTCCCAGTACCCTGCACAAGCACAGTGAGAGGATTAGGGAGTTGAACACATTGTTGGTAGAATGTCGTCAAACTAAGGGCTATGGGGTTGTGGGTAGCTGGGGCAGTACCTGAGATAACAATCCGTTTGCAAGGAATAGGCTGAACCCGAGTGGTAAGATGGAAGGAGATATTAAAGCAAAGACTGGGGAGGTATATTGTGACAAAGGTGGATTTAAACTAGATTGGGGGGGTGGCAAGTGGACAGCAGGTAGGCAGGGATCTAATAGAGTGGAGTCACAGCCTATCCCCCCAAGCTAGCAGGGAAGGACTCGGAGGTGGCGGAAAAAGGACAGAGTAGAAGGAAGGAAATGGAGGCCAATGAAGGGAAGGGGGCAGGATGGAGGGTGGTCTCACTGAATGCAAGAAGCTTAGGCAACAAATCTGCTGAGCTACAGGCACTCTTAGCAGTGAGGAAGGTGGATATTGCAGCTGTCACAGAAATGCGGGCAACTGAGGACTGGGATCTGGCAATCCCAGGATACAAAGTATACAGGAAGGGGGGGCTGTGGGGTGGCAGTCTATGTGAGGGAGGGGACCAAATGCACAAGGGAGAAGAAAGGAGAACAGAGGCAATCTGGCTGCAGCTCCTAGACTCAAGGAGTAGGAAACTGAGGTTTGGGGTGGTATACAGGCCACCGTCCCAGTCTAAGGAGCTTGACGGGGAATTAGCAGGACAAATTAGAAAGGTATGTAGAAAAGGGAAGGTGGTCATCGTTCAGGATTTCAACTTGCCGGGGGTTGACTGGAGCATTCCAGTCACCTCCAGTGCTAGGGAGCAAGTGCTCCTGGACGCAATCCAGGAGGGTCTCCTGACAGTTGGTTAGTGTACCTACTAGACTAAAGAACACTTTAGATCTGGTGTTGGCGAATGGGGAGGCAGTAAGGGAAATAAAGGTGGTGGACCCGCTAGCCGACAGCGATCACCAAACGGTGTGGTTTAATATCACACTGTGCGGGAAGCCAGAGCAATCAGTTACTCAGGTAGTAAACTTCAGGGGGGTAGACTCTGGGAGGATGCAGGAAGTACTGAATGGGAAACCAGAGGGCATAAGGCAGGAGATGGATGCAGAGCAGAAATGGGATATTATTAAAAGGGGACTTACAGAGGCAACAGAAGCCTGCACCAAGACACAGAGTAAGAGGAGCAGAGCATGAAAACCATGCTGGTTCAGCAGTGAGGTAGTGGAGGTGGTGAGAGCAAAACAAGAAGAGCACCAGAGGAAAGACTTTCAGATACATCGGAGAAAAGGAAGTGCAAGGAGACAATAGTGAGGATAAAAAGGGGTGGGAAGTGGACTGAAAAGGGTGAGGAGCAGGCAGAAGCATTGAATGAATACTTTTGCTCAGTGTTCATGGAAGGGGGGGACTGCTGCCACCATGGGCTGGGAGGCTGGGGACTGGGGGAAGATGAGGCAACAGATGGAAGAATTGAGGCAAGTAGAGTCCTAGAGGGACTAAGGGCACTGAAGGTAGACAAGGCACCAAGGCCAGATGGTATCCACCCCAGGCTGCTGAGGGAGATGGTGGTGTTGGCAGAGCCACTGGCAGATCTGTACAGCACCTCACTGGAGTCGGGATGTGTACCACTGGACTGGAGGATGGCACACGTAATAACATTACACAAGAGCAGACCAGTGGATGAACCAGGTAATTATTGCCCGGTAAGTCTCACCTCCATAGTGTGCAAACTCATGGAGACAATACTAAAGGAAAGACTGATGTCGTACCTGGAGGACAATGGCCTCCAGGATGCAAGGCAGCATGGGTTTGTTTCAGGGAAGTCTTGTCAAATCAACCTGATACAATACTGTATCATGACTGGGTGACAGGTGAGCTGGATAAGGGTCATGCAGTGGATGTTCTTTACTTGGACTTCAGCAAGGCCTTCAATTCTGTGCCTCATGGGCAGCTTGGGTAGAAGCTAACCGGTGTAGGGGTAGGGGCAAAAATGATGAACTGGATTATAAGCTGGCTGAGTGGGAGGCTGCAACAGGTGGTGGTGAGAAGGGAGCTCTCAACTCCAAGGCCGGTGATGAGTGGGGTGTCACAGGGCTCTGTGTTGGGGCCAGCATTGTTTGGGCTCTTCATATCAGACATTGCACATGGGGTGGTGAGTAAGATAAGTCTGTTCACTGACGACACCAAAATCAAAGCAGTGATGAATGGAGAGGAGGGATGGAAGCAGCTGCAGGGGGACCTATGCAAGCTAGAGGAGTGGTCAGAGAGGTGGCAGCTGGGGTTCAATGCAAAGAAGTGTAAGGTTATGCACTTTGGGGTAAAGAACCCAAGGAGAGAATACTGGCTGGGAGGGGTTAAGCTGGGGATCACTGAGGAGGAGAAGGACCTAGGGGTAATTACAACAGGGACCATGGACAACACTGCCCAGTGCAGAAGAGCGGCTGCAAAAGCAAACAAAATGCTGGGGTACACAGCAAGACAGTTTTCATCCAGGTGAAGAGAGGTGATCTTGCCCCTCTACAGGTCAATAGTAAGACCGCACGTAACAGTATTGTGCGCAGTTTTGGAGGCCATACCTAAAGCGTGATATCAGGCTACTGAAGGGGGTGCAGAGGAGGGCAACAAAGATGATATGTGGAATGGAAGGGACAGACTATGACAGCAGGCTGAGAGATCTGAATATGTACACCCTGGAGGATAGAAGGGACAGGGGGGACATTATAGAGACATTCAAGTATCTGAGGGGAATCAATAAGGATAGGGCAGATGAGGTCTTTAAATTAAGGAGGGGGAGGGTCACCAGGGGGCATGCGCTAAGAATAGAGGGGGAAGATTCAGGAAGGAAATGAGGAGACACTATTTCACAGAGGGGGTGGTAGCAAAGTGGAACGCCCTACCAGAATGGGTGGTATCATATAAATCTGTGAATAGTTTCAAAAGGGCATGGAACAAGGGAGAGTGAGGGTTGGGGTGGCAGTGGGATGACAAATGGGAGGCGGGGTGCTAGCTGCACACTCAAGCAGACTTTGACCGGGTGGTCTGTTTCTGCTGGCACATTCGTATGTGAGTATGGACAGCCCCTGTGCTTGTCCTGATGCTTATACTTCCCCGTAGACAACTTCTTCTGGGCAGGGGAAGAAGCCAAGGCCCCGGAGAACAGGAAGAAGAAAACCTTTTGCCCTGGCGCTCCTTCTCCATCGCAGCCAACTTTTGCTGCAGCAAGATGACCTGGAGGGACTTCAAATGGCATCTCCATGTGGCCTGGTTGAAGTGCTGGCAGGCTTTGGTGTCACTGTCAGGGCCTAAGCAGAGCAGGTAAAAAGAATGGCCATCCTTGGAGGGAAGCTGCTTGCTGCAAGCGCACTTTGTACGCTGGTCGGAAGGTGAAGCTGGAGAAGAAGACACGCACAAAAGTAAAGAAACACCAAAAATGATGCAATTTAAAATGAAAATAAAGAAAATTGCAGGTAAAGTGTGAGCAAAATGGCAGTCAACTGAAGCAGGCATCCATAAAGGTCGGACGTGTGTGGGTTGATGGTGGGAAATGAACCGAGGTGGAGCTGGGGGACTGACCCTTTTATACCACAGGCAGACATCGGTGTTGGGAGCTGGGCCTGCTGTAGACTAATAGCTAGAAGCTTTCCGTGTGGTCCTAACACCTGGCAGCTTAGTCCTACCGGTGCTGCCTGCTGCAAGAGACCCCTCAAAGTAAGATCATTCTGTCTCCTCGGGTATGCTGCCACCACTGCTATGCACCTGAAGGCCCTGGGTGCTGGGAAGAGGCCAAAGGGCATGAGGCTTGGAACCAGAGGTACCAGTGGTGAGATGGACAGATCGGGATGTGGAAAAACGCTTCCTGGAGGTCTAGGGCGCAAAAAGTATAGTCCCGTAAGAAAGTAGTTAATGTAAGAACTTATGATAACAGTAGATCTTCAAAAGAGGCTCTTGCAGTGGGTAATAACCATTAGGACTAGTCTCGCCAGGTGCCAGGACCACACTGAAAACTTTAGCTAACAGTGTCTGGTGGGGACTGCCCACCCGATGTCATGCGACTGACATCAGCATGACGCTATATAGTGGGCGGTCTACACACCCGCCCCCCCCAGTTCTCCCACTGGAGACCCAAGAAGAGACAGGAGAATGGAGTGGGCTCCTGGAGCCAAAAGAAAGGCTAGAAAATAGCAGCCACAGAAGCAGGAGGAAGGTGAGAGGGGGAAAAGGTACCTAATGTAAGAGCCTCTCTCGAAGATCTACTGGTATGGTAAGTTCTTACATAACTATCTTACTTCAAGAGGGCTCTTGCAATAGGTAATAACCATTAGGACAGAGTCCCAAGCAGTGGAAGTCAGACAAAGACTGAGAAACACAGGAGGCAGGAAAGGTCTGCAGTAGATAGAGAATTAAGACAGAAGGCTCGGAAGGATAAGCTAGTCCAAAGCCTGCCCTGCACCTAGAAGTAACATCCAGACTGTAAAGCTTAATGAAGGTGTGGACAGAGCCTCCAAGTGGCTGCTGCACAAATGTCCGTAGCAGAAACATTTTTGAAACAAGCAGTAGATGCAGCCATGCCTCTGGTTGAGTGCCCTTTAACTTCCCCTGGGAGTGGCTTGTTAAACTTCTGATAACACAAAATGCAGTTTGCCAACCTTTTGGACAAACACTGGAAACTGCAGTGCCCTCTCGGGTACAAAGGAAACAGAAAGCTGATCCATTTTGCAGAGTGATGTTTGTATAGCAACACAAAGTTCTGTGCACATAGTGTGTGCAGAATGGCCTCCCCTTGGTTAGAGTGCTCAGGATAATACATAAGTATTTAGTCCGATTCAAGTAAACTCAGAAAATAACTTAGGTAGGGACTTAGGATTTGTACACAGAGCCATGATCTATGGAAAACTGAACAAGTTTCCTTACACATGAGGGCATGAAGTTCGGAAATCCTCCAAGCAGAAGTAATGGCAATTAAAAATAGCATTTTCCAAGAAAGGTAGTGCAGGTTGCAGCTCGTGTCCGGTTCAAAGGGAGGCAAAGCGAGCTTTCTGAGTATAAAATTCGGATCCCACGAAGGAACAGGGTTTCAGATTGAGAATTCCTTGCAGAAATGTTTTGGAATCCTCCAACGGAGCCAGGGTTTTGCCAACCACTGGATCATGGTAAGCAGATTTGGTGGACAAAAGGACCTTCAGAGAAGAGTAACTAAGGCCATGGTCAGAGAGGTGCAGTAGGTACTCCATGACCTGTGGGACCGGGCAAGAGAAAGGGTCCCAACCCTTGGATGTTGTCCAAAGGGAGAACCTCTTCCATTTTATAGCATATGTGAATGGCTTGCAGGCCTCCACAAGGACTTGTTCAACTCTGGAAGAGACCCCAAAGCGTGCAGCAGCTAGGTCAGCAAGTGCCACACATGAAGGTGAAGGGACTTGAGACCAGGATGGAGTAACCTATTTTATTTTTTTATTTATATTAGTTTTTGTTGACCGGGTAAGTGCACTACACAAATCCTGCCTATTTTCAGGCATGACCCGGGGAAGGGGGGATACAGATGAATACCAACTGACCTTGAACCAGAGTAAGCTGTTGGTGGTATTTTTAGTGAATGAGGAAAATTTGGCCAGGACACCGGGGAAATTCCCCAACTCTTGTCAGTAGGGGGCCTGTTGGTGGTGCAGTGTGTCATTCTATGGCCGACATGGAAGGAAAGAGGTTGGTGGATGGCACAGACGCTAGTATGTTGGAAACTGAGAAGCAAAAACGGGAGATGAGAACTGCAGAAGCGGCGGCTGGGATGCACCCACGAGGTGGCCAGCATATCGCCCGCGATAGCAGTTCTGTCTCTGAGTCGGGGTCTGTTCTTAGTTTAGAATAGAAGAAACAATGTCCAGAAGAGGAGCTTACAAAAATAACCAACCAGCTGGATGATGCGGGCTCTCAAAAGGACGATGACCGTAAAAGGAAGCGATCTGTGGTTTCACCACATAAGGATGATGGATCAGGTCCGGGGAAACTTCAGGCATCTACAGACAACCCAATTTAAATTCCGGGTATGGAAACTAAGCCCCCACATCACGACTGGAGCGAGGGAGATGACGCAGAATGTTCACCAGAACGAGCCCCATCTTCGGTGGGCTGGACATCCCCATCTCAAGGAATCTAGCAGCCGGATGCTACTTTTGCATCATTTTCGGAAACTACGACGGCAGGAAATAAAGACATGGCTACAGGAGAAGATTCGGCCCTTTCAGGTAGGTAAAAAAAAAAAACCTCTGTAGGGGGACCAGAACTAACTCAAGGGGACAAGGAAAAGTCAGGGACACAACAATCTAAAGGTGGGGAACCTCTACCTGAGGGGGAGACATCTTCCAACAATAGCGAACCCCTGACACATGCCAGTCATTTTCATAAGACTGTGGACTTAGCCAAAAGACAAAACGCTGTGCGATTACGATATGTAGGACATAGAGACACTGCCCCAGATCATTTTCATGTGGGCAAAATATTATTGAAACAATCTATGGTTTTCTCCCCTTCAGAGGTTTATTCCCTAATTCATGCACCAGGAGAATATACTTCTGATGTGAGCTTTCGGACTTCAGCTTTGTTAGAAAGATTTTGGTGTAGATTTTCAAATTTAAAAATGAATCCACTTTGGGTAGATTTGATTGTGATACCTTTGACAAAAAAAACCCCTTCAGAGTTGTCACAGTTCTTTTTCGAAATGAGGGGGTGAACCTAACAGATATCGTCTATTGGCTAGAAAAAAGATGTTCCATTCAGAGGAATCCAGCCCCAATACTGGATGATGAAGGGTTTTGGACTGGTGGTTGGAAATTTAAAATTAAGCTGCACCAGTCTGATCAAGATGTTATACATTTACCAAACTGTTTTTTTTTTTTTTTTTTTTTTTAGGTCAACCAAGGATGTGCTTTAAATGCGGTTCACATATGCACATCAGCACGTCCTATGAGGTATTGAAGTGTACTTATTGTGGGGAAATAGGCCATGTTAGCATGCATTGTTTTCAAGAGCCTAAGTGTAATCTTTTTGATTATTTGGGACATGAATTCGCTGACTGCCCTTGGGCAGCAAAAAACACAGAATGCAGATTTTGGGGTCCAGGATTATTATATTAAAGAAGCCACAAATCCCTAGGTATTTACTGGTCTTAGGTTTCCCCCTGAAAAAAGGACAACAAAAGAACCTGACAAGGAATGTCCTCCCCCTCCTTTGGTTCCTTAAAATATTATTTCTGGGCCTGAACCAGTCCTGATCACCTTGCAAGTAGAGAACCCCTCCCCCCACTTGTTCAACCATCTATTTCTCAAGACTTCACAGTAATTCGTAGTAAGAGAGGACGAGGCACTAAACCTAAGATTCAGAAACTGTCAATGGACCCCTTAGAAGATAAAAACCCTTATGATGTGCTGCAGGATGCACCCACAGAGGGGGATGATGAGATCTCCACCCCTAAGGATAGCCAGCAACAGGAAGGGGAACTTGGGGACCCAGGAGAGGTGATCGATGGTACTCCAGTTCCTAAAGTTAGCAGCAGGGTCACCCGGGCCTCAAGTAAGGTGAAGTAATAAAGTGTCCCTTTCCCCTTTTTTTTCATGGCTTCCCCTAGATATCAATTCCGAGTGGCATCTCTGAATGTGAATAGCATCCAGTCGGACTTTAAGAGACTGGCTACTTTTGGCCTTTTTTTTTTTTTTTTTTTTTTTTAAACAGACCAATCTGGATTGTCTATTTATGCAAGATGTTCGTTTGCATTCACCAACACTTATAGAGACAGCGACCGTAGGGTGGATATGGGGGACCAGTGTTTGGCCTCAAGGTACAGCTTCTTGCTCCGGCATGGGGATATGTTTTTTCTCACAGGTTACAACACTTAGGCAATTGGAACTAATAGAAGGTCAGGCATTATTGATGGATATTTTATGGAAGGGTCCACCATTCTGTCTAGTGAACATATATGCTTCCCAATTAAAATTCGACAGGGTCAGACTTTTTTTGTATTATGCAGCCTTTTTTATTCACTAATATGCCAGTGATCTTAGGGGTGATTTTAACTTCCTTCTCCCTGTTAGGAGGGAACCCTCCAGGGGAAAACACAATACTGTGATGTTTCTTGTTTAAAAAAGGTTATCTCGGATGTTGGTCTGGTGGATGTTTTCGGTTCATTTTTAGTGGCCCCACATACATATTCTTGTGGTCCATGTACCTCAAGAATGGATTATTTCTTTATTTTCAGTTTTCTTCAGGTACAGGAAGCAACTGGTGGATGTAGCAAATGTTGGTCCTTTAGGTGGGGGATCTCACCGAACAAAGGAGAGGCCCTGGGATCTGGAAATTAAATATTTCTTTGTTAAATGTTCCACTCATTCAAGAAGGTTTTAAATATGTTTTGGAAGCAAGGAAGTCAGTTTTTTTTTTCTTATATGAGGATTTGAATGAATGGTGGGAAGACTCAAAGACGGAATTTCGTTCTTTCTTGCAGTCTGTAGGGAAACTTAATGGGACCTTTAAACATAATAATTTGAGGTATTTAAGACTGACACTACACCATTTACCCATCATCATTCCAGGGAAACGGTTCCCCAAACTGCTATTAAGGATCTGAAAGAACAAATAACAATGCTACAGCAGGAGATGAAGAAGAGGGTAGTAAAACAACAGCACTACCAGTTATTTGGTAAAAAAACAGGACACCATCCCCTTTTGTACCCTTGCCCAAGTACGGGAACAGCGAACCACGGCCTCTTTACAGGGGACTCATGGCAATATTATAACTACTAATTCGGCTATGTTGACAGAAATTTGCTGGTATTTTACAACTGTATTTACCAGTAGGAATTTGCCAATTAATAATATGACACAGTGGTTGCAGAACTGTTCCCGTCCTAATATTTTGGAGGAACTGGGGAAGGTTTTAGTTGCTCCTATAACATTATTAGAACTGAGACAGGTAATTTGGTCACGTCCTGTGGGTACCTCCCCCCCAGGTAGTGATGGGCTGCCTCATGCTATTTATACAAATATTTGGGAAATGCTAGGAGATGTACTAGTGGCAGTTTTAAATAAAGCATTGAAATTAGGAATTTTACCTACTAGTATGTATGAGGGGATATTAGTACTCCAATTTAAGGAACTGTCATCCCAGATCTCCTCTTAATACCGATAGCAAAATACTTATGAAGGTGACAGGGAACAGATTGGAAGGAGCATTGGATTCAATCATTCACCCTACACAATTTAGTGGGGTTCCCCCAAGAAAAATACAGGATGCCTTAATACTTATCCGGGAGATCTTACAAAAGGTAATAACCAAGAACTACTAGGACATTTGGTAAGCATGGATCAGTCTAAAGCCTTCGATAGAGTGGAATATACATATATATGGGCAGTCTTACAGGGTTATGGGTTTCCTGATCAGTTTATATCTTGGTTAAAAACATGTTATAAATGTATTTCTTTATTGCCTACTATGAATGGGTGGGTGGGGGATAAGATTCAGGTTGGTAGAGGGGTCAGACAAGGCTGTCCCTTTAGTCCTCTACTCTATTTATTGACTTTGGACCCCCTTCTTCATAGAATGCATAAAATCCATGACATTATGGGGCTTTCGGTGAGTAGTTCAGATACACAGATAAAGACAATTGCATACGCAGATGACCTGTGTCTGGTACTGGCTGATACTGCTTCAGCTTTACTGGCCCAGGAAGAGGTATGAATCTTTTCAGATGTAATTGGCTCAATAGTTAAAGGTAAACGTTGTATATTATCATTGGGTTGTGAGGGGACAATGTGGTCCTCTATTTGGCAGTTTCCGACGGTGACCAGTTATACCAAACTTTTGGGTATTTATTTTGGGTGGTCCTGATCCACAATTTTATAATTGGGATTTAAAGCTAAAAGACGCTCATATGATGGTTACAAAATGGAATACATGGTATATGTCAAAACGAAAAAGGATTTTCATGATTAAGTCACATTTGCTGCCAGTGTTTTTGTTTTTATCTGCCTCCCCCCCAAAACACCTGCAAACCACAGTCTATAGTGTTTTTTTTTTTTCCAGTGCCTTTGGGGGAGTAGACTGAATCCCATAAAAATAGGTGTTACTTATTTACCCATAGCCAGAGGAGGGTTGGGAATGATTACTCCAGTAGCTTTTGTTATGTCACTTTTCTATTTCACAATGTAGTCCCTATCCTACAAAATAAAATAAAAATATGGTGCCCATGGGTACTGGATGAGTTTGAACCTATATTACAGACTTGGGGTTCTTCGGATGTTCTCCCTAAGTAAATGAGAATCTCCATATTAGCTAACTTTTGGAAAGATGTAGTTGGAAAACAAAGTTTGGAAACTATCTTAAAGAGATCTTCACAAAGGATCTCGCAAGGCAGTATATGAATGGTTAATGTTAACTTGGTTTTATGAAAATCCTTGGTTCATAGAACTTTCACCTGGGAGACGAGATACTTTGATTTGGTTTCTTAGCAGTCTCCGAATCCCTGCCTCTATGTGGGATTTTATTTGGCATTGCATACATCAAAAACTAGGGGTAAAAGGAAATATGAAACACAAAGGAGTAGCGGATCATACTTGCCCAAGAGTCTCTACTTCTCCTGAGGTAGTAGAAACTATACAACATTTGTTTGTAGACTGCCCATATGTTGTAGAATTTTGGAATATCTTTCATACTTACTGGTCTTCTAATCCCTTTAGGGTACAAAACCCAGACATTTGGGTAGGGGGCCCTCTACTAGCATCATGGGTCAAATTTGACTCCGGGACAATACATTTGTTCATTGGATATGTAACATTTCAGTTATGGCAAACCCATTGTGAATTGACCATCAGACAGAAAACACTGTCAAGTGCACAAGTGTTTAACTCAGTTCGGAGAGTAGTCTCCCGTTGGTGCACTTTTGAGCAAAATACGGCCTCATCCAATTTGTTCAACTTATGGTGGAGACATATGTCTTGGTTGGATACAGGCTGAATATTAGGGGTTAAATATCCCTTTGTCTTCTCCCCAACCTTAGGCTCCTGTGTGGCTCCCCACATATACTTAAGATGGATCATGGTTTAAGGCATTAAAGGTTTATAAATATGATTGTCTCAGTTTTAAATTATGATTTTTGTATAATTTGCTTTCAATTCGGATTAAAAACTCCCCCTATGTTTATAATAAAGAGAGGGAGGGGGTATATATAAGTGGTATTCTTTGTGTTTTTGTATGAAGTAATACTCATCCTGGTTTCCTTTTCTTAATTTTTATGTGGGAAATTTGTCTACAAACACTATGAAAAAGGGGCTCCCCTATTCTTAATGAGGAAGGGAGAGGGTCTACACATCTTATTCATTTATGGGTTTCTGTATGAAATTATATATATTTTTTTGTCTTATGATTAGTATGTTTTGTATTAAGCCACAACTGATTTTTTTTTTTGGTTCCTTGGAGTTTTGGAATACAATATCCCTACTCTGGGAGTAAAGATGGAATAAGGGTTATGTACACATGCACATTTCTTTTTGACATGTATGTTGTGCTTTATTTTTCCTGTTTTATGATTATGTATGATGTACTAATTTTTGTTTTGTATTTTTCAATTTAAGTGGAGAAAAAATTCCCCTACTCTTTTAGTGGGTTTTGGGGGGGAGGGGGGATCTTTTTATGTATTAAGATAAGCTTAGGCACTTTCTAATTCACTATAGACGAATTATGACTAGAATATTTTTTTTTTCTGATTTTTATCTTATTTTTGTGTGAATTAACACTGTTTGTATTTATTTTGAATTCTGAAGTTTATAATAAAAAATTCCCCTACTCTTTTCAAAAAGTGCCACGGGATCTTTAACATCCACCTGAACTACCACCAATCCAGGCAGATGGGACCCTGGTTTAACGTCTCAGCCGAAAGACAGCATCCCTCTTATGCTGCACTACAGTGTCAGTACTGGGATATTAACCCAAGTGCCAAATGTGGGAACTGAACCCACAGCCCTCTGATCTCCCAGCCTCAGAGGAGAGTGTGCTACCTACTGACACGGACTTGCCCTGATCCTGGGTCAGCAGGCCCTGGCAGTGGGGTAGCAGCACCGGAACTCCACCAGCAACTGCTGGAGCAGAGGGAACCAAATTTGGTGAGGCTAGCAAGGGGCAATCAGAATCATGCAAGCCCCTTCCACCTGTAGCTTCAGAAGTACCCTCTGCAGAAGCGGGAAGGGATACAAGAACCTCCCTGTCCAGCAGGGAGAGAGCACATCTTGCCAGAAAACACCAGGCCTGGGAATGAGTGAGCAGAAACTGGGTAGTTTTGCACTGGATGGAGAGGCAAACAGATCTAGTTCTGGACACCCCCAAAGATCGAATAGACCCTTGACCACTGACTGCCTCAGTTCCCACTCATGTGCCCTTGCCAGAGTGCAGCTAAGACAATCCGCCAGGATGTTGTGAACTCCTGGGATGTGCACTGCCATCAGCTGGATGCTGTGCTGAACTGCCCAATATCACACCCACATCACTGGGCATGACCGTGTGCCTCCCTGTTTGTTCAGGTACCACACCACACTCATATTGTCCGTCTGGACAAGAAGTGTGCCTGGGCAGAAAAGGGGCTGAAAGGCCTAAAGGGCATACAGCACCATATGCATCATTAACACACTGATGTGGAGAGACAGCTCCCACTGAGACCAGGATCCCATAATCCTGTGAGCACCTCAGCCCTGGCCAGAAGCATCCATTGTCAGGGTCTGGGTAGGGGGACTGGACAGATTGCTCAGATCCTGCCACCATAGGAGGTCCCGATTTATGGGGTTGGATACCAGGATTCTGTGATCCATGGCAGCTGATCTCTGGTCCCACTGCACTCTGTGTCCACTACATAACTCACATGTGGAGCCTGGCTAGAGAAATGGCGGGAATAGCTGCGGCCATGAGACCCAGTAGGCGTAAGATGAACAGGGCCATGGTCCATCGGCTGGTTGGCCCGCTGTCGCAAGGTCTCTGCCTTGTCCAAGGGGAGGAAGACCTGACCCTGAACAGCAAATGACCCACACCTGATCCCTCTACCAGACACCTGCTGTCTCTTGGGTGCAGGACTAAATTCCTTGCTGTCTCTTGGGTGCAGGACTAAATTCCTCACACCTCCTAAGCAAAAAAGCATTACTGGGGAAAGCCCTTAGTTGCGCAGCAGGCACCTTCGCCCTCCCAGGGTCAGAATATATAACCAGAAACAGAACACGGGGGCCCTCACAGTGCCATTCCTATACACAGCTCTTGGACATTGTACCTTCTCCTACAGAGCCCCTCTTTGGCTTAACGAGGTACCAGAGTCCATTCGGAACTCCACCAGCCTGTACGACTTCAAATCAGATTTTAAGCACTACCGGACCTCCAGCTCTGTGTGCACCTGCTTCTCCAACAGCTGACAGACTCTGGATAACCAGGTCTGGCTCTACCAACAGCAACCATTCTCAGCACAAGACAGAAGCCACCCTCCCACATGCTCCTTGACAATGCCTCTGAATCACTCTAAGGGGCTGCTCCTGTACAACCCTCACCCCCAGTCTCCACGCTAGGATGGGTCTCTGCCTCAACCCTGCCTCCTTGACCACTTTTACTAGAGGCCCCCCTACTAAAATCCTGTCCTTACTAACCCTCTGCCCAACCTAACCTCTAGTGCCTCTGCTCCTTACCTGCACTTGCTATCAACTAAAGTTGATGTCCATATGCTATATAGTGTCGTGAATATCTAAGAAACTGTTACCTTTTCCTGATTGTTGTGCTGTTCAGTTTCTCAAATGTCCTAAAACTCTAACCTTCTTGACTAAATGTCTATACTCTGTTCACATGATGTGGAACCTTTGTAAAAGAGCCTTGGTTCAAAGGTTATTTTCCAAATACCAAATAAAATAAAAAGTATCTCACACCACCCCCAATGAACTGGAGGCACTGCGAAGGAATAAAGTGGGACTTCTGATAGTTCACCGTAATTCACACCTGCTGGAAAAGGTCCAGGGTGATGGACAAAGAGGCAACCAGGCTGTCCCTTGACAGCGCTGAAAGGAGTCAGTCATTGAGGTATGTGAACACATACAGGCACTGGCAGCATAACACCACTGCTAGGCACTTGGTGAACACCCTGTGAGCCAAAGAAAAGCCAAAGGGTAGCACCTTGAACTGAAAATGTTCCCCCTGGAAAGTAAACCAGAGAAAGTGGTGGCAGAAGGAAAAGACTGGGATATGCAGGTAAGCATCCTGCATGTCCAAAGCACAGAGCCAATGTCCCTGGTGAAGTAGTGGCAACAGACCCAGCAGGGTCAGCATGTGGAATATTTTGTACTCTACGTACAGATTGAGTGTGCTGAGATCCAGGATCAGATGGAGGTCTCCCGTCTTTTTGGGGACCAGGAAGAAGTGGGAGTAATATCTCTTTCCCACCTAGTTCCGAGGAACAGACTCTATGGCAGATTTTTGCAGAAGAGCCTGTATTTCCTTCCTGATGAATGTGACCTTTTGGGCAGTGAGAGAGACCTAGAGGATTTGCTGGCGATCTTATTGTGAACTCTGTGGCGTGGCCTTGAGCAACTAGCTGAAGGATCCATGAATCTGTGGTGAGCACCTCACATCCGGTCAGATGGTTGGCAAATCTGCCCCTACCGGTTCCTCCGCAGCTGACGGCGGAGGCTGGGGGGCCCTGCCACAAGTCAGGAGGTGGAAGGGGGATGAGGAAGTGGGGCCCCAGAAGCCCGCCGAGACTTGGCTGGAGGGATGGCCACTGCTGAAGGAGCCAGACGTTTGGTGTGATGGGTGGGCTATTACCTGTTCGGATGCCTTTGCTGGTGACGAAAGGGCTGCTTAGACTTGGAGCTGGAACGATACATGAACTGGAAAGAGCGCAAGGCCTTGCCACTTTCCTATAGCTCAGTTATGTCTGACATCACCTTCAAAGAGAACTGGATCTTGGAAAGGGGAATCTTGAATGGCTGCTTGAACATCTTGGGCCAACCCAGATAGCTGCAGCCAGGAGTACCGATGCTCCAGGTAGTAGCATCTACAGTGTCATATGCAGCCTGAGGGAATGGAGGCAAGAGATTTCTGCTGTCCTGACCATTTGAGCAATCTTAGTTTTAACGTCGGAGATGGTTGGGCAAGGCCTCAAACTCAGACTGAAGCTGACCCAGGATAGATTTTTAGTACACAATCGTGTGCCAGATAATTCAGGGCTCTGAGGGCCAGTGTGGAGGATGAATAAACATTACGTCCAAATTGGTCTATTTACCTCAACTCCTCGTCAGGAGGGGAGGTGCTTATATGCTTCAGCTTAGATGTACCATTATGGGCCATAATAAAGACAACCAAGTCGGCCTTATTATGAGAATTAAGGTGGTCTTTGCCCTCAGGGGCCCGATGCAATCTGTTGGCCCTCTTGGCGACCGCGGCCACCGACGAAGGCTGCTGTCAAACCGTGGAGGCCAAATCCTCATGCGGGTCTATCCACGGAGAAATGAGAAGTGACAACAGTTCTGGCACATCTAGGTGCTCTGCCAGTCTCTTCCATTGAGGGTCTTGGTACTCAGCTTTCCACCCATTTGCCTCCTGAATTTTCCGAAGAATCTCAGTGAAAGAAGGATCCTCCAGGGAGGGGGGGGGTGCCTTGGGAGAGTCCTTGGGCTTGGGATCCTCTGGGAGAGGGGTCTCAAAGCCTGAAGTGGAGGAGACAGAAGAGTCTGAGTCAGAGGAAAGACTTCTGTCTGGGAACAGAGCCTGTGGAAGAGAGACCCCTTTAGAGGAGACCATGAGGCCATCATTGCCTGCTACCATAGCAGGGTGCTAGGCTGACCCCAGGTAGAAGGATGAGATTCCACTGGTGAAAGGGACCTAGGCATAGGGTCCAGTCTGACTGGTGGTGAGGCCACAACTGGCTGATGTCAGTCCAATTCAGAAATCAGCTGGGTCTTGGTCTCGCTCTACGAAGACTGAAGTGTAGTCCTAATGTCCACCTGAGGCGACAGAGGAGGGGGCGGAGGAGGCTGGTACGAGGGCGGGTAGCCAGGAAAAAGAACCTGGCATCAGGTAATGATAGGCCTGCGTACCATAGCCAATCGTGGAATAGCCTGGCATCTGGTACCCTGGAGGGGGATAATGAGGCATAGGGAAGCCTGGTGTTGGAAGGCCGGGAGAAGGCCCCAATGGTGTAGTCGAAGGCCCTGTCTGCGTGTAACTAGGCAAAGGCCCTGATGGGAGGGGCCCCAAAGGGGCAGAGGGTCCCACAGAGCCTGGGGCAGGGCACCAGCCCAGACGGGGGAGCCGGGAGTGCAGGTGGCATCAGGTGTTCCAGCTGTGGCACCTGGGTGGTGTCAGGCAAACACTCCTCTAACTCTGGCTCAGGCAGAACAGGTGAGCCAGGAGGATCCTGAGAGAGAGAGAACCCTCTGGGAAAGGCTGCGGCCGAAGCGACAGCGGGCAGTGATCCAGTAGATAGATGTCATGCCTGTTGTCGGGGCCCAATGAAAGCGCTGTGGCTGGGTGGATGCCAGAGGAGCTGACAACCCACTTATTGGCAGCACCACCAGACTTAGACCCAGGAGTTTTGAAGGGTCCAAGAGTGGTAGAGTTCTCCAGGACTCTGAAGGCACCTGCCTGAACTGTAACTAGCTCAGGTGGGGGTGCGAGGGAAACCAAGGGCTGCTCCACAGAGGAGGAAGCAGACTTGGCCAGTGGAGTGCTACCCGCATTAACAGGAGGTAGCTCGGCGTCTGTGGCTCCCAAAGGAGGCTGCGGGTGGGAAGGAAACTGACTGAGGTACTGGTGCTTCTCCTTGTCCTTCTCATGGGAGTTGAAAGAACCCCCCCCCATGAGGAAGACTATCCTCACAGCTTCTGCATCTCCTTCTTCATGGAAGCCATCTTCAGCTTAAGAACGTGGGCCTGCAAGGGCCTGTTGGTGGTGTTTCCGTGTGGCCTGCTTGAAATTCAGGCAGGCCACAGTCCTTGGTCTTGTGCTCAGGTCCCAGGCAGAAATGACAGAGGGAATGGCTGTCCTTATGAGGGAGTGGAGTGCCACAGGAATTGCACTTGTTCTTATGCAGCTCGGAAGGTGTCAGAGAAGACATGCACAAAAGACGTACTTTTCTAGAGACACAGAAAATAAAGAAAAAACAGTTAAATAATCATCCGAAAATGGCGGTTGACTGAAGCAGTGTTCTCTGTGAGGTCTGACATGTGCAGGTCGACAGTGGGAAAGAACTGTAGGGCGGGAATGGGGACCACCCACTAGGCAGTGTCACGGTGACATCCTTCATGTTATGGTGGGTGGGCGGTCCCAAGCTAGACACTGCTAGCTAAAGTTTTCCATGTGGTCTTAGTGCCTGGTGGCTCTAGTCCTAATGGTTATTACCTATTGCAAGAGCCCTCTTGCAATAAGATCATACCATAACAGATCTTCGAGAGGATCCCTTGCAGCAGGCCACACCTACAGGACTTAGCCACCAGGCATTAGGACCACACACAAACTTTTCTAGCTAGTAGTCTACCAGCGAGCCACCCACATAGACGTCACTCATAAACGTCATACCTCCTCTATAAATGTGAGCAGCCCCTGTGCCCTCCGCAGTTCTCCCGCCAGACACCACAAACAGCAAATCTCTTGCTGGGGAGCCGAGGAAGGCTATAGGTAGTAGCCATGGCAAAGAGGGTGAAACTGAAGTTGAACTATCATCAAGAAGACAGACAGCAGAGCAGCCAAGAGGCATGGGGTGGAGGGTGGGACAGCATGGCATCTTGCAAGAGATACAAAGATCTAGTGTTACAGTACATTCTTACATAACTGTACTATCTTCATCGAGGGCATCTCTTGCAGTAGGCCACACCTATAGGACGAGTCCCAAGAAGTTCTGACTGAAGAACCAGTCTGGGTGGCTGGAGGTTATAGGCCTAAAAAAAGAGACCCTGAAGCACAGCCAAACAAAAGCTTGCCCTTTTGCAAGAGGCAATGTCCAGACTGTAGTGTTTAGTGAAGGTAGGTGCAGAACTCCAAGCAGCAGCAGCAGCACCAATTGCTGCAGCTGAAACATTCCTAAAGCAGGCTACTGAAACAGCCACACCTTTGGGTAAAGTGGCCATGGACAACAGGACATTACTTCCTGTAACAAAAATAATGCAGTTACCCAACCATTTGGACAGGCACTGTTCGGAAACAGGTACACCCTCATTCCCAGGGGCTAAGGACACAAACAGTTGAGAGGACTTCCTGCAGTCTCTCGTATGATGAGTATAATGTAGAATTCTATGAACATCAAGGGTGTGGAGAAATGCTTCCCCCTGGACTGGCATGCTCTGGATAATAAAAAGGCAGGTGGATGGTCTGATTTAAGGTAAACTCAAATACCACCTCAGGAAGAAACTTTGGGTCTGTATGCAAATACACTACCTTTATGAAAAGCCAAAATAAGATGGCTCACACATCAGAGGCTGAAGCTCAGAAATCATTCAAGCAGAAGTAACATCAACTAAAAATAATGCTTTCCACGACAGAAAGCACAGCTTGCATATTGCAGCAAGCTCTAAAGGAGCCAAAGCAAGTTTCTCCAACACAAAATTCAAGTCCCATGAAGGGACTGGATTGTGAATAGAAGGAAGAACTCCTCTCAAAGATATACATGACACTTCAAGTTGTGCCACTGTACAGCCCTCAACAGGTACGTGGAAGGCTGAAAGGGCTGACGGGTACAACTTAGAGTATGACAGGCCTGCGTCTGAAAGGGTCATCAAGTACTTTTAAGACCTGACTCACTGGTAAGGCAAACGGGTCCTAGTGATGGAAGGCTACCAACAGAGTAAAGCATTTCTACTTCATGGAGTATGTGGCCCTGGTGGAGGGTTTCCTAGCAATCACCAGAACCTTGGCTACCTTAAGAGGCACTCCAAATCATGCAATGGCTACATCTTCAGGAGTCAGGCGTGAAGGTGATATGACATGAGGTCCGGATGGACCACAGTGCCTGTTCCTGGGACAGCAAGTCTGTGCACAGGGGCAGGGGCACTGGAGGTTCCACCGCCAGCTGTTGCAGTAAGTGGAACCAGATCAGACGAGGCCAGAAAGGGGCAATGAGGATCAAGGTGGCCCCTTCAATCTGAAGCTTGATCAATACCCTCTGTATTAAAAGGAAGGGGAGAAAGGCATAGAGGAACATCCCTTTCCAAGACAGTGACAATGCGTCTCATCAGAAAACTCCAGGCCCTGGAATAAGCGAGCAATGTGGCAGTTTTATGTTCAGTGGGGATGCAAAAAAGGTCCAACTCTGGACAACCCCACTCGAACAGGTCTTCTATGACAGAGGTCAGCAGCTCTCACTCAAGCATCTGAGACATGACCGACTGAGCCTGTCTGCCAGGATGTTTTGGTCACCTGGAACATAGATGGCTGACAGTTCTAGGATGTATTCTAGAGCTCAGTTCCATACCCTCACTGATCCCCAGCACAGGGGGGTACGAATGGGTCCCTCCTTGCTTGTTGATGTAGTGGACTACACTGATATTGTCAGTCTGCACCAGACGTCCTGCAGACACAAGTCTGAAAGACTTGCACAGCATACAGCACGGGTCTCACCTCTAGGACACTGATGTGGAGGCCAGTCTCCAATCTGGACCATGTCACTTGTGTCCGGTAAGACTCCAGATGGGCTCCCCAACTCAGCTCAGATGCATCTGTGGTGAGAATCTGCTGAGGGGAAGGGATGAGGAAGGGAATCAGTCTCAGATTGCCGGGTTCCATCCACCAGATCAGTACCTTCTTGAATAAGGAGGAGATAAGGACCAGTTGGCTGAGGTAATCAGTTCACTGATCCTACTGGACCCTCAGTGTCCAGTGGGGGATTATCAAGTGCAGCCTGGCAAAAAGGGATCATGACAATGGCTGCAGCCATGAGGCCCAAGAGCCCAAGGACGGTTCTGGCTGTCACATATCTGTTGTGATACAGAAACTGGGCCCGAGTCATCAGGCAGCCTACCCAGTCCTGGGGTAGGAAGGCCATACTCTTGACTGTGTCCAGTACTACCCCCTATGTAATGAAGCTGCTGACAAAGGGTCAGAACCGACTTGGGCAGGCTGACAGTGATCCCCAGGGCCTGGAACAAGTGTCTGGTACATGACAGGAACTGAAGGAGGAGCTCCCTGGACTACACCCTGAGAAGCCAGTCATCCAGGTAAGGGAAGATACAGAGTCCTTTCCCTCTTGAGGGCTGCTACCACCACCGCCAACCATTTGGTAAAGACCCTGGGTGCCGAGGATAAGCTAAAGGGCAAAGTTTGGAACTGATAGTGCTCCCCCTGGAAATGGAATCTGAAATACTGCCTGTGGGGAGAGGGGTACACACCTAGATATGCAGATAGGTGCCTGCATATAGAGGGAGCATATTCAGTCTTCCTGGCACTCAAGGGTCAGCAGGTCCTGCAGTGCCAGCATCCTGAACTTTTTTGTACTGAATGTAAGAATTTAGGACCCTTAAGTCCAGAATGGGAAGCAAATCCTCTGTACATTTGGGGATCAGGAAGGAAGTGAGAATAAAACCCTTTGTTTCTCAGAGTCTCTGGAACTGGCTCTATGGCCAGTTTGCACAGCAACACCTGAATCTCCCCTTGAAACACTGGGATGTGGTCGGGAGATGGGGAGGAAAGGAGAGGAGAGAAAGGACCGTACTGGAGGGTTCTCTGGGGCCACTCCAGAAATTCTAGGGAGTAACCTATCTCTATAAGTTGCAGGACCCAGGCATCTGAGGTGATCTCCCTCAACAAGTGAACAGACCCCTACCTCCGCCTCCTGCTGAGCAGGAGGGAAGGGGTCGAGCAAGGAGTCATGCTGAAGAGGCCTCTGCAGCCAGGATCGCACCACCACCTCAGGGAGCCTTTCCTGTGGTGGAGGTGGGGGCAGGCAGAGCAGTGACTCAATGCTTACTAGATGGTCGAATGCCCTGTGTGTGCTTGTAGGAAGCACAACGAAATGGAGTCTTGTGACACTCTTCAGCCGAGTGTGGTACATAGAATGGACTGATCGTAGTGTCTGGCCAGAGGCCTGCAGGTTCGACAGCATGTTCTGCACATCCGCCCTGAAAAGTTTATACCCTCTAAAGGGGGGGGGGGCATTTAGGATGGACTGTTGTACATCCCAGGCAAACCCCAACACCCTAAGCCATGAGTGGCACTGCAGGCAGATGCCAATTGCGGCAGCCCTGGCAGAGGTGTCAGCAGTGTCATAAGTGGACCACAGAAGGTGCCTGCCCACATCTGACCTTGGCTGAATGGCTTGGAGAAGAGCCCGTCTCTGGAGGTCCTGTGAGAGGGCTTGGGCAGCCACCTGGGCCAGTCTCCAGAGTTGATTCTGGAACTTCACCATGTGGGCAATGTAATTAAGTATGTGGATGGTAAGAGTGGCAGAAGCAAATGCCCATCTACTTATCAGGTCCAGCCTTCTGGACTCCTTGTCTGGGGGAAGTCAGCTAAGGTGCTTAGGTTGCTTTGATCTATCATGTACAGCATTTATTACCACAGACTCAGCTTGTGGTTGTTCAGCAAGGCAGGGCTTCCCCACCAGGGCCTGGTACAGCTTGTCTGCCTTTCTGGGCATGGTTGGGACCAAACTGGATCTATACTAGGCAGCCGTGGTTGCATTCGGGCTCCATCAGAGGGGGGGGGATGACGAGGGGAGGAGAGCGTCAGTTCCAGATAATGGGTCAGACATCTCCTACCAGGGTACTGCTCTTCAGCTTCGAATCTCAGAGGTTGAAGCTCCCGCCTCCCCATCTGGGGGATGAGTTTGGGGAGGTACTCATCCTCCTCCCCACATACACAGATAGGCCACGACAGCATCAAAGCACAGGGCTGTGGAGTTTGCGGTGCTGTGGAGTGCCGAGGTGCGGGGGTAGGTCCCGTAGGACCCTGCGGCATTGGCGCGGGTGGGGGAGTCATGTGGTGCATGAACTCCCAGAGGAAAAAAAAAAGCCAGCCTGTAGGTCAATGACAGGCTGTATGGTAGCAGCAGAGCCAGAGAGGGTGTCGGGGTGGGCTGAGGCCCCAGAGTCAGCCCTGCAGCCTGGGATGTTTGCATGGAAAGACATGGGGACAACGCCATGGCTGGAAGCGTCAGTGAAGGGGACTTTGATCCCCTGACCACAGAGGAAGATACGGGAAAGGCAGCACCAGGGAATTGGACAGAGTCCCCGCAGATACCGTACTGATCCCGGCTGTGGATGGGCCGGAAGAGCACCCTGAGGGCCTGTACAGAACAGAGGCCAGACCAGAAGGGACTGAAAGGTCAGCGAGCCTAGGAAAGGTGCGATGCAGAGGAGCCCACTCCAGTCAGGGTAAGACTGGTGGGGGGCACTGCCATGGGTAGCCCTGCGGAAGTTAGAGAGTTGGTAGCAGAAGGGCCCACCACTGAAGTGGTGGATGAGCCTGCTGCAGTCGCCAGCCAAAGCAGGAAGTGCAGCGAGCTTGGGGGGGGGGGACTTGTCCTTGGTCCAGTCCCTGTCCTAGCGTGTGTGGTTCCTGGCTGATTTGTGTCAGGCATTAAAGGAAGTGGAGCCCGAGGACGGAAACAGGGAAGTGGAGGAGCTCCTGACTTGCAGCTCCTTCTCCATGCAGGCCAACTTCTGTACCAGCAAGAAGTTCTTAAGCGCCTTCTGGCAGTGTCTGTGTGTGGCCTGGTTGAAGCCATAGATGTCGCAGGCCTGTAAGGCATGGTCTCGGCCTAAGCAGCAGACGCATCATGATTGTCCTTCGAAGATCTTCTTTCCACAGATGCAAAGACGAAAATGTTTCTCCGGATTGGCATAAAAAAAGGCAAGTAATCACTTTAAAGTCATGAACTAGGGAGAAGAAAAAATAAACTGAGGCAAGTAAAGATTTTCGCAGGCGACAGAAGTGGTGGTGGCTCCATGGGGTCAGACATGCACATGTCGACAGCAGGAAAAGAACGGAGGAGGGCGCTGCCAACATTTACAGAGGAGGCCCGACAGTGCGTGACGTTGCTGTGGGTGGCTTCCTGATAGACTGCTAGCTAGAAAACTTTCCATATGCTTCCCCTGGATCGGCATGCTCGGGTTAACAGGCAGGTGGGAAGGCTAGATTTAAAAATGGACTCAGAAACAAACTTTGGAAGAAGCTTAAGGTCGTACTCAATGACACCTTGCCTTTGTGATGAACTGAAGCTGGCAGTCTCCAAAGGGTCTGACACGCAATGGTCGATGGGAAAAAGAACTGAAGAGAGCGCGGGGCCCCCCCATGTTTATATGGGAGGAGTGATGTCAGCGTGTGACATCGTCGTGGGCAGCCCCCTGGTAGACCGCTAGCTAGAAAAGTTTCCGTGTGGCCCTAGTGGCTGGCAGCTTAGTCTTATAGGTGTGGCCTGCTACAAGAGATACCCTCGATGAAGATCTAATAATACAACCAGTGACATTGCATAAACACAGCTAATTTAATGCATATAAATAAATGGACGATTTCTCGCTGTGCGTGCTGCCTCCCACAGCATGCAAAGTGAGAAATTGTCCAAAAGATTATTCTCCTTGTCCTGGATTTTGAGGACATAGTATACAGCTCTGCCCCTAAAACCACCCTATCCAGACTGGACACTCTTCACTTCCTTCTGCTGCTACATTCTCAGGTACCCACCACTGTGAACTTCATTCCTCGCTCTCCTTTCACTCCCTCCATGCCAGGCGCTTGTCACACATTGCTAATTTTGTTGGAAAGTTCTGGCTTGATTCTCTGCCACCCTATTTGTCCTCCCTCTTCTCATCACTCCTCCATTCCAGCTATACCCTCTGCACCTCCACCCACAGAAATCTCGCCCTCCTACCCCAGAGCACCTCGTCGGGCTGCTCCGCCTTCTCATATAGATTTCTCAATATCTGGAACTCCCACCTGCTAAATATTCTCTCTGCACAATCCCGCCACTCTCTCCTCCTCCGTAAAGCACACTGTTCCTATATGTAGCTGCACCTAGTACCCTCTCCTAATCAACCTCCCATTGTCTTCCCCACCACTGGTTTCCCCCTTGCTCCTCCTCCACCCCATGTCCCCTTCTCCATCCCTAGGTTACCTGCCCCCACTACTCCCCCACCACTTCACCTTTCTGTCAGATCCGGTCCCCTTGCAGGGTTCTCAGCATCCTTAAGAGGAATAGTTCTTGGTTACCCTATCCCCTCCTTTTTCTGCCAAGTCCTGTCCCCTTGTGGGGTGCTCACATCCTGGAGTGGTTTAATTCTTGGCTTCCCCCTCCTTGCCGGGTCCTGTCCCCTTCAAGATGCTCAGCATCCTGCACGGGTATAGCTCTTGGCTCGCCACCCCTTGGCTTGCCCCTCTCCTTTTCTCCCAGGTCCTGTCCCCTTGCAGGGTTTTCAGCATCCTGAAGGTGTACAGTTCATGAGTTGCCCATCTCTTCCTCCCACTCCTGCCTTGCTCCTCCTCTCATCTCCTTTTCTGCCCAGTCCTTGCAGGGTTCTCATCATCCTGCAGGGGTTTTTGTTCTTTGCTTGCCCCTCCATTCCCTCTCCTACCCCCCCTTCTTTTCTGCCAGGTCCTGTCCCTTGCAGGGCCTCATCATCCTGAAGGTGCATAGTTCCTGTGTCCCCACCTCTCTCCCCTCCCTAACTCCCTGCCCATTCCCCACCCCTTCACCACTAACCCCTCCTTCACTAATTCAATATAGCACTTAGTAACCTTTTTGAGTTAATTAGCACTTATTAATCCCAGTGCTCAGCCTGCCATTTTAGCTCTCCCACCAGGCCTATACCTTACAGATTACCCTTCCCTGGATTGCAACAATTTAGGTTATATCTGCATACAGTTCTGTTAACCCAGGTATCTTGGTTCATGATCATTACTTTATCTGACACCTTCTTTACACGATACGGTCTGTATCTAGGATCGATATGCATTGTATTAGTGCTTCTCTTCATGTAATTGAAATGTATTTTATAATGTTTTTGCTTAAACCCCTTCCCTGATGCTTCTGGAAATGAGATATTCACAGCTCATGTCTTTCCCGGCGAAACCTTTCCAAATATATAAAACATCGGCTGGGGTGCTAAACATCCTATATTATAAAAAGAAGGGTAACTGAATTCCTTAGCCAAACTGTGCATAAGCTTATTTATACACACTCATAATTTTAACTGAACCTGTAGGATGTGATCAAAGAAAAAATTACTTACCATAGTAAAATTTCTTCTAGGGCATCCCTCAGTATGCTTAACTACAGCAGTAAGCCCACTAGGTTCAACTGCCCCAGAGCCAGTGGAATGTATGTAAATTATGGAAGGCATTTCAAACCCCTGCCTCTAGGTGCTGCTGTGTTCTACAGCAAACAGCTCAGATTCATTTATGAGTCCAAGGGCAACAAAACCTATCTGAATTATCCTACCCTACAACAAGACTAAAAATATCCCAACAGAATAGGGAAGGGGGGGGGGGGAGAGAGAGACTGACTTGCCAAGCAAGCCATGGCGAAAAATTTTTTTTTTTTTTTTTAGGGAACAAAGTGAAAACAGGAACAAAGACTAAACAACTAGAAAAGTGGCTAGCACAAGGTAGTGCAAGACCTTTGCAGGTTCTGGAAGGGGAGGTAGAGTGGGAGGTTTAGGCACACTGAGGGATTCCTCTAGAAGAAATAATATTACTACAGTAAATAATTTTTTCTTCAAACCCCAGGAATCCCTCAGTACGCTCAACTACAGCAGATTACCAAGCAGTACCTTAGGAGGCTGGGTACAGAACCTACTTGGGGAAAAGGTTCTGCAATACAGCAGTGCCAAACATGGCATCACTTCTGGACTGAATACAGGCAGTAGTGTTTTTTTAAAGGTGTGCAAGTCTTGCAGGTAACTGCTTTACAGATTTCCAGCAAGGGAATGTTCCTTGCTGCTGCTACAGAGGCTGCAGTCCCACAAGTGGAGCGTGCCCTGAGGCCTTGTGGTGGCAGTTTGCCAGCCTTGGTATAGCAAAACTGGATGAACGAGACTATCCAACGTGCAATGGTTCCCTCTGAAGCTTGCCTTTTACCCACCTCACTATATATCAGGAACAACTGTGAGTGGGAGAACCTGAGGTCCTTTACGCGAGTCAAGTAGTGACCTCTTGACATTCAGACTATGCAATTTCAGCTCACCTGAGCTGGATTTAGCTGTGAAAAAACACTGGAAGGGTGATGGACTGATTCAAATAAAATTCAGAGACCACCCTGTTGTACAGGCACAGGTCAGGAAGCATAGGGAAAACCAGGAGCAGTTGTAGAATTCACCAAAAAATTTTATTTACAGTAGCAGTAACAAAAAAAAAACTTGTTCAGAATAACTATGTACAGAGAAGAAATAAAAAATAAAATCTTCCTTCAGTCGCTGTGTGTCCCTTTTTCTTGTAATCTCTCTTGCAGTAGTAACTTAGCTCATTTATAAGTCTTTTCAACCCCCATCCTTAGCAAAAATCCTGTCCTTGTAAGTATTCTGTTCTTTTAAGTTTCAGGGCAGGAGCAGCTAGAACACAATGTGCTTGAGCTAAGAAGTCCCCTTTTGCAAAAGGTTCAACATTTGCACTCAAGTAACCTCTGGAGTTTTCTATTAGTTTTCTGCAGTCATCTCAAAATATAAATATATACATTTCAGCAGTAACACTATATATTTTCTAAACAAAAATTATCCCAATGTTAGTTACATTTCCATACAATGATTTGCACATATTTTTATATTAGCAGATATGCAAGGAGGAAAAAACGGACAGCAAGAGAGAAAAAAGCGAGAGACACAGAATTGCGAGACTGTTCAGGTTGATCAAGTCAGAGGTCTCACAGGAAAACTGGGTTGTGCAACCAGACAGGAAAGGAAAGATCCTTGCATTAAAACACTTTCTCCATAACCAACAGGACAGGGTCCTATTCTACCCTGTCACATACACCCCCCCTCAAGAGGGAACCTGTTTTATTAAACAGGTTTCCAAAACATTGCCGCTTCCATACATTAAGCACATGTGCATCCATTTTTATAACAGTACAGCAAACAGTAGTTAAAACCCATACTTTTTTTTTTTTAAACTTTCAGAACCCTCAATTCATGATTCATATCTTGACAGAAAATCAGCATTGCTATTCTCTTTACCAGATTTGTGAATCACCATGAATTTAAATGGCTGCAGTGCCAGGTACCACCTTGTGATTCTTGAATTTTTATCTTTCATCTTGTTAAGCCAAGAGAGAGGATTGTGATCAGTTATAAGAATAAAATCAGTTCCTAGCAAATAAAATGTAAGGGACTCCATGGCCCACTTTGCTGCTAAACGCTCCTTTTCAATAATGGAGTACCTTTTCTCTCTGTCATGCAATTTCCTACTTCTGTAGAGAATAGATGTTCTGTCCCATCTACATTTTGACTCAGTACTGCACCTAGGCCTACCTCAGATGCATCTGTTTGTAACAGAAATGGTTTCTCAAAGTCTGGGCTTCTTTAAAAAAACAAAGATGCTGAACATAATGCAGTCTTTACAGCTTGAAAAGCTTCATCACACTCTGGGGTCCATTTCACATTATTTGGGCACCGTTTTTTCATGAGTTCAGTGAGGGGAGTAGCTAATTCTGCAAAGTTGAGAACAAATCTCCGATAACCAGCCAGCCCTAAAAATGACCCAACATGTTTGTTTGAGGAACTGGGCTGTTAGCTACAGCTTCTATTTTAGAAATCTCTGGCTTAACTTCTTCATTTCCCAACACACAGCCCACATATCTGGTTTCCTGCATGCCCAATGCACATTTGGTAGGATTAATAGTCAGACCTGCATTTTTGATAGCTTGGACAACTGCTCATAGGTGTTCCAGGTGGCTTTTCCAGTCTGGACTGTACACCACGCCATCATCTAGATATGCAGCACAATAACCAGTGTTAGGGGATAAAATGATATCCATTTACCATTGGAATTTAGCAGGCACAGCATGTAAACCAATGGCATGGTGATGAACTGACAGAATCCTATAGGGGTGGCAAATTCAGTTTTGTCTCTGGATTCTTTAGCTAAAGGTATTTGCCAGTAACCTTTGGTGAGATAGAGGGTACTGATATACTCTGAACTCCCCAGTCTGTCCACCAAATCATCTATTCTGGGCATAGGATAACTGTCAAATTCTGACACTTGTTTCTTGAAATCAAGGCAGATTCTAACACCCCCTTCTTTTTGGTTTACAATTACCAGGGGAGATGACCAAGCACTCCTCAACTCCTCTATGTTACCCGATTCTTTCATTTTTTTGTATTTCCTTAACCACATCAGATCTTAACCGCTCTGGCAACCTGTATGGCTTTTACTTAATAGGACGAGCATTCTTTGTAACTATTACATGCTCAACCCCATTTGCTCGGCCTGGTACCGTGGTAAAAGTTCAGTTACGTAAGAACTTACCGTAACAGTAGATCTTCGACAGAGGCTCTGCAGTAGGTATTCACATATAAGACTGACCCACTGGGCGTCAGAACCCCACAGAAAAATTTCTAGCTAGCAGTCTGGCGGGGGACCGCCCTCACGTCGGGTGACAGATGTCATGCAATGTCAGTATAAAGGGGTGGTCCCCCACGTCAGCCTTCCAGCTCTTTCCCAAGCGGCAAGATGAAAGAGGAGAGGATATTCCCCCATGGAAATGGAGCCACAGAAGCTTAGGGGGATGGAGGCCGGGAAGGCAATACCTACTGCAAGAGCCTCTCTTAAAGATCTACTGTTACAGTAAGTTCTTAAGTAACTGTACTATCTTATTTAAGAGGGCTCTTGCAGTAGATACTCACATACAGGACTGAGTCCCAAGCAGACTGGAACAAGGAAAAGCACTCTGGAGGAGGAAAACTATCCATGGCATGGAACCTCCGGCTGAATGGGTCTTATGAAAGAAGACCTTGAAGCACAGCCAACCCAAAGCCTGCTTTACGGCAAGAGGCAATGTCCAAACTGCAATGCTTCGTAAAGGTATGGACAGAAGTCCAAGTTGCAGCTACGCAGATGTCTGCCGCTGACACATTCTTGAAACAAGCCGCAGAGGCAGCTACTCCTTTGGTGGAGTGACCTCTGACTTGACCCGGCAGGGTGGTCTTGTACTTGTCATAAAGTGATACAATGAGCCAACCATTTTGATAGGCATTACTGCAAGACAGCATTGCCTTCCATTTTGTAAGCAAAAGGGACAAAAAGCTGATCAGTTTTCCCCAAGATCCTTAGTCCTAGTGGTGTAGTATAGTACAGTTACTCAAGAACTTACCGTAACAGTAGATCTTCGAGAGAGGCTCTTGCAGTAGGTAATTACATATAGGACTGACGCCGGCAGGCAGCAGGACCTCACACGGAAACATTTCTAGCTAGCAATCCCTGGTGAGGGACCGCCCCCACGTCAGGTGACTGGCGTCAGGAGATGTCGGTATAAAGGGGCGGTCCCGGATGCCCACCTTTCAGTTCTTTCCCGCCACAAGCCAAAAGAGGCTGGATGAGAGAGGAGCGGATGTTTCCCTCAATGGAAAAAGGAGCTCAAAAAGCCTAGGGGGATGAGGACGGGAAGGTAGTACCTACTGCAAGAGCCTCTCTCGAAGATCTACTGTTACGGTAAGTTCTTACATAACTGTACCATCTTACTTCGAGAGGGCTCTTGCAGTAGGTAATTACATATAGGACTAAATCCCAAGCAGTCTGGAACAAAGAGAGGCACCGGGAGGAGGAAAACTACTCCAAAAGGTAGTACTGGTTGTGCAAGTCTCAAGATAGGAGGCCTTGCAAAACAGCCAGTCCGAAGCCTGCTCAACAGCGAGAGGCAACATCCAAACTGTAGTGTTTCGTGAAGGTATGGACTGAAGTCCAGGTGGCGGCAGCGCAGATGTCTGCCGCAGACACATTCTTGAAACAAGCCGCAGAGGCAGCTACTCCTCTTGTGGAGTGGCCTCTGACTTGACCCGGGAGGGTCTTGTTGTATTTGTCATAACAGAAAGTGATGCAATGAGCCAACCACTTAGACAGGCATTGCTTGGAAACAGCATTGCCTTCCCTTTTGTGAGCAAAAGAGACGAACAACTGATCAGTCTTTCTGAGATCCTTTGTCCTGTTGGTGTAGTATCTCAGAATCGGTGAACATCCACAGTATGGAGTAAATACTCCTTGATTAGAGTATCAGTAAAAAGCAGGTACAGTGCGTGAAAAAGTATTTGCCCCTTCCTGATTTTCTCTATTATTGCATATTTGTCACACTGGATGTTTTCAGGTCTTTAGACAAAATATAATATTAGATAAAGGGAACCTGAGTGGACAAATAACACTTTTTTTTTTACTTATTTCATTTATTTAATGAAAAAGTTAACCAACACCAACTGGCACTGTGTGAAAAGTAATTGCCCCTAGTTAAATCAACCCAATTAAAGGGATAATTAGAGTCAGCTGATTGAACACAGCCAGGCTTGATTACAGCCAGCCCTGCTCAATATAAACCTCACTTATTTTGGCCCTTACCATCAGAGTCACATTGCCAGCACAAAGATTCAACAAGCACATTATGCCATGATCAAAGGAAGTTCCTGAAAAGATCAGAAAAACATTTTGTTGCCCTCTATCAGTCTGGAAAGGGTTACAAAGCTATTTCTAAGGCTCTGGGACTCCATCGAACCACAGTGAGAGCCATAATCTCCAAATGGAGAACACTTGAACAGTAGTGAACCTTCCCAGGAGGGGCGGCCTGCCAAAATTACTCCAAGGGCGAGTGTAAAATCATCCAAGAAGTCTCAAAGGATCCTAAAACAACATCCAAAGAACTGCAGGCTTCTCTTGCCTCAACTAAGGTCAGTGTTCATGACTCCACAATCAGAAAGAGACTGGGCAAAAATGGGCTTCATGTGAGAGTAGCAAGGCGGAAACCACTGCTAACCAACAAGAACATAAATGCAGGTCTCTCATTTGCCAAGAAGCACCTGGATGATCCACAAGCCTTTTGGGAAAATGTTCTATGGACAAATGAGTCCAAAGTGGAACTTTTTGGACAACATGGATCCCATAATGTCTCGTGTAAAGCAAACACAGCATTCCACAGTAAGAACACCATACCAACAGTCAAACATGGTGGTGGTAGTGTGATGGTGGGATGCTTTGCTGCCTAAGGACCTGGATGACTTGCCATAATTAAAGGAACCATGAATTCTGCTCTGTACCAGAAAATTTTAAGGAGAATGTCCAGTCATCCTTCCGTCAGCTGAAGCTGAAGCATAGTTGGTCATGCAGCAAGACAATGATCCAAAACACAAAAGCAAGTCCACATCAGAATGGCTGAAAAAGAAGTAAAATTAAAGTTTTGGAGTGGCCTAGTCAAAGTCCAGACTTAAACCCAATAGAGATGCTGTGGCAGGACCTGAAACGAGCAGTTCATGCTCGAAACCTACCAAATGTTACTGAATTAAAGCAGTTCTATGAGGAAGAGTGGTTAAAATTCTCCACAGCGATGTGTGAAAGATTGATATTGAATTATAGGAAGTGTTTGGTTGCAGTCATTGCAGCTAAATGTAGCAAACTAGTTATTAAATGTAAGGGGCAATTATTTTTCACACAGTGCCAGTTGGTGTTGGTTAACTTTTTTTCATTAAATAAGTGAAATAAAAAAAAAAAACAAGTGTTATTTGTTCACTCAGGTTCCTTTTATCTAATATTACATTTTGTCTAAAGACCTGAAAACATCCAGTGTGACAAATATGCAATAATAGAGAAAATCAGGAAGGGGGCAAATACTTTTTCACACCACTGTAACTCTATGGACTAATTTAAGGTAGACTCTGCTACTACTTTAGGTAGAAACTTAGGATTCATGCGAAGAGCAACTCGTTCCTTGTGAAAAATCAAGTAGGGGATTGTACACATTAGGGCCTGGAGCTCGGAGATTCTTCGAGCCGAAATAATGGCCACCAAGAAGAGCGTCTTCCACGAAAAGAACTTCAAATCCACAGAAGCTGCAGGTTTGAAGGGAGGAAGAGTAAGTTTCTCGAGAATAAAGTACAAGTCCCAAGGGGGAGCAGGAGTATGGATGGGGGGCCTCAGATGGAGGACCCCTATGAGAAAGGTCTTGGAGACCTCCAGTTGAGCAAAAGCCTTGTCTGCAAAGGGAACATGATAGGCTGAAATGGCCACCATGTGTACCTTCAGAGAGGAATGGCTGAAACCCAGGTCAAACAGATGACGTAGATACTCCAGCAGAAGCCCCGCTGAACAGGAGAAAGGTTCCACATTCTTGGAAGTGGCCCAAACAGTGAATCTTTTCCACTTCATGGCACAAGTGGATCTGGTGGAGGGTTTTCTGGTCTCCACTAAAATCTCCGCCACTTTGGGAGACACTCCAAAACGGGATTGGGCTAGGTCTGCAGGAGCCATGCATGCAGTTGAAGGGATTTGAGGCCTGGATGGACCAGGGTCCCCTGATCCTGGGTCAACAAACCTCGAGATAGAGGAAGAGGAGGATCCTCTGAATATTGTTGTAGAAGAGAGAACCAGACTTGCCTGGGCCAAAAAGGAGCGATCAGAATCATTCACACTCCTTCTGAAGCTAGGTTCTGCAAGACTCGTGGGATAAGTGGAATTGGGGGGGAAAGGCATAGACGAATCTGTCCTTCCAGTCTAGAGACAGAGCGTCGCTCCAAAAAAAAAAAAAGGCGCCTCGCTCTGGAAAGAGCGAGCAGAAGACGGGAAGTTTTGCGTTTGGGGGGGGGATGCGAACAGGTCGACCTGTGGTGTTCCCCAAAGTTGGAAGATATTGTCTAGGACCCCTTGGTCCAGTTCCCACTCGTGAGTCAGAGCAGAAGAGCGACTTAGCTTGTCTGCCAGGGTGTTGTCTACTCCAGAACGTGAATCGCCGTGAGGTGAAAGTTGTGTTGTGTTGCCCACTCCCAAACCCTCATTGCCTCCCTGCATAAAGGGGTAGGACAGAGTCTCTCCCTGCTTGTTGATATACCACACTATGCACATGTTGTCCGTCTGGACGGCTAGGTGGCCGGGAAGGATATATTGGTGAAGGGCTTGGAGAGCGTACAACACTGCCTGAAGCTCGAGCACATTGATGTGGAGAGCTTGTTCTAGTCTGGACCAGGAGCCCTGGGTCCGATGAGGGCCTAGATGGGCTCCCCAACCTTCGCTGGAGGCGTCTGTGGTTAGAGTCTGGGAGGGGGGAGGATGAAAGAAAGGAACTCCCCGAAAAAGGTTCTCTCGAACCATCCACCATTGCAAGTCTCGCATCATTGGCGAGGAGATCAGAACTGAGTGATCTAGGTCGTCCATTAGCTGATCCCACTGAGAGCGTAGAGTCCACTGAGAGATCCTCATGTGGAGTCAAGCGCGAGGTACCATCGGGATAGCAGCCGCCATGAGCCCGAGAAGGCGAAGGATCGACCTCGCAGAGACCATCCTGCGGTCGGACAACAGACTTATTTGGGTCTGAAGGGTGGCCGCCCTGTCTGGAGGCAGGAAGGCCTTGCCCATGGTCGTATCGAGGATCGCCCCAATAAACTGTAGCCTCTGGGATGGGTCCAGATGAGACTTGGAATGGTTGATGGTAATACCCAGGCAGGCAAAAACCTGCTGGGTAAGGGAGAGGTAACGCAGGAGTTCCTCCCTGGACGAGGCCGCCAGGAGCCAGTCATCCAGGTAAGGGAAAACCTGCACTCCCTTGGTACGCAGGTGGGCTGCCACCACTGCCAGGCATTTGGTAAATACTTGGGGGGCCAAGGATAGACCAAACGGGAGCGCCTTGAACTGGTAGTGGTCCCCCTGGAATGCAAAACGAAGGTATTTGCGATCGAATGGGAATGTGCAGATAAGCATCCTGCATATCCAGAGCACAAAGCCATTGAGCCGGCTGGAGGAGGGACAGAAGACTCTGCAAAGAGAGCATCCTGAACCTTTTGTACTCTACGTAAAGATTCAGGGAACTGAGATCTAAAATTGGTCTGAGATCTCCTGTCTTCTTTGGGACCAGGAAGAAATGGGAATAGTAACCCGTCCCCTGAAGATGAAGGGGGACAGGCTCCATCGCTTGCTTCAACAGAATAGCAGAGATTTCCTCCTGGACCAAAGGAAGATGTTCCCGTGAATACGACTACTTCAGAGGGGGGGTGGCGGGGTGGTTTCTGAACAAACTCTATGGAGTGTCCTTCTGCTATGAGCTGGAGCACCCAAGAATTGCGGGTTATCCTCTCCCATCCCGGAAGGTGGAGGGAAACCCCTCCCACGGTCCTCCGGGGTCTGAGGCAGTGGAGAGGAAAGGAGTCGGGTGGTGGGGCAGCGCCCGCAGCTGAAGCACCCGCTGCTTTTTAGGTGCAGCTGTGGATGCCCGGCGTTTGTGGCCCGCTTCCCTGGGTTTCGGCTTTGGCCGATTCTCCGCCTGGGCGTAAAGGGACGGCACTGTTGCTGCTGATGGGGACGGTACATGGAATCAACTGACTTCAGAGCCGCCCCTTTCTTGCAAAATCGTAATGATGTCCTTAACATCACCCCCGAAAGCACAGACCTCGGAAGGGTGCGCTTCCTGGATAGCAGATTGCACCTCCGGACCAAACCTGACATGCGGAGCTGGCATGACGCCAGAGGCTCACGGGCGAAGCTGAGTCTACCAGCAGTGTCCACTGCATCGTATGTCGCACGAGCATGTGTCGACTGGCCGAACGAGCAGAGCGGACGAGATCAGCCAACTCCTGCTCGACTTGGGAGTCAGGCAAGGAGTCTAGTTTGGCTTCCGCCTGAGTTAGTATGGCCTTCTGGTAGTCTCCCATGTGGCCGACATAGTTCAGGGCCCTGATCCCCAGTGTGGAGGAAGCGTAAATCTTTCTCCCATACTGGTCCAGAAGGCAAGATTCCTTATCAGGAGGTGACGAGCTAACGAGCTAAGATGTTTAGGGTTCGCCGATCTGCCGTGAGCGGCACTAATCACGACCGAGTCGGCACGAGGGTGAGAATCCAGGAAATCAACACCCTCTGGAGCCTGATATAGCCAGTTCGACTTCCTAGGAAGTGGGGCTAAAGCCGATGGCTGTTTCCATATTGTGGTAACAAGGTCGGCGTGAGGCTCTATCCAGGGTGGCACCAAGGTAGAAGCTGTCACGGGCAGATCCAGATGTTCAGCGAGTTTCAGACACTGAGGATCTGGTCCAGGGAGTGCCACTGACGAACCTCCTGGATTTTCCTAAGCAACTCCGTAAAAGAAGGATCCTCCGGAAGAGACTTCGGAGGAGTCCTTGGCCGGGGCTTCGATGGAGAGCGAGGCTGCCTCTCTCGAGCAGCGCCGGAAGAGTCCGAGAGTGAAGAGGAGGATGAAGAAGAGAAAGACTCCCTTTCCCGACCCGGGGGAGGAACGGACCCCTTGGGAAGTCCCTGGGGAAGCGTGTCCTGCCCCTCTCTGGATCCAGATGGAAGAAGCCTGCAGTCCGGAGGTGGTGAGGGAGTGTGCCTCCTTGGGCGTACAGGAACCTGGGACGACACAGTCGCCGGAAGGCGGCTCTCGACCTCCTTGGTGAGCTGAGCCTTGGCGTCAACCCATCAGGAGGCCAGAGTCTCCTGCAGGTCCAACGGCGGCCGCGAGGGCGGTGGAGGAGGAAGAGGAAGTGGGGGGATAAGGATACGGGTTATAACCGTATGGAGCGTATCCAAAACCCGGCCGCGGGTAGTCTGGCGTCGGGTATTGTGGCGTCGAGTACTGCGGCGCCGGATGCTGTGTTCCCGGGTACACCGGCGTCGAATAAGATGGAGGATACCCGGGAGCCGGGGGTGCTGCCGGAGCAGACAGCCCAGCTGGAGACCTCACAGGCGGGTCCATAGTGGAGAGCCCGGAGGACGGAGGGCCCGGTGGGAGCAGAATATCTCCCGGAGTCGGTAAGACTGTCAGGGCCGACGGCAGAGGCCCTGGCGCCGGAGGTACCGACGTCAGAGGGGCCAGCATCGGAGCTGGCATCTGGGAAGCAGACGTCAGGTCTGGCGCTCCAGATGGAGGAAGGACTGACAGAGGCAAAAGATCCCCAGCTTCGCCCGGGGATGGAGGGGAAAAGTCCCCGGGGTCAGGTTGGGGAGATTCTGGTTCCCCAGACGGCAGCGAAGGCTGCGGAGAACCGGGAACGACGGACGGTGGGAGGTCTGTCGTCGGTTCCTTCGCTGGCCGGACATTCGGACGAGCCGACGTGAGGCTTAGCGGCGAGCTCTCGGCGCGCGCTGGAGGTGCCGATGTCCGACTTACGAGAGCAGTCACCGGAGGCAGGCCGAGTAGAGTGATCGGCCTGGTCCGGTGGAGAGGAGGCCGCGCGTCACCCTGGAGGGTCGGACGTCTTACCGGCCCTCACCGGGCGGACGTCAGAGGAGCCGACACCCGGCTTACCGGAGTCACCCACAGTGGTAGGCCACGAGCCTGCGCCGAACCAGGAGCGGAGGCCTCCGACTGCCCGGAGGCGCCCGCAAGGCCTGAGCACGAGCCAGACGAGCTGGCTGACACCGCCTCAAACCTCCGAGGCGGCCGTCGAGGAGCGATCCCCCGGAGGGGATGTTACCTGTGTCCCAGCGACTCCTGAAGGAGACGCGGTGGAGGAGCCCTTGTCCCGGTGCCTCTCCTCCTCCTTCTTCCGATGTCCTTCAGGGGAAGTGGACGCCTGCCTCAGTTTTTTTGAGCTCCTTCTCCATAGAACTCATTTTCTTCTTTAGAATATGGGCTTCCAGGGATTACTGCTGCCTTTTCCGGGTAGCCACGTTAAAACTGAGGCAGTGCTGTCACTTCTCGACCGGGTGATCAGGGCCTAGGCAGAACAGGCACAGGGAGTGGCCATCCTTGTGCGCTTGTTGGGCACCGCACGAAACTCACTTATTCTTGCGCTTGGAGGGTGAGAGGGGACTATACACCGACGGTCGAAAAATAAAAAGTTTTTCAGTAAAAACCAATGAAGGTAGGGCTGACGGTGATCTAACTTTTCGCTGAGAGCTGTAATCACGAGCCAACGGCGGAAAGAACTGGAAGGCGGGCGTCCGGGACTGCCCCTTTATACAGACGTCTCCTGACGCCCGTCACCTGACGTGGAGGGACTGCTAGCTAGAAATTTTTCCGTGGGGTCCTGCCGCCTGCAGATCTACATGTAATTACCTACTGCAAGAGCCCTCTCGAAGTAAGATCTCAGTATTCTGTGAACATCCAAAGTATGCAAGAGGTACTCCCCTTAATTGGAGTATTGCGTAAAGAAAGTGGGTAGCCCAATGGATTGATTCAGCCACCACCTTAGGGAGAAACTTAGTGTTGGTGCACAGAGCCACACGTTCCTTGTGAAAAGTCAAGTACAGGATTTTACACATCACGGCCTGAAGCTTGGAAATTCGCAGAGCCGAAGTAATCGCCACGAGGAAGAGAGTCTACGAAGAAAGAAACTTTAAATCAGCTGTGGCTGCCGGCTCGAAGGGAGGCAGAGTAAGCCTCTTTAAATAAAATTCAAGTCCCATGGAGGAGCAGGAATGCAGATGGGGGGGTCTCAAATGGAGGACCCCTCTGAGGAAAGTCTTAGAGACCTGCAACTGAGCAAAAGTCCCATCTACAAAGGGAATATGGTAGGCTGAAATCGCTGCCATGTGGACCTTTAAAGAGGAATGGCTGAGACCCAGATCGAAGAAATGGCGCATGTAGTCCAGGACTCTACTGGCTAGGCATGAGAAAGGTTCGAAGGCTTTTGACGTGGCCCAAATGGAAACCGCTTCTACTTCATGGCATAGGTGGACCTGGTAGAAGGCTTTCTGGCCTCTACCAAAATGTCTGCTACAAGTGGAGAAACCACAAAGCAGACTTTAACTACATCTGCAGGAGCCAAGCATGCAAATGAAGGAATTTAAGACCTGGATGAACAAAAGTCTCCTGATCTTGGGTCAACAATTGTTGTGACAGAGGAAGAGGAAGTGGAGGGTCTTCTGAGAATGGCTGCAGAAGAGAGAACCAAACTTGCCTGAGCCAGAAGGGAGCAATGATGATCATTCGTGCTCCTTCTGATCTGAGCTTGTTCAGGACTCTTGGAATTAATGGAATAGGAGGGAAGGCATAGACTAATCTGTCCCTCCAAGCGAGAGAGAGACAGAGCATGCCGTCAAAAAATGCCTCGCTCTGGAGCGAGCAGAAGGTGGAAAGTTTTGCGTTTTGGGGAGACACAAAAAGGTCTGAGGTGTTCCCCAATGCCGAAAGATGTCTACGACCTCTTGATATGACAGTCAAGTGAAGGTGGTGCTGGGTAAACCATCGCTTCCCTGCACAGAGGGTAGTAACGTGTTCCTCCCTGCTTATTGAGATACCAGACTATGCACATGTATGTCTGCATGAGAAGATGACCGGGAAGGATGAAGGGGTGCAGAGCCTGGAGAGCATAAGGACTGCTCTCAGTTCCAGCTCATTTATGTGCAAATATTGTTCGAACCAGGACCAGCTACTGAGTCCTGTGAGACCAGAGATGAGCTCCCCAGCCTTCAACTGACGCATCTGTTGTCAATGTCTGGGAGGGGGGTTCGATGTTGAAGTGAACTCCCCGGCAAAGGTTCTCTTGTACCATCCACCACTGCAAGTCCTGGATCATGGGATTGGAAACTAGTACTTCAGTCTAGATTGTCCAGGGTTTGGTCCCACTGAGACTGAAGCGTCCACTGAGAAATTCTCATTTGGTGCTGAGTGCATGGGACTGTCTGGCAGCTGCCATTAGCCCGAGGTGGTGAAGGTCTGACCTGGCTCCAACCCTTCTGCGACTGGACAGGAGATGGGCTTGAGTCTGAAGGGTGTCCACCCTGTCCTGAGGCAAAAAGGCTTTGCTGATGGTCATGTCTAGAATCGCCCCTATAAACTGGAGGAGTTGACAAGGGACCAAATGGGACTTTGCCTGGTTGATGGCGATACCCAGGCTGGTGAAAACCTGCAGGGTAAGGGATAGAGTGCAGGAGTTCCTCCCTAGATGGGGCCACCAGGAGCCAAACGTCCAGGTATGGGAATACCTGAACTCCTTGGGTACACAGATGGGCTGCTACCACAGACAGGCATTTGGCAAACACTGGGGCCGAGGAAAGACCAAATGGGAGGGCCGTGAATTGGAAGTGGTCCCTCTGAAAGCAAAACCGGAGGAATTTGCAGTGGGAAGGGCCTATGGGGATATGCAAGTAGGCATCCTGCATGTCCAAAGCACACAGCCATAGTCCCTGCCGAAGAAGTGGCAGAAAGCTCTGTAGGGAGAGCATTCTGAAGTGTTTGTACTCCACGAACATGTTCAGGGAACTGAAGTCTAAAACAGGCCTCACGTCTCCAGTCTTTTTGGAACTAGAAAGAAATGGGAATAGTAACCCATCCCCCAAAGGTGAATGGGGACTGGTTCGATCGCCACCTTGAGAGAAGAGGTGTGATTTCTTCTAGGACCAGAGGAAGATGTTCCGGGGAGTAAGACAACTTGGGGGGGGAGGTCTTCGGGGTGGTTTCTGTAGAAACTCTATTAAGTGTCCTGCCAAAATCAACTGGAGCACCCAAGCATCTTGACGTTATCCTCTCCCAACCCAGTAGATGGAGGGAGAATCTCCCTCCTATCGGTTCCCCGGGATCTCCAGAGGCAGTGGGAGAGGCTAAAAGTCAGGAGGTGTGGGGCAGCGCAGCAGCTGAGGCTCCCACTGTTACGCCTGGGTTATGCTCCCTATTATCCCACATACACCTCACACTGTATTCCTGGTCTATTATACTGTGATACTGCTATTTTGCACTAATATATAGATAGATATGGGCACCAATCATAAGCATGAGTGCTAGGAATGTGCTTTACTGCTAATATATGCTAATGTTTATCATGCTCGGTTCATTATACCTCACTATAATACATTTATCTGGATCATGTTCATCTTTTATATATATTCCATATATAATCTACCTAATCACTGATAAGATGACTGAGGGATCAGTGATTACTGTATACTTATATTCTACTATAATTATATATAGAGTGTGTTTTACACTCAGGCAGATATGCCATGTGCAATAGAACCATCAGCAGTTCTTCGTCTAAGCAAGCTGACACAGGGAGAGAAAGCCTTTGTTATGTCTGTCTTATATTATCCATAAGCAAGAAATGCAACATGTAGTTTGAACCAGTCAGCATTTCTTTTGTCCAAGCTATAATGCTAATAAAAGTATATTCTGTCTCATATAATACTCATTAGTAATTCTGTCTCCCAAGTTATTATCCAATGGAGAATGACTTGGGATCAATACATATCGTTTCTCATATCTGTAACTATGAGGTAATCTCTGTTACTATCTGTAGTATATAGTTGTCTCCAACCCACTGTAGCTTCTCTGGAAGATTAGTACTCTCTAGAAGAAGGGCAGAGACCTGGAGCGCGGGGAGAGCAAACAAGATCTTAGACAACCGAAGATCTACAATTCTGGAGATTATGTACATTCTTCAGAAGAGTGGTGAGAAACCCATCTCCCTTGTGATTTTCTCTGTCACATGCTTGGCGTAAGTAGTATAATAAACTTTATTAGTTCTCCTTGTTTACAAATGTTTTTTGGCAGACTCCGAGACACAAGAACCTGTATTATTTACTCTACACGCCAAGAATGTTTAGGTTACACCACAGCTTTCTTGGTAGGGGGAGTCTTGGTTGCTGAAGGGGCCCCGACGCTTGTTGACCCGTTTGCCCTGTGGTTTTGTTTTTTGTCGGTTCCGCCTACGAAAGGGACGTCACTGCCACTGAGGGGGTCTGTACATGGAGTCAGACAGACTTTAGTGCAGTGCCCTTCTCTTGCAGGTCAGTAATGATGTCCTTGACATCACCCCCGAATAGTACTGCACTGGATTGCACTTCAGGGACCAAATCCGACACACAGAGCCAGGCATGATGCCAAAGGCCTACGGTGAAAGCAGAGCTCCATCCATGTCCACTGCGTCGTAAGTGGCACGAAGCATGTGCCAACTGGCCGAACGAGCAGAACGGACAAGATCCGCCACTTCCTGTTTAGTCTGAGACTCAGGAAGGGAGTCTAATTTTGATTCCACCTGACACAGGATGGTCTTCTGGCAATCCCCATATGTGCTACATAACTCAGGGCCCTAATACCCAGGGTAGAAGAGGAACAGATCTTCCAGTATTGGTCCAGAAGCCTCGATTCCTTATCAGGCAAAGCCGAGGTGTTTTGGATTTGCGGCGCTAATGACAGAGTCCGCCTTTGGGTGTAGGTTCAGGAAATCTACTCCCTCGGGAACCTGATGTTGCCGGTCTGCCTTCCTCTGAAGGGGGGCTAACGTGGAAGGTTGCTTCCAGATTGCGGAAACAAGGTCCGCGTGAGGCTCTATCCAGGGTGGAATCAATGTAGGAGCAGTCTTGGGCAGATCCAAGTGGGCAGTGAGCTTTTTACACTGTGGATCTGGCTCCAGTGATTGCCACCGATTAACTTCCTGGATTTTCCTCAGTAGCTCCAGAAAAGAAGAATACTCCAGATGAGACTTCAGAGGGGTCCTTGGCCTGGGGCGGTCTGGAGTACATGGCTCATCATCCGGATCAGAGCTTCCCGCTGAGTCCAAGTCAGAGGTCTTCGATGAAGATGAGGAAGACTCCTCCCTACGTGGGGGAGGGATGGCCCCCTTGGCGAGTTCCCTGGGGCGCATATCCTCCCCACCCCATGTGCCAGAAGGCTCACCTCTGGTGTTGGGTAAGAGGGAGGGAGTCTCCCATTTCCGACGCAGGGGATCCTGCGAAGGGTCCAGCGTTGGACGACTCTCTACTTCTCTGGTGAGTTGAGCCTTGGCCTCAGCTCATCAGGAGGCCAAAGTCGTCTCCAAAGCCACCGGAGGCTGAGGTGTGGGAGGAGGGGGATACGGATACCGAGGATATCCGTAGATAGAGTATTCATAACCAGACAGTGGGAAGCCCAGCGTCTCGTATTGATGCGCTGGGTACTGCGGCGTCCAGTACTGTGGAGCCGGGTACTGATGTGTCAGATACCCGGGTTACAGGGGCTCTGGTGGAACAGAGGGACCTGGCAGAGGCCCAGCTGGTGGGTCAGGCAAAGGAAAGGCTGGCCCCACGGGTGCTGGGCCCGGCATGGGAACGCTTGTCCGCAAGGGACATCAGCCGCACTGCAAGCTGACGCCGGGGCCGGCGTCAGGGTGTCTGGTCCCGAAGGGGGCCCTTACAGCAGCATGTCCAAATCCTGCATGACTACTGGGGAGGGAGGATTAGAGTCCCCTGAGGTCAGCAGAGGAGATGCAGGAACGTCAGAGGGCAACGCTGTGCGTTGCGAGGAACCTGGAGCGTCGGATCCGTTGAGAAGGTCTGGTGCAGGCTCCTTGGCTGGGCAGGCGTCAGAAGGGCCGACGTCTGGCTTATCAGCCGGATCCGGGAGGGCAGAGGAGCCGTCTGAATTTACTGGATCCCTTACTCGAGGAAGACCGTACTGGAGATGCAGCCTTGTTGGGTGAAGGTTCGACTGTGCGCTCTCCCGAAGGAGTGAGCGGCTTAGCAGTCTTGTCCAGGCGGACGTCAGTGGCACCGGCATCTGGCTTGGTGGACCAGCTCGAACCAGAGGGCCGCTAGGAAGCGCCCTCTTACCCCTGAGGCACCTTAAGAGCCCAAGCGTAGGCCAGACAGGAGGGGGAAACCTTCTTGGACACTGCCAAGACGGTTGTCATGGAGCGGTCCCCTGAAGGGGATGTTATCTTTAGTACTGCGACTCCAGCCAGAGTCGTGGTGGCTGTGGAAGCTGAATCCCGCTCCCAGTGCTTCTCCTTTTTATAGTCTTCGGGGGAAGTGGACACCTGCCTCAACTTCTTAGCTCCTTCTCCACGGACGCAATTTTTTCTCTTTAAAGCATGGACTTCCAGGGACTGCTGCCTTCTTTTCCGGGTAACTGAGTTAAACTGCTGGCACTTCTCCACCGGATGGGTCTGGGCCCAGACAGAAGAGGCACAGGGAATGGACGTCTTTATGTGGCAGCTGGGAAACGCACGTTTTGCACTTATGCTTATGTGATTCGGAAGGCGTCGGGGACGACATTCACAGTGTATCAAGGAAACAGTTGATAGAGCAAAAAAACAAGGTCGAAAAGTCCGAAAACTGTACCGATGAACAACTGACAAACATTGAACTGTACCGCAAGGAACTTTCACAAGTCGACGGCGGGAAAGAACTGGAAGGTGGCTGTGGGGGACCACCCCTTTATATATACTGACGTCGGTCACCTGACATGGGGGCGGTCCCCCGCCAGAGACTGCTAGCTAGAAATTTTTCCATGGGGTCCTGACGCCTGGCGGGTCAGTCCTATACGTGAATACCTACTGCAAGAGCCCTCTCAAAGTAAGATACGTCTTTAGCACATTACAAATGTCTGTAGTTTGTTCTGAAGTTAAGGAAACATTCACCTTAACAGCATCAGCATTTACAGTTTGTTCCAGTCTGTCATAAGCTACATCAATATCTTCCTTATCAGTTTCTGGTAAAACCAGCAAAGCAGCTTTAGGCATTTTTTTAACCCATTTCTTGAGGAGGTTAGCATGGTATATCCAAGAAGGATTTTTCTGTCAGGGATCTCAATCTCAGTTAACAGTGCCAGTATGTCTCAGAACCTTATATGGCCCTTGCCATTTCATTAACAGCTTATTTTCTGTTGTGGGTAACAGTAGTAAAACCTTTTCACCTGGCTCAAAAACTTTTTCTTTTACTCCATGGTCATAATATAACTTCTGCTGGTTTTGAGCCTCTTCCCGATTACTATGGGCAATTTCAACATATTTTGCCAGCTTCTTTCTTAGGGCACATGCACAAGACGTTCTAGATTGTTTCTGGGTGGGGGCTATCTTCCCTCGTTTCTTTTATCACTTTCAGTGGCCCTCTTGGCTGCCTACCATACAGCATTTCAAATGGTGAAAACCCTGTTGATGCCTGTGGCACTTCTCTGTAAGCAAAAGTAGGTAAGGCAAGTATTGGTCCCAATCTTTCCTTTTACAAACCTTTTTAACATGCGTTTTAGAGTCTGGTTAAAACGCTCAACAAGACAATCTGTCTGATGGTGATAGGGGGAGGTTCTTATGGCAGTGATACCTAGCAGTCTGTACAGCTCCTTAAGCAATGCAGCACCAAAACCACTACCCTGATCAGTAATAATTACTTTAGGTATGCCCATTCTGCTGAAAATTTTGGCAAGCTCTGCTGCACCTTTTGGGGCTGTAACAGTGCACACTGGAACTGCTTCTGGGTATCGAGTAGCATAGTCACATACTACCAGGATAAATCTATTACCCTTACCATTTTTGTCTAAAGGACCAACCACAGCCATTGCAATTCTCTCAAAAGACATCTATCAAGGGTAGGGGCACCTTGTCTTTTCTAGTGACTGGGGCTACTTTCTGACGCACAGCACAGGCATTACAATAGGTAGCAACATGTTCATAAATTCCAGGCCAGTAAAACCTATACAGTAATCTGGTAAGGATGCGATCCCTCCCCAAGTGACCAGCCATAGGATTATCATGTGCCATCTGTAACAACTGTTTTATACTTCTGTGGTATAACCAAATGTTCTGTTACTGTGTGAGGTTTAACCCAAACTCTGTACAGTAACCCATTATATTTTTTAAACATTGGTTCACCATGCTTTGTTTTAACCCCCAGCTGCTTGAAATAACCCTGGAGAGAAACATTGTTAGCTTGCTCTGAAAGAAAATCACAATCAGTTCATTTTGTTTCAGACTTTTCATATTTTAACCCTTCATGTCCATCAGTCATTTGCTGTCTCAAGTTTCTTCAGGCATCATCTTTCTTGGATTTCCAGGTCTTGGGGCTGTGCTCAAACAAGTCTGAATCAAAATCACTTAAAGGAAAAGTGTCCCCATCATCTGAAATTTTCTTTGCCTGAGCGTCACCACTGCTGCTGAAACATCAGGATTTACTCCTTTGATCAACTCAGTAAATCCTGGAAAGTAATTTCCGATAATCACAGGTACAGATAACAGAGGTTCTATCCCCACTTTCATTTGGTGCAACACACCTTTTATGGTCGAAGTCACTTGGGTGGTGGGATAGTATCGAGTGTCCCCGGGGATGCAGATGACACCGGCCCTTTGCATAGTGTTTTCCCAACACTTTAACATGCACTAGGGTCTGTCCGCTTCCCAAATCAATGAGTCCCTTTCACAGTGTCATTCCCCACCTTCACATCTGTCAAATACTTGCCGCAATTTGCCACGGACAAATCTGCTTCAGTGCCACTCTCCTTACTATGGCAGTTTCTTGCAAAATGGCCTGGCTTGTTACAGTTACAGCAGATAATGTCTTTGGGCACATATCTGTTACCTCCGAGTCATCAGGCTTCGAGTTTAAATGGGTAAAAGTGTGTCTTACCGGTGCTTGGATGTTACCTTGCTACTGTGGCATCTGTCTGGCCATTTGGTAGTCCTCAGCCAAAGAAACAGCCTTTCCCCCATTCTCTGGTCAGTGTTCCATTACCCACAGCTGCACATCTGTAGGCAAGATGTTGATGAATTGCTCCATGACAAACGTGTCAATCTGTGGGACTGTTTTACTCTCTGGTTGGATCCATTTTATCAGGAATTTGAGTCGAGTGAAGGCTTCTCAAGGATTGTTGACAGAGTTATACCTCAGAGATCAAAATCTCTGCCCGATCTCTCCAGAGATGTCATACCTTTTCAGGATTTCGCTTTTCACCAGGTCATAGTTTTCTGACTGTGCAGTGTCCATACTGCTGTAGGCAAGTTGGGCTTTCCCTGTCAGGTAGGGTACCAGTCTGACTGTCCATTGTTGCTTTGGCCATTGACAGGCTGTGGCTACTCTTTCAAAAGTTGTCAAGTATGCCTCAATATCCTCTGAGGGATACAACTTTGTAAGTTTAATGGCTTTTAAGTTGCTTGCATTTTGTTGCTCGTCTAAATTTGTGCCAGATCCTCTGCCACTGATAGCTTGCAAGGCATCCAGCCATCGTTGCATCTTCTCTCCGCTGCTGCTCCTAAACATTAAAGCTCTTTCTCTCTGCTTCTCTTTGTTGTACAGCACACCATTTGAAAATGCCCATCAAGCTTTCAGGTTCTCTCCCTGCCTGTTCTTTTTCCATAACTTGTGCTGGCTGTACAATCTCAGACTGGACTACTGTCTGTGCTAGTTTGGCTGCCATTGTCCTGGTAACCACTCCTGGACTTGCTGCTGCAGAATCCATACCTTCCTCTGTGCTTCCCTGGTACTAGGTCCAGTACCCATGCACAAAACTCCTGTCTTAGGATATGCACAACGTAAATCCCACTTAGCCGGACACCACCTGTCGTCGAGGCGCAGGTCAGGAAGCACAGGGAAAACCAGGAGCAGTTGTAGAATTCACCAAAACTTTTTATTTACAGAAGCCGTAACAAAAAATATAAACTCATTCAGAATAACTATGTACAGAGGAGAAATAAAAAATTAAATCTTCCTTCTGTCTCTTTCTTGCAATCTGTCTTGCAGTAGCAACTTAGCTCTTTTATAAGTCTTTTCAACCCCCATCTTTAGCAAACATCCTGTCCTTGTAAGTTTCAGGGCAGGAGCTGCTAAAACACAGTGTGCTTGAGCTGAGAGAACCCCTTTTGCAAAAGGTTCATTTGCACTCAAGTAACCTCTGGAGTTTTCTGCTAGTTTTCTGCAGTCATCTCAAAATATATACATTTCAGCAGTAACACTATATATTTTCTAAAAAAGTGATCCCATTATCAGTTACATTTCCATACAATGATTTGCACATATTTTTATTTTAGCAGATATGCAAGAGAGGAAAAACAGACAGCAAGAGAAAACAGAGACAGTAAAAGGCACAGAACTGGGAGACTGTTCGGGTTGATCAAGTCAGAGGTCTCAGAGGAAAACTGGGTTGCACAACCAGACAGACAAGAAAGGAAAGATCCTTACATTAAAACACCTTCTCCATTACCAATGGGACAGGGTCCTATTCTACCCTGTCACACACCTTGGTAAGGAATTTCCTGCTGGTCCACAGAACTACCTTGTCTCTGTAGAAGGAAATATAGTTTGCGTCACCGCAGAGCCCGCAGTTTGAACACCGTTCCAGCAGAGGTAATGGGCGTCAAGAATGTCTCCCAGGTGACATACTTGAGATCAGCAGTAGCCATAGGCTTGAAGGGTGGCTCCAGATCCCACAGAGGGACTGGCTCTCGGGGATAGAGATGCAGGACTACTTGAAATCGGAATGAGAGGCTATTAATCTCTCACACCCTGCTGAGATGTAAGCAGAGACAGCTACCAAGTAGACTTTAAGGCCCAGGGCTTGAAGGTGAATCTGGTAGTCAAGAAGTACAGGCAGGCCTGCCTGCAGGACTGCTCCATCTAGATTCACACCATAGGAAAAACCTCTTCCATTTGGAAGCATAGTTTCTTTCAGGTTGCAGGCTAGTGGAACTCAGTATTCTAACCCCTCAAGAACCAGACCTTGAGGCGAAGGGACTTGAGGTTGGGAAAGGTTATCCATCCCTAAGCCATGGTCAGAAGACTGAGGAAGATGAATAGGCTGTCTGGTGGTCAGGGCTAGTAGCAGTGTGTACCAGGGCTGCCTGGCCCAGTCTGGGGTCACCAGGATCATGGTTGCAGGTCAACTCCTCAGTTTGAGGAGTATTCTCAGCAACAGTGGAAAAGGAGGGCTAGCTAGAACCTCCCCCATCCAGTCCAAAACCAGGGCATCCAGGGGCACTGTGCCCACTGCTGGGGGCCTGCAACGAAAAAGAGGAAGCTGGTGATTCTCTTCGAATCCAAAGATATCTATTTCTGGGGAGCCCCACCTCCTGAAGACTGTGGCCAACACCTGCTTGTTTAGAGCCCATTCGTGATGATCCTGGCCGATCCTAAGAGAGTCTGCCAAGAAGGTGTACTGCAGACAGGTGCACATCCATGTAGTAGGCCAAAGCCCAAATCTTCATTGCTTCAGTGCACAGCTTTGAGGATCTTGTGCCTCTCTGTTTACGGATGTAATACACTGTAGTGGTTTTGTTTGTCCTGATCTGGACTGACAGACCCCTTATCTGAGGAGCACACACCTGCAAGTCTACAAAAACTGCTCTCGACTCCAGAAGGTTGATATGCTGTCTGGACTCTGAGGGTGACCTGGTGCCACTTACTGTCTGGTCGCCCAAGTGCACTACCCACCTCAGGAGGGAGGCACCTGTTGTAAGGACTGCTGCTGGAAGGGAACTCCTCTTAGGCTGCCTCTTTCCTTCCACCATTCGAGAGCCTGCAACAATGGTTCTGAGACTGGCACCAGTCTGGAGAGTGGGTCTCTTCCCTGGGATCTCAAATGAAACTGGATGTCTCATCTGAAATCTGGCACCTGGAACCACTGCTGTAGTGGAGGCCATATGGCTCAGAAGACTCAGAAAATGTCTTGCTGGTCTGGGCTGGCCAGGGTTTGGAGGTTGTCCATCCTTTCCTGAGGAAGGAAGGCCTTGTCTTGCTGGGCATCCAGCTCTGCCCCCATCAACTCCAGAGACTGGACAGGCTGTTGCTGGGCTTTGAGTGTTTTTGAGGAACCCCAGAGACTCCTGGGTGTCCTTCACCAGCTTAAGGGAATCCTTGACCTGTTGATAGGAATCCCTGCAGCCAGTCATCTCGGTAAGGGAGGACCCTGAATTCTTGCCTCCTGAAGTGCTTGGCCACCACATCTAGGCACTTTGTGAACACCCTGGGGGCAGAGGAGAGACCGCAGGGAAGGGCCAAGAACTGGTAATGCCTCGAGGGTAGGCTGAATCGTAGATATTTTCTGTGACTGGGCCTGACTGGGATATGGAAACAGGCATCCTTCCGGTCCAGGGAGCCCAACCAGTTTCCTTGCTGTAGTGATGTGATCACTATAGCAAGAGTGACCATGCTGAACTTGGGTTTTGTCCGGTGCTTGTTCAGAAACCTGCAAATCAGAATGAGCTGCCATTCCCCATTTTTCTTTAGAGTGAGAAAGTACCTTCAGTAAATGCCCTTTCCTCGCTGTGAGGGAGGAAATGGAAATTACATACCTAACGTAATTCTTCATCTTTTCTTGTATCTTCACTATTCATTACTGCTAGGTAAGTGCCAGAGGCGTGCACCCACCATGGGAGCTTTTTTGGGGGAAGTCTGTGCTGAAGGCACCACACATGTGGCCGATGCAGTGCGTGGCGCAGAAGCGTTGGCCGTTAGGTGACGTAGACTCCTCCTCCGTCCCAGCTATGTTTAGCCGGAGAGGATAAAACAGGAGAAGAGAAAAAAATAAGGTGAGGCAAGACAGCCATGGGATAGGATAAGGAAGGATATAAACTGAAAAAGGTATAAGCCGATTAGGGGACAGAGGGAAGAGATTCCTACCCTAAGTGGCCATAGGTCCCCAATCCTTGGGCGGTCTCACAGAAAGGAGAGAGATACGAGAAGAAAGAGGAGATACAAGTAAGAGATGGGGGGGGGGAGAGAAGAAGAGCTCTCTGCCACATTAAACTGGAAGACCACTGGCTTGTAATAGCTTCAAAATCCTGAAGAAATGAAGACAAGGGAGCAAAGATCCCACCAGTTCCACAGGCTACTGTACCAAGGCCCTGAGGGAAATAGGATGGCCTCTGAAAACCAATGGCGGAGACGGATCCCTCTTCCTACCCTTTATCCGTATACATTTTGAAATCTTGGAGCATGTACCTCCACAGACTGTTCCCTTGGGTAAGGAGAGCAGTCCTGATAGAGAAGGAATGGGTCCAGACTGACTTTGAAAAGGAGGAGGGAAAAACCCAGCTACAGGTTTTCGCACAAGGGTATAGGCATCGTCCCCACTTCAGGAGAACAGAACCACGGGACAACCGTGCCCTGAGAAATAGAAGAGGAAGGAGGGAGGAAAATCCAACACTCTCTCCTAAGAATGCACTGAAGCAACCCATTGCCAGATGACATAATCAGGAGGATTATCGAAGACAAAAAGGGGGGACACCCCAGTGAATCGTGAAGAGAATCCCAGGGAACTCCCTCAGAGATTAAGGCGAAGACCCTACTTGCCGTCCTCCCGGTTGAACATTCTGTGACACCAGGGGGACTCTGCCCCCAACTGGCCTTGAAGTGGGTGAAGGCGAGCAGGTTGGAGGTGACGCCCAAGAACTGAGACCCATGAGGGGAAGGTGGGAGGGAATCAGTAATGATGGTGAAGATACAAGAGAAAATCATGAATTACGGTAGGTATGTAATTTTCGTATCTTCCCTTGTCACTCTCCACCATTCATTACTGCTGGGTGAGTACCAAGCCCCACCCCCGGAGGGGACCTGGCACAACCCTGAGGGAACAGATTCCCTCAGCCTCCTGCAGGTGAGACACAGGAGAGGGTGACCCTATAGCCGTACTAGACCAAGCGAGGTCCAAGGCTGGTCAGGATGAGGAAGTGTCCCCCGTGGCCGGAAGGGGCCCCTGTAAAGTCCTCCTTGCCCTGCGGGAAGAGACATAGGTCCCCCGGAAAATGGAGATCACCCTACACCGGGCAATGGGTGACAATCTGGACAGACGAAGCCACGCAGTCTGCCTGATGCAGATCGCTGTCCCTGCTAGTCTGGATGCCACCTCATTGGCATCATAAGATGCCCTTGCCTGGTGCCTTGCAAGCTCCAGACTCTGTGCAGAGAGGGTGATGGCATGTCTAGATTCCTCCGAATCAGGCAGGGATGCCGACACCTGTGCTAGCATTGACTATAGATGCCTGTTGTAAGCAGCATGGTGAGCCTGATGAGAACCTATGCAAAGCAATGCATAAGTTGACGAGAACACCCTTCTACCCTACCAGTCGAACTCCGCAGAATCTGGATCCAGGGGTCGGTCATGCGCCAGGCGCTGAAACCCTGAAGGAGTATTTAAGGACGTCAGCCCCAAAGGTGGGCGAGATAGAGAACCTAGAGACTCCTGGGGAGCGTAATACCTCCTCCTGCAGTCTACCGGGGCTGGAAAAAGGGGCAGCTGGAGACCGCCAGGTACAGATAGATGCTTCCTGGAATGGGATGGGCCAGGAGAACACCACCAGATGGTGAGCACTGAACCCGCTCAAGAATGAGCACATCTCCCGCTCAGTATTGCTCCCTATGATGTGAGAGATATGTAGCTCCTGCAGTAGCCTCGAGAGGAACTGCAGATACTTCGTGAAATCAGCGGACAGATAGTTCCTCTTCCCCAGAGAAGGAAGACGAGGACATAGAGGAGCTAGAGTGTTCTGGGTCCTCCTGTGGTGGGGGAGACTGTCAGAAGACCTGTTTGACCATGGCTCTCACATACCTGAGGAAAGCAGCCGCAGTGGCCCTCAACATCTCCCAGGTTAAGGAACCTGTAGGACCCACATGGCCTGGGAGAGGAGGAGCTGTTTGCAGAAGGATTGGGGAAGGGCATCTGAATGAATGTGCCCTGCCTCTGCCAGGGTTCTGAGACCGAGACACAGGCCCTGCCAGGCGGGGGGGGGGGAGAGAGGGAGAGGGAGAGACTCGGGTCGAACCAGGCAGTGAAGGCTGTAAATGCTGAAACAAACCCAGAATGAACCCTGAGGGAGAATCTCCCCTGTGGTGCGACCGGAGTTGCATGGATCCAGAAGGGCAACCCTCTGCGCTGCCAACTAAGGGAGCTGCAGAGACCTCAGAGGAGAGGCAGGGCTCAGCGCTCCGGCTCCTCCCCACTCCCCGGACAGTGGAAGGGGGCCTACGCACCTCACCCCAGCCCCTCAACCCTTCGGACTCTGAAGTCGCCCTCTTCCTCCTTCCCAGCGATACGAGGGAGGCCGCAGGAGAGGGTGTCCCTGTCCCTATCAAGGGGGTCATGGCCCCTGCAAAGAACTGACTGCACCCAGTCCCCCACAGGCCACTGTCCCGCGCAGACCCCCCCCAATGCCAGCCACAGCGTGAGGAGCTGTTAGGACTACGGGCTCTGGGGAGTCCAGGAGAGGAATGCTGGGCTGCCTGATGCAATGTCCCAGATGGCTATCCGACTCCGAGGAGTCTGGTTGCCAGTCCAGATCGGCCTGCAGGTCATCCTCCTCCTCAGAAGAGACCAAATGGACCATCAAGCTAGCGATCCTGGGAGAGCCCTTGGTGACGGCACCGCTTGCGGGACAAAGCACCGCCCCGATCACCGGTGCATAAGCGGCACCGGGATCCAGAAAGCACCAGAAGGCAGCACTGGGATCCCACCAGTGCCAGGGCCCAGCAGCCATGGGCCATGACACCGGGGGCTGCACCTCCGTGGAGGTGACTGCCATGGCGGTGCCAACAACCCGGCCCCGCACAGAACCAAGTTGTTCCTCCAGCACCGCAGAAGAAACCTTCGACTGCAAGGCAGCAATCCGAGGTGGCTTCCTCATCGGGCCGTATAAACCCAGGAGGGAACCCGGAGGAGGGGTTGAGAGATCTGACCTTGGCGACTCATGAGCGACGCAGTCCTGCAAAAGCTGGTGGAGCCCTGTCAACTTTGAATGCGCTTATTGCAAGACACGGCGGTCCAAGGAGAAGCAGGCGTCGCAGTTGGCCATGTTGCGATTGGGTCCCAGGCATCGCAGGCAGACGTCATGTCGGTCCGAAATGGAAAATGCAAGCCACAAGGGCACTGACGCATGGTGGCACAGCCCGCTTTGGATTACTTCTTAGCCCCCGAACCAGACATGACACAAAAATAATAGCAAATTTACTGAAAAAGACTTGGCACCATCTACTGAAAATAATGAAAAGGTCTTACTGGAGAGAATGGTGCCGAGTGGGCTAGAACTGGGATGGAGAGATGCGCCATCAAAAACAGGCCGGATGATGCAGGCAAAAACTAGTCACTCGTGCAGCAGGTGCTACCTCGACGGCAGGAGAAACAGAACTGGGATGGGGGAGGCGCCTAACGGCCAACCCTTGTGCACCGCGTAGTGCTTCAGCCATGTGGGTGGCGCTGTCAGCAAAGACCCCCCCCACCCCCGTGTGCCTCCAGCACTTACCCAGCAGTAATAAATGGTGAAGACTGACAAGGGAAGATCAGGTTCTACTGCATTTGCCTGCAGTAGCTTTCTGACCTCCAACTCCAGGAGAACCCTTTTATGAAGAAGATGGAGGGTGGAAGCCCCCGGGAGACTGCAGTGTTGGAAACCTTTTGAATTGCAGAGAGAGACCCTGGCTCACCACTTCCAAGACTCATCTGTGGTGACACTTTTCCAGTCTTTGAAGAAGTGAGTCAGCCTGTCTCCCACTGGTAATGGGCTGGTGACCTGGGCATACCCATTAGGAGTTCTGTTTGGACAGAGCCTTGGTAGTGGGTGCTGGATCAGCCCGTCTGGATAGTCTTCTGCCACTGCCCCTAAAGTATCCCCTTGTTGGGAAACAGTCAAGGTGTATAGGAATATAAGCTTTAGGAAAATAATCTCTACCTCTCCTTTCCTGTGACCTGTAGGAAGTGGAGGCCTTTTCCTGAGCAGAATTATTTATGTACGTGGTTTTGTACTCCTCCACCTTCAGTTTTGTCACTAAAAAGTGAGTCATTATCACAGAGAAAATCCATGGCCTTGGCCTGAGTGAGGTTCGTGGCTCAGGGCCAGGCAATTCTCCTCATGGAGACAGCTAGGGCCATAAACCTGGAGGCAGTATCATTAGCATCAACTGCCATGTGAAACTGGTTCTTAGTGGCGTCCAGTGCTGAGCCACATCCCCTGACACTATCAGTCATGGCCAGTACGGGAGGTCCAGAGGACCTTCTGGTATTGGGCAGCACAGGCTGTATAAGTAGCCTGCCTTAGGAGAAGAGAAACTTCTAAGTACCCCTTCCTCCCCAAGCAATCTAATTTTCTAGTCTTTGTCAGAGGGATGAGAGAAAAGTGGGACTTTTGCCTTGTCATAGGCAGCAGCCTGTACCACCCCCCTTCATGGTCTGGATGAGAATATAAGTAGTCAGCATTGGACTTGTCCAGCTGGTACTTTTCCACTTTGTCGACGCCCGGAGTGGAAGTAGGGGTCTGCAAGATTGAGGGTTGCTTTCTTAAGGAACTTATGTACAGGAAACAACAACCTCTCAGTGGGGGACCAGGCCCATCATATCCAAAAATTTGGCCTCTTCCTCATCATCCATAGACTCTTGGGAAGAAAGACTGACCATTTGTCTCACTAAAGGAATGAGCGGAATAGTCATCCTGACATCGAGGAGGAGAACCGAACTCCTGCTCAGGGGAAACATCCAGTTAAATCTGTTCCCCTTCCTTTTACTAATAAAACTCCAGTGTCTGCTCAGGAGGAACTGGGGCACCCATCAGGGAACTGAGAGACTGGAAAGCCTGCAGCACCTGCAAGGCTTTGACTATGTCCTCTGCGGACGGCATACTGATTTTGCCTGCTGGGAGCTCCTTTGCTTCTTCAGCAGGAGGTGCAGCAACATGTTTCTCTTTTTGTTTCTTTTTGGCAGGAACCAGTTCCAGAGCCTGATCATCATGAGGTCTTATGTTTACTATTACTTGAACTTCCTTTGTCAGAAGTTCTAGAATCAGGACTCTTTAGAAGGCCTGTCCTTAGGCTTACTGTGGAGAGGAAGAGAAGGCCTCCTCAGAGGGCTTTGGTGACTGAGGCGGACACAGAAGCCATATATTTCAGCTTTTTAACCCATTTCTTAATTGTTTTAAGGTAAAATTTGCTGCAAAGCTCTCACTTAGCAAAGAAAGGACTGGGACCTAGGCAACTTAAACATAAATCATAGCCACCTGTCCTGGCCAAAATTGTATTTATGTTGGATAACCGGGTAGGTGCACTGGTCCAGAGGACCATTTACAGGCACAACCTGGGCCACAAGGCATGAGTAGAACAGCACAAGCAATATACAAGATTACATCTGCATATAGTTGGGCACAAGGTAATAAGATAAGTGCAGTATGTACAGTCGAGGCAATTCAGGAAAGACATTTGCACAGGGATTCCAGGTTCAACAATAATATGCACAGTATTTACAAGACGGGGCATTTCAGGAATACATTTGTACAGCGTTGTCATGTTCTACAGTAGATTAACTTGGGGTACCCTACTTCATTTGAAGATACACAAGTGAGACCAACAGAACCCAGATGAGAGCAGGAAGGGTAGAAGAATGAAGCAGAGAAGGAAGCATGAAAGACAGGAGAGTGGGTGGGGTGTTAGCAAGCAAGGCAGCTGCATCGACCCTGGTCCAGAAGCCAGGATTTTAGGTTACATTTGTAATTTTGATGAGTGTTTGAAGTTCGCAGAGAGGGGGGTAAGCTCATTCCACAGAGAAGGAGCCACCACCAAGACAGCTTTCCCACCCATATTGGTGGTGGTCCTAGGTACCTATAGGGTGGGGGTGGTGGAAGAGCGAAGGTGTCTAGTTGCTGTTCTAGCGCTGAAAAGGGTGGCGACAGGGGAAGTCTTGCCATGCCTAAGGGTAGTGTTCAGGAAACAGCCAAGTGTATAGCCAAAGCGATCCTGTAAGGAGAGTCAACCAAGGGATCAGTAGAGGTCGCAGTGGTGTGTGGTGTAAGGGGAAGACAAGGCAACGAGGCAGGCGCTGTTATAAGCTACAGAGAGTCTAGTCAGAAGAGTGGTTGAGACTCGGGAGTAGCTTGTGGAGCAATAATCAAAGATAGGGAGGAGACTGCCCGTAACGATGGCCAGGCGAGCCACCTTTGTTAGGTAGGGCTTAAGATGGTAGGCCACTCCAAGCTGCATATTAACCCTGCAGACTAAGTGGTTTACGTGGTCTTTGAAGGAAAGAGAAGGGTCAAGCGTTACCCCTAGGTATTTGGAGATGGACATTTTCAAGGGCGAGGCCATCAGGGGGACAGATAAGGAGAGAAGAGTTGACGGTTTTATTAAGGAACAGTTTTGAGCCAAACAGCATAGCCTTAGTTTTCTTAGAGTTGACCAACAACAGATTAGAGGAGAACCAGTTATAAGCAGCACAGTAGTCCTGGGTGAAGACAGAGGAGATACTTGAGATGGATTTGCCACTATGAAAGATGACATGGTCATCCACGTAGAGAAGAGAGTGACAGGTAAATCTGTCGATAGGGAGGGAGTTAATAGAAGAGCAGGGGACCCAGAATGGAGCCCTGGGGGACTCCAGTGGAGACCAGCAAGGGTGGAGATGTTGTAGAACCGATGCACACAGACTGGGAGCATCCAGAGAGATAACTCCAGAACCAGTCAGTGGCCTTGGCAGAGCAACTGAGAAAGGATAATTTGGATAGGAGTAAGGAGTGGTTGACTATATCAAAAGCTTTAGATAGGTCAAAGATGGTGCCTGTGGCACATCCACGGTCCATGTTGGAGAATGTGGTCAGTGAAAAGGGCCAGGGCAGTAGAAGTACTGTGATACTTATGGAAGCCATGCTGTTGGCTACGTAAGAGGTTGTATTTAACAATGTACTCAGATAGTTTTGGTGGACGATCCTCTCAAGGAGCTTAAGTTAGGGAGGATTAATATAGGCCAGTAGTTGTCGAAAGTGTGTGGGTCGCGAGATTTGAAGATAGGGATTACTCTCGCAGACTTCCAGGAGTCCGGCATGGTGGAGGTAGATACTTTATGATTGAAAATAAAGGCAAGAGGCTGGCAAATAAGAGATGAGACAAGTTCCAAAAAGCCAGGGTAGAGGCCGCTGGAGTCAGGACTACCCATTAGCAACTTATTTAGCAGTTAGGATGCGACCTTAGCGGAGATGGTAGCAAAGCAGAGAGAGGAGGCGTCACTAGGGAGGGGAATCAGAAAGCAGGGAGGAAGTGCAGGGTCCCAGAGAAAGAAGATTGCAGACGAGGGCCGACAGGTCGGAGAACTTGGGGTTAAGAGTATTAGCAACCGCTGAGGGGTCGGTAAAAAGGAGAACTCAGGTGAATGGAGGGGTTGTATGTGCGGGGAATTAAGAGAGTCCCAGACTTTTTTAGGATTGCCCAGGTTCTCTCTGGAGTCGGTGGTAGTAATCCCGTTTTAATGACTTAGCCATGTGTTTACACCTGTTGTGCAGGTGCCTGTACTCAATTCCACAAGGCAGGGGAGGGGGTCAATTTGTAGATAGCCCACCTGCTGTCCCTCAGCATTATGAGGGTCAGCAGGTCCTTGGTTAGCCACCGTGTGCAGCTGCCTCAGACTGGCCAAGTAGTTTTTGGGAAGTGGTGATCCTGGATGTTCAGGAGAGCGTGGGTGAAATGAGTGGTAGCCATACATGCGTCAGTGCAAGCATAGAGGTCCTGCTAGTTTATGGCCCTAACGTCCTCGAAGAGGCAGGAGGTTAGGCAACTGAATTTGCAGAAAGAAAGGTACGGGGGGAAGAGGGCAGAGGCCTTGGCAGACCAAATGACGTAGGTGGTGGAGTGATCACTAATGTAGCCAGATAACATGCCAGTATGAGAGACTGTCTCTACAGCTGGTGATGACCCAATCAAGGAGTGTACTGTTCAAGGTCCGGACGTTGAACCAGGTAGGGAGAATGATGATTTGTAATAGGTTATACTGATTTAGGTTTGCATAATCAGGTTCTTGAGCGCTGAGCCAACTGAGGTTGTAGTCCCCAAAAAGAATGGTCTCTAGTTGGGGAGAGTGATCCAAACTCAATTAGGAAGCTGCGGAGGCCTTCTACACCCCGTCAGGAGGGTTGTAGCAGCATCCCAGGAAGAGATTTTTTTTGTTGAGCCCAGGGTAACTTCAGCTATGAGCCATTCACTGGGGGAGGCATTGTTGCAGAGAGTGATGGAAGCACAATTTATTAAAACATGTAGGTCCCATTCTTTTCGGTCTCTCTGACATGCCAATTTGCCAGACAGAAAAAAACTGTTCCAAAAAGGGAAAGAAAAATATCGCGGTTGGTTCCACAACAAAAATGGAACCATGATTAAAATAAAAGCACCCCCCTTTAAACACCCTGGTTTCCGAGTAAAGGAATAGATGAAAATACAACCAAAAGACAAGAAAATACAAGGGTAAACACCCCAGCTAAATGTGGTTAAGGAAAAGGAAAAAAAAAAAAAACGACTGGAACTGGAGAGAACTGCTAAAATAGTGGAAAACCACACTAAAATATACTAGAGGCAGAAATATTAAGTAAATAATACGGAAAATCAACTTTAAAAGTAAATAAACAGACTTGCAGCGAAATTGCTGAGGATAGCTCTTTGGGGCATCTTGTTAGAGGGAGAAATGAATTTGAGCTGTGAGCTGTAGAACACAGCAGCACCTAGAGGCAAGAGTTTGAAATGTGTTCCACATTCCATTTTGTGTTCCATGATTTATACACATTCTGCTGGCTCCGGCGCAATCAAACCTAGTGGGCTTACTGCTATAAAGGCATGTACTGCTGAATTCCCCCCCAAAAGTACAGCATCGCAAATCAGGGACTTACCTACGTAATCTTGCCATCCATTTTGTGAAATCGGTGGCCAGACCTGCACAGGTAAAGGATCTGGAGGGGAAGCGCTCCGGTAAGGTTATTTCATATATTATTCTTAAGCCCCCATTCAGCCTGCACTATGGCTTTAGGCCTCTGTCGCTACGATGATGTAATCGCATAGTAACGTATCCACCACCCTAGGGAGCTACTGCGGCAGGGAGCTTAAACAGGAGCCACAGGTTTGTTTACATTTCACCAACACGTTTACTGAATAGCGACTCTGGATTTATATACTTTCAGACAAAACAGATGACAAGATTACGTAGGTAAGCCCCTGACCTATCGATGCTGTACTATTAGGAGGGAATTCAGCAGTACATGTTTGATTCCTTTAAGCATACGGAAAGATTCCTGGGGTTTGAAGCAGTTCATTTTCTAAACAAGTGTTTTTATCTCTATGTAAGCCGTTCCAGTTTTTGGAAGAGCAATAAATATAACAAATCTTTATTTATAAACAAGCTTTTGCTCCAAGTCTCAGTATCTGGTGGTCACAGCTTGAAGTTAGCATATACAGTGCACGCCTCTATCAACACTTCCCAGTCAATTAATAAATGTATCTAATAATCACCACCACTCACCTGTAACAGTAGTTCTAGGAGTGGTATATGTTGTTCATCCACACTGTTTGGCATGTCCCCTTTCCCTTTAAGGATCGCCGCAAGTCTTCAAGCTGGCTCCTCCCACCCGGGTGGTATAACCCTCGGTTCTGCCCCATGACGCCAGATCGTAGCCCGCTGCAAGCCAGGTGTTGTGCATCTGCAGCCGGGGAGGTCGAGTAGGTCCATGTGGATGAACATATACCACTCCTAGAACTACTGTTACAGGTGTGTAACCTGTTCTAGGATCGTGGATATGTTGTTCATCCACACTCTTTGGCAGACTCCTAGCAGTCCTCCGGGAGGAGGGAGGCAAGGCGCACACCCACTACTTAGGAAACAGACTGGAGAACTGAGGCCCCAAAACCAGCATCTCGGTGCGACTCAAGGTCGATGTGGTAATGAAGGTGTTTGCTGACTTCCAGGTAGCAGCCCGACAGATTTCCTGGATAGGGATGTCCATGGAAGCAGCCACCGATGCAGTGGTATGGCGGGTAGAATGAGCTCTTATCCCTCTGGGAGGCTCCATGCCCGCCAACTCATAGCACAGACCTATGCAAGATGTAATCCACCTTCCAATGATCTGTTTTGCTGCAGGTCTGCCAGAAGCGGCTTCAGCGTAGGTGACAAACAGCTGGCAAATCTCTCCCCGAATTTCCGCCGTCCTCTCCTTATAGTAGGAGAGAGCATGACTTGGGTCCAAAGTATGGAGTCTGCACTCGACCTCCGAGGTGTAATTAGGGTAGTATAGCTGCAGTTAACACCTGGTTAAGGTGAAACTGACACCACCTTCGGAAGGAATTTCGGGTGAGGGCGCAGGACAACCTTGTCTCTGTGGAAGACCAGATAAGGGGAGTCCACCGAAAGCGCCTGGAGCTCCCCTGTCCTTTTGGCAGACGCGATAGCCACCAGGAAGGACGCCTTCCACAAGTGACAACGCACACTTGTGCATTGGTTTGAATGACTTGCCCATGAGCTTTGCAAGTACCAGCAGTAAATCCCATGGAGGTGGAGGGTCACGCACTGGAGGGAATATGTGATCCAGGCCTTTGAAAAAGTGCCCGACCACTGTCTCCTGCGCCATCGGCTGACCGGCAAGCAGAGATGGCTGTCAGATGCCTTTGGACAGAGACCAAAGGTAGTTGAGAATGTTAGCCACTGGACAGGTCAGAGGGTCCAGGCCCTTGCCGTGACACCAAATGGAAAACCTTTTCCATTTGAAGGCGTAACATTTCCTGGTTGATTCCTTCCTGGATGCCTCCACCATGGCGAGGACATCCTCAGAAAGACCCAAAGCCTGGAACTCTAGCTGCTCTGGAACCAGGCTGTAAGGTGCAGGGACTGAAGGTCCAGATGGTATACCTTCCCCTGATTGAGAGATATCAGGTCCGGGCATGCTGGAAGCCGCTCCGGGGGCCTGCAGCTGAGGCGATCTGGATACCAGAACTGGCGTGGCCAGTCTGGGGCTACCAGAATCACCTTCGCCTTGTCCCTCCTCACCTTGAGGAGCACCTTGTGGATCAAGGGAAATGGAGGGAAGGCGTAGAGGAGGCCTGGGGTCCATGGCCTCAAGAAGGCATCCCCTTGCAGCGAGCCCTGCTGAGGGAGGCAGGCATGAAGCAGCCATAGCTTGTTTTCCCTGGAGGCAAAACAGGTCCACCATCGGTTTGCCCCAGTGGGAGAACAGGCTGTAAGCTACCTCTGGATGGAGAGACCACTCGTGGGATGTCTCGCCTAAGTGGCTGAGAGCATCCGCCAGATAGTTTGAGGCTCCTGCCACAAGGATGGCTAGGAGATCCACTTCCAAACAGCTGACGAGGGTTAAGATGCAGAACGCCTCTGTGCAAAGCAGACGGGAGTGCGTGCCGCCCTGTTTGTTGAAGCAGTACATGGTCTTGGTATTGTCCGTCTGGACTTGGAACCACTTGACCCCAGAGCTGAGGAGCAAAAGCAGACAGTGCCAGTCTGACTGCTCTGAGCTCCAACAGGTTGATGTGGTATCGGGACTCCTCCGGGGTACAAAGCCCAGGGTCCCTTTTGTCCCCCATGTGGACTCCCCAGTCCACGAGAGAAGCACTGGTCATGAGGACCGCCATCGGCTCGGGGCGGACCAAGGGAATTCCTTCCTGCAACCAGTCTGGGGCAGTCCACCATTGGAGAGTGTCCCACATCCTCTGGGTTACAGTGATCAGCTGGTCGAAATGACCGTGGTGCTGTGTCCACTGGGCGGCCAGCTCCCATTGGAGGGGACGCATGTGTAACTGGGCCCAATGGACCACTGAGGTGCATGCTGCCATGCAACCCAAAAGGTACAGAAAGTCCCGGGCAGGGTGCAATTGCCCAACCAGAAATGACTGGTCAAGGAGGACAGAACCTCTGCCCTGTCCATTGGGAGCAGAGCTCTGGTTTGACTAGAGTCGAGCTCTGCCTCGATGAAGAACATCACCTGGGAAGGCATGAGTTCTGACCTGGCCTCATTGATCAGAAGGCCGAGTTGGGAGCAGGCCTGCAGGGCCAGGTCCCTGGACCTCTCCACCTCCTGTTGGGTGGGACCTGCTAAGAGCCAATCGTCAAGGTAGGAATAAATCCTGACCCCCCCACCCCCCGAGATGGGCTGCCACCACTGCAATGTATTTGGTAAAGACCAGTGGGGCCAATGACAGGCCGAACGACATGGCTTGGAACTCGTATAGGGTCCCTTCGGCTCTGAAGTGGAGGAACCGCCGATGAGATGGACAGATTTGGACGTAAAAGAACGCGTCCTACAGAGCCAGTGAACAGAACCACATGTGTCGCTCCAAGGATGGTATGATCTGGGACAGAGTGACCATCCGAAAGGTGCGTGACCCGAGATATTGATTCAGGTTATGGAGAACTAGAATGGAGCACCAGACCCCATCCGTTTGGGCACCAGGAAGCAGCTGGAGACAGCCTGGGTCTGGTTGGAGGATCCGCCACTGGAGCTACTGCCTCCTCGAGGAGGAGCAGGACAATGTCATCTCGGAGAGCCGACAGAGTCTGGACAGATACTCTTTCCACCCGAGAGGTGCGGGTTCGGCTTGGAGGGTACTGCTCAAATTCCAGAGGCAGTCCCTGACCTACAACCTCGAGAACCCACCTGTCCACAGTGATAGCGGACCAGGCGGAAAGGAAGTGGCAAGCCGGCCCCACACGGGAGGACCCAGAGCTGGCGTGACGGCAGAGGCAGCCCTGTCACTGAGCAGGCTTGGAGGAGGAGGATCCAGGACCTGAACCTCTGCCTCCTTTACAGGCCTGGGAGGATCCGGGCTTGGGCAGGGGGTGCCAAGCTTGAGAGAAGCCAGGGCCTACAAAATGCAGGAGCACAAAGGAGGCAACCTGAATCTTCCAGAAGAAAGGAAGATCTGGCATCATGGGGCGGAGCAGAGGGTTATACCACCCAGGTGGGTGGGAGGAGTCAGCCTGAAGACTTCCAGTGATTCTTAAAGGGAAAGGGGACATGCCAAAGTGTGTGGATGAACAACATATCCACGATCCTAGAATATGTTTTACAGGGTTCTACTGAAAAGTGAGCAAGAAAAAACTGACAGTGCTTCACTGTCTTGTAAGAATCCAAATGTGACAGACAGACAGACACACACACACACACACACACTTTCCTTGGACATACATGTTAAATACAGTGCTTCTGTACTGGCTACATTTATCTATATATCAGCTGTATTTTGTGAAGATTTTCAAATGATGAACATGAGGAAAATGGGTTTGTGTTAAATGTTTTAAATCAGTACCACGGGCACATGTTCTTCGAGCGAAAATGTTTTACCAATAACAGGAGATCATGCTCTGCACATCAGTTGTTTTGTAGTACATTAAGGTTAGCATCATATAATGGCTTCAGTAGATGGAAAGCCTACATCCGACTACAGACTGAACAGTTACACCAGCTACAGATTAAGTTACACCTATGTAAGCAGAGCTAGCTCAACATCTGCTTACTGTGAAACAGATTTGGCAGTGGAAGCAATGAAAGAAAAAAAAAGAAAAAAGGGTCAGTTATTCTAGTGGCATAAAAAAAGAAATTAAAAGAAACAAATGGGAAACACATGCCAAGGCAACAGTGTTAAAGGACTAGTAATACACAGCACTGCGCTGCCCTGCTGGAAGGGCTAGGGTTGGGAATGACCTCGAGTCTCCAGCTCACTAGGTCAATGGAGAGTGGGAACATCACAGAAGTCTGCCCACCCTACAGGATGGGGGCTAGAGCAAATCACTCTGAAGCATGCCCTATGGCCAATCAACCAGCAGAAGGAGGCCAAGTTTGGGTGTCATGACACACACACTCCCTCCACCATCATTCTGATAGTAACATCTGAAAACTTCTTTGGGGGGAGTCACCAAATGGCTCAAAACAGACTGCAAAAGGACAGATTAAAGGTCAAAAGTACAGAAGGTACAGTTACACAAATGTACACAAATTAGAACATCAATTTCCAATAGCATTTTAAACATCTGAATATATTATTTTGAAACATGGCTACTTGAAAATGCAAAATAAGCTGGTACAGTACCAGGTTTGGAAGCCTGGCAATGCTGAACTCCACTTTTTAAGCCAGACACAGCAAGCTGCTGGTAATCAACTGCCAGTTAGATCTGATGTAAGACAAAGCAACATTAATGTCACTCTCCCCAGCTGTGATTCAACTTATTTGGCTGTAATATACACCACAGAAAGGCTCGGACCAAAGGATTCTCAGGACTGTCCTACTGAGCTTCTGCAGCACATCATGGTCCCTCTTTTGCCAGAATACAGATGGAAGAACTGAAGCACAAGGAGTCAAGTAGTTTGTCCAAGGACGCAGTCCGTGGCAAAAACTGGGATTAGACCCAGGGTCTCCAGTCTAGTAGTCCTTTACTCAAACCACTGAACCACACTGTTCATAGACTCAACAGTCCTCATGAAAGCAGTAGCAATCACTGAGGACCACAAGCCCCACAATCCAAGAAAAAATACCAGAGCAATAGTTATCGAAGTAATACAATGCCCAGTAGCTATTGAAGGGTAAAATATTGTGAAATGTTAAAGTTCATGCACAAAGTCAATGTAATCTCAAAATCACCTCCATATCAAAAATGATGAGTGTTCATGTTTTCTTGGACAGCAACCTAAACTGTGAAGACATCTGAAATTTATGGCATATGTAAATTCAAAATGGATGACATTTTCATCTTGTTACAATACAATCTTTTAAAATGTCCATAAAGATTCCTTATCTAATACAAGCAGAAACTGTGCAACCTCCTGGTACTTTAGTCAGTGATACGAGAAGGGACAGCAAAAAATGTCCAAATTTGGTGCGTTTCAATCACATAGCATATGGCACAACATATATAGGAAAGCTCAGACTTAAATTCCACAGAGATGGCCAGTAACAAGAATGCTTTATTTGTGATCACATTTTATTTATACACCTATGACTAAGGAACCAGGAAGCTTTACAAATAGTTTCTCAACCATATCTAAACTGAGAATACAGCTACAGTAAATTCAAGAACAGAATATGAAATGCAGGAACAATCTTTTTTTAAAGGTCAAAGAATTGTAATGTTTTGTTGCTTGGATTCTGTTGGGACCTTCTGAGACATAAGTTACAGGTAAATATTTGACATCTGCACGCACCCCCAAAAAAAAATATACCAGCAACTGGAAACATTGTTTGCTCAAGCGTTGCTGTCAAGTGCATGACAAAAATGGGATTTATTAAACGGTTGCAGCCCACAAGCGGTCAGAGCGCCCCACTCTGTTCCAACATGTATGAAATATTACTTCTTTGCCTGACACATAAGAAAAATATTCTTGAACCACAGTATCTTGTAACAAAACTTGAAACGCAAATACACAGAAAAAAATGGAAAGCTGAAATAAACAGCAGAAAGAATGAACAGATGGTAAACAGATGACTTTTTAAAACTGAGAACATGTTTTAGAGGGGTGCACATTAAAGCCATGTACCCCCTAAAATACCTTATTCTTCATCTAGAACAAAGAAAAGTGGGGATGTTTCGGCAGCATGTGGACTACAAAAACAAAAGGGTACTCTTAAATGCATGCTGAACTACAAAATAAAGCAGGACTCTATTTCGACCACAAGGTCCTGATTTTTTTTCTCCTTAATGCAGCATTCCGTAATAAGACTGTCAAAACACTAATAAAAGTTAGCCCTGTTCTATTTATTAAGTTCTCCATATACAGTATGCAAAGTACATTATCTTGTCAACTGTAGAATTCAAATACAAGCAACAAAACATTACACTGCTCTGGCCTCAAGTACATCACCTTTTTTGGGGGCGTGTGTGTGTGTGTGGACTTCAGGGTCAAAGTTACCAACTAATATGAAGGGAAACGTTTAACTTTCTACTATTTTTTTTCACAAAGCTTAATCTTTATTATGGATTTGAAAACAGGTGCTATAAACAGCATAAGACTGAAAACAAGATTACCCTTCAGCTTGTGATGTCACAGGGGATGAGTCTCAAAATGCTCCAGTCACATGTAACATGAAAAACATCCCCTTTTAACACTGAGAATAGTCTTTAGTCAAGATCAAAGTGTGACCTGTGGTTTACTCTCTTTACATACTTTCCGTAAAAGGGCAGGTATCAAAACATCTCAGTTTTTTTCTGCTAGGATGCTTGTCGAGCCTTCTGCCATTCAACAAATTCATCGAGGAGAACAGGCCCTAAAATATAAGGGAAAATCCCACAATTTTAGAAAAACCTGCATCTCGGTAACCAGTGATCATTACCAGTCTGAAAACCTGCATGCTTCTTAACTATATCATAGATTACATACTAAAACTCATTAAAACTACAGTTGAGTGGAAACTAGGGCATCTTTCTTTATTTTATAGTTTTCTTTAAATGTTTGACCGGGAAAGACGCACTGAGACAAAGTTCGTTTCTAGGTGCATCCAGGGGAGCACTAAGAGGTTAAGTGATTTGCTCAGGGTAACACGGCATGAAAGTGCTGGTTGTGGGTTTCAAAACAAGATCTGTTGTGTCGCTAGGCTCACAGCTTACCCAGAATAGCCCAGCTAAGATGAAGCATTTCACTTCCAGTGGTGTTTACTTTTACCGATTTCTGCAGCTCAGGGGGACTGGACCATTGGGAGGCTGACTTCTAGGTGACTTGGTCAAGATCATACAGTAAGTATTTGGCTCTTGTTTGTTTGAACCTGTGATCTCCAGGTTCCCAGGCCTGTGCTCTAGCCACTTGATCACACTGCTGCCTTAGACTAAGTGGATTCCTTTGGATAGTCTTTCCTCACAACTTTTTTTTGCTAACCGGTCCAAGCCCACCTCCTCCAGACCAGCTACCACCTCTCCAGGACTTACCTCTGTGCAGATCCATGGACCCCTCCTCCTGTGGCAGGGCCGGAGACCCACCCCCACCAGAGACATTCACAGAATGCACAGAGATGCCCAGGTGGTGGAGTGGGTCCGGAGAGGTGTGCAGTGCACCAGCAAACCCTTGGGTCCCATTTTCCATCTCTGTGTGAGCCAAGGAAACACAGGCAAGTCATGTGAATGGAGGCACATATGCCACATGGAACCTGCCCCCCCCCCAATCAAACTGCCACCCAGTGAGGGAGAGCTGCCTGACAGCTACTACCATCCATTCATGGTCCCCCCCCTCCTCTGACCAGAGCTGGTTTCTGAACTCAGGTCCTCTGTGTGGCGCGAAGTCAAGTGCTCATCAGTGCATCCAGCCTGCCTTCCTTTGGACAGTCTAATAATTCAAAATCACTGTACAGATGGTTGTACCTGCTATTAGGATGTATTCGTAATCCTAGTGTGTCAACATTCCCAAGCACTTTTACTCCTGCCATTGAAGAATTATTTACTTTGCAACCACCATGTGTCAAGTAACTGTACAGCATATCAATTACTGATCTTCATGTGCCCACTGGCTCTGATGAAGCTGGATGGTCTAACTGGTAACTGCCTTAAGATCTTTCTGCAAATTTGCCATGTAATTAGCTATGCCATCACTGCTGATTGAATTTCCTTGCAACTACCTTGATATTTTCTGCAAAAATGACATGCAGCTTCATATGCCATCTCTGTTCTAAATCTGTATTCAGTGTATTCCTTATTGTTGATTTGTCCCAAAATAAAGCTGGACTCTATTTCAACCACAAGGTCCTGATTTTTTTTCTCCTTAATGCAGCATTCCGTAATAAGACTGTCAAAACACTGTAATAAAGTTAGCCCTTTTGTTCTATTTATTAAGTTCTCCATATACAGTATGCAAAGTACATTATCTTGTCAACTGCAGAATTCAAATGCAAGCAACAAAACATTACACTGCTCTAGCCTCTGGCTATTTGAGCAAATGGATGTACTGGCAAATTCGGATGGTGTACTATCTGCACTGTGAAGACACTGCATGGCTGTTTAAATTCTGCGGAGGGAAGATCACAGCTGTTATTCTACTCCGTTTTACTTATTTAGTTTGTTTACACAAGATATGCCAGCAACATCTAAATAACTGCCAAATCCTAATTCTGAACAATTTTATAGCTGGGAGACCCAATGATTATACCAGTTTACAGCCATTTCAACCATGTTTGTGCCACACGGATGGTAGAAATGAGGACTGGACCATGAAATGGTTATACAAATATGGAAAGCTGTCAGCAGAGAAGTTCATAGCCCATCTTGTCTGCTCATTTTCCTTCCCGAGCCATACCAACCAACTATTGGTTGTGTCCATGCTCAATATACAATGGTAGTTTAACTCCTCCCCAAAACCCCTTCACTGTCTTAAGCTGTATATTTTTTTTTTTTTTTATACCAACCCCTTACAGCTGTCCCACACTTTCATGTAACCTGTTCATGTCTTGGTGTTTATCTCCTCTCTTGGCGAACTGTTCCATCCATTCACCACCCTTTTTGTGCAGTACTTTGATGCATCCTTCTTGAATCAACCACCCACCAGTTTATACTCATGTCTTCTAGTGGCTGATCCCATACTATGCTTAAAAAGGTCATGACACACTGTATTGTTTTATCCCTTTCAGCTACTTAAAGGTTTCTATTATGTCCCCCACTTTCTTCTGGCCTCCAGCACATACATGTAGGGCTGGCTAAATGCTCCTCGTATGATTTTCCTTGCCGACCCGCTATCATCATTTTAGACACCTCTGGACAGATGCTATGCAGTCTTTATAAGTTTTCAGGTGCAGACTCCAAAACTCGACACTTCAGGTGTGGCCACACCAGAGATCCACAGAAAGGCAACAGTACCCATTCTCTCCTACTGGAGAATCCTCTCTCTCTACATCCCAGCATCCGGTTTACTTTCCCAGAGTGCTCTGGTGCACAGGGTTGCTGACTTGAGATTATCAATAAATAAAAATTGCGGCCGGCCCGGTGGCGCTGAGGGTTGAGGCGCTGGGCGCACACCTGCGCCACGCCCGGCGACCGGTTGGATCACGGACTCGGGTTGCTGGTGGGTCGGCAGAGGAAGGAGGACTGGCGTCCCCAGGATGCTCTCCTCCTTGGGGAGGAACACCAGGGTGTTTAATGCACCCGGCGGCTCAGGAGGCAGGTGGGCACCGACGCTCTCGCGGCAGCGGCTGCCTGGGAAGCCGAGGGAGGACGCCACCAGGCACCTGGGCGCAGGTATGCACGCTCCGCCGAGCCAGGCGCCCTCTGTGGGATGGAGGGGAGGGACAAGAAAACTGGAAAACCTCCCTCGGCGTTCCGGATGACGGCCGCTCCAGCCACCCAGCCTGTAATCACAGGCAGACCCCGCTGTGCAAAGGTGGTGCTCCGTGGAGGAAGAGAAAGGAGGTAGGGGACACCGGAGCACTCTAGGGGCAGACTTGGGAAAGGTTGGGTGACATTGAGCAGGGCCTGAAGGAGTGGAACTAAGAGGGCATCCAGGAGGGATAAAAAGAATAAAAAAAAATAAAATTGCGTACACACCGTAATTCTTGATCTTCCAAAATATCTTCACCATTCATCACAGGTGGAATACACGTCGGAGGTTGGAGCCCAAGCAGGAGCATACAGCTTTAAGAAGTTTCGGAAGGGGGAGCCAATGTCCGGGACTGTGCCGCCCATGAGGCCTACACATGAATATGGTGCTTGCAGAATGGCCAGTTACTGACACAGACTCCCCTATCTCCTCAGCTTTGGCCGCAGGAGAGGAAAAACATGGAGAGGGAAGAAAGGAAGAGTGGTGCAAGGGAGTTCAAGAGATAGAAAAAGGAAAGGAAGCAAAAAATTAAACCATAAGCCGACCAGAGAGGAGGAGGTAGAGAAGAGTTCTAAAATAGGACTTTCAAGGTCAGAAATTATTTTGTATTTATTTATTGTATAATTGGATTTACAACCTTTGAGCCAGTGGCTCGTTTACAAAGGTACCTCGTCACAGAGAGGACACACATGGTTAACAATTTACCGAGTACAGTCAATACAGAATAAGTTTTTTTTACATAGTTACAGAATACAGACACAGAATCACAGTTTTACATAGGTTGCATGAACAGAAATACATAGTATTATATACAATTGCTTGAACACGTGTAATTAATAAACATTTCAAGTAGTACCAGCAGGTACTTAAAGTCTCTGGGCAGGCCCATGGTTAAAAGACAGATAAACACAAAATATAGAAGGAGGAGGAGTAGGATCCCTTCTTGGTCTTGAAAAAGGAGAGACATCTCTCAGTTCAGAAGAGGCTCAGGTAGGCAGAATGCTGACTGGAGAGGAAGAAACACCCCTTAGGAGGAAAAGCCAGGAAACCCTCTGAGGCTATGGAAGGCCTCAAGAGGGAACCCAAGTATTTTTATGCTGTCTCACACTTGCGCAGCCAACATACTGCAGTAGTAGCAGATTTGGAGGTGCGGTCACTGTGGGCGAATGCAGGGCACGCATCAGTAGGTGTGTCCCTCATTCCCAATAAGGCAGCTGTAGGCACAGACGCCCTCAACACAAACTGGCCACCAGATCTAAGGAAAGGTCCACTGCAATGAGAGCCAAGCTTCTCATGCAGCGGTGTGCCTTTCCTGGTGACCAGTTTACAAAACATGGTGGCATGCCGCCGCAGAGTGCCCCAACCCACTTCATTTGCCGATGGGGGAGCCCACTCCCAGTTGGCATGATGCAACCCCCCCCCCATTTAAGATGTGTGCCAAGGGGGTGCCCAATCCCCCCTGGCATCATGTCCCCCTATTCCGAGTTTAATTTGCTGAAGAGGCCCACTCCCCATCAGCATAATACCCCATTTGTTGTGTGAGCGAAGGTGCCCAATCCATCGGCTACAGAACCCCTAAAAAAAAAAAAAAAAAACACTCGGTGGCACGCTGGGAGCCCACTCAGCGTGCCAAATGCCCCTGTAAAAGAAAACCATCCTGTGCCAAATGCCCCTGAAAAGAAAAAAGCATCCTGCTATTTATTTTTTTAAACCTGCAAAGCAGAAAATAGTCCTGCTGACTCGTGGCCCTCCGCAGCCGCGCCCACCCTACCTCCCACCCCACCCTCACCCCATACTCACCTCCAGAGCACAGCGGGAACACGCCTGCACTCTTCAAAGCCGACCGCGAACTGAAGAAATGCTGGTAAGCTGTATAATGGCATAAATAGGGTTTTTCCAACGTTGGTGCATATCTCTGGCATTTTTGGGAATTTTGCCACCAAATTTTCAACATGGGGTTATTGGGACCCATCCTCATGAATTCAGTCACTGTCATGGCGTTATTCGGTCCCGTAAGGTGATTTCGCGGTCACTACGCGGAATCACCTTTCGGGACCAATTAACGAAACTACAGTGCCACTGTTCATGAGGTGGGCTCTCAAAATGCCTATGTTGCAAATTTGGTGAAAAAAATCCAAAAAAATGGCTGTTTTACGAGCGTGCGTTGCGCAGTTTCCACACACGCTCGTAACTTCGAGAATTTGTAATATTTGCACTCCAGATTTTCAACATTGCCATTTTTCCACACCTCCTTATGAACAGTACAGCTGTCATTTTACATATCCTGGCCGAAATGCATTTTCGCACATCCGGTGTAGAATAACGTGGTCGCTGTGCGAAATCAGTTTCCGGGACAGTTTGAGACAATGACGGTGACACTGTTCATAAGCAGAGGTCCTAAAATGCCTGTGTTGAAAATTTGGTGATGAAAGTCCATATAATGACTGTTACAAGTGTGTGTTGCCCAGTTTCCGCGCACTCTTGTAACTTCGCAAATTTGCAATATTTTCATGCCAGATTTTCAACACTGGAATTTTTTCACATCTCCTTACGAACAGTACAGCTGTCATTTTTCACATCCTGCCCAAAATGTGTTTTCGCACCTGTGGAGCAGAGTGACAGTCGCTGTGGGAAATCAACTTTTGGGACAGATTAACATAATCACAATGCCACTGTTCATGAGGGGACGTCCCAAAATGCCTATGTTGAAAATCTGTCTCTTCAGGGTGGGGGTGAGGCTGGCATCAGTTCAATACTTCACTGCCATTCCAATTATGCATCTCTAACTCCTGCACTACCAATGCCAATGCCAGCGAGACAAACATTCGGCATTGACAAATGCTTATGTTTAACAGCATGGGTGTAGAACAGAGAAAAGCTCAAAGGAGGAAGGTTCAACGACTCAGACCAAGAAGGGATCCTTGAGGATTGAGAAGGGCACAGTTCCTAGAAGGGCTGAGGGAAGAGGTAGGCCAAGGATGGCTCAGTGAAGTTCACTAGGGTGTTGCAGAACCTTAGGCCCATGCAGACAACTTCCCTGCTCTAAAAGGAAAGGGAGTGAGAGGGGACCCAAATGTCCCTCTCACAGCTAACAATTTAGGAGAGTCCCTTTCTCTAAACAGGAGTATATCAGACACAGACTGTCCAGCGAGGATTCCCATCAGGGGAGATCTCCAAGTGTTGAAGGGAGAGGGAGGTCCTCTGCATAATTAGCCTGGAAAGTACCTACTAGAGGAAGAACCACTGCCAGGATGCAAGTCACAGCAGTTTCCCACTCCCCCTCCAGAGAAGGAAGGTACGGGGGGGGGGGGCAGGACCAGACACCTGTAAGAAAATACAGGTTACTCACCAGTAACAGGAGTTCTAGGAATGGTATATGTTGTTCATCCACACTGTCTGGCAGGTTCCTTGTCGCTTTAAATCTTGCCGGAAGGTCTTCAAGCTGGCTCCTCCCACCCACCCGGGTGGTAAAACTCGCTCCGCCCCATGATGCCAGATCTAGCCCGCTGCAAGCCTGGTTGCCTGCGTCAAGCCAGGAGGTGGTGGAGTGTGTGGATGAATAACTATATACCATTCCTAGAACTCCTGTTACAGTGAGTAACCTGTATTTCTAGGACATGGATATGGAGCTCCATCCACACCTCGTCTGGCAGACTCCTAGTAGTTCTCCGGAGGAGGAGGCAAGGCGCCACCCTATTTGGGGAATAAAGACTGAGGACCCGGGGCCCCAAAACCAGCATCCGTGCTGACTCAGGTCGATGTGGTAGGGGATGAAGGTGTGTGTTGACTTCCGGGTAGCAGCCTGCGGATTTCCTGGATAGGACACCCTGGAGCAGCCACCATGCAGCGCTATGGCAGGTAGAATGGCTCATCCTTGGGGCTCCATGCCCCAACCTATAGTAGACTCTATGCAGAAGGTGACCGACCTGCCTACGCCCCTTGGCTGCATGTCTGCCAGGTGCGCTCTGTGTGGGTGACAAACAGCTGGGAACCTCTCCCGGAACTTCAGCTGTCCGCCCTTATGCTGGCGAGCTCTTCTAGGTCAAAGTATGGAGCCTATCTTCGGCCTCGAGGTGTGACTGGGAACACCGCAGAGACAACACCTGGTTAAGGTGAAACTCACACCACCTTCGAAGAATTTCGTGGGTCTGGGACAACCTTGTCCTGTGAAGACCAGATATGAGACTGGTGGAGCGCCTGAGCTCTCCATCCTTCTGGCTACGATAGCCACCAAGAAGGCGGTCTTCCACGACAGGTGAGAGATGTCACACCCAGCATCGGGTTCGAATATCCTGCCCATGAGCTAGCTGGGCTACCAGCAGTAGATCCCACGGAGGTGGAGGTTCTCGCACCGGAGGGGATATGTGATCAGGCCTTTGAAAAGCACCCAACCACCTTCTCTGCGCCGACTGTTTCCCTGGTCCGGGCTTCGTAAGCAGAGATGGCTGCCAGGTGCACCTTAAGGGTCGCCGACCGTAGCCTTAATTGGAGAAAGGGACCACAGGTAGTCCAGAATGCTTGCCAAGGAACAGGAGAAAGGGTTCAGGCCTCTGTCTTTGACACCAAATGGAAAAATCTCTTCCATTTGAAGTTGCTAATATTTTCTGGTCGACTCCCCTCACGGGACGCCCCGTCATCGCTTGAGACCTCGCCAGAAAGACCCAAGGCCTGAACCTAGCCGCCAGGAACCAGGCCGCTGGGTAGGGATTGAAGGTCCAGATGGAATATCTTCCCTGATTTACTGAGATCAGGTCCGGGCGGGCTGGAAGCCGCCGGGAGCCTGGAGCTGAGACTGAGGAGATCTGATACCTGAACCGTGGGCCAGTCTGGGCTACTAGAATCACCTACGCCTTTGTCCCTCCTTGCCTTGAGAAGCACTCTTGTGGATCAAGGAAATGGGGCATCAGAAGAGGCCCAGGGTTCCAGCCTCGAGAGGCATCCTGCAGTGAGCCCCTGCTGGGGGGCAGGCATGTGAGCAGTCCTCCGCAGTGATCCCCTGGAGGCAAATAGTCCGCCTGAGGCGTGCCTCAGTGGGAGAAGAGATCTTGTACTACCTCCGCAGGAGAGACCACTGTGAGGGACGCAGCCCCCTATCCGGCTTAGGGCATCGGCCAGGGGTGTTGGAGGCTCCTGCCACATGTATGGTGAGGAGATCCCACCTCCAGGCTGCCAGTACCAGTGACCAAATGCGGAGAGCTTCCCTGCACAGAGGCATGGAGGCTGTCCCGCCTGGCGGTTATATAGGGTAGTACATGGTTGAGGTGTCCAATGGACCCGGAACTACTTGACCCCGTAGGAAACGGACCGGCGCGTGAGGGCAGACAAACCGTCTAGCTCCAGCAGGTTGATATGGCATCGACTCCCGAGGGGACCAGGGTCCGTCGCTCTGTGCTCCCAGATGGGCACCCCAACCCATCAGAGAGGCATCGGTCGATGCGGATCCGTCGGTCGGGCGGACAAACGGGATGCCTCCTGCAGATGTGTTGGAACGGTCCACCACTGGAGATGCTCTACATCCCTGGGTCACTGACACTAGCTAATCCAGCGGATCAGTGCTGTGACCATTGGCTGGCCAGCCCCACTGAAGGGGACGCATGTATCCAGCGGCCCAACGACCACGCTGGTAAGCCGCCATGAGGCTCCAGGAGGCGAAGAGTCCTGGGCAGGGGCGCAATTGCCCAACCTGAAAATGACTGGGTAAAGGAGAAAGAACCTCGCCCTGTCCGGGAGCCGTGGTCTGGTTGCGTAGAGAGTCGAGCTCTGCCCGATGAATTGTATTACCTGCTTGGCACAAGTTCCAGCTTAGCCTCGCTGATGAGGAGGCTAGCCTGAGAGCAAACCTGAGGGCTGTGATCTCTGGACCACTCCACCTCCGCCTGGAGAGGGACAATCAAACAATGTCCTGGTAAGGGCACACCCGACCCCGCGACGCAGGAATGCTGTCACCACTGCTGGCATGCATTTGGTGAAGTCCCTGAGCTAGGGAAAGGCCGAGGGCGCATGGCCTGGAATCAGAAGGGATCCTGCCTGGAAGCGGAGGAATCTCTGGTGGGACGGACGGATTGGGACGTGAAAGAACGCGTCCTGAAGGTCCAGAGAACAGACCCACATGCCTCGTTCCAAGAATGGGATTATCTGAGCCAGAGTGACCATCCTGAAGGTCCGAGACCTTAGGAACCTGTTCAGGTCGTGCAGGTCGAAAATGGGGCGCCAGCCCCCCATCCATTTTGGGACCAGGAAGTACCTGGACACAAACCCCAGGTCCGGAGGAGGATCCGCCACCTTCCTGATCACCTTTTTCAAGTAGCAGGGCAATATCGGCTCGGCGAGCTGACAGAGAGGCTATGGACCTCGTGAGTTCCTCCCCGAGGGGCGACGTGCTCGAAGGGCGCGGGCCTACCGAACTCCAGGGGCAGTGTTCTTTCCTACCACTCACACCCAACGTCCACAGGTGATAGTGACCAGGCGAGCGAAGTGGCGGAGCCGTCTCCACAGGGGAACCCAGGGGAAGTGACGGTCTGGGGGTGACACCCTCAACCCATCACTGGGCAGGCTTAGCGGAGGGCCGGCCGAGGGACCTCCTGGCCTTACCTCCTGCTTCCTGTTGGAGGAAGCCACAGCTTGGCTTGGGATGCTGTTGAGCCTGTTAGCCCTGGTGCTGGTGCTGTTGTCAGGATGTGTCAGAAGCAGAAGGATGAAAGGGCTTGTGTTGCTGCCAGCCGGCTTTGTCCTTCTGGGCAGAGGTGACAGAGTCCAGAGTGGAACGATTCTTTCGATCTGCTGGAGGTGACCTTCTACTCCAGGGCCAAAGAGGTCGGTCCCAAAGAAGGACATCTCGGCTGTTTGTGCTGGGTATCCGCCTGTGAGCAGTGGATATCCTCAGCCACGTTTCCGCGGCATGGCTATCGAGGGCCGCAACCTATCTGGCACAAGAGTCTCCAGTGTCCAGAACCGTTGAGTTGTTGCTTAGCCACTGCCCACCCTGGTCCCGCACCTGCCGGACCGCGGGTCTGCAGGTCGGCCGAGATGAGGGATCACCATCCAGGGAGCCCATGAGGGCGGGGAGTAGGCGGTGCCATCAGCATGGCCGCTGGCCTGGGCGGAGGCCAAGGGAGGACGAGAATACACCTTGCGCCCGTGCGATTCCAGCTTTGACCCTTGTCGGGGCTTGTCCACGCACTCCAGTGTTCTCGAACGCTGGAAACGCTTGTCTGTGACCAACCCCTTGCCCGAGGGGTGTTCAAAAACCAGGCAAAGAGGCTAGGGACCGATACTTCCTGGCCATCCCAGAAATAAGGCGCAGGACAGGGAAGCAAGTCGCTCAGAGATCCAGAGTTGGGTTAACAATGGCTAGCCACCAGAAAGGCCTCTGTGAGGAGTCCCCGGGTCCAGTATTCCAACAGGGATATTTGCCCGCTTGATACGAAGCTCGAGGCTGCATCCCGTGGACTTGGGGATGAGCCAAGTAAACCTATAAAGGACGTGATAGTTTTGGCCCATCGACTGGCCTCGGAGGACTCAGGTCAATGGGCTTGGAGAACAGGAGGACTCTTGTCTGACTCTGAGGAGTCCGCGCAAGAGCTGCTTGGGGTTCTGTGCCACCTCCACCTGTCGAGGATGGTCGGGAGTGAGGGTGACCGGCAACCAGTGGCAGGCCCTGACCGGACCGAGTCTTTTTTCGCTACGCCTGATTTCGCCAGGAGGCGGAGGTTCCACCACAAATCGGTGGGCAGCTGTTTCCCGAACAACCGCCCAGGCTTGGGCACTGACCAGCGCTGGGTTGTTTCGCCGCTGGGTGACAGTCACTTGATGGCCGAGGCGACGCATCGGCTTATTCCCCGACAGAAGTAACTGCCGTCACATCAGGTCCTCGTAGCGTCAACGCAACTTGCGCCGAAGCCTCTCCTCTTCCGAGGAGGAAGACCAGGATGAGCGGCGGCGCCGCTAACCTCGGTGCCGAGACCGATGTCGGGCGGATCCGCTGGACCGAGATGATGTCAGAGACAGAGGCAGAGATCCTCGGTGTTTCGAGGACGGGTCTGGGAAGGGGGGGGGACACCCTCCCTCAGCCTCAGCTAAGTTTTAATCATGCTGGCGGCAGCTGCATGAGCAGGTACTCGGTCTCCACGGGGTACCCGGTGAATAGGGTTGTCGGTCTCACCTAGTCTGTTAGCCCATCCGACGGGTCGAGAAAATATCTCACCGCCGTCAATGGGTGTCTCGGCGGCTGGCCTGGACGGGGGAGCGCCTGTGAAGCCAGCGGCCTTAGCTGCAACCTCGTTCGAAGTAGACAGTTGACTGTCTGGGGATGATCTCCGCTCCACGAGCACCGACGATGGGGATTCTGTAATTGAGTCCTTTTTGGACCGAGAGGAATGTCCTGATGGCCCCTCTCCCTTCGTGGAAAGGACTGGCAAAGCTCCTGAAAGAGGCCAACACGGTACCCAGAGAGAGCGGATAAATGCTGCCGGTCGAGGAAGAGGATGATGCGGCCTGGGCCGCCTCCCTCCGAGGCTGACCATCCACCAGTTGCCCAGCTGAGCCAACCGCCGCGGGTAACCGCCCAACGGCCTCTTTCGACTTAACCGCAGGTGCTTCGCCTGTTGAACAACCGGGCAGCGAGCCTCCCAGGACGTTGGGCTGAAATCTAACGGCATGACTCGCAGGCCCGCGGGTCGTGTTCTAGGCCGAGGCAGTAGGCGATGTGGAGTGCGGGTCATTCTGTGACATCTTCTGTCCACAAGGGCACCGGGCCCGGGGAGTCTATTTGTCCATCGAGCCGTGAGGGAGAAAAAGATGACCAAAGTCTTGAAAATTTTAGTAAGTTTCAGGCGAATCGAGAATTGGGATCCAGTCTACAGGCGTTAAGGAGGAACCTGAGCTTTCTGCGGTGGAAGATCTGGCGTCATGGGGTGGAGCCGAGAGTTTTACCACCCGGGTGGGTGGGAGGAGCCAGCTTGAAGACCTTCCGGCAAGATTTAAAGCGGCAAGGAACCTGCCAGACAGTGTGGATGAACAACATACATGAAGTACAGTTACACAAGAACTTACCGTAACAGTAGATCTTAGAGAACAGCTCTTGCAGCAGGTTACACCATTAGGACAGATTCCCATGCACTAATGGAAATCCTATACCACTGGGAGGAGGGAAGGTAGAAATCCTTAATGGAACCAAAACCTAGGACAGATGTCCTTGAAGGACTGCTACACCAAAACCTGCTCTTCGCCTCGATGCAATATCCAGGCTATAATGCCTGATGAAAGTGTGCACGGAGCTCCAAGTAGCTGCAGAACAGATGGCTGAGGTGGACACATTCTTTAGGGCCATAAAGGAGGTAGCTACCCTTGTAGAATAATCCTTGACCCGCCTGTGGGGTTTGTTTGCTTCTGGTGACAGAGCGTAATATTCGAATCAGCCACCTGGACAGCGACTGCTTGACAGGAGCTCCCATCATCCTGTGGGCAAAGGAGACAAAAGCTAGTCCGAGTTTGTGGTGTTTGGTTCTGGTCAGGTAGATTGGCGACACCTATGCATATCTTAAGGTGTGCCTTGGGGCCTCTCCTCGATTAGAATCATTGTAGTACACTGGTAGATCCATGTCCTGATTAAGGGTGAGAGCTGAGACCACCTTAGGCAGAAACTTAGGACTAGTCCGTAGGGATACCCTGTCTTGGTGAAAAACCAAATAAGGCTCTTTGCACATGAGTGCATGAAGTTCAGAAATTCTTCTGGCAGAGGTAACGGCAACTAAAAACAACGTCTTCCAAGTAAGAAGATGTAGCTCGCAATCCGCGGCTGGCTCAAAGGGTGGCAGCGTAAGCTGCTCCAGGACAAAGGGTAGATCCCATGGCGGAATCGGATCCTTAATTGGAGATCTAAGGTGGAGAACACCTGTCAGGAAGGCTCATGCCGTGTCCAACTGAGATATGGTGCGTTGGCCTATAGGAAAATGATAGGCTGAGATGGCACAGAGGTGTACTTCGATCAAGGAGTAGGCCAAGCCTGTCTAAAAAAAAAAAGAGACAGGAGGTAGTCCACACCGACTTTTCTGTACAAATCTAGGTTAAACCCCAAGCTTGGCTCCTCTAGTGCAGCAGGCGCCATTTCATGGCGTGGTAGTATGAATGGCCAGTTTTCTCGCAGCCACCAGAACGTCCACTACCTCTTTCGAGACCCCGTGTTGCAAAATGGCTATGTCTCTAGGAGCCAAGCGTGCAGGCTCTGCGAACGAAGGTCCAGATGGACCAAGGAGCCCTCCTCCTGAGACAAGTGAGAGCTGATTGGCAGAGGCACTGGACGTTCCCGGGATAGCTGATGTAGTAGAGGGAACCAGATCTGCCTGGGTCAGAACGGCACGATAAGTATCAGCGTCACTCGCTCTCTGCAAAGTTTCAGAAGGACCCTCTGGATCAACAGAAGGGGAGACATAGAGGCATTTGCCCGCCCAGGAGAGGGACAACGTGTCTTGCCAGAAAACACCAGGCCCTGGATCTAGCGAGCACAAATTGGGCAGTTTTGTGTTGGATGGAGATGCGAAAAGGTCTAACTCTGGTGTACCCTATCTGCGAAACAGATCCTCTACTACCTCCTGGAGTAGTTCCCACTCGTGGACTCTGGCCTGAGAGCGGCTCAGGCAGTCTGCAATGACGTTGTCCACTCCTGGGACATGAACAGCAATGAGGTTTGCTCCCAGGTTGCAAACCCAATCCCACACCCTCATGGTCTCCCTGCAACGTGGTAGGAATGGGTGTCCTTGTTTGTTGAGGAATACATCACCGTGGGAATTGTCTGTTTGTAACAGAAGAGTTCCCGGTGGAATCTCCGACTGGAAGGCCTGCAGGGCGTAAAGAACTGCTCATTTCCAGGATATTTATGTGGAGATGAGTCTCTTGGGCTGTCCACAGGTCCCGAGACTGTGCACCCCTTCCAAGCCCTGAGGCATCTGTGGAGAGTGTCACAATCGGAGACGGCGCAATGAAGGGAACCCCCGCAGATAGATTCTTCGGATCTAGCCACCATTGCCAATCCCAGATTACGGCCTTCGTGATCCGGATTGGGAGCAGCAGATGGTCTTGCTTTTGACCCCACTGGACCCACAACATCCACTGGGTGACCCGCATGTGGAGACGAGCAAGTGGGACTGTTGCAATGGCTGCAGCCATGTGTCTGAGCAGGCAAAGGACAAATCTGGAAGGAACGGTCTTCTTCGCCAAAATGTCCCTTATGAGGGATCGGATGTGTTCCGCTCTGTCCTGGGGAAGAAAGGCTTTCCCCTGGACGGTGTCCAGAACTGTGCCTATGAACTGCAGAGTCTGTGAAGGAACCAGGCGTGACTTCTCTTGATTGACCATGATACCAAACGTCTCGAACAGAGACTGAGTATAATGAATGACGGACATCAAGGCCTCCCGAGAGGGCGCCATGAGAAGCCAGTCGTCCAGGTAGGGGAACACGTAGTGGCCTTGTCTCCTCAGAGTCGCTGCTACGACCGCCATACACTTTGTGAATACCAGAGGTGCCGATGACAGTCCGAAGGGGAGGGCTCGGAACTGATAATGGTGGCCCTGAAACTCGAAGTGCAGAAACGTCCTGTGCGCTTGAGCAATGGGTATATGCAGGTAAGCATCCTGCATGTCCAAGGATGCTAGAAAGGCGCCCTGCTTGAGCATGGGAAACAGACCTGGGAGGGTCACCATGCAGAAGTGTTTGAACAGGATCGACTCGTTGAGGTCACCGCAGTCCAGTATCGGACAGAGGTCCCCTGTTTTCTTGGGAACCAGAAAGAAGCGAGAATAATACCCTGCACTCCTCTGGCTCTGTGGTACATGCTCTATCGCTTCTTTTCCCAGAAGCGTGAGCACCTCCTGCTGTATGAGCAGGGCGTACTGACCCGAGTAACGGGAAAGCAGGGGAGATCTTGCCGGTGGGTGGTCGAGAAATTGTATTAAGTGACCTTTCTTGACCAACTGGAGAACCCACCAGTCGGTGGTAATCGACTGCCACCCTAAAAAGTGGTGAGCAATGCGACCCCCCGACCTTCTGTGCCCGTTGATCCAGAGGAGGGGTGGGGGTCGGGAAGGAGTCATGCTGTGGCAGCACTGGTCCCTGCAGGCTGGGCCGGTTTAGTGTAGCGTTGGGCTCTGCCTGGGGATAACTTAGCCTGGGCTTTCCACTGAAAAGTGCCCCTTTGTTGCTGGCCGGAACGTGGCTGCTTCCTTTGTTGCCGGTTGCGAAAATGGCTCTGGTTCCTACGAAAGGAACCAGGCCTGGATCTGTACATGGCCTGTACAGACCTGACTGCCTTCCCAGCGTCCTGGAGTTTGGTAATAACCTTCTCAGAGAGTTCACCAAAAAGTACTTCGCCATTGTAGGGCACGTCAAGAATGTTCTTCTGTACATCCGGGGTAAAGCTGGAGACATGGAGCCAAGAGTGTCGCCGGAGACAGACGCCTGAAGCTGCAGCTCTGGCGGACGAGTCCGCAGAATCGTATGCGGCTCATAGTACTTGGGTACCCACATCAGACCCTGTGCGGAGAAGGTTTAGGAGCTCCGCCTTCTGATCGCCATCTGGAAGTTTATCGACCAGGTCCTGGCCCTGCTCCCACAGGGCGTTCTGAAATTGTACCACGTGGGTTAGGCAGTTCAGGGACCCGATGAAGCATGTAGCAGCCTCATACATGCGTCTCCCCAGGGCATCCAATTGTTTGGATTCCTGGTCTGGTGGCTGTGTGCTCATGTGTTGCGGTCTTTGGGACCGGTCATGTGAGGCCATAATGACCAGGGAGTCTGCCAGAGGTTGTTGAGCCAAGTACTGGTCCTCTCGACCTTGGTACAGCGGTCAGCCTTCGACACGCCGGGAGGAGTGCGGACGCCTCACACAACCTTGGTGACGTTCAAGCAAAGGTGTCCACCAAGGGTGGCACCACCACAGGCTTTGGGTCTTTCTGCCAAAGATAACGGGTAAGGCGCTGCCTTCCGGGGTCGAGGTCTTCAGCATCCCACCCCATGCTGTCCTGGATGTGCCTCATGATCTCAGAGAAAGAGCGATCATCCGGAGGAGACCTGGGAAGGTCACGTGGATCAGGTGATGGAATGCTGAGTGGAGACAGAGATCTGGAATAATCCAAAGTATCCGATCTGGAGTCCTCCCCTGACGGAGTATACAGACGACGTCTAGGTTGCTTAAGGCTGGGGGACCCTGATGGAGATCTTGAGGGAGGCCTTCTCCGGTCCCTGGATCAACCCCTAGGAGGTGGAGTCTGCTCCTTAGCGGTTGGTGGTCGTCCTGCTGGCCCCTCTGATGGAGGAGGGGGCGTAGGAAGTGAAGTAGGAGGAGGAGGAGGAGGAGGTGAAGGAGGTTTTACAGGGACCACATCCTTTTGGATGGTGTCCCACCAGAAAGTAAAGAGGTCCTTTACTTCTTGCAGGTTCATGCCCAATGACAGGGCCGGGTGCCGGTGGTCTGTCTCTGGGGTCGGGTGTCTCCGGGGTGGGTGAAGGTTCCCTCGGGAGCCCAGCATCCTCAGTGTTGCCCGCCTGGTCTTCGGGCAACGTTGTGTCCTCCTCCATTGAATCCCTGTGACCAGTGTCCACCAGTGACTGGGGGCAGTCTTCGGCTCCGGTGAATGCGAGGCCCACCTCGGTAGCTTGGCGACGCCTCCAAGTCCGGCGAACACCCGGCTGGCGTCTGGTGCCTGGCTGGTGTCCGTGGCTCAAACGCCTGGCCGACTTCGTATGCTTGGCAGATGTCGGGGCTGACGTCCGCTTTAGGGAAGTCAGGTCTTTTAGTCTTCCTGGGCGGTGGATCCGGACCTCTGGGAGGCTGGGAGACAGACCTGGAGTCGGGGTCCCGACGTCTGGTCGATGAGGAAGACCTGTGGTGTTCAGAAGACTTGGAAGAGGCCCGAGAGGGAGTGGAGGAAGCAGAGGGCCTTGAAGTCTTGATGGGCTGGAGAGTTGAAGAGCCGCTTGAGGCTCGTACTTCGACCGCAGGGGGCTGAGAATGAGCCCTGGAGGGAGAGCTGTCCGACCTGGTGGAGCCTGATCTACGGGAGTCCGAGGCCCGGTTCGGGGATCTAGACCTTGTTTTCTCCTGCTGTTGGTGGGCCTTGGAAGAAGAATCGCCCATGGAGGAAGGTTCTTGGTCTATCCTACTAAGTTTTTCTTCCAGCAGCTAAGCCTGAAGTGCCTTCTGACGGCGGATCCTGGTGCGGCTGTTGAACCCTTGGCAGAAGGTACAGGCCTTGGTGTCGTGGTCCGCGCCTAAGCACCGCACACAGGAGGAATGAGGATCCTTAAAAGGTATCTGTTTTCCGCAGGCACACTTCGAAAGGTGTCCCTCAAGTGAAGGAGTTGGAGTGGACATTAGTAGTTTGGAGAAACTCGAAGTTCCAAGTCGTCGTGCAATAGGTACAGACAGAGAGGCCGATGCTGGAGAGTTGACCGCGGGAAAAGAACTGGGGATTCTGGGGGACCGCCTCCTTATGCACTGCGCCTGACGTCGGGGGAGGGACCGACGTCGGAGGCGGTCCCTGCTGAATACTGCTAGTTAGAAAATTTCTGTGGTGTCCTGGCGCCCGCCGGCTTCAGTCCTAATGGTGTGACCTGCTGTGAGAGCTGTTTCTCGAAGTAAGATCAGGGCCTCCCCCAAAGGGGCCTACCACTGTCCAAACCCTCCCCACGAGAAGGGAAACTGGGAGGAGGCACTGCCCAGAGACCTGGTCATGAGGGGAATCTGGGCAGGAAGCTGTGATGAAAGCTGAAGATATCTGGGGAAGATCAAGAATTACAGGGAGTACATAATTTTCATATCTTCCAAAGATCAATCTTCACCATTCATCAAAGGTGGGAGAGTACCAAGCCCACCATCAAGGATGGTGCTGGTAACCCTTAGGGAAATGGTCATGTTCCCTCAGCCTCCTGTGGGGTGAACACAAGGAGGTGGAGGCCCCTTACAGGTCCGGTGGTCAGGGGTAGGCAAAGGCTCGCTTGGCCTGGGTGACCCCGCTAGCTCATGTCTGACCCTAGGGGACAAAAACGGACCCCATGGAAGCGTGAGGCAGTCAACCTTCCCCAAGCCAGGCATGACAACAGGGAAAGACGAAGCCATGCCATCCACCTAATGCAGACCACTGATTCCACTAGTCTGGAGACCACCTCAATGGCACTGCAAGACACCCTTGCCTGGTGTCTCGCTAGCTCCAAACCCAGTGCAGGAAGACAAATGGCTTGCCTGGTTGCCTCACAGTCCAGCAAAGATGCTAGAAGCTACCCTAGCATCATCCACAGGTACCTGCCATAGGTAGTCATGTGGGCCACGTGTGCAGCAAAGCATGAGAGCGCGTGCAGTCGAAAAGACTACAACCCCAACGACTGAACCCTGCTAAGTCAGAGTAAGGGGGCGATTGTGCTCTGGGTGATGATGCCTGGATGGAGTGACCAGGAACTCCACACCTGAGGAAGGGTGGGGTAGGGCTCCTGGAGACCCCACGGGAGCACAATACCTACGCTGGACTTCCCTCGGGGCAGGAGGAGGGGCACAGGGACGGCACCAGACAGCCCGCGACGCCTCCGTAAATGGCCGGGGCAACGAAGGCATGACTATAGAGTCAGAACTGAACTCTCTGAGGAAAGATAGCATTGGCAGGACAGGAATGCACACAGCAAACTAATCTAAATGCAGGTCACAACATCCCCGAGAGGAAGCGCTGATAGGAGATGGTAGCGTCAGAGGAAAGGTTGACAGATGAGTCCTTTTCGTCAGCCAAGGAAGTTGGTGATGAGGATGAGCTGCTCTCACAGACCAGCGGTGCAGGGGTCTCTGGCCGAAAAACAGCCTGGTCCATGGCCCTAAGGTACTGAGAGAATGCACTTGCTAAAGCTCTGAATTGTTCCCAGGTGAGAGACCAGGAAAAGCCCAAAACACCTGGAAAGGAGGAGGAAGAGGAAAAACTGGCTGGACAACAGGATGCAAAGGGTAATAGTAAACTGAGTGCACAGTGAACAAAAGAGGGTAACTAGCTGAGCACCGCAGGGTTCGGTACTGGGACCGGTCCTCTTTAATATCTTTATAAGTGACATCGGAGAGCACCTGGAAGGAAAGGAATGTCTCTATGCAGATGAGACAAAGATCTGCAACAAGGTTGATACACAAGGTGGGGTGGAAAGAATGAAAAGGGACTTGGCAAGGTTGGAGGAATGGTCAAATATGTAGCAGCTCAGATTCAATGCAAAGAAGTGCAAGGTAATGCATCTGGGAAACAAAAACCCAGGGGAAGAGTACTCAATGGGGGAGTGAGTTAAAACAACAAAAATCAAAAGAGACCTAGGAGTAATTATATCAGATGACCTAAAGGTGGGCAAACAATGTGAGAAGGCAGTAAGGAGTGCTGGGGCATACTGGGATGCATAGGGAGAGGCATCAACAGTAGAAAACAGAAAGTTGTTATCCCTCTGTACAGACAGTGAGACCCCATCTGCAGTACTGCGTGCAATTCTGGAGACCCCATCTCCGCAAAGACATCGACAGAGTGGAGGCTGTTCAGAGGAGGGCAACCAAAATGGTGCAAGGTCTGCACCAGAAGCCATACGAGGAGAGACTAAAGCAGCTTAATATGTATACCCTTGTGGAAAGGGGGGAGAGGGGGGGACATGATAGAAACTTTCAAGTATCTCAAGGAATTAAAGTACAAAGAGTAGTATCTTTCAGAAGAAGAGATGTGCAAGAACAAGAGGCACAATCTGAAGATGGGGGAGAGGCTCAGAGGTAATGTTAGAAAGTATTTTTCCACAGAGAGGGTTGTGGATGCATGGAACAGCCTTCCTGAGGAGGTTGTGGAGTCAGGAACAGTGGGAGAATTCAAGAATGCATGGGACAGGCATAAGGCAATTCTAGTAGGGGGTAGGAGGAAGTAAGCTGTTGATTAACTAGAATCTGCAGCTTATCCATCAGGTAGGGAAATGGGCAGACTGGGTGGGCCAAGCGGTCCTTACTTGCCGTCAAATTCTACGTTTCTGTTTCTATGAATGTGGCATACCATGGAAGACCCTCTGTCACGGCTGCAAGATCGGGCAGGGGACCTCTCGCGAGGAGGAGGGCTGTGGATCTCTGCCACCTCAGGATGCCCAAATGGGGAGGGATGGCCAGGGTGGTGCCACTGAGGAGAACTTCCCTGGTGAGGAAGTTGGAGCCACACAGGTCTCAAAGGGCGGCCCCTATCCCCATCCATTGCAGACCCAGATGGGTCAGAGAATGAGCAAGAGAGAACCAGCACTCCTACTCCTGGCTGGGACCCTGGAAGATCAAGCCCTGGAGTGGGATGCTGATACAGACTCACTTCCAGCCCACCAGAAGAGGACCTGGCCCTCAAAGGATGCCTAACTGGTGACTGGGAGCCCGAAACAGAGGTGTCGACACTGCAAGTGGTGCTGGCAACCCACTCTGCACTATCAAGATTCTGGTCCAGCACTGCCCCCCACACCAGAGCCCGAGCCAACACCGGAGGCAGCACCAGTCTCTGAAACGTTGCCAGCCATGGTGCCATCAACCTTCCCTGCACCAGAGTCGGCACCAGCGGTGCCCTCGAAGCCATCTGTGGCACTGAGACACAGGAGGAACAGCACCATGGCTGCACGGACAGAGACCCCCCCAAGAAGGCTTCAACTAGGCCTAGAAAGGCCTCGGGACTCCACGGAGCCAGGAACCAGTCAGGATCATCTCAATGTTCCCTTCAGAGGCAGAAGACGAGATCAGAGAGATCTTCAATGAAGCAACCCCGGACCCTCCTTCCGCGGTGCAGTGCGGCAGCTGGAGGAGTCAGATGCTGCAGTCGGCACCTCACTCACCGCTACAACTAACAGGCCAGGAGCTGAAGCAGCATGCAACCGCAGCGTCGAGGGGCCCACCAGCATGGGCCGCCGCCACTGGTGTCATCAGGACCTCCAAAGTAGTACTGGACTGCAAAGGGTGCCCCAACTTGGCCACCGCCAGAGGCCAATTGTCCACCTGACCCCTCAAGTAGGCATCCCGCCTCAACGAGAGCAAGGCCGGCTGAGGCCTGCCCTCCCTTGGTATGTAGTACCAGGAAGGGGCCCCAGGGCCTGGAGTCCTGGGTGCGACAGCATCCTCTGGAAGTCGCACGGATCTCAAGGATGCGGTAGTCCATGGAGAAACACGTTGCACTTGTCCATATCATGGTGTCGACCCAGGCAGGGGAAATATTTATCATGATGGTTGGCAGTCGCAATACTCTTCTCGCAGAGGCACCGGCACATGGGGGGACACAACCCACCTTACTTAATTTCTCAGACTCCTGACTGGACATGATCGACGGAGGGAAATTAAAAAATGACAGACAAAGACTTGGCGCCACACTTAAAATAAAAAAACAAACAAGAAAAACAGACTAGGCAGCATCGAGTATGTGGCACAGAACCGGGAAGATCCTCTGTGTCGCAGCTCTGGAAGTCCCAACAGCAGCAGTACGATGCAGCCACAATGGCAGGAAAAACAAAACCGAGGAGAGAGGGAGTTGGCGTCTGTTACTGCCCATTCTGTGAGCCCCATGTCATGCATAGACCTTGTGGGCGGTGCAGTCCCAGATGCTGGCTCCCACTTCTGAAGATTCTTAAAGCTATATGCTTCCCCTCGGGCTTCAGACTCCGGCATGTATCCCACCTGTGATGAATGGTGAAGACCGATCTTTGGAAGACTGATGATTCCCAAACACCTTTCCTCAGTAGTCAGAATTTTGTGCAACTTGTATATGTGCATAAGTTTGCACTTCTTCACAACAAACTTTAGTTTCCATACCTTTGGCCACCGCTTTAACTTTTCTAAGTCTTTTTTCATGCCCCAATATCCTCCTTGGTGTCTACTCTGCCAGTTTAGTGTCATCTGCAAAGAAGCACATTTTCCCCTTGATCCCTTCCTCTATGTTGCAGATGAAGACATTAAACGATTCCGGTCTCAGCACCAAAGCTTGTAGTACCCACCCCACTTGGGACCTCTGAGCTCACCACATGCAATCACTTTCTGGGTCCTTCCACCTAGCCAATTTGCTACCTGCCTTCTTAGCTTTGTCCCAACCCATATATTCCCCAGCTTCTTGACAAGCAGTAAAATGTATGGTGCATCAAGTTGAAGGCCTTACTGAAATGCAGAGACAGCACACAGACAGCCTGGCCCTTGCCCATTGCTATGGCTTAGTTAGAAAAATCTAGGCTAGTTTGGCATGATCATTCCTTCAGAAGGTCATGCTGCCTCCTATCTTTGGAATCCACTGGCTTCAAGAAATTCCACCAGATGCTCCTTGATGACACTCCAGTTTTCCCATAAGATGTCAAACAATCCAGTCTATAGTTTCCTGGGTCCTCCCCGCTACCACTGTGTGTGTGTGTGTGTGTGTGTGTGTGTGTGTGTGTGTGTTTTCAAGTTTATTACAGGAAAACTCCATTGAGCAAGCTCATTCACAAGGAGGTCCTGGGCACGGTTACAACAAATGCACAGTACATACAGGTAATAACATAACAATACATTAAGGGCGGACTGGGTCGTACAAGATACATCGGTCAACAATCAGGAGATAAAAAAATACTTAGTGCAAGTTTAAAAAAATGGCAGTGTAATAAGAGGAAGCAAAGGAAATGTGGAGAAGGCTGGAGAAGGAGTTGAGACACTTGCAGGTATCCTTTATTTTTGAGGCCACTAGTCTTTTGAAGAAATTCACTGAGACTACACTGGATAGTTTCAGAGTAGATTGCAGCTGGTTCCAAATAGCTAGGAGGACACTTGAGATGGCTCGTCTACCAATGGAGGTGCGAGTCCTAGGTACGTTGAGTAGGATAAAATCTGATTTCCTGAGGGAATAAGAGCTATGGGCGGTATGGAAGAGTGCAGTTAAATAACTGGGTAGTTTATTCAGGAGAAGTTTTAGGGTGCAAATGCCAGCATGAAGCGTACATCTAGTGGTGAGTGATGTCCAACAGACAGCTGCGTATAGCTCACAGTGGTGGGTTCGGTGTGGGTAGTTTGTAATGAACCGCAGGGCACGGTGACAGAGAATGTTCAGTTTGTTTAGGTTCGTGATTGCTGAGGAAGTATACATTATGTCCCCATAATCAAGTAAAGGGAGGAAGGTGGTCTGAACAAGCCTGAGTGATTGCCAGAGGAAAGAGGGACCTTTTTCGGAAGAAGAAGCCTAGTCTAGCTTTTAGTCTTCTGGCCAGGTCCTCAATGTGCTCGTTAAAGGAGAGATTGTCGTCTAACCAGAAGCAGAGATATTTAAATTTAGAGATAACTTTCAGCGGTTCACCTAGGGAGGCAACGATGAAATCATTTGGCATTTAGGAGAAGTTTGGAATTGATAAGATTAGTTTCTAACTGTGCAAAATCAACTTGGAGTATGCCCCTGACTTCCGATATTTGAGGTCCGTATGTGTACAAAACTATCATCTGCAAAGAAGTGTAAGGTTGACCTGGTTATTTGTGTATCGAGGTTGTTGATGCATAAGGAGAAGAGTATAGGACCCAAGATGGAGCCTTGCGGGACTCACCTGGTAATTGGTAAGGAGGCAGAGAACAGCCCACCTGCTTTGACTTTCTGCATCCTTCCTGTTAGGTAACTGGAAAACCACTGAGAGGTAGCTGGAGTAGCGCCTATATTGGTAAGGCTGTTTCACAATTAGATTATGTGCGACTGTGTCAAATGCTTTGTTTAGGTCTAAGAATACTGCACCCGTAATTTTCTTAGAATCCTTAGTTGAAATCCAGTTGGTGACTTTGGACAGTACAGTAATGGTGCTATGATTAGAGTGAAAGCCTGATTGGGCTGGATTGAGGAGAGAATAGGTTTTCAGATGGTTATTCAACTGTAGATAAACCAACTTTTTGAAGACTTTTGAGAGGATAGGCAGGATTGAGATCAGTCTGTAATTATTTAAGTCGCATAGGTCGCCTGATTTGAATAGGGGTTATGATGTGAGCGGATTTCCAGCATGATGGAACTACGGCAGATGAAATAGAGAGGTTGAATATATGGAGAATGGGGGCAGTAAGATAACGGTAGCAGACTTTTAGGAAAAATGGTTCAAGGCCGTCATTTCCGGCACTTTTCATGGTATCTAACTTGATGAGTGAATCCTCAACTTCTTTAAAGCTGAGGGGGAGCAACTGGAAAGGATGGACTGTAGCTTTCGGGACAGTGATAGGGCCATCATGAATGCTAGTAAGAGAGGCGTACGGAGAGGCATCGAAGGCTAGACCAGCTGTGACGAAGTGAGAATTTTGCTCTTCAAGGATTTGGTGATTGCTTTCAATAACTGTGCCATTTATGTTAATCTTAGCTGGGATGGAGGGAGCAGTCGGACGACCTTCGATAGTCTTAATGGTCCTCCAGATTTTCTGTGAATTTCCTTTGGCTCGTTCCAAAGTGGCAACGTAATGGCTTGCTTTGGTGGAACGAATGCGTTTTACGCAGTCGTTCCTAGCTGCTCTAAATGCCTGCCAATCAGCTGAATTCTTAGTTCTTCCTGCTAGAGCCCAGAGTTTGTCTCGGTTTGTAAGTGCGGTCTTGAGCTCCGGTGTAAACCAGGGGTGGGAGACCTTACACGTACGCATCTTAATAAAAGGGGGCATGCTTGTTAGTCAAAGTGATGAGATTTTCGTTTAGGGTAGAGACAGCCTCATTGACCGTTTTAAAGAGGTACAGATCTTGCCATTTGACCTTGCTAAGGTCGGTCAAATAACTCAGGGTATTGAATTTACGAAAGGATCGCTTGGTTATGAACTTGGACTGGTGACAAGCTTTGGTTTGAGATCTTGTACAGATGACCACTCTATGATCACTCATGTCGTTCTGAAAAACAGCAGATTGTAGTATTTTGTGGGGATGGGTGGTAAGTATGACATCAATGAGGGAACTGTTGGCAATATCAGTGGTGTTAATCCTAGTGGGTTCATTAATTATCTGGACAAGACCCAGTTCTTCACAAAGGGATTTCAGGCTATGTGATGTGTGTGTGAGCCAATCCATATTGAGGTCCCAGAGTATCAGTGTTTCTGTATTGGCAGTCGAGACTAAGGATTTTAGGACGTTTATGATTTCAGCACCACCAGTTGGAGGTCTGTAGCCACCGATCACTAAGATACTTTCCTTGGAAGGAAGGTGGAGCTTCAGAGATACGATTTTGTATTCCTTCGATTTTGAGTTGCAGTAGATGTCACTAATAGTGCATTTGGATTTGGCATAAACAACAACTCCACCCCCCCCTCCCGGTATTCCTATCTGCCCTATATCGATTACAGTTGAGAGTTATTTGCTGGTCCGTAATATTTTTTTTATGCCAGGTTTCGGAAACAATGACGAGGTCAGGCTCAGTGTGTGCGGCCCAGGTTTGTAAGAGGTCGATTTTTTGGGACAAATTTAAGATGCTGACCAACATGAATTTGGGGCCAGGAGCATCTGCAAATTCAGTAGGCGAGGTGAACGATGACAAAGGGCCTGGGTTTAGTTCCACATTACCTGAGCAAAGAAGGAGCAGGAGCAATAATTTCTTTAGGGCTGCAGTAATGGATCTGGACGCTTTTTTAAGTTGCGACTGCCTGTCAGTAGCGGTTAGGGATGCCATTTTAGTGCTCTTGTGGGATAATCTAATGTGGCAGTTTATGGATAGGAGGGATAATACTCTTAGTGACATATGAGAAGGAAGTATTAAGAGTAGATGAGATGAGAGTGGGTTGTAAATAAAGGGGGGAGGTTGTAAGGTAAGTGTCGGTGCAATGAAAGGGGGCAATGTATAAGGCAGTAAGATGTTCTGGGACAGGTTTCAAACCTAGGGCTTCATCGTGATACAATACATTTAGGATGTTAGTGAGCAACAATGAAATGACAATTGGGAGATGAGCCATGGTTCCAGGAGAGCAGGCTAGTGCAGAGGAAAGAGGGCAGGGTGCCTAGAAAGAGGTTGGTTTGTAACACGGTCTATGTCCTTACCATGGATGAGTAGGGTGAGGCAGTTCTTCAGGGGGTGGAGCAATGGAGTATTTAGTGGAGGCCTGGGAGGGGGTGGGAAGAAAAAGCCAGTTAGAGACTGAGCCCAGAGCCCAGATTTGCAGCACCTTGCGGCTGAGCCAATGAGGGCTTGCTTCAGAAAAGCGCCTGCGTTGCGATTGGCTGTCTTTGGCCTGTACCTTGCAGCATCCGAAGACTGTGGTGCGGTCGGCGGCTGCTGGATTGCCATCCAACCGGGGGTGGAACTCCGGCTATGGAGCATGGGCAAGCCCTGTTCAGGGGCTTCTGCTGGGGAGGAGAGAGAGAGGAGCAATTTAAGGACACCTGGAACAATGGGTCAGAGAGATCAGCGAGGGACAGAGATTAGCAAGACAAAAGGTGTTTGAAGTTTTAGGCACCAAGCGAGGTGGGGAGCAATTTGGTACAGTTTAACTACGCTCTTAAAAAGGCTGTAATCACATTTGTTTTTAACATCACAAGCAGTGAAATAAAATTCTAACGTACAATCTTGTAAAATTTGGCAGTTAAACTTATGAAAAACAAAAGCCCATTAGAGACTGAGCCCAGAGCCCAGATTTGCAGCGCCTTGCGGCTGAGCCAATCGGGGCTTGCTTCAGAAAAGCATCCGCGTTGCGATTGGCCGTCTTTGACCCATACCTTGCAGCTTGCAGGATCCGAAGATCGTGGTGCGGTCGGCGGCTGCTGGATTGCCGTCCGACCGGGTGCGGAACTCCGGCTGTGGAGCGTGGGCAAGCCCTGTTCAGGGGCTGCTGCTTGCAGGATCCGAAGATCGTGGTGCGGTCGGCGGCTGCTGGATTGCCATCTGACCGGGGGCGGAACTCCGGCTGTGGAGTGTGTGCAAGCCCTGTTCAGGGGCTGCTTGCAGCTTGCAGGATCCGAAGATCGTGGTGCGGTCGGCGGCTGCTGGATTGCCGTCCGACCAGGGGCGGAAATCCAGCTGTGGAGCGTGGGCAAGCCCTGTTCAGGGGCTGCCTGCAGGATCCCAAGACTGGTGCGGTCGGCCAAGCTGCTGATTGCCGTCCACCGGGCGAACTCTGCTGTGGGAGCGGCAAGTCAGAGTGTGTGTGTGTGTGTGTGTGTGTGTGTGTGTGTGTGGGAGAGAGACCATGGCTGCCATCCAATTCATTGGCACTTCCCCAGTCTCCAAGAAGCAGCTGAACAAGACAGTCACACTGGCCATGAAAGTTCCTGCCCCGATTCCCTTGAGTAATTTGGGGTGTAAATCTGGCCTTGGAGATCTTAAGTGCCCTCAGTACCAGATTCCCCTAACATCGGCTTACTGAGCAAAAATACTCACTGAGGATGTTGGCCTTCTTCCCATCCTCCTCTACATATACACTGCCAATACTACTAGACTATTCTGTACAGATGTAATATCCTCCAGACTTACTATAATATTAAGACAGACTCCAAGAAGCCCCCACACCATCTTTTAGATTGTACTATTGGGAACTGGTGGTCCAAAGCCAATCAGAGATTTATACAGCGGTTGTAAAAACAATTTTCTACATTTCGACTTTAAAAGCATTTTGCTCTGCAGTTCTCATGCAAAAAACTTGAGAACGCACTTCTATAACCATAAGAAACAGTATCTGTACACATAACCGTGCAAGACGGGCCCTTTTCGGAATACAGCACGGTAACGTAAAACTTTTTAAAAAAGATTATTTGCCGTGCTGTAGCATCCGCACTACTGCCAGCATGTTGTACACCATTATTAAAAATGGTTTACAGCATCTGCACTACTGCCTCCGGACAGAGTTAACTAGCAACCGGTTCCCACGTGCCGACCTTGTGCTGCATGATGAACGGTGCCTGGCTGTCCCTACTACAGGTAAATCCTATTTAACGCCTGAAAAGTTTTAACAAAACATGTTTAAGCCTAGGTCTTATTAGGGTTTCTTTTTTTTGTTAGACTACAAGGCATATTAGGTGTGGACGTGAACCATGCTACAGCGCTTTAAAACAGTTTATGCTCCTTAAACCATAACACTCTAGTCTGAGCAAAGCCATAGATGCCAGTCACCTCTAACCATAGTTCTGCTACTAGAATTAAGTTCCTATTCACACTTAGTAAGTATCTATGGGACAGAGTTCAGTCACCAGCATCTTCATGCTTGACTCCTCCCACCACCACTGGTGTTGTCTGGCTCCACTTCAGATCTGCATGCTGGAAGCAGGAATGAGAGCAGGTTTTGCCAGGAGAGGCAGGCTGGGTTGTGTGGATGTGAATTGAATACTAGTAGGAGAAAGAACAGTTACTCACCATAACAGTAATTTTCAAGAGAATCTCAATTGCGCCACACCTTTGGAACTGTAAGCCATTGATGTCAGGACCACTCAAACTTTTGCTAGCCAGGGGCTGCCCACGATAACGCCTATATAATGTGGATGGCTCCATCACTTATCGGTTCCCTACTGCAGACAGCTCAGAAGATATCAGACTGGCAGGAACCAGGAAACCAGAACTTGGCACACTAAGTAAGGCATGAGATTGGAAACAAACATGTACGGCACAACATGGACATCCCAGGAATAAAGCAGGTATCTCTGCCAGCAAATGAACCAACCATAATATGACATGGGGGAAGGTGGATGGGTGCATTGTGGCCCAATGGAGGAGATCCTCTCTCACATCTACTGTTATGGTAAGTATCTGTTCCATCTTCAGAGATAACTCCATTGGGCCACACCTTTGGAACGTTTTCCCACAAGCAGTACACAAGTTACCCAGAGGGAAGGTTGGTGTCTAGTATGACAGTGATAGGAAGCCTTGGAGCACAGCCAAGGCCAAAGCCAGCACATCTGCGAGAGGTGGTATCCAGACTGAAATGCTAAGTAAAAGTATGCACAGTACCGCATGTAGCAGCAGCACAAATGTCAGCTGCAGAAATATTCTTAAAAAAGGCAAATGAAGTGGCTGTGGCAAAGACAAGAGTGGTCACAAACTTACTGTGCTTTCTATGACAAAAAATACAGCTGGATAGCCATTTGGACTGGCACTGTTTAGACATAGGAGCACCCTCCTTACCCAGGATGAATAAAACAAAAGACTGAGAGGACTTTCTGCAGTCCTTATTGCAAGCAAGACAAATACAATGTTCTATTTATAAATCATATCTTTTTTTTTTTTTTCCCCTTTACATTGGAGTCAATGACAGTGCTGCATGTGAAAACCTCTATTATGAACTGGAGATCATAAATGGAGGAAGCTGATTGGCTGAGAGGTTTTTGAAGCTGTGATGATATCGGGCTCCATCATCATGACTTCAGAAAACCTCCGGCCACCAGCCTCCTCACTTGCAGCCAAGTTCATCCGAACTAAATGTTCCCTGCCACGTCCAACGGAAGAAAATCCTCCAACCTCGACGTTTCCCACCTAGAACTGCTGTCAGCAACAGTACATTAACCAAGAAAGGGCATCACCCGCTCTCACCGGAACCCACATCACACATTGAGATGGGCATTTAAAAAACCCACTGCAGCACTCACAAAAGCAACCGACTCTCCGCTCGTAAATTTCCATACCTGGCGGCAATGGTGAACTTCCGGTTTTGCGAGAAGTGGGCAACTCAAAACAAAAGCCTGATCAAATCCCCAGTAACAGCATCTCCCACACAACTGAACAGAACTCGAATTCTCTGCTTCACCCCCCCCCCCAAAAAAACAACACAAATAAGACGCGCTGGCTGCACCAACCATACCAGCATTCCCATCTCTCACAGGCAGCCATGCGCGCACATTCAAAACACCAGCGCTTCATACAGTTACTGAACTACTCCTCTCAATCCTACTGCTTCCAAATATAGCTCATCAGCTTAATTTTTCAGTTTCTAGTTATCGCGGGGTGGGGGAGACAGACAAACACAAAGGCACTAACAAAGACAGCAGACACTGTGGCAGAGTCACAGCTTTGCACACTGGTCAGTCAGTATTTGGCAACAGCACCACCTGCTGGGGAAATCAGAAATTGTGAATTTTTTTCTCAAAAGATATACTTCCACCATCAGAAATGCAATAAAAGAGTTTTTTTTTTTTTTTTTTTAATAAAACTAAAACATTTAAGCCAGTTCATAATAGCAATAAGGCACTCCAGGGTGAGGTATATCATGGAATATCGTCACTTTTCAGACAGTTGGACGCACTCTGCCTGTGGCCTCGTGCCCAACCACCAGAGGCGTGACGATATCCCATGATATACCACACCCTGTCGTGCCTTATTGCTTAAATATAGCACACAGTTCTTCACATCTATTAGACTCTTACTTTTTTTTTTTTTTAAAGAACTGAATAAAGATTACAGATTCCCTTTTCAAAAAAGTCCGCTCAGTCCCAGTTCAGACAGACTGCCTACCACAAAATACTAGTGGCCAAATGACTTATGACTAACATCCTTCCCCCCATTATCACTGTTTACAGACGACAGTGCACTGAGTCATATTATAATTAGCCCCAGAAATACGAATTCCCGGGTGCCCAGCTTAGAAAGAGGAGCCTTTCCCTGTGTTCTCTGTATGAGAACAGTGGATTATATTTACTTCTGCAGCCACAGCTGAACTCCTGCTGCACTGTGAGTTGTAAACCCCCTTGTTTTCCCTGGTGTCTAGTGGCACCCCTCACTCCCCAATAACTGTCCCCATGTATTCCATGGTGTCTAGTGATAGCCCCTCACCCTCTGATCACTGTCCCCTAGGCCCATGTTTATTTCTTTTTATACTATCTGACACTGGATGTCCAACACCGGTGTCGGAGATATATATATCTACATATCTCCATCCGACATCGGGGGCCCAATCCCCGTGTTGCCATTATAAGCCGCCCCAGCAATATGGGACACTGGGGAGCCCACCCCTAGTGTCCTGAAATATTTACTACATCTGTAAAAGGAAAAAAGTGTATTTTTTTAAAACCTGAAAAAAAAAAAAAACGGTCCCTCGTCGTCCCCCTCCCACTGAGCACCCACCACCCCACACATACCCCTTACCCTATACTTGCCACCGGAGGTCGTAGGCTGTCATCTTCTGTGGACCAAGACACGTCTGCACTCTTCAAAGCCAAACCATGAACTGAGGAATAAAGGTAAGTGCCATACAATGTAGTTCAATGGTGTTTTGAACTAGTGTTCATAATTTTGCCATATTTTGGAATTTTTTTCACCAAATTTTCGACTTGGCCTTTTGGGTCCCCATCTCATGAACACTGTAACTGACATTTCGTTAACTGGGCCTGGCAGGTGATTTCACGGTCGCTGGGATGGTGTCGAACTTTATGGAGTGCTTGAACCCCACGTGCTCGAGGACCCACTGGTTGGAGGTCACTTGACTCCATACATCTGCGTAGAGAGAAAAGCGACCTCCAAACGACTCCCCTGACAAGGCGTCCAAGGGAGGCGGGTGGCCTGGATAGTCAGGCAGTGGGAGGGCAGTGGTAGCTGGTTTAGCCTGTCTAGAGGAGGCGGCCAAGGAGCCCCTGGCTTCGCCCCTATGACTAAAGCCACCTCGCTGCGAGTGGGGCTGGTAGCGAGGTTGCTGAAGCGGATGTCCCCCACGGCCACGAAAAACAGGTTACTCACCTGTAACAGTAGTTCTAGGAGGGGTATATGTTGTTCATCCACACTGTTTGGCATGTCCCTTTCACCTTTAACTCTTGCTGGAAGTCTTCAAGCTGGCTCCTCCCACCCACTCAGGTGGTATATACCTCAGCTCCGCCCCTTGACGCCAGATCTTAGCCCGCTGGAAGCCAGGTTGAGTGCGTCCACAGCCGGAGAGGTCGGGTGGGTCCATGTGGATGAACATATACCACTTCTAGAACTACTGTTTACAGGTGAGTAACCTGTTTTTCTAGGATTGTGGATATGTTGTTCATCCACACGGTTTGGCAGACTCCTAGCAGTTCTCCGGGAGGAGGGAGGCAAGGCGCACACCCCCCTACTTGGGGAACAGAGACTGGAGAACAGAGGCCTCAAAACCAGCATCCCGGTGTGACTCAAGGTCGATATGGTAGTGGGTAATGAAGGTGTTTGTTGACTTCCAGGTAGCAGCCTGACATATTTCCTGGATAGGGATGTCCCTGGAAGCAGCCACCGATGCAGCAGTATGGCGGGTGGAATTAGCTCTTATCTCTCTGGGAGGCTCAATGCCCACCAACTCATAGCACAGACCTATGCATGATGTAATCCATCCTACTATGGTCCGTTTGGCTGCAGGTCTGCCACAAGCGGCTACAGTGTAGGTGACAAACAGCTGGTGAACCTCTCCACAAATTTCCACTGTCCTTCTTATAGCAGGAGAGAGCACGTCTCAGGTCCAAGGTATAAAGCCTGTACTTGGCCTCTGAGGTGTAATTAGGGTAGTATACCGGCAGAGTAAACACCTGGTTAAGGCGAAACTCTGACATCATCTTCAGAAAGAATTTCGGTTGGGGGCGCAGGACAACTTCGTCCCTGTGGAAGACCAGATAAGGGGTGTCCACCAAAAGCACCTGGAGCTCCCCTGTCCTTCTGGAAGATGTGATAGCCACCAGGCAGGCAGTCTTCCATGACAAGTGTGACAGCTCACACTTGAGCATTGGTTCGAATGGCTTGCCCATTAGCTTTGCCAGTACCAGCAGTAGATCCCACTGAGGTGGAGGTTCAAGAACCGGAGGGAATATGTGATCCAGGCCTTTGAAAAAGCGCCCGACCACTGTCTCCTGTGCCAACGTCAGCTGACCGGCCCATGCCTGGTAAGTAGAAACGGCTGCCAGGTGCACCCTAAGGGTCGATGACCGCAGACCCCCTTTGGAGAGAGACCAAAGGTAGTCGAAAATGTTAGCCACAGAACAGGATAAGGGGTCCAGACCCTTACCCTGACACCAAATGGAAAACCTTTTCCATTTGAAGGCATAACATTTCCTGGTCGATTCCTTTCGAGATGCCTCCACCACAGTGTAGACAACTTTGGAAAGACCCAAAGCCTGGAACTCTAGCTGCTAAGGTACCAGGCTGTGAGGTGCAGGGATTGAAGGTCTGGATGGAAGACCTTCCCCTGGTTCAGAGATATGAGGTCCGGGCGTTTACAAAGCCGCTCCGGGGGCCTGCAGCTGAGGCTGAGGAGATCTGGATACCAGAACTGGCGCGGCCAGTCTGGGACTACCAGAATCAACTTCGCCTTGTCCCTCCTCACCTTGAGTAACACCTTGTGGATCAAGGGAAATGGAGGGAAGGCATAGAGGAGGCCTGGGGTCCACGGCCTCGAGAAGGCATCCCCCTGCAGCGAGCCCTGCCGAGGGGGGCGGGCATGATACAGCCTCAGCTTGCTGTTTTCCTGGAGGCAAACAGGCCCACCATCGGTTTGCCCCAATGGGAGAACAGGCTGTAAGCCACCTCTGGATGGAGAGACCACTCATGGGATATCTGGCCTATTCAGCTGAGAGCATCCGCCAGCTGGTTTGAGGCTCCTGCCACATGGATGGCTAGGAGATCCGCCTCCAACTGGCTTACGAGGGTCCAGATGCGAAGCGCCTCCTTGCACAGCAGATGGGAGTGCGTGCCACCCTGTTTGTTGAGGTAGTAGATGGTCGTGGTATTGTCCATCCGGACTTGAACCACTTGACCCCGGAGCTGAGGAGCGAAAGCTGACAGTGCCAGTCTGACTGCTCTGAGCTGCAACAGGCTGATGTGACATCGGGACTCCTCGGGGGGTCCAGAACCTGTGGGTCCTGTTGTCCCCATGTGGGCTCCCCAGCCCATGAGAGAGGCATCGGTCACGAGGACGACCGTTGGCTCAGGGCGAACAAATGGGATCCCTTCCTGCAACCGGTCTGAGGCGGTCCACCACTGGAGAGCGTCCCACATCTTCTGGGTTACAGTGATCAGCTGGTCGAAATGAACGTGGCGCTGAGTCCACTGGGCGGCCAGCTCCCATTGGAGGGGGCACATGTGCAACTGAGCCCAACAGACCACTGAGGTGCACGCTGCCATGTAACCCAGAATGCGCATAAAGTCCCGGGCAGGTCGCAAGTGCCCAACCAGAAATGATTGGGCAAAGGAGGAGAGAACTTCCACCCTGTCTGCTGGGAGCCGGGCTCTGGCTTGACAAGAGTTGAGCTCTGCCCCGATGAAGCCTATCACCTGGGAAGGCATGAGTTCCAACTTGACCTGGTTGATCAGGAGGCCGAGTTGGGAGCAGGTCTGGAGGGCCAGATCCCTGAACCTCTCCACCTCCTGTTGGGTGGAACCTGCCAGGAGCCAATCGTCGAGGTACGGGTAAATTCTGACACCCTGACCCCAGGGATGGGCCGCCACCACTGCAATGCATTTGGTGAAGACCCAAGGGGCTGATGACAGGCTGAACGGCATGGCTCAGAACTCGTACAGAGTCCCTTCAACCCTGAAGCGGAGGAACCGCTGATGGGACGGACGGATTGGGACATGAAAGAACGCGTCCTGCAGATCCAATGAACAGAACCACGTTTCGCTCCAATGATGGTATGATCTGGGACAGAGTGACCATCCGAAAGGTGCGTGACCTGAGAAACTGATTCAGGACATGGAGATCTAGAATGGGGTGCCAGCCCCCCGTCTGCTAGGGCACCAGGAAGTACCTGGAGACAAAGCCTGGGTCTGCAGACTGACCCGCCACGATAGCTACTGCCTCCTTGAGGAGAAGCTGAGCAATGTCGTCTCGAAGAGCTGACTGGGTGCATGCAGAAATCCATTCTTCCCAAGGGGTGCGGGCTCGGATGGGAGGGTACTGCTTGAATTCTAGAGGCAGTCCCTGACCGACCACTTCGAGAACCCACCTGTCTGTAGTGATAGCGGACCAGACGGAAAGGAAGTGGGGGAGCCGGACCCCCATGGGAGGACCCAGAGCTGGCGTGACAGAGATAGGGGTGGCAACCCCCACCCCGTCACTGGGCAGGCTTAGAGGAGGAGGAGGCTCCAGGACCTGAGCCTCAGCCTCCTTTGCGGGCCTGTTGGGGGGTCCAGGCTTGGGCCGAGGGCGCCAAGCTTAAGCCTGCTGCTGACGCTGCTGTCCTCCTTGGTAGGAGGACTGCTGAACGGCAGGGGAAGAGTGCCGAAAAGGCTTTTCTTCTGCTGGTTCTTGCCCGAAGAACTCTTGGCAGAAGTGGCGTCCAAGGTGGCACTGGACTGCTCAATGTGCTGTAGGTGACCAGCCACTCCTGGGCCGAACAAGTCTGTCCCAAGGAAAGGCACATCAGCTAACTTATCCCCGAGTATCCGCCGAGAAGGAGGAGAGCCTCAGCCAAGCCCTGCGGCGAGAGGCCACTGCGGAGGTCACAGAGCGGGCACAAGAATCCCCAATGTCCAGGGCCGTCTGGAGCTGCTGTTTGGCAACACCATGGCCCTGGTCCCGGACCTGCTTAACCGTGGTTTGCATGTCCGCGGGGAGATGTGGGCAGACCATCTAATAACCCGAGAAGGGCATGAGAGAAGTGTGCCATGATGACGGCCAAACTGGCCTGATGAAGGCCCAAGGAGGAAGCCGCAAAGACTTTCCGCACCAAATGGTCCAAAAGCTTTGACTCCTTATCGGGGGGGATGGTCAGTGTTGGCAGAACTGCCAGTATGCCTGAACACAGAGATGGTCACCAGGCTACTGGCTGCTCTGTGAACCCCGCAAGGGATCCCATGGGCACCGTGTACCTGCGGGCCATGCAGGCAGATGGCACTGGACATGAGGCAGGGTGCTGCCATAGTTCTAGTGCCGGACCAACAATAGCCTCGGCCACAGGAAAGGCCTCCGTCAGGGTATCCCCTCTCTTGAGGATGTCCGTGAGAGGGTACTCCACCTTTTTCCTGGCTGGGTTCCAGGGGCATTCCTGTAGAATCAGAGATGAGACGGAGGATCCCTTGGAAGGAGGAAGGACCTTCATCCCTGTGCCAACGGACGACTCATCATCCCCAGGATGAGAATGGAGACTGGTGACATCAGAGTCTGAGGAGTTGGGATACAGTGGCCTGCCGCCCAAATCACCCTCGACCTGTCGGACGGTCTGGGGTGACCGTGACCGACAGATGTCGGGGAAGCCCGGTATCTGGTCGGTCCTCTTTGGAAGGAGCCCCTCCCACAGGCTGCTTAGGTGGCTGATTCCACCACTATCGGTAGAGAGACCGGCAAAGGCCGAACTGGAGGACGGGCCAGCCCCGCGGGCGGGGGAACCAAAGGCTTCGGTTCCAAGGGCGTCGGCTTCAGTCAGGGAGGCGAGAGCCAAGTAATGGCTAGGGTAGGCGGCGGAGCTGGCTTCTGCCCGGTCAGAATCAGCTGTTGCCACATAAGGTCCTCGTAGTGCCGGAGTTTCAGTTGGAGCCTCTCCTCATCCGTGGAAGACGAGGACGACCTGTGGCGTTGCCTCTTTTTGGAGCGCTTATGGCTCCTCCTTGGCTGTTTGGCCGAGGGGGTTCTAGACCTCGACCGAGATTGGGCAGGCCAATTCGGTCACTCGGGAGACACCAGAGGGATTGGTGAAACGCAGGGGTCCGGAAATGGGACCTCTATGGGGACACCAGTGGGCTGGGTCTCCTCCTCATCCGGGAATGTGAGAACTGGAGTCCTCTCCAAGGAGTAGTCGGCCACGGCCAGTGACAGAGGATCGACTGGCTCGAGAACAATCTCGACCTCATCAACCACTTCCTCGGTTGTCTGGCCAGACAGAAGGTCCGTGAAGCCTGCGGCCAAGGAAGCGATTTCGACCGAGGTCTTGACCGCATGCTCCTGGGACTGAGACCTCTCTCAGTCCCAAAAGCGCCTTAGTCAAGACGAAGACAAGCTGGGTTCTTTGTCCCTCTTTCTAGAGGGGGAGGAGTGCTAACACGCAGGCGCCTCACCCCGGGTGGGGAGAGACTGGCATAACTCCTTAAAAGAACCTGTGAAGGTGGAGCCCAGGTTGAGTGAAATGAAAAAGCTTCAATTCGCCGAAGAGCAGGCGGCTTCTTCTTCGAACGCCTTCATGTGTTCCAGCTGCTTGGTGGAACCCACAGCCGTGGAAACAGCCCACCTAGCCTCCTTAGACTTCACCGGAGGATTCCTTTTCTCCGGTTTTCCAACTTCAAACGTGCCAGGCGGTCGTCCAGGACACTGGGATGGAAGGCCAAGCAAAAACTGCAGGACGAGGTGTCATGGCTGACACCTAGGCAGTAGACTCATGTGAGATGGGGATCAGTGCGCGACATCTTCTGGTCGCAATGACATCGGCAAGATCCTGGAGAAGATTTCTCTTCCATGATAGAGTACGAAAAAGCGCGATCGCTAACTCGAACGAGTTTTAATCTCGGTAAAACTGAAGTTTTGAAAGCCAGGGCCTACGAAATGCGTGAGCACGAGGGAAGCAGCATGCATCTTCCAGCGGAAAGGAAGATCTGGTGTCATGGGGCAGAGCCGAGGTATATACCATCCAAGTGGGTGGGAGGAGCCAGCTTGAAGACTTCCGGCAAGATTTAAAGGGGAAAGGGACATGCCAAACAGTGTGGATGAACATCATATCCACGATCCTAGAAAACTGGGTTTCCTAGGTCACCCCTGCTTCGGGCAGTACATGGACTGCACGGTTCGGATGACCTTACCGGAGTCCTGCAGCTTGGTGATAATCTTTTCCATGTCTTTGCCGAAGAGCATGGAGCCCTTAAAGGGAGCATCCAGAATATTCGTCTGCACATCTGGATCGAACCCAGAAACCAAGCATGGCATCTGAGGCAAATGCCAGTAGCTGCCGCTCTTGGGGAAGTGTCCGCAGAGTCACAGGACAACCTCAGAACGTAGGTACCCACGTCTGAGCCGGTCTGCAGTAGTTTGGCAAGCTCTGCCCTTCTGAGGGCAATCTGACATGTTTTGCACAATGTCCATTCCTTGTTCCCAAAGGGCGTTCTGGAATTGGACCATGCGATTCAGGAAGTTGAGACTCCTGATACTGCAGGTGGCAGCAGAGTACACCCTGCGTCCCATGGAATCCAGCTGCTCCGACTCCCTGTCAGGCGGCTGGGTGCTCAGGTGTTTGGGCCTCTGCGAACAGTCGTGAGCTGCTGAAACCACCACCGAGTCCTCTGCGGGTGGTTTGGCCAAGAAGGGGTGGTCTTAAGGGACCCGGTAAAGCTGATGAGCCTTCTTGGGCACAGCAGAGGAGTGAGGGCGCTTCCAGGTAGCAAGTGTGACGTCCTCAAAGGGTGTCAACCATGGGAGGGATGTCCACTGGCTTAGGGTCTTTCTGGCGGAGGTATTTAGCCAACCGCAGTCGCTCTGGGTCCAGGGCCTCAGTGTCCCAACCCATGTTTGCCTGGATGTGCCTCACCACCTCCAGGAAGCTGGGGTCATCCAGGGGGATCTGGGGTGCCTCTCAGTGTCCCCTAACTCCGGTTCGACATCAGAGTCGACACGAGATGTGTCTGCGTCAACATGAGTCCGAGGTTGAAGAGAATGGGGATCTGTGCCGTCTCCTCCTGCGCCTCTTATCTTTATGTCTGTTAGGTGGTGCAGGCTCCTTTCCTGCCTCTTGATCGGAAGGTTCCGGAACTGGTATCGGATCAGGAACAGGGCCACCTGGAGTATCTGGAACAGGGGTTGGCTCAGGCATGGGAGGAGGCACACCTACTGGGAGATTGCGTTTGACCATGTCCCACCAGTGGGCGAAGAGCTCATTTACTTACGAAAGGTTCCGTTTTGGGGAACCAGGCGCAGAAGGAGGAGGTGCAGCAGAGCCGTCGTTGGGTCTGAACCCCTGGTGTCTGTGTCCGTGGGGACTGGCTTCTGTCTACGGGGCAATGGAGGAGCATCCGCTGCCCCATCATCTGCCTCCGATGTCAGGTGGACCGGCGTCTGTTGCAGAGAGGGAGTCCCCAGAGTGGATGTCGGGTGGCGCCGGGTTGACCGGCGTCCGCACGATTTTGACAGGCGGTGGAACGGCCTTCGCCAGAGGGTGGGAATGAGGCCGGAGGAGCCGTGGGCGGACGTCGGTCTGGTGTCCGCTTGTCTCTGGAGTTGACGGGCGTCCCGCAGTGGCGTGAGCCTTGGGACGGTTGGACTTGTGGTGACTGGAGGACTTCTCGTTCGAACGACGGTCAGCCGCCAGAGGCAGGCGACAGAGTTTCATTTCATTTTTATACTGGAAGGTTTGTGGGACAAGCCCATTTTCACAAATGTCCAGTCCTTTGATTCTGGTGACAAGGATGAGGCCCTGCCACCAGAAAACCCAGAGGCCTTGCTAGACTCCTGGAGGTCGGCCTTAGAAGCGGAGGCTGAGCAGGAGGACGACTTACCAGCGCCTGCCGGGGAAGCCTTGTCGGCGGACAGACGCACCTTCAAGGGTTGGAGGGTGGTCCCTGAGGGCTTGGTCACCACAGACCCAGCGGAGGAAGGTTTGAGGGCCGTGAGGCGTGAATCATGCCCAGACGACCCGAGCCTAAAATGGGCCCCCCTTTCCTGGTGCTCCCGATGTTTCTGGTGCTTCTGGGCGGGGTCAGACTCCCCCCTCCAACCCCCAGAACGAAGCACGTTTCATCGCGGCCAGTTTGGACTCTGCTTAAAAGGCGGAGAGAGATTTCTGTTGCCTAATGCATGCCTGAGAATTGAAGGCCTGGCAAAAGGGACAGGCATCGGTGTTGTGGTTGGCCCCCAGACAAAAAAGGCACGCGGAATGGCCGTCCTTGGATGGTATCTGCCACCCGCAGAAGCACTTGCTGACGTGCCCTTTGGGGGAAGAGGACAGATGTGAGAAAACACACTTCAGAAACAGTGGAGAAGGAAGAGAGCTATCAGCACTGTGAGCGGTTAACCAAAGGCGAACTAAATCTGACCATGCAGCAGGAAAGAACTGGAGCACATGGGGAACTCCTTTATATAGAGTGACATCGGGGTGGAGCCGACGTCGGTGGGGGTGTTCCCACGTCGGTACTGCTAGAAGAAGAATTTGCCGAGAACCGCCGCCAGGTGGCGTCAGCCCTACTTGTGTTACCTGCTGCGAGAGCTTTCTCTCAAAGTAAGATGGTGATTTCACGGTCTCTGTGCGAAATCAACCTTTGGGACCGAATAACGAAATTTCACTGCTAGTGTTCATGAGATGGGATCCCAAAAGGCCACCTTGAAAATTTAGTGAACAAATTCCTAAAAATGGCAGAGTTCCGCATGTGCGCTGACATTTTTCTATGCACACGCATAACTTTAGTAATGTTCAATATTCTGACTCCAAATTTTCAGCACAGCCATTTTTTCACACCATCTCATGAACAATACAGCTGTAATTGTTCACATCCTGTCCAGAATGCGTTTTCACAACTGTGCCGCGGAATGGCATTCTGGCATGGATTTGAACATTTTCACCTACAGGGTTTATGAGGTGGGGTCAAAAGAAGGCTATGTTGAAAATTTTGGGTCAAAATATGAAAACGTGCCAAAGTTATTATCATTTGATGCAATTTCGCTAAGCCCGCTTAACTTCTGAAATGTTAAATATTTTTACTAATCGATTAACACAGCCTTCTTATTACCCCACCTCATGTATGTCACAGCTGTCATTTTTCAAATCCTGCCCAAAATATGCTTTATGCATGTGGAGCGGAATGGCACTGCAGTTGCGCAGAATTACGTTTTGGTGGGGATTCTAAAATTTTTAGTACCGGGTACATGAAGTGGGGTAATAAGATGGCTATGATGAAACTGAAACTCAGTACGCATCTATGGAAAGATGGGACCCTGCACTCCCACAGTAAAATAAAGATATTATACTATCTCAAAAAGAAAATAAGTTGCAAAAAAACGCTGTTAATGCTCCAGTCAGGATCAAAGCGACAAAAGTTGGGAAATGAGGTGTTAGGGTTTCCCTAATATTCCACCCTCCCAAACCAGGCAGGAGAACAGGTGTGGGGTGTGCCTTGGGCTTCTCAAGCCTAACGCTCACCCCATTCTTAAAGTCTACACATCTGACCTTATTTACAGATGGAATATGGTGTCAGGCTTGAGAAGCTCAAGGCACACTCCACACCTGCTCTCCTGCCTGATTTGGGAAGGTGGGGTGTTAGGCAAACCCTAATGCCTCATTTCCCAGCTTTTGTCGCTTTGACCCTAACTGAAGCATTAACAAAGTTTTTTGCAACATGTATATACGTGTGTGTGTGTGTGTGTGTGTGTGTGTATACATATATATATATATATATATAAGGCAATAGGTGTGGAGATACAGTGCGATGTATCTGTTTATCTGAGTCACTGTGTGTATAAATTTATACACACAGTTACTCATTTATACACACACTTACTAAGTCACAAATCTCTTTGGAATTTAGAATGTTCGACCTCAGAAGCAGTACTAACCATATTCAATTGGGAATAACCAAAAACAAAACAAGACAGCATGGTACTGTGAGCACGAAAATTTCTCAGCACAAAATTATCTACAAAATGAGTCGTGTTTCATTTATAGATACCTTATAGATGTTTTATAACTAGCAAAAAACAGAAAATACATTTTTTGTTCACTTTTTTGACAAACAAATGTGAATAACAAAAATGACAGCATGGTACTGTGAGCATGAAAAATGTTCAGCACAAAAAAGCTACAAAATGAGTGGTGTTTCATTTACAGATACCCTTTAGTTTTTGTTTTTTTTTATAATTTGCAAAAAAACAGCATAAAATTCAATTTTCTTTTCCTTTTTTAACAAACAAATGTGAATGACTTTAAAATAAAAAAGGTAGCATGGTACTGTTGGCATGACATTTGTTCAGCAAGAAGTTTTCTACAGAATCAGTGGTGTCTCATTTAAAAGCAACCACTATCCTAGGCGGACATACTCTAGAAAAGTTAACCAAGACTCCCAGAAATTAAAAAAAAAAAAACAAACAGTCAAAACCAAATATTCCTGCACTAATAGAAAGTATCCCTATTGCATAAAAGAAATATACAGTGGTGAGCTGTCAGATTAATGATTTATCTACACTTGTGCTGTTTGACCTCTGACACCTCACTTGTGGCTTACGCCACTTGTGAGGTTACCAGAGGTCAAACAGCACTTGTGTAGATAAATCATTTATCCGACAGCTCACCATTGTATATCCCATCTATATATACATACACACACACACACATATATATTATATACATACATATACACACACAGACAATCAATATCCCCTTACTCTCTCTCCACATAGAGAGAGAGAAAAGGTCACACCCCTGTAGTTAGGGTTAAATCTTCACTATTTTTTTTTTTTAAATCTCTGTTTATTCCACTGTCCCAGCCTGCCATCCCTGACCTGTCGGGATCCCCTAGGCAGACATCCCTCTGCCATCCACCCTACTCGAACAACCCCTAGAACCTCATGAAGCAACGGCTTACCCCCCCCCCCGAGCGGGGATGGGGCAGAGCCCCTTTACCCCATACCTTACGTTCCCTCGGTCCGGGGCCGTCGGGCGGATGAAGGCACATTGAGGGCACGTCTCCGGAGCTCCATCTTCCCGGAGATGGCAGGCTATTTTCCTCTTTCTCCCTCCCCTCCAGCGCGAGACCCCTGACATCAAGGCGCCTACGTCACGCTGTGCAGCGACTGCCCATCCCCTACCATTAGGGGCTTGCAGTACGGCAAGTGTGCGGGTTGTGGCCTCAACCCTCCCCAGAGTAGGCGAGCTGTCGTGGGATGCTCCAGACTATCTCCCCCGGGCCGACCCACCAGTGACCCGAGCCCACTCCCAAACCCAGGTCGCCGGCGTGGAGCGAGGTGTGGCGTCCAGCGCCTCATCCCTCAGCGCCACCAGGCCGGCAGCAAATCTTCACTATTTATGTCTGATTAGCAAGTAGGTGCACTGATCCAAAGGACTGTTTTCAGTCACTACCCGGGCTAAATAGGGTGTCAACAATAAAACTATACGAAAATACAGTAGTATAAAATGAGTTCCATACAAATAGCTGAAATAAATAGGGAAAATACACAGTGCAATTACAATGGGCTACAAAGGGGTTAGACAGCAAACAATACAGTAGAATCATCTGGAGAAGTGAGACTAGATGCTGGACTAGATGAAACCCAGAAGAAGATAAATAATACAATGTATATACAATAAAATAGGGGCACAAGGCACACTAAATAGGAGAAACTCAGTAGAAAAACATGGGACTGGAAATAGACAAGCGACTTGAGGGACAGGTGGCACTATTTGAGGCAAGTGGAGTGGAAGAAAGAAAGTTCTATGTTAAAGGGAAAATTCTGCACTTTAACTTCGCAACCGTTCAAGGAATTTGCATGAAATTTGGCATGCGGCATCAGGAACCAAAGATCCTGTATGTGGCAAGTTTTGTTCCAGTTGATGTGCGAGTGTGGAGATACAAGTGTCAAAAAAAATTCAATTACCAATTTTTTTGTAAAATTCTTTGTCACTGCATTGTGCAAAAACACTGGAATTTTGGTCTGAAATGTTTAGGGTATACAGGTCCTGGGTCACAGTGGTGCCTTTTGCAGGTTTAGTGAACAAATAATCCGTTCAAAAGTTAATTTCAAAGTTTCCCATTATTTTCTATAAAAAAAAAAAAAGATGGTTGCCTAGAAAAAGGATCATTGCAAATGGGGAATCCTTTGCAGCAAACACGGAATCTTTTTTGTGTCACCGCTATCTTGTTTTCAGTTAGCAGTAACAAGAAAACAATTATGCAAGACCTTACCGTAACAGCAGATCTTCGAGGGGATCTCAGTCACCAGGTAACATCGTAGGAACCTTCGCCTTCAGTGAAGGGGAATCCACAAGAAGATTTTCAGCAGTACAACTGGGGCCCGCCCACGCTATCGACATCCGTTGATGTCACCAACCCTATACAGGCATGCGCGCCCTTGCTCCCTCCTCAGTTCTTTCCTTTCAGAGACGAAGGGAGCAAGGTTCATGCCCTGGGGAACCGAGGAAAGACCCAGCTCTAGATAGAAACCGCAGATGGCCAGGTCCTGAACAGGAGCCCAAAGAAGGGGGATGGTGGGACGGAAATCAGACCTGATGACTGAGATCTACTGTTAACAGTAAGTTCTTGCGTAACTGTTCTATCTTCTTCGGGGGTATCTCAGTCATCAGGTAATACCATAGGAACAAGTACCGAGCAGTGACAAAAGACAGGGCTGTCCTAGATCTAGTACTAACAGGGAAAGGATCACAGATCTCCAGGTAGGTCACCTGGGGGCCAGTGACCATCACATTGTATGGTTCAATTTGGCCACAACAACTAAATCATCCCATTCCAAGGCAAAAATATGGGACTTCAGAGGAGCTGACTTTGATAAGATGGCCAACAGAGTTAAGCTAACACTGGCAAGAAGAAATACAGGTGAGGGGGTACAGGCAAAGTGGGCAAGCATTAAGGATGCAATACTTGAAGCAACATCCCATTGTGTTAGAGAGAAAAAGTGCAAAAGAAGAAGGAAACCACTTTGGTTCTCGAAAACAGTAGCAAAAAAGGTCAGAGCCAAAAGGCTGGCCTTCAGGAAATATAAGGAAACACAGCGAGATGAAGATAGGGAGACATACCAAACTTCCCTAAGGGAAGCAGGGAAGGCAGTAAGTCAGGCAAAGGCCCAAACCGAGGAAACACTAGCACGAACAGTAAAAGAAGGTGAGAAGACTTTCTATAGACACATTAGTGAAAGAAGAAAGTCCAGAGGAGGTATTGCTAAGATCAAAGGGGATGGGGGATAAGGGGGCACGTGAGGAGGACCATGTAAATGCATCTATCCTAAATAGATACTGTTGCTCAGTATTCACTGATGAGAAGGTAGGGGCAGTGCCCACAGCTCAGCACCATGGACACGGGGGAGGGAGGTGTGCACTAGTCCCTTCACACAAAAAAGGGGTCCTATAAGAGCACGATAAGCTCAGGGTGGACAAGGCAATGGGACCTGATGGCATACATCCCAGGGTACTAAAAGAGATAAGGGTGGAACTAGCAGAGCTATTATCAGAACTGTTTAGTGAGTCTCCGAGCACAGAAGAGGTCCCAGAAGACTGGAGAAGGGCTTGTGTGATCCCAACTCCACAAGAGTGGTAGCAGGGAAGAGGCAGGGAACTACAGACCAGTCAGTCTTACCTCAGAAGTGGTTAAGATTATGGAGGCACTCCTTAAGGAAAGGATAGTGCAACACCAGGAATCCACAGGAGCACAGGATCCAAGACAGCATGGGTTTACAACAGGAAGGTCCTGTCAAACTAATCTCAGATTTCTTTGACTGGGTAACCAGACTGGTGGACCAAGGGGGAGCAGCTGATGTCGCCTACCTTGGCTTCAGCAAAGCTTTCAATACTTTTCACATAGATTGATAAATAAGCTGGGTAGGCTCAGGGTAGGTCAGAAGTTAGTCAACTGGGTGGCAAACTGGTTGACGGGCAGAAAACAGAGAGTAGTAGTAAACGGTATACAGTCAGAAGAGATGCAAGTCACAAGTGGGGTACCTCAGGGATCAGTCCTGAGGCCAGTCCTCTTCAATATCTTCATCAGTGACATTGCAGATGGACTGGAGGGTAAAGTTTGTTTGCAGATGACACCAAGATCTGCAACAGAGTAGATGATTCAGATGAGGTGGGCAGAATGAGAAGAGATCTGGATAAACTGGCAAAATGGTCGTAAGAGTGGCAACTGGGGTTTAATGCAAAGAAGTGTAAGATCATGCACGTAGGGAAGAGAAACCCTGAAGCCACCTACAGGTTGGGAGGGAAGCTGCTGGCAGTCGCAAGGGAAGAAACAGACTTGGGCATTATCACAGATTACCTGAAATTATCCAAGCAGACCACTAAAGCAGTAGGTAAGGCTAGGGGATGTTGGGGTGTATTAGTAGGGGTATCAAGTCGTAAGAGGGAGATAATCCCTCTTTACAAGACACTGATTAGGCCCCATCTGGAGTACTGTGTGCAGTACTGGAGGCCACACCTTCACAAGGACATTAACCAAATTGATGCACTCCAGAGAAGGGCAACTAAAATGATGCAGGGACTGCATCAGAAAACATACGAGAACAGATTAACGGAGCTCAATATGTATACCCTAGAGCAAAGGAAGGAGAGAAGTGATATGACAAACATTCAAACACCTTAAGGGCATTAACAAGGTGAAAGAGTAACATGTTTCAATATAAGAAAAATAGCAGGATAAGAGGACACAGCATAAGATTAGAGAGAGGCAGATTAAGGGGTAATGTGAGGAAGTTCTTTTTCTCAGAAAGGGTGGTGGATGCATGGAACGGCCTACCTCAGGAAGTGGTGGATATGAACACAGTGCAGGGCTTCAAACAGGCATGGATAGGCATAAGGGAGCAATACAGATGAATATTAATAGATAAGCCATTGACAGAGCAAATGCCCACGGCACATTCATAAGGTAGAAAAAGAAATGGGCAGACTGGATGGGCCTTGTGGTCCTTATCTGCCATCAACTTCTATGTTTCTAAGTGTAGACTATACAGTCTGGGAGGTTGGATCTCCATAAATTTAAGACAGGAGTCCTTGTAACAGCCCTGCCCAAACCAGCACAAGCTCTTGAGGCAATGTCCAGACTGCAATGCTTGGTGTGGATTATACTTCAGGTAGCAGCCGCACAAATGTCAGTGTCTGAGACCCCTTTGAAACAAGCCACAGTGGTAGCCATGCCTCTGGTGGAGTGAGCTTTGACAGCACCACGCAGTTCTCTGCCATACATATTGTAGCAGAACACACTGCAATTTGCCAACCATTTGGATAAACATTGCTTAGAAACTGAAGCATCCTCTCTATCTGGGGTGAAAGAAAAACAACTGATCAGACCTTCTGGACTTTTTAGTCCGAAGCAGATAATATTTCAAAGTTCTGTGCACATCTAACGTAAAGAGCAGTGCTTTCCCTGGATTGGCATGCTCAGGAAGGTGAATAGACTGAGTGTAAACTCTGAAACCACCTTGGGTACAAACTTAGGATTTGTGCGCAGATACCCTGTCTTCGTGAAAAAATCAAATAAGGCTCCTCGTACCAGAGGGCCTAAAGCTCTGAAATTCTTCAAGCAGAAGTAATTGCAACTAAAGAGTGCTTTCCAAGAAAGAAAGCAGAAGTTGAGATTGGCTCAAAAGGAGACAGTGTCAACTTTTCTAAAATAAAATTTAAGTTCCAAGCCAGGACAGGAGAACAGATTGGAGGTTTCAGATGCATGATGCCCCTGGGAAATGCATCGGAGACATCCAGCTGAGCAATAGTGCAGTCACCCATAAGCTCATGAAGGGCAGAAACAGCCGAAAGGTGGACCCTGAGGGAGGAATACCTGAGTAGACAAAGAAATCAGGTAGCCCAGAATATGATTCAGAGGACAGGTGAACGGGTCTAGGGAATGTTTGGCAGCCCAGATTGTAAACCGCTTCCACTTCATGGCATGTGTCACAGGTGGAAGGCTTGTGGGTGGCCACCAGGATGTCCGCCACCCTGTTAGAGACCCCAAACCTGGTGATGGCTGTGGCCTTAGGAGCCATGCATGCAGGTGGAGAGATCTGAGGTTGGGATGGACCATGGTCCCCTGATCCTGGGTCCGCAGATTCCTGCAGAGGCAGAGGGACCGGAGGTTCCTCCACCAGCTGCTGAAGGAGAGGGAACCGATTTGGCAAGGCCACAAGGGAGGCACCAGAATCATGCTGGCCCCTCCATTTGTAGCTTGATCAGCACCTCTGTATTAGTGGAAACTGAGGGAATGCGACAGAAATCTCCCACTCCGAGAGGGACAAAGCGTCTCACCAGAAAACTCCAGGCCCTGGATCTAACGAGCAGAAGTTGGGCAGTTCTGCGATGAGTGGGGATGCAAAACGGTACAATTCTGGATGACCCCACCTGTCAACAAATGTTCTGCTATGGATGAGAGAAACTCCCATTCGTGCATGCTGGACTAAGTCCTGCTGAGACTGTCTGCCAGGGTGTTTAGGACACCTGGCACGTGGACTACAGAGAGCGTCAGACTGTGCTGCAGAGCCCAATACCACACACTTATGGTCTTCCTGCAAAGGAGGTACAAGACAGTTCTGCCCTGCTTGTTCATGTAGTATACTACACTCAAGATTGTCTGACTGCACCAGCAGTTGGCCTGGAGCAAGATGCTCCTGAAAAGCCTGCATTGCATAAAGCACTGCTCTCATCTCCAGGACACTGATATGCAGGGTGGCTTCCCAATGAGACCAGGAGCCCTGGGTTTGAAAAGGACCCAGATGTGCTCAGCCTAGATCTGAAGCATCTGTGGTTAGGATCTGATGTGGAAAGAAATTTGGAAAGGGACCCCTTGAAGATGATTTGAGGGGTCCATCCACCACTGCCGTTCCTTGCGAACTGGGGAGAAGACCAGGACTTGTTGGTCCAACTTGTCCGTGCGCTGGTCCCACTGCACTCTGAGGGTCCACTGAAGGGTGTGCATGGGAAGTCAGGCCAGTGGAACAGTGGGAATGACCGCTGCCATTAGACCCAGTAGTCTTGAGTACAGTCTGGCAAGAATATGCTGACTGAGTGACTTCCTGAGCCTGGACTGGAACGCATTCTGCCCTGTTTTGGGGTAAGAAAGCCTTCTCCTGCTTAGAATCTAAGAAGGGCCCCTATGTATTGCAGTCTTTGAGACAGTACTAGAGGTTGACAGTTACGCCCAGAGAGTGGAAGAGCTGAAGAGTGCGCTCCAGAGTCAGCAGGAACTGTTCCATGGACTGTGCCTTGATAAGCCAACCGTCCAGATAAGGGAAAACATACAGTCCCTCTCTTCTGAGGGCTGCTGCTAAGCATCTGATAAAGACACGTAGCGCAGAGGATAAGCCAAAGGGCAGCACCTTGAACTGGTAAAGCTCACCCTGAAATGCGAAAAAGAAACCTAATGTGGGGAGGCAAGACTGAAATGCGCAGGTAAGCGTCCTGCATGTTCAGAGAGCACAGCTGGTCCCCAGTCTTGAGGAGGGGCATGAGGCCTGGCAAAGTTACCATCTGGAACTTTTTGTGCTGGACACAGATTGTTGTCCTTGAGGTCTAAAATGGGTCTCAGATCTCCAGTCTTTTTAGGGACCAGGAAGAACCTGGAATAGAACCTCTGGTTTCTCCGATGCCTTGGCACCAGTTTGATTGGCTGCTTGCATACAAGAGACTGTACCTCCTCCAGGAGAACATACAGATGGGTCAGGGGACAGTTGGAGGGTGGCGGAGAGGTATCTGGAGGCTGTTTGCTGAGCTCCAGGGTGCGACTGCTCTCTGATCTGCAGGATCCAAGCATCTGAAGTTATTTCTCCACAGATTCAGATGGAGGGAGAACGGACCTCCGACCACCATCTCCTGGGTCCGGACCGGGGGTCTGGCAAGGAGTCACACTGAGGTGGGACCAGCTGTGGAGGCTGGTTTGTCATTTCTGGGATGCTTGGCCGCTGCTCCAGAACTGGAGGGGGCAGGCAAGGAAGACTGGGCTCTGTGCTTTCCCTGGGTGCGGGGGCCCAAGCCTGGCCTTTTCGCCTGTCTACGAAAAGTAGACCGCCCTCTACCATTGGGCTGAGTGTGGTAGAGAGAATGCAGACTTGCTGGCTTTGCCAGAGGCCTGCAGATCATTAATGAGGTCCTGGACATCGGGCCAAAGAGCCTGGTGGCACTGAAAGGGGCGTTAAGCACCTTGTTTTGCACCTCAGTTGCAAATCCAGAGACCCTAAGTCATGAGTGTCTATGAAGGAATATGCCTGTGGCAGCTGCCCTGGTTACTGTGTCGACCATGTCATACAGGGCCCTAAGGAGAGATTTACTGACATCTTCCACAGTTTGCAAACAACGGATTAAATTCCTGCTTCTGGGAACCATCTGGAAGGGTTTGAGGAGCAGCTTTGCCCTTTCTCCAGTTGGCATTCTGGAATTTAACCATGTGTGACGGGTAGGTTACAATCCTTAGGTCCAGGCGTAAACTCTTTTGCACCAGAGGTCAATTCTATAAGATTCTTTGCCTTGGGGAAGGGAACTAAGGTGCTTAGGCACCTTAAGATCTGTCGTGGGCTGCCTTGATGACCACAGAGTCAGTTTCAGCCTGGGCAGCAAAGTAAGGAAGGCCCTGAGGGGCATTGTAAAGCTTTTCCGCCCTGCGTGTCATAGCTGGCAACATGTCTGGCCTGTGCCAGGCTGCTGTGGTAGCATTCTTTACAGCTGGCAGCATAGGAGGAATAATCTTAGGGAGAGATTCAGTAAGTCCACCAGGTCTTTCCTGGTGACATCCTCCTCCTCAGTCTGGAAGCTCATTGTGGCAGACAACTGTTTCAAGACATTGAAAAAGGTAGCATCCTCAGGAGGAGACTTTGGAGTATGCTTGACTGAGTCCTCACTGACAGAAAAGGCAGTTGACTTATCAGAGATGAGGAGTTTTTCCTCTTCATTGTCTATGCCATCAGGGAGGATGAGCTCAGGATGGTATTCCTCCTTGACCTCCTTGTCTGGGTCAGGCATTGGACGAGTCAGCCCACCGGGAGCCTCCTGGGGTCGACAAACAGGTGTTGAGGATGAAGCTGCCTTAGACGGTGCCGGCGGCGAGGGCCTATTGAAGGTACCTAGCTACTGAACTAGCGTATTTGTAAACTTAATACTTCGTTCAGATCCATGGTAGTCGTCGACGGTACAGGAGCCCATGACCCTGTAGCCTTCGTAGAGGAATGGGCCGATCTCTGAGTCGATGACATGCCAGTCGACGGTGGGAGGGGCCAACGACCCGGAGGTTGACAGCCGAGTACCCTGCGAGTCAGGTGGCGGAGCTGTCGGTATGGGTCTGGAAGCAGCAGAGACCTGGACAGCTGGTCTACTGGTCGTGGCAGCTGGCGTCAACAAAGAGCCCCCCGAAGAGGCCAAAGGGAAAGGGAAAGCAGCCTGGGTGGGGGGAGTGGTCGCGATCCCGGTCTTTTTTGAGACCCCCGAGGACTTGTCTCAGGCCTTGGAGGTCTGGGAACTCGAACATCCGGTGGTCGACTGAGTGGCCGGGGCCCTGGAGGACTCTGCCCGGAGCTGGCTACCTGTTCCATAAATTGTTTTAGAGCCTTCCTGAGTCGCCCGAGGGTGGTTTGATTAAACTTCTGGCAGAGTTCACAGTCTGAGACGTCATGGTCAGGCCCAAAACAACAGACACAAACAGAGGCAAGCTTCTTACTGCAGCAGCGGAGAAGAATGATCAATTCTCGACATAAACAAAAAATTAAGCAAGGGTTAAGAAAAAAGCAGATGTAGGCCGAAAAAGACATGAACATTGCGACAAAGCTTCTGCAGAGATTGTGCTTGCAATTTGACAGCGGGAAAGAACTAAGGAGGGTGTGGGGCTGCCCACACCTATATAGGGTTGGTGACGTCAGCGGATGTCGAGGGTGTGGGCGAACCCAGTTGTACTGCTGAAACTTTTGTGTGGATTCCCCTTCAAAGGCGAAGGTTCCTATGGTGTTATCGGATGACTGAGATACGCCCGAAGATCATCTTAAATTACAAAAGAAAAAAAAAACAGAGGACCTTCAGGAAACACCAAAAGTTGTGTTTAACTAATCAGGGCCTGCAGAATCCGAATCTGGAGTTAGTTTTTTGATTGGTCATAAATGTGCTTTAAGCCATGGAAATCCTTTTTCGCAAATCGTGGAAAACTTACTACGAAACAGGATCCTTTTCCACAATTTGCGACAAAGTGCAGAACAGGATTCTTTTTGAAATTTGCTAAAAGATAATCTTTATATAGCTGTGGGGGCGCTAGAGAGCCCAAGCAAAATGGCCGCTTTTGATTAGAGCTCCTCTATAATTTCGAATTTGGGAATTCAAACAAGTATCTTTTGCACCATCTCCAAAATACCTAAACTTAGAAATCCTTGAAAGGATCGCACTCTCCATGAAGGTGCAAAAGCTAAAAATGCTCCCGTTCCCTCTACCACATGGTGCACCTCTCAGCAACGAGTTACAGACGTCAGAAACGAGGGGGAAGAAACTCTACAATCGCTTGGCTTCAAAATAAACAGATTAATCGCCTCCATTTCTGACCTGGCAGAAAAAAAGATGGAATTGCTACCAGAGTTACTAACCTAGAAACAAAAATTGACCTGGTGTCATCGGAATCCTCAGACACAATAATAATAAAAAAAAAAAAGGTCGGAAGCGACAATGGGTGCAGCTAATAGTGTGATAAAGGAGAACAAGCATTTTTAAATGAGTCTTGAAAATTTGGAAAACCAGACAAGGGCTCCCAATATCCGTTTTCTTGGGCTCCCAGAGGGCTGTGAAGGAGACCACTTCGTCCTAGTCCTACATGAATGGCTCCAACAATTTGGTAAGGATGCATACCAACGCATTAAGGGCATTCAAAAGGCTTATCGGATCGTAGCCAGGGGTAGGCTGGATAACCTTGAAGCCCCTCATACCGTTTTAGCGATCACCGACGGAGGAGTTATAAGGGACTACCTGCTGGCCCTAGCTAGACAACACCGGACATTGCTTTGCGAGGGGGAAACTGTCCGACTCTATCCAGACATCAGTTTTGCCACTAGACAACGGCGAAAGCAGTTCGACAGTACCAGGGCACTCTTACGTGAAGCAGGGATCCAGCACAGTGTAATTTTTCCGGCCCGGCTCAGAATAACGCATTAGGGGAAGATCTTCATCTTTTCGGAAGTGAAGGAAGCTAATCGATGGGTCCAGAGTCATGTACCGAGAAGAAGACATGAAGCTAGGATTTATTCAACAAAGATCTTGGGAAGAGAGAGGAACTTTGCATTAATAAAAATAAAAATTTGTTTGAGTCCAGAGAGAGGGTCGAGTGAGTACTCCAAAGCAGCTCTATGTTGGGACCACCATTTTTTGAATGTTCTTGATTTGACCCCTCAAAACTTAACAGTAAATACCTTCCGAGTGACAGATATTTTACTGAACTCTATACAAGTCTTCTAAAGTTTGGTTAATTGTCTAATTAGGTTTGGGAAATCAGATAGTCATAGCTTCTTAGTAACGGATTTAGATATTCCTATAGTAGAGGTATTCTGATGCAAAGTGTCACGACCTTATTAGAATTATCACAGACTGTGATACCTTTTTACAGTTAAAGCATGGTTCTTTTAACAACCCTTTTGGGGGGATATTTAAATTAGTGAAAAATGTATATTAAAACTGATGTAGTAATCTTTCCATGACGCTCATGGGCTTTATACCTAGCAATTCTGTATGGAGACTCGTATATTATAATTAAGTAACTCCCCAGGATGTATCTTAAAGCAGCAGAATGATCAATATATAGGAATTTTAGAGGGGTGGCATCCTTAATGTGTCAAGAATGTAACTATCATTTGAAACGTCTCTGCTTGGAATGTAAAGTATACCTACGTTGAAAACAATAAAAATAAAGTACTAAAAAAATCTTTATATAGCTGTCTCACTTCATAGCAAAGAAACTGCTTTGCATTAGGTAGGGAAAAGGGACAGACTAGGTGGGCCATACAGTCCTTATCTGCTATCACCTTCTGTGCATCTGTGCTTGGAATTGTGGGCTGAAATTTTCACGGTACAAAGGGCTTGTCCCACAGATGTGTCTTTTGCTGGTTTGGTGAAAATATATTACTTTGGTTTGGGGTTCTGCGGATTAAAATTTTGCTCGATTTCCCACAGGATAACATTGTAATGGGAGGTTCACGGAGTTGTTTGTCACTATGCTGTTAAACGTCTGCAATTTTGCTCTGAAAAATTCAGGCTACAAGGGGCTTGTGCCAACAATGCGCCTTTTTGGTGGTTTCTTGAAAATATATTAATTTGGTGTCCACTTACAGTTTTCAAATTATGCAGTGTTTTCTATAAGATAAAACTGAAATGTGAGGTGTTTTTTGGCATTATACACTATGGATTGGAGCACAGGGCACACGGGGCCTTATGCTCCCACAGGCAAGTAAGAATACCACTACTCTATCTGAAACATTATGCATGGATGGGAGGCCAGGGCCTAGAGAGCCCTGTGCTGTCACATGTAAATATGAATACCATTATGGTTTGATGGGTGTGCAGAGCCCTCCCACAGGGAAATAAGGATACAATTACAATCTCTCTAAACTTATGGATGGTCCGGGCCCTGTGTGCCAGAAACAGAAATAAAGGCTCGATTATACTTTCTCCTGAAATGAAATTCTTTGGAAAATAGAAGTCGTTAATACATCAGTTAGTCAATAGCAACAAAAGTTTGAAATGTGGTGTTAGGTTTCAACCCTTACACCTCATGCCACCCTCACCCTGCATGCACCAACAGGCATCATGGTTGTCAGCCCTAATGATCACCCCATTCTCCTATACTATACCCATCTTATCTTATTTACTCATGGAATGGGGGTGAGCATTAGGGATGACAATCCAAGGCACACCCGTGGCGCTTGCTGATGCATGCAGGGTGAGGGTGGCGTGGGGTGTTAGGGTTGGAAACCCTAACACCATACTTCCAAACTTCTGTTGTTGTAACCCTAACTGATACATTAACAAAGTTTTTGCAAAGTATATGTGTAGTAGTGTATATGTGTATATATATATATATATATATATATATATATATATATATATATATATACACACACACATACATACACACACATTTTTGTGGTGCATCACCAACTACCTTTGTAAAGTAAAAGTCAGAAATAAAAAACAAAAAACATGCAGGTTTAGGCTGCATTATCCGAATGTAGCACATGCAAAATAGTACTAGCTTTTAGTTCAAAACACACAGCATGTCCTACCTATGCCCAATTGTGAGTCAGTTTTCTTCAGTTATTTCCAAGCAAAAAACGCATGACAGAAGAAAAAAAATGCCTTTATTGTTCTTATGTTGTAAATAAGAGGTGCCATCTGAAGCATGTTCCAGTTGGAGGGAGGCACGGTGGCATGTAAAAATATCGTCAGGCAAAATGTTCCAGAGCAGTTCTTCACTTGTTTATTTTTTAAGGGCATTTTTTATGTTCAAGCAGCAGTGCAATGAAAAAAAGTTATTCCAAAAGACTAATTTTCTGTTATAGTTATGAAAAATATTAGCAGAGCTATTGATTGGGGTTTTCTGGATGCTTCCTATATTGTGTACTGTTCATCTGCATTTTTGTCTGAACTCTTACCCTCCTCGGGTCCTTAATATTATTTTTATGCAAAAATAAGGTGGCTATCTTATTTTCTTGAGAAATAATTATTTTAAAACTTTCATATACAATAGGGGTGAAGTGATATGGTATTAGACAAATACAGGTTACTCACCTGTAACAGGAGTTCTAGGAATGGTATATGTTGTTCATCCACACTGTCTGGCAGGTTCCTTGCCGCTTTAAATCTTGCCGGAAGGTCTTCAAGCTGGCTCATCCCACCCACCTGGTGGTAAAACTCTCGGCTCCGCCCCATGACGCCAGATCTAGCCCACTGGAAGCCAGGTTGTGCGTCCAAGCCGGGGAGGTTGGTTGGGTCGTGTGGATGAACACATACCATTCCTAGAACTCCTGTTACAGGTGAGTAAAGTACAGTTATGTAAGAACTTACCATAACAGTAGATCTTCGAGAACAGCTCTTGCAGAAGGTTACACCATTAGGACTGAAGCCGGCAGGCGTCAGGACCCCACGGAAAAATTCTAGCTAGCTATCTTCAGCGGGGACTGCCCCCGACGTCGGACCCGCCCCCGACGTCAGGCGTGGTACATAAGGGAGCGGTCCTGCCAGATTCCCTAGTTCTCCCGCCGGAGACCTCCGGCCGCAGGATGACATCAGAATGGGAGACCGAGGATCCACCGTCAGAAGATAATAAGGAATAAATCCCTGTTAGAAAGGCTTAGTATGCCTCCTCCAAGGGGAGGTGGGCGGGAAGAGAGTTGCAAGAGCTGTTCTCGAAGATCTACTGTTACGTAAGTTCTACATAACTGTACTATCTAACTTGAGACACAGCTTGCAGCAGGTTACACCATTAGGACTGATTCCCAAGCAGTAACGCTGCCAGAAATTCCGGGAGAAGGAAAAAGGAAATACATTCCAGGTCCTGAATCTAGGACAGGAGACCCTGTAGCACCGCCAGGCCGAAACCGGCTCTACGCCGAGAGGCGATGTCTAGGCTATAATGCCTGATAAAGGTATGCACAGAGCTCCAAGTGGCTGCAGCACATATGGCAGAAGTGGAGACGTTTCGGAGTGCTGCAAATGAGGTGGCCACGCCCCTAGTGGAATGACCCCGGGAGGGGCTTCTGTTTGAGCTCATAACAGAGTGAAATACACTGGACAAGCCAGCGAGACAGGGACTGTTTAGATACAGATTGGCCCAACATCCTCTCAGAGAAGGAAACGAAGAGTTGCTCAGAACTACGAAAAGGTTTAGTTCTGTTGAGGTAATACCTCAGGCTGCGGTGAACATCCAGGGTGTGGAGCAGAGCCTCTCCTCTATTCGAGTAATTCGGGAAGTAGACTGGAAGGTCAATGTCCTGATTTAGGGTGAGCGAAGAGACCACCTTAGGCAAAAATTTAGGATTCGTCCTCAGGGATACTCTGTCCCGGTGGAAAACTAAATAAGGCTCTTTGCACATGAGAGCGTGAAGCTCAGAAATTCTTCTCGCTGAAGTAACAGCAACCAAAACCAACGTTTTCCACGACAGAAAATGTAGCTCGCAATCCGTGGCAGGTTCGAAGAGGGGGATGGAGTTGTTCCAGGACAAAGAGCAAATCCATGGAGGCACAGGGTCCTTAATGGTGGCCGAAGGTGTAAAACCCCTCTCAGAAATTCCCGAGAGGCATCTAATTGTGCCACTGTATGATGCCCCACCGGAAGGTGGTAGGCAGAGATGGCACAAAGGTGCACCTTGATAGAGGAGTAGGCTAGACCCGAACGAAAGAGGGAGAGCAGGTAGTCCAACACCACTCCCACTGGGCAACCTAAAGGGCAAAAAATCGCGTGCTCGCGACCATAAACAAAAACGGCGCCATTTCATGGCGTATGTCGTATGCGTTGCCGGCTTTCTGGCTGCAGAAAACTTCTGCAACCTCTTGCGAGACCCCGTGACGCAAGATGGCTATGTCTCTAGGAGCCATGCTTGCAGGTTCAGTGAGCGTAAGTCCGGGTGGACTAGGGAACCTTTCTCCTGAGACAGGAGATGGGAGCTGAACGGCAACGGGAGCGGGGGTTCCCGGGATAGCTGCATTAGCAAAGGGAACCAGATCTGCCTGGGCCAGAACGGGCCACCAGGATCATAACTGCATGCTCCCCGCAGTTTGAAAGAACTCTGGATCAACGGGAAAGGAGGGAAAGGAGGAATCTGTCCGCCAGGAGAGGGACAACGTGTCTCGCCAGAAAACACCAGGCCCTGGATCTAGTGAGCAAAAATTGGGCAGTTTTATGCTGGATGGGGATGCGACAAGTCCAGCTCTGGAGTTCCCCATGAAGAAACAGATCCTCTGCTACCTTTTGAAGAAGTTCCACTCGTGGACTCTGGCCTGGGAGCCGACTCAGACCGCCTGCAATCGTGTTGTCCACCCCGGAACATGTACAGTGATCACCAAGGCCAAGGCCCTGACACTCCAATCCCACCCTCATGGCCTCCTGCAAAGGGGTAAGAGTGTGCGCCCTTGTTTGTTGAGGTAATACATCACCGCCCGCCTGATTGTCTGTCTGAAGCAGAAGAGTACACGGTGGGATTACTGACTGAAAGGCCTGCAGGGCACAGAGAACCGCCTCATCTCTAGAACATTGATATGGAGATGAGCTCCATCGGGGTCCACGTATCCTGGGACTTCACCTCGTCCAGGTGTGCCCCCACCCAGACCTGAGGCGCCTGTGGTGGGATTACCCGGGATGGCGCCACTAATGGGACGCCCATGGAAAGCGACCTTAGATTAGCCACCACTGCCAGTCTCGAATCACGGTGTTCATGATCCTGACCGGATGCTGCAAGTGGTCTTGCCTTTTGGTCCCATTGCACCTGAGCAGCCACTGAGTTACCCGCATGTGGAGCCTTGCGGAAGGGACGTGGAATGGCCGCAGCCAAGCGTCCGAAAAGCCGGGCGACTCGACCTGGCAGGGACGGTCTTGTTCGACGATAACTCCCTGATGAGGGATCTGATGCTCCCGCCTCTGTCGCCTGGAAGAAAAGCTCTTCCTGAACAGTGTCCAGTACTGCACCTATAAACTGCAGTTTCTGCGACGGTACCAGAAGAGACTTCTGAGTTTATTAGGATGCCCAGAGATCGAACAGGTCCTGGGTGCTCTGGACCATAGTAACAACGCCTTCTAGAGGCGCTATGAGAAGCCAATCGTCCAGGGTATCGGGAACACATAATGGCCCTGTCTCTTAGAGACGCTGCCACGACTGCCAAGGCACTTGGTAAAGACCCCTGGGTGCGGATGACAGTCCAAATGGAAGGGCTCTGAATTGGAAGGTGGTGGTCGAGGAACCTCGGCCAAGCAGGAACCTCTTGTGCGCCTGAGCTATAGGGATGGGCGCAGGTATGCTGCCCTGCATGTCTAGAGACGCTAAGAAGGCGCCTTGTTTCAGCATGGAATAAGACCCAGAAGAGTCACCATGGATTCTCTTTGTGGAGGCGACCTACACGTTGAGGTCGCTGGAGGTCCAGAATCGGACAGAGGTCCCCTGTCTTTGGAACCAGGAAGAAGTGGAATAATATCCTTGTCTTCTCTGGTTCTCCGGACGACTCTATCGCTCTCTTTGCAGAAGCGCGAGTACTTTTGCCAGATCAAAGATTTGTGCTGACCCGATACCGGAGAGCAAAGGAGGCCTCTAGGGTGGCTTTTCTACGAATTCTATATAATGGCCTCTTCGGACCAACTGAAGAACCCACCTGTCGGTGGTTATAGCCTGCCATCCCGGCAGGAAGTTCCAATGCGACTCCCAACCATGATTTCCCGCTGATCCTGAGGGCGGGGGCCGAGAAAGAGTCAGGCTGTGGAGCTGAGGGTCCCGCTAGCTGGGCCAGCTTAGTAGCAGCTGGCTCTCGGCCGGCGGGTTGTTTCTCTGGCTCTACAGAAGCCGGAGCCCTCTGTTGTGTAACGGCCGGACTGCTGCCTCTGCGGCCCCGCCCACGAAATCGGGCTGGGTCCTACGAAGGAATTAAGCCTGGCCGGCATATAGCCTGAACCTGACCTCACCGCCTTTTCCCGGCCTCTGAAGTCTGGTAATAATCTTCTCCGAAGGTTTACCAAACAAGACTTCTCCCTCGAATGGAGCGCCCATGATATTCTTCTGGACGCCTGGGGTAAAGCCAGAGATGCGTAACTCAAGAGTGTCTCCGAGGCACGCCAGAAGCTGCTGCTCGGGCCAGTGAGTCCGCTGGAATCGTGACGTGGCTCGTAACACTTGGGTTCCACGTCAACCTGCACGGAGGAGCTGAAGCATCTCCTCCTTCTGCTCACCTTCCGCAGTTTTCAGCCGCTCAGACCCTGTTCCCACAAGGCATTCTGAAACTGGAACCATGTGGTCAAATAATTCAAGGATCTGATGGCGCAGGCAGTGGAAGTATACGCAGCCCTACCCAGCGTCCAACTGCTTGGATTCTGGGTCAGGTGGCAGGGTGTTTGGATGTTGCGTGGCCCCTGTGACCGTCATGGAGGCTGTTATGACCAGAGAGTCGGCCTGAGGCTGCTGAGTCAAGTACTGGTCTTCCCTAGGAGCCTTGTACAAGCGATCAGCTTTTTTCGGCATCGCCAGGAGCGAATGTGGACGCTTCCATGCTGCCTTGGTGACGTCCACGAAAGTGTCAACCAAGGGTGGCACCACCACAGGCTTGGGGTCCTTCTGCCAAGATATTGGCTAGGCGATCCTTCGGGTCTAGCCTTCCGCATCCCATCCTATGTTCTCTTGGACGGTCTCATAATATCCGAGAAAATCAAGGGTCGCCCGGAGGAGATTTCGCATCTCACTGGGTCCGGAGAAGGGATGGAGAGGAGATGGGGACTAGATGATGAGTACTCTGATCCCGTGTCCTCCGTCGAAGGCGATCGTCGGTGTCTCCTGGGTCTCTTGGGGCTGGGTGACCTACAAGAGGATTTAGACGGAGGTCTCAGTTTTTCTGGTCTCCCCCTGGAAGGGGTTCTGTATTCCCGGGGAGGAGGTAAGCGGCCTGCCGACCCCGATGGCGAGGTGGGTGCAGGAACCGGAGGTGTAGGAGGAAGAGGAGGAGGAAGAGAAGTGGGAACCATATCCTTCTTTATGGTGTCCCACCAGTAAGTGAAGAGGTCCTTCACATCCGCTAAAGAAAGGCCAGACGACGGTCCGGGCGCCGGTGGACAGTCGTCGGGTCCCGGCGTCGGCTCCACAGGGGGCTCGGGTAATGGCGAGGGTTCCCTGGGAGTCTCGACGAGACCGGGGTCGCCCGTCTGGTCCTCGGGCTGCGTCAGATCCTCCTCGGTTACGGTCTCCTGACCGACGTCGGTCGGAGGCATCAGGGCTCTCTTCTCAGGAGGAGCGGGCACCGGCCCCCCCCACCGGGCGTCCGCTGAGGAGTTGGCTTAGCCGGCGACGGTCGTCAGTCCGACGGCGGCTCCAGGAAGCATGACTGAAAGGCCGGCGACGGACGACCGGCATCGGATCCTGAGGTCTCTTCAAGGAAGTAAGCCCAACGCCTTATGCAGGAGGCAAAGAAGTTGATTCTGACGCCGGGTTCCGGGCGGGAACCCGACTTATGATGATGATGATGGTGGCGATCCCCAGACTTCACCAAGGCCCTGGAGGACGAAGACGAGGACGGCCTGGTGGACTTGGCCTGAGAAGAGGACTTCCTGACCGCAGCCGGGGGAGGCTGAGCGGTCGGACCTGGAACCGGAGCTGCGAGAGTCCGAAGTCCTAGAGGGGGACCTGGAAGGGGCCTTCTCCTTTCGTTTCTCCGTGTGCTTGTGGGTCTTTTTAGAGGATTCCCCCTTGGAAGACATGGTCTTTAGCTTCTCTTCCAGTAAGAAAGCTTGAAGGGCCTTCTGACGCCGGATCCGGGTTCGGACTGTTAAACCCTGGCAAAAGGAGCAGGCCCGTATCGTGGTCTGGGCCTAGGCACCTGACGAGGCTGTGTGGGGATCCTTGAAGGATCTGTTTCGAAGCACACTTGGAGAAGTGACCGGAGTCGGAGAGGACATCAGCGAAAAAACTTGCTAGAAGAAATCCAAATTTCAGAGAAAGAACTTATCCACGCTACGCGCTAGACAGCAAACCGGAAGGCCAGACATGCAAGTCGACGTATGGAAAGAATTGGGAATCCATGGACCGCCCTTTATGTACCACGCCTGACGCCGGGCGGTCCCCGCTGAAGATAGCTAGCTAGAATTTTTCCGAGGTCCTGACGCCTGCCGGCTTCAGTCCTAATGTGTAACCTGCTGCAAGAGCTGTGTCTCAAGTAAGATCCTGTATTTCTAGGGACATGGATATGTTGTTCATCCACACCGCCTGGCAGACTCCTAGCAGTTCTCCGGAGGAGGGAGGCAAGGCACAACCTACTTAGGGAATAAAGACTGGAGAACCGAGGCCCCAAACCAGCATCCTGGCGTGACTAAGGTCGATGTGGTAGTGGGTGATGAAGGTGTGCTGACTTCCAGGTAGCAGCCCTGCAGATTTCCTGGATAGGGATGTCCCTGGAAGCAGCTACCGATGCAGCGGTATGGCGGGTAGAATGAGCTCTTATCCCTCTGGGAGGCTCCATGCCCACCAACCTATAGCAGAGATCTATGCAGGAGGTGACCCACCTGCCTATCATCCACTTGGCTGCAGGTCTGCCAGGTGCAGCTTCAGCGTAGGTGACCAACAGCTGGCAAACCTTTCTCTGAACTTCAGCCATCCACTCCTTATAATAAGCGAGCGCTCTTCTTGGGTCCAAAGTATGGAGCCTATATTCGGCCTCCGAGGTGTGACTGGGGTAAGAACACCGGCAGAGTCAACACCTGGTTAAGGTGAAACTCCGACACCACCTTCGGAAGGAATTTTGGGTGGGGCCGCAGGGCAACCTTGTCCCTGTGGAAGACCAGATAAGGAGACTCGATGGAAAGCGCCTGGAGCTCTCACATCCTTCTGGCTGATGTGATAGCCACCAAGAAGGCGGTCTTCCACGACAGGTGGGAGATATCGCACCTGTGCACTGGTTCGAATGGCCTGCCCATGAGCTTAGCCAATACCAGCAGTAGATCCCACGGAGGTGGAGGTTCTCGCACCGGAGGGGATATGTGATCAAGGCCCTTGAAAAAGCGCCAGACCACCTTCTCCTGTGCCACCGACTGCGTCCTGGCCCGCGCCCGGTAAGCAAAGATGGCTGCCAGGTGCACCTTAAGGGTTGTTGACCGAAGCCCTTGCTGAGAAAGGGACCACAGGTAGTCCAGGATGCTTGCCAAGGAATAGGAGAAAGGGTCCAGGCCCTTGCCTGACACCAAATGGAGAATCTCTTCCATTTGAAGGCGTAGCATTTTCTGGTAGACTCCCTACGGGACGCCTCAACGACGCTGAGGACCTCGTCGGAAAGACCCAAGGCCTGGAACTCTAGCCGTTCAGGAACCAGGTAGTCAGGTGCAGGGATTGAAGGTCCGGATGGAATACCTTCCCCTGACTGACTGAGATCAGGTCCAGGCAGGCTGGAAGCCGCCTTGGGAGCCTGGAGCCGAGACTGAGGAGATCTGGATACCAGAACTGACGGGGCCAGTCTGGGGCTACCAGAATCAACTGCGCCTTGTCCCGCCTCGCCTTGAGAAGCACCTTGTAGATAAAGGGAAATGGGGGAAAGGCGTAGAAGAGGCCCGGGGTCCACGGCCTCGAGAAGGCATCCCCCTGCAGCGAGCCCTGCTGGGGCGGCATGAAACAGTCTCAGCCTCGGATTCTCCTGGAAGCAAACAGGTCAGCCTGAGGCGTGCCCCAGTGGGAGAAGAGATCTTGTACTACCTCCGGCAGGAGAGACCACTCGTGAGACGCAGCCCCTATCCGGCTTAGGACATCGGCCAGGGTGTTGGAGGCTCCTGCCACATGAATGGCAAGGAGATCCGCCTCCAGGCTGTGCACGAGTGACCAAATGCAGAAAGCTTCCCTGCACAGAGGGATGAAGCGCGTCCCGCCCGGGCGGTTGAGACAGTACATGGTCGTGGTATTGTCTGTCTGGACCTGAACCACTCGACTCCGTAGAAATGGAGCGAAGGCGGTGAGGGCTAGACGAACTGCTCGAAGTTCCAGCAGGTTGATATGGCATCGGGACTCCCGAGGGGACCAGAGGCCGTGCGCTCTGTGCTCCCCCAGATGGGCACCCCAACCCATCAGAGAGGCATTGGTCGACAGAGAGACCGTCAGCTCGGGGCGGACAAACGGGATGCCCTCCTGCAGATGTGCCGGAACAGTCCACCACTGGAGAGTGTTCCACATTCCCTGGGTCACCGTCACTAGCTGATCCAACGGATCAAAGCGCTGTAACCACTGGCTGGCCAGTCCCCATTTAAGGGGACGCACATACTAGCGGGCCCAACAGACCACGCTGGTGCAGGCCGCCATGAGGCCCAGGAGGCGCAGGAAGTCCCGGGCAGGGCGCGACTGCTCAACCAGAAATGATTGGGCAAAGGAGGAAAGAACCTCAGCCCTGACCGCCGGGAGCCGTGCTCTGGCTCGAAGAGAGTCGAGCTCTGCCCCAGTGAAATGTATCACCTGCTTTGGCACGAGTTCCGACTTGGCCTCATTGATGAGGAGGTCAATCTGAGAGCAAACCTGGAGGGCCAGATCTCTGGACCGCTCCACCTCCACTCTGGAGGGGGCTGCAATCAGCCAGTCATCCAGGTAGAGGTACACCCGGACCCTTCGGTGCCGCAGGAATGCTGTCACCACTGCCATGCATTTGGTGAAGACCCTGGGAGCTAGGGCAAGGCCCGGAACTCGTAAAGGGATCCCTCTGCTCTGAAGTGGTGGAATCTCTGATGAGACGGACAGATTGGGACGTGAAAGAACGCGTCTTGGAGATCCAGGGAACAGAACCACACGCCTCGTTCCAAGGATGGGATTATCTGAGCCAGAGTGACCATCCTGAAAGTCCGAGACCTTAGGAACCTGTTCAGGTCGTGCAGGTCGAGAATGGGGTGCCAGCCCCCCATCCGTTTTGGGACCAGGAAATACCTGGACACAAACCCCGGGTCTGGAGGAGGATCCGCCACCTTCCTGATCACCTCTTCTTCGAGGAGCAGGGCAATATCAGGTCGGCGGGCCGACAGCAAGGTGGACCTCAGAGCTCTCCGAGGGGCGACGCCCAAAGGGTGGGGTCTGCTCAACTCCAGAAGCAGGCCCTTTCCTACCACCTCCACACCCAGCGTCCGTGGTGATAGCGGACCAGGCGGAAAGGAAGTGGCGAGTTGCCCCCACGGGGAGTGATGAGGCTGGGGCGCACCCTCAACCCGTCATTGGGCAGGCTTGAGGAGGGACCGCCCGAGGACCTCCTGGGCTTACCTCCTGCTTCCTGTTGGAGGAAGCCACGGCTTGGTTTGGGATGCTGCCATGAGCCTGCTGGTCCTGAAGCTGTTGTTGGGCCAGATGTGTTGTGAGGCGCAGAAGGACGGAAGGGCTTGTGCTGCTGCTGACAGCGGCCTTTGTCCTTCTGGGTGGATGTGACAGAGTCCAGGGTGGCACTGGACTTTGATCCGCTGGAGGTGACCTTCCACTCCAGGGCCTAAGAGATCGGTCCCCAAGAAGGGGACATCTGCCAACTTGTGCTGGGTATCCGCCGTAAAGGTGGATATCTTCAGCCATGCTCTGCGGCGCATGGCCACTGCGGCCACAACCGATCTGGCACAGGAATCCCCTATGTCCAGAGCTGTTTGAGCTGCTGCTTGCCACCGCCTCTACCTTGGTCCCGGACCTGCCAACCGTGGGTCTGAGGTCGGCCGAGATGAGGGATCACCTCATCCAGGGAGCCCATGAGGGCGTGGGAGAAGTGTGCCATCAGCACGGCTGAGCTGGCCTGACAGAGGCCAAGGGAGGACGCAGCGTACACCTTGCGCCCAGCGTAGTCCAGCTTTTTGGACTCCTTGTCGGGGGGCTTGTCCACGTCCCTAGTGTTCCCAGAACCATGGAAAACGCTGTCGGTAACCAACCCCTTGGCAGAGGGGTGCTCCGAAAACCCGGGGAAAGAGCCGGTAGGGACCGCATACTTCCTGGCCATCCTGGCCGAGGGAGCAGGACAGGAAGCAGGCCGCTGCCAAAGCTCCAAGGCTGGGCCGACAATAGACTCAGCCACAGGAAAGGCCTCCGTGGGTGAATCCCCTCGGTCCAGTATCTCCATCAGAGGATACTTGGCTCGTTTTGAAACTGGCTCGAGCTGCATCCCGGTGGACTCCGAGATGATCCGAAGCAGACATATAAAGGACGATGGGATTTCGTCCAGTGACTGGCCCCCAGAGGACTCCAGGTCAACCTGCCTGGAGAACAGGGAGGAGTCGGACTCCGAAGAGTCCGCGAAGAGCTGCCTAGGGCCTGAGCCACCCTCCACCTGCCAAGGACGGTCGGGAGTGAGGGTGACCGACAACCTGTGGGGCAGGCCTTGAGCCGACCGAGAGTCCTTCGTCGGTGCCCCCGATTTCGGTTGTGGAGGCAGAGGTTCCACCACAATAGGTGGGGCAGCAGGTTTCAGCCGAACAACCGGCCCAGGCTTGGGCATCTCGACTGCGGCGAGAGGCTGTTTCGGCAGTTTGGGTAACAGCCACTTGATGGCCGGGGAAAGCGTCGGTGTCGACTTAGTCCCAGACAAAAGTAACTGCTGCCACATCAGCTCCTCATGTGTCGACGCAATTTGCGCCGAAGCCTCTCCTCATCCGATGAGGAGTGGCATCGCCGCTTACTTCGGTGCCGAGACCGCCGATGTCGGCGGGATCGGCTGGACTGAGAAGACGTCCGAGACCGAGATCCTCTGTGTCCAAGGGATGGCCTGGGAGGGAGCGGAGGACACCCACTCCTCCCTTGGCTTGGACGCCTTGACCGGGGATTGCTGCACCGATGGCACAGGCAAATCCTCGGTTTCCGCCGGGGGAACCGGCGAAGAAGGGTTGTCGGCTTCACCAGTCGACAAACCATCTGACGGGTCGGGAAAAATCTTGACCACGTCGACGGCTGTCTCGGCTGGCTGACCTGACGGGGACGCCGTGAAGCCAGCAGCCTTAGCCGCAACCTCGACCGAAGTAGACGGTCGGCTGTCCGGGGAAGGGGACCTCTCCCGCTCCCATGAACGCCGACGATGGGAATTACCCTTGGGATCCTTCTTTTTGGACCGAGAGGAATGTCCTGATGGCCCCTCTCCCTTCGTGGAAAGGGAATGGCAAAGCTCCTTGAACGAAGCAGAATACAAGGTACCCAAAGAGAGCAGGATAAATACCGCGACCAAGGAGGAGGAAGATGCGGCCTGGGCTGCCTCCTCCTCGAGGGCGATCGTCTGCTCCAGCTGAGCCAGCCGCCGCGGTAATGGGCCTTCGACTCTTGACTGTGGTAGCGCTCGCCCCAAGCTTCAACCAGGCAGCGTAGTCCTCAAGACGCTGGCCAAGAACGAACAGCAAGACCTGCAGGCCTGTGGGTCGTGGTTTAGGCTGAGGCAGTAGACGCACCTGGAGTGCGGATCCGTCCTGAACATCATCTGCCCACAAGGGCACCGCCGAAAACCGGGAGTCTGTCTGTTCATCGCAGCCGCGAGGGAAAAGGAAGACCAAAGTCTTGAGAATTTTACAACGAGTTTCAGATGAACTGAAGAGTTAGGGTCCAGTCTAATACGCAGAGCGCTAAGGAGGGAACCTGAGCTTCCAAGCAGTAAGGAAGATCTGGTGTTATGGGACGGAGCAGAGAGCAGTAAGGAAGATCTAGCGTCATGGGGCGGAGCAGAGAGTTACCACCCGGGTGGGTGGGATGAGTCAGCTTGAAGACCTTCCGGCAAGATTTAAAGCGGCAAGGAACCTGCCAGACAGTGTGGATGAACAACATATCCATGTCCCTAGAAAAATCCATATCACAACCAGTGTGATAACCAGATATTGACGTGTACACCTTGAAAATATCAGTGTACACATCATGGCAGGTAAATCAACACAGCGTACATGACACTATCCCCCCCTCCTCATACTGCTAAACCAGAAAAGAAAAGTAACAAAAACCAGAGCCCTATTGTATAAAATTGGACATGCGATGTCCCATGTATCACAAATTATTTATTTATATTTATTGAAAAGTTTCACCAGGTAAGGTACACTAAACAAGTTGCTAGTCTCACGGTGCGACCTGGGGAGAGGGAGTGAGAATTTCAAACATAGAAAATTGTACAAGCAATTCACACATAACGTATAAAGCATAGTTTACAAAGTATCTAGTTTCAACATATACAGTGACCTTATGGATGATCTATAGTATATAGCGTATACAAAATGCTCCTAAAGCATACATGGATGCAATATACAGAAAGGACAACTGACGCTTTAGCAGTAACAGTTTGTAAGAATTTAAGGGACAAATTAGGAAATAACACAGCATATTAGCAAAAGAGTGGGAGAGGTGTATCATGAGAATGGAGAACACCAAGGCCTACATGCAAAAGTTAAAATTCTATGTAGGGAGAATAGCAGTGGAGCAGAGTAGGCTAGTAGATCCTGGCAAGACACTCAGGCTCTAGGCGGAGACAGACAACAGAAACCAGTTTGCAACAACATAAAATGAGGAACAAGATTAAGTACTTATAAATATAAGAGGGCTACGAGTAGGTCATGCTTAGACATGCGGGTCAACAGACAAGGTTGTGGACAGTGACCTCGGAAATCTCACTCATGGCTTCGCTACGCTCTGCCACTCGTGAGCCGAGGTCACTGTCCATTCATTGTGACACATACTGTATCACTTTGGGCCATCGGGTATCCCCACCTTATTGTTCTCTTGCAGTGCTGGATTTTTTTCCCCCTCACTTTGTGGCTCATGTATTTAGCACATTTTTAAATTTAGACTTTAATTTTGCCCACAATTTCTAACATGCAGATGAGGATCACAGCAACACACAGAGCAAAAAGTACCGTCATGTAAGAACTTACCATAGATCTTCGAGAGAGGCTCTTGCAGTAGGTAATAACCATTAGGACTAGAGCGGCCAGGCGCCAGGACCACACGGAAAACCTTAGCTAGCAGTGTCTGGCGGGGGACCACCCACCCAACGTCATGTGACAATAGTCAGCATGACGCTATATAGTAGGCAGCCCCCACGCCCACCCTCCGATTCTCCCGCCAGAGACCCAAGAAGGTGCGACAGGAGAAATGAGTGGGCCTCCTGAAGTCAAAACAAAGGCTAAAAAGAAGTAGTTGCAGAAGCATGGGGAAGGTGGGACGGATACAAGGTACGAACTTGTAAGAGCCTCTCTGGAAGATCTACTGTTATGGTAAGTTCTTATGTAACTGTACTATCTTACTTCGAGAGGGCTCTTGCAGTAGGTAATAACCATTACAATGGAGTCCCAAGCAGTGGAAGTCATACAAAGAATGAGAAACATGGGAGGCAGGAAAGGTCTGCAGTAGGTACCAATTAAAGTGATTTTCTGAGGTCTGCCATAGCAAATGGGAATAGTAACCTGCAGGAGTTGTGATTCAATCTCCTACTTACAAACTGCAAAAAAAGTGCTGTTTTCCATGAAAAAATGCTTTTGTTTCTGTGCTCTGCTTCATTTGCATAACCTGCCCCTTTTTTCCTCAATGTTGCAACCCCCAACTGTGACATGTAAGGGAAACAGCTTCTAAAGAGCAAATGCTTAGTAAGGGTGCAAGTCTTAAAGAATGAAGGTTTGGGGCTTTTAGATGCCTCTGCAGTCATTCAATACTTTTGTTTCTTTACTTTTTCATAATTTTATTTGTATGCTGCCAACTGCTAGTGAGAAAAGAATCCACTGAAATCCTTGTATTATGATGTTGGAAACTCTTTACTGGCAAGGCTGCCAGTGTATTTCAATGGGAAACTGCAAATCTGTTTCCGGATTTTCATGGAGAAATAACACTTACTGCCATAAAAGTGTTTTATATTTAGTAGAAATATATGATTTTTGATAATGTGATCTTTGTTATAATTTATCAGGTGACATTTTCTGCACAACCAGATTACTCGGGGGGGGGGGGGGAACAATTATTTTTTTTTAAACAAAATCATACAGATGGAGCATAATAGTGCAAACACATAAAAGGTAAAGTTTGTTGATGAAATAAGTATCAATTTCTTCTGAAAAGGACAGAAGAATATATTTTGTTTCTCACTGAAATACATTGGGTTTTTAAGTAGCTGGCAGTTTTCTAACATCACAATACCAGAATTCTGCTGAATTCTTTTTTACTAGCAGTGAGAGACAAAGGTGAAAATCCACTTGTTCCACTGCACTAAAACATTTTATCATAAAAGTAAAAAGTAAGTACTAACATCAAAATACAATACATAAGTCAGTTTTCTATTTATTAGAAGTAAACACCTGTGCTTTAAGCACTGTTTTGGAACAGAGACCTCTGTTGGTCAAGTCTTGATATTGCAGGTATCTACACTACCGAAATAGGAGACTGCACTGAGTTGGGTGACCGAAAAATCAGCTATGTAATATACCCACAATGCCTTGTTTTGAAAATAAATATATATAAGAGCTTTTATTGTTGAAGTCACTACAGAAATATGAGACTACACCTCACAGGAAGGAAACTGGAAAACAACTTCTTACTGTACCCACAATGCCTTGCTGCATTTGTGCCTACTATGTACCCCTTTCCCCAGGATGCATCTCGAAGCTAGCTTGTCTGCCCAGTATGTCTTTCCAGGTGAAACTTCGAAATAAAGATGTCTACATATCAGGTGCTGTACTGCAGTCACCACTACCAAAATACGGGACTGCACCTCTGAGTACCTAACATTTAAGTCAACTTCATAATTTACCCATAACTCCTTGTTGTTGTATGTAAAACATCCCTTACATGACATCATTCTGGGGGTGTGGCCACACAGAAAACTGGAGGTGGCGCAGAAACAAAGTGCTGATAAAACATAAAAAAAAAAAAATAACTTACTAAAATTGCAGTGTCAACATCTTCAACATGCAAAAGAATGTCTAAGTGCTAAACTGTTCAGAGCGGGTCTCCAGAGCCTGCACCAACTCTGACTACCAGCAACTACTCATGGACTCACTCACATGGGTAACTGCTCCCCACCCCTGCCCCTTGCACCTCATGCTCCATAGCTCTTATTCCGCTAGTGGTTGCGCTCTTGTTTGTCTTGCACCTCATCGCCCCTCTCTCTCACTCTCTCCACCGTCCCCTCACGCCCCCTTTCTCCATCAATCTTCACTTTCACGATATCTCCCCTCCCTTACTTGGTCTCTCGCTCCTTCCCCTCTAAACCTGTCCCTCTCTCCCCCCTCCACTCTGTCTCTCTCTAACCACCTTCTCCCACCTTACCATACACTCTCACATGCACCATCCCCCAGCTGCTCGCCTCCAAAACTGTAATGCAGTGTGACAATGCTTCTCCTGGGCTGCTCTATCCCTACGCTCAATTCACTAACCACTCTCTCCCTATCCTACATTTTCCTCTCATATACTTCCTTATGCCACACAGCACTTGGTATTAAACTCTTAATGAAACTCATAAGAAACTCTTTGCTGTTTGCTGTGTTTTTGCTACTTCCTGTACTGATACTTCAACTATGTCTATTTGTACTGTGAATCCAATTATGTACAGATATTTCAACTATGTCTAGCTGTACTGTGAATTCAATTACGTCTGTATTTGTACTGTTTAACGGACGTGGATCCTTTGTAAAAGTTCTTACTCAAAGGTTGTTTCTGAAATTCCAATAAAATAAAAACATCTAAAGCACGGGCGGCAATGGCATACTATGTGAAAAAGGCATCTGTAAAATCTCAGAAAATGACTAAGACAGAAAGCCCTGAAGGACAGCTAGTGCAAAGCCTACCCTGTGCCTAGAAGCAATGTCCAGACTAATGCTTAGAGAAGGTGTGGACAGAACTCAAAGTGGCTGCCGCACAAATGTCCATGGCAGAAACATTTCTGAAACAAGTAGATAGAAACAGACTGGTGGCAGATAAGTACCGCCTGGCCCACCTCGTCTGCCCATTTCCCTACCTACTGGATAAGCTGCAGATCCTGGTTAACCAACAGCCTATTTCTTCCTACCCCCCCACAAGAATTGCCTTGTCTGTTCAATGCATTCTTGAATTCGTCACTGTTTTTCACCCAACAACCTCCTCAGGGAGGCCGTTCCATGTGTCCACCACCCTCTCTGTGAAAAAATACCTCCTCACATTACCCCTGAGCTGTCCCCCCTCCATCTTCAAATTGTGCCCCCTTGTTCTTACAAGATGCTACCCTCTTGGACTTTGCTGATTCCCTTGAGGTACTTAAAAGTTTCTATCATGCCCCCCCTTTCCTCAAGGGTATACATATTATGCTCCTTTAGTCTCCTCGTATGGCTTCTCTTGCAGACCTTGCACCATTTTAATTGCCCTCCTCTGGACGGTCTCCATCCTATGTCCTTGCAGAGATGTGGTCTCCAGAACTGGACGCAGTACTCTAGATGGGGTCTCACCAACTGTCTGTACATAGGGATACCAACTTCCTGTTTTCTACTGGTGATGCCTCTCCCTATACATTCCAGTATCCCCCCAGCCATCCCTACTGCCTTCTCACATTGCCTGCTTACCTTTAGGTCATGTGATATGATTACCCCCAGGTCCCTTTCCATTTTTAATACCTCCCCCCATTGTGTACTCTTCCCCTGGGTTTTTGTTTTCCAGGTACATTACTCTGCACTTCTTTGCACTGAATCCAAGCTACCATACTTCTGACCATTCCTCCAACCTTGCCAAGTCCCTTCTCATCCTTTCCACCCCACCTTGTATATCAACCCTGTTGCAGATCTTTGTGTCTGCAAAGAGGCATACTTTTCCTTCCAGTCCCTCTGCAACGTCACTTATAAAAAGACATTAAAAAGGACCTCACCCAGTATTGAACTCTGCAGGACTCCACTAGTAACCCCACTTTCTTCAGCTTGGACTCAGTTTACTATTACCTTCTGTGTCCTGTTGTCCAGCCAATATTTTACCCAGGCTACCACCCTGGGACCCACCCACAGGCTGGCTAATTTGTTTATTAATCTTTGTGTGGGACTGTGTCAAATGCCTTGCTAAAGTCTAGGCAGGCCATGTCCACAGCCCCTCCCTGTTCTACTACTTTGGTCACCCAGTCAAAGAAATCTATTAGATTCGTCTGACATGACCTTCCCGCTGTGAATCCATGCTGCCTTGGGTCCTGTGCCCCACTGACCTCTAGGTACTCAACAATTCTTTCCTTCAGTAGTGATTCTATCATTTTCCCTACCACTGAGGTCAAAGTGACAGGTCTGTAGTTTCCTGCCTCTGTCTTGCTCCCAGTTTTGTGAAAGGGAAATCACATCTGCCCTCCTCCAGTCCTAAGGTACCACACCATCCTCCCAGGAGTTGTTAAAAAGGCTAGTCAGTGGTGTCACTAGTTCTCCCCTTAATTCTTTTAGAATTCTGGGGTGAATCCTGTCAGGCCCCATTGCTTTGTCCAACTTCAGTTTTAGGAGTTCTTTCAGAACCCTTTCTTCTGTGAAAGGACTGGGATTGACCTCCAAAATCCAGAATGCTTCTATTGATTGGATTAGGTACTTCCCCCTCCTCCTCTTTTGTGAATACTGAGCAGAAGTATTCATTCAGTATCCCTACTTTTTCACTGTCCCTCTCTGCCCACCCACCGAGCCTTTATTCAGCCTCACTATCCCTTCCTATGTCTTCCTACGCTCCCTAATGTACCTAAAAAAGGTTTCATCCCCCTTCTTAACCAAGCTGGCTATCTTTTCTTCGGTTTGGGCCTTTGCTATTCTGACTGCCTTCCCCACTTACTGCTGCTTTAACTGATGGAGTTCTCTGTCCTGCTCCTTCTGTGTTTCCTTATACTTACTAAATGCTATCTTTTTCTTCCTAACCTTCCCCGCCACCTCTTTTGAGAACCACAGTGTTTTTTTCTTTCATTTTGTTTTATCTGCTTCACACAAAAGGCTTGATACCTCTGTGATGGCAGTTTTGATGTTTCCCCATTTTTGCTCCACCCCTCCTCCTTGCCTGTTTGCAAGTGCTTTTCTGAGGCACACTCCTATTTTGACAAAGTCAGCCCTCCCTAAGTCCAGTACCCTCACTTCTGTATGGCTCGACTCTGCAGCTGAGTTTATTATGAACCACAAAGTTTGGTGGTCACTTGTTCCCAGATGGCTACCCACTTCTAGACGCGAGATCCTCTCTCCGTCCCCATTTGAGAGTACCAAGGTTTAAGACTGCTCCCTCCCGAGTGGGTTCCAACGCTAGCTGTCTGAGGCATGCCCCCTGTAGGGCATAGAGAATGGCCCTGCTCTTAGATGTGGCTGCAGCAAAGGTGCTCCAGTTAACATCTGGCATATTCTGGTCCCCCATCAACAACCTCCCCTTTCTCTGACATCCTAAGGATGCCTCCTACCATTTCCTTGTCCATGTCCTCCCCAAGAGATGCGGGTCTGTATACAACCCCTATGCAGATTGTGGTGCCATTTCCAGTCTCCAGGGTGACCCATAGTGCCTCCTCTCCTCACCATTTACCCTTTTGTTCCGTTGCTTTCATCCCCTCCCTTACATAGAGAGCTACTCCTCCTCCTCTTCTACCCTCCGTCTCTCCTGTAGATTGTGTACCCTGGTATGTCGACATACCAGTCATGGTTCTCTGTGTACCATGTCTCCGTGACTGCCACAATATCCAGGTATCCCGCTTCCATTAAGGCCACCAGTTCAGGGAGCTTGTTACCTAGACTGCGGGAATTAGTACTCATTACCCTCCATTTTTTGATGGCATTACCTCTTTTTGCCCCATCCCTGTCCTGCCTTTTTTCTCCATTTACACCTACCCTTCTCCCTATCGACGTCTCTACCTTGGCGTTTACAGCCAGATGTAGATGCAGCCATGCTTCTGGCTGAGTGCCCTTAAATGTCCCCTGTGGAAGTAGCTTATTATACTTCTGGTAACAAAACCAAATGCAGTTTTCCAACCATTTGGGCAAACACTGTTTTGCAGACTGATTTAGTCTGGTTTGTATAGTAACGCAAAGTTCTGTGCACATCGAGGGTGCGCAGAATGGCCTCCCCTTGGTTAGAGTGCTCAGGATAATACACTGGTAAGTGTATTGTCCGATTCAAAGTACCTTAGATAAGAACTTAAGATTTGTATGCAGAGGCACCAGGGTCTGAGTGGAAAATCAAATAAGGCTCCTTACACATGGGGGCCCGAAGCTCAGAAATCCTTCGAGCAGAAGTAATGGCAACTAAAAATAGCGCTTTCCAACGAAGACAGCGCAGGCTGCAGCTCGTGGCCGGTTCAAAGCGAGGCAAAGAGATTTTTGAGAATAAAATTCAGAACCCATGGAGGAACAGGGTTCCTAACCAGCGGTTTCAGATGGAGAATTCCTTTCAGAAAGGTTTTGGAAACCTCCAACTGAGCCAGGGTTTTGCCATCCACCGGAGCATGGTAGGCAGAAATGGTGGACACATGGAACTTCAAAGAAAAGCAACTAAGGCCAAGGTCAGAGAGGTGCAGAAGGCCATGACCTGTGGGACCGGACAAGAAAAAGGATCCCAACCCTTGGAAACTGCCCAAATGGAGAACCTCTTCCATTTTGTAGCATATGTGGTTCTTGTGGATGGCTTTCAGGCCCTCAACAAGGACCTGTGCAACTCTGGAAGAGACCCCAAAGCATGCAGCAGCTATGTCAGCAGGTGCCACACATGAAGGTGAAGGTACCTGAAAACTGGATGCAGTAGCCTGCCATGATCCTGGCTCAGCAGAGTCTAGCAGAAGGGAAGTGGTACCAGAAGCTCCACCAACTGCTGGAGCAGAGGGAACCAAATTTGGCGAGGCCAATGAGGGGCGGATCAGGATCATGTGAGCCCTTTCCACTTGTAACTTCAGGAGTACCCGCTGCAGAAGTGGAAAGGCATACAAAAACAGCCCTATCCAGCAGAGACACAATGCATCTCGCCAGAAAACACCAGGCCTAGGAACAAGTGAGCAGAAAAGTACAGTTATGTAAGAACTTACCGTAACAGTAGATCTTCGAGAGAGGCTCTTGCAGTAGGTATTCACAAATAGGACTAAGCCCTTCTTTGGCCTGAGCACTCCTGTAAGTGGTCCTGTACTCATCCATCTTTTTCATGTCGTTCTTTGTCCATGGCCTTAGCCTGGGTATCCTGTGATAGGCTAGTACATCTGAGCCAAGCCATCCTCCAAAGAGCCACAGATGTAGCCATGACTCTTGATGAAACATCACTGGAGTCCACAGCAGCATGAAATTGTACTTTAGATGCCTCAGTCCCATCTGCAGCCACCTGCTCCAGCTCCTTGGCAAGCTGGTCAGGGGCCTGTTTAGCCAGAGCCAGCACAGTGTCCCATCTGGACTTCTGGTATCTAGCTGTGTAGGCCATATAGTTAGCCTGCCTGAGTCCCAAAGATGCTGCCATGTACTGCTTCTTTGCCATGGCATCAATCCTCCTGAAGTCCTTGTCTGAGGGGTGTGATGCCAAGGGGATATTTGCCTTATCACAGGCAGCAGCCTGCACTAACCAAACATGGCTGCATTGCTGAGAAAGGAACTCCGTGTCTGAGCCTGAAAGGGTGTACCTCTTGTCCATTCGTCTGTCCACAGGAGGTATGGAGTTAGGAGTCAAGAATTTTATTTGTCTGTTTCCCAAAAGGTTTATGGAGCGGAATAGACAGTCTCCTGGACTCTGGGATGTCCATCATTTCGACAAAATCAGGCTCCTCCTGTTCCCCTAATGCTTCTTCCATTGGAAGCTGGAGGGTTTCAGCCACTTTTTTGTAAAACAAAGTGGGACAGGGAATCAGAAAGCCTAGGAAGAGAAACACCTGAAGGTCTGTCTGGGGAGATGTCCGGGTCAATAGGCACATCCAGACTTTCATAATCACCATCATCATCATCATCCTCATACTCTCCCTCCTCCTCCTCCGGTTCATAAAATTCTTCTGAAGTGTAATCCGGAACCGGGGGAACCGACCGAACCGAGCCCATTCCAGATGGTGCCGGTTCGGCCGGAAACAAAGTTAGCGATTGCACTATTCTAATCGCTTTGGCTATCTCATCGGCAGTCTGAGTATGAATTTCTGGATCCGAACCGGACAATTTATCTTTTCTCTTCCTTTTAACCAGAACCGACGACTCAGAATCGGCTCTCCTCTTGCCCGAAGAAGTATTGCCCTGGTCAGAGGGCACTCCTTCTGGTTCGGTCAGAACCGAACCGGGCTGGCCATCCGGGTCAGCGGACTTCTCAGCCTCCCTTTCCCTCAGTCTACCTATTCTCTTATCCAGGGCAGCTTTGGGAAAATTCTTACAAATTTGGCAGTCTGAATCGAGGTGGTCAAACCCCAGACAAACACAAGCGGTGTGGGGATCACCCTTAGCAAAGGCTTCCCCACACACACTGCAGTGCTGAAACCCAGTGGGCCCGGTTTTTTTTCTTGGGTTTCTCAGACATGGCCAATCCTATCCAAAACTTACCCTTTTTTCGGCAATCCGACAAGCAAGACTCCCCTATTGGTTCCTGACCGTGTTACGGGTCTTGGAAAAAACTAATAAAATCCTTTTTTTTTTTAGAACCGATACGGACTAGTTAGCACACTCTAAGTTCACAAACTTTTTTTAAACTGAACTGATTGGTTCAGCCGAACCGATTCAAAATTTACAAGTTCCATACAGAAACTAAATGTAAAACCTATCTAGTACTCACGGTACCACAGACAGAGACTTAAACCGACAGATTCGGTAGCAGAAATTTGGTAGAAACAAGAGTGAAAAACGACACTTTAACCGACTTTTTTGAACCGAGCAAAGGAGAAATCTCCGGAGCGACTGTTCAGTGAGGCGGAGTAAAGAATCTGACGGTTGGAGTTTAAACAGCAGCAGACAGGGGCTTCAACTGAGATCGCGGTGAACATTCCATGCTGGCCATGGAAAGTTTAACTCTTTGTCCTCCGGGGCAGTTGAAAGGCAGGACCTAACTGCAATAGTCAGAATACAGCAAGACTTCATGTTGTTTGAAGCACCAGAGGATGTGCTTATTTACCTCCATACCGGATTGAATATAGGCCAACAGTTTGTTCTTTCCATCGGAATCTGGCTGGGCCTTAACTAGTTCCATGGTCTTTTCCCACAAGGATTTCTGATACGTGACCATGTGGGCCAAAAAGTTTAAAGGAACGGATAGTTCCTGTGGCGGAAGAATAGACCTTTCTACCCCAGTGATCCAGTTTCTTGTATTTCAGGTCCTGCGGTTGGGCACGGAGGTGCTTAGGCTGGCAGACACGTCCATGGGCAGCAACGTGCACCATCTAGTCAGCCTTGGGTGTTCCCCTAGGAAGGGCTCCTCTTTAAGAGACCTGTATAACCTGTCTGCCTTTCTGGGCACTGCAGATGTGGATGACTGTCTCAGCTATCTGAGCCTGGTAACATCCTGAAAGGGTTCGACCAGGGGAGGGATGACCAGTAACTTGGGGTCCTTGGAACCCAGAAATTTAGCTAGTCTTTCTTTCTGGGTCTAGCTCTTCAATGTCCCATTCATAAATTGTCTGGATATGCAGCATTATGTCCAGAAAAGAGGGATCGTCCGGTGGGGACCTGGGGGAGTCCCTCGGGCCCAAGGATGGAGTACGATAGTCATCATCAACGGAAGGCTCAGAGGACGAATCTCCTGAGGTCGAAGGTGGACGTCCGCTCGAGGAGGGAAATGGAAGATGGGTGGAGTTTCCATTTGCCTTTAGGACTGGGTGGGTGGAAGCCATCGCCCGGCATCCGGTTCTGAAGGCAGAGGTTCCCTGGGAGGAGGATCTGGTGGCCTATACAGCAGGTCACCCTTGACCGTATTCCACCACGAGGTGAATAAGGCTCTGACATCTGCCAATGGGATGACCGGTGGAGCGGGCATCGGGTTAGAGGGGCTGGGCGTCTGACCCTTCGGGACATCCGGGGTAGGCATCCGATCAGGGGAGCCCCCTTCTGCTGTGTCGTGCTGTAGGCTGGGCTCTGTATCTGGCGCAGACCTGTTGTCCGACCTGGTGTCCGGCGTGGGGTACGCCCCCTCGGGCGATCGATCCCTTGAAGGAGGGTCAGGTGTCTGGTCGTCAGTTGGCAACCACCTCTCATCAGGCAATGGGATCTGGCCTTCTGGTGAGGTTGCACAGCTTGGGGGGCGTTTTTCGCTGGCATGTGAACTCCCCTTAGCTAGAGGAGGAGGCGTCTGATGGTGGACTGTCCTGTCGCCTGGTGGAGTCATTCGATCTTCTGTGCTTGTCTGATGAGCCACTGGATATATGGCCTGCTTCCTTAGGCCTACCTGACTGCGACTGTCCCTCCTGGGTCGACCCATGTGAGGCCTTGTGGGGTTGGTGGGACAGGGGGGATCTGAACGTGAGAGCCCAGACAAAGAAGACTGTTCTCTAGGCTTTTCACTAGAAGATGAGTACGTCGTCTTAACGCTGGTCCCAGCGGAGGCCGAAGGAACAGACCCTGACCTCCCACCAGAGGCAGAGGAAGTGGAAGCCTTGTGGGGAGATCTGGGGTGGGATTCTGACCTGGCCCTATCTTTTTCCTTGTGATGGCGGGCTTTCCCTCCCGACAACTTCTCTGCGGGAGATTCCTTGGCGGGAGACGAAGAGCTGCGCCCTGACGGGGATTTCTGCATGGCCGCTACTTTTTTCTCCAACAGGCAGGCCTTCAGTACGTTGGCTCTTCGGATCCTGGTTTTGCTGCTGAACTTCTTGCAGTGTGGGCAATCGTCGGGCCGGTGGTCCGGGCCTAGGCAGATCAAGCAGGCCGCATGGCCGTCCTTGGCCAGGGTCTGCTTCCCGCACTGGCACTTTGACTTCCTTGCGGTGGGGAGGCGAAGCCATGCAAGAACTCGACTTGAATAAGATGACTGAGGTGAGGCGGCCCATGGAGCAGAACCAAGTGGGAAAAGAACTGAGATGGCACCGAGCCCGCCCCTTTATACCACGACAGACGCCTGGCAGAGCCAATGTCGGGCGGTCCTCAGCCACAGACGGCTGGCTAGAAGATTTTTCCGTGGGGTCCTAATGCCTGATGGCATTAGTCCTATGTGTAATACCTGCTGCAAGAGCTCCACCTCAAAGTCAGATCCTAAAATTCACGAAACAGAGAATGTTCCTGGTCCAAAGAATGTCGGCAGTGAGTCCTCTCTTTCTTGGACTCCACCTTGCGGGAGCTGAGCGAACCTGAAGGGCCCCTCTCCCTTGGTAGGGAGAGACTGGCACAGCTCCTTGGAGCACGAATAAGTGGAGCCCAACTTGAGTGGAACAAAGGCTGAAGAGGACTGCGTGGCAGCCTGAGCCTCCTCCTCCTTGAAGGCCATAAGTTGTTCCAGCTGCCTGGCAAACTCCGCAGTTGTGGAGACCATCCAATGGGAGTCCTTGGATTTGACCGGTGGATGTAGTTTTTCCAGGTGGCCCAACTTCAGGTGGGCGAGGCAGTCCTTAATGACAGACCTCTGGTCCGTGTCGTCCAACCGTTGGTCCCACTGGACTCTTAAGAGATCACTGGGTAACTCTCATATGCAGTCTGGCCAAAGGGACTGTGGGTATGGCAGCCGCCATCAGACCCAAAAGTCGTAAGACAGAACGCACCATGGTCCACCGAGATGAAGCCACCAGCACTGCTTGGGAGATTAAGGCCTCCGCTTGGTTGGGTGGAAGAAAGGCCTTGCTCTGGACCATATCCAGCAATGCTCCGATGAATTGGAGGCGCTGGGAGGGTATCAGCTGGGATTTGGGAAGGTTGACCGAAATATCCAGGCTGGAGAAAAGGTCCAGAGTAAAGGAAAGGGATTCCTTCAGACTGTCCGGGTAAAGGGCTGAAAAGATCCAGTCATCCAGATAAGGGAACACATATGCCCCTGTAGCGCAAGAACACCGCAACCACCACTAGGCACTTGGTGAACACCTGAGGTGCTGAAGCGAGGCCAAAAGGCAGGGGTGTGAACTGGAAATGATGGTCCAGGAAAGAACCTCAGGAAGTGGAGGTGGGCCGGAAGAATGGGGATATAAAGGTAAGCATCCTACATATCCAAGTGTTGGGAAGGAGCAGGGGTATTAGTCCCTGGAGAGTCAACATGCAAAATCTTTTGTAATCTACAAAGAGATTGAGCATGCTGAGATCCAAGATGTGTCTTAGATCCCAGTCTTCTTTGGAACCAGAAGAAGTGGGAGTAAAATCCTCTGTCTGTTCTGGAGGTACACACACACTATGGCTGCTTTTCACAGCAGAGCTTGTATTTCCTGTGAAACCAGCTGTTGTTGGCCTGACTGATAAGATGATCTTTCTGGTGAGCTGGGAGGAGGTCTCTCCAGGAACTCCATCATGTGACCTCTTTCTACGGATTGAAGAACCTATGCATCTGCGATAATGGCCTTCCACCTGTCCAGGTGGAGGCCGAACCTTTCCCCAACCGGTTCCTCCAAAATGGTCAGAGGGAGTGGAAGGGGGGGGAGGGAGTCAGGATGCAGAGGGGAGGGGCACCTTTCCCCCAGAGGCAGCTTTGACTAACTTGGCTTGGGGGGTTTGGGAGCCAGAACCCGGGGCACAACGCTTGTTCTGTCATTTGCCCAGATTCTGTTTGTTCCATTTCCGTTGGCGTCGAAATGGCTGCTGCCGTTGTCTCCGACCAGAACAGTACATGGACTGGACGTCCCTGAGGGATTTGCTGCTCTCCTGCAGCTCAGTAATGATATATTTGGCATCGCCGCCAAACACAACTGGACCCCTAAAAAGAGCATCCAACAGAGAGCTCTGAACATCCTGTGCCAATCCCACCAGGTGAAGCCAAGCTAGACATCTGAGACAGACTCCTGTAGCTGCTCCTCGAGCCACAGAGTCCACTGAATCATATGTGGCGCGTAGAGCATGGCGGCAGGACGATTTATTCATCCTGATTTTCTCCAGGAGTTTTTTCTGTAATTGATAGTCAGGGATCTCCTGGAGGTCTCTTTCCATTTCCGAGAGAGAATTTTTGGAAAGCCACCACACAGACCACATAATTTATGGAACAGATAGCGCAGGTGGAAGATGAGTAGATTTTTCTACAGTACTGGTCCATCTGCTTGGACTCCTTTCTGGTGGGGAGGCACTAGGTGTTTCGCTAGGCCTGATCTATCGTGGCAGCGGTGATGACCATAGCCTTAGGTTGGGCAGTTAGGTGTGAGATCCCTTCCGGGGGGAAATACGTCCTATCGGCCTTTTTTGATACAGCCGGTATGGATGAGAGTTGCAGCCAAGTGGTGGAAGCGAGGTCCTCATGCAGACCCATCCAGGGTGGAATGGGTAGGGGGTCCACTTTGAGAAGGTCCAAGTGCACTGCCAGCCTTTTGCACTTGGGTCCAATTCCTTGGAGGCCCATCGACAGGATTTTTGAATGGTCCTGAGGAGATCCGTAAAGGAGGGATTCTCAGGAGAAGACTTTGGGGATTCTTTCGGTTGAGGCTCAACCGGGGAATGAGGTTTGGACTGAATGTCTGGTTCCGAGCCTTCATCTGAGTCAGAGGTGCCCGTCTACTGGGCAAGTAAGCCTCTATAGGCTGTGTCCTGGGTCTAATATCTCCCTGAGGCAAAGCACCCAAGTCTCCCTCAGAGACTCAATTAGAGGGCGTCAGACTAGGTGGGGGCACCCCGATAGGAGGGGTGGACCTAACTGACTTGAGGCTGGCCCAAGTCTAAAAGCAATTGGGACCTGGCGTCCTTCCACCATGCAGGATTGACATCACATCCAGGCTGTGGTGGCGGGAAACCCAGGTACCCTACAAGAGGAGGGTAGCTGGGAGGCTGGTACCAATAAGGGTAGGTAATATGCCTGATAGCTCAGCGTTGGACAGCCCGGCGTCGGCAGGTTGTAACCCGGCAACGGGCCCTCCGGTGTTGGATACTACGGAACCAGAGGGTTCCCAGGAAAGTACCCAGATAGGCCCAAAGGATGGGCAGAAGGCCCTGCCGGAGGGGGTGCCTAAGGACTGCTGGAAAGCGGGTCCAGCGACGGGGTAGGCGGAGGAGCCGTAGGTCCCGTGGAAGGAGGTTCCATACCACTCCTGAAAAGATCCGGCGAAAGGTGAGTATCCATTGGCGGAAGACAGCCCGGCGAAGGTGGAGACCAGATAAATCCCCCAACGACAGGTTTGGAAGAGCATCGGATGGGAGGGTTATCCCGGGGAGGACGCATACTGGTAGCGAATCCCTGGAGGGAGAACCTCGAGGGGATGAAGGGGTACCTGCAAGCCCCCTCTGCGCAACGTCGGGGACCACACGGTAGTCCTATGGGAGCGAGCATGCGTCCACGCGGTAGACGGAGGAGCCGTTGAGTGACTTACTGTTTGCAGCCGGGGTGACGAGTCGGCTGGCTAGTGTCAGATTGATCGACCTGGGCTGGGCGCCCGGCAGCGGAGTCGGAGGGCGGCTTAGCGGCAGAACTCAGAGCAGAAGACCCTGAAGGAACCTCCAAAGAGGTGACCCCTGACTGCCCACTAACCTCAGCAGGGTGTGTGTGTGTCTGTCATCCGGTCCGCCAGAGCAGAAGAAGGCTCTGCAGGTAGGGTACTCATGGAAGTGGAGGTCCCACCATGGTCGGTGTCGGCTGTCTGGCTGGACTTCCCTTGAGGAGAACAGCTCTGCTCCCAGCGTCTCTCCTTATCTTTTTTTCTTTTCTGGGGCCGGCGACGACTACCTTTCCCTCAACTCCTGGAGCTCCTTCTCCATCGAAGCCAGTCTCTGGGTGAGGAGGTGGACGTCGAGGGTCCTCTTGCAATGGGTGCGCGTGGCCTGGTTGAAGCCCTGGCAGATGGTACACTCTGAAGAGTTATGCTTAGGCCCCAGGCAGAGGACATACCGGGAATGATAGTCCCCGTGCGGGATCTGCGTGCTGCATTTGGAGTACATTTTCTTGGGCCGGCTAGACATACACCATAATGGATCGTTGATCAGAAACATGAAAAAGAAAATTCGCTATTAGAAAATGGCAGGCAACAGAAAGCTGTTCTACCGCGTTTGTCGAACGATATCATGCGGCGATGAAGAACTGGAGGCGGGTGGGGACCGCCCTTTTATAGTCACACAGGCGTCACGTCTCACCTGGCAGCGGTCCCGCTGATTGCCTTCATGATTTGCTGTGCGGTCTTATACTAGGGGTGCAGTCTCTATGTGAAGACTCATGCAGAAATCTCTCAAAGTAAGATCTGTATTATCTTACTCTCGATAGGGTTCCTCATGTGAGGTCATCAATGACGAGGACTGAGTTCCAAGCAGTCAACTGATCATGACAAACTGAAGCATGGAAGGAAGATCTGCAGAAAGACAGTATTATGAGAGTATTATGTACCAAATGGTAATGTTACATACTAAGCACTGTTATGTTACTCTCCATATGTATTGGGTACATGTCTGTATATCTGTTCTAGAACCTCCTTGTGAATGAGCTTGCGCAATGGAGTTTTCCTGCAATAAACCTGAACTTGAACAAGAGCAGGTCTAGGACAGAAGGCCCTGCAGGACGGCTATGCCAAAACCCGCCCTATGCCTAGAGGCACTGTAATGTTTGGTGAAGGTGTGGACCGAACTCCCAAGTTGCAACAGCACAAATTTCAGCTGCGGAAACATTCCTGAAAAATGCTGTGGAAGCGGCCACACCCCTGGCCGAGTGACCTTTGACCTCTCCCAGAAGACAATTGTCGTACTTCTGGTAACAGAAATGGATGCAGTTAGCCAACCATTTGGACAAGCACTGTTTAGAGACTGCTGACCCCAGAGTCTTGGGGGCTAAGGAAACAAAAAGCTGGTTATCTTTACGGACGTCCTTAGTCCAGTTAATGTAGTAGTGCAATATCCTGTGCACATTCAATGTGTGCAGGACAGCCTCACACCTATTACAGTAAGCGGGGTAGCATTCTGGCAATACAATGGCTTGATTCAAAGTGAACTCAGAAACCACCTTGGGGAGAAATTTAGGATTAGTACGCAGAGCCACCCGGTCTTTGTGGAAAATCAAATAAGTCTCCTTACACACCAGGGCCTGAAGCTCGGAAATGCTTCGAGCACAAGTAATGGCAACTAAAAAGAGCGCTTGCCAGGACAAATAACGTGCATCACAGCTTAAGGCTGGTTCAAAAGGCAACTAGGTAAGCTTTTCCACAATTAAATTCAAATCCCAAGGGGGCGGGGGGCAGGATTATGTAGGGGGTTTTTAGGTGGAGGATCCCTTTCAGTAATGTTTTGGTTACCTCCAACCGAGCAATCGTATTTCTGTTCACCTGGGTGCGATAAGCCGAGATAGCTGACAGGTGGACCTTTACCGAAGAGTAACTGATTTAGACAAGTGTAAGAGGTACTCCATCACCTGGGGCACGGGCAAGAAAATGGGTCCCACCCCTTCAAGGTTGCCCAAATGGAAAACCGTTTCCATTTCAGAGCATAATTAGCCCTAGTGGAAGGCTTTCTGGCCTCCACCAAAACTTGGGCGACCCTGTCAAGAGGCTCCAAAGCGGGTCGTGATCATGTCCAAAGGAACCACGCATGGAGGTGTAGGGATCTGAGGCCCGGATGCACCAATCTGCCCATATCCTGCGTCAGACTGTGCCGAAGAGGCAGAGATACTGGAGGTTCCACAGCCAACTGCTGCAGGAGTGGATACCAAATCTGCCTGGGCCAGAGGGGGGCAATCAGCAACAGTTGTGCCCCCTCTGCCTGAAGTTTCAGTAGAACCTTCTGCAGAATGGGGAAAAGGAGGGAAGGCGTAAAAGTATCTCCCTGTCGAACAGAGAGAACGCATCTAGCCAGTTAACACCAAGCCCTTGAACGAGCGAGCAAAGCTTGAGAAGCTTTGCGTTGGATGAGGAGACGAAGAGCTCGACCTCTGGATGCCCTCATCAGTGGAACAGATGTTCCGCCACTTCCTGGTGTAGTTCCTATTCGTGAGCTTGGGCCGAGATGCAACTGAGGCTGTCCGCCAGGACATTGTGCACACCTGGAATGTGCACAGCCGTTCGATGTAGATCGTGCTAGACTGCCCAGTACCAGACCCGCATTGCCTCCCTGCACAAGGGATACGATTGGGTGCCCCCCCTGCTTGTTGATGTACAAAACCACATACATATTGTCGGTCTGTACCACTAGTGTTCCCGTCGATAGAAGGGGCTGGAAGGCCTGAAGGGCATACAGGACCGCCCTGATCTCCAGAATGTTTATGTGGAGCAAGGATTCCAGCAGAGACCACGACCCTTTGATTTGACGGGCTCCCCAACCTAGACTCAATGCAGCTGTGCTGAGGGTCCAAGAGGGAGGGGTGGGCCTGAAAGGTGTCCCCCAAGAAAAATTCAGAGGGTCCTGCCACCACAAGAGGTCCTTCTGGAGCATGCTGGACACCAGGATAGGGTGATCCAGGTCGTCCATACTCTGATCCCACTGGACCCTTAACGTCCACTGGGTGACCCTCATATGCAGCCTGTCCAGAGGGATGGTATGAATGGCCGCTGCCATAAAGCTGAGGAGGTGTTAAAACACCCTAGCTGGAGCACGGCTGGAGAAGGCTACCAGCTTGGCCTATTCCTGTATAGTATAGTATCCGCCCTGTTCGATGGAATAAGCTGGGACGTTGAGAGGGAACCAGAGACGACTTGGGATAATTGATGGTAATACCCAGTCACGCAAAAAGGTTCAGGGCGGAGGATAGTCTCTCCTCCAGGCTGCTCCTGGGCAAAGCTACTATGAGCCAATCGTTAAGGTATGGGAACACGTAAATCCCTTGGCAGCGAAACGCTGCTGCCACCACTGCTAGGCCCTTGGTATAAACTCTGGGTGCAGAGGAAAGGCCGAAGGGGAGGATTTTGAACTGGAAGTGCTCCCCTTGGAAAGAAAATCACAGGAAGTGGCGGTGGCCAGGAAGACTGGAATGTGCAGGTAAGTGTCCTGCATGTCCAGTGCACAGAGCCAATGGCCTGTCTGAAGCAAGGATAGGAGTCCCTGGAGAGTCAGCATGCAGAACCTTTTGCACTCTACATAAAGGTTCAGCCAGCTGAGATCCAAGATGGGCCTGAGATCGCCCGCCTTTTTGGGAATGAGGAAGAAATGGGAATAGTACCCTTTCCCTCTCTGGGTCCAGGGTACTGGCTCTACAGCGATCTTTTGAAGTAGATGGAGACTCATCTCCCTCCCCCATTGGCTCCACACTGTTTAAAGGAGGAGGTGGTGGGGGTGCTGAAGTAGTCAGGAGGTGGAGGAGTGGGAGGGAAGCGTTCCTCCTGCAGCTCGCTGTGTCTTGGAGGCAGGAGGAGAGGTAATGGCAGGTCCCAATGCTCTACTTTGGTTTTTGCGCCTATTGAAGGGTTGCCTGCCTTGATGAGTCTGTTAGCGCCGAAAGGGCTGCTTAGGTTTGAAGCCTCCCCTATACATAGACCTGACTGATCTCAGGGCCTGTCTGCTGTCTTGAAGGCTAGTGATGATGTCCTTGGCATCACCCCTGAAGAGGGCAGGCCCTCTGAAGGGAGCATCCTGTATGGCTGCTTGAACATCTTGTGAAAGCCCAGAGATACGGAGCCAAGCATGACGGCTAAGAGACTGCCGTGGCAGAATAGCAAGCCACTGTATCCACGGTGTCGTAGGTGGCTCTCAGCGATGTCTGCCAAGAAACCACAGTCAGAGACCCTGAAAGTTCGCCTTAAGGTCAGAGTCCTCCACCGTCTCCAGCCTAGCCTCGAGCTGAGCCATGGTAGCCTTTTGATAGGAAACCATATATGCTACGTAGTTCAGAGAATGTAAAACACATGTAGAGGAGGCGTAGATCTTGCATCCGAACTGATCTGCCTCGACTCCTTATCCAGAGGGGAGGTACTCATATGTTTCAGTTTAGCAGTACGGTCATGAGCCGCAGCAATCACGATAGAGTCTGCCTTGGGATGACAGCTTAAACGGGCGACCTCAGGTGTGTGGTAGGTCCAGGTCTGCCTTCTTGGGGATGGCCGGAATAGAGTGAAGCATTTGCCAAATGGTGGAGGTGAGATCCTCATGGGTGCAGTCCATGGAGGAATCTGAATGGGCGACGCCTCTGCTAGATTTAAGTGTTCTGCGAGGCGCTTCCGGTCTTGCTCCTCCGCATTTCATCTGTTAGCCTGCTGGAGGATACGGAGAAGTTCAGTGAAGGAGGGATCTTCGGGAAGAGACTTGAGTGACTCCTTGTAATCCGTGGCTCGAGAAAGATTTCCGGAGGATGAGTCTGAGGAATCAACCTCCAAATCCGAGGATTCTCAAGTCATAAGTCTTAGGTTTAGTCAGAGCGACCTCAGGAGTGGCACCTCCGGAAATATGCACAGTGACGGAATGGCATAATCTATGCAAACCCACGGGAGATAAAGAGCAGGGGGTGGGGTAGCCACCGGGCCGGCAGTCTCTTGTCTAAATCTGATACCAACTGGGACCTGGCCTCCTGCCACCAGGTCTGAAACATGGCCTGGAGGTCCTGCTGAGGTTGGTAGAACTAGTAACCCGCCCCTGGATATTTGGGGGGGGACCTAGCGCCTGAAATGGGGGTGGGGCATAGCCCGGCACCTGATATCCAGGGTAATAACTATGATGAAAGATCCAGACGGTGGGTAGCGTGGAGTCAGCAGGCCTGGGCAGTGCAGATAAACCAAAGGCAGACCATGGGGAACACCATGATGGTCCAAGGGGGTCCAAGGAGGCCTCGAAGGAGGCAGAGCAGAGGGACCAAGCAAATTGTCCGGGGTTGGGGTACCCAACGACAGAGTATTTGGTGTCGAGACCAGTGCCAGACTGGCTGGCGTTGGGTTTTCTGGTGTCAGAACAACTGGCATCAGGTGCAGGGGGCCCTGTGGAGGCTCTGACAGGAGATTGCCCGAGGTGCTTGACTTGGTACCCATAGTCAAGAGACCCAGAACCAGGCAGGGGGACTTCTGACGTCAGGGCAGAGAAAGGGTCCGACAGGAGAGGAAGGCCCCTGAGTAATGGTGAAGGAAACTACTCCAACATAAAAGCCCCGGGAGAGGCATCCATGGGGGTCTTTTTGGGGGTGGGGGGAAATACCAGCACTGGAGTGGGAGAAGGACTGACCACATCCAGGGGACCCACTTCCCCCTCCGTCCCGGACAGAAGGTCAGAAGCAGAGCCGGTCAGGGGAAAACTGACGGGAGGGCTGATCCAGAGAGATCAGCGAGCTCAGCTGGACGTCTGGTGCGTCAGCTCCCCCCCCCCCCAAAATGGGCGAGCTTCAACCAGGAGGACACCAGAGTCCCCAGCATCCAACTTTTCGGTTGATGGAGGCGAAAGAGCCAGGCGGGCGGAGGAGAAGCCCCAGGCTGGCTTATTGGCTGATGCTGGGCAGGTTCCCTCTGGGCGAGAACCTGATTTACCCAAGACAGAGTGGGCTCCGGAAGGACCAGAGTCCGGCTTACCAGTGGTTACCAGACATCCACAGGAAGACCCGGTGGACGACTTATTGGTCGAGGAACCCAGTTTGGAGCCCATCTTAATGAGCTTAAACAAGGATATGGTACCAGGAGAACCTGAAGACGAGGCCTGGACAGTCACCAGAGAAGGCAGCAGAAGAACAGTCTTGTCTGTAGGCTTGGGCCTGGCGGCATTACTGGTGGAGGGCCACTCCCGGTCCTCCAGGAACTCCCGGTGCTTCTGTCTTTCTTTTTCTTTTTGTGCTCCGAAGAAGGGGGAAAGAAGCAGAGTCCCTCAGCTTCTGCATCTCCTGCTCTAGAGTGGCCTTCCTGGACTTCAAAAGATGGTCTTCCAGGGCCTGCTGCCTGCGTTTGTGTGTGGCCTGATTGAAGGGCTTGAATATCGTGGCCCGGGCCTAGGCAGACAAGACAGAGCCTATGGCTGTCTTTGTGAAGGATCTGCGTGCCACACTTTTCACACTTCTTAGTCTTCAGAGTCTTGGATGGAGAAGACATAAAACTACAGAGAAACAAACTATTATTGGAAAAGAAGAAAATACTTAAAAGGGTGATCAACTGGAGCAACGTTCACTACATGGTCCTTTCGCAGGTAGACGACGCAGGGACCGCCCACTTGTAGGGTCACGCCGATCATGTGATGTTGGGTGGGTGGTCCCCCGATAGCCATTGCTAGCAAAAGTTTGCCATGTGGTCCTGACACCAGAGGATACAGTTCTACATGTTATGACCTACTGCAGGAACCCTCTCGAAATAAGATTATTCTTTCTGGCAGATCTGTGTGAATTATCTTACAGGTGTTAAGTGTATTCCCAATAAGACAGTAGAGACATCAAAGGCCACTAGGAAAATGAGATTGTGGGGAAGGGCAAGCGTGACATCTACTGGCCTAGAAGAGAAAGCCCCCTTTGGGATTAGACAGTTTTTTCTTCAGGCTTTCTCCAGCTATATAAGGAACTGTACATGGGTCATTCGACCCATTTTTGCTGAGCATCTAAAAGGGACACTTCTCCTGATACAAGAAGCAAAACTGTGGAGACCCAAGACTGCCAGTACAAAGGAAACAATCTTTCATTTACTTTCTTTGGACTTCAATTTACTTCGGTAGACTTCAGATAACATTTATAGCATTTTTCAAGTATATTTTTCCACTTTTATTTCTGTTATTCTGTGACCAAATTAGTGCATCTTTTAGTTGTAACTGTATGATTATTTAAATATTTTATTAAAAACATTTGTTTTTAAGAAAATCTGCCTGAGCAAGATTTTTTAATTGTGCGTGAACCGTGGGACAGTTATTAATATACTATGATAAACTGTTATTTATTTATTTATTTAAACATCAGTTTAGAAACCTTTGAGCCAGAGGCTCATTTACAAAGGTACCTCGTCACACAGAGGAACAGAACAATAGAACAAGTGACAACAGCAATTACACAAAGAAGATACAATTCAGTTACACTTTTGTTACAGTAGAACTCATAACCCATGGACAGAATAGCCTAGGGTGCACAGGAGGTTGGGGGTGCAGGTAGAGGGAGGAGGGGAGGAGGATTAGTAAGGGGGGGTTGATGGGAGCCGCTCAGTGAGCATTGTCAGCAGTGCGAATTTTTTTATTTTTTTTTTTATTTTTAGGTTAGCGGCAGTTATTGCTAAGTGGTGCCTCCATAAGCAACCAATCGAGCAAGTCTGTAGGATTCTGAACCAGGTTGTTGCATGTCCTGTTGGAGAAGACAAAATCAGGAGCACACTGCCACCCCGAAGAGTGTGTGACGCATGGATCTTCCCCATTTGTAACAACCAAGAAGGTTTCATATTTGGTTACCAGACTAGAGACTGGTATTGTGCCCTTATTCAGAGTTTAGAGGGATGCCCTTGGTCCTTGTGGCGGGTGTTCAGTCATGAACTCAGCGAGCATTCTAAAAGGACCCGAGGAGGGTATCCTTGTCCCCCGTCATGGACTGCACTTAGGGGTGGACACTGTGAGCTCAGTGGACCTGGCCCTCAGGAGTGGGTTCATGATAGCATTCATATCAGTATACACTGGTACTGTTACACTGACTATATGAAGGCATTTTGTGTTAACTTGCAGAACTCGAGTGGGGGGGGGGAATCACATTTAATTAGAAAATTAGATATTAGGAGAAGCCCATATGGAAGTTTCAAGATATGCAGACACTGACAGACCCTAAGCAGTGTTGCCTCAGTATGGAGGTTCTCCCTAAAAAACTGATGTGTTTTCCAAAAATGCTGTTAACCGGCCCGGTGGCGCTGAGGCACTGGTTGCTGCACCTTGCGCCACACCAGCGACCCACGTTCGGGAACGAGCACGGATTGCCTGGGGTCGGCGGTGGATCAAGCATCAGAGAGACTGCTCTCCATCTCCGGGGAGGGGGGCACCTACAGTCGGCGCATGATTGCTTCCTGGCAGAAGCTAGGGGACAAACATGCTCTGATGTGCAAAAAGGATGGAGCTGGGGGCAGATGACTGGAGGGAGCACGTGCGGATGCGTGCGCTTTCCCCTCCGCTGACGTCACTGCACGTCCTCGGCTCTGGGGGAAGTACTAATTTGAAAAAAGGGATGGTGCCTGTTTCGTGCAGCTTGATGGCTGTCCGCGAGTTGCCGGGGAGTGTGGCATCCATCTGAATCCATGTTCCGTGGCGAGTTGGGGGCTCCCTGTAGCCCCGCTGCAGGGGGTAAGCCGCAGGAGTTTGGGTGCCAGTGCGGATGCGATAGAGGCGGACAGTGGCTGGAATTCCCAGCAGAGACTACGACAACAACCAGGAGCAATTCAGGTGGCCAAGGAGGTAAAGAGACGGCAGCAAAAAAAATAAAAGGTTAACCAATCCCAAAGGCAAATGTTTCGCATAAAATATAAAGGAACCCAATAATACTTACACGCCCCATCTTCATCATAGTTAGTAAGGTCTGCATGGACAGTTCTGCTGAACTCCAGCACATTGTACCATTGATCCTTGTTCATAACTTTGTACTTGGATTGCTGAACGAGTCAAATTCAAAATTGTAGAGAAAGATTAACCATATATTCTAAAACAAGTTATTTACACAGCACAATCTCACTGGTCTAATGAATTCTATAAAAACATTTTATAATCTTGCACATACTCACAGTATGTGTGTAACTGAATGGACTAAAATCGTAATCTTCTAAATTTGTATTTGCATTTTATCAATTAAAATATGCTCAGTTTATGACTGCAATTCAGAATGAAAATGGGTGAGTTGCTTAAAGACATGGCTTACTTCACGTTTTGCCATCCCAAGGGGACTTATTAGCTCACAAAAATGCAGCGTATAGGAAAAGTAAAACATGGCACAAGTGTGTCATCAACTGGCTACTCCTGTAGTTACGAATTTTTCAGATTGCTAGGCCCGGTCTGCAGATTTTGAAAGTACCAACCATTAATAGCAAAACTTTTCATAATATGATTTTTGATATTAAATACCATATTCTGATCACACCAGCTCTTACTGTATACAGTATATATCTTGGCAAGTAATTATGGCTGTAGTATTAGCTACTGCTGAGCACTACAAACAAATGGTAATAAGTAAGCATTAATCACCGACAGAGGAGGGCTCTACCGGTGATTAATGCCCGCTGGGGGGGGGGGGGCGTTGTTGCACGAGGGCGAAGCCCGAGGGTTTAACCCCAGCGGGCATTAATCACTGGTAGAGCCTGACGCTGGAGGTGATTAATGCCCTTGTAACACGGACAAGGTCTAGGGCTCCCTACCTCTCTCTCCCTATGTGTGTCCTGCATTCCTGCGGCACAGTCTCGCTGCTCGCTGGCTCCATCCCCCGTTTCTGTCGCTAACCCCCGGCTGGCACAACGCCACCTGTGACCCAGTGGCTGTCGTGGCCACTGCAGGAGCAACACGGCATTATGAGACGATAATGCTGTGTTGGGCTTGGGAACGCGCCAAAACAACACGGCATTATGAAATAATGCCATGCTGGGCTTCGAGGCAGCGCCAGAAGCAACCACGGCATTATGAAATAATGCCGAGTGCTGGGCTCGTGCCCGCGCTTCCCACAACACCAACATGGCATTATCGGCTCACAATGCCGTGTTGCTCCTGCACTACGTGACGGCGTTGCGCCTATCGCAGGGCTCCCTGGCACGGCTGTCTATAATGCCGTGTTACAAGAAGAAACAGTGAACAGTCTACTGGCTAATACGTTCCTCACAGTCTTTTCTGAACATCACTCAGCAAAAGCAGGCCCAGAAGCACATGAGGTAGCTGGAGGCATACATACTGTGATAGTAATGTCCTCAATTCTCCCAGGAGGACATGCCTATCAGACCAATAAACACATGAATAATGCTTCCAGCCAAGCAGCAGAAAGGAGGAAGGGAAGGAAGGAGAGGCTGCGTGGCTGGTGAGGGATTAACCAGATAATGGGGGGGAAGATATACTTACCTCTAAGAACTGGTAGAAAACGGAGAACAGAGGCCATGTCCTTCCCAACAAGAGAGCTAACATAGACTTTGCAGTGTCAAGATCAAGGCTACGTTGGTCTTTATCCTAAAAAAGTGCAATAACGATTGATGTGATCCATCACATATCCTTTTTATATCAAATACTTGTCTATAAATAATGGAGCATTAAAATGCACTTACCCTAGCAAAATCAAAGGCATATCTGTAGATATTCTTAAAAGCTGAAGCATCATTAAGCAGTGACCGCAAATAATCAAATTTACTCTGCAACCTTTCTGTGCAGTCGCACCTTGAATAAAAATAAGAAAGGCATACTTTCTACATCACATTTGAAATAAGATCACTTAGAGGACACTGTGAGGCCTGAAAGCTTGTGTACTAAAAATGGCTTGATGGTACAAGTAAAATGCATCAAATCACCCACTTTGTCTACCTGAAATAATGAAACTCAGGAAAGTAAATGAAGAAACATGCACTATAATAAAACAACCCAGAAATTATAAAACTATCTCTTCAAAATAATTTTGCTATTTCTTTTGGTGGGGGTGGGGGTGGGAGAGATCTATACTTTGTTTAAGCCCTTAAACCTGGTGGACATGACGACTACTACTGGTATTTCTTCTGAAGTCACAATATTTACCCATGCTCAAAGTAACTGGACAGTCCATTGTCTAGCATTTCAGTACCACTTTTCATCTCAAGCCCTCGCTCCTCCATACCTCTGATCTTGAGTTTGAACTGCCTGAAATGTGAGGTTTTGACCAACAGGTAAAAACTGACAGCTACCAGCCGGTGGAGTCAAGGTAGGTAGATTTATGAGCCCCCCCCCCAAAAAAAAAACTACCAGTAGTGAACAACAGTTAAAGGCAATTGTCTTATGACTACTTGAATTCCTTCTATGAAGTCCCACTTCTTTACTTGTACCAGTACCTGGGCTGGGGGTGTCGTCCCCAGCTCAGTGCAGAGAGGCTTTAGGACTGGGAACCCAAAAGCAGTAATCCTATAAGCCTGGAGGTCTAAGCTGAAATGGTCCATGAACATGTGCTAGGATGCCCAGGTGGCAGCCCTCTCGCCAACAGTTATATGTGCTTGTCACACAGGCAGACAGAAGGTAATAGGAAGAAAAACTGGTGGTGGGTGTGGGGGAAAGACAAAAAAAAAAAAACCAACCCATTACCACCTAAAACTACAGTTATGTAAGAACGTACTGTAACAGCAGATCTTAGAGAGGAAGCTCTGGCAGCAGGCCAACACCGGCAGGATTTAGCCACCAGAACCACATGGAAACTTTCTAGTTAGCAGTCTACCACAAGGGACTGTCCACCACCAAAGTCACCCTCTGACATCGGCCTATCCTATAAAGACAGGCAGACCTCCACACCCTCCTCAGTTTTCCTGCTGGAGACAGGGGAGCGGGCAGCAAAAGAAGAACTGAGGTGGTTCTTGAGAGCCAAAAAAGAAAAAGGGAAGCAGAAAACCCATGCCAATAGAAGAAACAGCAGAGAAAGAAGGGGGAAGGAGGGCAAACAATGCTGTTTCTGTTAGCAGCTGAACTCCCTTCTTTAGTACTGTAACTAACGAATTGTCCTACTTGGCACATTACCTGTAGTGCCTTTATATGCAATACTTGCATGTGTACAGACCTGTTTTCCTTGTGACTGTAAACTGATGGACTACGTATGACCACTGTATAGTGTTCTCCTTTATGTAACTAATTCCAGGTTGCCCCTGAAAAAGGGACCTCTTGGTCTCAGTGGGCATACCCGGTCAACAAAATTCAATAACTTATATCAGGGCCTGCCGCAAGAGTTCCTCTCTAAGATCTACTGTTAATAATAATAAAAACTATTTTTAAGTGCCTATCGCGATATCAAGGAGCTGTACAAAGATTAAACCACAATAGCACAAACAGCAAATACAGTGATAAATAAAACAAATCCATTTAATTATTTATCACTGAAGGCCTAACGCCACAAAAAGTTTTAAGTGCCTGTTTAAATCCCAAGTCCAGACTCCTGTAGCTGACGGGTAGAGAATTCCAGAGGTGGAGCCATAAACATAAATGCACGGGCCCCGGAAGATTTCAAAAACACCCTCAGAATCTCCAGCAACCCCTCATCAGCCGAACGGAGCGGTCGCACAGGACAGTAGGGAACAAGAAGCTCTTTCAAGTAGCTGGGCCCAAGCCCATGTAGGGCTTTATAAGTCAGTAAACCAACTTTGAAGGTGATCCACCACCGAATTGGCAGCCAGTGCAGATCGCACAGCACCGGAGTAATATGCGAAGAGAAGGAGATTCCTGTCAACAATCGTGCTGCAGCGTTCTGCACTAGCTGCAGGTGGCAGATATCAACCCAAGGAAGCTCTAAGTATAGGGAGTTGCAGTAGTCAAGGCACAAAGTCACAGACCAACGTAGGCAGATCCCCAGGCGGAACACAAGGTACTTGATCCTCGCAATGTTCCTGAGATGGTAAAAGGCAGACTTGACAACTGCAGACACCTGAGATTGTAGGGTCAGCACATCATCAAGCACCACCCCCAGATCTCACACCCATTCAGAGGTAATAATCTAGGAGCCCCCCAGATAAAGTTCAGAGGGCTGACCAGCCCTCAACCCCTCTATCCGGTAAGTTCTTACATAATTATACTATCTTACTACGAGGGAGGCTCCTGCAGCAGGCCAACACCAGAAGAACAGAGTACCAAGCAGTTCTGGCAATGAAAAGGAAACAGCACCGAGAGGTGGTTAGATAGCACCCAATGGCCTAGGAGAGAAGGCCCTGCAGAATGGCGAGGCAGAAATTGGTCCCTTTGCCTACAAGCAATGTCCAGACTATAATGCTGGGTAAAGGTGTGGATAGAACTCCAGGTGTCGACTGCACAAATGTCCACAACAGATATTTCTAAAACAAGTGGTGAAGGCAGTCATACTCCAGATGGAATGACCCTTAAACACTCCCAGAAGGTCCTTGTACTTACGGTAACAGTAAAGAATGCAATTGGCTAACCACTTAGACAAACACTGTTTGGAAACTGGAGCACTCTCTTTTAGGGGTGAACGAAACATGAAAAAATTACTCATTGTAGTTATCTTCTTAATTCCAAGGTGTCCTTTAGCATCAGTAACTAAAGCAGTCAGCTCGATAGCTAGCACTGCCCTGGAGGTGGAATGTATGGTAATGTGATTTATGGGTTAGCCAATCAGATTGAAGTTATGGAATGTGCTGAGCAGTAAGAGAGAAGGAGGCTTTAGAATTTTTTCGACGATAGGATGGGCAAATGCCCACAGGAAAGAATCAACAGGAATAAAAACAATCAGAACCATAACCATAACAACTTTGCTCAAAATGCAATCCAAAGTTTAACATACTGAAAATGTTTAAGGCAAAAGCCAGAGCCTTCTTCTCATACCTCTCAAATGTCCCTGATTTGGCCTCAAAATTTTCCTGTCCCTCATAACATTTTTGTTTTTGTGACAGAACAGTGGGGGATTACTAACACAAAATAATGTCAAACATTAAAGTTACAGACTTGTTGATCTTCAGAAAATGCATCCACACAAATTCCTTTATTCTATCAGCTTTCTGAGTGAATAGTACCAGTTTTTAACACATATCCTTGATTTGGGGTCTTTGATCCTCATTTTTTTAAGCCTTGTCCCCGATTCATGAGGCAAGAGGTTGAGAGGTATGCTTCTTCTGAAGGTTACCTGGGGAGCATGGGTGGGAGCTTACTGATGCTAAACACCACCTTGGAAGAAAGAAGATTATTACAGTGAGAAATGTTTTCTTCTTACCTCAAGGGTCTTTTAGCATCAGTAACTATAGCAGATTACAAAGCAGTGCTGATGGGAGGCGGGTAGAGAATCTATTTAGGAAAAAGGTTCTGCAGGACCGCCCTACCAAAACTGGCATCAGACCTAGACTGCACATCTAAGCAATGATGCTTAGTGAAAGTGTGCACAGTCTTCCAAGTTGCTGCTCTGCAGACTTCCAGGAGAGGGATATCCCTAGCAGCTGCCACTGAAGCAGAAGTACTCCTAGTAGAGTGGGCTCTGAGGTCCTCAGGGGGCTGCTTGCTAGCCTTGTCGTAACAGAATCGAATGCAGGAGACTATCCAGAGAGAGACAGTTCTCTTAGTGGCTGTTCTTCCTCTACCTACCTACCTCCCCATAGGTAAGAAACAGCTGTGTAGAAGAGCCCCTGGACAGCTTGGTGTGGTCCAAGTAGTTGACTAGAGCCCTTCTGACATCCAGACCATGGAGCTTCTGCTCCCCTGGAGTAGATTTTTCTGTGAAGAGCACAGGTAAAGTGATGGATTGATTAAGGCGGAATTCAGAAGCTACCTTAGGCAAGAACTTTGTTAGTTCTGAGCTCAATCTTGTCCCTGTGTGGGATGAAATAGTTGGGCTCAGTGCAGAGGGCCTGCAACTCTGAAATCCTTCTAGCAGAGGTAATGGCCACTAAAAACAGTTTTCCAGGTCACATACTTAATATGAGCCATATCCATGGGCTCAAAAGGAGGCTTCATAAGTCTGGCAATACAGAGATTCAAACTCCAAGCGGGCACCGGTTCCCTTACTGGAGGCTGGGCATGAAGGAGACCTCTGAAAAACTGTTTGAATGCCAGTTGTGAATAGACAGACTTGGTCTTACCCACAGAGAGAGGCTGAAACAGCACCCAGATGAAGCTTCAAGCCAGAGTCCTGTAGGTATACCAGGTAATCCAAGATGTTAGGAATCAAAGCCTTAAAAGGATTAATGCACTTCTGTTTGCACCAGATAGAAAATCTTTTACATTTGGCTGCACAAGTCTTTTTTTACTAGGCTTTTTGGACATCTTCAGCACTTGCTCGGAGTATTGAGAATCAGGAAACTCTAGCTCAAGAGCCAGGCTTTGAGGTGAAGGGGTTTTAGGTCTGGATAAGACACCCCTGTCTGGGGTAGAGACAGAAGGGAGTGACTCAGGAAGATGAATAGTCTTGCTGCACGACATGGACATCAGCGGAGAGTACCATGCCTGTCTTGCTCAGCCTGGTGCCACCAGTATCATAGTTGGAGTTTGATCTCTGAGCTTTAAAAAATTCTGAAAATTAGAGAAAAAGGAGGAAAGGCATAAAGGAACCTTTCTGTCCAACCAAGTGCTAGGGCGTCTGTTGGAAGAGTTCCCTGTACTGGGGGCCTACAGCAGAACAGAGGAAGTTGATTCAGGTGGGAGGAGAACAGATGCACTTCTGGAGTGCCCCACCTCCTGAACACTGTGGCCAACACTTGTTTGTTTAGGCACCACTCACTGTGCCCCTGGTTGATGCGACTGAGGGCATCTGCTAGGTTACTGTCTTTCCCCGGGAGATGTATGGCTGAGAGACTTACTCCCAGTGAATAGGCTAGGCTCCAAATCCTCATGGCTTCCAGGCACAGGATGGTGGACCCTGTACCAACCTGCTTGTTTATGTAAAACATAGCAGTGGTGTCTGTTCTTATTTGAATTGTTAGCCCCTTTATCTGTGGAGCAAAAGCTTTGAGAGCCAGATGAATAGCCCATAGTTCCAGCAAACTGATGTGGGATTGTGACTCTTGTGGAGTCCAGGAGCCACTGACAGAACAGTCGTTCATGTGAGCTCCCCCATCCACGCAGAGAAGCATCTGTAGTGATGATTTTTGAGAGGGAGGAAACCTGGAAGGGAACCCCTACAGACAGGTTGGTAGAATCCTTCCACCAGTCCAGAAACTGTAGCAAGTTTTTTTGTAACTGAAATCATTTTAGACAGGGAATCCTTGCTTTGGGACCAACGAGATCTTAGGTAATGCTGAATGTCCCTCATTTTGAATCTGACTCCTGGGACCACCGCTGACATAGATGCCATGTGGCCCAGTAGCTGCAGGAAATGCCTGGTTGGCCTGGGCTGACCCAGGACAAAAGAGTTTGCTACTGACAGGAAATTTTTAATAATTTTACACAGCAGAGCTTTTCTGCCCTTGAAGTGTCCAGCTGTGCCCCTTGAAGGTAAGGATTGGGCTGGAGCTAACTGGGACGTCTTTAGATTTATAATGAAGCCCAAAGATTGCAGTGTGTAATCTTTTTTATTGTTCTTATTTAGTCGCATGCTGTGGCGACTACCCGCGGGGGCATCCAGCCACCGGCCCTGCCTGCCGGGAGAGCACCAGACTCACTCACATGATGGAGGGACTGGCACGGCTGTCGCCGATCTGCTGGAGGGTCTCCCCATACCCTATCCAGCCAGGCCGGCCCCAGACCCCCCAGTGCGATTCCACACGAATCCTCCCAGCGAGGCAGGGTGCGGCTATCAAGCTGCATGGTCGCGCCCAGCCATTTCCATTTTTTCTCCCCATTGGGATTGCGGACGTACAATGACATCTTGTACACATACATGCCGATGTCCGCCGCAGTCCCCCCCCTCTAGTCACACCGTTGCCTGCGGTACCTCCAGGCATCCCAGGGGTTGCTGCCACGCGGTGTAGTTCCCCAGCCAACCCCAGGACTAGGAGAGCTGTCTCCCGACGCTCAATCCTCGTCCTCCCCTGCCGACCCCCTGACAACCCGAGCTCGTCCCCAAACCCGGGTCGCCGGTGTGGCATCCAGTGCCTCAACCCTCAGTGCCACAGGGACGATGAGTGTCCTTTGTTAAGGAAAGGGCCAGTTCCAGAAGTAGAGGAGATTGTTACTATGAGCCAGTCCAAGTATGGGTACACTGATATTCCCTTTTTTCTTAAGTGAGCTGCCACTACAGCTAGGCATTTTGTAAATACCCTTGGTGCAGATGTCAGACTGAAGGGCATGGCTGCAAACTAGTAGTGCCCTGATGGAAGTTTGAACCTTAGGAACTTCCTGTGGGCCAACCTGATGGGGATATGAAATTAAGCATGTCTGAGATCCAAGAAGGCTAGCCAGTCTCCCTGCTCCAAAGACTGAATCACTAAATACAGAGTGACCATCTTGAATTTCGGTTTCAGAAGGTGCCAGTTTAGGAACCCGCGGTCTAAAATTGACTGCCACTCCCCATTTTTCTTTTGAGCCAGGAAGTACCTGGAGTAGAGTCCTTTGTCCCTTTGATGGACAGGCACTCTCTCCACTACTTTTGCTTCCAAAAGATGCTTTACTTCCAATTCCAACAGAATTTTCTCTGTTGAAGTTAGACATTTGAAAATCAGAGTTCTTTTTAGAGCTGGCATCCTTTTGCACTGAAGAGACAGGCCCTTTTACACTACCCCCAGTACCAACCTGTCTGGTAATAAGGGTCCAGGACTGGAGGTACTGGAAGAGCCTGCCCCCTACAGGCAGAGAGGAGGCGACCTGGGCTGAGGAGTCAGGGCTTCTGCTGGGTGGCAGGAGCAGGGGTAGAAGTAGACCTTCTCTGGCCCCTCCTGCCTCTGCCTCTGTAGTAACCCTTGAACTGAGAGAGTTCAACCTGAGGAGGAAGGGAGTAAAAAGTCTTGGGAAAGTAGCCCCTACCTCTATTACCCCTGTGTTGAGGTTTGTGGGCCTAGTCTTAGTAAAGTTGCTCTGATAGTGTATGAAAAAGGTTGACTAGTACAGGGCAACCTAAGTCCTGGAATCAAAGAGAAGATTTCTGTTGCAAGGGAAGTCCATAGTTTTGGACTGAGTGTCTTGTGACAGATTCAGACCCGAGCCAAGCAAAGCACCTCAGGGAAACAGCCTGGGCAATAACCCTTGAGGCAGCATCATTGCTATCGTCTGCCATGCGGAACTGGTATTTCGTAGCCTCCAGAGCTGTCTTAGCTGTTTCCACTAGATCTTCGGCCATGGAGACCGAACCTCATTTGCCCTTTTTTCAACCCCTTGTACCGAAGTGGGGTTCTGAAGAATTTTCATAGTGTTCTTCCTGAAGGGTTTATAAATAGGGAGAACCAATTTCTTAGAGGGGTAAGACCTTTCATCTCTTTATAGTCCTGGTCTTCCTTCCTCATCTTGGCTGGACTCTTGAGAGGGGGAGATCAAGAGTGTCTGCCATGTGTTGCAGGAAAGAAAATGGAGAGGAATTATCCTCCTGATCAGCAGAAGCCCCAAAATTTGGATCAGGAGACATGTGGTTCTGGGGCCTTACCCTCAGAGGTGTAATCAGGAGGTTCATAACAATCATCCCCTTTATCAGCCCCTACAGCAGAGGAAACGTTAGAAGGGATTTGTCTAGGTAAATCAGAGGCACCGAAAATACAGCCCATGCCCTGGATAGTTTGATAAAAGTCCCCTTGAAAATCTTGAGGGCGGCCCTCCTGGGTTTCAATATTTTTTGACTTATCTTTATGCTTTTCTCCCCTTGCACCCTCACTAATGGCATCGCCTGGAGGAGCAACAGGATTTTTCCCCTTACATATCTTTTTTGATGCCACTTCGGGGACTTGATCAGGTTTTCTTTTTGATTTAGGAACTTCATCAGCCCCATTAGCCTTATTTTTTGAAGACACTTCATCAGTGCCAGGCATAGTGTTCTTTGATTTTATAGGCACTTCATCAGCACCTGTACTAGGCTTAGACTTCAAAGATGCCTCATCAGCACTTGCATTATTTTTATTTTTTTATAAGCCCCTCATCAGTAGCCTTGGGTCTGTGTTTGGGACCAGATGAAGACCCTTCTGTCATTTCTCTAAGCCTTTTTGCTTTACTTCTCAGAAGTTTTGGAACAGAATTTGGGGAAAAGAACACAATAATGATCTGGACCTAAACACAGGACGTATTAGCTTTTGCTAAAATTCTATGGCAGTTCAAGCATTATTTGAAACCTGTGGGTTCAGTCCTTTTCTTTGGGGTTTCTGACATGCCCAATTAACAGAAAACCCCTAAAAAGAATGCCAAGCCGTATAAATCTAAGGTCCAATGGTCGGTTCCCTCACGATAAATAACCGCAACTTTTCGGAAGTAAAAAATATATAAAATCTGCAGTTCCCATGTAAAATAGGGAACCGCAATAAAATAAGCAATAATAACGGAACCGCGGAAATACTATATATGCCAACTTAAAACTTCATGAAAATAAAAAAAAAGGGAACCACGAGGACCCACGGAGCAGAGAGAAAAAAAAACGCGGTTCTCGGGAACTGAGGGGAACCGCTAAAACCTAAATAAAATTACTTGGCACACTAAAATTTATAAGAAACTAGGAAATAGCTACCAGTCTCAAGAAAAAACATTTTCTTGTCAGGAGAGAGCATCTCAGAGGCAGTGTTGCTCAGTCCAGTGGAGAAAAAATTCTGAAGCCTCCTTCCCTCTCACTGCTCAGCACATTCCATAGCTTTAATCTGACGGGCTAATTCATAAATCTCATTACCATACATTCCATCTCCAGAGCAGTGCTAGCTATCCAGCTGACTGCTATAGTTACTGATGCTACAGGACCCCTGTGGTAAGACGATCAGACTTCCTTGAAGTATTGCAAGATTCAATGTACATCCAAAGTATGAAGCAAAGCCTCCCCGTGCCTAGAATAATCAGGATAATAAACTGGTAGGTGGATGGATTGGTTCAAAGTAAGCTCAGACACCACCTTGGGAAGAAACTTAGGATTAGTATGCCGAAGACAACCGGTCTTTGTGAAAAACCAAATAAGGCTCTTTACACGAGAGCCTGAAGCTCAGAAATCCTTCAAGTAGAAGTAACAGCAACAACAAAAAAAAAAAAGAGCGCTTTCCATGACAAAGCGTGGCTTGCAACTCGCGGCCAGATGAAAGGGAGGTAAAGTACAGTTACATAAGAACTTACGTTAACAGCAGATCTTCGAGAACAGCTCTTGCAGCAGGTTACACCATTAGGACTGAAGCTGTCAGGCGCCAGGACCCCACAGAAATTTTCTGGCTAGCAGTCTTCAGCGGGGACCGCCTCAGACGTCGGTCCCGCCCCCGACGTCAGGCGTAGTACATAAGGAAGTGTAATACATAAGGAGGCGGTCTCCCCCCACAATCCTCAGTTCTCCTGCCGGAGACTCCCGGCCGCTGGATGACATCAGAAGAGGAGACTGAGGATCCGCCACCAGATGGCAAAGACTAGTAAACAGGAATGATCCAACCACTAAGATGAGTGTTTGACTACGACCTACCTCCAAAAGGGGGATGGTGGGCGGGAAGGTATCTGCTGCAAGAGCTGTTCTCGAAGATCTACTGTTACGGTAAGTTCTTACGTAACTGTACTATCTTACTTCGAGATACAGCTCTTGCAGCAGGTTACACCATTAGGACTGCTTTCCAAGCAATAGTGGCAATCTTACGCCACAGGGAGGAGGAAAGGTTCAAGTCTCAATACAACTCGAGCCTAGGACAGAAATCCCTGAAGGACGGCTAGGCCGAACCCTGCTCTTCGCCTCAATGCAATATCCAGGCTGTAATGCCTGATAAAGGTATGCACAGAGCTCCAAGTGGCTGCAGCGCAAATAGCTGAGGTGGAGACGTTCTTTAACACCGCAAAAGAAGTGGCCACCCCTCTCGTGGAACGACCCTTGACCGCGCCCGGTAAGGGTTTATTGTGCTTACCATAACAGAAAGTGATGCACTGGATGAGCCACCTCGAGAGAGACTGTTTAGAGACAGGAGCTCCTTTCATTCTGAAAGCAAAGGAGACAAACAGTTGATCCGCCTTTCAAAACTGTTTGGTTCTGGTCAGATAATATCTGAGGCACCGATGCACGTTGACGGTGTGCAGAAGGGCTTCTCCTCGGTTGGTGTACCTTGGGAAATACACTGGTAAGTCAATATCCTGATTAAGGGTGAGGGCTGAAACCACCTTAGGCAGAAACTTTGGGGTTGTCCTCAGGGATACCCTGTCCTGATGGAAAATTAAATAAGGCTCTTTGCACATTAGTGCATGCAATTCGGAGATCCTTCTTGCCGAAGTAACCGCAACTAAAAATAATGTTTTCCACGACAGAAAACGTAGCTCGCAATCCGCGGCTGGCTCAAAAGGTGGCAGCATAAGCTGCTCCAGGACGAAGGGCAAGTCCCAAGGAGGAATCGGATCCTTGATGGGCGGCCTAAGGTGGAGGACACCCCTTAAAAAGGCATGAGTAGTGTCCAACTGGGCCACCGTCCGATGGCCTATGGGGCATGGTAAGCAGAAATTGCACAAAGGTGCACCTTAATCGAGGAGTACGCCAGTCCGGAATGAAAAAGGGAAAGCAGGTAATCCAGAACCAGCTTTTTGGGGCATTCTAACGGCGAGAAACCACGCGCTTGGGCCCACAAACAAATTCTATGCCATTTCATGGCGTACGTTGCGTGGGTTGCTGGTTTTCTGGCAGCAGAGTACACATCTGCCACTTCTTGCGAGACCCCGAATCGCAACATGGCTATGTCTCTAGGAGTCAAGCGTGCAGGTTCAATGAACGCAAGTCTGGATGGACTAATGAACCCTCCTCCTGAGACAACAGATGGGAACTGATTGGCAAAGGAACTGGAGGTTCCCGGGATAGCTGATGCAGAAGAGGGAACCAAATTTATCTGGGTCAGAAGGGCGCAATCAAAATGAGCGTCGCCTGCTCCCTGCAAAGTTTTAAGAGAACTCTCTGCATCAACGGGAAAGGAGGATAGGCATATAGGAATCTGCCCACCCAGGAGAGGGACAACACGTCTCGCCAGAAAACACCAGGCCCTGGATCTAGTGAGCAAAAATTGGGCAGTTTTGCGTTGGATGGGGATGCGAAAAGGTCTAACTCTGGAGTGCCCCACCTGCGAAACAGATCCTCTGCCACCTCCTGTAGAAGTTCCCACTCATGGACTCTGGCCTGAGAGCGACTCAGACTGTCTGCGACGGTGTTGTCCACTCCAGGGACGTGTACCACAATTAGGTTTGCGCCGTGTTGCACTACCCACTTCCACACACTCATGGCTGCCCTGCAAAGCGGTTAGGAGTGAGTGCCTCCTTGTTTGTTGAGGTAATACATCACCGCGGTATTGTCTGTTTGTAACAGGAGTGTACCCGGTGGAATCTCCGACTGGAAGGCCTGCAGAGCGTAAAGTACTCCCCTCATTTCCAAAATGTTGATGTGGAGAGGAGATTCCTGGGCTGTCCAAATGCCCTGAGACCGCACACCATCTAGGTGTGCTCCCCACCAGAGTCCTGAGGTGTCTGTGAAGAGAGTCACAGTCTGAGACGGCGCTATGAAGGGAACCCCCGCGGAGAGATTCTCCGGATCTAGCCACCATTGTCAATCCCGAATCGCGGCATTCGTGATTCGAATTGGCTGCTGCAGATGGTCTTGCCTTTGGTCCCATTGCACCCTTAGCATCCACTGGGTTACTCACATGTGGAGCCGTGCCATCGGGACTGTGGCAATGACCGCAGCCATATGTTCAAGCAAGCGAAGGACCAGTCTGGCCAAGACGGTCTTCTTCACCGACAGGTCCCTGATGAGGGATCTGATGTGTTCTGCTCTGTCTGAGGGAAGAAAGGCTTTCCCTCCGACAGTGTCCAGAACTGCTCCTATAAACTGCAGTTTCTGGGATGGCACCAGGAGGGACTTCTCATAGTTGATGAGGATACCCAGTGACTGAAAAAGGGACTGGGTGCGGTGAATGGCCGACATCAGTGACTCCCTGGAGGGTGCCATGAGAAGCCAGTCGTCCAGGTACGGGAACACGTAGCGGCCTTGTCTCCTCAGACACGCAGCTACGACCGCCATGCACTTAGTAAAAACACGAGATGCCAATGACAGCTCGAAAGGAAGAGCTCGGAACTGATAATGGCTCTGAAACTCAAAGCGCAGGAACCTCCTATGCGCTTGAGCAACTGGAATGTGCAGGTAGGCGTCCTGCATGTCCAAAGACGCCAGAAAGGCATCCCGCTTTAGCATGGTGATTAGGCCGGGAAGGGTCACCATGCGGAAGAGTTTGTAAACGACCGACAGGTTGAGGTCGCTGAGATCCAGAATTGGACGGAGGTCCCCTGTTTTCTTTGGAACCAGGAAGAAGTGAGAATACCCTAGCCCTCTCTGGTTCTCTGGAACGTGCTCGAAGGCTTCTTTCTCCAGAAGCGTGAGCACCTCCAGCTGTGTGAGCAGGGCGGCTGACCCGAGTAGCAGGAAAGCAGGGGAGGTCTTGTAGGTGGGCTGCCTACAAATTCTATATAGTGGCCTTTTTTGACCAGCTGCAGCACCCACCTGTCAGTGCTGATCGACAGTCACCCTGGCAGGTGACGTGCGATGCGACCCCCGACCTTCATTTCCCGTTGATCTTCTGGACGGGCGGGGGCCGGGAAGGAGTCATGCTGTGGCAGCGTTCGATCCCACAGGCTGGGCCGCCTTTGCGATTCGTTGGCCTCTGCCTGGGGATGACTTGGCCTGGGCTTTTCAGGTAAATGTGCCCCTCTGCTGTTAGCCGGGACGTGGTTGTTGCCTTTGTGTCCGGCCACGAAAGCGACTGGTTCCTACGAAAGGAACTGGGCCGGGACCTGTACATGGCCTGGACAGATCTGACTGCCTTCCCTGCGTCCTGAAGTTTGGTGATCACCTTCTCTGAGGCTTTTACCAAATAGGACCTCGCTGTCGTAGGGGACGTCTAAGACTGGAGACACGTAGCCAAGAGTGTCTCTGGAGACGCACGCCTGAGGCTGCAGCTCTGGCCGAAGAGTCCGCAGAGTCGTATGCGGCTCTGAGCACCTGGGTCCCCACATCCAAACCCGTACGGAGGAGGTTCAAAAGCTCCTCCTTTTGACCACCATCGGGCATCTTCTCAACCAGGTACTGTCCCTGTTCCCACAACCCTGAACAGGGTCCTGTCCCTGTTCCCACAGTGCGTTCTGGAATTGAACCATGTGGGTAAGGTAATTCAAAGACCTGATGGCGCAAGTCGCAGCCGCGTACGTGCGCCTACCCAGGACATCCAATTGCTTGGATTCCGGGTCCGGTGGCTGTGTGCTCAAATGCTGAGGTCTCGGAGACCGGTCATGCGAGGCAGTGATGACCAGGGAGTCAGCCAGAGGATAGTTTGCCAGATACTGGTCCTCCCTAGGGGCCTTGTATAGGCGGTCAGGCTTCTTCGGCACTGCCGGAGTAGAATGCGGACGCTTCCACGCAGCCTTGGTGACGTCTGCAAAGGTGTCCACCAAGGGTGGCACTACCACAGGCTTTGGGTCTTTCTGCCGAAGGTAGCGGGCAAGGCGCTGTCTCTCGGGGTAAAGTTCTTCAGCATCCCACCCCATATTCTCCTGAATGTACCTCATGATATCTGCAAAAGAGGGATCATCCGGAAGAGACCTGGGTAGGTCGTGTGGGTCTGGAGAGGGAATGCTGATGGGAGAAGGAGATCTGGAGCACCCTGAGGTGTCGGATCTAGAATCCTCTGCAGACGTGGTGTACCAGCGCCGTCTGGGTCTCTTAGGGCTAGGTGACCCTGAAGTGGATCTTGAGGGCGGCTTCTCCTATCTGAGGATCTGCCCCTAGGAGGAGGTGTTGGCTCCTTAGGGGTTGGTGACCGTCCTACGGACCCCTTGGGCAGAGGAGGGTGTAGGCGGAGAAGGAGTGGGTGGCGGCGGAGCCGGAGTAGGAGGAGGGTGCGTGGCTACCACATCCTTCCTGATGGTGTCCCACCAGAAGGTAAAGCGCTCCTTTACCTCTGCCAAATTCAAGCCCGACGACGGGCCGGGCGCCGGGTCCCAGGTCCCATGGAAGCCCGACGACTCCAGTGTCGCCCGCCTGGTCCTCGGGCTGGATGGTATCCTCCTCCGATGATTCCTTCCGACCGACGTCAGCCAGCAACGGTGGTGCAGTCCTCCTCTCTGGGGTAGCCGACGTTGGTCCCCTGGCCGACACCCTCGGAGGCGAACGCCTGGCCGGCGACAGGAGTCTTGCTGTCGCTGGCTCCTGGGAGTGCCGGTGATGCTTGGCTGACGTCGGATGAGCAGACGTCGGGTCTGGCGTCCGTTTTAGGGACGTCAGGTCCTTAGTCTTACGGGGGACCGGGTCCGACCCACATGGAGGCTGGGAAACCGACCTGGCGTCAGAGTCCCGACGGCGGGAGGAAGATTTGTGGCGCTCCCCAGACTTGGACGAGGCCTTAGAAGGAGTGGATGAAGCCAACGGCCTGGAAGTCTTGAGAGGCTGCAGAGAGGAGGAGCCACTGGAGGATCTGACCTGAACTGGGGGAGGCTGAGATTAAGCCTTGGAAAGAGAGCGGTCTGACCGCGAGCCAGAGCTTCGGGAGGCCCTCGCTCGGGGACCTGGGCCTTCTCTCCCGTGTTTGTGGGTCTTCCTGATGACTTCTCCCTGGAGGAAGGTTCCCTATCCATGGTCTTTAGTTTCTCTTCTAAGAGAAACGCTTGAAGGGCCTTCTGGCGGCGGATCCTGGTGCGACTGTTGAAGCCCTGGCAGAAGGAGCAGGCCTTGGTGTCGTGTTCCGGGCCTAGGCAACGCACACAGGCCGAGTGAGGATCCTTGAAGGGGATCTGTTTGCCGCAGGCGCACTTCGATTGGTGACCTTCCAGAGAGGTATTTGGAGAGGACATCAGATGAATCCAAATCCGTATGAGAAAAGAGAGAACGTCGTAGTTCTAAGTCGTCGTATGCTAGAAAGTGACCGAGAGGCCGATGCTTGCGATGTCGACGGCAGGAAAAGAACTGGGGATTGTGGGGGGACCGCCTCCTTATGTACATTTGAAGTCGGGGCAGGACAGACGTCGGAGGTGGTCCCCGCTGAAGACTGCTAGCTAGAAAATTTCCGTGGGGTCCTGGAGCCTGACGGCTTCAGTCCTAATGGTGTAACCTGCTGCAAGCGCTGTATCTCTAAGTAAGGTCATGAGTTTCTCCAAGATAAAATCAAGGGCCCACGGAGTGACCAGGTCCTGAATGGGAGGTTTCAGATGCAAAATGCCCAACAGGAAAGTGCGAGACACCTCAAGCTGAGCCATGGCTACGCCTCGATAGGTGCATGGCATGCAGAGATGGCAGAAAAATGCAGGAGGAGTACCCTAAGCCCAAGTCTGAGAGGGAGAGAAGGTACCCGATTCACTGGGCAGGTGAAAGGGGCCAGATGGCATGAAGCAGCCCAAAGGGTGAAGTGCTTCCATTTCATGGCATAAGTGGCCCTGGTGGAGGGCTTTCTAGCAGCCACCAGGACCTCTGCGACTCTATGGGACACTCCAAAGTGAGAGATAGACAAGTCCGCAAGAGCAATGCATGGAGATGCAGAGCCTTTAGATCCGAATGGATCAGGGTGCCCTGGTCCTGGAAGAGCAGGCCGCTGCCCAGGGGCTAGGGCACTGGAGGTTCCACTGCGAGCTGCTGCAGCAAGGGGAACCAAATCTGACATAGGCAGAAGGGGACTACGAGTATCATCTCTGCCCCTTCCAACTGGAGTTTGAGCAGCACCTTCTGGAGGAGCAGGAAGGGAGGTAAGGCGTACAGCCACTTCCAGAGAGTGAATGCATCTTGCCAAACACAATAATGTCCAACTCTGGTCGACCCCATCTGTCGAACAGATCTTCGACAACTGTAGTCAGAAGCTCCCACTTGTAAGAGCTGGGCTGGGAGCAGCAGATACTGTCCACCACGACATTTTGGATGCAGAGAGCACCAGACTCTGCAGGATGGCCCAATACCAAACCCTCATCGCCTCCCGACACAGGGTGTAAAAGTGAGTTCCCCCTTCTGTTGGATGTAATACACAATGCAAGTTGCCTGTCTGCACCAACAATGGACCAGGGAGGAGATGAGTCTGGAAGGCATACAGAGCTGCTCGCATCTCAAGAACACTGATGTGGCGATCCTGTTCCACTTCTGACCAAGTGCCTCAAGTCTGGAGAGTGTCCAAATGAGCTCTCCAGCCTAGACCCGAGGCGTCCATCGTGAGAATCTGATGAGGGGCCGAGATTGGAAAGGACACCTCCCGAGGCAGGTCTGCTGGCTCCAGCCACCAAGACAGGACTCTTGACAGGATCAAAGACCATGACCATCTGGGTCCAGGTCATCTGAGCGTTGATCCCACTGAACTCTCAATGTCCACTGAGGTATCTGCATGTGAAGGTGTGAGAGGGGAACTGTGGCAATGGCTGCTGCCATGTGACCCAGGAGTCACAGGAAGACCCTGGCGGAGATGTGGAGACTGGAAGACACCAGGTGAGCCTGGGCTACCAGGTGTTCCATCTGTCCAGGGGCAAGAAGGCCATGCCTTGGGCGGTATCCAGAACCGTCCCTATGTACTGGGGCACTGGCAAGGAGACAGGCGGACTGTGGCTGAATGATGGTGATAACCAAGGCCTAAAACAGGCAGAAGGTATACTTTCCAAGGTCTGGACCAGACAGTCACTGGAGGGTGCTGCTAACAGCCAATCATTCAGGTAAGGAAAGTAGAAACCCTGCTTCCTCAAGGCAGCTGCTACCACTGCCAGGCACTTGGTAAAGACCCTCAGGGCTGAAGAAAGGCCAAAAGGGAGGGCCCTGAAATGAAAATGGGCTCCCTGAAACTGGAAGCAGGAAAAATCTTGATATGCAGGTACGTATCCTGCATGCCCAGAGAACAGAGCCAATCTCCCCAGTGCAGGAAGGGCAATAACCCCTGAAGAGTGACCATCTGGAAGAGTTTGTACTCTATGTACAAGTTCAGATGATTGAGATCCAGGATGCGTCAGAGATCTCCGGTCTTTTTGGGGATGAGGAAAAAGTAAGAGTAGAATCCCTTGCCCCACTAGGCCGGAGGGACAAGCTCTATGGCCCTTTTTTGTGGAAGAGCCTGAATTTCCTCCCAGACGAGAGACAGATGAGCTGGGGGTAAGAGGAGTTTTCTGGAGGCCACTCGAGAAACTCTAGCGTGTGGTCATGTTCTATGATTTCAAGCATCCAGCTGTCCAAGGTAATGTCCCACCACCAGTCAAGGTTAAGAGAGAACCAACCCCTGACAGCCTCCCCCAGAACCCTTTCAAGGGGGGGGGGTTGGTCAAAAAGTCGGGGTAGGAGCAGGCACCAGGAGGGCAGCCGCAGATGCTCAAGGAGCCCTGGCAGCAGCTGTGGATGACGCCGCTCTGCATTTGCCCTAACCTTTTCTCGGTAAGATTTTATTAAAATATAGTACTATGGCAATACACAATCACTACACATCAATTCCTACACTCCAATACCACACAAGAAAACTAACAGATATTCCATATGAATAAATTTTGTACTGAAGAACAGCCAGCGGCAAAAGTTACAGAAAAAATCAATGAAAATGTAAGGACCGAACTCCCTAAGTCAGCAAAGATCATCCCAAGTCATTGAGGAGGGAAAAAAGTGAGGAAAAGGGAAACCTAGCGATAGGGATAGATTCAAGTGCAAAGTGTCAAGTTACAAAACTGATGACGTAAAGCAACTGTAGATTGTACCCCATTTAGAATTAAAAATGCAGGTTTGGTTTAGCATGAGGTGGGCAAGCCTCTAGTCTCGAAGCTTCCAAGCATTCAGATTTCCATTCTCTAAAAGATGGTGCACAATCCTCTAACCATAGTCTGAGGGTGGAGTTCCTTACTGCAACAGAGATTAAGGCTATGGTGCAGCACCGGTTCCTTGCTCCAGATTTCTGATTCTTTGAAGTGGCCAGTAAGACATGTCTCTACATTCAGTTTTCCTTGTGACAAAGCAATATGTCTCAAGTAATGCTTAATGCTGTCCCATAACATTCTCATCTTAGGCAAGCCCAGAACATATGAACCAAACTGTAATTAGCAACTCCACAGTTCAAGCAGTTGGAAGAGGATCTCAAACCCATCTTATTCATTGATCTTTGGCAGGTGGGCAGGCTTGTTTGCGGGAAGAGCAGCAAAATGGAGGTTGCTGACCAGTCTTGGGTTGGGGTTTGGTACAGCAAGCAAAGGGACAGGAGGGTGTGACCTGACTCTCTGGAGGGAGAAAATTAAATCCTGTACATCCCCTCCGAATAGGATGGCGCCCTGAAAGGGGGTGTCCAAAATGCTGGACTGCATATCAGAGGCAAAGCTGGACACCCAGAGCCAGGAATGGCGCCTGAGGCAGACACCGGTGGCCGCTTCCCAGCCAGAGGCATCCACAGCATCTTAGGCAGCCCGAAGAACATGGTTGCATCTTAGGCAGCCCGAAGAACATGGTTGCCTATGTTAAGAGGCTTCTTTGAAGACCTGGGCAAGCTGCGTTTTGAAAGGATCAGCGAGCAAAGCCTGAACTAGTTCCTCAGCCTGGCCCCAGAGAATATTCTGAAACTGGAACATGTGGCCCAAGTACTTAATGGCCCAGATAGCCAGGGTGGTGGACAGGACGACTCGTATCCTCATCCGGGCTCATCTGGCTTGCTCTCTACCAGTGGGCACCCATACTGGCAAGAACCAGAACTGACATCGGACCTGGTTCTGGTGGACCCCGGGATATGGAGGGCCACTGGTACCAGACCGCCAACTGTCCTGGGGGACGCCAGAGGCAGGCCCTGAGCAGCAGGGATCTGCTTCTGCATGAAGGAGCATCACACAGAAAACAGGGTGTATTAGTCCACTGAGGCAGGATAATTATACACTGGCAGAAAAGGATAGGCTGGTGCTGGGTAAGGAAAAGAAGGCGTCGGGGCCAGCGTAGGGTGCCCCAGTAGGGGGCCGGCAGGCACTGGCTGCAGGATCAGTGTCGGACCCACAGACAGGGCAAAACTGGTGCCAGGCCCGTAGGCTGCGCGAGAGGCAATATAGGCACCAGGTCTGTAGGCTGGAGCAGTGACAGTATTGGCAGCGGGCATTTTTAAGATGCCTGGGAGGAGACTCCGCTGGCGCCGGGAAAGGAGAAACAGGCACCTGAGGGGGGGGGCAGGAGACCTCCTGGTGAAGGCAGAGGCAATGCTGGACTGGAGGAGAGGCTGGTAGCCTGCTGCGGGTGCTACAAGATAACCCCGGGGGGGGGAGCAGAGGAGTAGACACCGGTCACATCCACACTGGCCAGGCCTCCCAGCTGAGAACCCTTAGAAGTAATGGGCTTGAGCATCTGGGGCTACGGAGCAGGAGAGAGAGTCCCCTGCCCAGAGGAGCTGCTGCCCGTGACAGAGATAAGGGCGGGTGGTGGGGCCACCAGCAACCCTGCAGGAGTAAGGGCAGGCACATAGGGGCCAACCCACCACAGGAGGATGACCCCGATGCGGTTGAAGGCTTAGAAGGAGACTGGTCCAGGTCCCGGTCCCAGTGCTTGTGCTTCTCGCTAAATTTTTCACTGGCCTGAGAAGAGGAGGAAGCCCCAGAAGACTGGGCTGGACTGAAAAGAAGAGGAAGCCCTGGAAGACTGGGCTGGTGAAGCTGAAGAGCTCCTGGCCTGCAGCTCCTTTTCCATCGCAACAAGCTTCTGCTCGATTAGACGGCGTTCCAGGATTTTAAGATGTCTCTGAGTGGCCTGGCTTAACTTCTGGCAGGCTTCAGTGTCATGGCTGGGGCATAAGCACAGGATACAAAGCAGAGTGACTTGTCTTTTTTCAGGAATTTGTTTGCCGCAGGCACACTTTGTGGAGCAGCCTGAAAACGAGGCAGATGGAGAAGACAAACTCATCAGTAACACCGAAAAATCGATGTTCATACTGCAGAAAATAAAGAAAATAAAAAGCGCAGCAAGTGTGGTGAAATGGTAGTAGACTGTAGCTGCAACACCTGCTGAGGTCCAACATGCAAGGGTCGATGGCACAAAGAACTGGAGGGTGTGGGCAACTGTTCGCCTTCCTTGAGTAGGTAGACGTCAGAGTGTAATGGTGGTGGACAGTCCCCCATGGTAGACTGCTAGCTAGAAAGTTTCCGTGTTGTCCTGGTGCCGAAGACCTACCGGTGTTGGCCTGCTGCAAAAGCCTCTCTCGAAGTAAGACTGTCAGGCACTCTTGAGCTCAACACTGCAGGGACCCCAGCTGGAGAGATAGCTGGGTGAGTGACAGACGGAGTTGGGAAGTTGCCATGGCAGATAGCCCACAGAGAATTAATCTCCTTACCAGTAATTCCGGTTGTGTGTAGGCCCCATCCATAGGTAGTCAGTTGGTATGGACTGTTCTCCCCTTTAAGCTAGAACAGTTTTAACAGTCAGAGAAATCTTAGGACATGCCCCGTTCCCAGAGTTCCCCAGCCTTTTACATCCGGTCCTAGCTGATAGACTGCTCCCTGTTTAGCAAGGATTTTTCTGTCACAGCAATTTGGACTGGCAGTATAGACTAGAGGTTAGAGTAACAAACTGCAAATGAACTTGGCACATCAAGCAGACCTGTGTGATTCCTACACCTCCATTTGCATACTGTACGACTCTGAGCAAGTCACTTAACCTCCATAGTGCTCCCAGGTCGCCCCTGAAAAAAAAAGGCACTTGTGCCTAGTGGGTCTTACCTGGTTACCAAAGAATACCCTCCGTGTGCCCAAAAAAAGTGATTTTTCTATTGCATTTTCTTTGAATTTGGGATTTCTGCTCAGCTGGGATCGAGCTGCAACCTCTCAGGACTGTACATCATTTTGTTTCAGGATTGTCAGTGCTGCAGCAATTTGCCACTGGCTCAGTATGCAAAGCTGGGGCTGTAGCCCTCACCGACCTCATGGTTCCTGGTAAGGGCACAGGATCACCCACCAGGATCAAGGCAGAATCAGGGTTTTTTGAGGCTATGCAAATGGTTTGCAGTGGACACTGATCACCGTACAAAATGTGCAAACACTAGGGTTCCCATGCCTCTGACATCTCATGTGCTGGGGCACCATCTTATGAAGCCTATTTCGCAGTTTGCCAGTAGCCTACTTGGCACATGCACAGAATACATCTTATTTAGTTTTTGTTTACTGGATAGGTGCGCTAGCCATAGAGATGATTATTTTCAGGCACGACCTGGGAGGTTACAAGGTAGCATTACAAAGATACAACAGCAGGTTATACAGCAAGGTACAAACAAGGTGTTTTACAACAGGTGATACAGCATAAATAAAATGCAAGGTGTTGAGAGCAGGGTGCAGAACAAATAGTTTTAGTCATAGCACTGTGATAAGGCATTTAGGCTGGTAGAGCAAAACAGTAAAACCACAACTGGCAAGGAATAAAACAGACATCAAGCAAAATACAAAAAATAAAACATACAGCAGGTATACTCCTAGAGGAAAACATTTCATACAAATCTAAAAGATATGAAATAATGACAAATAAGTGCAAAGGGGGTATGATACAGGGGATAGGAAAGCTGAGATTGGTGGTGGTTTGGAACAGGGCAAGGCTCAGAGATATAGGCTAGGCAAGGGGATTAGTGCAGGCATTGTGAAGAAAAGCGATAATCAGGGAGCAAGGTTGGGGACATGTCGAAGGAGGATTTATATCGTAAGGGTATACTGGCAGAAAGCAGGTTAAGAACTTCAGGAAGGGAGGAGAACAAAGTACTAAAGAGGTTTAAAGCAGGAGCATTGGCTAGATGAGATGAGGTAGTGGCGGAGCGCTTTTTTAAAGGTGCTGTGTGTGGGTACTAGGCAGACATCTAGTGGGAGGGAGGGAGTTCCACAGCTGAGGAGCTTGGTGGGCAAAAGCACTAGAACTGTTGGTAGTTTCGCATTTTGGCATGCATAAGAAGGATTTATCAGTCGAACGCAGGCCGTAGCTGGAAGTCTGGGGAGTGGGCAGCTCCGCCAATGTTTTGGAGTTTGAGATCTTATACTACTATCAACAGTGTAGCCAAACTAGTGAAGTCTGGTTACATTAGGAGATGACCAATTAAGATCTGAAGAGAGGAGGCAATGGTGTTTCAGCCTATGGGAAGGAGGGAGGAGGTGTACTGACAGATATTATAGGCAACGTCCCATCTATGGAGATTTGATTTAGGTATGGCAGCACATGTAGCTGCCCTACAGGTCAGGGTAAGAAGAAGTAAACTTCGGGCAATAGCCAATCTCGCTGTGGGGGTTAGCACATAGCTAGTCCGGTACGCTATGCTTAGTTTAGAGTTTACAGATTTGCTTGTGTTCTGATGTAAAGTTCAAAGTTAGCCCTACGTACTTAAATGAGGTCACTAAGCCAATGGATGAGCCATCTAAGCAGGAGACTCTTAAGTTGTTTTGGCATGATTTAAGTTTTGAAGGGGTTCCAAATAGCATGGTCTGGGTTTTGGCCTCATTATGAACAAGTTTGTGATCACAGAGCCAGGTTTGTGTGCATTAGAAGTCTGAGGAGAGCCATAGATTGATGTCAGATACGCTTTTCGTACTGGTGTATAGGACTATGTCATCAGCATAAAGTATGGAGGAGGTGACAGAGAGATTAGAGGTGATGTTATAAATAAATATCAAGTACAGAAGTGGCTCCAGGATGGAGTCTTGGGGTACTCTGATATTCACAGTTGCCTGATCCGAATAGGCTGAATTGAACTTAACGACTTGGACCCTGTTAAGACAGGTAGCTGCTGAACCAGCTGACTACATTAGATGCAAAGCCCATAGATTGTAGGATGGAGAGGAGAAAAGGAGTGGTTCACCAGGTCAAAGGCCTTCATCATATCTATGAAAACAGCCCCTGTTAGAAGACCTGAGTCCATAGTCGTGAAAGTGTCTGTAGTAAATTTAAGTAGGGCTGTAGAGGTGCTATGACCATTGCAAAAGTCGTGCTGAGCGGTTGTTAGGTCATTTTTGAAAAGGAGTTCTATGGTTTGGGTGGCAACTACTTTTTCTAAGATTTTGCTTAGCACCAACAGGATGGCTATGGGCCTGTAGTTAGAGGGATCTTTGGGGTAACCCTTTTTAAAGGCAGGGTGAGACTCGCTATCTTCCAAGTGTCAGGAATGCTACTTTGACACCGGGAGAAAAAGCTGCCAACCTCCCAGGTTGCTGCCACTTGGATATTCTTCTTGCTGGACATTCAAAAGCAGTTTATCTTCTTGCATCTGCCAGATGCTTAACATTTTTGGGCATTAAGGAGTCATAAAATGGAATTATCAGGTAGCACAACAAAGTAGACAAGGTCTAAGCCCTCCATGTGCAGAAAGACAGACTATGCACCAGTCCACATTGGCTGGCTCCTACTGTCCATCCTGCCATAAGACTTCATCCTCCAAGTCCAAATAAGCCCACAGCTCCTCCAGATCTTCCATTGGAGCAGAGAAACACCTCTGGGACTAGATCGATGGAAAGTCAGCCTATACCAAATGAGTGCCTACAGGATCAGATCCAGAACCTTCATATATACAGTGCCTTCAGAAAGTATTCACCCTCCTTGGATTTTGTCACATTTTGTTGTGTTACTTCCAGAATTTTTTAATGCATTGAAATGATTTTTCCCCCCTTGATTCACACAGCATACTCAACAATTTAAAGGGGCAAAAATATTTTTATTGTGTAACAAAAATTTATGAAACATTAAAAACTGAAATATCTTGTTTACTTAAGTATTCACCCCCGAGTCAATACTTTGTAGAAGCACCTTTGGCAACTGAGTCTTCTTGGGTATGTCTATCAGCTTTGCACATCTGGATTTGGGGATTTTCGCCCATTCTTCCTTGCAGATTTGCTCGAGCTCTGTCAAGCTGGATGGGGAGCGTCGGTGAACCGCAATCTTTAAGTCTTTCCACAGATTCTCAATGGGATTCAAGTCTGGGCTTTGGCTGGGCCACTCAAGGACATTCACCTTCTTGTTCTGAAGCCACTCCAGTGTTGCTTTGGCTGTATGCTTGGGGTTGCTGTCCTGTTAGAACGTAAATCTTCATCCCAGTCCAAGGTCTATTGCAGACTGATGCAGGTTCACCTCAAGGATGTGCCTGTATTTGGCTCCATTCATTGTTCCCTCTATCCTGACAAGTGCCCCAGTCCCTTCCGCTGAAAAGCATCCCCATAACATGATGCTGCCACCACCATGCTTCATGGTAGGGATGGTGTTACACGGGTGATGAGCTGTGTTCGGTTTGCGCCAGGCATAGCGCTTTGCATTCAGGCCAAAGAGTTAAATTTTTGTTTCATCAGACCAGAGATTCTTTTGCCACATGGTCTCAGAGTCTGCCACGTGCCTTCTTGCAAACTCCAGGCATGCTATTATGTGGCCTTTTCTCTGGAGTGGCTTCCGTCTAGCCACTCTCCCATAGAGGCTACAGCTGTGAAGTGCTGCAGAGATTGTCGTCCTCTGGACAGGTTCTCCCATCTCAGCCATGGAACTCTGTAGTTCTGTCAGGGTGGTCATTGGTTCTGGTCACTCTGACCAATGTCCTTCTTGCCCGGTTGCTCAGTTTGGGAGGACGGCCTGCTCTAGGAAGAGTCTGGGTGGTTCTGTAATCTTTCCATTTCCTAATGATGGACTTGACTGTGCTCCTGGGAACTTTCAACACCCTAGAAATGTTTTTATACCCTCCCCAGATCTATGCCTCCTCACAATTCTATCACGGAGTTCTACGGACAGTTCCTTGGTCTTCATGGTAGAGTTTCTGCTCTGACATGCACTGTCAACAGTGGGACCTTATATAGACAGGTGTATTTCCTCTGAAATCATATCAACCATTTGAACTGACCACAGGTGGACTCCATTCAAGTTTTAGAGTGATCTCACAAGGAAACTGGATGCACCTGAGCTCAATTTGGAGCGTCATAGCAAAGGGGGTGAATACTTATCAAATCAAGACATTTCAGGTTTTTATTTTAAATTACATGTACAAAACATTCCAGAAGTTTCATTCCACTTTGACATTATAGAGTAATTTATGTAGATGCGTGACAAAAAATCCCATATAAATGTATTTTAATTTGAGTTTGCAACATCACAAAATGTGACAAATTCCAAGGGGGGTGAATACTTTCTGAAGGCACTGTATCATCTAGGACCCCCTGATCCAGCTCCCACTCGTGAGCTTGGGCAGACGAGTAACTTGGTTTGTCTGCTAAGGAGTTCAACCCCCGGAACATGAACTGCCGTGAGGTGAAAGATGTGTTGTGCTGCCCAATCCCAGACTCTCATTGCTTCCCTGCAAACAGGGTAGGACCAAGTCCTGCCCTGTTTGTTGATGTATCATACCACACACATATTGTCTGTCTGGATGGCTAGGTGGCCTGGAGAGCGTAGAGCACCGCCCGAAGCTCGAGCACAATGATATGCAGTGATTGTTCGAGCTTGGACCAAGAGCCCCGAGTCCGATGTGGACCGAGATGGGCTCCCCAACCTTCGCCCGAGGCGTCTGTGGTCAGAGTCTGGGAGGAGGAAGGAAGAATGGAACTCCCCCAAGGTTCTCTCGAACCATCCACCACTGCAAGTCGCGAATCATGGGAGAGGAGACTAGGACCCATGGGTCCAAGTCTGCTACCAACTGATCCCACTGACAGCGAAGCATCCACTGAGAGACCCTCATGTGGAGTCGAGCGCAAGGGACTGTCGGGATAGCAGCCGCCATAAGCCCGAGGAGGCGAAGAACTGACCTTGCACTGACCTGCCTGCGGCCGGACAACAGGCTTATCTGCGTCTGGAGTGTGGCCGCCCTGTCTGGAGGCAGGAAGGCCCTGCCTAGGGTCATGTCCAGTATCACCCCAATAAACTGAAGCCTCTGGGATGGGATCAAATGAGACTTGGAATGGTTGATGGTAATACCCAGACAGGCAAAGACCTGCTGGGTGAGGGAGAGGCAGTGCAGGAGTTCCCCACTGGACGAGGCTGCCAGGAGCCAATCGTCCAGGTACGGGAAAAACTGTACCCCCCGGGTACGCAGGTAGGCCGCCACCACTGCAAGGCATTTGGTAAATATTCGAGGGGCTGAGGAGAGGCCAAATGGAAGTGCCATTAACTGGTAGTGGTCCCCCTGGAAAGCAAAACGGAGATATCTGTGGTGAGACGGGCAGATAGCTATGTGCAGGTAAGCGTCCTGCATATCCAGAGCGCACAGCAACTGGCCCGAGTGGAGGAGGGGCAGAGGGCTCTGTAGTGAGAGCATCCTGAACCTCTTGTACTCCAAGAAAATGTTCAGGGAACTGAGATCTAGAATAGGTCTTACATCTCCTGTCTCCTTCGGGACCAGAAAGAAGTGGGAATAGTAACCCGTTCCTTGCAAGGGAAGGGGGACAGGTTCTATCGCCTCTTTCAGCAAAAGTGATGAAATTTCTTCCTGGACCAGAAGATGATGTTCCCAAGAGTACGAAGACCTTGGGGGAGGGTGACGAGGTGATTTCTGCAGAAACTCTATTGAGTGTCCTTCTGCGATTAGCTGGAGCACCCATGAATCCGATGTTATCCTCTCCTAGCCCAGAAGGTGGAGGGAAAACCTCCCTCCTACTGGTTCCTCCGGGAAGCCCAGAGGTAGTGGGAGAGGGAAGGAGTCAGGTGGTGTGGGGCAGTGCCGCAGCTGAAGCTCCCGCTGCTTTTTTGGGTGGGTGGGGGCTTGGCAGCTGGGGGGGCCCGGCATTTAGTGGCCCTCTTTCCCTGTGGTCTCGCTTTGGGCCAATTCAGTCTGCGAAAGGGACGGTGCTGCGATTGATGGGGATGATACATAGAGTTGACAGACTTTAGTGCCGTCCCCTTCTCCTGCAGGTCAGTGATTGTGTCCTTGACATCACCCCCAAACAGCACTGAACACCGGAAGGGCGCTTCCTGGATAGCGGACTGCACTTCCGGGACCAACCCTGACACTCTGAGCCAAGCGTGACACCATAGACCTACGGCAAAAGCTGAGCTCCTACCAGCGGTGTCTACTGCATCGTAGGTTGCACGAAGAATGTGCCAACTGGCCGAACGTGCAGAGCGGACGAGGTCAGCCACTTCCTGCTTGACCTCAGTGAGGTGGAATCGAAATTGGACTCCCTTCCAGACTCTAAGAATCACCTTCTGGTAATCCCCCCTGTGGCCAACGTAGTTCAGAGCTCTAATACCCAGAGTGGAAGAAGCAAAAATCTTCTTGCCATACTGGTCTAGAAGGTGGGATTCCTTGGCAGGTGGAGACAAGCTAAGATGCTTGGGTTGAGCTGACTGTCCATGAGCGGTGCTAATCACAACCGAGTCAGCACGAGGGTGGGAGTCTAAAAAGTCAACACCCTCTGGAGCCTGGTATAGCCTGTTCAACTTCCTAGAAAGTGGGGCTAAGGCAGACAGTTGTTTCCATATGGTGGTAATAAGGTCGGCATCAGGCTCGATCCAGGGTGGCAGAGCTGTCATGGGCAGATCCAGATGCTCAGTGAGTTTTTTACGCTGGGCGTCTAGCTCCAAGGGTTGCCACTTATGTACTTCTTGGATCTTCCGTAGCAACTCTGTGAAGGAAGGATCCTCCGGAGGAGTCCTTGGCCGGGGCTTAGACGGAGAGCGTGGCTCGTCATCTTGTTCAGAACAAGCATCAGAAGGATCCGAGGTGTTCGAGGAAGAAGAAGATGAGGATGAGGTAGACTCCCTCTCCCGACGAGGGGGAGGAAAGGACCCCTTGGGAATCCCTCGGAGAAACGTGCCCTGCACCTCTCTGGCCCACAGAGTTTAGCCCTGGTGTCCGGAGGTGGGGAGGAAGTGTGTCATCATGGACGTATGGGAACCGACACCGGCAGTCATCAGAAGACTACTCTCCACCTCTCTGGTGAGCTGAGCCTTGGCCTCAGCCCACCAGGAGGCCAGAGTCTCCTGCAAATCCACCAGCGGCTGAAGGGGTGGTGGAGGAGGAGAAGGAGGATGAGGGGGATATGGGTATGGACTATACCCAAAAGGCACATATCCATAACCCGACGGCGGGAAGCCCGGCGTTGGGTATTGAGGAGCCGGGTACTGCGGCGTTGGATATGTCGGCGCCAGGTACTGAGGCGCCGTCCGATATGACGGGGCCGGGTACCTGGAAGCCGGAAGAGCTGCCTGAGCAGACGGTCCGGCTGGAGGTCCCACGGGCGGTTCTGAAGCAGAAGATCCGGGGAGCAAAGGGCCCGGCGTCGGGGCGACATCGAGGGTGGGGTGGGATGGGATGTCATCCAGCGTCAGCAATACCGGTGTTGGAGCCGGTGGCCAAAGAGCCAGCGTCTGAGCCGGCGTCCGGGAAACCGACGTCAGATTGGTTGGACCAGAAGGTGGGCGGTCTGACGAAGGTGGAACAGAAACCTCAGCATCGCCCGGGGATTTTGGGGGAATCCTCGGGGTTGGGCTGAGAAGACTCTGGTCCCAGAGGGCAGCGAAGGCTGCGGGAGCCGAGAACGACGGACGGGGGTCTGGCGTCTGCTCATCCGCTGTGCGGATGGACGAACCGACCTGCGACTTAGCAGCGGGATCCGGGCGAATGCCAGAGGGGGCCGGCGTCTGACTTACCGGACCCTTCGCCAGAGGCAGGCTGCGATGAAGGGGCGGCCTGGCCGGGTGGAATGGGGGCCGCACGCCGCCCCGAAGGGTCGGGCGACTTACCGACCTTCTCCGTGCGGGTGGAGGAGCCAACATCCGGCTTATCGGAGCCGCTCGCACCAGTAAACCCGAAGCCACGGCTTTACTGGGGCGGGGCCTCCACAAGCCGGGTGCCAAAGGGACAGGCCTTGAGCTGGACGACACATAGAAACGCCAAGGTGGCACGTCGAGGAGCGGTGTTTCACGGCGACTCCCGAGGAAGATGCAGTGGGAGAGGAGCCCTTGTCCTGGTGCCTTTCCTTATCCTTTTTCTTAAGATGGCCTTCATGGGAAGTAGACTCCTGCCGAAGCTTTTTCAGTTCTTTCTCCATGGAGCTCATTTTCTTTTCCAAAATGTGGGCTTCCAGGGACAGCTGCCGCCTTCTCCAGGTGGCCACGTTAAAGCTGAGGCACTGCTGGCACTTCTCCACTGGATGGTCGGGCCTAGACAAAAAAGGCACAGGGAATGGCCATCCTTGTGCGGGAGTTGGGCGCCGCACGAGTCGCACTTGTTTTTGTGCTCGGAGGGTGTAAGGGACGACATACACTGATGAATACCTGACGAAGGCTAAGAAAAAATCCTAAATACTCTGTTAAAATACCGAAGGAGCCTGACGAGCAGCGAACTTTTCCACGAGGTGCTGGCATAAGCTAACAGCAGGAAAGAACTGGAAGGCGGGCGTGAGGGACCACCCCTTTATACTGACGTCTCCCGACGTCAGTCACCTGACATGGGGGTGGTCCCTCGCCAGAGACTGCTGGCTAGAAATTTTTCCGTGGGGTCCTGCCGCCTGCCTAAGCAAGTCCTATATGTAATTACCTACTGCAAGAGCCCTCTCGAAGTAAGATCTTCGGATTAGTCCGCAAGAACAACCTGTCCTTGTGAAAAAACAAATAAAATTCCTTACACAGCAGTGCCTGAAGCTCGGAAATCCGTCGAACGGAAGGAATGGTGCTTTCCACATCAGGAAGCACAGCTTGCAACTTGCAGTAGATTCAAAGAGAGGAAAAGTAAGCTTTTTCTAAAACAAACAAAAGACCCCATGGTGGGACAGGGTCCCAGATAAGAGGCTTCAAGTGCAGAATGCCCTGTAAGAATCTGTATGGAAGATCCGTCTGGGCAAGAGTTTTGCCCTCAAAAAGTGCATGGTAGGCTGAAATGACAGACAGGTGCACTTTGAGCAAAGATGAGCAGAGTCAAACGTCAGATAAAGAGGAGGTACTCCAGAACTGAATTCACCGGGCAGTTGAAGGGGTCTAACTGCTGAGCGGTGGCTCAGATGCAGAACTGCTTCCATTTCGTAGTATAAGTTGCCCTAGTAGACAGTTTCCTAGCGGCCACAAGGGCGTCCGCCACCCTGGGTGATACCCTGAACCTGGACACAGCTAGATCTGCAGGAGCCACGCATGGAGATGCAGAGATTTGAGATCCGTATAGACGAGGATTCCCTGCTCCTGGGAGAGCAAGTCTGAGCGTAGGGGCAGGGAAATTGGAGGTTCCGCTGCAAGTTGCTGAAGAAGCAGAAACCAAATCTGGCAAAGCCAGAAAGGTGCCACCAGAATCATCTCTGCTGTCTCCGACTGCAGCTTGAGGAGAACTCTTTGCAGTAGAGGAAAGGGTGGGATCACGTAAAGGAACCTCCCCATCCAGGAGAGGGGCAACTCGTCTCGCCAGAAAACACCAGGCCCTGAATCTAGTGAGGAAAAACCAGGCAGTTTCGCTTTGGATGGGGAGGCAAGAGATCCAGTTCTGAATGTCCCCATCTGTCGAATAGTTCTTCGGCAACTCAGGGATGCAGTTCCCCACTTGTAGGCCCCGGACTGAGATCAGCTTAGACTGTTGGCCAGAGTGTTTTGCACGCCTGGAACATGGACAGCTGTCAAGTCCAGGTGATGGTCCACTGCCCACTCCCACAGCCTCCCTGCAAAGGGGATAAGAATGAGTCCACCCTCTGCTTGTTTATGTAAAAAACCACCGACGTGTTTGTATGGATTAACAGGGAGCTGGACAGCAAGACTGTCTGGAAGGCCTGAAGGGGATACAGAATCATCCTCATCTCCAGGACATTGATGTGGAGATGGGAGTTAGTGCTGGGCCTAGGACCCTTGTGTCTGGTGGCCTTCCAAGTGGGCTCCCCAGCCTTGGCCAGATGCATCTGTGGTCAAGATCTGATTGGGGGTTCCTTCTGTAGGCAAATGCCTCTGTGGAGGAAATCTGCCGAGCGTGTGACTGAAGGCGCTCTGCTCTGTCAGGAGGGAGGAAGGTTTTGCCTTGCATCAAGTCCAGAATTGCCCCTATGTACTGCAGCCTTTGGCTTGGTCAAGGAGAGGACTTGGGGAGGTTTAAGGTAACACCTAAATCCTGAAACAGGGATAATGTGGCTTGCATAGTGTGGAGTAGCCAGTTCCTGGTGGGAGCAGTCATCAGCCAGCTGTCCAAGCAGGGAAAACATAATGGCCCCGTGGTCTCAGAGCTGCAGACACCACTACGAGGCATTTGGTGAAAACCCTGGGGGCTGAAGACAGATTGAAGGGCAGAGCCTGAAACTGGTAGTGACTTCCACAGAAGCGGAAGCGAGGGAACCTCCTTGTGAGGTTGAAAAATCAGAATGTGGAGGTATGCATTCTGCATGTCCAAGGAGCATAACCAGTCCCCTTGATGAAGGGGAGGGAAGAGATAGAGCAGAATTACCATCCAGAATAATTTGTACTCTATGTACGGATTCAGGTGGCTGAGGCAGAAGATAGGGCGCAGATAACATATGTTCTCTGGCACCAGGAAAAAGTGGGAATAAAACCCCTTCCCCTGTTGTGCTGGAGGGACTGGCTCTATGGCCCACTTTTGCAGGAGGGTCCCGATCTCTTCTGCGATGAGAGTGCTGTGAGTCAGAGTAATGGCATAAGACCGGTGGGTTGTCTGGCAGTATCTCTGAACTCCAGTGTGTGTCCCCTTTTGATAAGTTGCAGGATCCACTGATCTGTGGTAATCTGACACTAACCTACATGCAAGGAAAATCGAACCCCCACCTCCCCACAGACTTTGGCCGGGGAGGGGAGGGGGGGGTAGTCGGGCAACCAGTCAGGTTGAGGAGCATGGTCTAGGAGGTTCTAGGTGCTCGAGGGGTGGAAGCCTTATGCTTGAATCCTGCCCTCTGCTGCTGTCCTCTAGGTTGCTGTCTGACGTTCCTCCGAAAGGACTGCTTAGGATGCTGTTTGGGCTGAGATTTGTACATAGTGTGAACAGAACTGATGGCTTTCCATGATTCCTGCAGGTGCGTTATGATATTTTGTGAATCTTTGGCAAACAGAACAGGGCCCCTGAAAGGAGCACTCATGATTTTAGATTGTACGTCCGTAGCAAAACCGGACACCCTCAACCAGGAATAATGGCAGATACAGACTGCGGAGGCTGCGGCCCTGCCCACAGAGTCCAACGTATTATAAGAAGCCCGAAACGAGTGGGTCATCCGGAGTGGGAAAAGATAAGACTGTCCAGGGGACAGCTCTCCTCTCCCGGGGAGAGTGGGGAACAGAGACCGGCATCTGCCGGACACCTAGCGGAAGTTAAATGTTGGCACATCACATCCTGCACTGTGGGGTTTGGAGGTGGAGCAGCCATCTGGTGTGCTGCGTGTGGAAGTGCGTGCAGCTTGGCCACTGTCAGTATTGCACGCTACTCTCCGCAGAAAAAGCGGGAAACTGGTCCTGGTCGAGCAGTATGAAGGCCACCCTCTGCACGCACCACCCCCAAGGAGGCACCTCCCTGAACTGGATCCAGTGCTGGCGGGTAGAGCTGGGGGATCCCCACCAAGGAGGGTAAGCTGTGGGGGAAGAAGGGAAGGTAAGCCTGAAGATCGGGGGACAGGGCTGGGAGGGCAGCAGGACAGTGGACAGACTGGGACAGAGGGAGAAAAATTGTAGCAAAAAAAAAAAAATAAATAATTAAGAGGCCTGGAGGACGTGGTTACCTACGTCAGAGCCTGGTTTTAAGATGGAAGTCTACTCTGCCCTCCCTGGGAAATCAGGTATGGCTTGAGTCACCTTTACTGCCTTGTCACACAAGGCATTCTGGTATTAAACATGTGGCAAGAAAGTTCTGAGATCGTATGGCACACGTGGCTGATGAATACACCTTTTTTTGACCAGGTGATCAAACTGTTTGGAGTCCTTGTCTGGAGGTTATGTACTCAGGTGTCTAGGATGCCCAGAGTAATCATGGGCAGCACTAATCACAATGGAGTTTGCCTCTGGGTGTTCCCCGTAAAAGGGAACCTCTCTGGGTGCACAATATACCTGGTCTGACTTTTCGGAGACGGCTGGCATAGAAAAGGTGTGCTTTCAGGACACTCTGTTGACATCCTTATAGGACTCCACAAGTGGGGGGGGACCATCACAGGTAGGGTATCCTTCCCCCTGAGAAAAAGAGGCCAACCAATGTCGCTCCGGATCCAGCTCTTCTGTGTCCCAACTATTCAGCTGCCAGATGTGCCGCATTACATCCATAAATGGGTTGTCAAGACAGGGAAGAGGGGTGTCCTTACGCCTCTGAAGGAGGTCTGAGTCCTCTTGGCCTGAAGAGGAAGGAGTGTCGAAACTCCCAAACTGGCGAGGGAAGGCAAACGTGGCTGCTTGCATGGCCGTCCTTTAGGAAGGGGGGTATCACCCCCATCCAGCAACAGAGGTGTCCCCCTGGGTGGAGGAGTAGGTGGGCGAACCGGAGGCTTGCCTGGAGGTGGCCCATGTGAAGTAGGCTTGCAAGGTTCCTTAGGGGCCTCTATTTTCAAAATGGGTCCACCAGGCCATGAAAAGCTTTTACAGGGCTTGTGGAGGATTTGGCGGCAAGGCTGGTGTATCTGGCTTCGGGGGATTAAGCTTAGAAGGCCCCGGTGTCTCGTCATCAAGTTGAGGTAACTAGCATTGGGGTAGGCCGATCCGAGTTACTGGGCATCGGACCCAGAGGGACAGAACCATCTTGCATCGGACAGTCCGGACCAGATGTCCTACCATCGGCTGTTGGGCCCTCGGACGTCAGCTGAGCGTGGGAGTCAGGCCTTAGGAGAATTAGGTGGCGACGGGGGTTACCTGGGGAGACGTCAGGGAAGGAGTTGTCGAAGGTACTGGTGTAGGCTGGGGCCAGACTGGCGATTCAGCTTGCGGCCACCTAGGAGTCGCCGCCAGAATCGGGGAGCTGACTCCCAAGCAGGACGGACGCCCCTTTTTCACGGAGGGAGTCGGTCCCAGGTATCGCCTGTTGGGAGTCGTACCCTTAAGTCAGGGAGGACTCGGAAGATGCCCTGGCCAGGAGAGCGAGAGGCAAGGGCCTGCCGCCTGAAGATCCACTGGCTGGGCCACTCTGCTTAGAGCCAGCAGGGACAATGGGCTTAAGCTTGAGAGGCGGGGGACGAGGTCCCATGCCCCGAAGAACTTTCTCCAACAACAGTGATAAGGGAGGGAAGTTTGGTCAATGGAAGACCAGAGGGTGAAAGGGCAGCCATGGTGGAAGAAGTCGACCACCCTGGGCGGGGGTTTGACGGGTGACAACTTGGTCAAGGATCGCAAGTGTGATTACAACCAGGGTTTCTCCCTATGCTTCTCCCGATGCTTGTGTTTTCAGCTTGATTTCTTCTCCTTATGAGAAGAGAAGGAGCAAGAGGCCCCAGAGGAAAGAGGATGAGCTCTTCTAGTGAAGCTCCTTCTCTGATAGTTTTTTGGTGAGTAAGAAGCCTTCAACGGTCTTCTGGCAGTGGAACCAAGTGCGTTGAATAAAATCTTCGCAATGCTGGTAGGCCTCGATGTCATGGTCCAGGCCCAGGCAGAAGAGGCAGGCTGAATGGCCATCCTTATGCAGGATATGCTTGCCGCACGCACACTGATTGCTGCCTCTCGATTGAGGCGGATGGAGAAGAAGACATACAGATAGAATTTTGGAGAAGATGCGGTTTTTGGCAAAAACAACAGGTAAGCGCGGCTGACAGTGGGAAAAGAACCAGGGATGGGCTGGGGGACCACCCCTTTTGTGACGTCGGGGGCAGACCCCTGCTGTATACTGCTAGCTAGAAGTTTTCTGTGGGGTCCTGGCACCTGCCTGCTTCGGTACTTAAGGTGTTACCTGCTGCAAGAGCCCCCTCGAAGTAAGATATAAGGTGCCTAGGCATCTTCCACCTGTCATGAGCTGCCTGGATTACCACTGGGTCTATCTTGGGCTGGGCAGCATAGCAGGGGAGACCTTGGGGGAGCATGATAAAGCTTATCAGCCCTGCAAGGCATACCTGTCACCAAGTCTGGTCTGTGCCAGGCTGCCATGGCTGCATTCCTCAGAGCAGGAAGGATTAGAGGAATAATTTGGGGGGGGGGATTCAAAGATCTCCAGGAAGTCCACCAGCTCTTTCTGGGTGGTATCCTCTTCCTCACTGTGGAAGCCCTTAGCCAAGGACAGCTGTTTCATCACATTGAAAAATGTGGGGCCCTCAGCAGGAGACTTAGGAGTATGCTTTATTGAATCCTCACCAACAGAAGCAGCAGCAGACCTGTCAAGGGACCAGGATTTCTTCCTCATCCTCAGGAAAAGTGAGGTCTGAATGGTACTCCGACGTCGACCTCTTCAACTTCTAGGTCTGGAGTCTGATGCACAGATGACTGCTCATGGGGAGCTTCCTGTGACCAATGAGTAGGTGTCTACGACGAAGCTGCCGTCGACTGTGTCAGTGAGGGGGCCTCCTAAAGGTGCCCAGCTGCTGTACCAGCATGTTACTGAATTTAAGCAGGACTTGGTTCAAGTTGACTGTGGTAGTTGACGGAGGGAGGTTAGACGGCACAGGTGTCGACGACCCGCCTGCTGGGTCCTGAGATATCGAAGCATCTGTTGCCCTGGAGGGAGAAGGGGCATGTTTCGACGGGAGAGTTGTCAACAATGAGCCTGTCGTTGATGAGGGAGGGGCCGACAACCCAAAGATCGATGGCTAGGAGCCCTGAGAATCGGGCGGAGAAGCTGTTGGTATGGGTCTGGTGAGCGCAAAGATCTGGACAGCAGTTTTCCGTGTCTGTGCAGCTGCAGCCAACTAGGATCCCCCACAGAAAGGAGGAGAGGCGGTCGGGGAATGGGATTGTCACCAGGGGAGCGGACGCAATCTCTTTTTTTTTTTTTTTTAAAGTTTTCCCAGAGGATTTGTCTTGGGCATTGGAGGCCTGAGAGCGCGACGATCTGGTCGGTGACTGACTAGGACCCTCGTGGGCCCCTGCCTAGAGCTGGCTACCTGTTGATCCATCAAGAAATTTTTAAGAGCTTTTTTGTGACGCCTGAGGGTTGTTTGGTTAAACTTCTGGCAGAGCTCCCCCTCAGAAACTTTGTGTTCAGGCCCAAGACAACAGACATGAGTGTTTGTCTGTGAAGGTAATCTTTCCACAGTGATGGACAGAGAGGTAGGATGATTAACTTTCAACATAAACAAGCTGGAGGAATCTCTTCAAAAAAAAGATTTAGAAAAAATATTAAAAGAAAGCTGTAAGTGTTAAAAATGACATGAATAATGCACCAGAACTTCTGCAGAGACCCATGCGAGCGAGTCGATGGCGGGAAAGAACTGAAGAGGGAATGGGGCTGTTCATGCCTTTATAGGGTTGGCAATGACAGAAATCGATTGCGTGGGCAGCCCCAGTTGTGCTGCTGAAAATCTTCCGTGTGGATTCCCCTACACTGAAAGTTAAGTTCCTTAGGTGTGACCGGATGACTGAGATAACCCCGATAGGGTTTCTCATATATAAGTGGGCCAGTGGCAGTAACAATGGCCGCAGCCATGAGACCCAGGAAACGTAACATGGTCCTTGCAGAGAGCGTGGCTCCTGTATACCAACTGTGCTTGGGAAATCAGGTTGTCTGCTTTGTTCTGTGGCACGAAGGCAAAACCCTTCTCTGTGTCCAAGACAGTCCCTATGTACTGCAGTCATTGGCAGGGAGTCACCACAGACTCCAGTACATTTACTGTTACTCCCAAGTCCTCGACCAATTGCCTTGTCCGAGACAAGTTATGCAGTAGAGCTTCCTTGGAGCTTGTTTTCAGCAGTCAGCTGTCCAGATAAGGAAATACATACAGGCCTTCCCTGCAAATGGCTGATGCTACTACTACAAAGCATTTGGTAAAGGCCCATAGTACAGAAGACAAGCCAAAGGGCAATACTCCAAAATGGTAGTGCACCCTCTCCTGGGCAAAACTAAGGTATTGTCTTTGCGCTTTTCTGATCCTGATATGAAGGTATGAATCCTTCATATTCAAGGAACACAGCCAGTCCCCTATTTGCAGCAGAGTTTGCAGGGACACCATTCAAAACTTCTTGTATTCGATGTAGAATTTAGGTCCCTTAGGTACAGCACAGGTCGTAGATCCCCTGTCTATTTTGGGAACAGAAAGTATCTTGAATAGAACCCTGTGTTTCCCTGTCTGGGAGGAACTGGTTCTACGTCAAGTTTTTTGAATAATGACTGTACCTCTTCCTTCAGACGGGACAAATGGCCTGGAGAATAAGAGGAAGGCGGCAAAGGATGATTTGGAGGGGTTGCCACAAGTTTCAGGGTATGCCCCCTTGCAATTTTCTCCAGGACCCACTTGTTCGCTGTAATCTCCCTCCACTGTTTCAGATGCAGAGAGTCTGACCCCAACAACCACTCCTGGAGGTCGGGGTATAGCTTGCAGAGTCATGCAGAACAAGTGGGACCAGTGCCACCTGGTGCTGACTGCTTTGGGTACTTTTGTATGGGTACCTCGGGAAGAGGACTCAGCAGTGGGCCATTTCCCCTACACCTCGGCCTTGCTGATGGTAGGCATGGCTACCTCTGGCTGCAGGCTGGCGAAAGAAGCCCCTCCCACGACCCCTAGCTGTTTTGATATTTTATTATATGGGCCTGGCAGTTTGTAGACCCAAGGACCAGTGAGACAGATATGCAACGCTTGCCCATCTAGCCTCCTAGATTTTATGTCAGAAGGCAAAGTACTCGTGTACAGGCACTTTAGACCTATCAGGAGCAGCGATGATGACTACAAAGTCACTTTCTGGTCAGACAGCATAATAAGGCTTCGCAGATGGGGCTGGATACTGCTTATCACCTTTCTGGGCAATAAAGGCAGTGAGTTTGGTTTGTACCATACAAAAAAGGTAGCTTCCTCTAATGCAAAATATATAGGTGGAATTATGATGAAGAGTGCACAAGGCACCTCCAAGCATTCCATCAGGTTTCTTTTTGTGGAATCTTCCTCTTCCATAACAAAGCCCATCGCAGTTCACATTTGATGCATCATGGCTTGAAAAGCACGATCCTCAGGAGACGACCTTGGAGTATATACCGTCAAGTCCTCTCTGCAGGATGAAAGGGCAGGGAACAGTTATGTACTCACCATAACAGTAGATCTTTGCGAGACTCTCATCATGCCACACTTATAAAAAACTTAAGACACGCAAGACAACAGGACCACATGGAAACTTCTGCAAGCAGTCCACCAGGGGCCTCCCACAAAGATGTCAGCTACTAAATAAACCTGGGCTACCCCTTCCCTCTGTTCCCTGCTGGTGATCATGCTCGGAGGAGCTCCCTGCAGGGAACCAGGTGAGAACCTAGGGCTCTACCAGCCAGGCAATGCAGAGAACAGCTGATAGATCCTCATGGATAAGGAGACATAGAAACACAGAATGCAACAGCAGAAGGGGAACAAAGCCAATCTAGTCTGCCCAAGGTGCTTAGATTACTACCCCTTTCCCTGTTACCCCCAACCCCTTTTGTATTATTCCTTTGTGCTTATCTCAAGCGTTTTTGAACCCCTGTACAGTTTTGGCCTCCACGGCCTCGGAGGTTAGGCTATTCCAGGCGTCCACTACCCACTCCGTGAAGAAGAATTTTATAACGCTGGTCCTGAATCTTCCCCCTTTTAGTCGAAGATCCTGACCCCACGTTCTGCTTCCCTCCTTGGAATTGAAAAGTTCCTGGACCTGTACCTTATTTGTACCCTTAATGTATTTGAAGGTCTCAATCATGTATCCCCTTTCCCTCCTCTGTTCCAGAGAGTGTATGTTTAATTCCTTCAGCCTTTTCTCATATGAAAAGTGGTGTTCTCCCTGTATCATTTTTGTTGCCTTCCTTTGTACTGTCTCTAGTCTATCAATGTCCTTTCTAAGGTGTGGTCTCCAGAACTGGACAGTATTCCATGCCAGATACAGCGGCAGTACCACTTCCCTCCTCCGGGCTTGTGATTCTTCTCCCAATGCACCCCAGCATGCCACTGGCCTTGAGTGCTGCTTTCTCGAATTGTCTACTCACTTCCAAGTCGTCCGATATTAGCATCCCCAGATCACGCTCTTGGCTGGTTGTTGCTAGTTGTACTCCCCACAAAAAGTACTCCCTTTTGGGTTTCCTTTCCCTATGTGCATGGCTTTGCATTTTTTTGGCGTTAAAATTCAGCTGCCAGGCCGGCCTACTGGCGCGGAGGGTTGAGATGCTAGACATCGCACCACGCCGGCGACCCTGGTTAGGGAACAAGCCAGGGCTGTCAGGGGTTGGCAGGGAAGGAGAAGATTGAGCGTCCGATGGACTGCTCTCTTCTCCTGTGGTAGGATCCAGGGGCACACCGAGCTCAGTAGCAGCACCCGGAGTAGGCTGGGTGCATCGCTCAGTAGCAAGGTACTGAAGAGGGGCTGGCGTTAGGCAGGATGCCTGTGGGCAGACCATGCTGGCATCTATTGCATGCCATGCCAGAGGGGAAAGTCTAAGTAAAAATCCCTGCCTCCTGATAGGCGAAGGATGGTCCAGAGGCTGGCCACCACACCCAGTGTCGGGCTTCTCTGATCTCCTCTCTCCCTGGTCGCTCTTCTAAACTGCAGATAGAGCGCCAGTAAGGAGTAATGGCGGTGCCGACTCAGGGGACTTAGAACCGGGGAGTCGGGTGGCTGGGACAGTGGACAGAGAGCTGGGGCCCCAAGAGGAGTCTAGCAGGGGACTTCAGACCGGTGGTGGGGGGGAGGGGGGCTAACAAACTGATGTGACCATCTGGAGAGAGTTCAGGATAAGGCTGTGCTATAAACAGAATAAAAAAAAATTCAGCTGCCATGCTGTAGGCCACTCCTCCAGCTTCTTTAGCTCTACTTCCATTTTCATTTGTCCTGCTGAGGAGTCCACTCTGTTGCTTATCTTGATATCACCTGTTAATAGACACACCTTCCCCTCAAGCCCCCCTACTACGTCAGCTATGAACACACTGAATAGCAGAGGCCCTAATACAGAGCCCTGGGGGTACCCTGCTGGTTATCTGCTGTTTATCTACACCCTCTGTGTTCTACTATGCAGCCAATTTTTTAACCACGCCACCACTTCTTATCCCACCCCCATGTAGTCCAACTTCTTTACCAGCCTTCTGTGAGGGACAGAGTCGAAGGCTTTGCTAAAGTCCAGGCAGACTACATCCACTGCCCCCCCATTATTCACTGTCTTGGTAACTCAGTTGAAGAATTTGATTACGTTAGTTTGGCAGGACCTCCCCATCATGAACCCATGCTGGTTATGATCCTGTTGCCCGCTGGCTTCAAGGAATGCTATGATCCTCTGAGTAATAACTCTCACTAGAGTCACAGGATCCTACAAGGTGAAGAAGGGTGGGACGGCATGTCCTGATGAGAGATTCTCTTGAAGATCTACTGTTACGGTGAGTACGCAACTTTTCTATCTTCTTTGAGGATATGTCTCATCAGTCCACATCTATGGAATGAGTACCACACAGTGCTGACCATATAGCAGTCTGGTACTTGAAGCCTACAGGCCTAAGAAATAGGCCTTAAAGCACAGCTAGGCCAAAGCTGGCCCTTTTCCGAGAGGCACTGTCCAGACTGTAGTGTTCAGTGAAAGTGTGGACAGTACTCCAAGTGGCAGCTGCACAGATTTCTGCAGCAGACATTCCTGAAACATGCAACAGATGTGACCATGAACCCCAGGAGGTTCCTTACCTTACTTCCTAGGGCTCAATTCCCATAGAAATGGTGTTCCGTGCACACCAAAAAACTAGCACGGAACACCAGATTCTTCCCCCTGGTAAACCACGGTGCATACTGCTTTAAGGAGCAATGTTCGAGCGGCTGCCATGCACCCGCATGTGTTTTTTTTTTTTTTTCTTTCTCCCATTTCGGCTCCAGAGACTGTTTGGCACCTTCTAAGATGCTACAGCCAACCGGAATGCCGCATTTTGTCTGCCCAGCCTAAGACCAATCGAAATCTTGCATTCACTGGCAAGATTCTGGTCTTGGGCTGAGCCACTGCGCACTTCCTTTCCCACACTCCCAGGGCGGCAACCACACCAACAGGACTCTCGCTCCAGGCTCCTCTCTCCGGACATCACTGCAGCTCCCGGTCTGGTAAATTTGGGGCTAACTGAAACGGGAGGGTGCAGGGAACGAACAGTACAGTCACTATTGGGAGGGACGGTGGATATGGGAGACAGTCAGAATGAATTTCTGTGACATTTTGAGCGTCGGTGAGCTTAGGAAACAGTCCGGGGGGGGTCTGGAATAACGGAGGGCAGATTTTGCTGCGTTTTGCACACTAGCCAGCTTTCGGTAGGCAGACTGCCTAAAAAAAACGAGAAAAACGAAAAAGGCCAACAAGGGAAAACTTTTACAATGAGGACACTGCCAAAAAAAACAACAAAGGCAACAAGCCTGAAAAAAAAAAAAAAAAAAAAAAAAAATTAGCCTTTTTGGGCACAGAACAAGGAAAAACCAATTGCCTGACAGTACTCTGGGCATACGTTCCAGCCCAGAGATAGATTAATTGGCCAGTCTCACTCAGGGAGGGGTACTGTGCCACAAAACAGGTAATCATGCCCTAATGTCCCTGATTAGGTGAGGCACAAAAGCTGATGTTTTCCTTGGTACCCCCAAAAAAAAAAAAAAAAAGACAGACATTTTAAATTTTAAATTGTTTATTGAAAAAAAAAAAAAACATTAGGCTGTAACACTTCATTGAGGCAGCTTTATTTGTGCAGCTCATTTTCTTTTCTGGGCAGACTTCACCCTGTGAGGGGAATAAAAATTAGATTCTGGACAACTGGCCAAGAAGAACTGAGGACGAATTTAATAAAACCTCGACAATGACTCACTCCCCTCTGCGGTTGAATCTGTAACTCAGCAAAAACCCCAGGGCTAAAAATAAACTGTGATCATAAGTCTGCTTGACACTCACTGCATATCTCGATTGCTGCGGGGACCCATTCTCTCTGGGGTGGATTTATCCCAGTTAGTTCTGCATCCACTGCCTCTTGACTGTTTAGTCAGGGCGTGCTTCTTTGCTGGCAAATTATAAGAAATTGCCAGAACTGCCAAGATGTGTCGTTTTTGGAATGGAGTAAAGAACCCAAAGACCACAGCAGCAGAGAAGGAGGCTCTTAGAAAAAAGGAGAGAGATGCTGCTTATGACAAAAGTAAACGAGTGCATACTTTTCAAGAACACTGGGTAACAAAGTACGCTTGGGTTGAGCTTGACCCTGAGAAAAACGTAATGTTTTGTAAAGCATGTATGAAATTCTCAGACACTGCAGACACATCAGCAAATTATGAATAGGGCTGCAATAACTTCACTGAGCAGTCTTTACAAAAACATGCCAAGTCTAAGAAGCACTCCCTCGCTGATGCCAGATTTGCAGCAGAATCCCAGCAGGCATCTCCTGCTGACAGAGCAATCTAAATGCTCAATTCTAATGTGGCACTTTGTGTGCAGATCTGAATTCAAAATGCACATGCTAGGCCATATACAGACTTCCGGTGGATGTGTGACCTTGACAAATGTAAAAGGGCTGATATTGGGGAAACCTATCACGACAAATCATGCAGCATGTTAATTAGTAATATCGCTGAGGTGAAACGTAATAATAATAAACTATTTATCTGCGCCTTTCTTAAAACCAAGGCGCATTACAATAAGATACAAGATAAAACATAATAAAACATGTTAAAAACTGAGTTAACTACAGGATAATTAATCGGCATCCAAATTAACACCAAATGCCTTACTCCATAAAAAAGACTTTAGGCCCTTTTTAAAACCCTCCACTGTCATGCACTGTCTAATCCAACGTGGTAGAGAATTCCAGAGGGTCGGCGCCACGAACATAAAAGCTCGGGCGCCGGAAGATTTTAAAGTTACCCTCGGAATCTCTAGCAACCCCTCGTTGGCTGAGCGGAGTGGTCGCGTCGGTAGGTAAGGCACCAGAAGCTCTTTCAGGTAATCAGGGCCATAAGAAGCTGGTGGATATGGTGAAGAATGTGGACTTCATGTTCGTAATGATAGATGGTGCTACAGATTCCAGTACAACAGAACAGGAAATAATTTACATAAAAACAGTAAGCAAGGGGAGCCAGATGTTTTTTTTTGTGTCCCTGGAAAATCCACACAAAGCTGATGCAGCATCAATTACGGCATGGATCGATCAGGCCATGCTGTCACAGACAGAGTCAGCAGACTGGAAAAACAAATTGGTAGGGCTTACCACCGATGGGGCAGCAGTGATGACCGGTAGAAGGGGGTGGCTGCACTACTGAAAAAGGATCGTCCTCATCTAGTCACAATCCACTGAAATGCACATAGGCTGGAGTTAGCCCTGAAGAATGTCTTAAAAAACATCACGCATCATAAAAAATAGACCAATTACTGCTGGGGATATATCTGTTTTATCATTTTTCACCTCTAAACTGTAAAAATCTGAGCGAGTCCTGTCAGGCAGAGGGAGTAAGATGCCTTTTTCCAACCAGAGTGGGAGGAACCAGATGGGCACAACACACATTAACAGCACTGAAAGTGCTCATCACAGACTACCCTGGGATCCTGCTGCACTTCCAACAGTTATATACTGTCCCAGACTCCATTTTAAGCACAGTCTAGATTTGTTTTAAAATTGGAACTACTAAAGCAGCAACTTGTGCCATTTTTTGTCTTCTCAGATGCAACTTGGCAGATCCCAAGGGGACCAAGCAGCGAAGGCCAAGGGCTACCTGAAGACCATGCAGACCTGGAGATGTCTACACTACATTCACCTGATGGCAGACATCCTGGAACAGTTCACAAAAGTCAGCCTGCTTCAAGCAAATGACACTTCAGTGGGAGAGGTGTCTGAATCACTTCAGGACCTGAAGGACTGCCTGGTAAAGCTGAAAACAAGGTAATTTTTGTTATCCAGATTGGTTAGCTAGAAAGAAAGCATTTTCCCTCCACCCTAGAAAGAAAAAAACAATTATCTCTGTCAGGACAAGTCTGTGTTTCCCTTTTGTTCTTGTTTTCTAGACCTGGAAAGCACTTGCGAAATCTGGATGCCTTGGAGGGACCTGAATTCCATAGACACACCCCATCTCTTGACGAAGCAGACCAGTTTTCAGGTGACAGAGACACACTACTGACAGCCATGATCCTAAATGTCACAAACAGGTTTGAAGACATGCACCAGCCGGACTCCATTGTGGTGGCCATGAACCACATTGTGAACTTTAAACAGTGGCCAACAAGCCATGTGGACTTGACAGGTGTGTTAGGGTGGGAGAATAACTGACTGGGTGGCACAGGGAGAATCATCTTTAGCTTAGCAAGGTGGGAGGTGAGACAGTTTTTTCCAATTTGTTTTAGATTATGTGGAGGATGCAGTAGCTGGTGTCGTAGAGGAGTTCAGACCAGTCCTCACAGAACAGAACATAGATCCAGACATGTGTGTAGCAGAGTGGACCAAACAAAAAAATCACAAAGAGAGGTGATTTTTCTTCTACCACTAACAATCAGCAAATTCTCAAGCTGCAGATCAGGTCAGGGTATTACATGTTTGTTCCCCCTCCCCAAAAGCAACACCAGTGCTGCAGCAGCAAAGTGGCCAGATATTCATTAGACTTGCCAAGACAAATGCCACAACATTTTGGGACTAGTAACCTTCATTCGTACTCTACCAGCAAGTACAGCTGTTTGTGAACATGGGTTTAGCCTAATGAAAAGAATAAAATCCGATTGGCGAAGTTCATTAGGAAAGGACAGTCTCATAGACTTAATAAGGATCTCGTTACATACACCATGTGTACAGGAATTTGATCCAGTTCCAGTCGTTGAGTTCTGGTTAAAAAGTGGTAGACAGAAAAAAAGGCCTTCTTTGCAGCCATATGATCCACGGAACAAAAGAAAAAATTACTCACCTCAGTAATGTTGTTTCTTCTAATGGAGTCTTGCTGTATTCTGACTACTGCAGTTAGGTCCTGCCTTTCAACTGCCCCGGACAACAAAGAGTTAAACTTTCCATGGCCAGCATGGAATGTTCACTGCGAGCTCAGCTGAAGCCCCTGTCTGCTGCTGTTTAAACTCCAACCGTCAGATCTTTACAAGCAATGCTCACTAGAAGTTCTGTGCGGAAACTGTAAAACTCACACTAGCCAACTGGCAAATAAATTTATATAAAAGGGTTTTTTTGGTTTCAAAGCAAAGACTCAAGTCAGGAAACCCAAAAAACAAAACGCATCCCAAAACACACTCACCCAAAATAAAGGAGGGTGAAAAAGGGACACCCCTAGGGTGCCAACACTGCTCCTGGCCACCCACATCTCAAAAACCAGGTTCTATTGGGGGGGGGTCAGAAGAAAAAATTACTCACCTTAGTAATGTTGTTTCTTCTAATGGAGTCTTGCTATATTCTGACATATGCAGTGAGTCCCAACCTTCGAACTGCTCTGGAGGTGAAAGAGTTAACTTTCCATGCCAGGCATGGAACACTGAGCTCGAGCTCGGCTGAGACTCTGTTCTTCAAACTCAAACCGTCACATCTTTACGAGCTAAACTCACTAAGATCCTGTGTGGAAGCTGTAAACCTACACTAGCCAACTGGTTACTAAATATAAGAACACATTTTTTGGTCCCAAAACAAAGACTCAAGTCAGGAGACCCAAAAAATGAAAAACACCACCAAGTCACCCCAAGAAAGGAGGGGTGAAAAACAACAAGGTGGGCACCTACTAAGTGCCAACACTGCACTACCCACCCACATCCCAAAAACAGAGGTTCTGAGAGGGGCAGGCAGGGGTCAGAATATAGCAAGACTCCATTAGAAGAAACAACATTACTAAGGTGAGTAATTTTTTCTTCAAACATGAAGTCTTGCTATATTCTGACATATGCAGACTACAAAGCAGTACCTCCATGGAGGAGGGACAGAACCTACTTAGGAAATAGGCTCTGAAGCACAGCTGTGCCAAACGGAGCATCACTCCTAGCCTGGATGTCCAGGGAGTAATGCTTGGCAAAAGTGTGAACTGTTTTCCAGGTAGTTGCTTGACATATCTCTAGAATAGGGATGTCCCTGGCAGCAGCCAGAGAAGCAGCTGTACCTCTGGTAGAATGAGCCCTCAGGTCTGAGGGAGAAACCTTACCCAGCTTTTCATAGCAAAACTGGATACAAGAGACAATCCACCTGGCAATGGATCTTTTAGTGGCAGGTTTCCCTTTGCCAACCTCACCATAAGTGAGGAACAGTTGGAGGGAGTCAAACCTATGATCCTTGGTACGCCCTATATAGTAACTAAGGGCTCTCTTCACATCTGCTGTGCAGCCTCCTCTCCCAGAGAAGGAATGGTCAGTGAAGTACTGGAAGAGATATAGATTGATTAAGGTGAAATCTGAAACCACCTTAGGCAAGAACTTCCTGTTAGTCCTGAGGACCACCTTATCTCTGTGAAAGGAGATAAAATCAGGCTCCACTGACAAAGCTTGTAATTCACTTATGCGCCTGGCAGAAGTGATGGCTACCAAAACACAGTTTTCCAAGTCAATACTTAAGCGCTGCTGAAGACAAAGGCTCAAAGGGGGGTTGCATAAGCTGAGCAATGCAAACATTAAGATCCCAGGCGGGGGCAGGGTCCCTGAATGGAGGGTTGGTGTGAAGCAATCCCTTGAAAAACTTGGAAAATACAGGGTGAGCAGAAAGAGAAGAAGGCTTACCTGCTGAAATAAAAGCAGACACAGCTGCCAGATGCACTTTCAGGGTAGCTGGCCTCAGCCCCAAGGTATTTAAGTGGACCATATAATCCAGGACTGTGGGCAAATCAGCAGATTCTGGGGGAATATGCTTTCCAGAGCACCATATGGAAAACCTTTTCCATTTGGAATTATAAGTAGCCCTGGTGGAAGGTTTTCTAGAAGCCTTCAGGATATCCATTACACCTTGGGAGAGGTGTAACTCAGCAAACTCTAACTCTTCAAGAGCCAGGCCTTGAGATTGAGAGATTTGAGGTTCGGGTACCAAACCCTCCCCTGAGCACAGATTAACAGGTTGTAATTCCTGGGAAGACACAGGGGAAGATGGACTGCTAAGGACAGTAGGAGTGGATACCAGGGCTATCTGGCCCAGTCTGGAGCAATCAGGATCATCTTGCAGGGTTGAGATCTGATTTTGACTAGCACTCTGAACAGGAGAGGGAAGGGGGAAGCATAGAGAAACTTCCTTCCCAATTGAGAACTAAGGCATCCAGAGGGACTGGAGCCCAACACTGGGGCCTGCAACAAAAAAGGGAAGTTGGTGATTGTCTGGGGCTGCAAAAATCTATCTAGGGTGCCCCATCTGGAAAATATCACCTCAAGACCAGGGGTCCAGTGACCATTCGTGATGGCCCTGGGAAATCCTGCTGAGAGCATCTGCCAGGACATTGTCCTTGCCTGGGAGGTGAACTGCCGTAAGGGAGGTGTTCAGGGAGTAAGCCAGAGACCACAACTTCATTGCTTCAGTGCACAAGGCCATAGACCGAGTGCCCCCTTGCTTGTTGATGTACCACATTGTAGTGGTGTTGTCTGTTCTGACCTGTACAACTTTGTTCTGAACAGATTTGGAAAAGCTCGAAGTGCTAGAAAAACTGCTCTGAGTTCCAACAGATTGATGTGGAGCAGAGATTCCAGAAGGGACCACAACCCCTGGGTGGTGAGGTTGCCCATGTGAGCTCCCCAGCCCAAGAGGGATGCATCTGTAGTAAGGATTAAGGAGTGAGACTGAGTGACAAAAGGAACCCCTTGTCTCAGATTGCTCTGATCCTGCCACCATTGTAGGGCCTGGATCAGGGTTCGAGTCACTGGGATCAATTTGGTTAGAGGGTCTTTCCTTTGAGACCAAAAGGCTCTCAAATGGAACTGAATGTCCCTCATCTGAAATCTTGCTCCCTGCACTACTGCTGTAGAAGCAGCCAGGAGCTGTAGAAAATGCCTTGCTGGTTGAGACACCTGCAGGGTGAATGAGGAGGCCAGAGAGATCAGGGTCCTTGCCCTGTCCAAGGGGAGGAAGGCTCTGGCTTTCTCTGTGTTCAGCTCTGCGCCTATGAAGGTGAGAAGCTGGACAGGCTCTAGGACTGATTTTGAAAGATTCAGAAGGAAACCTAGAGAGGTGAGCAGTTGCTGAGTTATCTGTAGGTGTAATCTGACTTGGTCTGGGGACTGGCCTACTATGAGCCAGTCGTCCAGTTATGGGAAGATGGCAATTCTTTGCCTTCTTAGAGAAGTAACTGCTACTGTCAGGCATTTTGTGAATACCCTTGGAGCAGAGGGGAGGCCAAAGGGCATTGCTCTGAACTGGTAATGGCCTGAGGGCAGCTCGAACCTGAGGTACTTTTGATGGGAGCTTCTGATGAGAATATGGAAGTAGTCATCCTTGAGGTCCAGGGACGCTAGCCAGTCCCCTGGCCTTAGAGAGGGTAGAATAATTCCCAGAGTCACCATTCTGAATTTTGGTTTTAAAAGGTGCTTGTTTAAGTATCTGAGTTCCAGGATGGGCCGCCATTCTCCTGTCTTTTTGGGGTAAGGAAGTACCTGGATTACAACCCTTTGCCCTGGTGTAGGGGTGGAACCCTTTCCACGGCTCTGAGAGCCAGGAGGGAAGAGACCTCTGCCTCTAGGGCAAGTGCCTCTGGTGGATTTGCAGGGGAAAGGATCTGGTTCTCATCTTTGGAAACTTTTTGAAGCTGAGAACCAGTCCCTCGGCTTGCTACTTCCAGGACCACTTGTCTGATGTCAGAGACTCCCAGTCCTGGACAAAGTAAGCCAGCCTTCCTTACAGGTAGCGGAGAATCGGCCCTGGCAACCCCATCAGGGTGCCTGCTTGGCAGGGGCTTTGGGCTGAGGTGTGGAAGCAGGCCTGCTTGTACAACGTCTGCCTCTCCCTCTAAAGAACCCCCTCTGGGCATAAGCAGAAGAGGAGGCCTGGGCTTGTTAAAAAAAACCTACGAAAAGGCCTGCCCTGCCCCTGGAAAGCTGCCTTTGTGGAGTGGCCTGCCTTTCTTTGGCCTGTGCACTCCTATAGGTGGTCCTATATTCATCCATTTTCTTCATGTAATTCTCTGTTTGCTCCCCAAACAGAGAATTACCCACAACAGGAAAATCCATGGCCTTAGTCTGGGTATCCTGTGATAGGCTAGTACATCTGAGCCAAGCCATTCTTCGAAGTGCCACAGATGTAGCCATGTGATTCTAGAAGACACATCATTGGAGTCTACTGCAGCATGGAATTGCACCTTGGATGCCTCAATACCATCAGCAGCCACCTGCTCCAGCTCTTGGCAGCTGGCCAGGGACCTGTTTGCTAGTGCCAAGAACAGTGTCCCATCTGGATTTTGATACCTAGCAGTATAGGCCATAATGTGGCCTGTCTGAGTCCCAAAGATGCTGCCATGTACTGTTTCATTGCCATGGCATCAATCCTCCTGGAGTCCTTGTCCGGGAGGTGTGAAGCTTTGCCTTATCACAGGCTGCAGCCTGCACTACCCCAACATGGCTGCATTGTTGTGTAAGGAACTCCGTGTCTGAGCCTGACAATGTATACCTCTTGTCCATTCTTTTATCCACAGGAGGTATAGTGTTAGGAGTCTCTAAAGTGTTAAATGTCTGCTTCCCAAAAGATTTGTGCAAGGGAATAGACAGCCTCCTAGACTCTGGGATATCCATCATTTCTACATAGTCAGGCTCCTCCTGGTCATCCACAGCTTCTTCCATAGGAAGCTGGAGGGTTTCAGCCACTTTTTTATAGAATATGAAATGGGAGGGGACTCAGAAAGCCTTAGGAGGAGACACCTTCGAAGGTCTGTCTGGGGAGATGTCCAGGTCAATGGGCACATCCAGACTTTCAAATCCACATTCACTTTCCTCATACTCCTCTTCCTCCTCCGGTTCATAAATCCTCTAACTCAATCTTGAACCGTGGAACCGTCAACAGAGCGCTTGTTTGATGGTGCCGTCTGGTCGGAACCGGGAAAGCGACTGGAATTTTGATCGCTTTGGCTATCTCTTCAGCGGTTGGAGAGGAAAGTTTTGGCTCCACACCAGCTGATTTCTCTTTTCTAGTTCTTTTAGCCGGAACCGACTCCTCAGAATCGGCTCTCCTTTTGCCCGAAGTCTTGCCCTGGTCAGAGGGCACTCCTTCTGGTTCGGTTGGAACAGAACCGGGCTGGCCATCCGGTTTAACGGACTTTTTGGCCTCCCTTTCCCTGAGCCTACCAGCTCTCTTTTCTAGGGTAGCTGCAGGGAAATTTCTGCAAATCTGGCAGTTCTGCATTGAGGTGGTCAAACCCCAGACAATAAACACAGGTGGTGTTGGGGTCAGCCTTGGCAAAGACTTCCCCACACACACTGCAGTGTTGAAACCCAGTGGGTCCGGTTTTCCTTTTGGGTTTCTCAGACATAGTGCCAGTCCTAACCAAACTTACCCTTTTATGGCAATCCGCCAGGTAAGACCTTATCGGTTCCCAACCGTGTCACAGGTCGTGGAAAAAACCGTAATAAAATCAGTTTTTTTTAGAACCGATAAGAACCAGTAACCACACTCTAAATCGCAAATTAAGATTTTTTTAAAACAACTTGATCAGTTCAAACCGAACCGATAACCGTTTACAAATTCCACACAGAACAGAATTAATGTAAAACCTATCTAGTACTCACAAATACCACAGACAGAGACTGAACAGACAGAGACTGAACCGACAGGTTGCGGTTTAAATTTGGTCGAAAACCGAGAAAAGTGGTACTTTAACCGACAAAATGAACCGAGCAGAAGGAGAAATCTCCGGAGCGACTGTTCAGTGAGGCGGAGTAAAGAATCTGACGGTTTGAGTTTAAACAGCAACAGACAGTCTCAACCGAGCTCGAGCTTAGCGTTCCATGCCTGGCATGGAAAGTTAACTCTTTCACCTCCGGAGCAGTTCGAAGGTTGGGACTCACTGCATATGTCAGAATATAGCAAGACTTCATGTTGTTTGAATACAGCAAGACTCCATTACAAGAAACAACATTACTAAGGTGAGTAATTTTTTCTTCAAACAATATGAAGTCTTGCTGTATACTGACTATTGCAGACTACCAAGCAGTACCTCCATGGAGGAGGGACAGAACCTACTTTGGAAACAGGCTCTGAAGTACTGCTGTGCCAAACAGAGCATCACTCCTAGCCTGGATATCCAGAGAGTAATGCTTGGTGAATGTATGGACTGTTTTCCAGGTGGCTGCTTGACAAATTTCTAAGATAGGAATATCCCTGGCAGCAGCCAGGGAAGCAGCTGTACCTCTAGTAGAGTGAGCCCTCAGGCCTGGGGGTGGAGTTCTACCCAGTTCTTCATAGCAGAATTGTACAAGAAACAATCCACCTGGCAATAGATCTCTTAGTGGCAGGTTTTCCTCACCAACCTCCATATGTGAGGAACAATTGAAGGACTCAAACCTGTGACCCTTGGCAGGCTTATGTAGTAGCTGAGGCCCTTAACGTCCAGCTCAGCAGCCTCCTCTCCAGAGGAGGAATGGTCATGGTGAAGAAAATAGGGACAGACTGGTTAAGGTGGAAATCTGAAACCACCTTAGGTAAAAACTTCACGTTAGTTCTTAGGACCACTTTATCTCTATGGAAAAAGATGAAATCAGGCTCCACTGACAGGGCTTGCAATTCACTGATACGCCTGGCAGAGGTAATGGCTACCAAAAACACAGTTTTCCAAGTCAAGTACTTAAGCTCTGCAGAGGACAAAGGCTCGAATGGTAGTTGCATAAGCTGAGCAATGCAAACATTAAGGTCCCAAGCAGGAGCAGTGTCCCTAAAGGGGGGACTGGTGTGCAGCAATCCCTTGATGAACTTACAAAACACAGGATGGGTCGACAGAGGAGAGGGATTTCCTACTGACAAGAAGGCAGAAACAGCTGCCAAATGCACTTTAAATGTAGCAGGCCTAAGGCCTAGGCCATTGAGATGGACCATACAGTCCAGAACCGTAGGCAACCCAGCAGATTCTGGAGAAATATTCTTATTAGAACACCAAATAGTGAACCTTTTCCATTTGGAACTGCAAGTCTTTCTAGTGGAAGGCTTTCGAGAAGCCTTAAGGATATCCAGAACCCCTTGGGAAAGATGCAGATCAGCAAACTAACTCTTCAAGAGCCAAGCCTTGAGATTGAGAGACCCGAGGTTCGGGTACCAAATCCTCCCCTGAGAGAATGTCATAGCTTGTAATTCCTGGGAAGAGACAGGGGGAAGGTGGACTGCTAAAGACAGCAACAGGGGGTACCAGGGCTATCTGGCCCAGTCTGGAGCAATCAGGATTACTTTGCATGGTTGTGACCTTATCTTGACTAACACCTTGAACAGGAGAGGGAAGGGGGAAAAGCATTCCCTTCCCAATTCAGGATCAGGACATCCAGGGGGACTGAGCCCAAGACTGGGGGTCTGCAACAAAAGAGAGGAAGTTGGTGATTGGGGCTGCAAAAAGATCTATCTGTGGAGTGCCCCATCTGGAGAAAAATCACTTTCAAAACTAGGGGATCTAGGGTCCATTCGTGATGGCCCTGGGATATCCTGCTGAGAGCATCTGCTGGGACATTGTCCTTCCCTGGGAGGTGAACTGCTATCAGAGAGGTTTGCAGGGAATAGGCCAGGAACCACAATTCATTGCTTCTGTGCACAAGGCCATAGGCAGAGTGCCTCCTTGCTTGTTGATGTATCACATGGTGGTGGTGTTGTCTGTTCTGATCTGGACCACCTTGTTCTGTACAGATTTGGAAAAGGCTTGCAGTGCCAGAAACACTGCTCTGAGTTCCAAGAGATTGATGTGAAGCAGAGATTCTTGAGGTGACCACAGCCCTTGGGTGGTAAGATCCCCCAGGTGGGCTCCCCAGCCAAGCAGGGAGGCATCTGTGGCGAGTATCACTGAATGAGACTGAGTGACAAAAGGAACTCCTTGTCTCAAATTGTCCTGATCCTGCCACCATTGCAAAGCCTGAATCAGGGTTCGAGTCACTAGGACTGGTTTGGTAAGGGAATCCTTTCTTTGGGACCAGAAGGCTCTTAAGTGGAACAGAATGTCCCTCATCTGGAATCTTGCTCCCTGGACCACTGCTGTGGAGGCTGCCATGTGGCCCAGAAGCTGAAGGAAATGCCTTGCTGGTCGAGATACCTGTAGGGTGAATGAGGAGGCCAGTTCCATAAGGGTCCTTCCCTGTCCAGGGGAAGGAAGGCTCTTGCCCTTACTGTATTCAGCTCCGCCCCTATGAAGGTGAGGAGCTGTACTGGCTCGAGAACTGACTTTGGAAGGTTGAGGAGGAATCCTAAGGAAGAGAGCACTTGCCGAGTTATTTGCAAATGCGACTTGACTTGGTCTGGAGACTGACCCACTATGAGCCAGTCGTCCAAGTATGGAAAGATGGAGATCTTTTCTCCTTAGGAAAGCAACCACTACTGCCAGGCACTTTGTGAAAACCCTTGGGGCTGATGTTAGGTCAAAGGGCATTGCTCTGAATTGATAGTGGCCTGAAGGCAACTCGAACCTGAGGTACTTTCTGTGGGAGCACCTGATGGGAATGTGAAAATAGGCATCCCTGAGGTCCAGGAGGCTAGCCAGTCCCTGGCCTTAGAGAGGGAAGGATTATTCCCAGAGTCACCATTTTAACTTTGGTTTTAAAAGGTGTTTGTTCAGATATCTTGGGTCCAGGATGGGCCACCATTCTCCTGTCTTTCTGGGGGTTAGGAAGTACCTGGAGTAAAATCCTTTGCCCTTGTGTAGGGTGGGAACCCTCTCTATGGCTCTGAGAGCCAGGAGGGAAGAAACCTCTGCCTCTAAGGCAAGGGTCTCTGGTGGATTTGCAGGTAGAAAGGATCTGGTTCTCATCTTGGGAAATTTTTTGAAGCTGAGAACCAGTCCCTGGCTTACTACTTCCAGGACCCAGTTGTCTGATGTCAGAGGCTTCCAGTCCTGGACAAAGTAAGCCAGCCTGCCCCCTACAGGTATTGGAGAATCGGCCCGGGCAGACCCATCAGGGTGTCTGCTTGGCAGGGGCTTTAGGCTGAGGGGTGGATGCAGGCCTGCTCATTCCCCATCTGCCTCTCCCTCTGAAGAACCCCCTCTGAGCATAAGAGGAGGAGGCCTGGGCCTGGTAAAAAGGCCTGCCCCTGCCGCTGAACTGCTGCCTTTGAGGAGTGGCTTGCCTTTCTTTGGCCTGAGCACTCCTGTAGGTGGTCCTGTACTTGTCCATCTTTTTCATGTAGTTCTCTGTCTGCTCCCCAAACAGAGAATTACCAATAACAGGGAAATCCATGGCCTTAGCCTGGGTATCCTGTGATAGACTAGTACATCTGGGCCAAGCCATCCTCCGAAGAGCCACAGATGTAGCCATGGCTCTTGATAAAACATCACTGGAGTCCACAGCAGCATGAAATTGCACCTTGGATGCCTCAATCCCATCTGCAGCCACCTGCTCCAGCTCCTTGGCAAGCTGGTCAGGGGCCTGTTTAGCCAGAGCCAGCACAGTGTCCCATCTGGACTTCTGGTATCTAGCTGTGTAGGCTATAGAGTTGGTCTGCCTGAGTCCCAAAGATGCTGCCATGTACTGTTTCTTTGCCATGGCATCAATCCTCCTGGAGTCCTTATCTGGGGGGTGTGATGCCAAGGGGATATTTGCCTTATCATAGGCAGCAGCCTGCACTACCTCAACATGGCTGCATTGCTGAGAAAGGAACTCATGTCTGAGCCTGAAAGAGTGTACCTCTTGTCCATTCGTCTGTCCACAGGAGGTATGGAGTTAGGAGTCTTAAGAATTTTATTTGTTTCCCAAAAGATCTATGGAGGGGAATAAACAGTCTCCTGGACTCTGGGATGTCCATCATTTCAACAAAATCAGGCTCCTCTTGATCCTCTAATGCTTCTTCCATAGGAAGCTGGAGGGTTTCAGTCACTTTTTTGTAAAACAAAGTGGGAAGGGGACTCAGAAAGCCTAGGAGGAGGAACACCTGAAGGTCTGTCTGGGGAGATGTCCGGGTCGATAGGCACATCCAGACTTTCATAATCACCATCATCATCATCATCCTCATACTCTCCCTCCTCCTCCTCCGGTTCATAAAATTCTTCTAAAGTAAACCGGGGGACCCGACTGAATCGATCCCCTGCCAAATGGTGCCGGTTCGGCCGGAACCGAAGTAAGCGATTGCACTATTCTTATCGCCTTAGCTATCTCATCAGCGGTCGGAGTATGAATTTCTGGATCCGAACCGGACGATTTATCTTTTCTTTTGACAGGAACAGACGCCTCAGAATCAGCTCTCCTTTTGCACGAAGAAGTAACGCCCTGGTCAGAGGGCACTCCTCCTGGTTTGGTCGGAACCGAACCGGGCTGGCCATCCGGGTCAGCAGACTTCTCAGCCTTCCTTTCCCTCAGTCTACCTACTCTCTTATCCAGGGTAGCTTTGGGAAAATTCTTACAAATTTGGCAGTCTGAATAGAGGTAGTCAAACCCCAGACAATAAACACAGGTGGTGTGGGGATCAGCCTTAGCAAAGGCTTCCCCACACACACACTGCAGTGTTGAAACCCAGTGGGCCCGGTTTTTTTCTTGGGTTTCTCAGACATGGCCAATCCTACCCAAAACTTACCCTTTTTCGGCAATCCATGAGCAAGACTCCCCTATCGGTTCCTGACCGTGTTCTGGTCTTGGAAAAAACGTAATAAAAATCAGTTTTTTGTTTTTTTTTATATGAACCGATATGGACTGGTTACCACACTAAGTAAATTCAAACACTTTTTTTTTTTTTTTTTACCTGAACTGATCGGTTCAGCCGAACCGATCCACCATTTACAAGTTCCACACAGAAACTAAATGCAAAACCTATTTAGTACTCACGGTACCACAGACAGACTTAAACCGACACATTCGGTAGAAAAACTACACTTTAACAGACTTTTTTGAACCAAGCAAAGGAGAAATCTCCGGAGCGACTGTTCAGTGAGGCGGAGTAAAGAATCTGACGGTTGGAGTTTAAACAGCAGCAGACAGGGGGTTCAACCGAGCTCGCGGTGAACATTCCATGCTGGCCATGGAAAGTTCAACTCTTTGTTCTCCAGGGCAGTTGAAAGGCACGACCTAACTGCAATAGTCAGAATACAGCAAGACTTCATGTTTGAAAACAAAGCAATGAGCAGGAGGAAGAAGAGGCAGACAGCTCAGACTCAAAAGTAGATTTAGATGAATCTTTCATATCTGAAACTTATTCTGAAAAACTTGTCTGATGATTATTCTCATGTTATATCTGATGAAGAACTTGAATGTACTCCCATGTCAGTGTTGTGCCCTAGTACTACTAGTTCGCAAGAAACTTAACTGTGGGGAGAAGGGTGATTCTTGCATCACTGAGTACTCTCGTGATGATGACAAGAATCTGTTGTGATCAAGTCCTCCACATTTAAAGGTTTGGCCTTTCTTTGCCACCCAACTGTTGAGTCCTGCTTGGACTAAATGTCTTAATTTTTCCTACATATTGCTATTTGCAATCAGTTCAACTTAGTGTCACTCCAGGTTTTTGGTGGCAAAAATAATTTTGCCTGGTCACAGTGCCAGATTTACAAGTCACAGGTAGGATGATCAGTACAGTCTAATTTGTCAAATCTCATTCTGCAAGTGCTTGTTCTACTAATTTCAGTTTTGTTACAACAGACATGGCTGCGCAGACTAATGCTAACTTGTCAAGGCAGCAGCAGATAGCCAGTCCTAGCACAGTCCATCAGTCAAGTACAAGTTGGTGAGGCAGGAGCTGAAAATAATGCACCAATCAGGTACTGTTTTATCTTAAAATTAAATGTGCCTGGAATTTATCAAAGGGAGACAGCTGAGCACCAAGTAGTCCAGATTTGCGTATGTGGACAGAGTATCTTTCAGTTTTCATTTTTCTTCCCTTCTTAGTAGCCCTGACTCCAGTCCTACAATAAAATAATCGGAGTCCATCGCACCAACATGAGATGTGGCTTATGGACCACTCTAGCATAGCAAAATATGCAACGGGAATGGTACAGTAACATTCTGGTCAAATTGGATTTCACGTAAAAAGTACAAAAATTTATCTAGGAGAGTGGTGTTTTAAATTTGTAAATTCTGGCCAACTGGTCATGCCATGGTAATAAAACTATCATGTACTGTCATGGTGCTGTAACAAATCATGTCTGATTAACTGAATAAAAAGTTTGTTTACACTGGCCAGATTCATTTTTTGTTAGCAATTCATCTTGATGGGGTAGACAAAAGATGACAAAAAGATATCAATGAATGTCAATTGCTGCTTGAACATTTCACTGCACACTCACTGTCATCACTGAAAGCAAAATGACTGTCTAGGGTTTTGTGCTGCATTTTGGGGTTAAATTGCATCATTCACATTCTTATACTGTAGTGCGAGTGTCTATACTCTGCCATGGATTTCAGACCGACTGTTTTTCGCTGCTTCTGAATATTGTCAACTGTGATGAGATTGCTGTCAGTCAGTGCTGTAAAAGCACTTTGAAAAATGTATGTAATGCCTGGCTGCTATATTCATTCTGTGCATCACTCTTTCTGTACATGCACAGAATAAAGTGGAAGTTCAACACCTTACCTACAAGGTAAAGAGAAAAAAAAAAAAAAAAAAAAAAAACAGAAAAATACATGAATGGAAAATTTTTAGGACTTGTTTTTTTGCCTTTTATTACCTTTTATTTAGTCAAACAAGGATGTACTGATGGTTGGTGACATTTTATTTATTAGCTTTTGGTAACCGGGTAAGTACACTAAACAAAAACACCTATTTTCAGGTACGACCCGGGAGAGTACAAACTGCAAAATACAGCAATGACAACAATAATGTAACAGCAACAATCAATTATGACGTAATGAGGATATCGGTCAGGACATTATACAAAAAAAAAGGGAGACACATACCACTTTCTGGGATGGAATACCAAATCTGGGGAACTGGTAATCCGTGTGGTACACCACTTTTTAAAACTAATTTCTAGCCCTGCTTCCTATACCAAAAAGTAATATCTTTAGAAACTGGTGCCCTCTTTCCCAGGGGTGAATGAAACAAAAAGCTGTGAGGACTTCCTGCAGTCCTTCGTGCAGTGTATATAGTGCCCGAGTATTCTATGTACACCTAGCGTATGGAGCAGTGCTTCCCCTGGATAGGCATGCTCAGAAAAGTAAACTGGCAGCTGGATGGTTTGATTTAAAGTAAACTCAAACACCACCTTTGGTAAAACTTAGAATTAGTACAAAAAGACTCCCGGACTTTATGGATAATCAAATAAGGAGGCTCACAGAGTCTGTAGCTCTGAAATCATTCAATCAGAAGTAATGGCAACCATAAAACAATGCATTCCAAGAAAGAAAGCGTAAGCCACAAGTCGCAACTCGCTCAAAAGGAGGCAGTATAGCGCTGTGGTCTAAGGCTCTGAGCTGCAAATTTGGTGACATCCAGCAGACCAGACCTGGGTTTGAATCCCACAGCTTCCACTTGCATACTGTGTGACCCTGAGCAAGTCACTTAACCTCCTTGTGCTCCCAGGTCGCTCCTGTAAAAAAGCTTTCAGCTTAGTGTGCTATACCTGGTTAAACAACTAAATAAAAAAAAAAAATGAAGCTTTTCCAAAGGTCCCTAGCCAGGACTGGATTGTGAATGGGAGGCTTCAAGTGAAGAATGCCCCTCAAGAATATACAGGCCACCTCCAGCTGGGCAGCTGTACAACCCTCAATAGGCACATGGAAAGCTGAAGTAGCAGCCAAGTGCACTTTGATAGACGAATACTGCTGGCCTGCATCTAACAAGGACAGCAGACACTCTAGAATCTGATTAACTGGACAGGTAGACAGCTCTAAATGATGAGAAGCAGCCCACAAAGAAAACTGCTTCCACTTCATAGAATAAGTGATCCAGATGGAAGGTTTTCTGGCAGCCACCAGGACATCAGCCACCTTCTGGGAAACCCCAAACCTACCAACGGCTATGTTCTCAGGAGCCATACATGAAGATGAAGTGATCTGAGGTTCGGATGGACCAGGGTTCCCTGTTCCTGTGACAGCAGGCCCTGACATAAGGGGAGGGGGGTACTGGTGGTTCCACTGCCAGCTGTTGCAGTAGAGGGAACCAGACATGGTGAGGCCACAGAGGAGCAATAAGTATCAAAGTTGCCCACCCTCCTTCTGGAACTTAGTAGTACCTTCTGAATTAGAAACGAGGGAAGGCATACAGAAACCTCCTCTTCCAGGAGGACAACGAATCTCGCCAGAAAACTCCAGGCCTTGGAGCAAGCAAGCAGAAAAGCAGCAGTTTTACACTGTGTGGGGATGCAAACCTGGTTCACTGGACAAGTGAAAGGGTCCAGGTGATCGGAAGCGGCCCAGACAGCAAATCGCTTCCACTTCCTCAAGTGGCCCTGGTGGAGGGTTTCCTGGCAACCACCAGGACATCAGCCACCTTCTGAGACACCCCAAACCGGGCAATGGCTAGGTTCTCTGGAGACATGCATGTAGATGGAGGAACTTGAGGTCTGGATGGACGAGGGTCCCATGTGCCTGTGTCAACTGATCCCGCCAAAAGGGCAGGGGGAACTGGAGGTTCCACAGCAAATTGCTGCATAACGAAACCATATCTGACGAGGCCAGAATGGCACTACTAAGATCATGAATGCACAGAGAAACCTCCCGCTCCAAGGGAGGGACGTGTCTCGCCAGAAAACTCCAGGCCCTGGATCTAGCGAGCAGAAATGTGGCAGTTTTGCATTAAGTGGGGACACAAAGATCCAACTCTGGATGACCCCACCTGTCAAACAGGTCTTCTACGACCAAGGTCAGCAGTTCTCACTCGTGCATTCTGGACTGTGACCAGCTGAGGCTGTCCGCCAAGGCATTTTAGGTGCCTGGCACATGTATGGCTGACAGTTGTAGACCGTGTTCTACAGTCCAGTACCAGAACCTCATCGCCTCCCAGCACAAGGGGTAGGAATAGATAACCCCCTTGCTTGTTGATATAATAGACCACACTGAGGTTGTCCAACTGCCCCAACAGTGGGCCTGGAGAGAGATGGTTCTGGAAGGCCTATAAAGCATACAGAACTACCCTCATTTCTAGAATGTTTATGTAGAGGTGAGTCTCCCACTGGGACCAGATTCCCTGGGTCTGATAAGGCCTAGATGCGCTCCCCAACCCAGACCTGAAGCATCAGTGGTGAGGGTTTGGTGAGAGGTGGGTAAAAGAAAGGGGACCCCTTTTAAGAGATTGTGTGGGTTCATCCACCATTGAAGCACTTTGCATACTGCGGAGGAGACAAGGACCAACTGATCCAGATCATCTGAACGTTGCTCCCAATGGATCTTGAGGGTTCACTGCAGGATCCTCATGTGCAACCTGACCAAAGGGACTATCACAATGACTGCGGCTATTAGGCCTAGTAGCCTCAAGAACTCCCTGGCTGGGACATATCGGTAGTGAGACACTGCCTGGGCCTGGGCTATGAGGCAGTCTGCCCTGTCTTGTGGAAGGAAGGCATTGTCCTGAATACAGTCCAGAACTACCCTATGTACTGCAATCACTGAGACAGGGTCAGCACAGACTTGGGCAAATTGACAGTGATGGCCAAGGACTGGGACAACTGCAGGGTGAGATCTACAGTCAACAAAAAACAGTTGTGTAAGAACTTACCGTAACAGTAGATCTTCAAGGGTATCTCAGTTATCAGGTCACGCCGTAGGAACTTCATTGGTAAAGCAGGATCCACACGGAAGAATTTCAACAGTACAACTGAGGCCTCCCACGCCGCTGATGTCACCAACCCTATAGAGGGATGAGCAGCCCCCCCACTCCCTCCTCAGTTCTTTCCCCTGGAGACTAAGGAAGCAAAGCTCCTGCCATGGGGGAAACGGGGGGAGAGAGAGAGAGAGACGTGCCCAGGCCTAAAAGAAAGGCTGGATACACCAAACAGCTGGTTCCAGTACAAGAGTCCCAATAGGGGATAGTGGGAGGAACAGAAGACCTGATGACTGAGATTCCCTCGAAGATCTACTGTTACAGTAAGTTCTTACGTAACTATTCTATCTTCTTCGGGGGTATCTCAGTCATCAGGTCACATCGTGGCAACCAGTCCCAAGCAGTTACAGGTGCAGACAGACAGTCTGGGAGGAGGGCTCACCATAAACTTCAGACCGGGAGGCCCTGAAGCACGGCTCTGCCAAAACCTGCACAGGCTCTTGAGGCAATGTCCAGACTGTAGTGCTTGGCGAACGTATGGACAGTACTCCAGGTGGTAGCCGCACAGATGTCAGCGGCTGAGACCCCTTAGAAACAAGCCATAGAGGTAGCTATGCCCCTTGTGGAATGAGCTTTAACCACTTCAGGAGATTCTTTGCCGTACTTATTGTAGCAGAACACAATACAATTTGCCAACCATTTGGATAAACACTGCTTGGAAACTGAAGCGCCCTCTCTACCCGGGGAGAAGGAAACTGCTTCAACTTTTTTACATTCCTTGGTGTGAAGCAGGTAGTACTTCAAAGTTCTGCGCACGTCTAACATGTGGAGCAGTGCTTCCCCTGGATTGGCACGCTCGGGAAAATAAACAGAAAGGTGGATAGACTGGTTAAGTGTGAACTCTGAGACCTTAAGGAGAAAAGTACAGTTACGTAAGAACTTACCGTAACAGTAGATCTTCGAGAGGAGCTCTTGCAGCAGGCTATCACAATTAGGACAGAGTCCCAAGCAGTTACCCAGCAAAGAGGCAGGCAGCCCTGGGAGGAGGGATATACTGACTCCAGAGACCATCAGGACAAGAGTCCTTGTAGAACCGCTAGGCCAAAGCCAGCACGGCGTCTGGAGACGATATCCAAGCTGTAATGCTTGATCAAGGTATGCACCAAATTCCAGGTCGCAGCCGCACAGATGTCCTGAATGGCGACATTCTGCATCGCGGCAAAAGAAGCAGAAACACCCCTAGTGGAGTGACCCCATACCGGACCCGGTAGGGGCTTGTGGTAATGTTCGTAACAGAACGAAACGCAGTGGACTATCCATTTGGAAATAGTCTGCTTGGACACTGGCTGACCCAAGCGATGTGGCGCAAAGGCCACAAAGAGTTGCTCCGATTTACGGTGTTGAACCATTCTACTGAGGTAATACCTCAGGGACCTGTGAACATCCAACGTGTGGAGGAGAACCTCCCCTCTATTGGAGGGAGAAGGAAAATAAACAAGAAGGTCAACCGACTGGTTGAGGGTCAACTCCGAGACCACTTTCGGAAGAAACTTAGGATTAGTTCTGAGGGAAACTCGTTGCCCATGAAAAACCAAATAGGGCTGTTTACACATCAGAGCCTGCAGCTCGGAAACTCTTCGAGCGGAAGTAATAGCAACCAAAAAACAAACCTTCCAAGATAAATACCGCAGCTCACACGTCGCTGCAGGGTCAAAAGGGGGGAGGGTGAGTTTCTCCAACACGAAAAGGAGGTCCCAGGGTGGGATAGGGTCCCTGACAGGAGGCCGCATGTGTAGGACCCCCCGAAGAAAGGTGCGAGCCATATCCAACTGGGCTAAGGCTCTGTCGCCCACCAGAGCATGGTAGGCAGAAATCGCCCAGAGGTGCACCTTGATGGAGGAATGGCTCAGGCAGTTTTCATACAAGGAGAGGAGGTATTGCAAAGCGGAGTTCACAGAGCATGTGACTGGGTCCAAATGTAGAGGCAAGGCCCAAAGGCAAAACCGCTTCCACTTCATGGATGAAGCCGAGCGTAGTAGAGGGTTGCGTGCAGATGCCAAGACTAGCCACTGCCGGGGAAACCCCGTATCGAGTCAGTGCCACGTCTGAAGGAGCCAAGCATGACGGTGCAGGGATCGAAGATCCGGGTGGACCAGAAAACCCTGGTCCTGGGACAGCAGTTGCGAGCATAGGGGCAGCGGGAGAGAAGGTTCTAGGGACAACCGCTGTAGAAGTGGGAACCAAATTTGCCGGGGCCAGTAGGGTGCTACAAGGATCATGCGTGCCCCCTCTGCCTGCAACTTGAGCAGGACCCTCTGGAGGAGAGGGAAGGGTGGGAAGGCATAAAGAAATCTCCCGGCCCAACAAAGGGACAACGCGTCTGGCCAGAAAGCGCTAGGCATGGGCTCTCGTGAGCAAAAGCGTGGCAGCTTGGCGTTGCGTAGTGACGCAAAGAGATCCAGCTCAGGCACGCCCCACCTGCCGAAGAGGCAATCTGCCACGGACTGCAGTAATTCCCACTCGTGCACTCTGGCCCATGACCTGCTGAGATCATCGGCCAGACTGTTGAAGGCTCCTGGAACGTGAACCGCTGATAGACAGATGCCCCGTTCCAGTGCCCAGTACCAGACTCTCATCGCCTCTCAGCAAAGAGGATAGGAATGAGTGCCTCCCTGCTTGTTGAGATAGAAGACGACCGCCATGTTGTCCGTCTGAATGAAGAGAGCTGGGAACCAGGTCCTCTTGAAACGCCTGAAGGGCGTAGAGGATCGCTCGCATTTCCAGGACATTGATATGGAGAGACTCTTCCTCGGTCGACCAGACCCCCTGCGTGCGGTGACCACCGAGATGAGCCCCCCAACCCAGGTGAGAGGCATCCGTTGTCAGCGTCTGACCTGGAGGCTCCGGGCGAAAAGGGACCCCCTTGTCCAGATTGTCAGGGTCCATCCACCAAAGCAGCGTTCTGACTGGCTCCGAGATCAGGACTAAGGCGTCCAGGTCGTCGGAGTATTGATCCCACTGCACCCTGAGCATCCACTGTGGGATTCTCATGTGGAGGCGGGCCAGGGATATCACTGGGATGGCCGCTGCCATGTGCCCCAGTAGACTGAGGAAGTTCCGAGCCGGAACTCAAGGTGCTACAGACATCCGTTCCGCCAAACTTCGCAGCAAAGACCCCTGTCTAGAGGGAGGAAAGCTCTGCCTTGGACGGAGTCCAGAGTCGCTCCAATGAAGGCGAGGAGTCGGCTGGGCTCCGGGGATGACTTCTTTAAGTTCAGGGTGATCCCCAGGTCTTGGAAGACAGTATAGGCATCTCCGAGAGAGCGCAGGAGGCCATCCCGTGATGGGGCTGTCAGCAGCCAGTCGTCGAGGTAAGGGAAGACATAATGGCCTGAGCGCCTGAGAGCCGCCGCCACCACTGCTAGGCACTTGGTGAAGACTCGCGGAGCGGAAGAGAGGCCGAACGGGAGCACCCGGAATTGGTAATGCTCCCCCAGGAAGTAGAACCTCAGATACATCCTGTGGGGAGGAAAGACCCCGATATGCATGTACGCATCCTGCATGTCGAGCGACCAGAGCCAACCCCCTTGTTGCAGCAGAGGGAGGAGACTTTGGAGAGTCACCATCCTGAACTTCTTGTACTCTATGAAGAGATTTAAGGGACGGAGGTCCAGAATGGGGCGAAGGTCCCCCGTCTTTTTTGGGATCAGAAAATGGGAATAAAACCCGTGACCCCACTGCTCCATGGGAACTCGCTCTATCGCTCTCTTTTGCAGGAGGGCCTAAATTTCTCCTTCCAAAAGTGGGACGTGTGAAGGAGGATAACGGGAGAGCTTTGGCGGAGCATTGGGAGGTTTTTCCGTGAACTCCAGCGTGTGTCCTCTCCGTATGACATCCAAGACCCATTGATCTGTGGTAATAGAGCTCCACCCTTCGAGGTGAAGGGAGTAGCGGCCCCCGACCGGCTCCCCCCTGGACGTCCAACCACGGAGGGGGGGCGGAGGGGAGTCACTGGGCGGAACCGGGGGTGGGTAGAGAGGCCTGGGAGGACTTGGGCCCATGGCCAGAGGGTCCACCAGACTGTTGGTTCGGACCCGCGAAGCCGCCTCTCTGTCCCTGCTGGGAACCATGGGCTGAAGCTTGAGTGCCTGAGGACTTTCGAAAAAGCCGACGGCGATGGGGGCGTCGCTGGTCGCCACGGTACAACTGGCGGACCGACCAGATAGACTTGCCCGATTCCTGGAGACATGAGATCAGATTCTCCGTCTCCTGCCCAAATAAGACGGTACCCTGAAACAGTAGGTCTCGGATACCGGACTGCAGATCTTGGTGGAAGCCTGAAAGCCTCAACCAGGCATGGCGCCGGAGACAAACCCGAAGCAGCAGCTCTGGCACGTATTCATGGTATCGTAGGAGGCCCTCAAGACGGGAGTGCCAATGTCCGAGCCCGACTGCAAGAGGGCCAGGAGCTCCTGCCAATTTTTCGAGTCTGGCATGGCCTGTACCAGCTCAAGACCCGCTCCCACAACGCTGCTCTGAACTGCACCATGTGCGTGAGGAAGTTCAAGGATCTAATGGAGCAGGTGGAGGCAGAGTAAACCTTCCTGCCCACCTGATCCAAATAACGGACTCAAGTCGGGAGGCTGAGAGCTGAGGTGACGCGCTGTCGAGACTTGTCGTGAGGAGCCGTGATCACGGAGGAGTCCACCTGAGGGTGTTCAGCTAGAAAAGGTTCTGCCCTCGGCGCTTTGTAAAGCCTGTCTGACTTCTTAGGGACCGCCGGAATGGAGGCTGGGCGCAGCCAGGTGGATCTAGTCAAGTCCTGAAAGGTATCCACCAGAGGAGGAATGACCAAAGACTTTGGCTCCTTCTGCCTCAGGTACTTGGCCAATCTCCGGCGTTCCAGGTCCAGATCTTCTGTGTCCCACTGATTAGAATCCTGGATATGCCTCATGACGTCCAGAAACGTCGGATCGTCTGGAGGCGAGCGAGGCACGTCCTTCTCCTCAGGGGAGCGCTTAAGGCTGAGGGAGGAGGAAGAGGATGAAGATGCAGAGGAGGACCGACTATCCAATTTAGAATGGTCTGGATCTGCCTCATCGCCATGACTACGCTGAGGTCGGTACGCAGGGGGCCGACGATGGTCCGAAGACCGACGACGGTCCGAAGACTGACGGCGGTCCGAAGACCGACGGCGGTCCCTGGACCAACGATGAAGCGAAGACCGACGACGGTCAGGGGATCGACGTCGGGAACCGTCCCTTCGAGCGCGGGAAGGGCTCCAAGAAGGAGACCACAACCGACGTCGGTGGTCCTGAAATCGAGAGCGGGAACAAGCCCTGGAAGGGGGCGAAAAATGGCGCTCCGGGGACCTCAACAGGGAGGCCTCGCCCTCCGGCTGTGGTTCGCCCGCGGGATCAGGTACCGGTGTCTGGGCCGGCGACGGGGTGGTACGTTGGTGGACCTGCCCCCACCAGAACGAAAAAAGCTGTTTCAGCTCGTCCTTGGAGAATATGTCTGCCGCCTGCTGCGGGAAGGAAGATTCAGGTGCGGCAGGACGCGAGGGCGAGCTATAATGGAGGCCCAGGGGGGAGAAGGACCTGGGTGACGGGACGCCGGCAGAGTAACGGAATCGACCCCACGCCCTGGCTCTTCGACCAGCGCCGTACTGACCACGACGGGGCCCCCGAAAGTCCTTACACCGGAGGCGCACTCTCTCAGCAGGCGCGCCTGCGTCAGACGGTAGGGCCAAGCAGGTACCGCTACGGACTTAGAGGTGATTCAAGGGGGTCACCATAGGTTGGCTGGTGGCTCTCCGACGGGCCAGCCTTAGCCTGGCAAGAGCACCGCGACTACCCGAGCCCGGCGATCGGACCTTTTCGGGAAGGTCGCGAACGGACCGACCGCGCTTTGCTGTGGCGCTTCTCCTTCTTCCCTCGGAGGAGTGCAGGTCCATTTTTTCTCCAAGAGATAGGCCTTCAGGCGTCGGAGGTGGGTCCGGCTCGTGAATGCTTGCAGTCGCGAGGAAGCTGTGTCGTGGTCCAGGCCCAGCAGAAAACACACCGCCGTGACCGCTCCCTGCGGGAATTTGCCGCCGCACTTGCGACTTATTGACGGTTCGGGGTGAGAGACGCGGAAGACATGGAACACCAGACTTGGCAGCAACGCTAACGCCGGATCCGCCACCGACAGCAGGCCAAGAAAAAGGCGGCGAAAAGCCGGAAAACGAGCCGTAAACGGCAGACGTACAGGCGTCGGTAACAGTAACTCGGCCTTGTAGGAAGAACGGAAAAAAAAATCGTTGAAAACGAAGAGAGAATCTTGATTGAAGATAAATTTCGCTGGTGAATCACAAGCAGTAGCTCTTCACGTGCGTGGTACGCGGCGGGAAAGAACTGAGGTGGAGCTGGGTCCGCCCCCTCTTATACCCTGACCGACGTCGGGGCGGGGCCGGCGTCGGGGGCGGTCCCCAGCTGGGATTGCTGGTAGAAGTTTTTCCGTGTGGTCCTAGTGCCTGCGGCATAGTCCTAATTGTGATAGCCTGCTGCAAGAGCTCTATCTCGAAGTAAGATCTTAGGATATGTGCACAAAGACTGAAAAATTAAATAAGGCTCCTCACACCAGAGGACCATAAGCTCCGAAATTCTTCGAGCAGAAGTAATGGCAACTAAAAACAATGCTTTACAAGAGAGAAAGCGTAACTTGCAAGTCACGAATGGCTCAAAAGAAGATGGGGTCAACTTCTCCAAAATAAAATTCAAATCCCAAGCTGGGATGGGAGAATGGACTGGGGGTTTCAGATGCAGAATGCCCCTTAAAAAGGTACGCGAGACAACCAGCTGAGCAATCATGCAGTCACCCACGGGCTCATGACAGGCTGAAAGGTGCACCCTGAAGGAAGAGTACTGAGACCAGAGTCAGACAGCGAGATCGGGCAGTCCAGGATCTGGTTCACTGGACAGGTGAAAGGGATCAGGTTATGTCTGGCAGCCAAAATGGCAAACCAGTTCCACTCCATGGCATACATGGCTCGAGTGGAAGGCATCTGTCAGGCCACTAGGACGTCTGCAACTCTGTTAGAGACCCTAAATCTGGCGATGGCTATGTCCTCAGGAGCCAAGCATGCAGGTGAAGGGACACGAGGCTGGGATGGACCAGGGTCCCTTGATCCTGGGTCAACAGGTTCCTCCGCCAACTGCTGTAATAGAGGGAATTATATCTGCCAAGGCCAGAATGTAGCTACCAGAATCATGCTAGCCCCCTCCATCTGCAGTTTGATTAGCACCCTCTGGATTAGAGAAAATGGAGGAAAGGCATACCGGAACCTCCACTCCAGGACAGGGACAACGAGTCTCACCAGAAAACTCCAGGCCCTGGATCTAGCACGCAGAAAATACAGGTTACTCACCTGTAACAGGAGTTCTAGGAATGGTATATGTTGTTCATCCACACTGTCTGGTAGGTTCCTTGCTGCTTTAAATCTTGCCGGAAGGTCTTCAAGCTAGCTCCTCCCACCCACCCAAGTGGTAAAACTCTCGGCTCTGCCCCATGACGCCAGATCTAGCCTGCTGGAAGCCAGGTTCTGCGTTGAAGCCGGGGAGGCAGAGTGGGTCGTGTGGATAAACAACATATACCATTCCTAGAACTCCTGTTACAGGTGAGTAACCTGCATTTCTAGGGACATGGATATGTTGTTCATCCACACTGTCTGGCACACTCCTAGCAGTTCTCCGGGAGGAGGGAGGCAAGGCACACACACCCTACTTGGGAAATAAAGACTGGAGAACCGAGGTCCCAAAACCAGTATCCCGGCGTGACTCAAGGGCGATGTGGTAGTGGGTGATGAAGGTGTGTGCTGACTTCCAGGTAGCAGCCCTGCAGATTTCCTGGATAGGGACGTCCCTGGAAGCAGCCACCGATGCAGCGGTATGGCGGGTAGAATGAGCTCTTATCCCTCTGGGAGGCTCCATGTCCGCCAACCTATAGCAGAGATCTATGCAGAAGGTGACACACCTGCCTATCGTCTGCTTGGCTGCAGGTCTGCCAGGTGCAGCTTCAGCGTAGGTGACAAACAGCTGGCAAACCTCTCCCTGAACTTCAGCCGTCCGCTCCTTGTAGTAAGCGAGCGCTCTTCTAGGGTCCAAAGTATGGAGCCTATATTCGGCCTCCGAGATGTGATTGGGGTGGAACACCGGCAGAGTCAACACCTGGTCAAGGTGAAACTCCGACACCACCTTCGGAAGGAACTTCGGGTGGGGGCGCAGGACAACCTTGTCCCTGTGGAAGACCAGATAGGGAGACTCGATGGAACGCGCCTGGAGCTCTCCCATCCTTCTGGCTGACGTGATAGCCACCAAGAAGGCGGTCTTCCACGACAGGTGAAAGATGTCACACCTGTGCATCGGTTCGAATGGCTTGCCCATGAGCTTAGACAATACCAGCAGTAGATCCCACGGAGGTGAAGGTTCTCGCACCGGAGGGGATATGTGACCAAGGCCTTGGAAAAAGCGCCCAACCACCTTCTCCTGCTCCACCGACTGCTTCCCGGCCCGCGCCCGGTAAGCAGAGATGGCTGCCAGGTGCACCTTAAGGGTCGTCGACAGAAGCCCTTGCTGAGAAAGGGACCGCAGAATGCTTGCCAAGGAACAGGAGGAAGGGTCCAGGCCCTTGCCCTGACACCAAATGGAGAATCTCTTCCATTTGAAGGCGTAGCATTTTCTGGTCGACTCCTTATGGGACGCCTCAACGACGTTGAGGACCTCGTCAGAAAGACCCAAGGCTTGGAACTCTAGCCGCTCAGGAACCAGGCCGTCAGGTGCAGGGATTGAAGGTCTGGATGGAATACCTTTCCTGATTGACTGAGATCAGGTCCGGGCGGGCTGGAAGCCGCCTCGGGAGCCTGGAGCTGAGACTGAGGAGATCTGGATACCAAAACTGGCGGGGCCAGTCTGGGGCTACCAGAATCACCTGCGCCTTGTCCCTCCTCGCCTTGAGAAGCACCTTGTGGATCAAGGGAAATGAGGAAAGGCGTAGAAGAGGCCCGGGGTCCACGGCCTCGAGAAGGCATCCCCCTGCAGCGAGCCCTGCTGAGGGGGGCGGGCATGAAACAGTCTCAGCTTCATATTCTCCCTGGAGGCAAACAGGTCCACCTGAGGCATGCCCCAGTGGGAGAACAAATCTTGTACTACCTCCGGCAGGAGAGACCACTCGTGGGACGCAGCCCCTATCCAGCTTAGGGCATCGGCCAGGGTGTTGAAGGCTCCTGCCACATGGATGGCAAGGAGATCCACCTCCAGGCTGCGCACGAGTGACCAAATGCGGAGAGCTTCCCTGCAGAGAGGCATGGAGCGCGTCCCGCCCTAGCGGTTTAGGTAGTACACGGTCGTGGCATTGTCCATCTGGACCTGAATCACTTGACCCCGTAGAAACGGAGCGAAAGCGGTGAGGGCTAGACAAACCACTCGAAGCTCCAGCTGGTTGATGGGACATCGGGACTCCTGAGGGGACCAGAGGCCGTGTGCTCTGTGCTCCCCCAGATGGGCACCCCAACCCATCAAAGAGGCATCGGTCGATAGAGAGACCGTCGGCTCGGGATGGACAAACGGGATGCCCTCCTGCAGATGTGCCAGAACGGTCCACCACTGGAGAGCATTCCACATCCCCTGGGTCACTGTCACTAGCTGATCCAGCAGATCAGTGCTGTGACCATTGGCTGGCCAGCCCCATTGAAGGGGACGCATGTACCAACGGGCCCAATGGACCACGCTGGTGCAGGCCGCCATGAGGCCCAGGAAGTGCAGGAAGTCCCAGGCAGGGCGCAATTGCTCAACCTGAAATGATTGGGCAAAGGAGAAAAGAACCTCGCCATGCTCTGCTCAGACAGCCGAGCTCTGCCCCGATGAATTGGATCACCTGCTTTGGCACGAGTTCCAACTTGGCCTCGTTGATGAGGAGGCTAACCTGAGAGCAAACCTGGAGGGCCAGATCTCTGGACCACTCCACCTCCGTTCTGGAGGGGGCTGGAATCAGCCAGTCGTCCAGGTAGGGGTACACCCAGACCCTTCGGCGCCGCAGGAATGCTGTCACCACTGCCATGCATTTGGTGAAGACCCTGGGAGCTAGGGAAAGGCCGAAGGGCATGGCCCGGAACTCATAGAGGGATCCCTCTGCCCTGAAGCGGAGGAATCTCTGGTGGGACGGACGGATTGGGACGTGAAAGAACGTGTCCTGAAGGTCTAGAGAACAGAACCACACGCCTCGTTCCAAGGATGGGATTATCTGAGCCAGAGTGACCATCCTGAAGGTCCGAGACCCTAGGAACCTGTTCAGGTCATGCAGATAGAGAATGGGGCGCCAGCCCGTCTGTTTTGGGACCAGGAAGTACCTGGACACAAACCCCAGGTCTGGAGAAGGATCCGCCACCTTCCAGATCACCTTTTTCGAGGAGCAGGGAGATATCGGCTCGGCGAGCCGACAGAGGTGCTGCGGACTCCGTAGCCCCCCCGAGGGGCGACGGCTCAGAAGGGTGGGGCCTGCCCGAACTCCAGGGGCAGGCCCCTTCCTACCACCTCCAACACCCAGGGGAGAGTGACGAGGCTGGGGGCGACACCCCTCAATCCGTCACTGGGCAGGCTTAGAGGAGGGACCAGCCGAGGGACCTCCTGGGCCTTTACCTACCTGCTTCCTATCAGAGGAAGCCGCAGGCTTGGGTTTGGGGTGCCAAGTGCGAGCCTGCTGGCCCTGGTGCTGGTGGGCCGGATGTGCCACAGGCGCAGAAGGTCAAAAGGATTTATGTTGCTGTTGTCGATAACCCTTGTCCTTCTGGGCGGAGGTGACAGAGTCCAGAGTGGCACTGGACTTTGATCCGCTGGAGGTGACCTTCCACTCCAGGGCCGAAGAGGTCGGTCCCCAGGAAGGGGACATCCGTCAGTTTATGCTGGGTATCTGCCGTGAAGGTGGATATCCTCAGCCATGCTCTGCGGCGCATGGCCACCGCGGCAGCATCTGATCTGGCACAGGAGTCTCCAATGTCCAGAGCTGTTTGGAGCTGCTGTTTTGCCACCGCCCTTCCCTGGTCCCATACCTGCCGGATCGTGGTCTGCATGTCGACCGGGAGATGAGGGATCACCTCATCCAGGGAGCCCATGAGGGCGTGGGAGAAGTGTCACCTTGCACCAGGCATAGTCCAGCTGTTTGGACTCCTTGTCAGGGGGCTTATCCACATCACTAGTGTTCCCGGAACGCCAGAAAACGCTATCAATGACCAACCCCTCGGCGGAGGGGTGTTCCAAAAAAAACCGGACAAAGAGCTGGTAGGGACTGCGAACTTCCTGGCCATCCTGGCTGAAGGCGCAGGACAGGAAGCAGGCCGCTGCCAGAGCTCCAAGGCTGGGCCAACAATTGCTTCAGCCACAGGAAAGGCCTCCGTGGGTGAATCTCCTCGGTCCAGTATCTCCATTAGGGGATACGTGGCCCACTTGGACACGGGCTCGAGCTGCATCCCGATGGACTCCGAGATGAGCCGAAGCAGACCCATGAAGGACGATGGGTTTTCGTCTATCGACTGGCCCCCGGAGGACTCCAGGTCAATGGGCCTGGAGAAAAGGGAGGAGTCGTCAGACTCAGAGGAGTCGCGAAGAGCTGCCTGAAGCCTGAGCCACCCTCCACCTGCCGAGGACGGTCGGGAGTGAGGGTGACCGACAGCCTGTGGGGCAGGTCCTGACCCGACAGAGTTCTTGGTCGGCGCCCCCGATTTCAGTTGTGGAGGCGGAGGTTCCACCACAAATCGGTGGGGCAGCTGGTTTCGGCCGAACTGGCCCAGGCTTGGACACCTCAACTACAGCGAGGGTTGTTTCGGCCGCTCGGGTGACAGCCACTTGATGGCCGGGGAAGGCGTCGGCTTGTTCCTGGACAGAAGTAACTGCTGCCACATCAGGTCCTCATAGCGTCAACGCAATTTGCGCCGAAGCCTCTCCTCTTCTGAGGAGGAAGACTAGGACGAGTGGCGGCACCACTTACTTTGGTGCCAAGACCGAGACCACCGATGTCGGCGGGATCGGCTGGACCGAGAGGATGCCCGAGACCGAGATCCTTGGTGTTTCCGAGGACGGTTCTGGGAAGGGGCGGGGGACACCTGCCCTTCCCTCTGCTTGGAAGCCTTGACCGGGGACTCAGGCACCGGAGGCGTGGCCAAATCCTCGGTCTCCACCAGGGGAACCGGTGAAGAAGGGTGTCTGCTTCACCAGTCGACAGCCTGTCCGACGGGTCAAGAAAAATCTCGACCGCATCGATGGGTGTCTTGGCCGGCTGACCTGACGGGGACACCGTGAAGCCAGCGGCCTTAGTTTCAACCTCGACCGAAGTCGATTGTCCGGGGAAGGGGACCTCTCCTGCTCCCACGAATGCCGACGGTGGGACTTACCTTTTGGGTCCTTCTTTTTGGACCGAAAAGAATGTCCCGATGGCCCCTCTCCCTTCGTGGAAAGAGACTGGCAAAGCTACTTAGAAGAAGCTGAATATGAGGTACCCAGAGAGAGCGGGATAAATGCTGTGACCGAGAAAGAGGATGATGCGGCCTGTGCCGCCTCCTCCTCGAGGGCGATCATCTGCTCGAGTTGCTCAGCCGAGCCAGCCGCCACGGTAACTGCCCAATGGGCCTCCTTCGACTTCACCGGCGGGTAGTGCTTCTCGGGGCACCCAAGCTGTAACCGGGCAGTGCCGTCTTCCAGGACTTTGGCCGAAAACGAAGGGCATAACTCGCAGGCCTGCGGGTCATGGTCTAGGCCGAGGCAGTAGACGCACGTGGAGTGCGGATCCGTCCTGGACATTTTCTGCCCACATGGGCACCGCCGAAATCCGGGAGTCGATTTGTCCATCACAGCCGCGAGGGAGTAACTTGGCCGAAGTCTTGAAAACTTTAGAATAAGTTTCGGGCAAACCGAAGAAGTAGGATCCAGTCTACATGCAGAGCATTAAGGAGGGAACCTGAGCTTCCTAGCAGTAAGAAAGATCTGGCGTCATGGGGCGGAGCCGAGAGTTTTACCACCCGGGTGGGTGGGAGGAGCCAGCTTGAAGACCTTCCGGCAAGATTTAAAGCGGCAAGGAACCTGCCAGACAGTGTGGATGAACAACATATCCATGTCCCTAGAACTAAGCAGTTTTGCTTCAGTGGGGGGGGGGGGCGGCACAAAAAGGTCCAACTCTGGACGACCCCATCTGTCGAACAACTCTTCTGCGATATATGAGAGACGTTTCCATTCGTGTATGCTGGACTGAGCTCAGCTGAGACTGTCAAGCCAGGGTACTTTGGAAGTTTGGGACACAATTAGGCGTGAGCCCATCATCTACGTCCCCCTACTCTAGTGGGGCACAGCTTTTAATAACCCAAAAATTTGCTGAGAGCTTTTTTAAACTTATTTGGTTTGGATATTCCAACCACAGAACTTGGCAATCAATTCCAAAATGCTACTGTACACATGGTAAAACTTCTCATTTCTGTGTTTGTCATTGGTAATTCAAGTTGATTGTTATGGGCTCTCAAATTTTTATTTCTGTTACAAATTATGCCACACTGTTTTTTAGTGTTGGACCGTTAATGATATTATGGAAGGGGAGACAATTACCCCTCTTCCTTCTTACCTCCAGGGGCATGAGGTTAAGTTCTTCCATTCTATTTCTATAAGGGAGCCTAGACAGGCTAGGTATTATTCTAGTTGCTAATTTTTGTACTCGTTTAATGAGATATATATCCTGTTTATTATATGGTGATGCGTAATCCAAATGTGGACGTACCTAGTTTTTACACAGGTTTATGATAGTATACCTGTCCCTTGTTATAAATGATTTCTTAATGTTTATTTGATTTACTTTTTGAAACATTGTTCTGATATGCATTCTATGTTTAAATGAATTATTACTCAGAGATCCTTTTCACTTTCCACTGTATGCAATTGTATAGAATCTATTGAATAAAAGAATTGTGGGTTGTTTATACCAAGATGCATTACCGCACATTTGTTAGTTTAATTCCATACCATTTTTTATACACCACCTGGATATTGTATGAAGGCTATTCTGAAGTGATTCACCATCAGACCTACTATTTACTTCACTGGATAATTTTGTATAGTCTGCAAATTTAATAATATTTATGTTTATTCCTTTATGTAGATCAAATACAAAACAGTTGAATAGGAATGGTCCGAGGACCGATCCCTGGTACACCACTAGTCACTTCAATCGGTCCTGACAGGCGTCCCTGAACACGTACTTGTTGCGTTCTTTCCGTTAACCAATTCTTAACTCAAACTACTAGACAAGAACTGCATTTCATATCGCTTAATTTATTAATTAGTATTTGATGACTATCAAATGCTTTTTTGTAGTCAATAAGTACGTCGCATGGTTTTCCTACATCTAAACTTTGACTAACTGATTCATAGAATAATATTAAATTTGTTACGCATGACCTATGTTTAAATCCGTGTTGAGTATTGTCTTGCAAATTCAAGCTTAAAGTTTCCTCTTCAAATCTATTTTTTAATATGGTTTTTAGCACTTTACGTGGAATGGATGTCAAACTTATCGGTCGGTAATTCTCTGGATGAATTTTAATACCTTTTTTGAAGATTGGGCAGATGACTGCAGTCTTCCATTCTCTAGGTATACTACAAGTTTTGATTGATATATACAATATAGTTTATGGTTTACTAATAGCTGATGCTGAGTTTTTTTAGAAGCTTTGTAGGGTGTTTAACATGCCTGGCACATGGACTGCAGAGTGTGTCAGATCATGGTCCAACACCCAGTACCACACTCATGGCCTCCTTGTATAGGGGGTATGAATGTGTGCTCCCCTGCTTGTTGATGTAGTATATTACATAGACTACCTGACTCCACCAGCAGCTGACTCAGAGCAAGGTGTTCCTCAAAGGCCTTCCTGGCATACAGAATCCCCCCTCATCTCCAGGACACTGATCTGAAGGGAGGTTTCAATCTGGGACCAAGTGCCCTGGGTTTGGAAAGGACCCAGATACGCTCACAAGCCCAGACCGGATGCATCTGTGGTGAGGATCTGTTGTTGGGAGGAGATCTGGAATGGGATGGGATGCCTTGCAACAGATTCAAGGGGTTATCCACCACTGCAGCACCTTGTGGACTGGGGAAAAGACCAAGACTGGGTGATCAAACTCATCCGTGTGCTGGTCCCACTGAACCCCGAGGGTCCACTGGAGAATGTGCATATGGAATCTTGCTAGTGGAACAGAGAGTATGGCAGCTGCTATGAGACCCAGCAACCTCAGGTACACCCTGGCAGGAACACAGCAACTGAACAACTTCCTGAGCCTGGGCCCGAAGTCTAGAACTGCCCCTATATACTTCAGCCTTTGGGAAGGCACTAGATTCTACTTGGGTAGACGGACCACGATGCCCAGGGAGAGAAATAAAGTACAGTTACGTAAGAACTTACCGTAACAGTAGATCTTCGAGAGAGGCTCTTGCAGTAGGTAATTACATATAGGACTGACGTCGGCAGGCGGCAGGACCCCATGGGTCCGCTCATGCCCTTATAGGGCTGGTGATGTCGACTGACGAAGTATGACAGCCAAGGCTTTGAAAGAATGAATCACATTAAGGTCGATGGCAAGGTAAGGAAGCATCGTCGACACAGGCATCGACAGAAGGGGTGAAGAACCCAGCTATGATGAACCGCCACTAGCTGTAGGAGAGGCGGTGGGGCCCAGCACCTGTGGACCTCGTAATTCAAGAGGTCTCGATGGTGGGACTGGCAGACAACCCTGAGAAGGCTGGGAGAACTCTCCTCCGTGGGTGGGTGGGCCCGATAGGAGCCAAGGCCTGCATGGAGCGAGGCTTCAAAGCCAAAATGTTAGACAGTGGTATCCCAGGAGAGGAAGAATCCAATGGGGAATCGGGATCGCCATCTGGTGGAACGGTCCCCTAGGCAGGTCGTTATCCCAACAAGAGTATCCTTTCCCCCCCGAGGACTTGTTCTGGGCCTTGGGAGACCTGACAGCCCAAAGAAGACACCAGCGACTTGTGAGGGTAAAACCCTGGAAGACCCCTCCTCACCGATGGCTGCCTGTTGCTCCATGAGGCATTTCTGCAGGGCTTTTTTGCCTCATCACCCAGTGGTGAGGCAGAACTTCAGGCAAAGCTTGCAGGCATGAGCGCTATGACCAGGCTAGAGATGGCAGAGTCCGTGGTCATCGGCTGAAGAAATCTTTCCGCAGCAGCAACAGAAAAGAGCCGAAAGAGTAGTTCTCTACATGCAAAACCAAAAAGGAATCACTTTAAAACAAAGTGATTCAAAGAGTGTACCAAAATAAAAGGTAAACAGTGATTTTGGTGGTCAAACAGAACGATGAAGCTTCTGCGTAATCCATGCACAAATGGTCGATGGTGGGAAAGAACTGAGGAGGGAGCAGGGCCTCCCACGTTTATATACTGCTGAGACATTTGAGTCAGATGTCAGCATGGGCAGTCCCTACTAGACTGCTGCAGAAAAGCTCCTGTGGGATCCTTGTGCCTGACGACCAAGTTCCATAGTATGACAGGATGACAGATATCCCCCAAAAAGATCTTCCTTAGCTCTATGGAAAACTGTATACGAAGGATGTGTGACCAAAGCATCACAAGTCACAATAGGCTCCAAGGACTTGAGAGTGAGAATATCCAGCACAAGACAGATCCCAGGGAGCCACTGGTTTCTTGATGGGAGGCCTTAAGTGCAAGATACCTGTGAGGAACCTCCTAAACATTAAGCAGCGGTGCATAAGATAGGATACCTACAGATTCATAGCATGTTGATTTAGTACAAAAGTGGACCTTAACTGAGGAATACTGCAGGACCAGCATAAGAAATGTTCAGCAAGTACTCCAGCTGTGTCCAGAACAGCTCATATGAGCAGCAGTTCCTGGGAGGGCTCCAGCTGAGACTTTGCCATTTCAGCAGGACTCCCATGGACGCTAGAAATGGAGAGGCAGTGGCCATTGCCTGTTCCATCTCCTCTCTGGATGAGCTTGAAATTAGCCCATCATCTAGATACGGAACATCTTGGAGCCCTAGTTAGGTGTGCTATGAGTACTGCAAAGCACTTTTAACAACTGTTGCTCCAAGAAAAGCCCAAAGGGTAGGACTCTATTTCAAAGTTCGGAAAATACACCTTTGAGCAGATATGCTTATTTACAAAGGATCTTCGTCAGAATAATTTGTTTACACCATGTCAAAGACAGTATTGAAAACTGATTAATAAAGGCTGGACAATATTGCTTCAGTGACAAAACAGAATGAGTACCGTTTTGGCAATACAGAGTGAACAAAAGAACATTCAACAGGTCGAATAACACAAAGCACAACAGGCACTAGGAGCTATATATAGGTAGCAGCCCATCTGGGCACTGTCAGAGGTTAAGTATGTGCGTTTTTACAGCACACTGGAACAGAGGAGAAGCACATGCATGAGGAGACCGTGTGCTGGGTAAGGTGCTAGCATTATGTGCATGTGTAAGAGGGGTCCTTAGAGGGCAGAAGCACCACCGATCAGATAGTGCAAGGGTTGGCTTGGGTAGGGGTGCAAGTGACAGTGCATGGAATGGGGGTTTCATTAGGAGAAGCAGCTATATTTGGAGACACGTAGGTGTAAATTTAGAAGTGTCCATTTGAAAGGACTCAGCTTAGTTGATGTCTTTTGTATTACCTGAAGTTCATTATGCCAGCTTAGTGACCTGGTTGCAAAGGAGAGTTTGGGTAGAGCTGTTCGGTTGAATGGAACAGCCAATGTACTGACAGTCATACCTCTGGTTGGGTAAGGATTTTGGGCAGGTTGCAGGTGACCTTGCAGCCATTGGGGGGGTCAGGCCCATAAGGGCTTTCATGCCTAGCAGGCAGGTTTGATATTTTATTCTATCCTGCAGGGGAAGCCAGCTTGAGGGAGTAAAGAGTGCAGGTGTGTGTGAGTGTTTGTCAGCCCCAGTTACAAAGTGGCAGGCTTTGTTCAGGACTAACCAGACTTTGTTTAACACAGTGTCTGTCGCACTCCTATAGACTGTTAAGCCATAGTCAACTATGGAGAGGATGGAACTTGTAACTGCCACCTTTTTGGCTTCCGGGGTAAGGTTGTGCCTATGTCTATACAAGTCTACATAGTGCTCCTAGTCTCCTCTTAATGTTGCAGACGATTTGGTCGACATGTGGTGCAAATGTTAAGAGTCTGGTCGATGGTGACCCCGAGGTATTTAAAAGTTTCTACCTGTTCTAGAGGGTCACCCTTACTGTTGAGGATGTTGAGCATTTGTACCTTAGTTCTCTTCTGTACGCTTGAGAAGAGCATTGTTTTGGTCTTCTTGTAGTTGACCACAAACTTGTTCTGCTGGAACCAATTCTCAAGGGATGCAAAGTTGCATCGGAGGTCTTGAGTAAGTTCTGGCAGGGGTTACCTGCACAAATGACTGCATCATCTGTACAGACAGTGGAACCAAGGCAGGCTTCGGGAAGGTTACTGATGAAGAGACTGAACAAAAGGGGCCCCAAGATGGAGCCTTGCGGCACACTCAATGCGACAGGCCTGGCATCAGAGCGCTCCCCATTTATCTTAACCCGTTGCAATCTGCCTGAGAGGTAGCTTTTAAGCCAGAGTACAGTGTCCACAGAGAGACCTAATGTGGGTAACTCTGTTAGTAGTAGAGTGTGCTTTATTAAATCAAAGGACTTGGTGAGGTCTATGTAGACAGAGCCCACCCAGGTGTCCTTTGTCAAGAGCCTTGAATAGTATGCTTGTGTATTCGATCAGTGCAGTGGAGGTGCTGTACATTTTACGGAAACCGTGTTATTCACACTGGACATAATACAGGCTAAGGTATGAGATGAGCTGGCCAGATACAATTCTCTTGAGTGCTCTGGACACTGGGAAGAGAATGGATATAGGCCTGTAGTTTGTAACCAATGTGCAGTCTCCACTTTTATGGACAGGGGTGACCAGGGCACTTTTCCATTACTTGGGAAACTGAAAATCTGAGGGAGAGGTTAAAAAGTTTAGTCAGGGAATGGAGAGCTCATCCAGGACCAGGGCAACTAGTTTCATGTCAAGTGAGTCATGGCCCCATCCACCCCCCAGTACTCGCTAACATAACACACTGTGTCCTTTACAGAGAGAGATTTGAAGTGGAACTGTGGCCTACATTGGTCTTTTTGGGTGTTGTCATGGGACACAGTGGTGGCAGTGGATTTGTCTTCCGGGGGGAGACGGCACTACGGTTGGTGAAGGCGTTATTGAATTAATTGGCTTTCTCAATAGGGTCGAGTGTGATGTTTCCATTGAGTTGAGCATTGTTGGTGACATTTTATCACTCCTACCCAGGAGATCCTTTTGTGATTCCCAGAACGCCTTCCCCTTTCCCCAGCAGCTAGTGTGCTGCTCTTTACATTTAGCCTTAGCCTGTCTTATTCTTAGTACACCATTCCTAGCTGCCCTATATTCCTGCCAGTATGCTGGATTCCTTGGTTTTGTACATTGGGTTGTCCCTATCCTGCATTTGAGCAAGGACTGACTGTGTAACCCATGTAGCAGTGTCCCCTCGGATGACTCACTTCTTGAAAGGGGCAAATTTATCTGCAACGGCATTAAACAGTTATGAAGTGGCTGAGGGCTGCATCAATGTTGGTGGTGGAATCTAGCCGACTCCAGTTTAGTTGAGCCAAGTGGGCTTTGAATGCACTCAGTGCCCCTTTTCGGAGTACCCTATTGTAGGTTGCTTTGGGAGCTGGCTGGGTTAGTTTGGCAGACCAACTACACACAATTGGTGAGTGATCGCTCAGAACATCAGGCATCACAATAACCTTCAACCTATCCGGGTGGGTAGTGAGGACCCAGTCTATAAAGGTTGAAGTGCCCATTTTGTAATTTGTTCTGGTGCTTTCTGTAACCGCTTGTGTAAGGTCAAAATTGTGTATTTGGTCTTTGTAACCTATGCTAGATTTTGCCTTCCAACTGACATTAAAATCACCCACTACTACAGTTTCTCAATTCTGGTTTACTTGCTTGTAATACAAGGCAGAAGTGTCTAGTTCAACTTATTACTTCCTTGGGGGAATGTAAACAGTCATAAGGGTTAGGTTCTTCCTCCCATTCCCTAATATTATGTATTGCTAGGCACTCATAGCTATCAGTGGTCCCTTCTAGGGTGATTTTATAACCTTGCAAAGTGTTTCATAAGTAGACTAGGCATCCACCTCCCCGTTTACCTATACGGTCTAACCGGAAGGCGTTATATCCTTGTAGGGAGCTAGAGGTGTCTGGAGTTTTAGAGGATAGCCATGTCTCAATAAGTGAGATGTCTGGCTGGTTTTGTCTCACCCAGGCTTCAAACTGACCTATGTTTGGTAGGAGGCTGCCAATGTTCAGGGAGACAATTTTTAAGGTGACCTAGGGGTCCTTGGCAGAGTTCACCCTCTGGGGTGGACCAGAGTTGGGGTGGATGTTACCCGATCTTAGTAACAGGATCTGCAGCACCAGTCTGAGAAAGTACGGCCACTGCTGGTGCCTTTGTTTTAAGGTACGCTGCTGTGGGCTAGGGTCCCTAGGAGGTTTAGCTCATATAGTGGTCGTGGCAGGGGTGCTGTACACAATCAGTAACTTGGAAGGGCTAGTTATAGTTGAGTAGCAGAGTGTGCCTGTCTGCAGCTCACTTGCAATAGCAATTCCACACCCCATCTCCCAATGAATAATTTTTAACCGGGGGTTTATTTTGTTATTGTTATATCAGAGTGCCCCCTAACCCCTGTCGCTTGGGGTGACAGTATAGCGAGAAGTGTCACTACTAGGAGGGTCCACGCAGGCGGGGGTTTCCACAGTGTGGGTGTGCATGATGACTAACTGCACCCTTGGAAAGTTAGGGGACGGAGAGATGTTGCAGGATAAGACATTGGTGGGATGTAGGGTGGGTGCCTGACCTAAATCAGAAGCAGATGGGTGAAGTAATGCCACCCGACTCTGAATAGGTAATTTTGCCCTTCCATGCTGAACCAGAGATATTTGTGGAGGTTGAGGTGCACCAGAATGTGCTGGTATGCATCCTGCATGTCTACTGATGTTTGCCAATCCAGATATTTTAGGTAAGGTAGCGAAGATCTCAGAGAAATTTTTAATTTTTCTCGATCCATGTGTTTGTTCAGATTTCGGAGGTTGGGAATGAGGTGCATGCCCCCTCATTTCTTTGGTATCATGAAGCAGTGGGAGTAGAACTCAGTGTTCCCTGACTGACAATGTCCACTGCCCTGCTTCTCAAAAGGTCCGCAATCTCCTGTGCCAGAAGTTTCGATATGTGAGCTGAAAAGGGGAGATGTCTTCTGGGAGGATGGTCCACGGGAGTTTCCAACAATTCCAGAGAGTACCGCTCTGGGACGATCCTTAGAACACACTTCTCCATCGAGACGGATTCCCACTGACTGTAAAACAGGATGAGGTGCCCCCACTGTCGGGGGGAGGGGAAGGAGTAGTCTGCCTCTGGCAGCTTATGCAAACCTGTGGCTGAATCTTCATATGGGAGAGAGTGCATTTGGCATCTGTGACTTCAGCTGTGCTTTCTTTTGGGGCTGGGGAGGCTATGACTTATTGTATTGGGCTCCCCGACCCTACCACGAAAGAACTGCTTGTGTGGGGTGGGGGGGGGACATCCTCTACCCCTCTGCAGGTTATAGGGATCCTGCTTGGAGTCATTCTCATTTTGTTACACTCCAAGAGACTGCGCCACCTGTTGTCCAAACAGAGAAGTGCTGAGAAGTTCATGATCTGTTGCTGGAAGTCCACAGTGAAGCCAGCAGGAATGGAAAGCGGTGACGCTGCTGCCGCCCACTCAATGGCAGAGAAAAAAGGAGCTGAGGTGGCAGAGGGCAGGCGCTGCTGTATACCAGTAAGCGTGGGGCATACTTGCACAACCAGTCATCCAGAAAAGTTCTGGCTCTCGCTGGATCCTAGTGCCTCCGGCTCATAAACATTAGTAGGAATCTATGGAGAAGACAAATTCTTGAAACATCGTCAGGATTATATTCATCCTCTTCTAGCTGAGCAGAGGAGGGACCACAGGCTGCTGAGAAAGCAATGCTAGCAACACAGCATCAAAAAAGGACAGCCATCCCAGAGGAACCAACAGCAGACATGGATGGGAACAAAGGTAATGAATGAGCTATGGACATCATTACTGTCAACGGCAAAGATGGCAATACATAGTCAGTGAAATAATTCTGAGACAGTAACTAAAACCCTCGTGCTAGCATCAAAGGTGCCAGCCAGCGGATTCTAAAAAGAAAGCAATGACTGGACAGTACATGACATAGATGCAGCCTGAACAGGTTGCGCAGTACACCCTGGACAGCAGGACAGCCAAAGTCAGTACGTCACCATGGTGTCTGACCAACAATCAAGCTGGCAACAAGGGCATACAACCCAAACTAAGGCTTACCCTCACAGGGATGCAGCAGTGATTTGTACTGGGAGGAAGACCTGGAGTGCTTGTGGTATCACCTCGAAGAGGTAATTTTTCTACTTTTGCTTCAATGAACTTCATTTCTCCCGCAATGGAGACAGACTGGCCTAATGACAAGAAGATGTGCATTGTTCCTCAGAAGCAGATCCATTGGAGCAAAACGAGGACCTCGGATAGATGCCACAGCTGAACGCCTGACTTTTTCCATGTTCTGCAGGAAATTTTCCAAAGGTTTCTGACTTCTCCTCATGGCCTGGTGGAAGCTTTGTTATATGGCCCAGTTCTCGTCATACAAGAGGAACAAGCACCAAAGTGTGTGTGTGGTTTCTAAATATCTTCAAACTGCACCAACAAAAGTGAAAAAGCAGAGGCTTCTTAAGAGGAAGCGGTGACAGGATGTAATGAAGTTTATAAGGTAAATAACACAAAGAAGCAGAAATCATACTTGACCATAACCAAAGTAGGAGATTTCCAAAATCTAATGAGCCACTGAGAGCAGGAGGAAAAAGGTATGGAGCCCCCACATTATATTGGCAACGCCCTTCCCACTGGTCCTGACACCGACAGCTTACAGTTTCAAAGGTGCGACTCTCTGGAGGTAGATGTCCTCGATGATATGCAAATAATCTCCCAAGCAATATTAAAGTGATTTATGGAAGGCTGCCATAGCAAATGGACGTAGTAGCCTGTAGGAGTTGTGAATCAATCTCCTACCATTCAAACTGCCGAAAAGTACTGTTTTTCATGAAAAAAAAAAAATCCTTTTATTTCTGTGCTCTGTTTCATTTGCATAGCCCTGCCCCTTTTTCCTCAGTGCTGCAACCCCCAACCCTTACATCATGCAAGGGAAACAAAGTTTTTAAAGGGACACTGCCAGTTGTTAGCTGACTATCACATTGTTTGCAAGCAGCAGTATCTCGCACTATGACGTGTAGAACAAGTCTAGTGATTCGACTGGCTGAAAGCTCAAAGCTGTGTAATTATGGACCCATAATTACACTTCTGAACTACTAATAGCCATTCAAGCCCTATGACAAACATAGTATAATATCATCACACTCCCACATTCGGACAGGAACTGTCACTTCACACCTGTCACTTCACCAGCAGGCAGTAACAGTTGTAAAACATCAGCACAGAATGGCAAATTATCTTTTTGGTCTACCAGCATCACAAAACATTTTTCCAGAGACTGTTCTACAGACTCCTGCTGTAAACGCTACAACATAGGAGACTGCACTTTGATTAGGGACTCGGGAGATGGAAACAACAAATTATTCACCTTACTAATCTTGTTTCTTCCAATGTATTCTTCTATATTCATAATTCTCTGCAGTTTGCCTCCTAAGTAGAGCTGCTGGGAGCAAATGGAACTTCATGCAAAGGATAGAACTATCATTGGCTTGTGACATATTCAAACTGCTGCACTTATCTGCTGCAACATTTCATCAACATCTCCGATTTCTAAAGCGCCTACAAGGCAACCCATATTATACTATCTAACTACACCTATATAGTACAAACTACTAAAGCTGTCAGACAGCATGAATTCTATATCACAATAACAATAATAATGTTAAAAAAAACCCTTTCTGAAGTGCCAGAATCACCTAGAAAAAGAAAGGGAGAATCAATTCCCACCAGGATTAAAACATGCATGCCTGTGTTTGGGACTAATAAACCACAAGACACTCAGACAGGAATGCAGAGGCTCGGGTTCTGGAAGGGGAGGGAGAGTTAATATAGAAGAATATACTGGAAGAAACCAGATTACTAAGGTAAGTTATTTTTTCTTCTAACCCCATGTATTCTTCTATATTTCTAACTCTCTGCAGACTTCAAAGCCGTACCTTTGGAGGTGGGCAGAGAATCAATTTAGAAAAGAGGCTCTGCAGGACTGCTGTGCCAAACCTGGCATCACTTCTGGACTGTATGTCCAAACTGTAATGTTTAGTTAAAGCATGTACTGTTCTTCAAGTAGCTGCTTTACAGATCTCCACTAAAGGAATCTCCTAAGGCTGCTATAGAAACAGCTGTGCCCCTAGCTGAATGGGCCGGTTTTTTTTTCCCAACTTTTGAATAGCAAAACTGAATGCAATGGACTATCCAGCGAGATACTGATCTCAAAAGGCCCTGTCCACACTGCAGCCCGAAAACCCTTCTTTAGCGTTACCGAGGTGTAAACCACGCCAATGTGGCGTGCCGTTACACTGGTAACGTTCAGGAGGCGTTAGAATCGCCAGGAACCATACGAGGTGGTTTCACAACGTTATGAAACTGTCTCGCCCTGGTACCGCTACCAGCTGTAGTGTGGACTGCCGGTTAACGTCCCCTGCAGGGCACAAAGACGCCGAAGTTGCACTGTGGGATCGGGCGCCTGTAACGGCCGCTCGATCTCGATATGGACCGGCAGTGCCGGTCCTGGTAACGCCACCGCCGAGGTTTGACGCACTGCACCGCTCACGGCCGTAACAGATTACATCTGTTACCGGGCGCAAGCGGTGTAGTGCGGACGGGGCCTTAGAAGCTGGGGTACCTTTCCCCACATCCCCTTAAGTGAGAGTTTTCCACGTGACAAACTGTATGTGAGCAGAAGACAGACTCAAAGGGAGGTTTCATGAGCTGAGCAATGCATATGTTCAGGTCCCACACTGGGACTGGTTCCTTACTAGGAGGGTGCATATGGCACAAACCTTTGAAGAACTTTTTGAAAATAGGATTAGCTGCTATGGAAACATTTTTCCCAGCAGAAATGTAAGCTGAAACTGATGCCAGATGAACTTTCACGGATGTGTGTTAACCCTTGAGAATGCAAATATGTAAGGTATTCCAGTATTACTGGGATTTCTGCTAGGGCAGGTGAAATCTCCTTGGCATCACACCAAACAGAGAACCTTTTCCATTTTGCCAAATAGGTTTTCTTACATAGATACATAGACAGTGTCGGCAGATAATGTTGGCATTCATCTGTATCCCCCTCCCCCGGGTCGTGCCTGAAAATAGGTAGGATTTGTCTAGTGCACTTACCCGGTCAACAAAAGCTAAATAAATAAATAAGGGCCTATGGCCCACCCAGTCTGCCCATTTAAGTTTGTAAGTTCAGTTTATGTTTTCCAGGAAGTCTGTTGCCCCTTATCCCTGACCTCCAGAATTCCTTTATGTCTATCCCATGCATTCTTAAATCCCGTGATTGTTTCAGCCCCCACCACTTCCTCTGGCAGGGTGTTCCACTTGTCCACCACCCGTTCTGTGAAGAAATTCTTCCTCACGTTTCCTCTGAATCGCCCTCCTCCAACTTCATCCCATGCCTCTAGTCCTGGAACATCTTTTTCGCTTAAAATAGTGCATTCTGCACCCTGTTCCTCCTGTAAGATACTTTTATGTCTCTATCATATCCCTCTCTCCCTCCTCTCCTCCAGGAGTACATGTTCAGTGCCTTCAACCTGTCCTCATAGGACTTGTGATGCAATCCATGCACCATCTTTGTTGCCTCCTCTGAACCTTCTCTACCCTGTCTATGTCCTTACGTAGGTAAGGTCTCCAGAACTGCACAGTGTAATCCAGGTGCGCCTCACTAGTGTCTTGTATAGTGGAATTATGACCTCCCTTTTCCTGTTGGTGATGCCCTGCCTATGCATCCCAGCATCCTATTTGCTTTACCTGCTGCCTTGTCACACTGTTTCCTGCCTTGACGCCATCAGAGATGATAACTCCAAGATCCCTTTCCTGCTTGGTGCATGCTATATCCTTACCCCCCCAACTGATATATTGTGCCAGGGTTTTTGTGCCCCATATGCATTATCTTGCACTTCCTTGCATTGAATTTCAACTGCCAAACCCCTGACCATTCTTCAAGTTTCTGCAGGTCCCTTCTCATTCTTTGTCTACACCCTCTGGTGTGTCTACTCTGTTGCAGAGCTTTGTGTCATCAGCGAACAGTGAAATTCTGCCTTCTAGGTCCTGCGCAATGTCACTGATGAAGATATTGAATAGTACCGGTCCCAGCACTGATCCCTGTGGTACCCCACTGGTCACTTCCCTCTGTGGAGTGACAGCCATTTACCACCACCCTCTGTGTCCTGCTGCCCAGCCAGTTACCTACCCACCGCACTACTGTCCTGCCCACACCCATATTCCCAGTTTGTGCAATAGTCTTCTATGTGGCACAGTGTCAAAGGCCTTGCTGAAGTCCAGATAGGCCATGGCCACTGCCTCCCCTGATCCACCTCCCTAGTCACCCAGTCAAAAATTCAATGAGGTTGGTCTGACATGACCTTCCCTGGTGGAAACCATGCTGCCTTGGGTCCTGTAGTCCATTGACAACCAGATGTTCCACCAATCTCTCCTTCAGTAGTGCTTCCATGATCTTCCCCACTACCGAGGTGAGGCTGACTGGTCTGTAGTTCCCCGCTTCCTCTTTGTTCCCACTTTTGTATAAGGGGACTACATCTGCTATCCTCCAGTCTTTGGGTACCTCTCCTGTTTCTAGTGATCGGCTAAACAGGATAGCAAGAGGTTCAGCCACCACCTCTCTTAGTTCTTTAAGGACCCTGGGGTGCACCCCATCTGGCCCCATTGCTTTATCAACTCTTATTACTTCCAGTTCCTTCAGGACCCTTTCTCGTGTAAAGGGACTGGTGTCCATTTCTGCACCATTCTCACCCTTTGTACTCCATTCAGACCCATTACCTCCTCTTCCTCAGTAAAGACTGAGCAGAAATACCTGTTCAATATGTCAGCTTTACTGTTGTCATCCTCCACACAGCCCCCATCCTCCCCCTTCAGTCTCACTATCCCTCCCTTTGCCTTTCTTTTTTCACTTATGTACCTGTAAAAGATTTTGTCCCCTCTACCCACTGATTTTGCAATGTGTTCTTCTGTCTGAGCTTTGGCTTCCCTTACTGACCTCCCTGCCTCCCTTTGCTTCTCCTGGTACTTCTCCCTATCCCCTTCTGCCTGTGTCTTTTTGTATTGCCTGAATGTGGATTGTGAATCTTAGTGGAAGGCTTTCTGTATCCTTTCAGGATATCCAGAACAGATTGAGAAAGACTTAGATTTGAATACTCCAAGTCCTCAAGAGCCAAACCTTGAGTACGAGAGACTTGAGTTCTGGATACAAGATTTTCCCTTGGTGGGAGGTCAGACTGTGCCTCCCAGGGAGATGTATCGGTTTGGACACAAACATGGACAGCAGTAAGGGGTACCATGGCTGTCTGGTCCAGTCTGGTGCTATTAGGATCCAAGATGCAGGTTGTGACCCAAGCTTGATCAGGACCCTGAAGATGAGAAGGAAAGGAGGGAAGGCGTACAGGCGTCTTCCTAACCAGTCTAGGGCCAGAGCATCCATTGTAAGTGTGCCCTTGGCTGGTGGTCTGCAACAGAATAGGGTCAGGAGGTGGTTCTCCTGGGAGGCAAAGAGATCCACTTCTGAAGTACCCCACCTTTTGAACACTGAATCCAGTACGTCTGTTTACCATTCGTGACGTGCCTGGTTGATTATGCTTAGAGCATCTGCCAGGGTATTGTGTTTGCCTGGTATAGGAATGGCCAGCAGGGAGGCCTTTAGAGAGTAAGCCAAGTCCCATATTTTCATGGCCTCTGTGAAAAGAGGTTCTGACCTTGTTCTCCCTTGCTTGTTTATGTAGTACAATGTTGTGGTGGTGTCTGTTCTGACTTGCACCACTTTGCCCTGTACCAGATGAGAGAAAACTTTCAAAGTCAGAAATACTGCTTGGAGCTCCAACAAGTTTATGTGGAGGAGTGACTGTACATCTGACCAGGTGCCATGAGAAGTGTGTTCTCCCAAGTGAGCACCCCATCCTAACAGAGGTGTCTGTTGTAAGGAATACTGGTGAGTTTTCCCTCTGAAAAGGAACCCTTCCCTAGATTGTGTGCTTCCTTCCACCACTGTAGAGACTGAAGCACAGTTTCTGTTACCGGAATTGGTTTTGACAGTCTTTTCTTTGGCACCAGTGTGCTTGCTCCGAGAAGAAACTGAATATCCCTCATTTGGTATCTTGCACCAAAGACAACTCCTGTTGCTGCAGCCATATCTTCCAAGATTTGCAAGCATTGCCTTGCTGGACATGGCCCGCCCAACCTGAATGAGGTAACCAGTTGCATGATGCTTTGAAGCTCTTCCTTGCAAAGTGTCCAGTTCTGCTCCTATGAAGTGCAGGACCTGTACTGGATTGAGAATGGATTTTTCCTGATTTATCAGGAATCCCAAAGACTAACAGATTTTGTATTGTTACCAGGTGATCTTTCACCTGTTGTGATGACTTTCCCACGACTAGCCAGTCGTCGAGATAGAGGAAGACTGAAATTCCCAGTCTCCTTCCTGCCAAACACTTTGTGAACACCCTGGGTGCTGAGGTGAGGCCGAAGGGAATGGCTGAGAACTGGTAGTGACCCGAAGGAAGTCTAAACCCGAGATACTTCCTGTGCGACTCTTATTGGGATGTGGAAATAGGCATCCTTCAGATCCAGAGATGCCAGCCAGTCTCCTTGTAGAATGACTGGCAAAATCAGGGACATAGTGACCATTTTGAACCTTGGTCTTACTAGATACCTGTTCAAAAGCCTGAAATCAAGTATAGGCCGCCACTCTCCATTTCTCTTTTTTGGTGAGGAAATATGATTAAAATCCTCTTCCTCTCGGAAGCCTTGGTACAGGCTCCACTGCTTTTATGTGGAGCAAGGTTTGAATCTCCTTTTCTAAGAGTTTTCTTTCTATAAAAGGAACTGGTCTGAACAACTTTGATTTCAGGGAAGGAAGAGACTTAAAACTCAGGGACAGACTCAGACTAACTCTAGAACCCACCATGTCTGTGGTGATGGCCTGCCAGGCCTGGAAAAAGTAAGTCAGTCTGCCCCCTTACTGGTGCTAGGGAGAAGGCCTTGACAACTGAGTCAGGGATTTTGTTTTGGCTGTGACTGAGCCTGGGTAGAGTGGGAGCCTCTTCTGGAGCCCCTTCTACCTCGGTCCTGAAGTACCCAGTCTGCTGTGGGTAAGGCTGCAGCTGTGGAACAGCCTGTGCCCAATAGAATAACCTACCATAGGGTGTCCTTCCTCTGCCTCCCCTCCCATAAGGCCTACAGGAAAGAGAAGGCCTTTCCTTGGAGGAGTTACTTTTATAGGTGGCCTTGTACTTGTCCACCTTCTTCAAATAAATTCTCAGTATGCTTACCGAAGAGAGAGTGATCCTCCACAGGAAAACCTATGGCCTTAGCCTGGGTATCCTGTGTCAAACTGGTAGCCCTCAGCCATGCCAGTCTTCTCAGGGCTACGGTCAGAGCCATCCACCTAGCAGCATTGTTACTGGCATCTGCTACCATTTGGAACTGGCACTTAGCTGCTTCCAGTCCAAATCTTGCTGTTTCTGCTAGGTCTTCAGACAGAGGGGAGGGGGCGGTCTCTGACATTGCCAATACTGACTGCCACAGTGATTTCTGATACTGTGCAGCATAGGCCTGGTAATTAGACTGCCTTACCCCCAGGGAGGCGGCTAAATACCCTTTCTTAGACATGCTATCTTCCTTGAATCCTTCTAAGGTGGATGAGAGGATAAAGGAACCCTCACCTTCTCACAGGCTGCCTGCTGGACTATGCCCTGATCAGGGTGAGAATAGAGAAATTCAGCCCCTTGTCTGTCCAGCTGATTTTTTTTATCCGCCTTCTTATCCAGAAGTGAAACAGAAGTTGAGTTCTGCAAGATTTTAAACAAATCTTTTTTAAAGAATTTATTTATTGGAAGGATAATTTTCTTTGTGGTCATTAACCCCATCATTTCCAGATATTCAGCCGCCTCCTCATCCTCTATGACCTCTGTAGTAGGTAGGTCAAGAGCATTAACTATTTTCCTTACAAAGGAAAAATGGGAACAAAAATCTTCTGGTCTGGGAGGAGAGCCAAATTCCTGTTCTGGCGAGATCTCTGGTTCAATGGGCTCACCTTCATCAGCTTCTGTTTCATCATAATCCCCATACTCCATCTCCTGGGAGTTCAGAGGGAAGAGCAGGTTCTTGAACCTGTGGAGGAGGGAGGGTAGGGGTAGGTATAACTCCCTGCAAATCCTGAATGACCTTCATGGCCTAGGCAATCTCCTCCGCAGATGGCAGGCTATGAGGCACAGAAGAAACCCCTCTAGGTTTATCAGCCTGGGTTTCAAAGTGCTTTGTCTTTTTGGTTTTCTTGAAGGGGACCGGAGAGTCAGTCGGACCACTCATATCCTTTTTAAGGTACCTGAACCACCCTTCTCAGGAGTGTGCAAGGAAGAGACGGCGGTTTCACCCACAGATTTGGAGGGTGTTGGCTGGTCAGATCCTGAAGCACCCTTGTCTGGTCTCTTTTGTAATCTTTCCAACCTTTTCTCCACTGTTTTTTGTGGTCGAGACTTACAGATTTCAATCTGTAGAAAAATGTTCAAACATGAAGTCTTCCTATATTCTGACATTATGCAGGTAGCCCCAGCACTTTGAACTGCTCTGGAGAGGAAAGAGTTAACTCTATGCCAGAGCATAGAACACTGAGCTTGAGTTCGTTTCAAACCTCTGTCTGCTGCACTTTCAAGTGTAATCATCAGATTCTTTACTCCGCCTAACTGAACAGTCGCTCCGGAGAGCTCTCCATCGCTTCCGGTTCGGTAACAGTAAAACATCGGTTTTAAACCACATTTTCTTTATTTTACTTTGGTTCAGATCCCTGTCTGCGGTACATTAAGTGCCTAGATAGTGGACCGAGTGATTCTGTGTGTGGAAATTGAAAAAAAGGGTTTTCAATTGGTTCGGTCGGAACCGACTGTTTTTGTTAATTTTATTTACAGTTTAGTGTGCGGTACCAGTCCTAATCAGTTGTAAAAACCCCGTCTTTCAGATATTTTTTTTCCAAAACCCGTAACACGGTTAGGAAGTGATAAGGGGGGGTCTTGCCTGGCTTAAGCAGATTAAAGGGCAAGTGTTAGGATGGCTATGTCTGAGAAACCCAAAAGAAAAACCAGGCCCACTGGGTTTCAACACTGCAGTGAGTGTGGGGAGGCCTTTGCTAAGGCGGATCCCCACACCACCTGTGTTTACTGTCTGGGGTTTGACCACTTCGATTCAGACTGCAAAATATGTAAAAATTTTCCTAAGGCCACCCTGGAGAAAAGACTGGGCAGGCTTAGGAAAAAGGAGGCAGAGAAGTCCGTTGACCTGGATGGCCAGCCCGGTTTGGTTCTAACTGAACCAAAGGGAGTGTCCTCTGACCTGGGTGATACTCCCTCGGGCAAAAGGAGAGCCAATCCTGAGGGGCTGGTTCTGGCTAAGAAAAACAGAAAGGAGAAATTGGCCGGTTCGGATACAGAACCGCATCGTCCAACCGCCAAGGAAATTGCCAGGGCGATCAGTATGGTTGAATCACTCCGTCCAGTTCCGACCGATCCGGCACCTCGCGGTAGGCGCTTGGTTCAGTCGGTTCCTCCGGTTCCGGACTATTGTCCAGAAGAGTATTGTGAACCGGATCTGGAGGGGGATGAAGACTACGATGATGATGATATAGAAGGTCTGGATGAGCCCACAGAACCGGACATCTCCCCAGACAGGCCTTCTAGTGTTTCCACTCCTAGGCTTTCTGAGTCCCCATCCCACTTTTTGTTTTACAAAAAAGTGGCAGAAACCCTCGAGCTCCCCCTGGTTGAAGCTGCTGAGGAACAAGAGTAGCCAGACTTTGTGGAAATGGACATCGTAGAGTCAAAAAGACCGTCTATTCCCCTCCATAAATCCCTGGGGAAACAAGACAAAAACTTCTTAAAAACACCAAATTCTTTACCTCCTGTGGACAAACGAATGGACAGGAGGTACATGCTGTCAGACTCAGGTACAAGTTCTTGTACCAGCAATGCAGCCATGTTGGGGTTGTGGAGGCTGCAGCCTGTGATAAGGCTAACATACCCTTGGCTTCACACACCCCTGATAGACTCTAGGAAGCTGGATGCCATGGCTAAAAAATAGTACTTGGCATCCTCCTTGGGACTCAGGCAGATTAACTACATGGCCTACACAGCCAGATACCATAAGTCCAGATGGGACACTGTTCTGGAACTGGCTAAACAGGCTTCCCCCCAGCTAGCCAAGGAGCCGGAGGAGGTGGCTGCTGATGGGATAGAGGCATCTAAGACCCAATTTCATGCTGCTGTAGACTAATAATGTATCATTACGAGTCATGGCTACATCTGTGTCTCTCTGGAGATTGGCTTGGCTCAGATGTACTAGCCTTTCACAGGACACACAAGTTAAGGCCATAGATTTCCCTGTGGTGGATAATTCTCAATTTGGGGAGCAGACAGAGAATTGTTTGAAAAAAATGGACGAGTACAGGACCACCTACAGGAGTGCACAGGCCAAGGCGAGTAACTCCTCAAAAGCAGCAGTCTAGGGGGAGGGGCAGGCCTTTTCACAGGCCTTTCTACCAGGCACAGGCCGCCTCTTTTCCTCAGAGGGGGTTCTTCAGAGGGAGAGGCAGAAGGGGGATGAGCAGGGCTGCATCTTCCTCTCAGTCCAAGGCTCCTGCCAAGCAGACATCCTGATGTGTCAGCCCGGGTCGACTCCCCTTTTCCAGTAGGAGGCAGGCTGGCTTACTACTTCCAGGCCTGGAAGTCTTGCCTCAGACAAGTGGGTCCTGGAGGTAGTAAGCCAGGGATTGGCTCTCAGCTTCAAAATGTTTCCAAAGCAGAGTCAGGTCTTTTCCACCTGCAAACACCTCTGAAACCATTGCCGTAGAGGCAGAGGTTTCCTCTCTGTTGGCTCTCAGAGCCATAGAGAGAGTTCCTACTACACACAGGGGCAAAGGTCTGTACTCCAGATACTTCCTTACCCCAAAAGAGAGGGGAGTAGTGGTCCATCCTAGACTTAAGATACTTAAACAAGCACCTAGTCAAACCAAAATTCAGAATGGTGACTCTGGGAGTAATTCTTCCCTCTCTGAGGACAGGAGATTGGTTAGCCTCCCTGGACCTCAAGGATGCCTACTTTCACATTCCCATCAGGTGCTCCCACCGAAAGTACCTCAGGTTCGAATAGCCTTCAGCCCATTATCAGTTCAGAGCAATGCCCTCCGGACTAACATCAGCACCAAGGGTGTTCACAAAATGCCTAGCAGTAGTAGCAGCCTTTTTTTTTATATAAACTATTTATAACATTTTATATCATACGGTTTACCATATCCACAAAATACCTGTATAGGTGAACATCCTACCGACCAAGAAAGATTTCTAGATACATTTGAATAGGTCTATCTACAATATCAAATACATTGCTACTGATCAGACAGGTGATTCCAAGGATTTAAAAGTCCAGCAAAATAATACTGTAGGATAGTTCACTTCTCACTTTCCTATTACTAGCAGGCTATATGCCAGCATTTCTTGCCCCTCGTAGGATATAAGATAATAGGTGGGAGGCTGAAATTCTCAAGTTTAAAGCATCCATAGGACACTGTACAGATGTTCTGGTCCCAATTAAGTTAAATAACTCCCCTACCTCTAAGCTCGTATCTCATGGCTGGTAGGGGATACAGGCTATTATAAGAACTTTGAAAAACAGTCCACAAATTGAGTGGAGCCTCACATGCTGCAACATTATGATGCCTCATCATGAGAAATACAGAAAACTATTATGCCAACTGCATTTAGGAAATCTTATGAGCTGCTTAACACGACAACAAGAATTCTTAAAGAGGAGATTACATGGAATTAGTAAACTGCTTTTAGTAGCATGAAATGAGTACTGAAGAATTCTGCAACCTCCTAGAATATAACAATTTACCACAAAGTTCTTTAAACTGATCAGTCACTAGGGTCCAAGTCCGAATCACTGTTCTCTCCTCTCTCCCTAGGCATACGTTGACCCTCCAGGAACTTGGAAGCAAAGGACGCTGCTGCTTCAGGATCAGTTAGTAAGTGTGTCTTGTTTGCATGGCGAACTTGTAGCCGCGCTGGAAATTGCAGCTGTGCTGAGATGCCATTCTCTAAAGGGAGCTTCTTGGGTTAATGTAGTGCCTTTTTTCTGGTATGAGTCTGTGAAGAGACATCGGGGAATAGGGCGATTTTGCTGCCCTCCCAGATCAGGTCACCCCACTGCCGTGCCAACTACAGGATTGGCATGTGGGCCTCGGACTGGAGAGAAATAGGTTACTCAACTGTAACAGTAGTTCTAGGAGTGATATATGTTGTTCATCCACACTGTCTGGCATTGTCCCTTTCCCCTTTAAATCTTGCCGGAAGTCTTCAAGCTGGCTCCTCCCACCCGCCCGGGTGGTAAATACCTCGTCTCCGCCCCATGACGCCAGATCTAGCCCGCTGGGCACAGCGCCTTAAGTCGGGAGGTTAGGAGTGTGTGGATGAACAACATATACCACTCCTAGAACTACTCTTACAGGTGAGTAACCTGTTTTTCTAGGAGCGTGGCTATGTTGTTCATCCACACTGTCTGGCAGACTCCTGACAGTTCTCCGGGAGAAGGGAGGCAAGGCGCACACCCCCTACCTAGGAAAAAGAGATTGGAGAACTGAGGCCCCAAAACCAGCATCTCGGAGTGACTCAAGGTCGATGTGGTAATGGGTAATGAAGGTGTTTGCTGACTTCCAGGTAGCAGTCCGACAGATTTCCTGGATAGGGATGTCCCTGGAAGTAGCCACCGATGCAGCAGTATGGCGAGTGGAATGAGCCCTTAACCCACTGGGAGGCTCCTTGCCCGCCAACTCATAACAGTCCTATGCATGATGTGATCCATCTTGCAACAGTCCGCTTGGCTGCAGGTCTGCCAGAAGCAGCTTCAGCGTAGGTGACAAACAGCTGGCGAACCTCTCCCCAAATTTCCACCGTCCTCTCCTTATAATAGGAGAGAGCGCGTCTGAGGTCCAGAGTATGAAGCCTGTACTCGGTGTCTGAGGTGTAATAAGGGTAATATACCGGCAGGGTCAACACCTGGTTAAGGTGAAACTCTGACACCACCTTCGGAAGGAATTTCGGGTGGGGGCGCAGGACAACTTTGTCCCTGTGAAAGACCAGATAAGGGGAGTCCACCGAAAGTGCCTGGAGCTCCCCTGTCCTTCTCACTGACGTGATAGTCACCAGGAAGGCAGTCTTCCACGACAAGTGTGAGAGCTCACACTTGTGCATGGGTTCGAATGGCTTGCCCATGAGCTTTGCCAAAACCAGCAAGAGATCCCATGGAGGTGGAGGTTCACGCACCGGAGGGGATATGTGATCCAGGCCTTTGAAAAAGCACCCGACCACTGTCTACTGTGCCAATGTCGGCTGACCGGCCCACGCCCGGTAAGCAGAGATGGCTGCTAGGTGCACTCTAAAGGTCGATGACCGAAGACCCCCTTTGGAGAGGGGCCAAAGGTAGTCTAGAATGTTAGCCACAGAGCAGGATAAGGGGTCCAGGCTCTTTCCCCAACACCAAATGGAAAACCTTTTCCATTTGAAGGCATAACACTTCCTGGTCAATTCCTTTCGAGATGCTTCCACCACGGTGTAGACATCCTCGGAAAGACCCAGAGCCTGGAACTCTAGCCACTCAGGAACCAGGCTGTGAGGTGCAGAGATTGAAGGTCCGAGTGGAATACCTTCCCCTGGTTCAATTATATCAGGTCCGGGCGTGTACAAAGCGGCTCAGGGTCCTGCAGCTGAGGCTGAGGAGATCTGGATACCAGAACTGGCAGCAGTCGGAGCTATCAGGATCACTTCGCTTGTCCCTCCTCACCTTGAGTAACACCTTGTGGATCAAGGGAAATGGAGGAAGGCGAAGGAGGCCTGGGGTCCCTGACCTCGAGAGGCAACCCTGCAGCGAGCCCTGCTGAGGCGGGCATGGTACTGGCCGCAGGCTTGAGGTGTTCTCCTGAGTGAACAGGTCCACCAACGGCTTGCCCCTACAGGAGAACAGACTGTAAGCTACCTCTGGATGGAGAGACCACTCGTGGGATGTCTGGCCTATGCGGCTGAGAGCATCCGCCAGTTGGTTTGAGACTCCTGCCACATGGATGGCCAGGAGATCCGCCTCCAGCTAGCTGACGAAGGTCCAGATCCGGAGCACCTCCCTGCACAGCAGACGGGAGTGCGTGCTGCCCTGTTTGTTGAGGTAGTACATGGTCGTGGTATTGTCCGTCTGGACTTGAACCACTTGACCCCGGAGCTGAGGAGCGAAAGCTGACAGTGCCAGTCTGACTGCTCTGAGCTCCAACAGGTTGATGTGGCATCGGGACTCCTTGGGGGTCCAGAACCCGTGGGCTCTGTTGTCCCCCATGTGGGCTCCCCAGCCCCATGAGAGAGGCATCGGTCGTAAGGACGACTGTCTGCTCGGGGCGGACAAATGGGATCCCTTCCCGCAAATGACTCTGGACGGTCCACCATTGGAGAGCGTCCCACACCCTCTGGGTGACAGTGACCAGCTGGTCGAAAAGACCCTGAGACCACTGAGCGGCCAGCTCCCACTGAAGGGGGCGCATGTGCAATCTGGCCCAACGGACCACTGAGGTGGATGCCGCCATGTAACCCAGGAGGCGCAGGAAGTCCCGGGCAGGGCGCAAGTGCCCAACCAGAAATGATTGGGCAAAGGAGGAAAGAACCTCCGCCCTGTCCGCCGGGAGCCGAGCTCTGGCTTGATGAGAGTCGAGCTCTGCCCCGATAAAGCCCATCACCTGAGAGGGCACGAGTTCTGACTTGGCCTCATTGATTAGGAGGCACAGGTGGGAACAGGTTCGGAGGGTCAGGTCCCTGGACCTCTCCACCTCCCGTAGGGAGGAACCCGCAAGGAGCCAATCATCTTGATAGGGGTAAATACGAACCCCTTGACGCCGTAGATGGGCTGCCACCACTGCAGTGCATTTGGTGAAGACCTGTGGGGCCGATGACAGGCCGAACGGCATGGCTCGGAACTCGTACAGGGTTCCTTCGACCCTGAGGCGGAGGAACCGCTGGTGGGACGTACGATTTGGGACGTGGTAGAACGCGTCCTGAAGATCCAGTGAACAGAACCACATGTTTCGCTCCAGAGATGGTATGATCTGGTTCAGAGTTACCATCCGGAAGGTGAGAGACCTGAGATATTGATTCAAGTCGTGGAGATCTAGAATGGGGCGCCAACCCCCTGTCCGTTTGGGCACCAGGAAATACCTGGACATGATGCCTGGGTCTTTAGGAAGATCCGGCACTGGAGCTGCCGCCTCCTTGTGGAGGAGCTGAGCAATGTCGTCCCGGAGGGCCGACTGAGCGCCAACTGAGATCCTTTCCTCCCGTGGGGCACAGGCCCGGCTGGAGGGGTACTGCTCGAACTCTACAGGCAGTCCCTGCCCGACCACTTCCAGAACTCATCTGTCCTAAGTGATACCGGACCAGGCGGAAAGAAAGTGGCGGAGCCGGCCCCCCACGGGAGGACCCAGAACTGGCGTGACGGGTGTAGGGGAGGCCACCCCCGACCCGCGACTTTGCAGGCTTGGAGGAGGATGCACTTGGACCAGCACCTCAGCCTCCTCTGCGGGGCTGTTGGGGACCTTGCTTGGGCCTAGGGTGCCAAGCTTGAGCCTGCTGTTGTTACTGACCTCCCTGGAAGGAGGGCTGTCTAACCGCAGGGGAAGAATGCAAAAGGACTACTACTTGCGCTTCTGCTGGTTCTTGCCTGAAGAACCCTTAGCAGAGGTGGCATCTAAGGTGGCATTAGACTGCTCAATGCACTGGAGATGACCTGCCACTACCAGACCGAAGAGGTCGGTGCCAAGGAAGGGCACGTCAGCTAGCTTGTGCTGAGTATCCGCTGGAAAGGAGGATAACCTCAGCCAAGCCCTGCGGCGAGTGGCCACTGCGGCAGCTAGTGAACGGGCACAGGAATTTCCAATGTCCAGAGCCGTCTGGAGCTATTGTTTAGCAACAGCATGGGCCTGGTCTCGGACCTGCTTGACCGTGGTCTGCATGTCTGCTGGGAGATGAGGGAGGACTTCATCAAGCGACCCCAGTAGCGAGTGAGAGAAGTATGCCATAATCACTGCCGAGCTGGCCTGACGAAGGCCCAGGGATGATGCCGCATAAACTTTCCGGGCCGAGTGGTCCATATTTTTGGACTCCTTGTCCAGCGAGCGGTCAGTATCCACAGAGCTGCCCGTGCGTCGAAACACTGAGGCAGTCACAAGGCTGTCAGCAGAGAGATGCTCAGTGAAGCCCGCCAAGGACCCCATGGGCACCGCATACTTGCGGGCCATACGGACAGATGGAGCCGGGCAAGAGGCAGGGCGCTGCCAAAGCTCCAGTGCCGGGCCAACTATGGCTTCGGCCACTGGAAAGGCCTCTGTCAGGGTATCCCCCCCTCTTAAGAATATCCGTGAGAGGATATTCTGCCTTCTTTTGTATAGGCTGCAAAGGGCATACCCGTCGACTCAGAAATTAGTCGAAGGATGCCCTGGAAGGAAGAAGGACCTTCCTCCAGGCCTGTCACTGATAGCTCATAATCGGGGTGTGAGTGAAGGTCAGTAGTATCAGAGTCTGAGGAATCAGGATACAGGGGTCTCCCACCTATATCCCCCTCGATGCGCCTAGGGCGATCAGGAGTAACAGTAATGGACCACCTATGGGGCAAGCCCGTAGTTGTACGATCCTCCTTAGAGGGAGCTCCTCCCCGAGGATGTTTAGGTGGTGGTTCCACCAAAATTGGTGGGGAGCCTGTAACAGGCAGACCAGAAATACATGCCGGTCCCACCGGAGGGAGAACCGGAGTCCTCGGAACCGAGGGAGTCATGTCGGCCGAAGAGGCTGGGGCCAAGTAATGGCCGGTACAGCCGGAGTAGACTGCTTTTGACCGGTCAAAAGGAGTTGCTGCCACATGAGGTCCTCATAACGTCGGAGTTTCCGTCCAAGTCTCTCCTCGTCCGAGGAGGATGAGGAATTGCGGCGGCGCCTCTTCCGGGAGTGTTTATGACCCTTTCTCGGTTTTTTGACCGACGGGGTCCTACTCCTCGATCGAGACAGATGGCGTCGGCTCTGTCAGTCGGGAGAAGCCGGATTCGGTGAAAACCGAGGTTCTGGCTCTTGTCCCTCGATCGGGATGCCCGAAGGACGGGTCTCCTCGTTGGGGAAGGAGAGAATGGGAGTCCTCTCCAAGGAGTCGTCGAGAGGCGTCGGCGACAACGGCTCGATCGGGTCTAGAGAAATCTTGGCCGGTTCTGCCATATCCTCGGCTTCAGTGCCCTGGCCTGTCAGAAGGTCCGAAAGGCCGGCAGCCGAGGAAGCGATCTCGACCGTGGCCGAGACCGCCTGCTCCTGAGTATCGGACCGCTCACAGTCACAGGAATGTCTTCTTCGGCTAAAAGATGATTTGGGGTCCTTGTCCTTTTTCTTGGATAGGGAGGAGTGCAAGCCCGAAGGCGCCTCACCCTTGGTAGGGAGAGACTGGCACAACTCCCGAAATGACCCCGTGAAGGTGGAGCCCAGGTTGAGCGGGACTGAAGAAACTCGGTTGGTCAAGCTTGGGCAGCTCCTTGAAAGCCGCCATCTGTTAGAGCTGCTCGTGGATCCGCAGCCCGTGAAACCGCCCACCTGGCCTCCTCAATTTCACCAGTGGATTGCGTCCGGTCTCCCCAGCTATAGGCCCCTATGTCCTCCAGGATGGTGGGATGGAAGGCCAAACAGATGGTGCATGCCGCAGTATCGTGCACAGCGCCTAGGCAATAAACGCACGAGAGGTGGGAATCTGTGCGAGACATTTTCTGTCCACAAGGACACCGGCGAAACCTGGGGTACGACTTGTCCTCCATATCGGAAGCGTTCGGATCCGAATCATAAACTCTGAGTTTTAAAGCAAGTAAGTGTGGTGAAAACCGTTGATTAGACTCCAGGGCCTACGGTACTTGCAAAGTAGCACGAGGGAACCTGCATACTTAAGCGGAAAGGAAGATCTGATGTCATGGGGCGGAGCTGAGGTACTTACCACCCAGGTGGGTGGGAGGAGCCAGCTTGAAGACTTCCAGCAAGATTTAAAGGGGAAAGGGACAATGCCAGACAGTGTGGATGAACAACATATCCACGCTCCTAGAACGTCACTATCACTGTTAGGGGACGTTCCCCTGATGCAGACCATGGTTTCGCTCGAATGAGTATTGAGAAGGCCTTAATAATAGACACCCAAGTCCTCCGGCACCAAGCACAGGTCAGTGTAAAGCAGTCTATGCACTGCTGGGATAAGATCTTGTCTTCCTGCTAATCAGGGAGGGAAGACAACAATTCTAATATTTGCCTGCCTCTGTGTATTCTCCAGCGCCTCTATTTTAAAGCACATGAAAAGAAAATCTTTTATGAAAGCAGCATTCCTCTCCCGTTGTTGGTCTGCCTCTGGACGGAGCTCCGTGATTCCAGAATCATTAGTCTGGACTCTGGTCTCTTTCAGTGAAGCGGATTTCCAATGTCGCAAGCCTGCGATTAGTGTCTTCTCCTGTAGCGTGGATTTTCTCTAAGAGAGCCATGATTTGGGGTGAGGAGTCCCTCCAAGCCTGATAGCTGATCCTGCAGGCGGCCTTCTCGTTGCACTTCTGGAGCCTGATGCAGGCGAGAAGGCGGCTTCGATCTGCTACGCTGCATGCTTATCTTTTTTAGGACCCATATTTTGGTCTTTAAGGTATTGAGCCATCCCTTTGCAGAAATTAAGCTTTGCTGAGTTCTCCAAGTCTGTTAAATTAGTTAGCACTTTGTCTGCGGCCTTGTGCACACAAGCCATGAAATTATGGTCTCTGGCTTATTCTCTGCAGACATCTCTGTTGGCAGTCCACCTTCCGGGGAAGGACAATGTGCTAGCAGATGCTCTGAGCAGGACATCTCAGGGTCATCACGAATAGTCCCTGGATCCCCTAGTGTTAAGTGATTTTTTTCAAGATGGGGCACTCCAGAGATGGATCTCTTTGCAGCCCCAGACAATCACCAACTTCCTCTCTTCAGTTGCAGACCCCCCAGTCTTGGGCACAGTCCCTCTGGATGTTCCACTTGTGGATTGGCAGGGGAATTTCTGTATGCTTTTGCTTCATTTAAAGTTCTGGTCAAAATAAGGTCATAATCTTGCAAAGTGATCCTGACTGCTCCAGACTGGGCCAGGTAGCCTTGGTACCCTCTCTTGCCGTCCCTAGCAGTCCATCTTCCCCTATCTCTTCCCAAGAATCACAATCTGTTAACCTCCCCTCAAGGGAGGATTTGGTACCCCAACCTTCGGTCTCTCAACCTCAAGGCGTGGCTCTTGAAGAGTTAGAATATGCAAGCTTACATCTGTCTCAGGGGGTTCTGGATATTCTCAAACCCTCTCGGAAACCTGCCACTAGAAGAAAAAATTACTCACCTTAGTAATGTTGTTTCTTCTAATGGAGTCTTGCTATATTATGACATATGCAGTGAGTGCCAACCTTCGAACTGCTCCGGAGGTGAAAGAGTTAACTTTCCATGCCAGGCATGGAACGCTGAGCTCGAGCTCAGTTGAAAACTCTGTCTGTTCTTCAAACTCAAACTGTCATTTCTTTACGAGCTACACTCACTAAGGTCCTGTGTGGAAGCTGTAAACCTACACTAGCCAACTGGCTACTAAATATAAGAACACATTTTTTGGTCCCAAAACAAAGACTCAAGTCAGGAAACCCAAAAAATGAAAAACACAACACCCAGTCACCCCAAAAAAGGGAGGGGTGAAAAAACAAGGTGGGCATCTACTAAGTGCCAACACTGCACTGCCCACCCACATCCCAAAAACAGAGGTTCTGAGAGGGGCAGGGGGGAGGTCATAATATAGCAAGACTCCATTAGAAGAAACAACATTACTAAGGTGAGTAATTTTTCTTCAAACATCATGAAGCCTTGCTATATTATGACATATGCCGACATTCAGAGCAGTACCTCCATGGAGGAGGGACAGAACCTACTTAGGAAATAGGCTCTGAAGCACAGTTGTGTTAAACCGAGCATCACTCCCAGCCTGGGTGTCCAGAGAGTAATGCTTGGTAAAGTGTGAACTGTTTTCCAGGTAGCTGCTTGACAAATCTCTAGAATGGGATGTGTCCCTGGCAGCAGCCAGGAAGCAGCTGTACCTCTGTAGAGTGAGCCTCAGGCCTGAGGGAGGAACCTTACCCAGCTTTTCATAACAAAATTGGATACAAGAGACAATCCACCTGGCAATGGATCTTTAGTGGCAGGTTTCTTTACCAACCTCACCATAAGTGAGGAACAGTTGGAGGAGTCAAACCTGTGACCCTTGGTACGCCAATGTAGAAACTAAGGGCCTCTTCACATCTAAGCTGTGCAGACTCCTCTCGCCAGAGGAGGAATGGTCAATGAAGTACACTGGAAGAGAAATAGATTGATTAAGGTGGAAATCTGAAACCACCTTAGGCAAGAACTTCCTGTTAGTCCTGAGGACCACCTTATCTCTATGAAAGGAGATAAAATCAGGCTCCACTGACAAAGCTTGTAATTCACTTATGCGTCTGGCAGAAGTGATGGCTACCAGAAACAGTCTTTCAAGTCAAATACTTAAGCTCTGCTGAAGACAAGGGCTCAAAGGGAGGTTGCATAAGCTGAGCAATGCAAACATTAAGATCCCAGGCAGGGGCAGGGTCCCTGAATGGAGGGTTGGTGTGAAGCAATCCCTTAAAAAACTTAGAGAATACAGGATGAGCTGAAAGAGAAGAGGGTTTACCTGCTGAAATGAAAGACACAGCTGCCAAATGCACCTTTAGGGTAGCTGGTCTGAGCCCCAAAGTGTTCAAATGGACCATATAATCCAGGACTGTGGGTAAATCAGCAGATTCTGGGGAAATATGCTTCCCAGAGCACCATATGGAAAACCTCTTCCATTTGGAATTGTAACTAGCCCTGGTGGAAGGCTTCCTAGAAGCCTTCAATATATCCATTACACCTTGGGAGAGGTGTAGATCAGCAAACTAACTCTTCAAGAGCCAGGCCTTGAGATTGAGAGATTTGAGGTTCGGGTTCCAAACCCTTCCCTGAGCACAGGTTAACAGATTGTGATTCCTGGGAAGACACAGGGGAAGATGGACTGCTAAGGACAGTAGGAGTGGATACCAGGGTTGTCTGGCCCAATCTGGAGCAATCGGAATCACTTTGCAGGATTGAGATCTGATTTTGACTAACACTTTGAACAGGAGAGCGAAGGGGGGAAAAGCATAGAGAAACTTCCCTTCCCAATTGAGAACTAAGGCATCCAGAGGGACTGAGCCCAACACTGGGGGCCTGCAGCAAAAAAGGGGAAGTTGGTGATTGTCTGGGGCTGCAAAAGATCTATCTAGGGTGCCCCATCTGGCAAATATACCTCCAGGACTAGGATCCAGTGACCATTCGTGATGGCCCTGGGAAATCCTGCTGAGAGCATCTGCCAGGACATTGTCCTTGCCTGGAGGTGAACTGCCGTGAAGGGAGGTGTTCAGGAGTAAGCCAGAGACTACAACTTCACTGCTTGACGCAAAGGCCGAGACCGAGTGCCTCCTTGTTTGTTGATGTACCACATTGTGGTGGTGTTGTCTGTTCTGACCTGTACAACTTTGTTCTGAACAGATTTGGAAAAAGCTTGAAGTGCTAGAAAAACTGCTCTGAGCTCCAACAGGTTGATGTGGAGCAGAGATTCCTGAGGGGACCACAGTCCCTGGGTAGTGAGGTCGCCCATGTGAGCTCCCCACCCCAAGAGGGATGCATCTGTAGTAAGGATTAAAGAGGGAGACTGAGTGACAAAGGGAACCCCTTGTCTCAGATTGCTCTGATCCTGCCACCACTGTAGGGCTTGGATCAGGGTTCAAGCCACTGGGATCAACTTGGTTAGAGGGTTCTTTCTTTCAGACCAAAAGGCTCTGAAATGGAACTGGATGTCCCTCACCTGAAATCTTGCTCCTTGCACTACTGCTGTAGAAGCAGCCATGTGCCCCAGGAGCTGTAGAAAATGCCTTGCTGGTCGAAAGACCTGCAGGGTGAATGAGGAGGCCAGAGAGACCAGGGTCCTTGCCCTGTCCAAAGGAAGGAAGGCTCTGGCTTCCTATGTGTTCAGTCTCTGCGCCTATGAAGGTGGAGGAGCTGACAGGCTCTAGAACGGACTTTGGAAGATTCAGAAGGAAACCTAGAGAGGTAAGCAGTTGCTGAGTTATCTGAAGATGTAACTTGACTTGGTCTGGAGACTGGCCTACTATGAGCCAGTCGTCCAGGTAAGGGAAGATGGCAATTTTTTGCCTTCTTAGGTAGGCAACTGCTCCTGCCAGGCATTTTGTGAATACCCTTGAGCAGAGGTGAGGCCAAAGGGCATTGCTCTGAACTGGTAATGGCCTGAGGGCAGCTCAACCTGAGGTACTCGATGGGAGCTCCGGGAGAATATGGAAGTAGGCATCCTTGAGGTCCACGGACGCCAGCCAGTCCCCTGGCCTTAGAGAGGTAGAATAATTCCAGAGTCACCATTTTGAATTTTGGTTTTAAAAGGTGCTTGTTTAACTATCTGAGATCCAGGATGGGCCGCCATTCTCCTGTCTTTTTGGGTAAGGAAGCACCTGGAGTACAATCCTTTGCCCTGGTGTAGGGGTGAACCTTCCACGGCTCTGAGAGCCAGGAGGGTAGAGACTTCTGCCCTAGGACAAGTGCCTCTGATGGATTTGCAGGTGGAAAGGATCTGGTTCTCATCTTTGGAAACTTTTTGAAGCTGAGAACCAGTCCCTGGCTTACTACTTCCAGGACCCACTTGTCTGATGTCAGAGACTTCCAGTCCTGGACAAAGTAAGCCAGCCTGCCCCCGACAGGTAGTTGAGAATCGGCCCTGGCCACCTCATCAGGGTGCCTGCTTGGCAGGGGCTTTAGGCTGAGGGGTGGAAGCAGGCCTGCTTGTACCCCGACTGTCTCTCCCTCTAAAGAACCCCCTCTGAGCGTAAGCTGAAGAGGGAGGCCTGGGCTTGGTAAAAGGCCTATGAAAAGGCCTGCCCTGCCCCTGGAAGGCTGCCTTGAGGAGTGGCCTGCCTTTCCTTGGCCTGTGCACTTATAGGTGGTCCTATACTCATCCATTTCATGTAATTCTCTGTCTGCTCCCAAACAGAGAATTATCCACAACAGGAAAATCCATGGCCTTAGTCTGGGTATCCTGTGACAGGCTAGTACATCTGAGCCAAGCCATTCTGCAGGTGCCACAGATGTAGCCATGACTCTTGACACATCATTAGAGTCCACTGCAGCATGAATTGCACCTTAGATGCCTCAATACCATCAGCAGCCACCTGCTCCAGCTCCTTGGCAAGCTGGCCAGGGACCTGTTTTGCTAGAGCCATAACAGTATTCCATCTGGATTTCTGGTGTCTAGCAACATAAGCCATATAATTTGCCTGTCTGAGTCCCAAGGATGCTGCCATGTACTGTTTCTTTGCCATGGCATCAATCCTTCTGGAGTCCTTGTCAGGGGGGTGTGAGGCCAAGGGAACATTTGCCTTGTCACAGGCTGCAGTCTGCACTACCCCAACATGGCTGCATTGTTGTGTAAGGAACTCCATATCAGAGCCTGACAATGTGTACCTCTTGTCCATTCTTTTATCCACAGGAGGTATAGTTTGAGGAGTTTTTAGAATTTTTACTGTCTGTTTCCCAAAAGATTTATGCAAAGGAATAGACAATCTCCTAGACTCTGGGATATCCATCATTTCCACATAGTCAGGCTCCTCTTGATCATCCACATCTTCCTCCATAGAGAGCTGGAGGGTTTCAGCCACTTTTTTATAAAACATAAAATGAGAAGCGGACTCAGAAAGCCTAGGAGGAGACACTCCTGAAGGTCTGTCTGGGGAGATGTCCGGTTCAATGGGCACATCCAGACTTTCAAACCCACATTCACTCTCCTCATACTCCTTTTCCCCCTCCTCTGGTTCATAAAATTCCTCTAAATCACTCTTGAACCGGTGGAACCGGCTGAACCAGACGCTTACCTGATGGTGCCGTTCGGTCGGAACCGGGAAAGCGACTGGACAATTTTAATCGCTTTGGCTATTTCTTCAGTGGTTGGAGAGGAAAGTTTTGGCTCCACACCAGCTGATTTCCTAGTCCTTTTTGCTGGAACCGACTCCTCCGAGTCGGCTCTCCTTTTGCCCGAGGAAGTCTCGCCCTGGTCAGAGGACACTCCCCCCGGTTCAGTTGGAACCGAACCGGGCTGGCCATCTGTGTCAGCAGACTTCTTGGCCTCCCTTTCCCCGAGCCTACCAACTCTCTTTTCCAGGGTAGCTGCAGGAACATTTTTGCAACTCTGGCAGTCTGCATTGAGGTGGTCAAACCCCAGACAATAAAAACAGGTGGTGTGGGGGTCAGCCTTGGCAAAGACTTCCCCACAGACACTGCAGTGTTGAAACCCAGTGGGCCCGGTTTTTCTTTTGGGTTTCTCAGACATCATGCCAGTCCTAACCAAACTTGCCCGTTTATGGCAATCCGCCAAGCAAGACCCTCTTATCGGTTCCCAACTGTGTCACGGGTTGTGGAAAAAAAACGTAATAAAATCCTTTTTTTTAGAACCGATAAGAACCGGTAACTCACACTCTAAAGACAGATTAATATATTTTAAACAACCTGATCGGGTTCAAACCGAACTGATAACCGTTTACAAATTCCACACGGAATAAATAAATGTAAAACCTATCTAGTACTTACAATACCACAGACAGAGCTTGAACCGACCAGTTGTGGTTTAAATTCGGTCAAAAAACCGAGAAAATAATACTTTAACCGACAAAATGAACCGAGCAGAAGGAGAAAATCTCTGGAGCGACTGTTCAGCGAGGCGGAGTAAAGAATCTGACAGTTTGAGTTTGAAGAACAACAGACAGAGTTTTCAACCGAGCTCGAGCTCAGTGTTCCACGCCTGGCATGGAAAGTTGACTCACCTCCGGAGCACTTCGAAGGTTGGGACTCACTGCATATGTCATAATATAGCAAGACTTCACGTTTGAAAACCTATAATTCCAAATGGAAAAGACTCAGCATTTGGTGTTCCAATAAGCAGACATCTCCACATACTGCTGATTTGGTTACAGTTCTGGATTATATGGTTCATCTTACTGGCTTAGGCCTCAGACCAGCTACCCTGAAAGTACAGTTGGCAGCTGTTTCTGCATTTCTGTCAGTGGGAAGGAAGGGTTTCCTCACTGGCATCTCATCCTGTTTTCTGTAAATTATTTAAAGGATTGTTCCATACCAATCCCCCCCTTTAGGAATCCTACTCCTGCTTGGGATCTTAATGTTTGCATTGCTCAGCTTATGCAACCCCCTTTCGAGCCTTTGGCCTCAGCAGACCTTAAGTACTTGACTTGGAAAGCTGTGTTCCTGGTAGCTATTACCTCTGCCAGGCGTATCAGTGAATTACAAGCTCTGTCAGTGGAGCCTGATTTTATTTTATTTCATAGAGATAAGGTGGTCCTTAGAACTAACAGGAGGTTCTTACCCAAAGTGGTTTCAGATTTTCATCTGAACCAGCTATGTATCTTCCTGTCTTCTTCACTTATTCTTTAGGGGAGAAAAGGCTACACAGCTTGAATGTTAAGAGGGCACTTAGCTATTACACTGGGTGCACTAAGGCTCTTAGGTTCGACTGTCCTCAGTCGTTTCTCACTTGTGGGGAAGTGGAAAGAGGCAAACCTGCAACTAAGAGAGCTACTGCCAGCTGGATTGTCTATTGTATACAGTTCTGCTATGATAATCCAAGCAAAGTATCCCCTTCAGGCCTGATCGCTCATTCCACTAGAGGTACAGCTGCTTCTCTGGCTGCTGCCAGAAACATACCATTATTAGAGCTATGCAACGCAGCCACCTGGAAAACAGTCCATACATTCACTAAGCATTACTCCCTGGATATCCAGGCTATAAGTGATGCTAGGTTTGGTACAGCAGTACTACAGAGCCTATTCCCAAAATAGGTTTGTCCCTCCTCCATGGAGGTACTGTTTGGTAGTCTGCATAATGTCAGAATACAGCAACACTTCATGTTGATTGAAGACAAAATTACTCACCTTAGTAACTGTGTTTCTTCTAATGGAGTCTTGCTGTATTCTGACCTCCCCTGCCTCCCCTCAGAACCTTTTTTTGGGAAGTTGGCTGGCAGGTGCAGTGTTGCACCTCAGGGGTGCACTTAGCACTCCCCCTATATAGGGAAGGGGAGTGGGTTATGTTAAATTATTTTTTATAGTTATGTTTGTTCACTACCTAGTTTTTGTTTTGGAGTTCAACTTTAGTCTTTTGAGTTCCTAAAACATTTGGTTGCCTTCCGGCTAGTAGTTTTACAATTTCCACCTTGCAGGTGTAAGTTAGGATTAGCTCATAAAAATCTGACGGTTACACTTGAAAGTGCAGCAGACAGAGGTCTGAACTGAGCTCAAGCTCAACATTCTATGCGCTGCATAGAGTTAACTATTTCCTCTCCGGAGCAGTTCAAGTGCTGGGGCTAACTTCATAATGTCAGAATACAGCAAGACTCCATTAGAAAAAAAGTACAGTTACGTAAGAACTTACCGTAACAGCAGATCTTCGAGAACAGCTCTTGCAGCAGGTAACACCATTAGGACTGAAGCCGCAGGCATCAGGACCACGAAATTCTTCTAGCTAGCTATCTTCAGTGGGGATGCGCCCCTGACGCTGAGTCCCGCCTCGAAGCGTCAGGCGTAGTATAGGCTGGTCGCCAGGATTCCCAGTTCTCCCGCTGGAGACTTCCGGCCGCAGTACGACATCAGAATGGGAGACAGAGGATCCACCATCAGAAGACAAAAGGGCGTAAACCCCTGCCAAAGGCTCGGAAAGCCATGCCTCCTCCAAGGGGGAAGGTGGGCGGGAAGGTACCTGCTGCAAGAGCTGTTCTCGAAGATCTACTGTTACGGCAAGTTCTTACGTAACACTACTATTTTACTTAGAGATACAGCTCTTGCAGAAGGTAACACCATTAGGACTGATTTCCAAGCAATAACGCTTGTAAGCATTCTGGGAGGAGGAAACTAGGAAACTCCATACCAAGTCCTGACTCTAGGACAGGAGACCCTGTAGCACGGCCAGGCCGAAACCGGCTCTTCGCCATGAAGCAATGTCCAGGCTATAATGCCTGATAAAAGTATGCACAGAGCTCCAAGTGGCTGCAGCACAAATGGCAGAGGAGGAGACGTTACAAAGTGCTGCAAAGGAGGTAGCCACCCCTAGTGGGAATGGCCCTGACTGTACCGGGAGGGTTTCTGCTTTGTATCATAGCAGTATGATATACACTGGACAAGCCAGCAGAAAGGGACTGCTTGATACTGGTTGGCCCATCATCCTCTCAGCGAGGAAACGAAGAGTTGCTCCGACTTCATGGCTGCTTAGTCCTGTTCAGGTAATACCTTAGACAGTGGTGAACATCCAGGTGTGGAGCAGCTTCTCTCTATTAGAATATTTAGGAAATATACAGGCAGGTCAATGTCCTGATTGAGAGTGAGTGCAGAGACCACCTTAGGCAAGAACTTAGGATTCGCCCTCAGAGACACTCTGTCCTGGTGGAAAATCAAATAAGGTTCCTACACATGAGAGCGTGAAGCTCGGAAATTCTCCTTGCTGACGTAACAGCAACTAAAAATAACGCTTTCCATGACAGGAAACGCAGCTCGGTATCCGCGGCAGGTTCAGAAGGGGAAGCGTGAGTTGTTCCAGGACAAAGAGTAAATCCCATGGAGGAACAGGGTCCTTAATGGGTGGCCTAAGGTGTAACACCCCTCTCAAAGTCTCGAGAGGAGTCAAGTTGCGCCACTGTGCGCTGTCCCACCGGGAAGTGGTAAGCAGAAATAGCGCAGAGGTGCACCTTAATAGAGGAGTAGGCGAGACCCGACTGGAAAAGGGAGAGTAGATATTCTAACACCGCTTTCACCGGGCAACCTAGAGGGGAAAGGCCGCGTGCTTGCGACCACAAGCAAAAATGGCGCCATTTCATGGCGTACGTCGCATGCGTTGCCGGCTTTCTGGCCGTGGAAAGAACTTCTGCCACCTCTTGCGAGACCCCGTGTCGCAAAATGGCTTTGTCTCTAGGAGCCATGCATGCAGGTTCAGTGAACGTAAGTCCGGGTGGACCAGTGAACCTTCCTCCTGAGACAAGAGATGGGAGCTGAAGGGCAACGGGACCGGAGGTTCCTGGGACAGCTGCGTGAGCAAGGGGAACCAGATCTGCCTGGGCCATAAAGGGCTACCAGGATCAATGTGCAGTGCTCCCTGCGCAGTTTGAGAAGAACTCTCTGGATCAACGGGAAGGAGGGAAGGCGAGGAATCTGTTTGCCCAAGAGAGAGAACAACTGCTCTCGCTAGAAAACACCAGGCCCTGGATCTAGCGAGCAGAAATTGGGCAGTTTTAGTTGGATGGGGAAGTAATAAGTCCAGTTCTGGAGTGCCCCATCAAGAAACAGATCCCTGCAACCCTTGAAGAAGTTCCCTCTGTGGACCCTGGCCTGGGAACGACTCCAGGCCGGCTCATGGTTTGTGTTGTCCACTCCGGGAACGTGAACTGCAATCAGGTTCGCGCGCTGTTGATTACCCAATCCCACACCTCATCGCCTCCCTGCAAAGGGGTAAGAGTATGCGCCCTGTTTGTTGAGGTAATACATCACCGCCGTGTTGTCTGTTGGATCATAAGAGTAATCAAGGGATCTCTGACTGGAAGGCCTGCAGGCATGAAGGACCGGACTCATCTCCAAAATGTTGATGTGAAGATGAGCTCTGGAGGGTCCACGTTCCCTGGGACCTACTCTGCTCAGGTGTGCTCCCACCCCAGCCCTGAGGCATCTGTGGAAAGGATCACCTCCGGGACGGCGCTGAAAAAGGACACCTGCGAGAGAGAGCTGCCCTGGGTCTAGCCACCACTGCCAGTCTCGAGTCACGGCATTTGTGGATTCTGACTGGATGCTGCATGGTCTTGCCTTTGGTCCCACTGCACCTTGAGCATCCACTGAGTTACCTGCATGTGGAGCCTTGCCAAAGGGACGGTCAGAATGGCCGCAGCCATGTGTCCGAGCAGACGAAGGACCAGCCTGGCAGGGACAGTCTTCTTCGCCGAGAGATCCCTGATGAGGGATCTGATGCTCCGCCTGTCGCCTGGAAGAAATGCTCTTCCCTGAACGGTGTCCAGAACTGCGCCTATGAACTGCAGCTTCATGACGGGTACAAGGAGAGATTCTCTACACTGATTATGATGCCCAGAGACCGAAACAGAGCCTGGGTGCTCTGGATAGCCATCAACAACGCCTCTCTGGAGGCGGCCATGAGAAGCCAATCGTCCAAGTACGGAAACACATAGTGGTCCTGTCTCCTTAGAGACGCTGCCACGACTGCCATGCATTTGGTAAAGACCCTGGGGGCTGATGACAGTCCGAACGGAAGAGCTCGGAACTGGAAGTGGTGGCCGAGGAACTCGAAGCGCAGGAACCTCCTGTGCACTTGAGCTACGGGGATATGCAGGTATGCGTCCTGCATATCCAGGGACACTAAGAAGGCATCCTTCTTTAGCATGGGAATAAGACCATGCAGAGTCACCATGCGAAATCGTTTGTAGGTGACCGACATATTGAGGTCGCTGAGGTCCAGGATTGGACGGAGGTCCCCTGTTTTCTTCGGAACCAGAAAGAAGTGGGAACAGTATCCGTACCCTCTCTGGTTCTCTGGGACATACTCTACCGCTCCCTTTTGCAGGAGCGCAAGTATTTCTTGCCTGATAAGCAATTTGTGCTGACCCGAATAACGGGAGAGCAGAGGAGGCCTCGAGGGTGGTTTGTCTGCGAATTCTATAAAGCGGCCTCTTTCGACCAACTGAAGAACCCACCTGTCGGTGGTTATGGACTGTCATCCTGGCAGGTATTGTACACGACTCCTCACCTTGATGTCCCGCTGATCCTGAGGGGCGGGGGCCGGGAAGGAGTCAGGCAGGTGGCGGCGGAGGGGCCCGCAGGCTGAGCCTGGGCTCTGCGGGAACCGGAGCCCCTCTGTTGTGGACCGGTGCGGGACTGTTGTCTCTGTGCCCGTCCATGAAAACGGCTTTGGTTCCTACGAAAGGAACTAAGCCTCGGTCAGTACATTGCCTGGACCGACCTCACCGCCTTCCAGGCCTCTTGGAGCTTGGTGAGAACCTTCTCAGAGGGTTCACCAAAGAGAACTTCTCCTTCGAAAGAGGAGTCCATGATGTTCTTCTGGACGTCCGTGGTAAATCCGGAGACACTGAGCCATGAGTGTCTCCGGAGGCATACGCCTGAAGCTGCCGCTCTGGCCGAGGAGTCCGCGGAATCATACGCGGCTCGCAGCACCTGGGTTCCCACGTCCGAACCCGTACGGAGGAGCTGCAACATCTCCTCCTTCTGCTCACCTTCTGGCAATTTCTCCGCCAGATCCAGTCCCTGTTCTTACAAGGCATTTTGAACTGTACCAATGCGGGTCAAGTAGTTCAGGGATCTGATGGCGCAAGTAGCGGAAGCATACGCGGCGCCTGCCCATAGCGTCCAGCTGTTTGACTCGGTCCGTGGCAGGGTGCTCAGAATGTTGCGTCTCTGGGACCGGTCATGAGAGGCTGTTATGACCAGAGAGTCGGCCAGAGGATGTTGAGCCAAGTACTGGTCTTCCTTAGGAGCCTTGTACAGGCGGTCAGCTTTCTTCGGCATCGCTGGGAGAGAGTGTGGACGCTTCCACGCTGCCTTGGTGACGTCCACAAAAGTGTCCACCAAGGGTGGTACCACCACAGGCTTAGGATCCTTCTGCTGAAGATACCTAGCGAGGTGTAGTCTCTCGGGGTCTAATTCTTCCGCATCCCAGCCCATGTTCTCTTGGATGTGTCTCATGATCTCCGAGAACGATGGGTCATCCGGAGGAGATTTAGGAAGCTCACGTGGGTCCGGAGAGGGGGATCTGGATCCTGCCAAGAACTCCGATCCCGTATCCTCCGTTGAAGGCAAACAACGGCGTCTTCTGGGTCTCTTAGGACTGGGTGACCCTGAAGAGGATCTAGACAGAGGTCTCCTATCAGGTCTCCCCCTTGGAGGGTCCGTAGGCTCCTGGGGGAGAGGTACTCGGCCTGCTGCCCCAGATGGAGAGGGGGGCGCAGGAGCCAGAGGGGTCACAGGTGGCGGAGGAGGAGGAGGAGGAGGAAGAGGAGGTGGTGTGGGAACCATATCCCTTTTAATGGTATCCCACCAGGAAGTAAAGAGCTCTTTAACCTCAGAAATGGAAAGGCCCGACAACGGGCGAGCGCCGTACGCCGGCAGGTTCACGCGCCGCTCCTCAGGGGCCTCAGGTTGTGGGAGGGTTCCTGGGAGGTGCGAGTGGACCGAGTTCGCCTGACTGGTCCTCGGCTGCGCTAACCTCCTCCGTGATAGTCTCCTGACCGACGCCGGTAGGAGGCGCCGGGTCCTCTTCTCCACACGCATAGATGCGGACTTCGCCCCCTGCCAATGACCAAGACGGCGGGGCCTGACCGCGACTGGCGCTTGGCGGCCGACGGCCCTGGGACCTGTGATGAGTGGCAGACGCCGGACGGGCCAACGCCGGGTCCGACGTTTTAAGAGAGGTAAGCCTTGGTCTTCCGCTGGGAGGAGGCGGCAAGGAGGCAGACCTGACGTCGGGTTCGGAATGGCGAGAAACCGACTTGTGGTGATGACGCCGTCCCCAGACCTAACCAGGGCTTTGGAAGAAGATGATGAAGAGGGCCTGGAGGTCTTGGCCTGTGAGGAGGAAGAGGAGCACAAGGTTTCTTCACCGCAGCGGGGAGGCTGAGAGCGGGCCCGGGAGGGCGAACGGTCGGACCGGGAGCTGGAACTACGGGAGTCAGAGGCCCTAGACGGGGACTTGTATGGAACCCTCTCCCTGTGCTTTCCAGAGTGTTTCCGGGCCTTCTCTGCTGAATCCCCCTTGGAGGTGTCCATGGCCTTAATCTTCTCCTCGAGCAGGAACGCCTGCAGGGCCTTCTGGCGACGGATCCGGGTCCGGCTGTTGAACCCCTGGCAGAAAGTGCAGGACTGGGTGTCGTGGTCTGGGCCTAGGCACCGGACGCAGGCCGAATGCGGGTCCTTGAACAGGACCTGCTTCCCACAGGCGCACTTCGAGGGATGGCCTTCAACGGAGGTTGGAGAGGACATCAGACAGCAACTGAGACGAAGAAATGAACGTTTTCCTGAAGGAAGAACTTAACCGTGCGTCGCACGCTAGAAACGATCCAAAGGGTCGAGACATGCAAGTCGATGGCGGAAAGAACTGGGGAATCTATGGGGACCACTTCTTCATGTACTACGCCTGACAGAGGCGGGACGACGCTGGCGTGTCCCTCGCTTGAAGATAGCTAGCTAGAAGAATTCAGGCTTCAGTCCTAATGGTGTTACCTGCTGCAAGAGCTGTATCTTGAAGTAAGATCACAATTACTAAGGTGAGTAATTTTTCCTTCGGTTCCCAAGCAGAATACACAGCGTCCATGCTTGTCTGCTCTTGCAAAAACGTCCTAATACTTCAAGCATTTTTTAAAACCTGGGGGACCAGTCTATCTTGGGTTTTTCAGACAACTCCGTTTCCAGGAGAAAAACCACAAACAAAATAGTCACCCCCCGCAGTCGGTTCCGGAACCGATCAGGTTCAGATAATGAACTGAGAATTTTAAACTTGGAAATGGGTTAGCGGTTATAAGAAACCAGTACAGCGGTTTCAAAAACAGTTATTTAAATGAATTAAACACTAAAATATATACTAAAATAGCGGAAAAAGTTTCACAAAATCTAACGAAACCCCAGTTCCTCAGCGGTTATCCCGTAAGGAACTGAGAATAATAAAATGAACGCTATAAACTAAACTAATAAAAGTATGAAAGAATTTAACAATATTATTCTTACTGCTGCCTTTGTTTAAAGTATAAAATACTTACTCTGCAATGAGCCACAAAACGACCTAAGGGGAAGACTCCTGGGCATCTTGATTTGTCAGGCGGAGTAAGAAATCTGAGACGTTGATGGAATGTTGCAGCAGTTTGAACATGTGTCACGAGCCAATGATAGCTGGATCATTTGCATAAAGTTCCATTTGCTCTGGGCAGCTCTACTTAGGAGGCAGACTGCAGAGAGTTAGGAATATACAATATATGGGGTTATAAATCGGCTATTTATTGTAACCACAATGCCTCATCATGTTAATTAGTATACAGGCTATTATACAGAAACAAAGAGACTGACGGCAGATAAGGACCGCTTGGCCCACCTAGTCTGCCCATTTCCCTACCTACTGGATAAGCTGCAAATCCTAGTTAACCAACAGTCTACTTCCTCCTACCCCCCCACTATAACTGCCTTATGTTTGTCCCATGCATTCTTGAATTCCCCCACTGTTTTTGTCCCCACAACCTCCTCAGGAAGGTTGTTCCATGTGTCCACCACCCTCTAAAAATACTTTCTCACGTTCTCTGAGCTGCCCCCATATCTTCAAACTGTGCCCCCTTGTTCTTGCACACCTCTTTCTGAAAGATACTACCCTCTTGGACTTTGTTGATTCCCTTGAGGTACTTGAAAGTTTATATCATGTCCACCCCCTCCCTCCTTTCTTCGAGGGCATACACATTAAGCTTCTTTAGTCTCTTCATATAGTTTCTGTTGCATACCCTGCACCAGTTTAGTTGCCCTCCTCTGGACTGTCTCCATCCTGTCTATGTCCTTGTGGAGATGGGGTCTCACCAACTGTCTGTACAGAGGGATGACAACTTCGTGTTTACTACTGATGATGGCTCTCCCTATGCATCCCAGTATCTCTCCCCCACAAGCCTTCCTTACTGCCTTCTCACACACATTGTCTGCCTACCTTTACATCCTCTGATACGACTACCCCAGATCCCTTTCCATTCTTGTTGTTGTTAGTACCCCCAAACTGTGTACTCTTCCCTTGGATTTTTATTTCCCAGGTGCATTACTCTGCATTGAATCTAAGCCGCCATACTTTTGACCATTCCTCCAACCTTGCCAAGTCTCCTATTTCTGTGCTGACTACAGAAATAGAAGACTACATCTCTCAGTGATGAAATCTTATCAGCTAGATACTGTATGCACAATGCCTTATTTTGAAAATAAACATATGATAGCTTATATTGCTGAAGCCACTACAGAAATAGGAGACTGCATCTCACAGTAAGGAATTGGAAAAACAACTTTTTGTACCCACAATATCTTGCTATACACATCTACATGTGTGCTATACTGCAGTCACCACTACCAAAATAAGATACTGCACCTCTGAGTGAGGAACATTTAAGGCTACTTTATAATTTACCCATAATTCATTGCTGCTGTATGTAAAACATTGACAGCTCCCTTGCCAGACATCATTCTGAGGTGTGGCAGTACAGAGAAAGCTGGAGTGCAGCCAGAAACAAAGGGATGGTAAACCAAAAAAATGACACTTTACTACAAAAATTGGAGCTTCAACATCTGACGCATGGCTGGCAATGGCATACTATGTGAAAAATGCATCTGGGGAACTTCCATAAATCACTAAGTTTGTGCTTCAAAATTTTTAAGCAGTAAATCTAAAATCCAAGAGCAGTTTGACTAATCACCTCAACCTTTTAGCCAAATGACATAAGAAGTAGCCAAACCTTGTTAGTGCTCGATTTTTTTTTCCCCAATTCTGTTTTGCTTTGTCCTTGGTACGTCTGAGTAATGGTTTGTGTTGCAGAACTATAGTACCTACCTTTTTATGATGAAATAACAATTGCAATTAAAAAAAACAAGTTCAAATTACAGTAGCAGTTTAGCAACTTGATATCTGTAGCTAAATAAAAACGTTTAGCAAAATGCATTTTGGCTAAAGGCAGCTTATATACTGCTAATGTGAGACACGGTAACTGTACAGTGAGGTACTAAAATAAGCTGCAGCTGTAAAATATTAAAATCAGCAAGCTCTTACTGTAATACGGTCATGCCCTTGACCCACTCTTCCTTTGTGAAAAATCCCATGTTCACGGCCTCTAATTTCCAGGCTAAAACTAACATGATAATCTGAAACACAAAGGGACACATTATACTAATATACAGTATAAAATTAAGTATGCAGCAACAGAAAGTTTCATATTAAATGCTAAAAATGTTATGCTCACTTATGATGCGTTTTCTTTAGCAAAATCTGAAAATTCTCACAGCAGGTTAAAATCAATTTGCACTGAAGCCAAACTGATGGGGGAGAAAATCTAGAAAGGAAGCCTCATTCATGAAAAGCATGTTAAATATTTAAGTCATATTACTAGGAGCTCTGTTTATACTAGGTTAGTAGAGATGGATAAAGGCTACTGCTCATCGGGACCATCTACCACTATTTGGTGGACATTAACCGCTTTATTCATATGTGCATCCACTCACTGTTAAAACTGAGTAAAGGCCGGCCCGGTGGTGCAGAGGGTTGAGGTGCTGGACGCCACACCTTGAACCACACCGACGACCTGGGTTCGGGAATGGACTCTGAACGCCGGGGGCTGGCAGTGGAAGGAGAGGATCGAGCGTTCTCTCCTGGGCTAGGCTGGGGGCCTCGCTCATTAGTGGCCCCAGTGGAGACTGGGAGCACTACAGGTAGCAGCGCAGAAGGGACAACAAGGAAAAAAGAATCCGCTCTGGATTGGCCGGATGATGGCATCCGGTCCAGGGCACGCCAGAAGACTTCCTGTGGGGTTGTCCCCGTTTTAGCAGCACCAGAGGCCGAAGAGAAAGAACAGTGTGCTGGGCTATCCCCCAACCGGTGCCTTCCCCCTCTGAGTAGAGGAACCCACTCGGCAAAAGGGTAACGCCGAGCTAACTCAAGGCAGGCTGCAGATATGAGGCGAAAGGGTGCGGGTGACCTAGAATACCTGAAGGAGTGACAGATCCGGAGCCTGGAGGGGAGAAAATAGATAACACAAAAAAAAAAAAAAAAAAAGCTAGCTGCTTCTACTTAATAAACATGTAATTGAGGGTGCAAAGTCATTTCAGAGAAATCAGCAGCAGCTTCATGCATGAAACTGTTAATTCACCAAATGAATAGCAAGACTCAGTGTGAGAATTAAAAATACCACAAATGGAAACCAGCCAAAAAAATAGATCACATCCTGAACAGCAAACCATTTCACAAAATGGTATGCACAACCCAACATTTAGGGATGTGATAACCAACTACTTTTCCACCTTGCTTAAGGATGGTACTTTTTGTGTTTTTTTTTTCATAATTATTATGATGGAATCAGGTTAGTTCTATAAAAGGGACAACGTGAAAAGTATGTCTTTTCTTTCTCTTGCTGGAAGCAAGAACCTCTATTTCTCCAATCTTCCCCCACTCCAGTATTTAACATGCTGTATGCACCACACGTCAGCCAAGAAGGGCAAGGGGTGGTCTCTGATGAGACTGTGCAGGTCCTGCTTTTTGCTTAGTAGCAGAGCAATACAACACAACCCTCCCAGGAGGCAAAGTGTTATTTATGATGTGCCTGCCCCCACCACTTGCCCAATAAGCAAGTAACCAGAGGCCATTCCTGAACCCAGGTCTCCTGCCCAGAGGTCAGAAGTGCGTCTCCAGGACTAGTATCCAACTAAAAATCACCTGTCCCAAGAATCCTTTCACTAGTCGGGCATGATAATTAAAGCAGCAGTTCATGTAGGTGGGGAACATTTTCACCACACAATTTGACAGCAGCTATGTATTCCAAACATGCTTGGGAGTCTCTATTGCAATGTGTTTTGCCTATTCAGCCATTTTTTAAATGGTTTTCTAGTATTAGTATTGCAATTAGTGTGGATCTACAACAAAGGTGACGGCTCCTAACAATTTATAAAAGTTCTTCCTCGAGGTTTCTGCAACTGTGAAATCTATATTTAGATTATAGAAATGTCCAGGTGGTGCAACCATATTTATGACGACCTCTAGATCAATACTGTTTCTAACACCTTAGCATTATCAAGGTGGGCCAGGGGAAAAATACAACACTATACACATGCGTCTTACTTGTGTTTATTTGAAAATTGTTAACTGGGAGAAGGAACACTGAGCCAAGGCTAGTTTCTAGGTACGAATTGAGGGAGGGGAACAGTGGAAGAATAGCAGCACAGAACATGATAGCAAAACATTTGAGCAGCATTTTGCTGAACAAGAGTACAAAACTAGAATACAAAAAAACTGTATGTGCAGAGAATAAAATGCAGAACAGCTCAACAGGAATGCCTAGCAACAGCATATTCAGAAGTGGCAGCGATACTCTGTGAGCAAGAACACTGACAACAGGCAACTGTCTGTGGGGCCCAACCTCATAATGGAGGCAGAAAGCTGTAGTGGTATGGAAGTGAAACCATGGCAGAAGCGGGAACTCAGCCATTCACTTGAAGGATGGTTAAGGCTCAGCCAAGCAAGTGTCAGGAGGAAAGGTGAACTGGTGAGGAGGGGTTGAAGTTTCAACAGGTATCTGAGGGAGCCAGGGGACGGGAAGAGGTACCGGTTTAAGCTTCAGCCCCTCCCCTCCTGTTACCCTTCCTCCGGACACCTCCACGGCCAAGCCTTAACTATCCTTTAAGCAACCGGCTGGGTCCTGAATTGGCAAAACATATTGCAGTAGAGACTCAGGATATCAGGAATACACAGCTGCTGTCAAATGGTATGGTGAAAAATGTTCCCGGCTAATATCATGGTTTGGGAATTAAATTCAACTGGCATCCACATGCCTTTGTTCTTAAAAATGTGGAAAGGCTGTTACCAGGAACAGCAGACAGATCTCCACAGAGCCATTATGCACTGAACTGTAAGCCACTGGCGTCAGGACCTTGATGGAAGTTTTGCAAGATGGGGCTGCCCACGTCAACCTGCCTGTTGGCGCCTGTCAGCCCCTATATAACGGGGATGCCCCCAAACTACTTTAGTTTCCTGAAGTCGGTGAACGGAGTTCTAAACATCCACCAAAAGTAGGACACGACTGCCCTCACCAGTCCTGCACCGAGAGCCAGGGGAGCAAAGCAAACAATGACCAGCACAACAAGTGTCAGCACGTGATACATGAGACTCAATATGCAGTGCCATGCCAAGAGCTGAAAGAGAGACCGATACATCGGGGGGGGGGGGGAGACAGTGGATGGGAACGTTATGGCTCTATGGAGATCCTTTCAAACATCAACTGTTACTTGTAAAAATCTATACTCTTTGAGGTAATCTCTGTAGAGCCACAATATACAGGACGTTTGTCAAGTAGTACCAACACCAGCCAGGTGTGTGGTACAACAATGGACTGACCCCCTCAGCAGAGCAGGCCATGTAAGATAAGGCCAAACCTCATACTACTACAGGAGATCAGATCCAGACTGTACTGCTTAGTAAAAACATGGACTGTGTGCCAAATAGTAGCCTTGCAAATACCAGCGGCTAAACTGACCTACAAAAGGCCATTGAGAGTGCCAAGTCTCATGTGGCATGCCCTGTAACAGTACTCAGATACTGCCCCGCCTGTCTGTAGACTACGATGCAGGAGGAGATTCATTTGCACAAGCACTGTTTAGACAACACTTACCACTGCGGCCAAGGCCAAAAGAAACAAACAGCTGAGAGGACTGGGAACAGTCTTTGGTACGGTCCATGTGGTACCAGAAGGTTCTGTAGGCGTCCAAGAAGTGCAATGACACCTTAACAGGGTTCTGAGGGGGACAGGTAAATCAAAGGTCTGCTTTAATGTGAAATAATCCATGGAGAAGACGGATTCTTGGAAGATCAGAGAGATCCTACATCCTACCTGGCACCTCGAAAAAAAGATGTGGTGGAGGGGGTAGCCAGCATCAGAGCCCGGAGACACTCAGGCGATGGCCTCAGACTTTAGGGACCCATCAGGCATGCTGTTGACAATAAGGCTTAGATAGTTCAGTTTGTCGTCCTGGTACTTTGCCAGATACACCTTGTAATTAGCAATGCAAAAACCAAGAGAGGCAGAGGCAAATGTGCACTTACCATAAACACAGGTTACTTACCTGTAACACCAGTTCTAGGAGTGGTGTATGTTGTTCATCCACACATCTTGGCAGTTACCTTTCCCTTTAACATCAGCCGGAAGTCTTTAAACTGGCTCCTCCCACCCACCCGGGTGGGACAGAAGCATAGAATTTGACAGCAGATAAGGACCGATTGGCCCACCCAGTCTGCCCATTTCCCTACCTAACGGATAAGCTGCAGATCCTAGTTAACCAACAGCCTACTACGCCCCACTAGAATTGCCTTATGTCTGTCCCATGCATTCTTGAATTTCCCCCGTTTTTGACTAACGACCTCCTCAGGAAGGCTGTTCCATGCATCCACAACCCTCTCTGTGAAGAAATACTTCCTCCTATTACCTCTGAGCTGTCCCCCTTCTATCTTAAAAATTGTGCCCCCTTGCTCTTGTACATCTCTTTTTTCAGAAAGATGCTACCCTCTTGGACTTTGCCGATTCCCTTGGGGTATTTGAAAGTTTCTATCATGTCCCCCCTCTCCCTCCTTTCCTTGAGGCTATACATCTTAAGCTCCTTTAGTCTTTCTTCATATGCCTTCTGGTGCAGACCCTGCATCATTTTGGTTGCCCTCCTCTGGACAGCCTCCACCCTATGTCTTTGCGGAGATGGGGTCTCCAGAACTGTACACAGTACTCCAGATGTGGTCTTACCAACTGTCTGTACAGAGGGCCAACAACTTCCTGTTTTCTACTGGTGATGCCTCTCCCTATGCATCCCAGTATCCCCCCAGCCCTCCTTACTGCCTTCTCACATTGCTGACCCACCTTTAGTTAGTCTGATATGACTAACCCCAGGTCCCTTTCCATTTTTGTTGTCAGTAACTCACCCCCCATTGTGTACTCTTCCTCTGGGTTTTTGATTCCAGGAGCATTGCTTTGCACTTCTTTGCGTTGAATCCAAGCTGCCAAACATTTGACCATTCCTCCAACCTTGCCAAGTCCCTTTTCATCCTTTCCACCCCACCTTGTGTATCAACCCTGTTGCAGATCTTTGTGTCATTCTGCAAAGAGACATACTTTCCCTTCCAGTCCCTCTGCAATGTCACTTCTAAAGACATTAAAAAGGACTGGCCCTAGTACTGAACCCTGCGGTACCCCACTAGTAATCCTCCTTTCTTCACTGTGGACTCCATTTACTATTACCCGCTGTGTCCTGTTGTCCAGCCAGTGTTTACCCAGGCTACCACCTTGGGACCCACTCCCAGGCTGGCGGATTTGTTTATTAAATCTTCTGTGCGGGACTGTGTCAAATGCCTTGCTAAAGTCTAGGTAGGCCATGTCTGCAGCCCCTCCCTAGTCTACTACTTTGATATTCCTTGGCCTTGCCCCTTGACGCCAGATCCTGCCCGCTGGAAGCAGTGGTTGTGCATTGAAGCCTGGGAGGTCAGGTGGGTCCATGTGTACGAACATCATATACCACTTCTACAATTACTGTTACAGGTGAGTAACCTGCGTTTCCAGGGACGTAGATATGTTGTTCTATCCACATGTCTTAGCAGACTCCTAGCAGTTCTCCAGGAAGAGGGAGGCAAGGCGCATACCCCCTACTTAGGAAGGAGCTTGGAGAACCGAGGCCCCAAAACCAGCATCCCGGTGCGACTCTAGGTCGATGTGGTAGTGGGAAATAAAGGTGTTTGCTGACTTCCAGGTAGCAGCCCGGCAGATTTTCTGGATAGAGACGTCCCTAGAAGCAGCCACTGTTGCAGTGGTGTGGCGGGTGGAATGAGCCCTTAGCCCTCCTGAAGGCTCCCTACCCAACAACCTATAGCAGAGATCAATGCAGGATGTAGTCCATCTGCCAATCGTACACTTGGCTGCAGGTCTGCCAGGTGCGGTTTCAGGGTAGGTGACAAACAGCTGGTAAACCTTTCCCCAAATTCCAGCCATGCGCTCTTTACAGTAAATAAGCGCTCGCCTCAGATCTAAAGTATAGAGCTTGTATTCGGCATCTGAAATGTGACTGGGATAGAACATCGGGGTCATCACCTGGTTCAGGTGGAACTCTAACAATCTTTGGAAGGAACTTCAGGTTGGGGCACAGGACAACTTTGTCCCTATGGAGGACCAGATAAGGACACTCGACAGAGTGCCTGGAGCTCCCCAATCCTTCTGGCTGACATGACAGCCATCAAGAAGGTGGTCTTCCATGACAAACGAGACATCTCGCACTTGTGCATCGGTTCAAATGTCTTGCCCGTGAGCATTGCCAGTACCAGCAGTAGATCCCACGGTGGTGGTGGTTCACACACCGGAGGGGATGTATGATAGAGGCCTTTGAAAAAGCACCAGTCTGCCTTCTCCTGTGCCACCGACTGCTGACTGGCCCGCGTCCGTTAAGCAGAGATGGCTGCCAGGTGCACCTTAAGGGTCATCTACCGAAGTCCCCCTTTGGAGAGAGACCATAGATAATCCAGGATGCTAGCCACTGGACAGGTCAAAGGGTCCAACCCCCTTGCCCTGATACCAAATGTAGAATCTCTTCCACTTGAAGCATAGCACTTCCTGGTCGATTCCTTCCTAGATGCCTCGACTACAGTGAGGACATCTTCGGAGAGACCCAAAGCCTGGAACTCTAGCCGCTCCGGAACCAAGCTGTCAGGTGCAGGGATTGAAGGTCCAGGTGGAGTACCTTCCCCTGACTGATGTAAATCAAGTGTGCTGGAAGATTCCTCGGGAGCCTGATGTTAAGGAGATCAGGGTAGCAAAATTGGCGGGTCCAGTCCAGAGCCACCAGGATCATCTGTGCCTTGTCCCTCTTGACCTTGAGGAGCACACTGTGGATCGAGGGAAGGCATAAAAGAAGCCTGGGATCCACGGCCTCGAGAAGGCATCCCCCTGCAGCGAGCCCTGCTGAGGGGATGGGCACAAAACAGCCTCAGCTTTGCGTTCTTCCTGGAGGCAAACAGGTCCACCTGAGGGGTGCCCCACATGGAGAACGAGCTGTGTACTACCTCTGGATGGAGAGACCACTTGTGGGATGCCTCGCCCACTCGGCAGAGGGCATCTGCCAGCTGACTGGAGGCTCCTACCACATGAATGGGTAGGAGATCCACCTCCAGTCGGCTCATGAGTGTCTAGATGTGGTGAGCTTCCCTGCACCAAGGCCGGGAGTACGTCCTGCCTTGTTTGTTGAGATAGTGCATGGACGTGGTGTTGTCCGTCTGGACCTTAACCCACTTGACCTTGAAGAAACATAGCGAAGGCAGTCAGCGCCAGCTGGACTGCTCGGAGCACCAGCAGTTTCATATGACATCAGGACTCCTTAGGGGTCCAGAGCTCGTGGACACTGAGGTCCCCCTTGCGGGCACCCCAGCCTGTGAGAGAGACATCAATCGTCAGGATGACTGTCTGCTCGGGGCGGACAAATGGAATCCCTTCCTGCAGATGCTCTAGAACAGTCCACCATTGGACAGCGTCCCACATCTTCTGGGCCACAATGACCAGCTGGTCAAAATGACCTAGTCGCTGAGTCCACTGGCTGGCCAGCTACCACTGAAGGGGCACATATACCACTGGGCCCATCAGACCATGGAGGTGCAGGCCACCATGTAGCCCAGAAGTCGCAGGAAGTCCCAGGCAGGACACAAGTCCCAAACCAGAAACGATCGGGCAAAAGAGGAGAGAACCTCCACCCTGTCCGCCAGGAGCCTGGCTCGGCAAGAGTCTAGCTCTGCCCCGATGAAGCAGATCACCTGCGAGGGCACAAGTTCTGACTTGGCCTCGTTGACCAGGAGGCCAAGGTGGATGCAGGTCTGGAGGGCCAGGTCACTGGACCTCTCCACCTCCTGCCTGGAGATGGGCCACCACCACTGCAATACATTTGGTGAAGAACCTGGGGGCCGAGGACAGGCCGAACAGCATGGCTTGGAACTCAGAGGGTTCCTTCTGCTCTGAAGCAGAGGAACCATTGGTGTGATGGATGGATTGGGATGTGAAAGAACGTGTCCTGTAAATCCACGGAGCAAAAGAAAAAATTACTCACCTTAGTAATGTTGTTTCTTCTAATGGAGTCTTGCTATATTATGACATATGCAGTGAGTCCCAACCTTCGAACTGCTCCGGAGGTGAAAGAGTTAACTTTCCATGCCAGGCATGGAACTTTGAGCGCGAGCTCGGTTGAAAACTCTGTCTGTTCTTCAAACTCAAACTGTCAGATCTTTACGAGCAAAACTCACTAAGGTTCTGTGTGGAAGCCGTAAACCTACACTAGACAACTGGCTACTAAATATAAGAACACATTTTTCTTGGTCCCAAAACAAAGACTCAAGTCAGGGGATCCAAAAAATTAAAAACATAACACCCAAGCACCCCAAAAAGGAGGGATGAAAAATAAGGTGGGCATCTACTAAGTGCCAACACTGCACTGCCCACCCATATCCCAAAAGTAGAGGTTCTCAGAGGGGCAGGTGGGGGTCATCAATATAGCAAGACTCCATTAGAAGAAACATTACTAAGGTGAGTATTTTTTCTTCAAACAACATGAAGTCTTGCTATATTACTGTTATATGCGAACTACACAGCAGTACCTCCATGGAGGAGGGACAGAACCTACTTTGAAATAGGTTCTGAAGCACAGCTGTGCCAAACCAAGCATCACTCCCAGCCTGGATGTCAGGGAGTAATGCTTGGTAAAGTGTGAACTGTTTTCCTAGTAGCTGCTCGACATATCTCTAGGATAGGGATGTCCCTGGCAGCAGCCAGAGACGCAGCTATACCTCTGATAGAGTGAGCCCTCAGGCCTGAGGGGGGAACCTTACCCAGTTTTTCATAGCAAAATTGGATACAAGAGACAATCCACCTGGCAATGGATCTTTTAGTGGCAGGTTTCCTTTACCAACCTCACCATAACTGAGGAACAGTTGGAGGGAGTCAAACCTGTGACCCTTGGTACGTTCTATGTAGTAACTAAGGGCTCTTTTGACATCTAAACTGTGCAGTCTCCTCTCGCCAGAGGAGGAATGGTCAGTGAAGTACACAGGGAGAGACACAGATTGATTAAGGTGGAAGTCTGAAATCACCTTAGGCAAGAACTTTCTATTAGTCCTGAGGACCACCTTATCTCTATGAAAGGAGATAAAAATCAGGTTCCATTGACAATGCTTGTAATTCACTTATGCGCCTGGCAGAAGTGATGGCTACCAAAAACACAGTTTTCCAAGTCAAGTACTTAAGCTCTGCTGAAGACAAGGGCTCAAAAGGGGGTTGCATAAGCTGAGCAATGCAAATATTAAGATCCCAGGCAGGGGCAGGGTCCCTGAATGGAGGGTTGGTGTGAAGCAATCCCTTGAAAAACTTGGAGAATACAGGATGAGCCGAAAGAGAAGAGGGTTTACCTGCTGATAAGAAAGCAGACACGGCTGCCATGTGCACTTTTAGGCTAGCTGGTCTCAACCCCAAAGTATTCAAATGCACCATATAATCCAGGACTGTGGGTAAGTCAGCAGATTCTGGGGGAATATGCTTGCCACAGCACCATATGGAAAATCTCTTCCATTTGAAATTATAAGTAGCCCTGGTGGATGGCTTCCTAGAAGCCTTCAATATATCCAATACACCTTGGGAGGTGTAGGTCAGCAACTCAACTCTTCAAGAGCCAGGCCTTGAGATTGAGAGATTTCAGATTCGGTACCAACCCTCCTGAGCACAGGTTAACAGGTTGTGATTCCTGGGAAGACACAGGGAAGGTGGACTGCTAAGGACATAAGGAGTGGGTACCAGGGCTGTCTGGCCCAATCTGGAGCAATCAGGATCATCTTGCAGGTTGAGATCCGATTTTGACTAGCACCTTGAACAGAAGGGGGAGGGGGAGCATAGATAAACTTCCCTTCTCAACTGAGAAGGAAGGCATCCAGAGGGACTGAGCCCAACACTAGGGGCCTGCAGCAAAAAAGGGGAAGTTGGTGATTGTCTGGGGCTGCAAAAAGATCCATCTGCGGGGTGCCCCATCTGGCAAATACTACCTCCAATACTAGGGGATCCAGTGACCATTCGTGATGGCCCTGGGAAATCCTGCTGAGAGCATCTGCCAGGACATTGTCCTTGCCTGGGAGGTGAACTGCCGTAAGGGAGGTGTTCAGGAATACGCCAGAGACCACAACTTCATTGCTTCTGTGCACAAGGCCGTAGACTGAGTGCCTCCTTGCTTGTTGATGTACCACATTGTAGTGGTGTTGTCTGTTCTGATCTGTACAACTTTGTTCTGAACAGAGGTGGAAAAAACTTGAAGTGCTAGAAAAACTGCTCTGAGTTCCAACAGATTGATGTGGAGCAGAGATTCCTGAGGGGACCACAATCCCTGGGTAGCGAGATCACCCATGTGAGCTCCCCACCCCAAGAGGGATGCATCTGTAGTAAGGATTAAGGAGTGAGACTGAGGGGTGAAGGGACCCCTGTCTCAGATTGCTCTGGTCCTGCCACCACTGAAGGGCTTGGATCAGGGTTCGAGTCACTGGGATCAATTTGGTCAGAGGGTCTCTCCTTTGAGACCAAAAGGCTCTCAAATGGAATTGGATGTCCCTCATCTGAAATCATGCTCCCTGCACAACTGATGTAGAAGCAGCCATGCCCCAGGAGCTGCAGAAAATGCCTTGCTGGTTGAGGAGACCTGCAGGGTGAAAGAGGAGGTCAGAGACCAAGGTTCTTGCTCTTTCCAGAGGAAGGAAGGCTCTGGCCCTTTTGTGTTCAGTTCTGCACCTATGAAGCAGGAGCTGGACAGGCTCTAGAACTGACTTTGGAAAACTGAGAAGGAAACCTAGAGATGTGAGCAGTTGCTGAGTTACCTGAAGGTGTAGTGTGACTTGTTCTGGAGACTGGCCTACTGTGAGCCAGTCATCCAGGTAAGGAAAAATGACAATCTTTTGCCTTCTTAAGTGGGCAACTGCTACTGCCAGGCATTTTGTGAATACCCTCGGGGCAGAGGTGAGGCCGAAGGGCATTGCTCTAAACTGGTAATGGCCTGAGGGCAGTTCGAATCTGAGGTACTTTCGATGGCAGCTTCTGATAAGAACATGGAAGTAGGCATCCTTGAGGTCCAGGGACGCTAACCAGTCCCCTGGCCTTAGAGAGGGTAAATAATTCCCAGAGTCACCATTTTGAATTTTGGTTTTAAAGGTGCTTGTTTAGGTATCTGAGATCCAGAATGGGCCGCCATTCTCCTGTCTTTTTTGGGGTAAGAAGTACCTGGGTACAACCCTTTGCCCTGGTGTAGGGGTGGAACCCTTTCCACAGCTCTGAGAGCCAGGAGGGTAGAAACTTCTGTTTCTAGGGCAAGTGCCTCTGATGGATTTGCAGGTGGACAGGACCTGGCTCTCATCTTTGGAAATTTTTTGAAGCTGAGAACCAGTCCCTGACTTACTACTTCCAGGACCCACTTGTCTGATGTTGGAGACTTCCAGTCCTGGACAAAGTAAGCCAGCCTGCCCCCTATAGGTAGAGGAGAATCGGCCCTGGCTACCCCATCAGGGTGCCTGCTTGGCAGGGGCTTTGGGCTGAGGGGTGGAAGCAGGCTTGCTTGCACCCCGTCTGCCTCTCCCTCTAAAGAACCCGCTCTGGGCATAAGCAGAAGAGGAGGCCTGGGCTTGGTAAAAAGGCCTATGAAAAGGCCTGCCCCTGGGATGCTGCCTTTGAGAAGTGGCCTGCCTTTCCTTGGCCTGTGCACTCCTATAGGTGGTCCTATATTCATCCATTTTCTTCATGTAATTCTCTGTCTGCTCCCCAAACAGAGAATTGCCCACAACAGGAAAATCCATGGCCTTAGACTGGGTATCCTGTGACAGGCTAGTACATCTGAGCCAAGCCATTCTGCGAAGTACCACAGATGTAGCCATGACCCTTGATGACACATCATTAGAGTCTACTGCAGCATGAAATTGCACCTTGGATGCCTCAATACCATCGGCAGCCACCTGTTCCAGCTCCCTGGCAAGCTGGTAAGGGACCTGTTTTGCTAGAGCCAGCACAGTATCCATCTGGATTTCTGGTACCTAGCAGCATAAGCCATATAATTTGCCTATCTGAGTCCCAAAGATGCTGCCATGTACTGTTTCTTTGCCATGGCATCAATCCTCTTGGAGTCCTTTTCAGGGGGTGCGAAGCTAGAGGAATATTTGCCTTGTCACAGGCTGCAGCCTGCACTACCCCAACATGGCTGCATTGTTGTGTGAGGAACTCCATGTCAGAGCCTGATAATGTATACCTCTTGTCCATCCTTTTATCAACAGGAGATAAAGTGTGAGGAGATTTTAGAATTTTTACTGTCTGTTTCCGAAAAGATTTATGCAAAGGAATAGACAGTCTCCTAGACGCTGGAATATCCATCATTTCTACATAATCAGGCTCCTCTTGGTCATCAACAGCTTCCTCAACAGGGACCTGGAGAGTTTCAGCAACTTTTTTATAGAACATAAAATGAGAAGGGGACTCCGAGAGCCTGGGAGGAGAAACCCCTGACGGTCTGTCTGGAGAGATGTCCGGTTCAATGGGCACATCCAGACTTTCAAAACCACATTCACTCTCCTCATACTCCTCTTCCTCTTCCTCCGGTTCATAAAAATCCTCAAAATCATAATCTTGAACCGATGGAACCGGCCGAACCGAGTGCTTCCCTGATGGTGTCGGTTCAGTCAGAACCGGGGAAAGTGACTTGACAATTTGAATTGCTTTAGCTATTTCCTCAGTGGTTAGAGAGAGAAGTTTTGGCTCCACACCAGCTGACTTTCTAGTCCTTTTAGTTGGAACCGGCTCCTCAGAGCTGGCTCTTCGTTTGCCCGAGGAAGTATCGCCCTGGTCAGAGAGTCCCTCCGGTTCGGTTGGAACCTGAACCGGCTGGCCATCCGGTCAGCGGACTTTGGCCCCTTTCCCTGAGCCTACCAACTTTTCTATGGTGGCAGCAGGAAAATTCTTACAAATCTGGCAGTCTGCATTGAGGTGGTCAAACCCCAAACAATACACACAGGTGGTGTGTGGGTCAGCCATAGCAAAGAGCTTCCCCACAAACACTACAGTGCTGAAACCCAGTGGGCCGGTTTTTCTTTGGTTTCTCAGACAAAAGCAGCCAACCAAACTTGCCTGCTTATGGCAATCACAGCAAGACTCTTATCGGTTCCCAAACTATGTCACGGGTCGTGGAAAACGAATGAAATCCATTTTTTTTTTAGAACCGATAAGAACCGGAACCGCACTCTAAATAAGGACTAGTAAATTTTGAAAATAACCTGATCGGTTCAAACCGAACCGAAAAGCGTTTACAAGTTCCACACAGAATAAATATAAATGTAAGCCTATCTATTACTTACAATACCACAGACAGAGCTTGAACCGACCGGTTGCGGTTTAATTTCGGTCAAAAAACCAATAAAATAATACTTTAACCGACAAAACGAACAGAGCAGAAGGAGAAATCTCCGGAGCGACTGTTCAGTAAAGAATCTGACAGTTTGAGTTTGAAGAACAACAGACAGTTTTCAACCGAGCTCGCGCTCAAAGTTCCATGCTTGGCATGGAAAGTTAACTCTTTCACCTCCGGAGCAGTTCGAAGGTTGGGACTCACTGCATGTGTCATAATATAGCAAGACTTCATGTTGTTTGAACCACATGTTTTACTCGAAAAATGGTATGATCTGAGACAGAGTTACAATCCTGAAGGTGCATGACCTGAGAAACTTCTTGTCGTGCAAATCTAGAATGGGGCGTCAGCTCCCCATCCGTTTCAGGACCAGGAAGTACCTGGAAACAAACCCAGGGTTGACAGGGGGATCCGCGACTCTGACCACCACCACCTTGCGGAGGAGCTGGGTTATGTCATCTCGGACAGCCGACAGTGTCCACGGATACCTTCTCCTCCTGTGGGGCGTGGGCTCAGCTTGGTGTGTACTGCTCGAATTCCAGAGGCAGACCCTAGTCGACCACTTCCAGAACCCACCTGTCTGTGGTAACAGTGGACCAGAAAGGAAGTGGCAGAGCCGGCTCCCAACGGGAGGACCAAGAAGAGGCGTGATGGGCATGGGGGTGGTCACCCCCATCCCGTCACTGTGCAGGCTTGGAGGAGCAGGATCTGACCGGGGGGCCGCCAAAGCCCCTGACTTGGGCAGAGGGCGCCAAGACTGAGCCTGCTTCTGCTGCCCAGTCTGGTACTGGTACTGGGTCTGCTTGGCTGCAGGGGTAGAAGGCCGACAGGGCTTGCTTTCTGCTTCTTGGAACCCTGAGATTTCTTCTGGGTGGAAGCAAAGGGGTTCAAAGTGGCACTGACTTCTCTATGCGTTGAAGGTAACCATCAACCCCTGGACTGAACAAGTTGGTGCCCAAGAAGGGTACATCTGCCTGTTTGTGCTGGGTGTCTGCCATAAAGGTCGAGACCCTCAGCCAAGCCGTGCGGCGCATGGCGACTGCAGCTGTCACCAAACGGGCACGAGTCCTCAATGTCCAGAGCCATCTGGAGTTGCTGTTTTGAAACAGCCCGACCCTGATCCCAGACCTGCATGACGTAGTCTGAAGGTCTGCGGGGAGATGAGGAAGCACCTCATCCAAGGAGCCCAAAAGTGCATGGGAGAAGTGTGCCATGAGGACAGCCGAGCTCGCCTGGTGGAGAGCAAGCAAAGAGGCAACATCGTTTATTCCAAGGAACGAGAACATTCGATCCCAAAGAGAGACAACGGTGAGTCTTCTCTCGACTCTTTTGATTCCTTCTCCCTTTTATGGGAACGAGAGCTGTGAGAAGCCGAGGGGCCCTTCCCCTTGGTCGGGACAGACTGGCACAGCTCCTTGAAGGAGCATATAAAGGTGGAGCTGTTTTAGCGGGACAGAGACAGAAGTCGAAGAGGACTGATCAGCAGCCCAAATCGCCTCCTCCTTGAAGGCCTTCATCTGTTCTAGTTGCTCAGCGGATCCTGCAGCCGCGGAGACCACCCAACAGGCTTCCTTAGATTTGACCGGCATGTTCAGTTTTCCCGGATGACCAAGCTGCAATCAGCAGGCAAGATGGGTGAAGTCGGGCACATTCGGCCAAAAGGTGACAAAAATCGCAAACCTGGTGTGCGTGATCGTGGCCGAGGCAATAAAGCATACGTGGTGTGCGGGTCGATGCGAGACATCTTCAGCCCGCTGGAGCACCAGCTGCACCCGGGCGAGGACTTATCCTCCATCGCGGTTGCAATCAAAGATCGTTGAGGAAAAACTTTTGCAAGTTTAAGTTTTGGAAGTAAATACGAAGAATTGAGCGCCAGGGCTTACTCAACGCGGGAGCAGTAAGGAGGGAATCTGCTTCTTCCAAGCGGAAAGGAAGATCTGGCATCAAGGAGCGAAGCCGAGGGATATACCACCCGGGTGGGTGGGAGGAGCCAGCTTAAAGACTTCTGGTTGATCTTAAAGGGAAAGGCAACTGCCAGAAACATGTGGCTAGAACATATCCACATCCCTAGAATCTCAGATTTTCTGAACTCCTTGTCAGGAGGTCTAGTGTTCATCCCCTGGGTGGCCCCTCTAGACTGGTCATATACAGTCATTATTACCACTGAGTCAGTGTAAGGCTAAATAAAGTAATACTTATCCCTAGGAGCGAGATACTGCTTGACTACTTTCCCAGAGATGACTGGCAGTGTGCTGTGCCTATGCCAGGGTAGCCTTCTCCACAGCCATATGGATGCCAAGCAAAACCACTGAGAAGACACTTATTTTCCACCAAATAAAATTAGATTCATTCTAGTAGATTCTTCTTCCTCCAGGGAAAAAATTCAATGGCTCCTGGATTTGCCAAGTCAAAGCCTGGAAAGTAGGGTCCCGTGGTGGGGGTGGTAGAGACAGTATGCACTGTACAGGACTGCTTCTTTACTACTTGACGCAATAACAGATCTAGCAAAAGCTTCAAGCCCCTGGGGTGAGGAGGATCAGGATCTTTGTTTCCCCAGTACTCACTCAGGAGGTCCAGGCTGTATTTCTCATCCTCCTCCAAGAGGGGGTGGCGTGTGTGTGGTAAAGAGAAGCAGGTCACAGAGGGGCAGGCACAGCAGGTCCAGCCAGGAAGCCCTGAAGGGGACCCTGAGGAACAACCAGAGGCTGTTAAAGCAGCAATCTCTATCAAAACAGATTTTGCCACAATAGCACCAGGGATGGCGACACCAATGAGATGGTATTTGTTGACAGTCCCAGAGTGCAAGTGAAAGGCTGCAGTACCACTGAAATTGGATCAGAGCCTTTAGAGGGCGATGTTCTGGCCTGTTTCAGTGGTGTACTAAACAAATGTTTACAACTTACCATCCCTTTTAGGGAGGACGGATCTAGATTGCACATATCTGAAGCATTGCCAACGAGGAAAGGCTGGACTCCTGACAACCCTTCACTCACTTGACAGTGAGAAAAGAAATAAGGTAGTTGGGGGCCACGTGCTAAAGATATGCTCACAAGTTCGCAGATGTGGCCCACCCCCTTTTGCAAAAGCTTCCCAGGAGGTCCCGACTTTGATGGTTTACAGTCCAATGTATTATGGCTCTAAAGACATGTGCTCAAAGAAGATAGTTATTTCAGTGTTTTTTGTAGGATAAACTGCCGCTTTAAAAAACTAAGACTTGACATTACTGGAATTAAGCAAAATACTAAGATTGCAATCAACTATATACAGATTTCAACTTCAGCCTTGAAATAAACAGAAATGTTTTTCATCTTGATCAGTGTCTGAAGCTAAATCAGATAGTCCCCCTATCTTTACTAGTCTAATAAAAAAGTTTCATTTTAGTAATCCAGGACAAAAAAAAAAAAAAAAAGGCAGCAAGTCCCAAACTTTGTAACAGTGGAACTTTTAATCTGCTGCCACCTAGTCAGTTAGCTGGAACAGACTACATTTTTAACACAATAAATTATACATGGATTTAGTGATAAAAAAGTAGAAAAAAAACTTACATTTTCAGGTTCAACACCAATGTCTTCACAGAACTTTTCCATTCCTTCAGGCCCTACAACCTCATCAGGGCCTTCAAAAGTTGAAATTAACTATCAGTTCTCATGTTTACCACACATATCATAAAAGCCCCACAATCAGACATTTGTGCACAAGCTGCCATATTTAACTGCTATAAAGCCGCTGCTGGAATATTACAATCAAGAATAGAAAAACTGCCTTAAATACGGTTTTCTTTTTCTTCACAATTCAAACTTTTAGCACCAGAGATGCCCCTTCAGTCAGGGCCGAGTCCCAAACCCATCCTATGCCTACTCTACCACCTACCCTCTGCTACCACGCAGCAGTCCCTTGCGGCTGGAACCTTGGTGAAGGGGGTGAGTTGGCACAGCGGGACACCCAAAAATAGCCCAGCATAATCCTTCCCTTCCCCCAAAGAATTTTCCTTCTGTTTTTGTCCCTCCCCAGGATATATATTCAGGGCTTAGGTATACACACGCCAAGTTTGTCACACCAGCCCATCAACATTCATGTCGCAAAGCATGCTTGGCTGTTATGCCACCTGTGCTCACTCAGGCAGACATATTGTAGTGAACTTCAGAGTCTTCCCTTCCCAAAGGACAGCACTTGTGGGATGCTAGACACATCCACCTTTCAGAGCTCTGACACACCAAGCTACAGTCAAACCCATGTCATTCATGTCGCACCTGGCAGTGCTGACACTGCACCAGCAGGCTTAATAAATGCTGCTGACAGACTTCTGCAGCCACAGCAAGTAATGTACCCTCATTTTTTTTTCAATGTACATAATGTCAGTTATTAAAATAAACTTCATAACAGTGATACAATCTGCTGTGCCAGTCCTTCTGCCAAGCAATAAGCACCTTCTGTTCTGCTTGGAGCCTTAACTGCTCTTGACTATGTGCCAATACAGGACCAAAATGCTGCTCAGTACTGCTTAATTATAAACCCAAGAGAACATTACCGCTAAAAATGTAAAATGCAATTAGACACTGGTTTCTTGTGCAGGACTTACACAGCTATACTGCAGATAATTTTACAGAAGCACCTTAACACGTGGGCTTGCTACAATTTAAACAGAAGTATTTGTGCTTAAATCAAATCCCTGCATTTTTCCTCATATCTAAAGGAAAACTGCTTTCAAAGAACCTTCCCAATAAGGCTTTTTCATCCAAAAATAAATAAATATTAAAGAACTTCTATGCAAACATGGCTGGAGCTGACCAGCGCCTTCTCACACTTCAGTGCAGCTCTGTCTGACTCACTTGTATTGGAATGTATACAAGTGAGTGGTACAAAGCCACAATGCAGTGAGATGGCACTGCACGGCATCGGCCATGCTTCCAAATCACAGGTCCCACAAAACAACATGACCTTTTACCACTCATAAGTATTTTTTGGGATAAGAAGCCTAATTTTGAGGGGGTCTGTGAAAAGTCTTAGAAGTACAGGTTACCTTTAAGTAGCGAGCCAGGTTTTTCACGCCACTGGCTTGTTGCTCATAATGTCTTCCATATCAACAGGCACATTTCTTAAAGGGGAATTAGTCAATTTATAAAAAAATATATATTCTGAGAGTTTTTCGATTTGTGTGTATAGTCCTAGGGCAGGCTTTACTTTGTTTGCTGTTACGATTTTTCTTTAACCAGTTTATGGCCTTTGGGGATCTCCATGCTTGCTTCTTTCATTACCTTTTTTTCACCAGAATGCTTCTTGTCCAATGTGACAGTAATGCCTGGGAGACCACTGATGACATTTTCCCCTGTCTGTAGTCACATTGTGCTATTAAGTGCATGCTGTTCTGCCCTCAACTAAACAACTCTTTCTAAACCAATCTTTCTTTTTAGCTGTAGGTCTAGGCAGTAAAAGTGATTTTTTTTTGTTAAGCTTTTTCATCAAGGTACACACAGTCAAAACAAAAACAAAATAAAAAACCCACAAATCAACTCAGGTCAAAGAGTACAGTTACATAAGAACTTACCGTAGTAGTAGATCTTCAAGAGGAGCTCTTGAAGCAGGCCAACACCGGTAGGACTTAGCCGCCAGGAGCACACGGAAACCTTCTAGCTAGCAGTCTACAACGTGGGACCGCCCACCGCTGACATCTCCCCCCGACATCAGCTTATCCTATAAAGGCGGGCAGTACCCCACACCCTCCTCAGTTCTCCCTCCGGAGACCCGAAGCAGGCAGTGGAAGAAGAAAACAAGGAGGTTCCAGAGAGCCACAAAAGAAAAGGAAAAGCAGAAAACTCATGTGAATGAAAGGAGATAACAGAAAGAAGGGGGAAGGAGGGAGGGAAAAAATCATGGCCTGCAGCAAGAGCTCCTCTCGAAGATTTACTGTTACAGGAAGTTCTTATGTAACTGTACTATCTTACTTGAAGGAAGCTCTTGCAGCAGGCCAACACCATTAAGACAGAGTCTCAAGCAGTTCCAGAAGAAAAGAGGAAGTAGCACAGGGAGGAGAAGAAACAGCAGCCAATAGCCTAAGAAAGAAGGCCTAGCAGAATGGTGAGGCTGAAGTTGGCCTAACGCCTAGAGGCACTGTCCAGACAGTAATGTTCGGTGAAGGTGTGGAAAGAGCTCCAGGTGGTGGCTGCATAGATGTCTGCAGCAGACATTTCTGAAACAAGCTGTGGAGGCAGCCATACCCCTAATGGAATGACCCTTAACCAGTTCCGGAAGGTCCTTGTACTTACGGTAGCACTAGACAATGCGATTGGCTAACCACTTAGACAAGCATCATTTGGACACCAGAGCTCCCTCTTTCACTGGGGCAAACTGACCAGACTTCCTTAAAGTCTTGGTCCAGTGCATACAGTATTCAAAAATTCAATGTACATCCAAAGTATGGAGCAAAGCCTCCCCTTGATCAGAGTACTCAGGAAAGTAAACGGATAAGTAGGTGGATGTATCGGTTCAAAGTAAACTCTGACACCACCTTGGGAAGAAGCTTAGGAATAGTACGTGAAAACACCCAGTCTTTGTGAAAAACAAATAAGGCTCTTTACACATGAGAGCCTGAAGCTCAGAAATCCTTACAGCAGAGGTGACAGCAACTAAAAGAAAAACACGACTTCAATGACAAAGCGCGACTCACAACTCACGGTCTGATTGAAGGGAGGTAACATGAGTTTTTCTAACAGAAAATTAAGATCCCACGGAGGGACCGGGTTCCAGATTGGAGGTCTCAGATACAAAATGTCCCGCACGAAAGTGAGAGACACCTCAAGCTGAGTCACAACTCTACCCTCGATAGGTGTATGGTACACAGAGATGACAGAAAGATGCACCTTAAGGGAGGAGTACCCCAAGTCCAAGTCCGAGAGGGAGAGAAGGCACTCCAACACCTGATTCACCAGACAGGTGAAGGGGGTCCAGCTGGTGTGAAGCAATCCAAAGGGTGAAGCGCTTCCATTTCATGGTGCAAGTGGCCCTGGTGGAGGGCTTTCTAGCAGCCACCCGCGATCCTAGAGGAAACCCCAAAACATGAAATGGCTAAGTCCACAGCAGCCATGCACAGAGATGGAGATTTTAGAACCAGATGGACCAGGGTGCCCCAGTCCTGGGACAGCAGGCCGGTGCACAGAAGCTGGCATGGAGGGTTGAGGTGCTCGACGCCACACCTCGTACCACGCCAGCAATCCAGAGTCAGGAGCGAGCTCAGGTTGCTGGGGGTCAGCCAGGGGAGAGAGGATCAGGAATCCGGAGGACTGCTCTCCTCTCTCGGAGAGGGTGGGTTGCGACTTCCCTGCTACCAATGACAGAGTGGAGACTAGGGGGAACAGCAGCAGGGACCCCCACTCCCAGGGACAAGGGTGGAGGCGAAAGTGGATGTCAGCAGGACTGGGGCGGGAACGCGCCTGTCTTGCACTGGACGTCATTGCACGTCAGTGCCTCGGAGGGGGCACACAACTCATGCAAAGTGGAAACACTGACACATTGAGGGAAGACGTCGCTCCACCACCATCACTCCCACAGCAGGACTTGTCCTCCTGGGTCTCGTTCACCTTATAGTCTACCCTCCCTTTCACCTGGCAGGTCACTGGATTCACAGAGCACCACGCAGGAGATGATGGCCCCACCCTGGGGGGTAATGACCAGGGGGCGACCTCCGGGAGGTGGGGCAGAGGAGCAAGGATCACAGGATGGAGGGATCAGGTCAGGAGTCAACTGATGGGGTTCCACAAGTCGGCGACCGGAATGAAAAAGAATTGATAACTTTTTTTTTTTATAAAAGCCGGTGCACATGGTAGGGGCACTGGAGGTTCCACTGCCAACTGTTTTAGCAGGGGGAACCAGATCTAACGCGGCCAAAATCAGGCTATGAGAATCATCTCCAACCCCTCCAACTTAAGTTTGAGCAGCACCCTCTGGAGGAGCGGGAAGGGAAGAAAAAATTACTCACCTTAGTAGTGTTGTTTCTTCTAATGGAGTCTTGCTATATTATGACTATTGCAGTTTGTCCCACCACTAGAACTGCTCCGGAGGTGAAAGAGTTAACTTCCATGCAGAGCTTACAGCGCGAGCTCGGTTCAGAAGCTCTGTTAGGGTGGTTTCAAACCGAAACCGTCAGATCTTTACGAGCAAAAACTCACTAAGGTTCTGTGTGAAGCTGTAACCTACACTCAGCCAACTGGCCACTAATATATTAACACATTTTCCTGGTCCCAACACCAAGACTCAAGTCAGTGGACCAGAAAAATAAGATAAAATAACTAAACAAACAACACCCAAACATGAAAGAGGGCATCAATAAATGCCAACAGAGGACTACCCACCCCATACCCAAAGTAGGAGTTCTGAGAGGGGCAGGCTGGGGGGGAGGTCATAATATAGCAAGACTCCATTAGAAGAAACAACATTACTAAGGTGAGTAACTTTTTCTTCAAACAACATGAAATCTTGCTATATTATGACTATTGCAGACTACACAGCAGTACCTCCATGGAGGAGGGACAGAACCTACTTAGGCAATAGGCTCTGAAGCACGGCTGTGCCAAAACGAGCATCCCTCCTGGCCTGAATATCCAGGGAGTAATGCTTGGTGAAAGTGTGTATTGTCTTCCAAGTAGCTGCCTGACATATCTCCAAGATAGGTATGTCTAGCAGCAGCCAGAGATGCAGCTGTACCTCTGGTAGAGTGAGCCCTCACGCCTGAGGGGGAGCCTACCCAGCTTTTCATAGCAAAATTGATACAAGAAACGCATCCACCTGGCAATGGATCTTTAGTGGCAGGTCTCCTTTCCCAACCTCACCATAAGTGAGAAACAGTTGGAGGGAGTCAAACCTGGGACCCTTGGCATGCCTATGTAGTAACTTAGGGCCCTCTAACATCTAAGTTGTGCAGCCTCCTCACCAGAGGAGGAATGGTCAGTGAAGAACACTGGAAGTGAAACAGATTGGTTAAGGTGGAAATCTGAAACCACCTTAGGCAAAAACTTCTTGTTAGTCCTGAGGACTACTTTATCCCTGTGAAAGGAAATAAAGTCAGTCTCTACCGATAAAGCCTGTAACTCACTTATGCGCCTGGCAGAAGTGATGGCTACCAGAAATACAGTTTTCCAAGTCAACTACTTAAGCTCTGCCGAAGACAGAGGCTCAAAGGGGGGTTGCATCAGCTGAGCAAAGCATACATTAAGATCCCAAGCCGGGCAGGGTCCCTGAATGGAGGATTGGTGTGAAGCAATCCTTTAAAAACTTGGAAAATACAGGATGAGCAGAAAGAGAAGAGGGCTTCCTGTTGAAATGAAGGCAGAGACAGCAGCAAAGTGCACTTTCAGGGTAGCTGGTCTCAGTCCCAAAGAATTAAGGTGGACCATGTAGTCCAATACAGTGGGTAGATCAGCAGATTCGGGAAACTTGTTTCCAGAACACCATATGGAAAACCCTTTCCACTTGGAGTTATAGGTAGCCCTGGTGGAAGGCTTCCTAGCAGCCTCAGGATTTCGAGAACACTTTGAGAAAGTTGTAAATCAGCAAACTCTAACTGCTCAAGAGCCAAGCCTTGAGGTTGAGGGATTTGAGATTCGGATACCAAACTCTCGCCTGAGCACAGGTTAGCAGATTGTGGTTCCTGGGGAGACACAGGGGAAGATGGACTGCTAAGGACAGAAGGAGTGGGTACCAGGGCTGTCTGGCCCAGTCTGGAGCAATCAGGATCATTTTGCAGGGCTGAGACCTGATTTTGACTTGTACTTTGAACAGGAGAGGGAAGGGGGGAAGGCATAAAGAAACTTCCCTTCCCAATCGAGGAGAAAGGCATCCAGGGGAACTGAGCCCAACACTGGGGCCTGCAACAAAACAGTGGAAGTTGATGATTGTCTGGGGCTGCGAAAGATCTATCTGAGGAGTGCCCCATCTGGCAAACACTATCCCCAGTACTGGGGATCCAGTGACCATTCGTGATGGCCCTGGGAAATCTTGTGAGAGCATCTGCCAGGACATTGTCCTTGCCTGGGAGGTGAACTGCTATGAGGGAAGTGTTCAGGAATAAGCCAGAGACCACAACTTCATCGCCTCATGCACAAGGCCAAGACCAGTGCCCCTTTGTTTGTTGATGTACCACATTGTAGTGGTGTTGTCTGTTCTGACCTGTACCACCTTGTTCTGAACAGATGCAGAGAAAACCTGAAGTGCTAGAAAAACAGCTCTGAGTTCCAATAGATTGATGTGGAGTAGAGATTCCTGAGGGGACCATAACCCCTGGGTGGAGAGGTCGCCCATGTGAGCTCCACATCCCAAGAGGGATGCATCTGTAGTAAGGGTCAAGGAATGGGACAGAGGGATGAAAGGCACCCCTGTCTCAGATTGCTCTGATCCTGCCACCACTGAAGGGCCTGGATCAGAGTTCAGTCACTGGGATTAACTTGGATAGAGAATCTCTCTTTGAGACCTGAAAGCTCTCAAATGGAACTGAATGTCCCTCATCTGAAATCTTGCTCCTTGCACTACAGCTGTGGAGGCAGCCATGTGTCCTAGGAGCTGCAGAAATGCCTGCTGGTCGAGAGACCTGCAGAGGAAGGACGAGACCAGGGCCACTCATGTCCTTACCCTTTCCAAGGGAAGGAAGGCTCTGGCCTGCTTTGTGTCCGGTTCTGCGCCTATAAAGGTGAGTACCTGGACAGGTTCCAAAATCGACTTTGGAAGATTGAGAAGAAATCCCAGAGAGGTAAGCAGCTGCTGGGTAACTAGCAGGTGTGATCTGACCTGTCTGGAGACTGACCCACAATGAGCCAGTCGTCCAGGTAGGGAAAAATGGCAATCTTTGCCTTCTTAGATGAGTCTCAGCTACTGCCAGACATTTTGTGAACACCCTTGGGGCAGAAGTGAGGCCTAAGGGCATTGCTCTGAACTGATAATGGCCTGAGGGCAGTTCGAATCTGAGGTACTTTCGATGGGAGCTTCTGATAAGAACATGGAAGTAGGCATCCTTGAGGTCCAGGGAGGCTAGCCAGTCCCTGGCCTTAGGGAGGGTAAAATCATTCCCAGTGTCACCATTTTGAACTTTGGCTTTAAAAGGTGCTTGTTTAGATATCTTAGATCCAGGACAGGCCGCCACTCTCCTGTCTTTTGGGGTAAGGAAGTACCTGAGTACAGACCCTTGCCCTGGTGAGGGGAAAACCCTTCTACAGCTCTGAGAGCCAAGAGGGTTGAGACTTCTGTTTCCAAAGCAAGAGTCTCTAAAGGGTTTGCAGTGAAAAGATCTGGCTCTCATCTTTGGAAATTTTTGAGCTGAGAACCAGACCCTGGCTCACTACTTCCAAGACCCACCTGTCTGAAGTTAAAGACTCCCAGTCCTGGACCAGTGAGCCAACCTGCCCCCTACAGGTAGTGGAGAGTCAACCTGGGCATCCCATTAGGGTGCCTGTTTGGCAGGGGCTTTAGGCTGAGGGGTGGGAGCAGGCCTGCTCGAACCCCGTCTGCCTCTCCCTCTGAAGAACCCCCTCTGTGCATAGGCTGAAGAAGAGGAGGAGGCCTAGGTCTGGTAAAAAGGCCTACCCCTACCCCTGGGGGGCTGCCTCTGAGGAGTGGCTTGCCGTTCCTTGGCTTGTGCACTCCTATAAGTGGTTCTATATTCGTCCATTTTCTTCATATAATTCTCTGTCTGCTCCCCAAACAGAGAATTTCCCACCACAGGAAAATCCATAGCCTTAGACTGGGTATCCCAGACAAAGTAGTACACCTGAGCCAGGCCAATCATTAAAAGCCACAGATGTAGCCATGACTCTAGAGGATACATCGTTAGAATCCACTGCAGCATGGAATTGCACCTTAGATGCTTCATACCATCAAGAGCCACCTGTTCCAGCTCCTTGCAAGCTGGCCAGGGACCTGTTTGGCTAAGGCCATGACAGTATCCCATCTAGATTTCTGGTATCTCGCAACATAAGCCATATAGTTTGCTTTGTCTGAGTCCCAAGGATGCTGCCATGTATTGTTTTTGGCCATGGCATCAATCTTCCTGGATCCTTGTCAGGAGGATGTGAAGCCGGGGGAATATTAGCTTTATCACAGGCTGCAGCCTGAACTACCCCAACACGACTGCATTGCTGTGAAAGAAAATCTGTATCAGGACCTGACAAAGTGTACCTCCTGTCCATCTTTTTATCCACAGGAGGCACAGAATTAGGAGCTTTAAAATTTTTATTGTTTGTTTCTAAAGATTTATGTAAAGGGATGGACAATCTCCTGGACTCTGGGATATCCATCATCTCCACATAGTCAGGCTCCTCTTGCTCATCCAAAGCCTCCTCTAAGGGAAGCTGGAGGGTCTCAGCAACTTTTTTATAAAACAAAAAATGAGAAGGGGACTCAGAAAGCCTAGGGGGAGACTCACCTGAAGGTCTGTCTGGGGAGATGTCCGGTTTAATGGGCACATCCAGACTTTCAAAGTCACATTCACACTGATCATAATCCTCATCCCCCTCCTCTGGTTCATAAAAATCTTCTATATCATATTCCTGAACCATTGGAACCGACCGAACCGACCTCTTGCCAGACAGTGGTGGTTCGGAGGGAACTGGGGACAGGACTGGACAATCTGTATTGTCCTGGCTATCTCTGCAGCAGTTGGAGAAGGAATTTTGGACTCAAACCTGCTGATTTTTCAGTTTCTTTGCTGGAACTGGCTCCTCAGAGCCAGCTTTTCGTTTGCCCGAGGAAGTCTCGCCCTGGTCAGAGGGCACTCCCTCCGGTTCGGTTGGCACCGAACCGGGCTGGCCATCCGGGTCAGCGGACTTTTTGGCCTCTCGTTCCCTGAGCCTGCCCACTCTCTTGTCCAGGGTGGCTGCAGGGAAATTTTTACAAATCTGGCAGTCTGAATTGAGGTGGTCAAACCCCAGACAATAGACACATGTAGTGTGTGGGTCAGCCTTGGCAAAGGCTTCCCCACAGACACTACAGTGTTGAAACCCAGTGGGCCCGGTTTTTCTTTTGGGTTTCTCAGACATGATGCCAGCCTAACCAACAAACTTGCCCTTTTAATGGCAGTGCCAGGCAAGACACCCTTATCGGTTCCAAACCGGTCACGGGTCGTGGAAAAAAACGTATGAAATCAGTTTTTTTTAGAACCGATAAGAACCGGGAACCGCACTCTAACAAGCCTTAAAAGGTTTTAAACTTAAGTTTTAATACAATTCGATTGGTTCAACCGAACCGATAACAATTTTACAAGTGCCACACAGAAAAAACCTATCTATTACTTACGATACCATAGACAGAGCTTGAACCGATCGGTTTTGGAGTTAAAATAATTAAGTCGCGGTTAAATTCAACCGAGAAATAGCGCTTTAAACCGAAGAAATGAACCGAGCAACAGGAGGAATCTCCGGAGCGACTGTTCAGTGAGGCGGAGTAAAGAATCTGACTGTTTCAGTTTGAAACCACCCTAACAGAGCTTCTGAACCGAACTCGCGCTCTAAGCTCCATGCTCTGCATGGAAGTTAACTCTTTCACCTCCGGAGCAGTTCTAGTGGTGGGACAAACTGCAATAGTCATAATATAGCAAGACTTCATGTTGTTTGAAGGAAGGCATACAGAAAGAAAACATTACTTACCATAGTAATCTTGTTTCTTCTAAGGGAATCTTACTGTATTCTGACATATGCAGTATTGTCCTCCCACAGTACTGCCCTGGAGCTGAAATGGTTAATAGAACCTATGCTAATGATGGAATGCTAGGCTCATGCTCGGTTTTCAAACCACTGTCCCTGGTAAACATTCCACAACTGTCAGATTCTTATGGAGTGTGACTATGAACAAGCTATCTATACTAACAATTAACTAATAAATGACAACCAACAATCCCCTTCAGTTGAAAAATGTGGGCTACATTACGACCCAAGTCACTAAGCCCAACAGAACCACTCATGGGTTTACAACAGCGTGGACAGCTGTGCTGCACTGCCCATAGGTTCTAGCAGGGGAGGTATGGTGGGAGCTCAGTATACAGTAAGATTCCCTTAGAAGAAACAAGATTACTATGGTAAGTAATGTTTTCTTCAAACCCCAGGAAATCTTACTGTATTCTGACATATGTACTACCAAGCAGTACCTTTGGAGGAGGACAGAGAACCTCTTTAGGAAACAGGCTCTGCAGTACTGCTGTGCCAAACCTGGCATCACCTCTGGCCTGGGTATTCAGGCTGTAGAGCTTGGTAAAAGTGTGAACCGTTTGAGGTAGCTGCTTTACCGATTTCCAGCAAAGCAGCATCTCCTGCAGCTGCTATTGAAACAGCTGTACCCCTTGTAGAAAGAGCCCCAAGGCCTACAAGGATTTCTTACCTACTTTGCTGTACCAGAACTGAATACAAGCCACCATCCAGCGGGCAACAGACCTCTTTGAGGCAGGCTCTCCCTTTCCTACTTCTCCATAGGTCAGGAAAAGCTGAGTGCTCACCTGCCTGTGACCGTCTGTATGACCGAAGTAGTAGCTTATTGCTCACTTGACATCTAGGCTGTGCAGCCTACATTCCCCTGAACTAGAGTGGTCAGTGAAATAAAGACTGGCAAAGTAATGCACTGATTTAGGTAAAAGTCCGAAACCACCTTGGGCAGAAAGTATCTGTTAGTCTTGAGGACTATCTTGTACCTATGAACTGATATGCAATTAACTCAGTGGACAAGGCCTGGAGCTCACTGATGCTCCCAGCTGAGGTGTTTTCCATGTTGCATACCTAAGCTCTGCTGAAGACATGAGCTCAAATGGTGGTTTCATTAGTCAGCCAATGCATATATTGAGGTCCCATGCCACGTGTGTTCCCTGTGAGGGAATGCAAATGCATTAGACCCTTGTAGAACGTGCAGAACACTTGATTAACTGCCAGAGATGACCCCTTACCAGCTAAGAGGTAAGCACAGACAGCTGGTAATTGTACTTTGAGGGTCGAAGGCCTAAGGCCGAGAGAAACAAGATGTGCCATATATTGTAGATCACTGGCAAGGCAGCCTGGCAGCAGTTCCTCTCTTTTTCTGGTACCAAATTGAAAAACATCTTCCATGTAAAGGTGTAAGTCTCTCTGGTAAAAGGGTTCTCTAGAAACCATAAGAACCTCCAGCACCCCTATAGAAATGTGCAAGTTCGAATACTCTTAAGTCCTCAAGAGCCAAGCCCTGAGCCTAAGAGACCAGATATTGGGATAAAGAAGACTGTCCTGCAAGAAGGTCAATAGGTTGTGCCTCCTGGGCAGAGAGATTGGCCTGGAAATTGACAAGGTCAGCAGTAGAAAATACCATGGCCTCTGGTCTAATCTGGAGCAATGAGGATCACTGTCGCTGAGTGAACCCTGAGCTTGATCAGCACTCTGAGCAATAGGGGAAATGGAGGAAAAGCATACAGGAACTTCCCCATTTAATACAACAGCAGCATATTCCAGAGGGACTGTGTCCCCTGCAAGAGGTCTGCAACAGAACTGTGGTAGCTGGTACTGTCTGGGAGTGCGAGGAGGTCCACCCCTGGGGTACCCCACCTTCTGACCACCACTTGTACTCCTGGTGGTTTCAGCTGATCCTGCTGAGAGCATCCGCCAGGACACTGTCCTTCCCTAGGAGGTGGACAACTGAGAGGGAGAAGTACAGGGAGCGAGTTAAGACTCCACACTTTCATGGCTTCCACGCATAGCAGGGACAACTGTGTGTCCCATTGCTTGTTTACATAGTACATTGGGGTTGTCTTGTTTTGTCCTGACCTAAACCACCTTGCCTTGAAGCAGTGGAGCGAAGGGCTGAATGCCCAACTAAGCTGCCCTGAGTTCCAGCAGGCTTTATATGAAGCAGTGTGTGCTTCCCCTAGGAGGGAGGCATAGATTGTTAAAACTGCTGTTGATGGCAGCTGGGGGAAAGGCACACCCTCCCTGAGGTTGTCTTCTTCCTGCCACCACTGCAGAATTTGCAACAGGATTCTTGTGACTGGGATCATCTTTGACAGGGAATCTCTTTTTGGGGCTAGTGAGACCTGAGGTGGAACTAAATGCCTCTCCTCTGGTATCTTGATCCTAATACTGTGGCCATGTGCCCTAGCAACTGTAGAAAATGCCTCACTGGTCTGGGGTACGCAGCTGGAATTAGCCTGCCAGCTGCACCAAGCTGTCTACGATTCCCTACGGGAGGAAGGCCCTTCCTCTCAGTGCATCCAGTCTTTGCCCCTGTAGACGCCAGGCGCTGAACTGGTGTTAGCATTGTTTTTTTTTTAATTTGCCAGGAGACCCCGCGTACACAGAGTACCGTAGATGGTGATCAGTGCATCTCCAACTGCAGAGGAGACTGGTCTGCCATCAGCCAGTCGTCCATGTACAGGGAGACTATGAGCCTCTGCCTCCTTAGGCGTGCTTCCACTAATGCTATGCACTTGGTAAGCACCCCAGGAGCAGAGATAAAGCCGCAAGGAATGGGTCTGAACTGTGTGGAAGGAAGTGCCCTTTAAGGCCAGAGATGTAGGTCCCATCCCCCTTTCTGAGTGTAGGGAGGACGGTAGCCAGAGTTACCATTCTTACTTTGGCTTTATTAAATGCCTGTTTAAATGTCTGGAATTCCATATGGGTCACCACCCCCTCCAACAGGGTTACTTCTAATACACTGGCAGGTCTGAAAACGCTGCCCTCAGTTTGGGCAGGATCCTGAACTTGATGGCAAGCCGCTGGCCCACTATCTGTCTTGGTACTTCTGGGGTGTTGCTGCCTTCTTTGCAGCAGCATTCCTAGAAGCTACCTTGTACCCATCCATGTTTTCCATGTAAGCCTCTGTTCACTAAAAAGGAATGTGGGCTCACCAGAAAAATCCAATGCATTTTGGCTGGCCTGGGACGAATTAGTTATCCTTATCCAGGACCATCTCCTCAGAGACACTGAAATTGCCATTTGCCTGGCTGTAATAACACTGCATCCAGTATAGAGGCCTCTATGCCCTAGCAATCTCAAACTGCATTCCAGAGATGTTGATTTATTTTATTTAATATCTGGAGACACAGGCCATGTGAGTGGCCTGTCTAATGGACAGAAGAGATACCCAAGTGGGATTTCTTGCCAAAGAATCCATCTCTTGTAGTCTTTACCTGGTGGGTGTGATGCCAGGGGAATCCCTGCCTTATCATAAGCCACAGCTTGCATCACCTCTTCATGGCTGGGGTGCTCTGCTCCAGACTTAGCCACCCAATACTTCCTATGCAGCCCTGTTCTCTGGGGGAATGGAAGTGGGATTTTATAAAATTCTAGAAGCCTGTCTCTTAAGAGACTTGTGGATGGGCAGCACCAGTCTTTCTGTTACTGGCACATCCATCCTACCCATACAGTCTGGCTCCGCTTCCTCCTCTGTGAATTCCTGGGTGGAGAGGTCCAGTGTCTGTTGCTTTATAAAGGCAAAGTGAGAGGAAAAATATCTCATCTCCCTTTTCAGGGGAGTCAGGATGTCGAGGATCAGGGCATACCAAGGTACAAACTCACCATGTATACCTCAGTAAACCATTCAAATGAACCAAGAACAGAGAAGGAACCCAGGTCCTGAACCGAGATCTATAAACCGGGCAGCTGAACCGGAACCACGGTACCAGTTGCAGCGCCTTTAAAATCTGTATAGTGTTTGCTATGCATTTGCGGTTGGAACAGATGGTTTTGCAGGTTGCGGTTCCTGAACAGAGTGCTTTTCCTTCCTCTTTTTCTTAGCAGAACTTACCGGTTAAGCGGCAGTGTCTGCGGCTGTTTAATCAGGGAACCATCACCGTGGTTAGAGGGTTGTAAAACCGGTTCCTTCGGTTTCTACACGAGTGGAGGAAGTTTTGTCCACAGCTGGGTTAGCAGCTCTATTGAACCTTTTCTCCCCACAGTCGGTTAAAATGCCTATTAAGCGCCGACTGAGGAATGCGTCCTGATTTTACAGATGTTATAATCTGCCTTCAGGGGATTAAACCCTAGGCAAAAACGCAAACAAATGAGGATCTGCTTTCAAACAGTTCCCCCACACTCTGTACAAAGCTGAGAACTCATTGGGCTGGTTCTTTTCTTGGGTTAGTGACAAAAGCAAAATTCCCAAGAAATGGTTCTCTGAGAATCAGAAAGCTACAGTAATGAATGAGGCTTAAACCTTGTTTACTTTATTTTTTTTACTTTGCGGTCGGTTTAGCAACCGCTGAGAGAACCAAGAGTTACCCTGGTTTCCCTCAAATAAACAAATTAAGCAACCGGCCTAGAGAAGGAATAAAATACAGAAATTTTCTTTTAAAATTGTAAATAAAAGTCTGGTTCCCTCCTGGTTAAAATAACCAGAAAGAAACAAAAAAAAAAACTTACCGGAAAAACACTAAACCTAAACTAGTTTGCCTTTAAACACAAGAACAGTGCTTTAAAAATGAACAAAATTACATTTTATTTCAAAAAAAACGAGAAAAATAAAATCTTCAAAAAAAGATGGCGAGCTCTCCAAGGCTTGTGTACTGTTCAAGCGGAGTAAAGAATCTGACAGTTGTGGAATGTTTACCAGGGACAGTGGTTTGAAGATGGAGCATGAGCCTAGCATTCCATCATTAGCATAGGTTCTATTAACCATTTCAGCTCCAGGGCAGTACTATGGGAGGACAATACTGCATATGTCAGAATACAGTAAGATTTCCTGGGGTTTGAACCTCCCCTTCCAGGAGAGGGCAATGCGTCTCGCCAAAAAACTCCAGGCCTGGGATTGCGCAAGTAAAAAAGTGGCAGTTTTGAACTTAGTGGGGGATGAAGAAAGGGCCAGCTCTGGTTGACCCCCATCTGCCAAAGAGATCTTCCACCACCGCTCCCACTCGTGAGCCCTGGACCGAGAGCCACTTAGCCTGTCCGCCAGAATGTTTTTGACACCTAGAACATGGAAGGCTGAGAACTTGAGACCGTGCTTGATGGTCCAATACCAGAACATCATCACTTCTCTGCAGAGGGGGTGACAGCCAGTCCATCCCTACTTGTTGATGTAGTACAATACACACATGTTGTCCGTCTGAACCAAGAGCAGACTGGGAAGGAGATGGGTCTGGAAAGCCTGCAAAGTGTACAGAACTACACGCATTTCCAGAACATTGATATGCAGATCCCGTTCCACATCTGTCCAGGTGCTTTGAGTCTGGTGAGTGTCCAAGTGAGCTCCCCAGCCCAGACACGAGGTGACTGTCGTGAGGACCGGACGAGGGGCTGAGATTTGAAAGGACCTCCCCAAGCAGGTTGACTGGCTCTAGCCACCACGGCAGGACTTTTGACCAGATTGGAGATCGTGACCATCTGGTCCAGGTAGTCTGTGCGATGGTCCCACTGGACTCTCAATGTCCACTGAGGCACCCACAAGTGAAGGTGGGCGAGGGGAACTGTGGCAATGGCTGCTGCCACGTGGCCCAGGAGACAGAGGAACACCCTGGCAGGGACCTGGCGACTGGAGGCGACTAGGCAGGCCTGGGCCATCAGGCATTCCACCCTGTCCACGGGTAGGAAGGTCATGTCCTGGGCAGTATCCAGGATTGCCCCTATATACTGGGGGCACTGGCAGAGAGAGAGAGAGAGAGAGAGAGAGGCAGGACTTTGGCCCGTTGATGGGACTACCCAAAGCCTGGAAAAGGCGACAGGTATGCTTCCAGAGCCTGAACAAGAAGGCCCCTGGAAGGTGCCACTAGGAGCCAATCATCCAGGCTGGGAAACTCGTAAAAGCCCTGCCACCTCAAAGCAGCTGCTACTACCCCTACGCACTTGGTAAAGACCCTGGGGGCCCAAAGACAGACCAAAAGGGAGGGCTTGGCACTGAAAGTGGGCTCCCTGGAAATGGAAGCGGAGGAAGCACAGATGGTAAGGAATATTTACATGCAGATATAAATCCTGCATGTCCAAAGAACAGAGCCAGTCTCCCGGGTGCAAGAGGGGCAATAAACCCTGAAGGGTGACCAACCTGAGGCATTTGTACTTATGTACAGCTTGAGATGACTCAGATCCAGGATGGGCCAGACATCCCAGTCTTCTCGAGGGCTAGGAAGAAGCGGGACTAAAACCCCCGCCCCACTGAGCCAGAGGGATGGGCTCTATGACTCTTTTTACAGAAGAACAGCAGATTGAGCTGGGGGTAGAAGGAGCTGCCAGGCAGAATTTCTGGAGGCCACTCGAGAAGCTCTAGAATGTGGCCGTGTTCTATGATCTGCAGAACCCAGCTGTCCGAGGTAATGCTCCACCACCTGTCGAGGTGAAGGGAGAACTGACGACCCCCCACCCCAGACACCCCGTCGGGGAGGGGGGGCCCCCCAAGGAGTCAGGAAGTAGGGGCAGGCTCAGGGAGGTCGGTCATGGACACTCGAGGGGCTCTGGTGGTGGCTGCAAAGGGTCTGTCGCCGCTTTGCGTTTGCACGGACGTGTCTGCAGGAGAAGTGGGGAAAGAGCAGTCACTGACCAGACTAAGGCTGGGTATGGTACAGCGAGTGAACGGACCGGACAACCTGGCAGACTCTTGAAGGGAGGAAGTCGGATCCCAGATATCCCCCTCTAAAAAAGGATAGAGCCCCGAAAGGAGGCATCTAAAATACTGGACTGCACATCAGAGGAAAAGCCAGACACCCATAGCGGTGTCTGAGATGGACGCTGGCAGCCGCTCCTCTGCCCAAGGCATCAACAGCTTCATAGGTGGCCTGAAGAATGTGGGTCCCCACGTCTGAAACCGCCTTAAGGATGTGGGTGAGCAGTTTCTTGGATGGGTCGGGCAAAGCCTGAATCAGTTCCCTGGCCTGGTCCCAAAGGACATTCTGGTATTGGACCATGTTGGCCAAACAGTTAATGGCTAAGATGGCTAGGGTGGAAGCAGCAAAGACTCGCTTTCCCAGGTGGCCCAGCGGTCTCTACTCCCTGTGAGGAGGCAGAGAGCGGAGGTGCTTGGGTTTCTTAGTGCAGTCGTGCACCGCACTGATGACCACCGAGTCAGCTTTAGGTTGACCCCCAAAAAGGGCTTATAGCTGGAGCATGGTAGAGCCTATCTGCTTTTTTAGGCACTGATGGGGTTGAAGACGATTGATTCCAAGCTGCCCTGGTGACATCTTCATATTTATTTTATTTAGTTTTTGTTTACCGGGTAGGTGTTCTAGACATAGGAATGACTATTTTCAGATATGACCCAGGCGGTTACAGAAGTGGCAGTACAATGACACATAGCAGAAAAAGGTAAAAACGTAGTGCAATAAGTCAAAGCAAAACAAGTATAACATGGCAGAGCAGCACTCAGAAATAGTAAGACTCAATTTGGGGGGGGGGGGTGCACGCGCAACAGGCTGCCTCAAATAAATGACTAGCATGCACCACTCCAGAGCTTGTTCCTCTGTTTCACAGCCCATGGTGGCCTGGATGTGCCTCATGAAGTCCATAAAGGAAGGATCATCTGAAGGGGACTTGGAGACCACCTTAACTGGTTCTTTGCCCTCAGACGAGTCCCCTGGAACAGAAAAAAAGCTGAATAGTTGAGTCATCCTCTTCATCTGGCTCACTATCAGCCGAGAGACACCAGCCTGGCGAACCGCAGAACGAACAACGGGTCTGGACCCCAGCGTACATGGGGCACTGGTCCCAGGCTGCACCCAGTCCATCGGCAGAAGATCACAAGGAGGCTGCTGAGGGGACACCAGAGGCTGGGCCTGAGGGCCGGGGGTCTGCTTCTGCATGAAAGACTGCCATGTTGTAAAGAGAGCACTGTAGTCAACCGGCACAGGGTAGTTGTAAAATCGGTGGATAGGGGTAGGCTGGCACTGGGTAAGGATAAGGCAGCGTCGGGCCAGGTGGGGCTGGCACAGGGTACCCCAGCAGAGGACCAGCAGGCACAGGCTGTACAACCAGCACTGGGACCACAGGCTGCGGCAGAGGCAATACAGGTGCAGGCCCAGCGGGTGCCAGCTGCAGAAGCCTGAAAGAGAAATCCAGCGGTGCCAGAAGAGGAGACACCGGACTTGGAGAGACACTGGTAGCCTGCTGTAGCCCAAGAGGGACTGGTGACTGCCCCCAAAGTGGAGACTGGTGCAGGCAGCGATGGGGCTGGAGGGGAGACGGCTGAAGAGCCAATGCCAGTCACATCTGCACTGGCCGAGCTTCCTGGCTGAGAGGCCATGAAAGTAAACTGCCTTACTGTAAGGGCCTGGGGAGCAGGAGACGCCGTCTGAAACAGATAAGGGCAGGCGACAGGGCCACCAGTAGCCCTGCAGGAGTAAAGGCAGACAGAGCTGCAGGGGCTGACCCCCACCCCACCACCAAGGGAGACTGACAGACACGGTCTGAGGTTTAAGAGGAGACCGCGAGAGAAAAGCAGACTGGTTCTGCTCCCTGTGTTTGTCCCAGTGTTTATGCTTCCCACCAGATTTGTCCCGGGACTGAGAGGAGGAAGAAGCCCCGGAGGATTGGGCTGGTGAAGCCAAAGAGCTCCTGGCCTGCAGCTGCTTTTCTATTGCGATGAACTTCTGCATCATGAGATGGCTCTCCAGGATTTGTAGTCAACATCTCAGAGTGGCCTGGTTAAATTTCTGGCAGATCTGGCAGGCTTTGGTGTCGTGGCTAGGGCCTAGGCACAGGATGCAAGCAGAGTGACAGTCTTTCAGGAATTTGTTGCCTCAGGCACACTTTGTGGACAGGTCAGAAGATGAGGCAGGTGGAGAAGACAAACCCAATATCAGTAACACCGAAAATTCGATGTTAAAACTAAATAAAACTGTAAAAATAAAAAAATATGGCAAACTCGGGTAATGGTGGTCTACTGCAGCTGTGGCATCTCAATGGCCCGATGTGTGCGGGTCGACTGAAGGAAAGAACTGTGGAGGGTGTGGGGACCACCCGCCTTTATAGGCTAGGCTGACATCAGATGGTGAAGTAAGATCTTTAATTAGTGAAGATTCTAGTGGTTTCCTTAAAAGGATAGCCCACTCAATAATCCCTTTGGTGTTTGCCAAACTATGAATATTGCCTTTCTTAGTGCTCGTTGGATTGAGAAGCACTTACCAGCACAGATCTATTTCTGTAATCTGGACAGTAAGCCAGCATTCACTGAATGGTCTCCAACACATCAATGCCACGTGGGACAATAGGCATTTGTGGGACAAGGAAAAGTAATAAGAGGCAAGCATGGAGATCCCCAGATGCCACAAAACAAGTAGGGACATTTAGGGGGGAAAAATCCCAACAGCAAACAAAGGAAAGGCAGGGGCATCACCAGCAGAAAAAGGGAGGTCATAATTCCACTTTACAAGACATTGGTAAAGCCACACCTGGAGTACAGTGTCCAGTACTGGAGGCCTTACCAACGTAAAGATCTAGACAGGGTGGACAGAGTTCAGAGGAGGGTAACCAAGATGGTACAGGGTTTACATCACAAGTCCTAGAAGGACAAGCTGAAAGACTTGAATATGTACTCCCCGGAAGGGGTTATGACAGAAACATACAAGTACATCACAGGGAGGAACAAGGTGCAGGAAAACACTTTTTCAGCGGAAGAGACATTCCAGGACTAGGGGTAATGGGATGCAGTTGGAAGGAGGGAGGGAGGGAGGTTCAGAGGTAACATGAGGAAGTATTTCTTCATAGAAAAGGTGAAGGACAAGTGGAATGCCCTGCCAGAGGAGGTGGTTGGGGCTGAAACAATTACAGGATTCAAGAATGCATGGGATAGGCATTGGGGGATCCTGGCAGTTGGGGAAAGGGACAACCTAGTTCAAGAGAAGCTTAAAGAGGCAAAATTACATGCACAATTGGGCAGACAAGGTTGGCCAAAGGCCCTTATCTGTACTGCATGGATGCATAGATTCTGATGGCAACCACACATACAAAACACTCTGCACAACAAATTGATTTTTTTAAATTCTGACTGTAGTTCTCCTTTAAAGAGTCCTGATGTCATTCACAATTTATGTTGAGATATTTTAACTATTTAGATTCCCCTTTTCAGGTTTAGAGACACCACTCTTAAGGAGACTCTTGATGAAGGCACACTAACCGATGTGAGTGACCACATGTCACCATGCACCCCCCCACCAATGGTATGTGCGCTCCAGAGGGTGATGGGTGAAGGGAAGACAGGGGAGCAAATGGAAAAAAGATCCTGTTCAACACTACCTGATCCTCTGAAACCATCTCCACCTGCCATCTCTAGCTGGCATCCCAAAGTCTGAAGCACCGAGCACTCAGCAGGAATAAGCAGAAGCGACTGGAGGGACAGCCCAGGGAGCCTGAAGGTGGAGATCAGTAGCAGGAGACATGTTTGGACAGCAGAACTGAGGGACCCCAAGAACTGGGGCACTGGAGAGGCAGTGAGGGAGCAAGCATATATTAATTTAATGCTTTCATTAAAAATTCCACTGATTTTCAGACAGCCAAACTGGCCACTTACTGAAATTTAAATGGCTAAATAAAAATGTAACTGGAGATTAGCTACCATTTGGTGGTCATGTAGAGCACCGTTAAAGTGGTACTTGGCCTAGTGTGCAAGTCATTTTTGGAGGGTGGACGAGGTATTCTTTATGCTCCTCTTAAGCCCACACACTCAACCCATGACTGCCTCCCACGCCGGAGGAGAAATGTCACTGCAACTTACCCTTTGCTGCATGACACCGAGTGCCCCAACCCCCCTCAAGAGATTAAGTTGGTCTCCTCCTATAGGCTGCCAACAGCATGGGCTTTAAGAGCGCTGCTCGAGTCATTCAGGGACCTAAATTCTTTTCCTTGTTCTCCTTGCGCCAGGATGTCAGCAGCTGGGGCTTCAGTACATATATGTAAGCGCACACTCAGACAAAGTGCTCCATACCCAGTCTGCACTACCTCCGGTGGACCACACAGGTGGCAGTATGCCATGGAGTAGGACACCCACACCCCCTGGAGGAGGGCATCCTCTGGGAACACCAGACCGCATGGCCCCCATTCCCAGTCCGCATTCCAACAATCCAGGGTTTCTCACTGAACCCTGGTTGCCTGCATCAAAACAACAGTGCTGCTGCTTCACCAACAAGCCAAGTAATATGAAATTAATTTAAATGGATTAAAGAATACCATTTTAAGCCATCCCGCCTGCTCAACGGTAGCACTACTGCTTGCGATGCCAATGACCTAAGTTCAAGAACAAGCCCGAAAGAGCCAGCCAGGGAAGGTTATAGAGTGTCTAGAGGACAGCTCACCTCCTCCAAGGTGGGTAGGAGACAGGCCCAGCAACAGGGTGGCTCCTGGCAGTGGTCGAGAAGCAATGAGCCTGGGGACACTGCAGAAACAGAGATTGGTGGGATGTGGCAGATACTGATGCGCCAAGCAAGGTAGGATGCCTGACGCAACCAGACATCACTGCACATCCACTCGCTCAATGGGAAACTTGGAAAAATGGTGCCGACTGGGCAGATGATGCCCCACCTTACTCACATCGGACGTCAGTATCTGCCCATTTGGATCCTAGGGGTCCCAGACTTTACCTCTGCCTCATATTTGCCGGACTGCATTGGGAGTCGCTAGAGAAGGTGAACAGTGCCCCCCCCCAATGGGCAAGCCAAGGGGGCCAAGTCCGCAGGTGAGTCATGGCTGGACCGGTGGACCAGGATTCCAGGTGTGGAGTCTACGGGGAGCAGGATATGGGCACTGGAGAGACAGAGCGAGAGAGAGACATGAAAGGAGGTCCTGGCCGAAAGGATAAAAACAGAATTTGAGGGGGGAATAAATACCATTTCCAGGTCCCCAAGCAATACTGTAGATGAAATTCAAATTCCAGCGCAAACATTAGAAGACCACATAGTTTAAATTTTGGCGCCTTTTTTTTGGTAATCACTCATGCCAGTTTTCAGTTGTTCACTAGGGCAGGATACTGCAGAACTTATGAAAAATAAGAGTATATAGTTCTTGAAACGTTCATACAGCTTTAGGTTTGTGTATGGACAGAAATGACAGGGAAGTCTGACATAGCAAGAAAAAGGCATAGAAACTTAAATTATGAGGCAGTGATTTCATTTTATTTTATTCTTAAGCACTTATATGTGCACTCAGAAATCCATACAAAAATAACTACAATCAAGATATAAATACAGCTAATAAAATACAGAACTGCATACATCGTGTAAGTATCACAGAAATGTAACTGCAATTTGATTAGAGAGGTCATCAGAAAACCTTCATATTTATAGCTATTCCTATACAGTTTCATACCATCCATTTTGTAACAAAAACATCTGAAATACCAACAAAATAACAGATGAGCAGGGAATACGACAAAATAATGCTACAAAATTTTAGAACTATGCCAAATTAATAAAGGAGGAAACGAGCGGCATTCACCTTCCTGTCACATTAAACAACAGTCTTTTTAAGTAGTTCATGTTAAAATTGTGTTATTCTTAATTATACACTCTGTTTAGCTTTAAAGCACCCTGCTGGAACCAAGCAGCTTCACAGCATTGTACTTCCTAAACCAGCGGCACTGCATGTTCCAACATCAATTGTTTGAAGTGCTGAACTCCATGATTCACCCAACGGATGTTAAAACACAATCAACCCCCCCTTTAGGTTCTAAACTGGCATGAATAAAACCAAAAAATTTAGGATTGCTCACCATCGGCAGAATTTTCTGATGTAGCTGGTTGTTTTGTATCTGCTTCAGGTTTTCAATAATAAAAGTGAAAAACAGGTTGCCCACCATTAGTGTTACTGCACAAAAATAGGTTTGTTTAGCCCTGGATGTAATCCAACTGAAACTCACTTCCAGACACTTAGGAACATCCCAGAGAGTCTAGCCACTGGTGATGCAGTGGAAGAATCCTACTGTATCATGACTTGTTGGAACTGTGTGTAGGTGTTCCAGAAGTTTAGGAAAGATACACAAAGACAATATCAAGAATTTGAAAGGGGGGGGAGAATTATTCCATATTACACCAAACACACACACACACACACACACACACACACACACACACACACACACACACACTAAGAAAAAGGATCCAGCAAATATGCTATATTAATTTTAAGGCAGAGATCATAAAATGTGTTTTTTAACCTATGAAGAATGCAAAGCTGAAGGGGTTAACCGTGGCACTTTAAGTCGCTGTTACAGCACCGCTAACTAGTGGTGGTGGGTGGTGGCTTACTATGCCAAGAAGTAGAAAAATATCAACAAGGGCATGGGACAGAAGCACAATTATTCCTTGTAACTGTACTTCTGCAACTGGTGTTCTTTCTATATTCACACTGAAACACTTTCCACTGAGCATGTACACGGTTGCCAAAACGCACCTGGCTGGAACCCGCAAGGACCCCTCCCCTTCTATGCTACACATCCTACAACTGCAAGAAAGACAGGAGACAACTTTCATATACCAACAGGGCTGTAGCTCAGGGAGATAAAGTCTGGTCGGCCCACGGGAAGGAGCACAATCAAAATTATAAAATGATATTCTGGTAATAAACTGGCTGTTTAAGGTCTCAAGGGACATTGCCAAAATTTATAACTACCTTAAATTTTAGTGCTATCCCCAGCTATTCAAGGCTGGCATTCTGCAAGCACAACCAAACTGCAAGTAAAAATGTACTAAATACCTGGCCATGAGTTTTAACTACCTGGATTTCTTCCACATATGTACACGGATGCAGACTGCAAACAGCACCAGGGTAGGAGGAGGCCAACCCCTTAAATCAGTTTATAACACGGGTTGGCAAAAAAAAAAAGACCACCACAATTGGTGCAGTTGCTCTGTGTGGCCGTGGATTAAATTCCCTATGTAATCCACAGTTTCACGGAATGATTTAGGGAAAGTGCTGTCAGGACTCCTATGCTTCAGTCAGCTAAAGAGAAACAGCCAATGAACAGTGCTGCAGCAGGGCAAAGAAATGAAGTATTCCTGGGCAAAAATGTAAAATAATAAATGAAAACAATCCTCCCGTGGTGCGCAACATCACATGTGCAACCCCAGACACATGCCTCTAACCCTGCCAATCCGAGTAGCACGGTCCGGATAGGTTGTCCACCATCTGACAGAGACAGAAGAGATGCAACTCTGTTATTGCAGCCGAGAAGTCTCCCCTCCACCCAAAAAAGTGTTTTCAGGCCCCCGCAAGCCTGTCTTCAGGTGATCGCCCATGCTGCAGCTAAATAAGCAGCACTCTGCGCTGCGAGGGGAGGGAGAGGGAGTGCGAGAAAGAGAGACACCCAACAGCTCACTGTGAATTCAGCATCCCCTCCCGATGACCAAGTGTTGGGAACATAGGGACTGAAGTGCAGGTAATTGTCAAGCCACAAATCAAACCAGGGGGAGTGTTCTACCCCGCTGCCAAGTGTTTTAAGTTCATGTTTTGCTGTGGGTGATGTCCTGAGAGTGGGTCTGAGATCTGGAGGTTACCATATGAAATGCGAGACAGCTCCGAGCAAGGTGGTGTGAGAGAGAGAGAGAGCGCTTCGTGTGCTCCAGAACTACAGAAACAGGTCGAAGGAGTTTTTTTCTTTTTTGGCGGGGTAGTGAGAGACAGAGAGCAGAGGGCCATTGCAGACAGCAAGTGTGCTGCAAGTAAATGCATTTGTACAAAGTCTTTCTGGCCACCACTGTTTCGCTGTCTCTCACGATGTGTCTCTGCATCTCTCCCTATCCAAGCTTATTTACCATAGACCGAGAGAGTGGTGGGCTAAAAAAACATGTGTCAAATACATTTACTTAAAGCAGACTTCACAGATCAGTTGACAAATTGTTACAGAATTATGACTATGAAGGTAATGACATCAATATCTCTGTATGCGAACTACTTTAACACGTGACAGGATACACAGATGTTTTTCATATTGAAAGGGGGGGAGCATTTTCCTGATTGTTTTACTTTTAAATTTTACAACCCATGTTATAAGTGCAATAACCCACTCCAGGGTATGGGGTTATTGGGGATTAATCAACACCCCGGGTGCACTGCGAGGACACAGCCTGCAGCCTCATGCCTCTCAACGCACCCAGAGTGTTGATTAATCCCCAATAACCCTATAACCTGTTATGGGTTATTGCTTACTGAACAAACGTCTGTACTGAGAACCATAAAGCAAGTGCTCCTCTGTGTGCACGTGAATGTCTACACTGTAAAAGGTTAGGAACAAACCAACGAAGGCCTGCACATCTCAAGTGGGATGGTCCTGGCCACAGCAGCCAAAGCTGCAGTATGCCTGGTTAAATGACGCAACAGTGCAACTATACTTATTGCAGGACACAGTCTAACTAGAGAAGGTCTGCTTACAAGCAGATCAACCTTGGCAGGACTTTGCACAGGTCACAAACTTGTTCCTCACCCAGAAGCTCAAACAGCTTCTACAAGAGCCTAACAAGGATCAGGTTGAGGCTGCATGCAGAGAGAGGTTCAAAGTGGTGAAAACTTGGCTAAGACCTTAAAAACATGATTTGGTACACAACCATATGTATTTATTACCTATATACTCATTTGTGCTGTCCAGTGTTATTCCAAAAGCATTTTGATCCTGGTTAGGGGGCTAAGAAACCCCTATCTACCCCTGAGAAATCGCAGACAGCAAACCAGCCTGACAGACTAAGCAGTGTCAGTGGCTCAGCTCAGCAAGTTGTACACTCGCCTCCGAAGCCAGAAGATCAGCAAGCTGTGGCTTCTATCCCCACACCAGGCACTTGGGTTAAATCCCAATATTGACACTGTAGTACAGCATCAGGGGGTTGCTGCACTCCTGAAGTGCTGTCTTTCGGATGAGACGTTAAACAGAGGTCCCGTCTGCCAGTTCTGGTAGACGATAATGATCCCATGGCACTTCTCAAAAAGAGTAGGGGAGGTTCCCCCTTGTGTCCTGGCCAAATTTCCACCATTCACTAAAATATCATCAACAGCTTAATCTGGTTCCATGTCGGTTGGCATCCATCTGTATCCTCCCCCGGGACGAGGCTGAAAATGGGCAGAATTGTCTAGTCTTCCTTTTCCAGTCAACAAAAATAAATAAAACCAGTGGCTATGTGGATCTTCAAAGAGAAGAACTGGAAGCCAAGAACAAGTAATCTAGGATCTCAGAAAGATCATAAGGTGTGGGTAACAGACTTCACCCCAGACACCAGAGCAAAAAAACCTTTTCAGTATAAAAAAAAAAAAAAATACAACTGGCAGGTGGAAAACTTAGTGCCATGAGGACCTCTTCATAAAGGTCAAGAAAAGTCTAACCTTTAAGGAATCATTCCATCAAGCAACTGTTGACCTTGGACCCAGCTGAAAATGTGACAAATGTCTTAGTGGGTTATATCCCATATCTCTTTCGACAAATTCGTGGGACCTGGCTGAGGACCGACTGAGTTGGTCTGCCAGTGTATTTTCCACTCCCGGAATGTGAACTACAGTCATGTGAAGGTGGTGCTGGGTTGCCCAAAACCAGACTATCATCGCTTCCTGGCACAGAGGGCAGGAACGTGTTCCTCCCTGCTTGTTGAGATACCAGACTACGCACATGTTGTCCGATTGTATGAGGAGATGACTGGAGAGAATGAAGGAGAGTAGAGCCTGAAGGGCATAAAGGACTGCTCTCAGTTCGAGCACATTTATGTGCAGATTATGTTTGAACTTGGACCAGCTGCCCTGAGTCCTGCGAGACCCTAGATGGACACCCCAGCCTTCCTCTGACGCATCTGCCGTCAACGTCTAGGCAGGGAAGGTTCGATGCAGAAGTAAACTCCCAGGCATAGGTTCTCCTGAGCCATCCAGCATTTCAAGTCCCTGATCATGGGATCGGAAACTAGTACCTCTTGGTCTAGATTGTCCAAGGTCTAGTCCCACTGTGACAAGTGTCCACTGAGAGATCCCCATATGCAGCCGAGCGAGTGGGACTGTCGGAATGGCAGCTGCCATTAGCCTGAGGAGGTGAAGGACTGACCTGGCTCCGACCCTCCTGCGACTGAACAGAAAACAGGCCAGAGTCTGAAGGGCATCTACCCTGTCCAGAGGCAAAAAGGCTTTGCCGGTGGTCATGTCCAGGATCCCCATAAACTGGAGGCACTAGCAAGAGACAAAATGGGACTTCGCCTGGTTGATGGTGATACCCAGGCTGGAAAAAACCTGCAGGGAAAGGGAGTGCAGGAGTTCCTCCCTGGACGGGGCTGCCAGGAGCCAGTCGTCCAGATACGGGAATACCTGAACTCCCTGGGTACGCAGGTGGGCCACTACCACAGACAGGCATTTGGTAAACACTCGGAAGGGCCGAGGAAAGACCAAATGGGAAGGCCTTGAATTGGTAGTGGTCCCACTGAAAGCAAAAACGAAGGAATTTGCAGTGGGAAGGGCATATGGGGATATGCAAGTAGGCATCCTGCATGTCTAGAGCACATACCCACTGTCACTGCTGAAGACAAGGTAGAAGGCTCTGCAAGGAGAGCATTCTGAAGCGTTTGTACTCCATGAACATGTTCAGGGAGCTGAGGTCTAGGATAGGTCTCAGATCTCCAGTCTTCTTTGGAACTAGGAAGAAATGTGAATAGTAACCTGTTCCCTAATGATGAGTGGGAACTGGCTCTATCACCGCCTTCGAGAGAAGGGAGATGATTTCCTTTAGGACCAGAGGAAGATGTTGCGGGGAGTAAGATGACTTGGGGGGGTCTGTAGATACTCTATTGAGTGTCCTGCTGATATCAACTAAAGCACCCAAGCATCTGACATTATCCTCTCCCAACCCAGCAGATGGAAGGAGAATCTCCCCCCTATCAGTTCCTCTGGAACCTTCAGAGGTAGTGGGAGAGGCAGGAGGTGTGGGGCAGCGCAGCAGCCGAGGCTTCCACAGCTTTTTTGCTTGAGAGGCCCCGACGTTTGTTGGCCCGTTTGCCCTGTGATTTTTGTCTGTCAGTTTTGCCTATGAAAGGGACGTCGCTGCCCTTGAGGGGGCCTGTACATAGAGTTGACAGACTTTAGTGCAGTGCCCTTCTCTTGCAGTTCGGTAGTGATGTCCTTGACATCACCCCCAAACAGCACCGAACCCCTGAAGGGAGCATCCTGAATAGCGGATTGCACTTCAGGGACCAAACCTGACACACGGAGCCAGGCGTGGCGCCGTAAGCCTACGGCAAAGGCCGAGCTCCTTCCAGCTGTGTCCACTGCACCGTAAGTGGCACGAAGCATGTGTCGACTGGCCGAACAAGCAGAACGGACAAGATCCACCACTTCCTGCTTAGTCTGTGACTCAGGAAGGGAGTCCAATTTAGATTACACCTGACTAAGGATGGTCTTCTGAAAATCCCCCATATGTGCCACATAATTAAGGGCCCCAATACCAAAGCAGAAGAGGAATGGATCTTCCCGTACTGGTCCAGAAGCCAGGATTCCTTATCAGGTGGAGACGAGCTGAGGTGTTTGGGATTTGCGGCGCAGTCGTGAGCGGCGCTGATGACGACAGAGTCCGCCTTGGGGCGGAGGCTAAGGAAGTGTGCACCCTCAGGAGCCTGGTATAGCCTCTCTGCCTTCCTCGGAAAGGGGGCGAACGCCGAAGATAGTTTCCAAATGGTGGAAACAAGATCCGCATGAGGCTCTATCCAGGGTAGAATCATCATAGGAGCGGTCTCTGGCAAATGCAGATGAGCAGCGAGTTTCTTACACTGTGGGTCTGGCTCCACTGATTGCCACTGATTTACCTCCTGGATTTTCCTCAATAACTCCAGAAAGGAGGGGTCCTCCGGAGAAAACTTTGAAGGAGTCCTCGGCCTAGGGCGTTCAAGTACGTGGCTAGTCTTCGGGGTCAGAGCATCCCGTCTCAGAGTCCGAGGTATCTGAGGAGGAGGAGGAGGAAAACTCCTAACTACGAGGGGGAGGGACTGCCCCTCTGGGGAGTTCCCTGGGGCACGTATACTCCCCTCTAGGGCACCAGAGGGCTCTCCTCTGGTGTGGGAAAGTAGGGAGGGAGTCTCCTGTCTCTGACAGAGGATGCTGGATAGGGTCCGGCGTCTGTAGACTATGCTCGACCTCACGAGTGAGCAGAGTCTTGGCCTCAGCCCACGAGGAGGCCAAGGTCGTCTCCAGATCCGCCGGTGGCTGGGGAGTGGGTGGCGAAGGGGGATACGGAGGATATCCGGAGGAGTATCCATACCCGACAGCGAGTACTGGGGCTTCTGGTATTGTGGCGCCAGATATTGTGGCATCGAATACTGCAGAGTCGGGTATTGCGGCACCGAATATTGCGGTGTCTGGTACCCAGGTGCCAGGGGCTCTGACGCAGCAGAGGGACCTGGCAGAGGCCCTGCTGGCAGGCCAGGCGGTGGTAACGCTGGCCCCAGAAGCGTCGGGCCAGGCGTGGGTATACATTCGATAGGGTCCGAAGGACCTGATGGAAGGATAGGCCTATCGCCAGGTAAGGGGACACCAGATGGCGTCAGGTAGGCCAGTGTCAGGACCGGCATCTGAGGGTCCGGCATCAGAGGGATCTGGTCCAGAAGGAGGGTTCCCTGACGGCAGCGTCCCAGTATCCCTCGTGATGACTGGGGAAGGAGATTATAATCCCCAGGGATCAGCTGAGGAGATGTGGGGACCTCAGAAGGAAACTTGGAACGTTGCAGAGAGCCTGAGGCGTCACACTGTTCTGTGGGGTCCGGCGCAGGCTTCTTGGTCGGGCAGGAGTCGGTGGAAATGGCATTTGACTTATCGGACTCCCTGCCTGAGGAAGGCCACCCAGGAGATGTGGCCTTGTTGGGCGTAGTTATGGCTGGGCGCTCCCCTGAAGGGGCAAGCTGCTTAGCAGCCTTGTCCGGGCGAGCGTCTGTGGAACCAACATCCAACTTACTGGACCCGCTGTGACCCAAAGGCTGCGCAGAAGAAGCAGTCTTCAAGGAAGCGGAGGCCTCCTTTGCCCCAGAGGCTCCTGAAGGGCGCGAGCCAGATGTGAGGGGCGATGCCTTCTTAGTAGGATCGACAGGAGGCGAACGGAGTAGTTCCTTATTCTCAGGAGAAGCCCCAACTCCTGAAAGGGACCAGGAAGAAGAGGCAGGCCAGCTCCTGGAACAGGAGTCGTCCGAATCGTGCCTGTAAGGATTACCCTCCCTAGAGCGTCTGCTTGTGGACTGACGATGGAGCAAAGACGGGCACCTGTCGGGGGACCAGCGTCGGCAGGAAGAGCGAGCCCACCTAGAGACAGACCTATGGCGGCAGCAGGACTTGCTCTTGTGCCTGGACAGACGACAGCTGGAGGACTGTGAGAGGTGCAGTTGGCGGTTCCTGGACCGAGACCAGGATCAAACCACTAAGGGTGAGCGGGACTTGAAGGCTTATGCCGCTCGTCAGGCTTTTTGGCAGGCAACCCGACAGGAAGATCCCCGGTACCCTGGATGTCCGGCTGGTCAGGAACCAGTGTCAGGTCCAGCTTCAAGGTAGCCTTGTCCTTTCTGACTTGGTGCCACCACAAGAAAAAATTACTCACCTTAGTAATTATATTTCTTCTAATGGAGTCTTGCTGTATTCTGACAATTGCAGTGATTCCCAACCTTTGAACTGCGCCGGAGAACTAAGAGTTAACTTTCCATGCAGGGCATGGAACGCTGAGCTCAAGCTCGGTTGAAGTCTCTGTCTGGAGTGTTTTGAACTTAAACTGCCAGATTCTTACGAGCCCAACTAAACTAAAAATTCTATGTGGAAATTGTAAAAATTCTACTAGCCAACTGGCTGAAAAAGTTTTGGGTTCCCAAGGAAGACTCAAGTCAGGAAACCCAAAAACAAAACCCAATGTACTAAGATGATAATAAATAAGTACCCAAACAAAAAGGGAGGAAGGTGCAAGCAAAAAACACCCCTGGGGTGCAACACTTCCCAAAAACGGGTTCTGAGAGGGGAGGCAGGGAGGGAGGTCAGAATACAGCAAGACTCCATTAGAAGAAATATAATTACTAAGGTGAGTAATTTTTTCTTCAAACAACATGAAGTCTTGCTGTATTTTGACAATTGCAGACTACCAAGCAGTACCTCCAAGGAGGAGGGACAGAACCTACTTTGGGAATAGGCTCTGAAGTACTGCTGTGCCAAACAGAGCATCACTCCTAGCCTGGATATCCAGAGAGTAATGCTTGGTAAAGGTATGGACTGTTTTCCAGGTGGCTGCTTGACAAATTTCTGAGAGGGGGATAGCCCTGGCCGCAGCCAGGGAAGCAGCTGTACCTCTTGTGGAATGAGCCTCAGGCCTGAGGGTGGAGTTCTTCCCAGTTTTTCATAGCAGAATTGTATACAAGACAAAATCCACCTGGCAATAGATCTTTTGGTGGCAGGTCTGCCCTTTCCCACTTCTCCATAAGTGAGGAACAACTGGAGGGAGTCAAAGCTGTGACCCTTGGTATGCTCTATGTAGTAACTAAGGGCTCTTTTGACATCTAAACTGTGTAGCCTCCTCTCTCCTGAGGAAGAATGATCAGTGAAGAAAACAGGGAGAGACAGACTGGTTTAAATGGAAGTCTCAAACCACTTTGGGCAAGAACCTTCTATTGGTTCTAAGGACCACTTTATCCCTGTGAAAGGAGATAAAAATCAGGTTCCACTGACAGGTCTTGCAATTCACTGATACGCCTGGCAGAGGTAATGGCTACCAGGAACACAGTCTTCCAAGTCAAGTACTTAAGCTCTGCTGAAGACACAGGCTCAAAGGGGGGCTGCATAAGTTGAGCAATGCAAACATTCAAATCCCAAGCAGGCGCAGGGTCTCTAAAAGGAGGGTTGGTGTGAAGCAATCCTTTAAAAAAATTTACAGAACACAGAATGGGAAGATGGTGAGGAAGGCTTCCCCACAGACAAAAAACACAGAAACAGCTGGCAAGTGTACTTTGAGAGTAGCTGGTCTGAGGCCTAGGCCATTAAGATGGACAATACAATCCAGAACCGGAGGCAATTCAGCAGTGTCTGGAGAAATATGCTTCTCAGAACACCAACTGCTGAACCTTCTCCATTTGGAGTTTTAAGTCTTTCTGGTGGAGGGCTTTCGAGAAGCCTTGAAGATGTCCAGAACCCCTTGGGAAAGATGCAGATCTGCAAACTCCAACTCTTCAAAAGCCATGCCTTGAGATTGAGAGACTGAAGATTGTGGTATCAAATCCTCCCCCGAGAGGATGTTAACAGGTTGTAATTCCTGGGAAGAGACAGGGGAAGATGGACTGCTAGGGACAGCAACAGGGGGTACCAGGGATGTCTGGACCAATCTGGAGCAATCAGAATCACCTTGCATGGTTGAGACCTTATTTTTACCAAAACTTTGAACAGGAGTGGGAAGGGAGGAAAAGACGCACAGAAACTTCCCCTTCCAATTCAGGATCAGAGCATCCAGAGGGACTGAGCCCAGGACTGGAAGTCTGCAACAAAAGAGAGGGAGTTGGTGATTGTCTGGGGCTGCAAAGAGATCTATCTCTGGAGTGCCCCACCTTGAAAAAAATCACTTTCAACACCTGAGGGTCCAGGGACCATTCGTGATGGCCCTGAGAAATCCTGCTCAGTGCATCTGCTAGCACATTGTCCTTGCTTGGAAGGTGAACTGCTATAAGAGAGGTTTTCAGGTAATAAGCCAGTGACCACAACTTCATGGCTTGCGTGCACAAGGCCGTGGACAGAGTGCCTCCCTGCTTGTTGATGTACCACATGCTGGTGGTGTTGTCTGTTCTGACTTGAGCCACCTTGTTCTGTACTGATTGTGAGAACGCTTTTAGAGCCAGAAAAGCTGCCCTGAGCTCTAGAAGACTGATGTGGAGAAGGGATTCTTGGGGGGACCACAGATCCTGAGCAGTAAGGGACTCCAGGTGGGCTCCCCAGCCCAGGAGAGAAGCATCCGTGGTAAGGACCACTGAACAAGGCTGAGTTAACAAAAGGAACACCTTGTCTTAAATTGTCCTGATCTTGCCACCATTGGAGGGCTTGGATCAATGTCAGAGTCACTGGGATCAGTTTGGTAAGGGAATCCTCCTTCTGAGACCAGAAAGCTCTCAGGTGGAACTGAATATCCCTCATCTGGAATCTTGCTACTTGGACCACTGCTGTTGAAGCTGCCATGTGGCCCAAGAGCTGGAGGAAATGCCTTGCTGGTCGAGATACCTGAAGGCTGAAGGAATAAGCTAGTTCCATAAGAACCCTTGCCCTTTCTAGAGAAAGAAGGCTCTTGCTCCAGTGTGTACAGTTCTGCCCAATAAAGGTAAGAAGCTGGACTGGTTTGAGAACTGACTTGGGAAGGCTGAGAAGAAATCCTAGAGAAGTGAGCACTTGCTGGGTCTTGTAGGTGAGACTTGACTTAGTCAAGACTGAGCCCACTGTGTGTCGTCTAGGTAAGGAAATATGGAAATCTTTTGCCTGCCTTCTTAGAAAGGCAACTACTACTGCCAGGCACTTTGTAAAAACCCTTGAGGCTGAGGTTAGGCCAAAGGGCATTGCTCTGAACTGATAGTGGCCTGAGGGCAACTCGAAACTGAGGTACTTTCTGTGGGAGCACCTGATGGGAATGTGAAAGTAGGCATCTCTGAGGTCCAGGGAGGCTAGCCAGTCCCCTGGCCTTAGAGAGGGAAGGATTATTCCCAGAGTTAACATCTTGAACTTTGGTTTTAAAAGAGGTTTGTTAAGATATCTCAGGTCTAGGATGGGTCGCCACTCCCCTGTCATTTTGGGGGTCAGGAAGTACCTGGAGTACAGTCCTCTGCCCCAGTGTAGGGTAGGTACTCTATTGCTCTTAAAGCTCGGAGAGAAGAAACCTCTGCCTCTAGGGTAAGGGTTTCCGAGAGATTTGCAGGTGGAAAAGATCTGGCTCTCATCTTTGGAAATTTTTTGAAGCTGAGAACCAGTCCCTGGCTTACTACTTCCAGGACCAACTCGTCTGATAGACATCCAGTCCTGGACAAAGTAAGCCAGCCTGCCCCCTACTGGAATAGGAGAGTCGACCCGGGCAGGCCCATCAGGGTGTCTGCTTGGCAGGGGCTTTAGGCTGAGGAGTGGATGCAGGCCTGCTCATCCCTCTTCTGCCTCTCCCTCTCAAGAACCCCCTCTGAGAAAGAAGAAGAGGCCTGTGCTTGGTAGAAAGGCCTTTGAAAAGGCCTGCCCCTGCACTGCTGCCTTTCCTTTGTCTGAGCACTCCTGTAAGTGGTCCTGTACTCATCCATTTTCTTCAAGTAATTATCTGTCTGCTCCACAAACAGAGAATTATCCACTACAGGAAAATCCATGGCCTTAGTCTGGGTGTCCTGTGAGAGGCTAGTACATCTGAGCCAAGCCATCCTCCATCCTCCGAAGAGCCACAGATGTAGCCATGACTCTTGATGAGACATCATTAGAGTCCACAGCAGCATAAAACTGAACCTTAGATGCCTCAATCCATCTGCAGCCACCGCTTCCAGCTCCTTGGCTAGCTGGGGCCTGTTTAGCCAGTGCCAGTACAGTGTCCCACCTGGACTTCTGGTACCTGGCTTTATAGGCCATGTAATTCGCCTGCCTGAGTCCCAAAGAAGATGCCATGTACTGCTTCTTTGCCATGGCATCAATCTTCCTGGAGTCCTTGTCAGGGGGGTGTGAAGCCAAGGGAATTTTTGCCTTGTCACAGGCAGCAGCCTGCAGTACCCCAACATGGCTGCATTGTTGATATAAGAACTCAGTGTCTGAGCCTAAAAGTGTATACCTCTTGTCCATTCTTCTATCCACAGGAGGTATAATGTTAGGAGACTAAGATTTTTAGTGTCTGCTTCCCAAAAGATTTATGAAGGGGAATAGACATGTAACCCCCTTGTTACCCGGGGTTACTAGAATCCCAGTAAGACCTAGTGGTAGGCAGGGAAGGCAGCTTGTGAAACTCCAGTTAAATGGGTTTCACACTGTCTCACTCTGTCTCAGTCACAGCTGAGACAGAGAGGACATCACCATAGAACTGTCGCAGCTGTATAAGCCACATTGGAGTCTGCAGCACAGGGAGTGAGTTAGAACTTTGGGAGTTTTCAAAATCAGTTTGCTGTTTACTTCCTAGTGAGAAGGAAGTGTTTTCTGTTTACCTCCTTGGGAGAAAGTTAGAGTCCAGTTTAAAGTGGTGAAGACCGCTGTCCAGGTCTTAGTGCCCCCTCCCTGGGGTGGAAGAGAAGTCCCTCTGTGGATTCCAGGGGCAATCCCCTAATTTTCCACTACAGAAGAAAGCTGCCTGTTTACAGTTTCTGTTCTGTTCGTATAACAGTGAAAAAAGTGGTACTTAGCCTGTGGGGCACCTGCAACGAAAGGGTGAGTGTTGTGCTCTATTTGAGAGAACAAACAATATGTTTCTTCAGTTTGGAAAATATGAAGAAAGCTGGGATGTGAACTACTATTTGGGAGGCCTATTGTACTAGGACAAACAAATGGAGTAGTTTAAAATTTAAAGTCTGAATGGCTTTCAAGTAATTCTGTAGAGGGGGTGCTTCAGGTCATCCACCGTTTAATCTACATTTCAAAGTTTAAGTTTCTGTTTGTCCAGAAAAATGGCTGGGTATGGGCTGTGGGAGCTGGAGGTGGGAACACCCCCCATCTTTAGTAACCAGGTCCACCTCTACGGATTTCTACTGTGATTGCTACTTGCCTCATGCGCCTGGCCAGTGATGAGGTAGGTACCCAGACGTGGGTCGCAAATTGGAAAATCTCTCTAAGAGTTGCAGACTCTAAGTGTTGTGGGGAGCCACAGTTTGGGAAATATACTCCTTGTTTTATGGGAGTCACTCCAAGTAAAGTTGGGTTCATTCTTCAAATGGACCGTCAGTCAAGTGGCCGGCCGGGGAGCCGGGTTGTGTATCCAAAGTGCATGCAAGTCCGGGCTGAGTGCCTGGTGGGTCCAGAGCCAGACAACAGTAGAAATGGGTTCATTCTTCAAGTGGACCGCCTTGTAGTCTCTGATCTGCATATACAGTGAACGTAGCCCTTTGGCGGACCATCTATGCTTTGTTATGTTCAGCTAGTTTTGAATAAAGCCACACTGAAAAATCCCAATCCTGGTTCTGGACATTACAGTTATAGCTTCCTGTAGTTGGATTTACTTGGGTGCCCCTGTGCAGAGTAGCCAAACCTAGGTTCCTTGTGCCGGGTAACCTCATCCTCCCCGAACCCAGGTCCCCACCAGGTACTGCTGCCAACGGAAACAGCATGCCACCTGTCGTTTTAGTAAAAAGGCAGGGGTGAGGGGTTACAGACAGCCTCCTGGACTCTGGCATATCCATCATCTCTACATAATTAGGCTCCTCTTGATCTTCCACAGCCTCCTCCATAGGAAGCTGGAGGGTTTCAGCCACCTTTCTGTAAAACAAAGTGAGAAGGGGACTCAGAAAGTTTAGGAGGGGGAAACACCTGAAGGCCTGTCTGGGGAGATGTCTGGTTCCACAGGCACATCCAGACCATCACTTAAATCATAATCCTCAAATTCCCCTTCCTCTTCAAATTCTGGTTCATAAAAATCTTCAAGGGTATACTCTTGAACCGGGGGAACCAACCGAACCAAATCCCTGCCAGAAGGAGCCGGATCGGTCGGAACCGGACGGAGCGATTCCACAATCTGAATCGCCCTGGCTATCTCTTCAGCGGTCGGAACATGAACCTCTGGATCCGAACCGGTCTATTTATCTTTGTGCTTTCTTTTTGTCGTAACCGATCCCTCGGAATCGGCTCTCCTTTTGCCCGAAGTAGTATCGCCCTGGTCAGAGGGCACTCCTCCTGGTTCGGTCGAAACCAAAACTAGGCTGGCCATCCGGGTCAGCGGACTTCTCTGCCTCCTTTTCCCCTCAGTCTACCTAATCTCTTCTCAAGGGTAGATTTGGGAAAACATTTTTTTTTTTACATATTTGGCAGTCTGAATCGAGGTGGTCAAACCCCAGACAATAAACACAAGTGGTGTGGGGATCGGCCTTAGCAAAGACCTCCCCATACTCACTGCAATGTTGAAACCCAGTGGGCCCGATTTTTTCTTGGGTTTCTCAGACATGGCCAACCTAACCAAACTTACCCTTTTTTCGGCAACTGCCAGGCAAGACTCTCTTATCGGTTCCTAACCATGTCACGGGTATTGGGAAAAAAATGGTTAAAAACACGATTGTTTTAGAACTGATAAGAACCGGTAACCACACACTAAGTGTACAAAATTCACAATCAAATGGCCGGTTCAGCCGAACAGACTGCACTTTTACTAGTTCCACACAGAAAAATAGAACAATTCCGATCTAGTACTCACGGCACCACAGACAGAGACTGAACCGACTATGCGGATACTTTTTTCGGTTTAAAACAGATGAAAACTTTGACTTTCGAACCGAGCTTAAGGAGAAATCTCCGGAGCAACCGAACAGTGAGGCGGAGTAAAGAATCTGATGGTTTAAGTTCAAAACACTCCAGACAGAGATTTCAACTGAGCTAGAGCTCAGCGTTCCATGCCTTGCATGGAAAGGCAACTCTTAGTTCTCCAGGGCAGTTTAAAGGTTGGGAATCACTGCAATTGTCAGAATACAGCAAGACTTCATGTTATTTGAAGGAGAACAGCTCCTGCAACTCCTCATTAAAAACAGAGGCCGCCGTCCCCTTCAGGGAAATAGGTGAAGCCAGAAGGTCCAGCAGGGCCTCAAGGGAAGATCCCGAGGAAGAGCCCTTTGGAGTGGAAGACTTCAGGGCTGGCGATGGTACCTTGACCGGCACAGGCTCACCTTCAGTCACGTCGGCCTTAGACACCGTAGCCGGTGCAGGGGCTGGTGTCTTGGCTGGGGTCGACTCAGACTTGGCCGATTCGGAAGAGCGGGACCCAGAAGGGGCCTTTGCCTGAGAGTCCCGGTCCTTGAATGACGGCTTACCTGACACGGGTAAAGTCATAAGAGAGCCTTTTTCAAGCAGGGGCCAAGCATGCGCTGAGGTAGAGGCCTTTAGTGGAATCCGCCGAGGTAGAAGAGATGCAGCATGTAACCTTCGCCTTGGCCAGTTTGTTCAGGTAGCTGCTTGGCTGGGGCTGGGCGCCAGTGTCTTGAGGGATGTCGGGCCTCACTTCTCTTCATGTCTGGAGTGCTTTAAACGGTCGGAAATGCCAGAGCCGGAAGAGGAGGCCTTCCTATGGGAAGAGCATGACCTGGACCCGCTGGTGGGACCGGCTACGGTCCTTCTCATGGGACTTGTCCTGGTGCTTGCCCTTTCCCCAGGAGAGCTCTGCAGGCTGTCCATTTTCTTCTCTAAAAGGTCAGCTTTTAAGGTCTTCAGGCACCGGATACGAGTCCTGCTGGTGAAGCCCTTGCCGATCTTGCAGGAATGAATGTCGTGGTCTGGCCCCAGACAGAACACGCAGACTTTGTTGCCGCCCTTTGAAGGTATTTGGTGGCCACAGCACACTTAGTCTTCTTGGGATCGGAGGATGAGACCAATGATGGGGACGACATGCAATGAAGGAAGAACTAGAGAATGAAGAAAACAAGAAAAGTGGAGAGAAAAACAAAAATGTGTCACCAAATTTCGCTGGAAATGCTGAAGAACACACTAAGACTTTCCCAATGAGAGCGGGTCTGCGGTGGGAAAAGAACTGAGGTGGAGGCCAGGGCCCCTTTTATGGCATGAAAGACGTCGGAGCGGAGCAGTCGGGGGTGGCCTGGGTACTGCTAGCCAAGTTTTTTTCCGGTGGGTCCTAAGGCCTGAGGCATTAGCCCTAATGGTTATAGCTTGCTGCAAGAGCTCCCCTTCGAAGTAAGATCGCATATTTTGCTGCATAAAAAGAGGAAATGAAGAGGGCCTTTCCTGCAGATAAAAGCCTTTGGTCTGCAGTGCTCTTATCCTGGAAATTTTCACAAGAAATAAAAATTCACAACAAAATAAAAAAAAATATTTTAATGCTGGTCATTCCTTTCATGTATTAAAGTTCATGTTAATTTCTTCATATCTATGTTAAATTCAAAAAGAAAAAGCTAAATGTCAGATGCCAGCAGCGTAGCCTAGTCTGGAGTCTTTATCTAGAGGATGATGTGTCAGGGGAACTTTAGCCTTATCGCAGGCAGCAGCCTGCATTACACCTAGATCATCTGGATGGGTTATACAAATAATCAGCAGCAGACCTATCCAGCCGACACTTTCTCCACTTTCTTGTCCACTCCCAGGGACAGAAAAAGGTGTCTGCAGAATTTTCAAAGTGGCCTTTTTAAGGGACTTTTATGGCTAGGAAGGACCACCTTTTTGTGGGAACCAATCCCATCACATTCAAAAACTCTGCCTCCTCATTACCTATACATTCCTGTGAGGGAAGGCCCAAGGTGTCGGCCATCTGCCTGACGAATGAAAAGTGGGATGAAAAATCATTGTGCCCACAAGGAGGGGTACTAAACTCCTGATCTGGGGATACCTCTGGTTCAATGGGCTCCTCTAGATCCTCTTCCTTATTTATTTTATTTACTATACTTTATTGCGCCAATGGCTGCCAGGTACTTCAACCCGGTCACAGACCCCTGCTTCCACTCATATTTGGGCCGCAGCTTCCCTGATCCCCCGGGCAGGGTTGCGGCACCAGCCCTTAGTGCTGCAGATGACGGAATAAATCGGGGAGCTGGCCCTGAGAGCTGACTGAAGCCGGGGGCAGGCTTAATCTAGGGCGGTGACGTTCAGTGACGACCAGCATCTGCCACACCCTCTGAAGCAGCTGGTGTCTACGTGTTCGGTACACTCAGCCTCCGCTAGGTGTCCGTGTTACGCAGAACACTCTACCCCCTCCTCCCCAGAGAAGGAGAGCAGTCGGACGCTCGATCCTTCGCCCCTAGCCAGCCCTCCGATGTCACGGACCCGTTCCCAAACCCAGGTCGCTGGTGTCACAGGTAGGCGCCCTGCCCCTGCAGGCCAGCCATATCCTCTTCCTTTTCAATGTATACTTCCTAGACCATGGGAACCGGTGGTGGGATTTGCTCCGGTGAACCCAGTATGGAACCTGCAGTCTGCAAAACCTGAATGACTTGCAGGGCTCTGGCAATTGAATTTTATCTTTGTTGGTAGTTCCTTTGCTTTTTCAGCAGGAGGCACAAGGACATGCTTTTCTTTACCTTTCTTTTTAGCAGGTACAGACTCAGGAGCCTGCTCAGTAGTTCTTTTGTATTTAGTATGTTCAGACCCCCTTTTCAGAAATTTTGGAGTCTGAAGAATCTTTACAGGGTCTCTCCTTTGTTGTGGAATGGGAAGAAGGACCCGCTTCAGTTTGTTTTGGTGACAGAGGTGGGAACCGAAGCCATCTCCTTCTAGTCTTTTGGCTCTTTTCCTAATAGTTTTAGAACAAAAGGTACTGTGCACTTCAAAGTTAGAAAATATACGACTGGGACCCAAGCACTCCACACAAATTGTGGCTATCAGCCTTAGCAAATATTTGAAAGCTCTTAATACAATTTTTAAAACCTGTGGGTCCCGTCCTCTTTTTAGGTCTTTCTGACATGCCAAAATGTCAGAAGACTAAGCAAAAGTTCACCACAAATGGGTAAATACACCAGGATTTTATTTAACTCCAAAAATGTATTAGCGTTTTGCTCATAAAAGTGCTAAAACATTGTGAAAATACATAGCACTTGTCTCACTGTGTTTAACGCAACACTTCTAGAAAACCTATATACATAAGTTCTGTACAGTTAGCATTGTCCCAAGAAAAAAACTGCTAATCAATTATTTAAAACCCTGTACACCAATTGCAGGCTGTTCCTTAATAAAAAAACAGGAACCGTGATTATACAAAGCGTTCTTTAACAGACAAAACGTGACGCGATCGCGCAAATACACAAATTCTTTTAAAATATGCTTAAAACTAGAAACTTTTAAACACAAAGCTGGCGGTAATAACCACAACAGAAGTAGTTTTAAACTGAAAACGCAGTTCCTGGGAACCATGAGGGAATAGCCAAAAATTAGTAAAATATATCAAAACAAAAACTTTTAAAATAAGCTACTAGATGCAAAGAATTAACAAAGACAGTATAAAATAGCACTTTTTTTCTTTTTTTTGTAACAGAAAGAAACAATCTTGCAGCAAAGTTGCCGAGCAGCTCTAGGGGCAAGTCTTGTTGTCTGAACGGAAAAATTGAATCTAGCAGTTAAGATGGAACATAGTCCGCATAGAGGCAGCAGTCTGAATGTTGCATTTTAAGTTCCTTGATTTGTGTACATTCCACATTACAACAGAGCTCCGGGGGGCAGCCAGACATTCTGAGCCAACTGCATATTGCGTAATACTACTAGGCGATTCCTGGGGGTTGAAACAGATGTTTTCATATCAATTGGGCTAGCCTGGGTTTCACTAGCCTTGGTAAACACACTGTCTGAAGGTGCTGCAGACATTCAGACAGAACTGACCAAGGTGCTGCCTGCCCAAGAAGCTAATTCAAACAATATTTATAAAGCTAGTGATATCTAAAGGGGAACAGACAGCACCAAGGGCCCCACACTCCAGTATGGGGCAGGTCCCAATGTACACTTTGTGTGCAAGAATTTTTTTTTTTTTTTTTTTTTTAAACACACACAGTAGTATAGTAGACTGTATTTGATTAATTTTGCTTACTTCTAGCAGATATCTTCTAATCCAAGAATCAATAGACTGCAGTGCATGTTAAGAGTTTATATAAGCTCTGATCTTTTGTTTGCTGGTCCCGTTGTCCTCCTAGGGCTAAGTACAGTCACAGGGGGACTTTATTTTGCCCCTGGAGAAAAGCAGAACAAAATAAAAAAAATAAAAATAAATAATAAAAATTAAAAAACAAAACATCTGATCAGAGGTTACAGACGTTCTAACATGCACCACAGGCTATTGATCTCCCACTGCTGCAGTACTGCTCTGATGTTAGCTGCAGGGGATTCTGGGATTGGTGGCTGAAAAATTATCTACTAAACTACAGTGAACAGTAAGTAACCAAAAAATTTTTTTGCACTCGAAGTGTACACTGGGGACCAGCCCCATACTTTGGTGTGGAGCTCTTAGTGCTGACAGCTCCCCCTCAACTTCCAGGGCGATGCTCATAACTTCTGACAGCGAGATGAACAGCCACTGAGAGCCTCCCTCCCTTTCAATACTTTGATGCTGTAAAGTGGGTATCGGGGCTGCAGGCACTTCAACACATATCAAGAACTGGGGGAGAAGGTGGTCTACAGATTTGCAGCTGGTTAGGACCTGGGGGTCTTGAGAGACATGGGGCTGAAGCAAGACAAACCGTGCACTTCCGCTGTCAAAAGGATCAGCAGAATGCTAGTATGCATCAAGAAAGGTGGACACCAGCAGAGCAGGGAAAGTAATCCTCTCGCTTTACTAGGCCCTGGACAGGCCTCACTTATAGTAAAGTACTGTATACAGTTCTGGTACCAATAGAAAAAACAAAACAGTCAGTACGGAGAGTGCAACACAGGGCCGCCTAAATGATAATCAGTATATGGGACAAGAGGCTGGAGGCCCTTATGTTCGACCTGGAGAAAAGGAGGCTGAGAGATGACCCCAGTTTCTCGCATACTCATGGGTATTAACAAGAGCGACTCAGATGTCTGATCCAAAGTCCTGCATCGAAATGCAGGGGCGAGCACCTGAAGCTCAGGGGTGGTAAATTCAGAGGCAGCAGTAGAAGGCACTTCTCCCAGAGCATGGTGAACCCACAAAGGAGCTGCCAGCAAAGACAGTGGACATGAAAACAATACATGCCTTTCAGGTAAGCCTGGACAAACAACTGCTTACTAAGACAAATGTCAGCTACCCTGGAATAGTAAAGTGGGTAGGTAATCCCTATAAATTGGTACGTGTTTGCTCAGCATGGACCTGGTGTTCCTTCCAACTTTAAATTACTATTTAATTGAAATTTATCCAAGGGCTGGCTCAGCAGAGTTGCTAACAGGGAGATCCTGATTCACACTTTGAGCATGTTATCCCAACACCAGCAGTGGATTGAGCGTGACCATGCAGATCCTATAATTAAGGTTAGTAAGCGTAACCACGCAGATCCTATAATTAAGGTTAGTAAGCGTGACCACACAGATCCTATAATAAAGGATAGAGAGCCATCTCCTGAAGTTCAGTATAGTAACCACACCATATTTTAAGTGAGGGAGGGACAGAATAAGTCTCTGAGAATTCCAATTAATCGCCCTAATCCAAGACGGCCATGGTCAGCAAGATAGAGTGAGTAGACGCGCATGGAATAAGGCTTCCTGTGTAAGAATGACCCAACTCAGAAAACACAACAATACAGCAGCAGCTGGAGCCCCGAGATACTCTCTCAAGACCAGATTGTCCCTAAAAGCTCAGCAGCTTTCAAACAGGAAGAGGTGCTGATGAGAGTGGAAGGAAAGCCTGCCAGGGCCACAGAGGAGGTAAAAAAAACAAGAGTTGAGGTGGGGTCCAGCTATGGAGAGTTTAAGTCAATAGTAATGCAACTACATTTATGTACTTACTGTCTGGCAGGAAGTCAGTGCAGTGAAAGCAGCATGGCGCTAACCTGGTCTATAGCCTTAACACCACTGAGAATGGCATGGCAAATTACATATCATATGTTTCTTGGGGATTCCTACGTTTCTACTGGTAGCTACTTCATCTAACAAAATGTATATGGCTACTGTGAATGTACTATGAAGGATTTTCCTAGGTGGCCACTTTGGTCACCTATCAAAAATGTTGCTAGCCTAAATAAAATCTCACATAAACTAGCACTACAATAAAAAGAAGACATACCTGCATATTCATAGAACCAAGCCAGGCACTTCTTGCTTGAAAAATTTTCATCCTCACTTATCAGTTTACTTGGTGCTTGTGCTCTACAATAGCTACAAAAAGGAAAACAAACCTAGTATCACATAAAATGACAGTGCTAGAGTTCATCATGTTATAAATGAATACATAATGCTCCTTCATAGCCAGAAATACACCTTGTACTGCACAACAATACAGAGGATAGTGTATAAGCAATCATACACAATAAGGATATTTTTCAATTGAGAGATTTCCGTGGTAACTGGAGACCAAAAGCGTAGCTCAAGAGGTCTTGTTACCATGGAAACCTTGAAATTGAAAAATATCCTTGTCTGTGTAGGACTGCTCATACACAATCTTTCATAGTGTATGGACAATCATAGCTGTATTCCGCTCCCTCATTTAGACCCTGGTATTGAATAATTTACTTACTTGACCGCAGATGTAGCGGCTCATTTCAGGGCTGCCCACTGCCGCAGCAGCTACATCGTGCATGCGCAAAGACGTTCGATGTTGTTATGCTGCACTAGTGATGTACTCAGTGCAGCATAACATGGTGACGCTCCCAAGACAGCACAACAACGCTGTTCCAGTCATGGATTTCCATGCAGAACAGCGTTCTACTATACACTATAATGTTGTTGCAGTCATTATTAACTATGAAAATACCATTATTTAACCAAATTCAGTAGTTTTACACAAGATGCTTTTCCTCACTTTTATTTATTTAAATGTTTCAGCAGAAAGACATACTGAGCAAAACTGCTCAATTCCAGATGTATCCTGGGGGAGGAGAAAATGGGATAAGTACAGCAGGTAATGACGGTGACAATTGGCAACCAATGGCAAACAAGGACAAGCATTACAAAACAGATATGATGGATTAACATACATTAGTAAGTGCTTTAGCACAGTTTTAAAGGGCGTACATACAATTTCCAAGTACAATAGCATAGGTTCAAGGGGAAATGTACAACTTCAGAGTGCAAATAGCTTAGGGTACAGGGGAGGAAGATAGTGAGATCCAGGGAACAGAGTGCCTTAGGACACGGCAGGTAGGTCAAGAATTTAGGCAGGTGCAACTGCATGTGGGGGAAGTGAAAGCGTGTATGAGAGGAGAGGGCACGGGACAAAGGTGCATTTCGAATGCTGGCAAAGAGGGAGTTCCAAAGACTGGGAAAGCAGTGGGAGAATGATGCCTGGCCAGCAGATGAGAACCTGGTCGGGATGGTGAGGGTACGAGCAGAGCTACTCCTGAGGGAAGGGGGGGGGGTGAGGATGAAAGGTAAGATGGGAGCGCACCAAGCAAGAACTTACCAGTGAAGTTGCGCAATGCCCCAGGCAGCGATCGCTGAGGGAGGGAAGTGCCAGGGATTTAATATAAGCAGCAGTAGTGAGTGCAGGGTGGACAGTCAAGAGAGCAGTGACAGTAAGAGTAGAAGAGTGTGTCCAGTCTGGTTAGGGTGCTTCTGGGGGCGGCACTGTAGACTGCATAGGGGACGAAAAATTCCCAAGTCACAGGTCCGTGACTTATTAAACGTGCACCAGGACTTGAACTTTCATTTGTTTTTTTAAGTCAGATGGACTTGTCTTTTTACTGGTTGTTTTCAGTGCCAAGACTGTTCTTGAGACGGCTGGTCTAGGGCCAACTTCAGAGCTGTACAGCGGCTCGGCCTATCCTTTCCCAGATTGGTTGCCTGACAAGATTTCCACTTCTGCTTGCGTGTAACCAAGTGGGTGCATGCATGCTGGTGCAAGTTCAGGGTCGTGAGCGCTCCCTCCTGCTACTGCCCACGTTACAGTTTGAAGCGGCAGCCTGCATTACTTGTGATTGGTTCTGCTGCTGTTATTCAGTTTTGGTGCATGGACTGTTGGCAGGCAAAAAGAGCGGCACAGAAAGCAGTGAGGAGGTGGGTAAACGGGCAGTGGATTGGGAAAACTGCATCAGAACACCGTGGTTGCAGGAAAGTACAGTTATGTAAGAACTTACCATAACAGTAGATCTTCGAGAGAGGCTCTTACAGTAGGTAATTACATATAGGACTGACACCGGCAGGCGGCAGGACCCCACGGAAAAATTTCTAGCTAGCAGTCCCTGGCGAGGGCCCGCCCCCATGTCAGGTGACCAGCATCAAGAGACGTCGGTATAAAGGGGCAGTCCCGGATGCCCGCCTTCCAGTTCTTTCCCGCCACAGGCCAAAAGAGGCCAGACGAGAGAGAAGTGGATATTTCCCCTCAATGGAAAAGGAGCTGAAAAAGCCTAGGAGGATGGAGGGTGGGAAGGTATTACCTACTGCAAGAGCCTCTCTCGAAGATCTACTGTTATGGTAAGTTCTTACACAACTGTACTATCTTACTTTGAGAGGGCTCTTGCAGTAGGTAATTATATATAGGACTGAATCCCAAGCAGTCTGGAACAGAGAGAGGCACCAGGAGTAGAAAAAGTACTCCAAAAAGTAGATCTGGTTGTGCAAGTCTCAAGATAGGAGGCCTTGCAAAACAGCCAGCCCGAAGCCTGCTCTACGGCAAGAGGCAACATCCAAACTGTAGTGTTTAGTAAAGGTATGGACGGAAGTCCAGGCGGCGGCAGCGCAGATGTCTGCCGCAGACACATTCTTGAAACAAGCCGCTGAGGCAGCTACTCCTCTTGTGGAGTGGCCTCTGACCCGGGATGGTCTTTTTGTATTTGTCATAACAGAAAGTGATGCAATGAGCCAACCACTTAGACAGGCATTGCTTGGAAACAGCATTGCCTTCCCTTTTGTGAGCAAAAGAGATGAACAATTGATCAGTCTTTCTGAGATCCTTCGTCCTGTTGGTGTAGTATCTCAGAATCCGGTGAACATCCACAGTATGGAGTAAATACTCCCCTTGATTAGAGTACTGTGTAAAAAAGGCAGGTAACTATGGACTGATTTAGAGTAGACTCAGCTACTACTTTAGGGAGAAACTTAGGATCTGTGCGAAGAGCAACATGTTCCTTGTGAAAAATCAAGTACGGGATTTTACACATCAGGGCCTGGAGCTCAGAAATTCTCCGAGCAGAAGTAATGGCCACCAAGAAGAGAGTCTTCCACGAAAGGAACTTCAAATCCGCAGAAGCTGCAGGTTCGAAGGGAGGGAGAGTAAGTTTCTCGAGAACAAAATTCAAGTCCCAAGGGGGAGCCGGAGTACGTATGGGGGGCCTCAGATGGTGGACCCGTCTGAGAAAGGTCTTAGAGACCTCCAGTTGAGCGGAAGCTTTGTCTGCGAAGGGAACATGATAGGCCGAAATGGCCACCATGTGTACCTTCAGAGAAGAATGGCTGAGACCCAGGTCAAACAGATGACGTAGATACTCCAGCAGAAGCACCGTTGAACAGAAGGGTTCCACGTTCTTGGAAGCAGCCCAGATAGTGAATCTTTTCCACTTCATGGCATAAGTAGATCTGGTGGAGGGTTTTCTGATCTCTACTAAAATATCCGCCACTTTGGGAGACACTCCAAAACGGGACTGGGCTAAGTCTGCAGGAGCCATGCATGCAGTTGAAGGGATTTGAGGCCTGGATGGACCAGGGTCCCCTGATCCTGGGTCAACAAACCTCGAGATAGAGGAAGAGGAAGAGGAGGATCCTCTGAGTATTGCTGTAGAACACAGAATCAAACTTGCCTGGGCCAGAAAGGAGCGATCAGAATCATTCGTGCTCCTTCTGAAGCTAGTTTCTGCAAGATTCGTGGGATAAGTGGAATTGGGGGAAAGGCATAGACGAATCTGTCCTTCCAGTCTAGAGACAGAGCGTCGCCCAAAACGCCTCACTCTGGAACGAGCGAGCAAAAGACGGGAAGTTTTGCGTTGGGGGGATGTGAACAGGTCGACCTGTGGTGTTCCCCAAAGTTGGAAGATACTGTCTAGAACCCCTTGGTCCAGTTCCCACTCGTGAGTCAGAGCAGAAGAGCGACTTAGCTTGTCTGCCACGGTGTTGTCTACTCCAGGAACGTGAATTGCCATGAGGTGAAGGTCGTGATGTGTTGCCCAATCCAAAACCCTCATTGCCTCCCTGCAAAGAGGATAGGACAGAGTCCCTCCCTGTTTGTTGAAGTACCACACCATGCACATGTTGTCCGTCTGGACGACTAGGTGGTCAGGAAGGATGTATTGGTGAAGGGCTTGGAGAGCGTACAACACTGCCCGAAGCTCGAGTACATTGATATGGAGAGCTTGTTCTAGCTTGGACCAGGAGCCCTGGATCTGATGAGGGCTAGATGGGCTCCCCAACCTTCGCCTGAGGAGTCTGTGGTTAGAGTCTGGGAGGGGGGAGGATGAAAGAAAGGAACTCCCCGAAACAGGTTCTCTCGAACCATCCACCACTGCAAGTCTCGAATCATCGGTGAGGAGATCAGAACTGGGTGATCTAGGTTGTCCACTAGCTGATCCCATTGAGAGCGTAGAGTCCACTGAGAAATCCTCATGTGGAGTCGAGCATGAGGCACCATCGGGATAGCAGCCACCATGAGCCCGAGAAGGTGAAGGACCGACCTCGCAGAGACCATCCTGTGGTCGGACAACAGACTTATTTGGGTCTGAAGGGTGGACGCCCTGTCCGGAGGCAGGAAGGCCTTGCCCGTGGTTGTATCGAGAATCGCCCCAATAAACTGTAGCCTCTGGGATGGGTCCAGACAAGACTTGGAATGGTTGATGGTTATACCCAGGCAGGCAAAAACCTGCTGGGTAAGGGAGAGGTAACGCAGGAGTTCCTCCCTGGACGAGGCCGCCAGGAGCCAGTCGTCCACGTACGGGAAAGCCTGCACTCCTCTGGTACGCAGGTGGGCCGCCACCACTGCCAGGCATTTGCTAAACACTCGGGGGGCCGAGGATAGACCAAACAGGAGCGCCTTGAACTGGTAGTGGTCCCCCTGGAACACAAAACGAAGGTATTTGCGATGAGATAGGTGAATGGGAATGTGCAGGTAAGCATCCTGCATAACCAGAGCACAAAGCCACTGACCCGGCCGGAAGAGAGGCAGAAGGCTCTGCAAAGAGAGCATCCTGAACCTTTTGTATTCTACATAAAGATTCAGGGACCAGAGATCCAAAATTGGTCTGAGATCTCCTGTCTTCTTTGGGACCAGGAAGAAATGGGAATAGTAACCCGTCCCTCGGAGATGAAGGGGGACGGGCACTATTGCTTGTTTCAGTAGGAGAGCCGAAATTTCTTCCTGGACCAAGAGAAGATGTTCCCGTGAATACAACGACTTCAGAGGGGGGTGGCGGAGTGGTTTCTGAAGAAACTCTATCAAGTGCCCTTCTGCTATGAGCTGCAGCACCGAAGAATCTGTGGTTATCCTCTCCCATCCCGGAAGGTGGAGGGAAAACCTCCCTCCTACCGGTTCCTCCGGGGAGTCCAGAGGCAGTGGGACAGGAAAGGAGTCTGGTGGTGTGGGGCAGCGCTGCAGCTGAAGCACCTGCTGCTTTTCTGGGCGGGAGGAGCTTGGCAGCCATGGGGGCCTGGCATTTTGTGGCCCGCCTGTGGCCAATTCCGTCTGTGAAAGGGACGGCGCTGCTGCTGATGGGGATGGTACCTGGAATCAACTGACTTCAGTGCCGTCCCCTACTCTTGCAAATCGGTGATGATGTCCTTGACATCGCCCCCGAAAAGCACCGACCCCCAGAAGGGTGTTTCCTGGATAGCAGATTGCACCTCCGGGACCAACCCTGACACGTAGCCAAGCATGACGCCGTAGGCCTACAGCGAAAGCTGAGCTCTGCCCAGCAGTGTCCACTGCATAGTATGTCGCACATAGCATGTGTCGACTGGCCGAATGAGCAGAGCGGATGAGATCAGCCAACTCCTGCTTGACTTGGGAGTCAGGCAAGGCGCCCAATTTGGCTTCTGCCAGAGTCAGAATGGCCTTCTGGTAGTCCCCCATATGGCCGACATAGTTCAGGGCCCTGATCCCCAGCGTGGAGGAAGCGTAAATCTTTCTCCCATACTGGTCCAGAAGGCGTGATTCCTTATCAGGTGGTGACAAGCTAAGATGTTTGGGGTTCACCGACTGGCCGTGAGCGGCGCTAATCATAACTGAGTCGGCATGAGGGTGAGAATCCAGAAAATCAACACCCTCTGGAGCCTGATATAGCCTGTTCGACTTCCTAGGAAGTGGGGCTAAGGCCAACAGCTGTTTCCATATTGTGGCAACGAGGTCAGCGTGTGGCTCTATCCAGGGTGGCACCAAGGTAGGAGCTGTCACGGGCAGATCCAGATGTTCAGCGAGTTTCAGACGCTGAGGATCTGGTTCCAGAGAGTGCCACTGATGAACCTCCTGGATTTTCTTAAGCAACTCCGTGAAAGAAGGATCCTCCGGAGGAGTCCTTGGCCTGGGCTTTGACAGAGCGTGGCTCGTCATCTCTCTTGGAGCAACCGTCAGAAGAGTCCGAGGATGAAGAAGAGAAAAACTCCCTTTCCTGACCCAGGAGAGGAACGGACCCCTTGGGAAGTCCCCGGGGAAGCGTGTCCTGCCCTTCTCTGGGTCCAGACAGAAGAACCCTGGAGTCCTGAGGTGGTGAGGGAGTGTGCCGCCTCGGACGTACGGGAACCTGGGATGGCACCGTCGCCGGAAGGCGTCTCTCGACCTCTTTGGTGAGCTGAGCCTTGGCCTCAGCCCACCAGGAGGCCAGAGTCTCCTGCAGGTCCACTGGCGGCCGCGAGGGAGGAGGAGGAGGAGGCGGGGATAAGGATTGTAACCGTATGGAGCGTATCCAAAACCCGGCTGCGGGTAGCCGGGCATCGGGTATTGTGGCGTCGAGTACTGCGGCATCGGGAAGCCCGGCGTCGGGTACTATGGTGCCGGATACTGCGGTCCTGGGTACACCGGCGTCGGATAGGACGGAGGGTACCCGGGAGCCAGGGGGGGCTGCCGGAGCAGACAGTCCGGCCGGTGGCCTAACGGGCAGGTCCACAGTGGAGAGCCCGGAGGGCCCGATGGGAGCAGAATGTCTCCCGGAGTCGGTAAGGCCGACGTTGGGGCCAACGGCGGAGGCCCTGGCATCAGAGGTACCAAAGTCGGAGGGGCCGGCGTCAGGTCCGGCGCACCAGGTGGTGGAAGGACTGACGGAGGCAAAAGATCCCCAGATTCGCCTGGGGATGGGGGAAAAATCCACGGGGTCGAGACTCTGGGTCCCCAGATAGCAGCGAAGGCTGCGGGGGACCGGGGACGACGGACGTGGGCGGGTCCGTTGTCAGTTCCTTCGCCAGCCGGATGTCGGAGCAGGCATCAGACTTATGAGAGCCATCACCAGAGGCAGGCCTAGAAGAGTGATCGGCCTGGTCCGGTGCAGTGGAGGCCGCATGCCGCCCCGGAGGGTCGGACTTCTTACCGGCCCTCTCCGGGCGGATGTCGGAGGAGCCGACGCCCGGCTTACCGGAGTCGCCCACAGTGGTAGGCCGCGAGCCTGCGGCCGAACCAGGGGCAGAGGCCTCCAACTGCCCGGAGGCGCCAGCAAGGCCCAAGCGTGAGCCAGACGGGCAAGCCAACACCCTCTAGGAAACCTCCAAGGCGGCCATCGAGGAGCGATCCCCCAGAGGGGATGTTACCTGCGTCCCAGCGACTCCCGAGGGAGACGCGGTGGAGGAGCCCTTGTCCCGGTGCCTCTCCCTCTCCTTCTTCAAATGGCCTTCGGGGGAAGTGGACGCCTGCCTCAGTTTTTTGAGCTCCTTCTCCATAGAACTCATTTTCTTCTTCAGAATATGAGCTTCCAGGGATTGCTGCCACCTTTTCCAGGTAGCCGCAGTGAAACTGAGGCAGTGCTGGCACTTCTCAACCGGGTGATCAGGGCCTAGGCAGAACAGGCACAGGAGTGGCCGTCCTTGTCTGCGTGAGTTAGGCGCCCTGCAATCGTACTTATTCTTGTGCTCGGAGGGTGTAGGGGCGGGCATACACCGGCGGAGGTGTACTGACAGTCGGAAAAACAATTCTTTTCATTAAAAGCAGCCAGAAGGTAGGGACTGTGAGCATAGACTTTTCCACGGTGGCTGCACGAGGCTAGCAGCGGGGAAGAACTGGAAGGTGGGCATCCGGGACTGCCCCTTTATACCGACTTCTCCCGACGCCGGTCACCTGACGTGGGGGCGGTCCCTCGCCAGGGACTGCTAGCTAGAAATTTTTCCTTGGGGTCCTGCCGGCGTCAGTCCTATATGTAATTACCTACTGCAAGAGCCCTCTCTAAGTAAGATCAGTCAGTCAAGACAAGAGCAGATGAAGGGAGGACTGGAACTGGAGCCTGGTACCCACATAACTGTTCTGTGCCAGCAGTGAAAAGAGGATCACAGTGATGGAGCTGCTAAAGTGTAATTAGGAGGTAAGCAGCGAACACCCGGCATGTGTGGGAGGAGAATTGTGCACCATCTCTCTAATGTAAATGGACCAGGGACTGAAGTAGAGAGATGTGGGAAGTGATCAGGGGATAATGACCACCGAGGGGCTCTGCAAACCAGTGACCCACACGAACACACGAATAAGCCAGCAGAAAAAGGCCATTTGGTCTATCTAGTCTGCTCGTATTGCAGGGTACACAGCTTGAGCTACTGTCCCTGCTTTCCCTACCCACAACTCCCATCCTCCCTACCCATGATCCTTACTTTCCTCCTATGTCTAGCCCAGCCTCTCTTAAAGCTGGCCACTGTCTTCAACAAGATCACCTCTTCCGGCGGCGCATTCCAAGTGTCCACCACCCTCTCTGTGAAGAGGTGCTTCCTGACCTCCTTCTAAACCTGGTTGCCATGCAGCTTAAAGACACACTCCTTACCAACCTTACTTATCCCTTTCAAGTAGCTGAAGGTACCAATCATGCCCCCCCTCTCTCCAGTCTTCTAGGGACTACATGTTCCATGCCCTCAACCTCTCCTCATATGCCTTACCCCGCTGACCTGCTATCATCTTCATAGCCCTTCTCTGGACCTTCTCCAGCAGGTTAATGTCCTTTTTGAGGTGTGGGCACTAGTACTGAACCCCATACTCTAGATGAGACCTTACCAGGGACCTGTACAAGGGCAGTACAACCTCCTCTCTCCTACTACTGATCCCCCTAGATATGCATCCCAGCACCTTGTTTGCCTTTGCTGCTGCTTTCTTGCACTGTGTGGAGTGCTTCACGCCACTAGTGATTACCATCCCAGGTCCTTCTCCTCCTCTGATGCAGATATTCAGACTCCAATTAGGCAGTACTCTGTCCTGGGATTCTTGGCTCCAATATGAATAACTCTGCATTTCTTGGCATTGAAGCCAAGCTGCCAGATCCTGGACCACCTCCCCAGCTTTTCCAGATCATCCTGTAGGTCCTGTATCCCTTCAGCTGTGTCCAACTCTTCTGCAGAGCTTGGTGTCATCTGCAAATAGGCACATTTTGCCCTTAATGCCATCTACAATGTCACTGATGAAGACACTGAACACCAGCACCAAGCCCTGTGGGACCCCACTGGTTCTCCCTCTGGTGCCAAATAACTCTTCCCCCCACAACCACCCTCTGGGTTCTGCCCCTCAGCCAGTTTTCCGGCCATCTTTTCCCCAACCCCAAGATCCACCAATTTCCTGATCAACCTTTTATGGGGCACAGAGTCAAAGGCCTTGCTGAAATCAAGACAGAGGATGTCTACTGCTTGGCCCATCTACTGTCTTAGTGAGAGTCAAATAAGATTCAAATTCGTTTGACACAATCTCCCAAATTAATCCATGCTGCCTCGCATCCTGGAGACCATGCTCCTCTAGATATTCCACTAACCTTTCCTTTAGTATGGTCTCCATGAGCTTGCCCACAATGGTGGTCAGACTGGTCTGTAATTCCCTGGGTCATCCTTGGGACCGGTTCTGTGGAGGGGCACTACATGTGTTGTTCTCCAGTCTTGCGGTACCATGCCTGACTCTAGTGAATTATTAAATAAGTCTGCCAGTGGCCCTGCCAGCTCCTCTCAGTTCCTTTAGTAGCCTTGGATGTACTCTGTCCGGGCCAGCATTTATATTAGTCTGCTATGTAAAACTGCCACCTCATCCACAGGTAAGGAGTCAATGCATTTCCCCTCTAAGGAACAGCTGGGCCATCAAAACTCCTCAAACATTTGAATCAAAATCCATTCAGAATCAAAGTTTGTATACAAGGCAATCTTTCCTACACTTAAAAAAACAAGCACTGTAATTAAACCACTATTTTGTTAAATGGGTCAATTTGCACCTTTTCTCACTATTGTTTCAGTTTCTGTGGCAGCACAACGTTTTCCGATAAACTGCTTCAACACAAATAAGTGTTTAAGTGTACATGTGTACGGCCAGAGGATTTTGAAACCAAGCCAGGGAAGTAAATCAGATGAGAGTCACAATGGACCCTTCCTCTCCTCACACTACTGTTTTGGCCACATCCAAACCTTCACAGCAAATTGTTAGAATGTTCCAGTATCTTTCCTTGGGAACTTAAAGATTTTATACAATTTCGTTAAAAAAATAAAAACTAAATCAATAAGTTGCTAGAAACTGTGGATTTTGTGAAGAGAATGGTGAAAATTGTAGATACTGTGGTAAAATTGTGGGTGCAGTTTTCCAGAGTCCCTGCCTATAGCATGCTAGTCTAAGCATGAGTATTTTTGTTGTTTTGCTTAAAATGGGGGCCGGGGGGGGGGAATTACTCACCTTAGTAATGTTGTTTCTTGTTTCTTCTAATGGAGTCTTGCTGTATTCTGACATATGCAGTGATGTCCAACCTTTGAACTACCCCGGAGAGGAAAGAGTTAACTTTCCATGCAAGGCATGGAACGCTGAGCTCGAGCTCGGTTGAGACTCTGTCTGTTTGACCTCAAACCGCCAGATCTTTATGAGCTATACTCACTGGCTGTCCTGTGTGGAAACTGTAAACTCACACTAGCCAACTGGCTACTAAATATAATAAAAAGATTTTTTGGTTCCAAGGCAAAGACTCAAGTCAGGAAACCCCCAAAAAATAAAACAAAACAACACACACACCCAAATTAAAAGGGTGAGAAAAAGGGGGCACATCCAGAGTGCCAACACTGTTGCTGCCCACCCACATCCCAAAACCCAGGTTCTGAGAGGGGAGGCGGTGGGGGGGGAGGTCAGAATACAGCAAGACTCCATTAGAAGAAACAACATTACTAAGGTGAGTAATTTTTTCTTCAAACAACATGAAATCTTGCTGTATTCTGACATATGCAGATTACCAAGCAGTACCTCCATGGAGGAGGGACAGAACCTACCTCGGGAATAGGCTCTGAAGCACTGCTGTGCCAAACCGAGCATCACTCCTAGCCTGGATATCCAGAGAGTAATGCTTGGTGAAAGTATGTACTGTTTTCCAGGTGGCTGCTTGACAAATCTCTAAGATAGGAATATCCCTGGCAGAAGCCAGGGAAGCAGCTGTACCTCTGGTAGAGTGAGCCCTCAGGCCTGAGGGTGGGATCCTAGCTAATTTTTCATAGCAAAACTGTATACAAGAGACAATCCACCTGGCAACAGATCTCTTAGTGGCAGGTTTTCCTTACCACCCTCACCATAAGTGAGGAACAGTTGAGGGAGTCAAACCCAGACCCTTGGTGCGCTCTATGTAGTAGCTATGGCCCTTTTCATATCCAGCTAGCAGCCTCCTTCCCAGAGGAGGAATGGTCAGTGAAGAAAACAGGAAGAGACAGACTGGTTAAGGTGGAAATCTGAAACCACCTTAGGCAAAAACTTCCTATTAGTCCTGAGGACCACCTTATCTCTATGGAAAGAGATAAAATCAGGCTCCACTGACAGGGCCTGTAACTCACTTATGCGTCTGGCAGAAGCAATGGCTACCAAGAACACAGTTTTCCAAGTCAAGTACTTAAGCTCTGCTGAGGACAAAGGCTCAAAAGGGGGTTGCATAAGCTGAGCAATGTAAACATTAAGGTCCCAAGCAGGGGCAGGGTCCCTGAAGGGAGGATTGGTATGCAGCAATCCCTTGAAAAACTTACAGAATACAGGATGAGCTGAAAGGGAAGAGTGCTTGCCTGCTGACAAGAAGGCAGAGACAGCTGCCAGATGCACTCTAAGTGTAGCTGGTCTGAGTCCCAAACTATTGAGATGAACCATATAGTCAAGGACACTAGGCAACCCAGCAGACTCTGGAGAAATATGCTTCCCAGAGCACCAAATAGTAAACCTTTTCCATTTTGAGTTGTAAGTGTTTCTGGTGGGAGGCTTTCGAGAAGCCTTTAAAATATCCAGAACACCTTGAGAGAGATGCAAATCAGCAAATTCTAACTCTTCAAGAGCCAGGCCTTGAGACTGAGAGATTTGAGATTCGGATACCAGACCCTCCCCTGAGAACATGTTAACAAGTTGTAATTCCTGGGAAGAGACAGGGGAAGGTGGACTGCTAAGGACAGCAAGAGAGGGTACCAGGGCTGTCTGGCCCAGTCTGGAGCAATCAGAATCACTTTGCAGGGTTGAGAGCTGATTTTGACTAGTATCTTGAACAGGAGAGGGAAGGGGGGAAAAGCATACAGGAACTTCCCTTCCCAATTGAGAACTAGGGCATCCAGGGGGACTGAGACCAACACTGGGGGCCTGCAGCAAAAAAGAGGAAGTTGGTGATTGTCTGGGGGCTGCAAAAAGATCCATCTGCGGGGTGCCCCATCTGGAGAAGATCTCCTTCAAAATCAGGGGATCTAGGGACCATTCGTGATGGCCCTGAGATATCCTGCCGAGAGCATCTGCCAGGACATTGTCCTTCCCTGGGAGGTGCACTGCTATGAGAGAGGTATTAAGGGAATAGGCCAGAGACCACAACTTCACTGCCTCTGTGCACAAGGCCGTAGACCGAGTGCCCCCTTGCTTGTTGATGTACCACATTGTGGTGGTATTGTCTGTCCTGATCTGAACTACTTTGTTCTGAACAGACTTGGAAAAAGCTTGAAGTGCTAGAAACACTGCTCTGAGTTCTAAGAGACTGATGTGAAGCAGAGATTCTTGAGGTGACCACAACCCTTGAGTGGTCAGGTCCCCCAAGTGGGCTCCCCAGCCCAAGAGGGAGGCATCTGTGGTAAGAATTAGAGAATGAGATTGAGTGACAAAGGGAACTCCTTGTCTTAGGTTGTCCTGATCCTGCCACCATTGCAAAGCCTGGATCAGGGTTTGAGTCACTGGGATTAGTTTGGTCAGAGGATCCTTTCTCTGGGACCAGAAGGCTCTTAAGTGGAAATGAATGCCCCTCATTTGAAATCTTGCTCCTTGGGCCACTGCTGTACAGGCAGCCATGTGGTCCAGGAGCTGCAGAAAATGCCTTGCTGGTCGAGACACCTGGAGGGTGAATGAAGAGGCCAGTGTAACAAGGGTCCTTGCCCTGTCCAGGGGAAGGAAGGCTCTTGCCTTTAATGTATCCAGCTCTGCCCCTATGAAGGTGAGGAGCTGCACAGGCTCTAGAACTGACTTTGTAAGATTCAGAAGGAATCCTAGAGAAGTGAGCAGTTGCTGAGTTATCTGTAGGTGTGACTTGACTTGGTCTGGAGACTGACCTACTATGAGCCAGTCATCCAGGTATGGAAAGATGGAGATCTTTTTCTCCTTAGGAAAGCAACCACTACTGCCAGGCATTTTGAACACCCTTGGAGCTGAAGTTAGCCAAAGGCATTGCTCTGAATTGATAGTGGCCTGAGGGCAACTCAACCTGAGGTACTTTCAGTGGGAGCTTCTGATGAGAATGTGAAATAGGCATCCTTGAGGTCCAGGAAAACTAGCCAGTCTCCTGGCCTTAGAGAGGGTAGAATTATTCCCAGAGTCACCATTTTGAACTTTGGCTTTAAAAGGTGCTTGTTTAAATATCTGAGATCCAGGATGGGCTGCCATTCTCCTGTCTTTTTGGGAGTTAGGAAGTACCTGGAGTACAATCCTTTTCCCTTGTGTAGGGGTGGAACCCTTTCTATGGCTCTCAGAGCCAAAAGGGAAGAGACCTCTGCCTCTAGGGCAAGTGCCTCTGAAGGATTTGCAGGTGGAAAGGATCTGGTTCTCATCTTGGGAAATTGTTTGAAGCTGAGAACCAGTCCCTGGCTTACTACTTCTAGGACCCATTTGTCTGATGTTAAAGACATCCAGTCCTGGACAAAGTAAGCCAGTCTGCACCCTACAGGTGGTGGAGAATCGGCCCGGACGAGTCCATCAGGATGCCTGTTTGGCAGGGGCTTTAGGCTAAGGGGTGGTAGCAGGCCTGCTTGTACCCAGTCAGCCTCTCCCTCTGAAGAACCCCCTCTGGGCAAAGGCAGAAGAGGAGGCCTGGGCTTGGTAGAAAGGCCTATGAAAAGGCCTGCCCCTGGAATGCTGCCTCTGGGGAGTGGCTTGCCTTTCCTTGGCCTGAGCACTCCTATAGGTGGTCCTGTATTCATCCATTTTCTTCATGTAGTTCTCTGTTCGCTACCCAAAACAGAGAATTACCCACAACAGGAAAATCCATGGCCTTAGTCTGGGTATCCTGAGACAGGCTAGTACATCCGAGCCAAGCCATCCTACGAAGGGCCACAGATGTAGCCATGACTCTAGATAAAACATCATTGGAGTCTACTGCACCTTGGATGCCTCAATACCATCGGCAGCCACCTGTTCCAGCTCCTTGGCAAGCTGGCCAGGGACCTGTTTAGCCAGAGCCATTACAGTGTCCCATCTAGACTTCTGGTATCTAGCTGTATAGGCCATATAATTAGCCTGCCTGAGTCCCAAAGAAGCTGCCATGTACTGTTTCTTTGCCATGGCATCAATCCTCCTGGAGTCCTTATCTGGGGGGTGTGAAGCCAAGGGTATATTTGCCTTATCACAGGCAGCAGCCTGCACTACCCCAACATGGCTGCATTGCTGGGTAAGAAACTCCGTATCTGAGCCTGAGAGAGTATACCTCTTGTCCATTCTCTTGTCCACAGGAGGTATAGAAGAAAAAATTACTCACCTTAGTAATGTTGTTTCTTCTAACGGAGTCTTGCTATATTATGACTATTGCAGTTTGTCCCAGCCTTAGAACTGCTCCGGAGGTGAAAGAGTTAACTTCCATGCAGAGCATGGAGCTTAGAGCTCGAGCTCGGTTCAGAAGCTCTGTTAGGCTAGTTTCAAACCGAAACCGTCAGATCTTTACGAGCAAAAACTCACTAAGGTTCTGTGTGGAAGTTGTAACCTACACTAGCCAACTGGCCACTAATATATAAACACCTCTTTCCTGGTCCCAACACAAAGACTCAAGTCAGTGGACCAGAAAAATAAGATAAAATAACTAAATAAACACAACACCCAAACATGAGAGGGCATCAATAAATGCCAGAGGACTACCCACCCCATACCCAAAGTAGGAGTTCTGAGAGGGGCAGGCTGTCATATAGCAAGACTCCATTAGTAGAAACAACATTACTAAGGTGAGTAATTTTTCTTCAAACATGAAGTCTTGCTATATTATGACTATTGAGACTACACAGCAGTACCTCCATGGAGGAGGACAGAACCTACTTAGGAATAGGCTCTGAAGCACGGTGTGCTAAACCGAAGCATCCCTCCTGGCCTGAATATCCAGGGAGTAATGCTTGGTGAAAGTGTGTACTGTCTTCCAAGTAGCTGCCTGACATATCTCCAAGATAGGGATGTCTCTAGCAGCAGTTAGAGATGCAGCTGTACCTCTGGTAGAGTGAGCCCTCAGGCCTGAGGGGGAACCTACCCAGCTTTTGATAGCAAAATTGGATACAAGAAACCATCCACCTGGCAATGGATCTCTTAGTGGCAGGTCTCCTTTCCCAACCTCACCATAAGTGAGAAACAGTTGAGGAGTCAAACCTGGGACCCTTGGTCGCTTATGTAGTAACTTAGGCCCTCTTAACATCTAAGCTGTGCAGCCTCCTCTCACCAGAGGAGGAATGGTCAGGGAAGAACACTGGAAGTGAAATAGATTGGTTAAGGTGGAAATCTGAAACCACCTTAGGCAAAAACTTCCTGTTAGTCCCGAGGACTACTTTATCCCTGTGAAAGGAAATAAAGTCAGTTTCTACTGATAAAGCCTGTAACTCACTTATACGCGACAGAAGTGATGGCTACCAGAAATACAGTTTTCCAAGTCAAATACTTAAGCTCTGCGAAGACAGGCTCAAAGGGGTTGCATTAGCTGAGCAATGCATACATTAAGATCCCAAGCCGGGCAGGGTCCCTGAATGGAGGATTGGTGTGAAGCAATCCTTTAAAAAACTTGGAAAATACAGGATGAGCAGAAAGGAAGAGGGCTTCCCTGTTGAAATGAAGGCAGAGACAGCAGCCAAGTGCACTTTCAGGGTGGCTGGTCTCAGTCCCAAAGAATTAAGATGGACCATGTAGTCCAATACAGTGGGTAGATCAGCAGATTCTGGGGAAACATGCTTCCCAGAACACCATATGGAAAACCTTTTCCACTTGGGAGTTATAGGTAGCCCTGGTGGAAGGCTTCCTAGCAGCCTTCAGGATTTCGAGAACACTTTGAGAAAGTTGCAAATCAGCAACTCTAACTGCTCAAGAGCCAAGCCTTGAGGTTGAGGGATTTGAGATCGGATACCAAACTCTCGCCTGAGCACAGGTTAACAGATTGTGGTTCCTGGGGAGACACAGGGAAGATGGACTGCTAAGGAAAGAAGGAGGGTACCTGGGCTGCCTGGCCAGTCTGGAGCAATCAGGATCATCTTGCAGGGCTGAGACCTGATTTTGACTAGTACTTTGAACAGGAGAGGAAGGGGAAAGGCATAAGAAACTTCCTTCCAATCGAGGAGAAAGGCATCCAGGGAACTGAGCCCAACACTGGGGCCTGCAACAAAACAGTGGAAGTTGATGATTGTCTGGGGCTGCAGAAGATCTATCTGAGGAGTGCCCCATCTGGCAAACACTATCCCAGTACTAGGGGATCCAGTGACCATTCGTGATGGCCCTGGGAAATCCTGCTGAGAGCATCTGCCAGACATTGTCCTTGCCTGGGAGGTGAACTGCTATGAGGAAGTGTTCAGGAGTAAGCCAGAAACCACAACTTCATCGCCTCGCTGCACAAGGCCGAAGACAGAGTGCCCCCTTGTTTGTTGATGTACCACATTGTAGTGGTGTTGTCTGTTCTGACCTGTACCACCTTGTTCTGAACAGATGCAGAGAAAACCTGAAGTGCTAGAAAAACAGCTCTGAGTTCCAACAGACTGATGTGGAGCAGAGATTCCTGATGGGACCATAATCCCTGGGTGGAGAGGTCACCCATGTGAGCTCCCCATCCCAAGAGGGATGCATCTGTAGTAAGGGACAAGGAATGGGACAGAGGGATGAAAGGCACCCCGTCTCAGATTGCTCTGATCCTGCCACCACTGAAGGGCCTGGATCAGAGTTCAAGTCACTGGGATTAACTTGGATAGAGGATCTCTTTGAGACCAGAAAGCTCTCAAATGGAACTGAATGTCCTCATCTGAAATCTTGCTCTTGCACCACAGCTGTGGAGGCAGCCATGTGCCCTAGAGCTGCAGGAAATGCCTTGCTGGTCGAGAGACCTGCAGAGTGAAGGAGGCCAGGGCCACTAAGGTCCTTACCCTTTCCAAGGGAAGGAAGGCTCTGGCCTGCTTTGTGTCCAGTTCTGCGCCTATAAAGGTGAGTACCTGGACAGGTTCCAAAACTGACTTTGGAAGATTGAGAAGAAATCTCGAGAGGTAAGCAGCTGCTGGGTAACTAGCAGGTGTGATCTGATCTGGTCTGGAGACTGACCCACAATGAGCCAGTCGTCCAGGTAGGGAAAATGGCAATCTTTTGCCTTCTTAGGTGAGCGACTGCTACTGCCAGACACTTTGTGAACACCCTTGGGGCAGAAGTGAGGCTGAAGGGCATTGCTCTGAACTGATAATGGCCTGAGGGCAGTTCGAATCTGAGGTACTTTCGATGGGAGTTTCTGATAAGAACATGGAAGTAGGCATCTTTGAGGTCCAGGGAGGCTAGCCAGTCCCCTGGCCTTAGGGAGGGTAAAATCATTCCCAGTGTCACCATTTTGAACTTTGGCTTTAAAAGGTGCTTGTTTAGATATCTTAGATCCTGGATAGGCCGCCACTCTCCTGTCTTTTTGGGGGTAAGGAAGTACCTGGAGTACAGACCCTTGCCCTGGTGAAGGGGAGAAACCTTTTCTACAGCTCTGAGAGCCAAGAGGGTTGAGACTTCTGTTTCCAAAGCAAGAGTCTCTAAAAGGTTTGTAGGTGGAAAAGATCTGGCTCTCATCTTTGGAAATTTCTTGAAGCTGAGAACCAGACCCTGGCTCACTACTTCCAAGACCCACCTGTCTGAAGTTAAAGACTGCCAGTCCTGGACGAAGTGAGCCAACCTGCCCCTACAGGTAGTGGAGAGTCACCCTGGGCATCCCATCAGGGTGCCTGTTTGGCAGGGGCTTTAGGCTGAGGGTGGAGCAGGCCTGCTCGAACCCCGCTGCCTCTCTCCTCTGAAGAACCCCTCTGTACATAGACTGAAGAGGCGGAGGCCTGGGTCTGGTAAAAGGCCTGTGAAAGGTTCACCCTCACCCCTGGGGCTGCTCTGAGGAGTGGCTTGTGCTCCTTGGCTTGTGCATCCTGTAAGTGGTTCTATATTCGTCCATTTTCTTCATATAATTCTCTGTCTGCTCCCCAAACAGAGAATTTCCCACCACAGGAAAATCCATAGCCTTAGACTGTGTATCCTGTGACAAAGTAGTACACCTGAGCCAGGCCAATCTACGAAAAGCCACAGATGTAGCCATGACTCTAGAAGATACATCAGCTAGAATCCACTGCAGCATGGAACTGCACCTAGATGCTTCAATGCCATCAAGGGCCACCTGCTCCAGCTCCTTTGCGAGCTGGCCAGGGGCCTGTTTGGCTAAGGCCATGACAGTATCTCATCTAGATTTCTGGTATCTTGCAACATAAGCCATATAGTTAGCTTGTCTGAGTCCCAAGGATGCTGCCATGTATTGTTTTTTGGCCATGGCATCAATCTTCCTGGAATCCTTGTTAGGAGGATGTGAAGCCAGTGGAATATTAGCTTTATCCCAGGCTGCAGCCTGAACTACCCCAACATGACTGCATTGCTGTGAAAGAAAATCTGTATCAGGACCTGACAGAGTGTACCTCCTGTCCATCTTTTTATCCACAGAAGGCACAGAATTATGAGCTTTTAACATTTTTATTGTTTGTTTTCTAAAAGATTTATGTAAAGGGATGGACAACCTCCTGGACTCTGGGATATCCATCATCTCCACATAGTCAAGCTCCTCTTGCTCATCCAAAGCCTCCTCTAAGGGAAGCTGGAGGGTCTCAGCAACTTTTTTATAAAACCAAAAATGAGAAGGGGACTCAGAAAGCCTAGGGGGGAGACGTCCGGTTCAATGGGCACATCCAGACTTTCAAAGTCACATTCACACTGATCATAATCCTCATCCCCCTCCTCTGGTTCATAGAACTCTTCTATATCATAATTCTGAACCACTGGAACCGACCAAACCGACCTTTTGCCAGACAGTGGCGGTTCGGAGGGAACCGGGGACAGGGACTGGACAATCTGTACTGCCCTGGCTATCTCTGCAGCAGTTGGAGAGGGAATTTTGGACTCCAAACCTGCTGATTTTTTAGATTTCTTTGCTGGAACTGGCTCCTCAGCACCAGCTTTTTCGTTTGCCCGAGGAAGTCTCGCCCTGGTCAGAGGGCACTCCCTCTGGTTCGGTTGGCACCGAACCGGGCTGGCCATCCGGGTCAGCAGACTTTTTGGCCTCTCGCTCCTGAGCCTGCCCACTCTCTGTCCAGGGTGGCTGCAGGAATTTTACAAATCTGGCAGTCTGAATTGAGGTGGTCAAACCTCAGACACAAACATACGTAGTGTGGGTCAGCTTTGCAAAGGCTTCCCACAGACACTACAGTGTTGAAACCCAGTGGGCCCGGGTTTTTCTTTTGGCGCTTCTCAGACATGATGCCAGCCTAACCAACAAACTTGCCCTTTTAATGGCAGTGCCAGGCAAGACACCTTATCGGTTCCAAACCGTGTCCACGGGTCGTGGAAAAACCGTAATGAATCCGTTTTTTAGGAACCGATAAGAACCAGTAATCACGACTCTAACAAGCCTTTAAAAGGCTTTAAACTTATATTTTAATATAATTCGATCGGTTCAACCAACCGATAACACTTTACAAGTTCCACACAGAAAACCCTATCTATTACTTACGATTACCATAGACAGAGCCTGAACCGATCGGGTTTTATGGTTAAAATAATTAAATCGCGTTAAATTAAACCGAAATAGCGCTTTAAACCGAAAAAATGAACCGAAGCAACAGAAGGAATCTCGGAGCGTACTGTTCAGTGAGGCGGAGTAAAGAATCTGACGGTTTCGTTTGAAACCAGCCTAACAGAGTTTTGAACCGAGTCATTTAAGCTCCATGCTCTGCATGGAAGTTAACTCTTTCACCTCCGGAGCAGTTCTAAGGCTGGGACAAACTGCAATAGTCATAATATAGCAAGACTTCATGTTGTTTGAATTAGGAGTCTTTAAAATTTTTATTGTCTGTTTCCCAAAACATGGAGGGGAACAGACAACCTCCTGGACTCTGGGATGTCCATCATCTCAACATAATCAGGCTCCTCCTGATCCTCTAGTGCTTCCTCCATAGGAAGCTGAAGAGTTTCAGCCACTTTTTTGTATAACATAAAATGAGAAGGGGACTCAGAAAGCCTAGGAGGAGAGACCCCTGAAGGTCTGTCTGGGGAGATGTCCAGGTCAATGGGCACATCCAGACTTTCATAATCACCATCACTATCCTCATACTCTCCTTCCTCCTCCGGTTCATAAAAATCCTCTAAATTATAATCTGGAACCAGGGGAACCGACCAAACCGAGCCCCTAACCGATGGTGCCAGTTCGGTCGGAATCGGGGTTAGCGACTGAACAATCCTTATCGCTTTGGCCATTTCATCACGGTCGGGAAAGAACTTGTGATCCGAACCGGCTGATTTATCCATTCTTTTCTTTTACCGAACTGACTCCTCAGAGTCGGTTCTCTTTGCCCTCAAGAAGTTTCACTTCGGTCAGGCACTTCTGTCTGGGTTGGAACCAACGGGCTTGCCATCCGGGTCAGCGGACTTTTTGACCTCCCTTTCCCTGAGCCTACCAACTCTCTTTTCCAGGGTAGCTGAGGGACAATTTTTGCAAATATGGCAGTCTGAATCGAGGTGGTCAAACCCCAGACAATAAACCCAGGTGGTGTGGGGGTCAGCCTTAGCAAAGGCTTCCCCACACACACTACAGTGTTGAAACCCAGCGGGCCCGGTTTTTCTCTTGGGTTTCTCAGACATGGCCAGTCCTAACCAAACTTACCCTTTTTTCGGCAATCCGCCAGGCAAGACACCCTTATCTGTTCCTAACCGTGTTATTGGTCGTGGAAAAACGAATGAAATCAGTTTTTTTTTTTTGAACCGATAAGGACCGGTTACCACACACTAAAAGTAGAACAAACTTTTTTGAACAAACCTGATCGGTTCAAACCGAACCGATCCAATATTTACAAGTTCCACACAGAACAAACGATAATAAACCTATCTAGTACTCACGATACCACAGACAGAGACTGAACAGACATGTTAAACGGATTAAATTCGGTTGAAACCGAGGAAAATACGACACTTTAACCGACTAAATTGAACCGAGCAAAGGAGAAATCTCTGGAGTGTCTGTTCAGTGAGGCGGAGTAAAGAATCTGGCGGTTTGAGTTCAAACAACAACAGACAGAGTCTCAACCGAGCTCGAGCTCAGCGTTCCATGCCTTGCATGGAAAGTTAACTCTTTTCTCTCCGGGGCAGTTCAAAGGTTGGACATCACTGCATGTGTCAGAATACAGCAAGACGTCATGTTGTTTGAAATCAGTGCGACTTACCTACTCTTGCTAAGAACTTATGCTGAAAAGTATAAGTCCTGGACTTATGGCTCCCCAAAAAATGTTTCAACCCCTGCTACATCACCGTAGTTGAAGGTTGGAAGGATCATTCTCAGCAGAATTTCTCTGTGGGCTGATAAGGAAATGTAGTCACGATTCTGGTAAAGGGCACCTAGTTTGGGTAGCAGTTTTTTGTGAAAAGCTTCAACATGACTAGAGAAGTCAAGATGTTTATCGAGCCATACCCCTAGGTATCTGAAGGAGGTAGCATCTTCCAACATGCTTTCTTCAAGAGTGTGGGGGGGGGGGGTGCATGGGAACCTAGCAAGTCTCTGCCTTGTACCATAGGTCATGAAGACTGTCTTCTTGGCATTAAGGAACAACTGGTTGGCACACAACCACTGCTGGACATTGTCAAAGTCCTACTGCAGTGTGGACACCACAATGGGGGAGGTGGGACCCGATGCATACAGGACAGTGTCATCCACATACAGGATGCTGTTTGACAGGCTGAGGGTAGATTACTGAGAAAAACGGAGAAGAGAATCTGACCAAGGACTGAGCCTTGAGGGACCACAGTGTGGATGGGAAGTGACGGGGACAGAAAGTCCCAGATTCTGACTGACTGAGATATGCCCACTAGGTAGGATTTAAATCAGCTGGTGGCAGCAGGAGACAACCCAGTAGAAGAGAGTCTGTCCAGCAGAAGAGAATGGGAGAGTGTTGAAAGCCTTGCAAGGACAACAAAGATGGCAGAGGTAATTGTCCCTGATCCATGCGGGAATAGTTGGAGTCTGTGAGCCGGAGTAGAGGTAGATGTGGAGTGGTTCTTCCTAAAGCCAATCTAGAAAGGGGTGAAACAGGAGGAGGCTTCAACACAAACACTGAAGTTGACGGCGGTTAAGGACGGCAAGGCCCATCCAGTCTGCCCATTTTTTCTACCTTATGAATGTGCCATAGGGCCTTTACTCTGTCAATGGCCTATCTATTCATACTCATCTGTATTGCTCACTTATGCCTATCCCATGCCTGTTTGAAGCCCTGCACTGTCTTCATATCCACCACTTCCTAAGGTAGGCCGTTCCATGCATCCAACACCTTTTCTGTGAAAAAGAACCTCCTCACATTACCCCTTTATCGGTCTCCCTCTAATCTCATGCTGTGTCCTCTTGTCCTGCTGTTTTTCTTATACTGAAACATGTTGGGCTCTTTGACCTTGTTAATGCCATTAAGATGTTTGAATCAGGGCTCCAGATAAGATTTTTTGGGATGAGTACTGCGCTCCTCATTTTCAAAGTGAGGTGAGTAAAACCAAATTCAGATGTGTACAAATGTCTGGACAGAGTGGAGTGAGGAGCACATGTTTAAAAAGAACGTTTTTTTTCTAGTTAAGAATTGATCAGGTGTCATGTTTTGGTCATATCACCTCTCTCCCTCCTTTGCTCTAGGGTATACATATCGAGCTCCATTAATTTGTCCTCATATGCTTTCTAATGCAGTCCCTGTATCATTTTGGTTGCCCTTCTGTGGACTGCCTCCATTTTGGTAATGTCCTTGTGCAGATGCGCCCTCCAGAACTGCACACAGTGCTCCAGATGGGGCCTAACCAGCGTCTTGTAAAGAAGGATTATTACCTCCCTCTTATGACATGCGATACCCCTTCTAATACACCCCAACATCCCTCTAGCCTTACCTACTGCTTTAGTGGTCTGCTTGGATGATTTCAGATCTGTGATGATGATGATGCCCAAGTCTCTTTCTTTCTTCCCTTGTGATTGTCAGCAACTCCCCTCCCAACCTATAGGTGGCTTCAGGATTTCTCTTCCCTATGTGCATGATCTTGCATTTCTTTGCGTTAAACCCCAGTTGCCACTTCCGACCATTTTACTAATTTGTTCAGATCTCTTCTCATTCTGCCCACCCCATCTGGATCATCTACTCTCTGCTGCAGATCTTGGTGTCATCTGCAAACAGACAAACCTTACCCTCCAGTCCATCTGCAATGTCACAGATGAAGATAGTGAAGAGGACTGGCCCCAGGACTCATCCCTGAGGTACCCCACTTGTGACTTGCATCTCTTCTGACTGTATACCATTTACCACCACTCTGTTTTCTGCTAGTCAACCAGTTTGCCACCCAGTTGACCAACCTCTGACCCACCCGAGCCTACCCAGCTTATTAATCTTCTACATGGAACTGTATTGAAAGCTTTGCTAAAGTCAAGGTAGGCGACATCAACTGCACCCCCTTGGTCCACCACTCTGGTTACCAAGTCAAAGAAATCTATGAGATTCATTTTTGACAGGACCTTCCTGTTGTAAACCCATGCTGTCTTGGATCCTGTGCTCCTACAGATTCCAGGTGTTGCACTATCCTTTCCTTAAGGAGTGCCTCCATAATCTTGCCCACTACTGAGGCAAGACTGACTGGTCTGTAGTTCCCTGCCTCCTCCCTGCTACCACTCTTGTGGAGCAGGATCACATGAGCCCTTCTCCAGTCTTCTGGGACCTCTCCTGTGTTCGGAGACTCACTAAACAGTTCTGATAATGGCACTGCTAGTTCCACCCTTAGCTCCTTTAGTACCCTGGGATGTATGCCATCAGGTCCCAGTGCCTTGTCCACCCTGAGCTAAGTGAGCTCTTGTAAGAGGACCCTTTCTTTTGTGAAAGGACTAGTGCACACCTCCCTCCCCCCTGTCCATGGTGCTGAGCTGTGGGCCCTGCCCTACCTTCTCCTCAATAACTACTGAGCAGAAGTATCTATTTAGGATAGATGCTTTTCCTTGGTCCTCCTCCACACACTCCCCCTTATCCCCTTTGATCTCAGCAATACCCCCCTGAACTTTCACTAATGTATCTATAGAAAGTCTCATTCTCCTTCTTTTACTGTTTGTGCTAGTGTTTCCTCTGTTTGGGCTTTTGCCTGCCTTACTGCCTTCCCTGCTTCCCTTAGGGAAGTTTGGCATGCCTCCCTATCTTTGTCCTGCTGCGTTCCCTTATATTTCCTGAAGGCCAGCCTTTTGGCTCGGACCTTTTCTGCTACTGTTTTTGAAAACGAAAGTGGTTTCCTCCTTGTTTTGCTCTTGCTTTTCTCTCTAACACAGTGGGATGTTGCTTCAAGTATTGCATCTCTAATGCTTGCCCACTTTGCCTGTACCCCCTCACCTGTATTTCTTCTTGCCAGGGCTAGTCTAACTCTGTTGGCCATTTTATCAAAGTCAGCTCCTCTGAAGTCCCATAGAGTCGGATAATTTAGTCCTAGTGGCCAAACTAAACCGTACCATGTGATGGTCACTGGCCCCCAGGTGACCTACCTGGAGATCTGTGATCCTTTCCCCGTTAGTCAGTATTAGATCTAGGATAGCCCTGTCTTGTGGATTGTTGTACCAGTTGTTTGAGGCCCTCCCCCTGCACGGAATCCACCGTGTGTCTAGTTCTGGTGGATGTTCCTGCTGGTAATGACCAATCTGTATCTGGCATGCTGAAGTTTCCCATTATCAGAACCTCCCCTTTAGCTGTCTTATCAAGAAACGGAGAAAGCTAAGAGAGAACTATATGTTCTTGCAGTTTGGCAAGGACTGGGAAAAGGGAGATGGGGCAGTAGTTGCCTGCTGTTGAGGGGTCCCCCCTTTACGGAGGCGATGACAGTGGCTTGCTTCCCAGCATCTAAGACAGAGGTAGCTTAAAGGAGAGATTTATTAGCTCAGCAGTGGGATAAGCGATGGTGGGGGCAGACAGGTATAGTAGTTTGGAGTCAAGGTCATCTGGACTTTTGCCTTTAGTTGGGTTCAGTGTCAGGTGTGCCTGGAGAGCGTTTGAGGGGGAGACAGGAGAGAGGAGGAAGGGGATACAGGTGGGGTGGGGGAGGTAAGGGGGGAGAAGTGGGAAGTGAGGAGAGAAGGGAGAAGGTAAAGTAGGTATTAAACGTTTTGGCTATAAAGGAAGGGTCCGAAATGGTTGATTCAGCCACTATGAGGGTGGGGGTAGGGGGGCTGTTTGAAGGTGAGAAGAGAGCATGTTATCACCTTCCAAAATTGGTGGTTTATATTTGGGGAGGCAGTATATCGTAGTGATTTAAGGCTCTGAGATGCAAATCTAGAGACCGGGGTTTGAATACCACAGCCCCCACTTGCATACTGTGTGATCCTGAGCAATCACAACTTCCCTGTGCTCCCAGGTCGCACCTGTAAACCAGCTTTCAGCTTAGTGTGCCACTCCTGGTTAAACAACTGGGGGGGAAAAATAACATTTGACTGAAAAGTGCTAGAGAAGTATTTGGCTTTGGCTTGACAGACTAATCTGGTGCATATATTACAGAGTTGGCGGTGGAGGGTGACCATTTATGGTCTTTCCAAGCTAGGTCCCAAGTCCTCAGACAATCGAGGAGATCAGATGTGTTCAAAGGGAGGTGGGAACCATAGACTCTTGTGCGTCTGAGTGGAGCATGTCAATTCCAGATATTAAGGAAGACCGATCTGAAATAATAGAGTGCTGCATCGATTGAACTGGAAGAGGTGATGGGGGACAGGAATAAAGTTAACAGCATCCTTGCAATAGTACAGGGAAGGATGGGGGAAAAACAGGTTACTCACCTGTAACAGCAGTTCTAGGAGTGGTATGATGTTTATCCACTCTTCTGGCAGTTGCATTTCCCTTTAAGGCTTGCCAGAAATTTCTTCAAGCTGGCTCCTCCCACCCACCCATGTGGTAACTCCTTCGGCTCCGCCCCTTGACACCAGATCTTGCCCTCTGGAAGCAGTTGTGTGCGCCAAAGCCAGGGGAGGTCGGGTGGGTCTGTGTGAACATCACATACCATTCCTAGAACTACTGTTACAGGCGAGTAACCGGTTTTTCTAGGGACGTGGATATGATGTTCTAGCCACACATCTGGCAGACTCCTAGCAGTTCTCCGGGAGAAGAGAGGCAAGACGCACACCCCCTATTTAGGGAATAGAGACTGGAGAACTGAGGCCCCAAAACCAGCATCCTGGCATGACTTGAGGTCAATGTGGTAATGGAAAATGAAGGTGTGTGCTGACCCCCAGGTAGCAAGCCCTGCAGATCTGGATAGGGACATCCCTGGAAGCAGCCACCGAGGCAGCGGTATGAAGCATGGAATGAGCCCTTAGCCCTCCGGAAGGCTCCCTACCCGCCAACCTATAGCAGGTCAATGCAGGATACAATCTACCTACAAAGTCATCTGCTTAGCTGCCGGTCTGCCAGGTGCGGCTTCAGTGTAGGTGACAAACAGCTGGTGAATCTCTCCCCAAACTCCAGCCGTGCACTCCTAGGAGGCAAGCTCTCGTCATAGGTCCAAAGTACGGAGCCTGTGCTCGGCCTCTAAGGTGTGACTGGTGAAGTACATCAGGAGATTAATCACCTGATTCGAATGGCTTGCCCATGAGTTTTGTCAAAACTAGCAACAGATCCAAAGGTGGTGGTGGTGGTGGTCGTCACCGGAGGGGAAATTTGGTCAAGGCCTTTGAAAAAGCACCAATCCATCTTCTCCTGCGCCACCAACTGCTGACCGGCTCGCGCCCGCTAAGCAGAGATGGCTGCCAGGTACACCCTGAGGGTCGTCGACCGAAGGCCTGAGAGAGGGACCAAAGGTAGTCAAGGATGCTAGCCACTGGATAGTACTAGGGGTCCAGCCCCTTGCCTTGGCACCAAATGGAGAACCTCTTCCACTTGAAGGCATTATTTCCTGGTCGACTCCTTCCGAGATGCCTCCACAACAGTGAGGACATCTTTGGAGAGACCCAAAGCCTGGCACTCTAGCCGCTCTGGAATCAGGCTGTCATGTCCAGGGACTGAAGGTCCAGATGAAGTACCTTCCCCTGACTGATGGAGAACAGGTCTGGGTGGAGAGGAAGATGCCTCGGGAGCCTGCTGCTGAAGCAGAGATCATCAGGGTACCAGAACTGGCAGGGCCAGTTAGGAACCACCAAGATCACCTGTGCCTTGTCCCTCCTGGTCTTAAGCAACACTTTGTGAATTAAGGGAAATGGAGGGAAGGCATAGAAGATGTCTGAGGTCCAGGGCCTTGAGAAGACATCCCCCTGCAGCGTTCCCTGCTGAGGAGGGCAGGCATAAAACAGTCTCAGCTTTGCGCTCTCCCTGGAGGCAAACAGGTCCACATGAGGGGTGCCCCACTGGGAGAACAGACTGTATTACCTCTGGGTGGAGAGGCCACTAGTAAGAGGCCTTGTCCATATGGCCGAGATTGTCCGCCAGCTGGCTGGAGGACCCTGCCACATGGATGGCAAGGGGATCGGCCTCCAGGCTGCGCACACGGGTCCACACACAGAGCTTCCTTGCACAGTGGCAGGGAGTGCATTCCACCCTGTTTGTTCAGATAGTACATGGTGGTGGTGTCCGTCTGGACCTGAACCACCCGACCCCAGATGTGCTAAGCAAATGCAGTCAGCGCCAGCTGAACTGCTCAGAGCTCTAGCAGGTTGATGTGACATCGGGATTCCTTGGGGGTCCAGAGCCCAAGGACTGTTCCCCCAGGTGGGCACCACAGCCCATGAGAAGAATCTGTTGTCAGGATGACCATCTGCTCTGGACAGACAAATGGGATCTCTTCCTGCAGATGCTCTGGGACTAACCAACACTGGAGAGTATCCCACATCTGCTGGGTCACAGTGACCAGCTGGCCAAAGCGATCCTTGTGCTGAGACCAATGGCTGGTTAGCTCCCACTGCAGGGAGCGCATTCTCCAGCAGGTCCATCAGACCACACTGGTGCAGGCCACCACGTAACCCAGAAAGCGCAGGAAGTCCCAGGCAGGGTGCAATTGTCCAACCCGCAATGATCGAGCAAAGGAGGAGAGAGCCTCCACCCTGTCAGCTGGGAGCTGGGCTTTGGCTCTGCAAGAGTCAAGCTCTGCCCCGATGAAGTGGATCACCTACAAAGGTACGCGTTCCGACCTGGCCTTGTTGACCAGGAGGCCATGGGAGACGCAGGTCTGGAGGGCCAGATCCCTTGACTGCTAAATCTCCTGCCTGGAGGGACCTGCGATCAGCCAGTTGTCCAGGTAGAGGTAAACCCGGACGCCTCGGCACCTCAGGTAAGCTGCCACCACTGCAATGCACTTGGTGAAGACCTTGGGGGCTGAGGACAGGCCGAATGGCATGGTTTGGAACTTGTAGTGGGTTCCCTCAGCTCGGAAGCGGAGGAAACTTTGGAGTGACAGACTGATAGAGACATGGAAGAACGCGTCCTGAATATCCAGGGAACAAAACCACATGTCCTGCTCTAGAGATGGTATGATCTGAAATAGAGGTACCATCTTGAAGGTGTATGACTTAAGCAACTTGTTCCGGTCATGCAGCTCTAGGATAGGGCACCAGCCCCGCCCCCCCCCCGGCACCAGGAACTACCTGGAGACGAACCCTGGGTGTTCCGGAGAATCCACAACAGGAACCACGACCTCCCTGCAGAGGAGCTGGGCTACGTCGGCTCACAGCTGACAATGTCTGCGGATACCAAGTCCTCCCATGGGGCGTGGGCTTGGCAAGGAGGGTACTGCTTGAATTCCAGAGGCAGACCCTGACCCCCCCCCCACCTTAAGGACCCACCTGTCCGTGGTGACAACGGACCAGGCGTAAAGGAAGTGGCGGAGCTGGACCCCAACGGGAGGACCCAGGGGAGTTGTGATGGGCATGAGAAAGGCTCCCATCCATCCCATCACTGTGCAGGCTTAGAGAAAGTGGTCCGTCTGAGGGGCCACCGGAGCCTCTCCCCCAGGCTTATGAACGACAGAGGCCACTGACTTTGACTAAGGTCACCAAGCCTGGGCCTGCTGACCAGCCTAGGGGTGGGCTGGTTTGGCCGCGTGAGTAGAGGTGGACCTAAAGGGCTTCTATTTCTGTTGCTGCCTGGGGCCCTTGGGGTCCTTTTGGGCAGATGTCAGAGTCCAAGGTAGCACTGGACTTCTTGATGCGGGTGAGACGGCTCTCAACCCCAGGCCCGAACAAGTCGGTGCCAAGGAAAGGAACAACTGCCAGCTTGTGCAGTGTGTCAGCCGTGAAGGTTGAGATCTTCAGCCAAACCCTGCAGCGCATGGCCACTGCGGCCACCACGGAGCAGGCACAGGAGTCCCCAATGTCCATGGCTGTCTGGAGCTGCTGCTTAGCTACAGCCCGGTCCCGGGCCTGTTTGACCATGATCTGGAGGTCTGCCAGCAGATGAGGAAGCACCTCATCCAGGGTGCTCAGCAGGGCATGGGAGAAGCAGGTCATAAGGAGGGCAGAGCTCACCTGAAGACAACCTTTTTAGCCCCGTGGTTCAATTTCTTCGACTCTTTCAGGCGGCTTGCTGACATCTCCAGTGTTGCCGAAGCACCTAAACAGAGAATCCACCACCAATCCTTCAGCCGAGGGGTGTTCTATGAATCCCGAGAGAGAACCAGTACGTACTGCATGCTTGCGGGACATCTTGGAAGAGGGCACAAGGCAGGGAGCGGGGCAATGCCAAAGCTCCAGGGCAGGGCCAAGAATGGCCTCCACCACCAGGAAGGCCTCAGTAGGAGTATCTTCCCCAGTCGAGGATCTCAGTCAATGTGTAACTAGCCTATTTTTAGACTGGCTCCGTCTTCATACCCGTGGACTCAGATCAGGCGGAGATGGCCCATTAAAGAGGAAGGGCCTTCATCCGTCAAGAGATCCCCCACCAACCCCACATCGACCAGACAGGAGTACAGGGAGGAACTCTCAGACTCTGAGGAGTCTTTAGAGAGTGGTCAACCGCCCAAGTCCACACTGACCCTCCATGGACAGTCACAGACAGCCGATGAGGAAGTCCCTTGGTCGTCCGACACTCCTTGGTCACAGCACCAGCCAGCGGCTGTTTAGGTGGCAGTTCTACTAGAATCAGTGGACAAGCTGGGGTCAGATGAGCCGGGACAGTCTTGGTAGTTTCCTTAGGCGGAGAAGGCGTTGGCCTGTAGGGCAAAAGTCGGGTGATAGCTGGCGTAGCAGCCAGACCCGGCTTCACGCCGCCAAGTACCAGGTGCTGCCACATGAGATACTAGTAGCATCGACAACACTTGTGCCGAAGCCTCTCCTCACCCAAGGAGGACAAGGATGAAGAGCAGCGGCGGCACCGCTTTCTGTGGTGTTGAGAGGGAGCCAAGTCAGCAGGAACCGCCTGAACCAGGGAAAGCAGAGAGACCTCAACCACTGGGGACTACCAGCGGGCTTGGAGGAGTAGTCAGCCAAGGCTCCTCTGGGTCTTGGTCATTGACCAGAGGTGGCAGGTCAGCGGACTGCTCCATCCCAATGGTCTGAGTCAGGACTGGAGTCGTGGATAAGGAAGTGTCAGCCTCTTCAGTCGACAACTGGTCGACCGGTTCGAGAAAAAAATCAGCCCAAAGATCTACCAGCGTCTCAGCCAACTGGCCCGATGGGGTTACAGGGGAGCCGGCAGCCTGGGCAGAGGATCCGATCGAAGACTGATCCAGAGAAGCGCGGGAATCTGAATCTCTCAACCGAGAGCACTCCTGATCCCACAAACGTCGACGAGACCATTAATCTTTTTTCGACCTGAATCTGTGTCCAGAGGGTCCCTGACCGAGGGTAGGCAAGGACTGGCACAATTCTTTGAAGGATCCCATGAAAGTCTAACAGCTGGAGCGGCACGAAGGCAGCTACTGAAGAGGAGTGGGAAGCCGCCTGGGCCGCCGCCTCCTCAAACACTGCAAGCTGTGCAGCAGACCCCATAGCCACGGAGACCACCCAGCGTGCATCCTGAAATTTGACCTGTGGGTTCCGTTCACTCAGCTGGCCTAACTTGAGTCGGATGAGACGGTCCTCAAGAACAGTAGGATGGAAAAGTTAGACAAATGTCGCAGGGCTGGGTATCGTGCTCGTGCCCCAGGCACTAGACGCAGGTGGCATGCGGATCCATTCAGGACATCTTCTGCCCGCAAGGGCACAGACGGAACCAGGGAGCGGACTTGTCATCCACTGTGATCGATGATCGAGCTGAAGACAAAGTATTAAACCTTTTAGGAAATAAATCCATAGATTTAGTCGCAAGGGCCTACTCAGAGCTTCCAGCAGAAAGGAAGATCTGGTGTCATGGGGCGGAGCCGAGGAGTTACCATGCTGGTGGGTGGGAAGAGCCAGCATGAAGACGTTTCCGGCAAGTCTTAAAGGGAAAGGCAACTGCCAGAAGTGGGGATAAAAAATCATAGCCACATCCCTAGAATACCAATTTTCCTTGAGGCAGCTGTATTACGGTGCTGCATTCAATACCAAGTTCTTCCAGCTTCACAAACATAAAAATAGAATCCGACAGCAGTTAAGGGCAGCTCAGCCCAGCCAGTCTGTCCAATTTGTTTTTTTCTTTTCAATCTTTATTTTTGCAATAAAAGCTAAATTCCTAAACCTCAGGGTCCCCCTTCTTGTGAGGCGCTGACATGCCACTCTGGCAGCAATATCAGAGGCCCCCCCCCCCATATGAAGGGAGATCATCAGCGAAAGATCTGACAAGTTTTAAGAGGAACAGATGCTGTGATGTGGGGAAGCATGTTGGGGGCACACATTTACCAATATGCTGAGTAAAAAAGTTATACTGTTTTGAAAATGGGGGAAGGGGGCTAATCATGGACGGGCACGAGGTGTGCACCCCCACCAAATGCATTCTTTTTCTTCTGTCAATGTAAATTATACGTAATATTCACATCGACATAAGAAAATGATTCATATCAGGTAGGAGCGCACACCAAACACAACCCGTCTCTCCCCAGTCAGAGCTCCACATCTACAAATCAAATAATCAAAGTCAAGTCATCAGTATATATATATATATATATATATATATATATATATATATATATATATATATATATATATATATAGATATAGATATAGATATATAAGAAAATACAAAATCACACATGCCCCACAATGCAAAGCATCATGGGCTGCATATGCAAATCACCACAGAATGTTATGCTGGTCCAACTTTAAGCAGAATTGCATGGTGCCGAAAGGCGCCTCACACAGTTTGCAAAGGTGCTAACAGAAGACATAGACACGTGTTTTGTCCTACCAGGACTCATCAGTATGCCTCATCTGTTTGACACCCCTGTGGAATGGACTCTATATATATATATATATATATATATATATATATATATACACACAGACATATATATACATATATACACACACACACACACACACACACACACACACATGCATTCACTAAAGAGTTTTAGTTGCAATGGTGATTCAGCAACCACCCAATAATCTCTCTCACTGTGCCCGTGTAAACCTTTCTACACACACATATATACACACACACACACACACACACACACACAGTATGCCAGCTAGCTAAAATCTGACCTAGTCTGTGGTTAAGATTTTCTTTGTACACAGGATATTTAAAGCAGCAGTGAAACGAAAAATGTTTTTCTAGTTTCAGCTACAATCAGAATAAAAATATTAACATACCTGTCAAATCTTGTTTTCTCTGCACCTCTAATGTAGTGCACCTTTTTTTTTCCTCAAGCCTAACCCTTGCCAGTTCTACAATGATATTTCTGAGCCAAATGTGATGGCCATCTTTTTTTCTTAAAAAAAAAAAAAAAATTTAAATATTTGTAAAATATTAAGCTTTTAATGGAACTAGAAAATGTTACCACCAAATGCCTGGAATTTGTTATACTGAAAAAAGGTAAGGTCGATGGTGCCCGATCACACTGCACCACTGCTTTGATCAATCGTGCCCAATTATGTAGCACTGCTGCTTTAAGACTGGAATATAAAATTCTAATTTTGCTATGCTCTTCAAACATCTGGCATACCACTAGCTTTTGTGTAGTTTTTCATTTTTTTGGGGGGGGTATTTGTTTAGCTCCCCTGCACTCCCACCTGCCACGCCTTAGGGCCAATTGCCAAGGATGCTCTCCCCCCGCAGCTCCGATGCTGATCCACGACCCCACATCGCAGTCACCTCAGGGTAACTCGACGTAACCCTGCATCGGGTGGGTCCTCCTCTGAGAAGAAAGGGCCTGGCAGCCAACAGCGCTGGTCCTGGGTGCTGCTGCGGTTGGGTAGGCTTCTCGGAGGTCCTAGAAGGCAATGGTCCGGCGGCCAGCATCCGGCAGTGCGGAGGTGCCATTTTCTGTGTTTTCCTCCTCTGGTTCCCTGTGCGTCACATATGTACTTCCCCTGGTCTCCACCGGGGGTTGCTACAGAGCGATGCCTTGCCCTAGCCCGCCCCAGGAGAGGAGAGCAGTCCTTTGGACACTCGATCCTTCTCTTTCCCCTGCTGACCCCCCGGTGCCAGAGTCCGTTCCCGAACCCGGGTTGCCAGTGTGGTTCAATGTAAGGCGCTAACGCCTCAACCCTCTGCGCCACCTGGCTGGCCAGTTTTTCATTTTAAATCATAACCGCCACAGAAAGTACAGTTACGTAAGAACTTACCGTAACAGCAGATCTTCGAGAGAAGCTCTTGCAGCGGGCAACACATGTAGGACTGACGCCACCTGGCAGCAGATCTCGGCAATTCTTTTCTCCAGAAGTACCGACGTGGGACCGCCCACCCGACGTCGGCTCCACCCCCGACATCACCCAGTATAAGGGCAGGAGACGGTCCCCACGTGCTCCCGTTCTTGTACGCCAATGACAGGCCAAGAGAGGACAGCTGTGGATAAAATAAACTCCACAGAAAAAAACAAGGGCAAACAACTAAGCCCACAACTGAAAACTTGAAAGCTGGCTCAAAGCAGAGAAACTTATTCCCGGGGAAAGGAGGGAGGGAAAATAATACCTGCTGCAAGAGCTTCCATCGAAGATCTACTGTCATAGTTAAGTTCTTATATAACTATACTATCTTACTTCGAGAGGAAGCTCTTGCAGCAGGTAACACATGTAGGACTAATTCCCAAGCAGTATAAAACTAAAGACAACCCTTGGGAGGGGGAAAGGAAAAACAGACACATCAGGAAAGAGCTCTCTCATGACATAAGGCCCTGGAGAGCCGCAAGGCCAAAACCTGCTCGATGCCTGGAAATAATATCCAGGCTATAGTGCCTGACGAAAGTGTGAACAGAGTGCAAAGTGGCGGCAGCACAAATGTCAGCCGCAGACACTCTCTTGAGTGCTGTGAAAGAAGTAGCAACAGCTCAGGTGGAATGCGCCCTGACCGCACCTGGAAGGGTTTTCGCGCCCTTCTCATAACAGAAGGATATGCAGTTGACCAACCAACGCAAAAGCGTTTGTTTGGTAACCGGGCGACCCAAGGACCTGTCCGCAAAGGACACAAAACGTTGACCTGACTGCCTGGCCCCCTTAGTTCTGGACAGGTAACTGCAAAACTCTATGCACATCTAAGGTGTGCAGAAGCACCTCACCCCTATTTGAGTGTTCCGGGTAATAAACCGGAAGCTGAACCGACTGATTAAGAGTAAGCTCCAAGACCACCTTAGGAAGGAATTTTGGATTGGTGCAAAGATCCACCCTATCTTTATGGAAAAATCAGACAGGGTTCTCTACACATCAGAGCATGAAGCTCAGAAATGTGTCTAGCAGAGGTGACTGCAACCAAAAACAACGTCTTCCAAGAGAGGTAACGAAGTTCACAGCTCATGGCTGGCTCAAATGGGGGAAGCATAAGCCTTTCATGAAAAGTAAATCACAAGAAGGAACAGGATCCTGAATAGTGGGACGGAGATGCAGGCTCCCCCTAAAGAAAGTTTTAACCACCTCCAATTGAGCCACTGTCCTGTCATGGACACAGTGATGATGGGCAGACCAAGTGTACTTTTACGGAGGAGTAGCAGAGACCGGACTCCAAAAGGGATAGCAGGTATTGCAAGATGGAGTTGACCAGACAGACCAGAGGGTCCAATCTCCTGGATGTGGCCCAAAAACAAAAGCATTTCCATTTCATAGCGTAAGTGGCCCTGGTAGTGGGCTTCCACGCCTCAACCAAGTTTTGAGATACCTCGTCCGATACCCCCAATCTGAGCTTTGCTAGGTCCCGAGGAGCCAAGAATGCAGGTGAAGTGAGCGCAAATTGGGATGGACCAAGGCTCCCTGTTCCTGCGAGAGTAGCTGACCCGAAAGTGGAAAGGGCCACAGAGGCTCCACTGTCAGACGCCTGAGCAGTGGGAACCCAATCTGTCTGGGCCACAGAGGGGCTATCAGGATCATTGCTACCCTCTCTGATTGGGCTTTGAGAAGTACCTACTGCAAGAGGGGAAAAGGAGGAAATGCATAAAGGAACTTCCCTTTCCACGATAAGGACAATGCGTCTTGCCAAAAAGCTCCAGGCTCAGGACTGAGCAAGCAAAAATTGGGCAGTTTTGCGTTGCACTGAGATGCAAAAAGGTCCAGCTCTGGCATCCCCCATCTGGCGACTACGGTGTCTGCTACAGACTGTAGCAGTGACCACTCATGAGTTAATGGTTTGGCTTGTCAGAGCATCTGCAACCACGTTCAGGGAACCTGGAACATGGACTGCCGATAGACTGAGCTGATGCCTCATCGCCCAGTCCTACACTCTCATGGCTTCCAGACAAAGGGGGTGATGGTGTGTGCCTCCCTGCTTGTTGACACAGAACACCACGGAGGTGTTGTCTGTCTGAACTTGAAGGTGACTGGGAAGTAGGAATGGACTCTGTGCCTGTAGAGTGTACAGGATGGCTCTTGGCTCAAGCACATTATTATGCAGGTTCTCCTCTAACGGGGACCACAGTCAGAGTCCTGTAGATCCCCAGATGAGCCCACCATCCTGTCCCAGACACATCTGTAGTGAGTCTGCGTAGGTGTGTCACCCCAAACTCCAGCCGAGTGCCCTACATAGTAGGAGAGCGCCTGCCTCAGGTAGAGTATGGAGCATGCAGTCTGTGTCCAAAGATGGGTTGGTAAAATATACCAGAAGGTTCATCACCTGGTTAAGGAGGAACTCAAATACAACCGTCTGAAAAACTTCAGGTGGGGCAAAGAACTACCTTGTCCCTGTGGAAGACAAGATATGGATGCTCTACTGACAGCACCTTAAGCACACTAATCCTTCTAGCCGACATGACAACAACCAAGAAGGCAGTCTTCCATGACAAGAGTGACATCTCACACCGGTGCACAGGCTCAAAAGGCTTGCCCATAAGCACAGCCAGGAGTCCCATGGTGGTAGTGGTCACACACACCGGAGAGGACAGGTGGTCCAGGCCTTTGAAAAAGCATCCATCCACCTTCTCCTAGGCGACAACGAAGCAGCCCATGTCCGATATGCAGAGATAGCCGCCAGGTGCCCCTGAGGGTTACTGCTCACAGCCCCAGCTGGAAGAGGAATCAGAGGTACTCTAGTATACTAGCCACTAAAGAGGCAAGGGGATCGAGCTCCTTGCCCGAACACCAAATGGAAAACCATTTCCATTTAATGGTGTAGCACCAGCAAGTCAACTCTTTCGGGAGGCCTTCACAACATGAAGCAGATTCTCCAAAAGACCCAAAACCTGGAACTCTAACTGCCCAGAAACTAGGCTGTGAGGTCAGGAACTGAAAGACTGTGAGCGGGACCTTCCACCATTGTCAGGTCAGCAGTTTCTGGCAAAGAAACAACTGCCAAGGAGGCCTGCTGCAGAGGAGATCTGGATACCAGAACTGCCATGGCCAGTCCGGAGCCATCAGATTATCCATGCCTTGTCCTTCTGGCCCTTGAACGCTGCCTTGTAGATCATGGGTAAAGGAGGAAAGGCATACGCAAGGCCTGTGGTCCAGGACCTCGCAAAAGCAACCCCCCCAAGAGTTCCGTACTGTGGAAGGCGCAGCATCAGTCTGTCATTCTCCCAGGAGTTAAACAGGTCCACTACAGGTGTGCCCCAAGGACCACTCGTGTGACGACTCGCCCATCCAGCTGACAGTGTCTGCCACATGATTGTACTCTCCGGCAACATGAATCGCTCTGATATCTGCACCCAGGCTGCGCATGAGTGTCCAGAAGTGGAGGGTCTCCAGACACAAGGGAAGTGAGTGTATGCCACCCTGCCTGTTCAAGAAGACCATGGTCATGGTGCGAGTTGCACAACCTGGCCCTGGACAAGAGGAGCAAATTCAGTCAGAGCTAGCCACACTGCAAGGAGCTGCAGCAGGCTGATGTGAAGACTGACTCCCTAGGCTACTGGAACCCGTGGACCCTACGGTCCCGCAGGTACACTCCCCACCACATCAGAGACGTGTCCGTCATGAGAGTGATGGTCAGCTCAGGGCAGACAAATATGTCTTCCTCCAGATGTTCTGGGATCAGCCACCACTGGATGATGTCGGACCAGCAGGTCACAGTGACACAGCTGATATCAAAGTGTCTGAGGTGCTGGGACCATTGATGGTCCAACTCCCACTACAGGTACCGCATCTACCAGTGGGCATACCGGACCACGCTGATAGGATGCCATACATCCCAGCTGCCGCAGGAAGTCCCGGGCATGGCACAAGCACCCAACCTGAAATGATCCAAGCAAAGAAGGGAAGACCCAGTGCCCAGTCTGCAGGGAAGAGGACCTTGGCCCACAGGGAGTCCAGCTCTGCCCTGATTAAGTGAATCACCTGCAAGGGGATCAGTTCAGACTTGCAGGGTTGACCAAGAGGCCCAAGTCTCAGCAGCTCTGGAGGGTCAGCTACTTGGACTGCTCCACAGCATCCTTGAGCGGCCGGGCTATTAGGTAGTCATCCAGGTAAGGGTAAACCTGGATACCTTTTCACTGCAGGAAGACAACCACACCACTGCCCTCCACTTGGTGAAGACGCTGGGAAAGGACAAGGGGCTGAAAGGGCAATCCAGGGAGGGTATAATCTAGTTCTGAACAACTATCCAGAATTTGTGCTTTTGCATTAACTGTTTGAGATCGTAGAGATCCAGTATGGGGCACCAGCCCCTCCCCAGCAGTCAGTTTCAGACCAGGAAGTACCTGGACACGTACCTCTGACTTGACAGGGCGTCTGGGACACTGGCTATAGCTCCTTTCACAAGGAGCTGAGCAACATCCTCCAGGCAGACATGTCCTGCGACACAGAGAACTCCCTCAGAGTATGAGGATCAGAAAGGCGGGACAGCCCTCTACCTACCACCTTGAGAACTCACTTGTTTGTGATAACATACCAGGGTGTCCAAAAGTGATGAAGCTGACCCCCCACAGGGTGCCGGGCTAAGAACTGGACAGGAGATTAACCTTCTTGGCTGGATAGTCATGATTCTTCAATTCCTTGTTTTGTTTTTTTTGGGGGTTCTCCATGTCCCCAGTGTTACCAGACTTCCTAAAGACAAGAGTCCGAGACAAAACCCTTGGTCGAAGGGTGGCCTGAGAACCCAGAGAACCAGTACGGAGCGCACAGTTACGGACCATACAAGCTGAGTGTGCTGGGCAGGATGCTAGATACTGCCAAAGCCAGTCCCAAAATGGCCTCGGCCATGGGACAGTCAGCTCCTGGGGATCTGTCCCTGTCGAGGACATCTGTGAAAGTGGATTTAGCCTTTTTTTTGCAGAGTTTTCAAGGGGACAGACTGACTCTGACATGAGTCAGAGGAAAGCCTCATATGACAATGGCACATGGTCGGTGGTCAGTTCCTCGAATGACTCGCAAGGTAAGTGTCCTCAAAGACTGCATGGAGAAGCTATCCAAGAGAGAGGACTCAATAAAAGAGCGGCCCTTGAAATCACCCTAGTCTCATCCAACTGGGTGACTTCTACTGAAAGCCGGCCTAGCAAGTCAGTTGCAGCACAGGAGTCCTTGGTTGGGGCTCCCCTGAAAAGGCTGCAGCAGAGGCAGTTTCACCAGCAGGACTAGAGAGACGGTGTTGGCAACAACTGCCTTGCTCAGAACAGCGTAGGCTTGACTGGCACTGGCCAGTCGACCACAGGGGTTGGGGTAGAGCCCTAACCTGCCCCACCAAGGCCCACTGTTGCCAGAAGTTCCTCATAACACAGCCACATGTCGAGGAGCCTCTCATCCAAGGATGAGTAATGGCGACACCTCCCAATCGAGCAGGACCAAGAGCAGTGCCTTGACCATCGACTCAGGGCCTGATGTTGAGGAGAAGCAGTCAGGAGTGCAGTACAGATCACATGCACTGGCTTTGGCAGAATGCCCTCTGGTGGAGGCTGTTCCCAAATGGAACCAGCCAGGGACACTGACTGGTCCATGTCCTAAGTCAGGACTGGGAACATTGGAGTCTTGGAGAGTGACTCATCAATCGATCTCTGACAACTGGTTGACCAGGTCGAGGAGCATCTCTACCACCTGGTCAGCCAGTGTCAAAGTCGATAAGCCCAACTGGGTCACCGTGGAGCTAATGACCTGGCCTGCAACAGATTTTGGCTCGACCAAAGTCAGGTGCTCAACAAGCGTTGAGTAGTCGAGGGAGTCAAGAGACCAGGAGAAGTGTGATCTCTCCTGGTTGCAACAGACAGCGGTGCTTCTTACCATGCTGGGTGGGCAGAGCTCCGCCCAAAGGCCTGGAGGGCCAGACACATCTCCTGGAATTCACATGTGAAGGACGCTCCAACGCTGGCCTCAGAAGGGAGCAGCACTGAGGCTAACGAGATGCCCATTGCAGCCTTTGCCACCCTTTCTTTCATGGCCATGAGTTGAGCTGTCTAGTGACCTTTACGTCACAATTTGGGAACCCAGTACTAACTGATAAAAGTGAACACATAATAGCAATGGTAATAAGGGTGACAGCATAACAGCACCGAGCATGTCAGCGACGCAGGAAAATGTTGACAACCGCAAACAGCGAAAACCAGCCGAAGGGAAAATAAAGCAATGGCTGGCACACTTCACACCCAGAAAAAGAGCAAGGAAGTGAGGGAACAGCGCAGTCAAGTGGGCTCTAGACAGTACCATAATATAACAGACTTGGCTCCCGCAGTCCAGCCCTGAAGTCAGGAGTAGCGCTTGTCAGCAGAGGTTAACAGAGAGAATGGAAACCTCGATACACATGTCAATGCTTTATGCAGGGGGGGGGTTGCCCCCCCCGCACACAAGGGAGGCAAAGCCCCCCACACATCCCCAACCTGAATATAAGCATCCTCATCTCCACACCAACCACCACACCCGCGGCATCAGGAAGGCAGCACTAAAATGCACTGTCGCTCTGATGCCCCAGTCGCTGATATCCCTGTCACCGTTCTGCATTAGCCCAAATGCATTCACAATTTTTGCTGCGCTCACATCACCCAACACCTAGGAATCCGATCGGCCAGCCAGCAGAGAAGCCATGCTCTGCAACCCTCCAGCGAGGAAGGAAGCATTGTAAGGCACAGGCCGCAACCTGCAACATCATGTGCTATCCCCAGGCAATAGAGGTACGACATGTGTGGGTCCTCCCCAACACGTTCTGTCAGCACGTTGATGCATGACTTTAATTTTTTTTTTTTATTTAGTTGTTTAACCAGGAGTAGCACACTAAGCTGAAAGCGTTTTTACAGGAGCTACCTGGGAGCACAGGGAAGTTAAGTGACTTGCTCAGGGTCACACAGTATGCAAGTGAAAGCTGTGGGATTCAAACCCAGGTCTGGTCTGCTGGATGTCACCAGATTTGCAGCTCAGAGCCTTAAACCACTGCGCTATACTGCCTCCCTTAAAGCCCTGACTTGAAGCCGGGAGCTGGCTTTGCTTCTTTGTGTTCCATCTTCCATCACAGACTCTGGAGGAGAACCAAGGAACACAGCAAGGAACTGAATTCTGAAGAAAAAAAAAAAACTATGTACCAATGGCCCACTTTAGGCTCTGCAATGCACAGAACTGCGAAGGAGGAGATCGAACTCTTCCAGCAGAAAGGAAGGCCTGACATCATGAGGCAGAGCTAGAGAATATACCGCCTGGTTGGTAAAAGAGCTCAACTTAAGATGTTCCGACGAATCAGCACCTCTGGTGGAACTACCATCGTATGTGTTTAAGTAAACTACATCCACGCCCCTAGAAGGACCAGTTGGGTCCAGCCAGTCCGCCCATTTTTCCCCCTGCCTATACTGTCACCGCAAACCTTACTTGGTATCTCTACCTCCCCGCTCCCCTTGCTTCCTTAAGATTTGCTTGCACCGGGGTGCTGTTGAGCCAGAGCAAAATGGCCACCAGACTTTGAGACTCCGTGCATCAGACCTAATGACTAACTTTTAAACTTGCTTTTTACTGCAATCTGACAGTTGCAACAGAGCTTTTCTACTATCGGAAGACACCCAGACTGGTAATGGGAAATCCAAAGAAAGATAAGATCCCACTGGAAGGCACATAAAGCAAAACCATTCCCGGACCTCCAGCAACACAGTCAAATCAAGGTCGCATCCTACCTGAAGCCATCAACGACAGAGTTAAAACTCTTCAACGCTAGGCCAGAAAATCAATCGTCTGATTTCCCCAGTGACAGGACTATCCGAGAAATTTTATTCCCTGACTAATAGGGTCACAAATCTGGAAACCCGTTGGGAATTTGCTCAAAGACGACCCGAAAGCAATCTGAAGCTGCTTTGGGGACTACCACAACTCTGGTTAAGAACACTCATCTGAGATCACGGATGGAGAACCCAGAAAATCAAGCCAGAGCCAACAACCTGCGGGTCATCAGAATGAAGGTGATCATTTGGGTCTCTTTCTACAAGAACAGCTTGAACAGCAGTTGGAACAGCTGCTAGTCCAGCAGCATATTATCATTCACAAAGCCTATACAGTGGCATTCTGGGGAAGAACTGAAAATATGGACGCTCCTAGAGCCATTTTTCTGGTACTAGATGGAGTTGGGACCAGAGATTTTATTCTGGCTTTGGCCAGACAAAAATGAACCTTACTTCACTTGACTGTCCCCTGTAACACTAGGTTCAGATTTCCTACTGATCTCACAGCCTCTTGTTGATTTTCCCCATTCTCAAGTATGCTGGACTGTTTTATTATTAATTCAATGTGAGAGTCTTTAGACATGTGATTTTTCTGAGCCAGTTTCAATAGTAGTGGGGTGCCGGTTACACTACCTGGGAACTTGGGAGGGGGTGGGCATTGTTTACTTCCTCTCCCTGTTCGTAACTGCCAGTTCTGCATCAGAGTGCATGTTTAAGTCTGTTTGTGCAGAGTTTTAAATTATGTCAGGTTGGTACCACTCAGGTACTATATTTTGGGTAAAGCAATAAAATCCAGTTTCCTACCCAGGAAGACTAGTTTTATTTTCTATTTTATACTTCAAATGTATGTTTTCTTTATGCAGTTCTTAAGACTCGCTATAACAGCATATATATTGCTTCTTGAATTACTGTAAGATTCCTCCCGATGATGTATCTGATGAGTACGACACTTTAACGGCATGTATTAAGAAGGGTGGTGCCCTCAACTGTTAAAATACTACCTGTTCTTATGTACATCAGGTATTTGCATGTATGCTCAATGCTTAAAACAATAAATATAAAGATTCCCTTGTGCCTAACCCATGAATGCTTGAAGCCCACCAATGTTTTCGTCCCCACCAACTCTTCAGGAAAACTGTTCCAGGCATCCACCACTCTGTCAGTGAAGAAGTACGTCCTCACATCTCTTGAATTTACCCCTTCCATCTTCATTGCATGTCCCCTTGTTTTCATGTATTTTCTTCTCTGAAAGATATTCTCTCCTGTACCTTATTCACCCCTCCCGGCAGCTATTTATAGATTCTCATCGTATCCCCCCTTCTCTTTCCAGGGTATACATATCAAGATCCTTCAGTCTCTTCTTGTAAGGCTTCTGATGCAGACCTTGCACCATTTTAGTTGCCCTCCTCTGAAGAACCCCACACCAGGCCAGCTGAGAAACTCAGTTTCCAGAAGGGCACAGCGAAATTTACACACCCACTGCTTGGTGACGAGACAGGCACTGGTCTGCTTCGAAGGCTGACACTCCCTCACTGGCTGGCTGGCTGAAGAAATGGTGCAACCATGGCAATCCCAATTGTCAAGTGAGAGACTGGGTTGGGGGTAGAGAAAACATATGAATTATCTACCTTGTTATTTTACATTTTTTCAGGCCCAAATCTTCCGACCCTGATGATTTTCTTTTCTTTTTCACTGGCATTTTCTGGATATAGAAAGAACCAGTACAGATGCACTGTGAAGGACTTTCTGAAAACAAATCACATTTTTACCCATTAGGATCTTATGCTATGGATTTGTACCAAGATCAACATACATGTAAGGAAGTATACATTTCTGTCAAAATGTAGACATTCTTTAAGAACAAATTATTTGGTTAGGTCCTACATGTAGGTTCAACTCAAGCCCATTATATTAGTTCAGAAAAAAAATCATGCTAATATTTACCTATGTTATGGTCACCCTGGCCATTCAGATCTTCTGTTAAATTCTGTTAAACAAAAAATGTAGGAAAAGCTTAAAATTTAGAAGAGACCAAGACCACTTTCATCAGTGTCCGTGATTAAAAAAAATGATTAGTTCAGAATCAGATTAAACATGAGTGAATAAATGAATTTTGGTTTTATATATAGTAGTGCCTTTCAAACCGCACATACCAAAGTAACAAGCTGCACAAGAGTGCAAAGAACTGTATGCAGTCATTTACAGCCATGAAAGACATTCCATGGTATTTCAGGTTCACATTTTTACAGCTGCATAGATGGGCAAGACATAATGTAATATGTTTCGTAGAGAAAACGGAAACACAGAAGCAGAAAGAACAGATCTTCAAGAATATCTCCTCCACTGGGTCACATCTTTGGAACTATAAGCCATCGGGACCACTCAGAAACATGTGCTAGCTGGGGACCATCCACGATTATGTGCAGCATCGGCAACTGACAGGGTTGAACAAAGCCCTGCCCAATTTGTTATGCAGAAAGAATTTAAATGCAAGGGTCTGTTCTATTCTCTCCTTTTCTATCTCTTTTGTCTGGTTGCGCAATAAAATTTTCTTGTGATATCTAGGAACTGATCACGCAGACTGTTTTGCAATTATCCGCCTTTCGCTGTCTCTCTACCCTCAGTTGCTGTTCTGTCTTTTCTCCCCCCTTGCATATCTTCTGGTATAAAAATATGAGAATCATTTTGTGGAAATTTAACTGCTACTGAGCTCCCTCTGTTTAATACTGTTTATGGTTATACGTTAAAATGATTGCAAAGCTATTTAAAATTCAAGAGGTTAACCTGAGATGCAATTTTTAAGCCTCTTGCAGAGATGTAAACAAGAGGTCAGTTCTGGGTCACAATGTTCTCTCTGCTGCACCTGCTGAAACTGACAAGAACACTGAGAAGCAGAATGTTCTCTTAACAAGCTCCTACAAAGACTTGCTATAAAAAGAGTTGCAATGTTTTGCAAGAGACTGGATATAAAAAAAAAAAAAGACTGCTTTCTTATTCATTTATTAATAGTGTCAGAATTACAAACCTCTGAGTCAGTGATTCTTTTACAAAGGCTCCTTGTCAATTAGACACAGGTACAATAAACAGTCAACTGATACAATACATATACAAATTTTGCTAGGGTAGTGTAAATACAAGGCAGGACGCAATAGTGCAATTTATGTACAAGCAGAGTTTGAGAGATAAAAGGCTTGACAGAAATCCACTGTCGAAGGTGGAACGATGTCAGGCAAACGAGATGATCAGGTGGGCAGGAGCTAAGGGCAATTACAATTGCGGGTGGTGTGGAGGTGGCTCTGGAGTGAGGATCTGAAGAGCCAGAGTCGGTTCTCGTTGGAGATGGAAGCAGGGAAGGAATTTATCCAGGTAGGGGCTCTGTAGACAAAGGACCTCTGGGCCAGGCAGTCCTGACTCTGGGCACGTGCAGCAATGCTTTAGAGGAGCTATGGGGTGGAGGGGGCAGCGGGGGCAGGCCGAGTCACAGAGTCCAAGCGGGCCCAGATCAACCATACTTTTTTTGGCGAAGAGGCAGGTCTGGTGTTGGAGTCACTCCTCGAGGTACAGCAGGTTAGATAGGGTGCAGAGAGTGCAGGTGTGGGTGCGCTCAGCACAACCTGTAAGGAAGTGGCATGCTTTGCTGAGGGAGTTTTAACTCTGAAGGGTTGTGTTGGTGGCAGCCCTGTAGTCAAGGAGCCCATAATCTATGAAGGAGAGGACTGAGGAGGTAATAGTGAGCCTAAAGGCTTCAGGAAGGAGGCAGTCCCCATGGCAGTAGAGCAGGCCAATACGCAAGTTGACAGAGGAGCAAAAGAGGTGGATGCGGTCATGGAAGGATAGTGCTGGGTCAAATGTTATGCCAAGGTATTTGAGACTGCGATGGGGTGGAGACCATTAGTCATAATTCTACATCTGTACTGCCATTGCAAATAGTTATTCTGAACAATTTTTTTTTATTTTGCCGTTAATAAAATGTTATTTGGGAATTTTACAAATGCTCCTGGTTTTCCTATGCTTCCTGACCTGTGCCTTGATGAAAGCAACTATTTACAAAAAAAGGGAAAACAGGTAGCCCTATTTCTCCTGTTATTTTTTCTATAGAGCTGTTTGCTCCCTGTGGCCACCTACTCCCGCCAACAGGCCCCCCCCCCACCGTCCCCAGCCCCATCTGCCCACCCCCACCAACCATGATGCCGGTGGGGATCTGCAAGGAGAAGGACCCAAAAATGGAGGGGGCCATCACATATGGCTAAGGGGAGGGATGGTGTTACTGGTTTTCTCCCCACCCTCCCATAGCAACAGCGGGCACAACAAGTGCATGCACGCTCCCGGAAGCCAAGTGCTCTTTCCACCCTCCACTACGTTACATCAGTCCCAGACTCTGCTCTGACACCTGGCCTCCACCAGCTGTCAGCAGAGAGTGAGGAAAGAACAGGTTACTCACCTGTAACAGTAGTTCTAGGAGTGGTATATGTTGTTCATCCACACTCTCTGGCATGTCCCCCTTTCCACTTTAAATCCAACCGGAAGTCTTCAAGCTGGCTCATCCCACCCAACCGGGTGGTATATACCTCGGCTCCGCCCCATGATGCCAGATCTTAGCTCGCTGGAAGCCAGGTTGTGTGCATCCACAGCCCAGGAGGTCGGATGGGTCCGTGTGGATGAACAACATATACCACTGCTAGAAAGATCAGTTACGCAAAGACTTTTGCCGTAACAGTAGATCTTCTAGGAATGTCTCTTGCAGCAAGTCATTACTTCTGGGAGTTCCCGATAGGTGGCGCTCTAGCACAGAAGTTTTTTATAGCAGTCTCCATACCAGGGACCACCCACATAACCTCACTTCCTGGGCTGTGCCTATAAAAGTGGGTGGTCCCTGGTAGTCTCCATTCCCCGCCGGTTTCAGCTCAGGAAAGCGAGGGACCGAGGGGAATCGAGGTACCAAAGCCTCCCAGCCCTATATCATTTTCCCTGTTACAGAATGGCAGGGGGCAGGAGGGAGGGAAGCTACTTACTGCAAGAGACATTCCTAGAAGGTCTACTGTTACGGCAAAAGTCTTTGCGTAACCGAACTTCCACGGAATGGTCTCTTGCAGTAAGTCATTACTACTGGAGAAGCTTATTGCAACCCAGACCATTGACTATCTCACAAAGAACAACCTTCTCTCAGACACTTAGCATGGTTTCAGAAAAGGGCACAGTACCTCAACCACTCTTCTCAAATTCTCCACCGATGTACTCTGCAACATGGACAAAGGCCTACTCACTGGAGCAGTATTTACCGATCTTACCAAAGCTTTCGATCTTGTTGATCATCCCCCCGCTTCTCTCAACCCTGCATAGACGTAACTTCTCATCCTCAGCAGTTGACTGGTTCAACAACTACCTATCAAACAGATTACAACTTGTTAAATTCAACTCTGCTCTCTCAGATGTGACCAGCACTGACATCGGAGTACCCCAGGGCTCCATCCTGGGACACCTTCTTTTTTCACTATACATCAACAACATAGATTATGCCATATCTCCTGCTCAGCTATTTTATACGCTGATGATCTTGTCCTCTACTCCAGCGCTGACAAAGTTATCATTAACAAAAACCTTGCCTTGGATTTCAGGAATGTGCAAACATGGCTAAATGCTAATAAGCTCATCTTCGACACAAAAAAGACCCAAGTCATGCTATTTGGCACTGCCCCCAAACTCTGGGCCTGTAAGGAACCCCTTCTAGTCCATGACTTTGGGGGGGGTCTCATCGACTGTCACATCCTTCAAATACCTGGGGGGAGTCCTTGATTTCAGTCTGCACATCCAGTCAACCTGTAAAGCAACAAATGCCAAACTTGGAATCGCCTATAAGACTTGTCACCTGCTAACACCATCTACCAAATTGGCAACTGCCAAGGGTATTCTGCTTCCAGCACTGACATATGGTGTCTCCACTTTTGCTAATGCCCATAAGACTGCTCTCCATATATGGGATGTCGCGTATAACATATGTCGGTATGCCTCCTCTTCCCATCGCCTCAAGCACCACTGCACACTGTACAGCAACCTAGGCTGGCTCTCCCCAACTGCCTACCAACTATACTCCCTAGGGACCCTCACAGACTCTCTAATCCGTAACCAAACCCCCTCCTCCCTTGCAGCTCTACTTGACCACAGACACCTGCCCACGGACTACGCTCGGCAAACAAATTTCTACTCACCATACCCAGGTGTCTTACTTCAGAAAGCTCTGGAACATTTCACTGCACTGCCCCAACCACCTGGAACACCCTCCCCCTGCTCTGAGTCAGGCTAACTCCCACCCAATCTTCAAAAAAAGAACTATATCGCCACTTATCCCGGGACCCCTGCACATGCTTTGATCCCACTTAATGCCTCACAGCTAACCACCCTATTTCGCCCAAGACACTGCTGCACTTCTAAACAAGCTTTGCTATAAAATGTCCAGTTTCAGTTATTTGCATGTACTAATGTCACTTTTGTCATCTCTGCACAGCTATATGTATTGTCTCGAGTACTGACTTGATCTGTATTCTAACCTACCTGTACTATATACTATGTACCTGTACTATATACAATGTATTCTACAATCTCATTTTATTTTATGTACAGTATGTATTCTCCCGGGTCGTGCCTGAAAATAGTCAACTTTGGCTAGCGCACCTAACCCGGTAAACAAAAACTAAATAAAATTACTTCTGGGAGATTCCCAAGCAGTTATGTGGCAGTCGGGTGGTCATATATGGCATTCTGCCATACATATAGTGTGGTCTTAGGACTAATGGGTGCTTTAATTTAAAGATAGAGGGAGGGCGGTTCAGGGGCAATGTGAGGAAGTATTTCACAGAGAGGGTAGTGGATGCATGGAACAGCCTTCCTGAGGAGGTTGTGGGGTCTAAAACTGTGGGAGAATTCAAGAATGCATGGGACAGACATAAGGGGGTAGGAGGAAATAGGCTGTTGGTTAACTAGGATCTACGGCCTATCCTGTAGGTAGGGAAATGGGCAGACTAGATGGGCCAAGCGGTCCTTATCTGCCGTCAAAGTCTATGTTTCTATGAGAGTAGTGTATCAGCATATAAAGAAAATTTTGTATTTTAGTATTCGTTTTAGGGTTATGGCTGAAAAGACAAACCAGACTGGCTATTATTGGAGTGCATGTCAACCCGATTAGGGACTGTATTCAAGATCCTTTGAAAAATCAGAAGGATTTCAGCCATATAATAGAGTAATTGGTCAGTCTCAGTGGCATGCACTGGAAAAGACAGTACAAGTCAAAGTCTTTTGGGTTCTGAGTTTTGAATAGCAACCCAAGTGATACAATGTTATTTTTAGTGCTACAAAATAGCAAGTAAATACTTTTTTGTCTGTCAAGTCATTATAAAATGTATCCATTTTGGCAAAAATAAGCTATATAAGTAGCAAATAATGATGTGAAATGAAAATGCATCTATTCCATAATGGAATCCAGTGGCCGTTAGAGTCAGCAGTATTGTCAATCTTTGCTACCGCCATGGCTAATTACCTTATGATAAACTGTGCCTGCACATGATTATCCACCTGTGCCCACCCCTCGTACCCTCGCCTGCTCAACCAACGGCACTCATCATACGCTACTAAGCTGGGTTATTAAACCAATTATTGCACTTATTACGCTTCTGCTGTCTTACTGCACTTTCAATTCATGCAATCTGCACCATGATTGGATCATCGTGTCTTGTGCCTAACTGTTCTCTGGAATGACCGCAAGGGTCTGTAACAGTGATACCTGGAAAGGCCTCAGTATAATTTTAAGTCAAAGCCCCAGAAAAAAGGCCTCCAAGGCCTAGAAGAGGAGGCCGGGGCGTAGTCTGAAGGTTTTTTTTTTAATGAGGAAGAGGCACTTGGCCGTTCTGAGGGGAGGCCACGGGTCGGTTTAGATGTGTTCCTTGTCACTGGTTCTTTGCCTTTAAAGTTCTCTCTTTGGTTATAGTAATTTTGCCGGGAACCTGACACTAAGCTGTAATTCCTATTAAATGTACACATTAATGTAATACAATAAATATAATATATATGTATTCTACTGGAAAACCAGCTAGTTTTCCTCTCCAATGCACAAACTGTAATGTTAAATGTTTTACTCAGTGATGACCTGCGTGTTATCCTCGTCTATGTCCCCCCCCCCCCAGGTCGCACCGGGAGACGAGCATCATTTTGCTCAGTGTGCGTTTCCTGGTGAAACAATTCAATAAATGAATCAATTCTGTACTCTTTTTACGATAAAGACCTGGAATGCAACGTGTAATGTTGTCAAGTCCATCATGCATTAGTAATCTCATTTGCAAGGGGGTCCCATGCATTGCAGGGCCTGCAACCTTGTTGGGTGTAAACCTGAAATGTTCTTATGTTTATAATACATGTACTCACCCTTGTATTGATTGTTTCTCAGCACGTGAATAGTAGCAGGCCCTGTTCATGGGAGGACACGAAGGTCCGGCGCACAACAGGCCTAGAAGCATCCCGATGGAATGACCGCAAGGGTCTGTAACAGTGATACCTGGAAAGGCCTCAGTATAATTTTAAGTCAAAGCCCCAGAAAAAAGGCCTCCAAGGCCTAGAAGAGGAGGCCGGGGCGTAGTCTGAAGGTTTTTTTTTAATGAGGAAGAGGCACTTGGCCGTTTTGAGGGGCGGCCACGGGTCGGTTTAGATGTGTTCCTTGCCTTTAAAGTTCTCTTTGGTTATAGTAATTTTCAGTTTTATATGAATAATTATACTGAGGGCATAGTTTGTGGTACATATATTGTACTGTTTTAGTTGCCTGTCTGAGGCTTGTAAATTGTCTAGTATTGTTTGTGCCCATGAGCCAAAAAGATGGCCACTAGCCACTTTTTGCTGAATACCAGGTGCTAGCCCTGAGTCTCGAAGCAATGCCCAACGGCGTATAAGAATACCGGCTGCAGAGGCTCTAGCCAAAGCATCGGCAATGTCGTATCCTGATCTTAATAAATGTCGAGAGAGGGAAGTAAGTGTGTTTATTATTGATGCGAGTTGCTCTTTTTGAGGGGATTTAGGTAGTTTACTTATGATGTCCCCAGCAGAAGTGCCCACTATACGCTGGTATTTCAGCATATGTCCCATGTAGTTAAGTATTCTAATATTTAATGTATTTAGAGCAAACGCTTTCTTCCCCATATAAACAAAATGTTTAGAGTCTTTTTCAGGAGGTACTGTACTTGTATGTCTGGGTTTGCCAGTGCGGTTGTGAACAGCTGAAATAACCACATAGTCTGCAGTGGGAATAACTGTTAAATACTGATAATCAAGGGGAGCCTGATAAAGCCTATGCGCCTTTCTAGGTAGCTCCTGTGCCGCTATGGGTTGACTCCATGCTTTAGTAATCGCGTTTCTAAACGTTGGTATAAAAGGAAGGACTGCCCGGATAGGTTCTTCCGGGATGTAAAGATATTCTGCCTCATCTTTACTTACTTAATTTATCTTGTTCTGTTGTGGTAAACCCCACTGATTTTTGTATTCGTAGCATCATTTCTGGGAATGATGGGTCATCCAGTGCAGAAATTACCTTTAATGGTTGCAATGTTTCTTCGTCCCAGTATGATGGCACAGAACATGGGGACTCGTATCCTCTTGTAGCAGGGGAACCATTATAATTTTTGTCTTTGGAATGTTCCGAAATTATACGAAGATCTGAAAAATATTCCTCAGAATACTCATGAAGAGGCAGAAATGGTGAATGTTTTGGCTCTGTGCGTGCCTGTTTTGATGGCGGCAGAGACAGTCTGTGATTGAGGTTTTTTACTGGAGTGGGTGGATAGTCAAAACCCATAGAATTTAACACTATTTACAATTTCTTCTATGTTTAATACTTGTGAGGATGGAATTACCAAGTAAGCGGGTTCTGAGCCCTGTGTGCATGGTGTCGGAGGGGATCAATTTGCGCCTCCCGATAAAGTGATCCGGCATGTCTTTGAAGTTTTTTGTTCGTCACAGTTTGGTATCTGAGCACCATGCAGGAGTGCAAATGAGGCAGGTTTGCCTCTGCGTTCTGTGGTATATGATCCTTTACTTTGTGGAGATGCAGCCCCATAAGTATCTTTTGATTCTGTTTTGTAAGAATTTTCATGGTTAAATTTTTATGAGGGTTTCCATAAATGCATTATATGCTGGTAAAGGTGCTGTTCTATGATGCAGGGGCCTGTGGATCATGCTCGTCGACGGTGGAGGAATACAAGCATGCCTCATCGACGTTGTAATGTGTCTTATTGATGATGGGTAAGTGAATGCATGCTCCATCGACAGTGGAATACTCCTCGTTGACTATGGGGAAGTCAGCGCGTGCTCCGTCGACGGTGGGATGATTGTCGTCAACGGAACAACAGGTATATGCCCCATCGACGATGGAAAGTGTCTAGTAGACAATAAGGTGAAAGTGTGTCATCGACGATTAGGTGAAAGCATGCTCCATTGACAGTGGCAGGCTTCTCGTAGACTATGGAGGTTTAGGAGCATGTCCAGTTGACAGTGGAGGTAGCCCCGCTGACAAAACATGTAGAGTATACTCAGTCAACGGAGGAGGTGTTTTCATCGACGAGGATGTCTTGTGGAGCCCTCTCATCGACGAGGGGAGTGTGCCCTATCGACGATGAATGTAGCAGGAGCTTAGTCGTCGGGGGAGCCGAGGAATGACGCCCCGTTGACTATGAACGTTCCTTTCTGTGTGAAGTTGAACTTCTATGTTCTTTTGATGAAGAAGTGCCTGCCGTCGACGGGGGCATATGGCCCATCGACGAAGAATGATTTCTTGATGAACCACGTTTAGGAGATATGACAGTTGACAGGCAGTCAGGCAGGACTTTAGGTGAAGGTATTTCCTTCCCTGTTTTGCTTCTTGAAGAGGACTCTGATGTTTTAGAGCCCTTTGATCGAGTACCCAGAGTCTGTAACAGGGAAACATCCATTGTAAAGTTATTGGACAAGCACAGGAATATGGTGCTGTGTATGAAGCTCAGGCACCCCAAGCTATGGGTTCAATCCACATCAGACTGCTGGCAGAAGAATAAAGTGCTGTCAGAGCTAAAGCCAGCAGGAAAATGAGTGGAGACTACCAGGGACCACCCACTTTTATAGGCACAGCCCAGGAAGTGTGGTCGTGTGGGTGGTCCCTGGTATGGAGACTGCTAGAAGAAACTTCTGTGCTACAACGCCACCTATCGGGAACTCCCAGAAGTAATTACTTACTCCAAGAGACCATTCCTTGGAAGATCTACTGTTACAGGTAAGTAACCTGTTATTCTAGGAGCGTGGATATGTTGTTCATCCACACTCTTTGGCAGACTCCTGGCAGTTCTCCGGGAGGAGGGAGGCAAGGCGCACACCCCCTACTTAAGGAACAGAGATTGGAGAACTGAGGCCCCAAAACCAGCATCCCAGCGTGACTCAAGGTCGATGTGGTAGTGGGTGATGAAGCTGTTTGCTTTCTTCCAGGTAGCAGCCCGACAGATTTCCTGGATAGGGATGTCCCGGGAAGCAGCCACTGATGCTGCAGTATGGAGGGTAGAATGAGCTCTTATCCCTCAGGGAGGCTCCTTGACCACCAACTCATAACACAGACCTATGCATGAAGTAATCCATTTTGCAATAGTCTGCTTTGCTGCAGGTCTGCCAGAAGCGGCTTCAGCGTAGGTTACAAACAGCTGGCGAACCTCTCCCTGAATTTCCGCCATTCTGTCCTTGTAATAGGAGAGAGCAGGTCTCGGGTCCAAAGTATGGAGCCTGCACTCAGCCTCCGAGGTGTAATTAGGGGTAGTATACTGGCAGAGTCAACACGTGGTTAAGGTGAAACTCTGACACCACCTTCGGAAGGAATTTTAGGTGGGGGCGCAGGACAACCTTGTCTCTGTGGAAGACGAGATAAGGGGAGTCCACCGAAAGCACCTGGAGCTCCCGTCCTTCTGGCAGACGTGATAGCCACCAGGAAGGCCATCTTCCATGACAAGTGCGACAACGAACACTTGTGCACTGGTCGAATGGCTTGCCCATGAGCTTTGCCAGCACCAGCAGTAGATCCCACGGAGGTGGAGGTTGACGCACCGGAAGGGATACGTGATCTTGGCCTTTGAAAAAGCGCCCGACCACTGTCTCCTGCACCAGGGTCGGCTGACCGGCCCGCGCCTGGTAAGCAGACATGGCTGCCAGGTGCACCCTAACGGTCGATGACCGCAGATCCCCTTTGCAGAGAGACCAATGGTAGTCGAGAATCGTAGCCACTGGACAGGATAAAGAATCCAGGCCCTTACGCTGACACCAAATGGAAAACCTTTTCCACTTGAAGGCACAACATTTCCTGGTCGATTCCTTTCTGGATGCCTCCACCATGGTGTAGACATCTTCGGAAAGACCCAAAGCCTGGAACTCTAGCCACGCAGGTACCAGGCTGTGAGATGCAGGGACTGAAGGTCCGGAAGAAAGACCTTCCCCTGATCTGAGTGACATCAGGTCCGAGCGTGTGCAAAGCCACTCTGGGTGCCTGCAGTTGAAACTGAGGAAATCTAGCTACCAAAACTGGAGCGGCCAGTCTGGGGCTACCAGGATCACCTTCGCCTTGTCCCTCCTCACCTCGAGAAGCATCTTGTGGATCAAGGGAAATGGAGGGAAGGCGTAGAGGAGGCCTGGGGTCCACGGCCTCAAGAAGGCATCCCCCTACAGCGAGCCCTGCTGAGGAGGGTGGGCATGAAACAGCCTCAGCTTGGTGTTTTCCCTGGAGGCAAACAGGTCCACCACCGGTTTGCCCCAACAGGAGAACAGGCTGTAAGCTACCTCTGGATGGAGAGACCATTCGTGGGACGTCTGGCCTAAGCGTCTGAGAGCATCCGCCACGTGGTTTGAGGCCCCTGCCACATGGATGGCTAGATCATCTGCCTCCAACTGGCTCACGACGGTCCAGATGCAGAGTGCTTCCTTGCGCAGCAAACGGGAGTGCATGCTGCCCAGTTTGTTGAGGTAGTACATGGTCGTGGTATTGTCCGTCTGGACTTGAACCACTTGACCCCAGAGCTGAGGAGTGAAAGCTGACAGTGCCAGTCTGACTGCTCTGAGCTCCAACAGGTTGATGTGGCATCGGGACTCCTCGGGGGTCCAAAGCCCGTGGGCCCTTTCGTCCCCCATGTGGGCTCCCCAGCCCATAAGAGGCACATCAGTCGTGAGGACAACCATCGGCTCGGTCGGACAAACGGGATCTCTTCCTGCAACTGGTCTGGGGCAGTCCACACTGGAGAGCATCCCACATCTTCTGGGTTACAGTGACCAGCTGGTCAAAATTACCGAGGCACTGAGTCCACTGGGTGGCCAGTTCCACTGGGGGGCACATGTGCAACCGGGCCCAATGGACAACTGAGGTGCATGCCGCCATGTAGTCCAGAATGCGCAGAAAGTCCCAGGCGGGGTGCAAGTGCCCAACTAGAAATGATTGGGCAAAGGAGGAAAGAACCTCCGCCCGATCCGCCAGGAGCCAAGCTTTGGCTTGACAAGAGTCGAGCTCTACCCCGATGAAGCCCATCACCTGAGACGGCACGAGTTCCGACTTGGCCTCGTTGATCAGAAGGCAGACTTGGAAGCAGGTCTGTAGAGCCAGGACCTCTCCACCTCCTGTTGGGTGGATCCTGCTAGGAGCCAGTTGTCGAGGTAAGGATAAATCCTGCCCCCCCCCCACGCCTGAGATGGGCCGCCACCACTGCAATGCATTTGGTGAAGACCCGAGGTGCCGATGACAGGCCAAATGGTGTGGCTCAGAACTCGTACAGGGTCCCTTCGACCCTAAAGCGGAGGAACCGCTGATGGGACGGACGGATTGGGGCGTGAAAGAACGCATCCTGCAGAACCAGTGTACAGAACCACGTTTCGCTCCAAGGATGGTATGATCTGGGACAGTGACCATCCGAAAGGTGCCTGACCTGAGATATTGATTCAGATCATGCAGATCTAGAATGGGCGCTGCCCCACCCCACTTGGGCACCAGGAAGTACCTGGAGACAAAGCCTAGGTCTGCTGGAGGATTCGCCACTGGAGCTACTGCCTCCTTGAGGAGGAGCTGAGCGATGTCTCTGAGAGCTGACTGTGACTGAGCAGATACTCGTTCTTCCCAAAGGGCGCGGGCTCGACTTGGAGGGTGCTGCTCGAACTCCAGAAGCAGCCCCTGACAGACCACTTCTAGAACCCACCTGTCCATGGTGATAATGGACCAGGCGGAAAGAAAGTGGCAGAGCCGGCGCCCCCCATGGGAGAACCCAGAGCTGGCGTGACTGGAGCGGGGATGGCGGCCCCCACCCCGTCACTAAACAGGCTTGTAGGAGGATCCAGGACCTGAACCTCAGTCTCCCTTACGGGCCTGCTGGGGACCCTGCTTGGGCCGAGGGGGCCATGCTTCAGCCTGCTGCTGTTGCTGGTGCTACTGTCCGCCTTGGAAGAAGGACTGCTGAGTCGCAGGGGCAGAATGCCGAAAAGGCTTTTTCTTTTTCCTCTGCTGGTGCTTGCCCGAAGAACTCTCGGCAGAGGTAGCGTCCAAGCTAGCACTGAACTGCTCAATGCGCTGAAGGTGACCGGCCACTCCTGGGCCAAACAAATCGGTCCAAAGGAAGGGCACGTCAGCTAATTTATGCTGGGGTATCCGCCAGGAAGGAGAAGAGCCTCAGCCAAGCCCTGTGATGAGAGGCAACTGTGGCAGTCATCGAACGGGCACAAGAGTCCCCAAGGTCCAGGGCCGTCTGGAGCTGCTGTTTGGCAACAGATCGACCCTGATCCCCGACCTGCTTGACTGTGGTCTGCTTGTCCGCAGGGAGGTGTTGGAGGACTTTGTCCAGCGACCCCAGAAGGGCGTGAGAGAAGTGTACCATGACAACGGCCGAACTTGCCTGACAAAGGCCCAAGGAGGAAGCCGCATAAATCTTCCTGGCTGAAAGGTCCAAAGGTTTGGACTCTATCAGGAGCTCGGTCAGTGTCGGCAGAACTGCCAGCACATCTGAACACAGAGGCGGTAACCAGGCTCTTGGCCGAAGGGTGCTCTGTGAGCCCCGCTAGGGACCCCATGGGCACCACGTATTTGCATGCCATGTGGGCAGACTGAGCTGTACAAGAGGCAGGACGTTGCCAAAGTTCTAGGGCCGGCCCAACAACGGCCTCGGCCACAGGAAAGGCATCTGTCAGTGTATCCCCTCTCAAGGATATCTGTAAGAGGGTACGCTGCCTTCTTCTGGATTGGCTCCAGGAGCATCCCTGTAGACTCAGAGATGAGGCAGAGAATCCCTTGAAAGGACGAGGGACCTTCCTCTCTGTCTCTAGTCCAGCAGTCGATTCATAATCCCCTGGATGTGAATGTAGGCCGGTGGCATCCAAAGCCAAGGAATCAGGATACAACGGCCTACCGCCCATGTTACCTTAGACTCGCCGAGGACGGTCTGGGGTGACCGTGACCGACAAACGCCGGGGGAGCCCGTTGTCCAGTCTATCATCCTTGGAAGGAGCCCCTCCCACAGGCTGTTTGGGCAGTGGTTCCACCACAATAGGTGGCGAGACTGTTTTGGGCTGAACCGGGGTTCTTGCTGGCTCCGCGGGCTGGGGAACCGATATGATCGGCTCCAAAGGAGTCTGCTTCGACCTGGGAGGCGAAAGCCAAGTAATGGCCGGGGAGGAAGCCGTGGTAGGCTTGTGCCCAGACAGAATTAGCTGCTACCACTTGAGGTCCTCGTAGCGCCGGAGTTTCTAATGGAGCCTCTCCTCTTCAGAGGAGGATGTCCGGTGGCATCGCCTCCTCTTAGAGCGCTTATGGCTCTTCCTCATCCTGTCGGTCGAGGGGGTCCCAGACCTCAATCGAACAAGCCAACTCAGTCGGTCAGGAGACACTAGCAGGGCCGGTTGACTTCCCGGAGTCCAGGACCGGTTCCTCGATGGGGACTCCAGTAGGCTGGACCATCTTCGTCTCTGATCCTTCTCCCGCTTACAGGATCGAGAGGAGTGCAAGCTTGCAGGCACCTCTCCTTTGGTAGGGAGAGACTGGCACAACTCCCTGAAGGAACCCGAGAAGGTGAAGCCCAGGTTGAGTGGAATGAAAAAGCTCAGAGAAGAATCCGTGGCGCGAGCCGCCTGTTCCTCGAACTCTTGCATGCGTTCCAACTGCTCGTCGGAACCTGCAGCCATGGAAACTGCCCACTGGGCCTCCTTGGATTTCACCAGAGGGTTCCTCTTCTCCGGCCTCCTCAGTTTCAGGTGTGAGACACAGTCAAGAACACTGGAATGAAAAGCCAAGCATATACTGCACGATGAAGCGTCATGGCAAATGCCGAGGCAATACTGCACATGGTGTGGGGTGGATAGGAGACATCTTCTGACCGCACGGGCACCGACGAAATCCGGGGGAAGATTTATCTTCCATGATCGATGCGGCAAACTTGCTATCGTTAATGCAAACGATGCGAATTTTCGGCAAAGCTGAAGGTTTGAGAGCCAGGGTCTATGAAATGTAAGAAAACGAGGGAGGCAACCTGTATCTTCCAGTGGAAAGGAAGATCTGGTGTCATGGGTCGGAGCAGAGGTATAAAGCTCCCGGGTGGGTGGGAGGAGCCAGCCTGAAGACTTCCGGTTGGATTTCAAGTGGAAAGGGACATGCCAAAGAGTGTGGATGAACAACATATCCACGCTCCTAGAAGTACAGTTACGCAAGAACTTACCATAAGAGTAGATCTTCGAAAGAGGCTCTTGCAGTAGGTATTCACAGATCGGACTAAGACGCCAGGTGTCTGGACCCCACAGAAAACTTCTAGCTAAGGTGACCAGCATCAAACAACGTCGATATAAAGGGGCGGTCCCCCACGCCTGCCTTCCAGTTCTTACCGTCAAACGAGGCAGGATGAGAGAGAAGAGGATATGCCCCCATGGAAAGGAAAAAAAAAAAAAGACTCTGGGACGGAGGGTGGGAAGGTAATACCTACTGCAAGAGCCTCTCTCGAAGATCTGTTATGATAAGTTCTTACGCAATTGTACTATCTTACTTCGAGAGGGCTCTTGCAGTAGGTATTCACAGATAGGACAGAGTCCTAAGCAGTCTGGAACAAAGAAAACCGGGAGAAGGATTGTCATCCACAATATAACCCTCAGGGCTGAGCAGGTCTCATAAAAGAAGACCCTGCAGAACAGCCAACCCGAAACCTGCTCTACAGCGAGAGGCAATGTCCACACTGTACTGTTTCGTAAAGGTATGGACCGAAGCCCAGGTTGAGGCTGGCAGATGTCTGCCGCAGACACATTCCTGAAACAAGCAGCGGAGGCAGCTACTTCCCTAGTGGAGTGACCTGTTGTACTTGTCGTAACAGAAAGTGATACAACTGGCCAACCATTTGGAAAGGCATTGCTTGGAAACAGCACTACCTTCTCATTTGTCAGCAGAAGAAACAGAAAGCTGATCAGTCTTAATGAGATCATTACTCAGACTGGTGTAGTATCTCAGGATTCTCTGAACATCCAGAGTATGCAAGAGGTACTCCCCTTGATTGGAGTGTTGCGTAAAGAAAGCCGGTAACTCAATGGATTGATTCAGCCACCTTAGGAAGAAACTTAGGGTTGGTGCGTAGAGCCACACGTTCCTTATGGAAAATCAAATATGGGATTTTACACATCAGAAGCTCAGAAATGCGCCGAGCAGAAGTGATGGCCAATAGGAAGAGTGTCTTCCAAGAAAGGAACTTTAAGTCTGCTTCCGCTGCCAGCTCAAAAGAAGGCAGTGTGAGCTTCTCTAGGATAAAATTCAAGTCCCATGGAGGGGCAGGATTGCAGATTTGGGGGTCTCAGGTGGAGAACCCCTTTAAGAAAAGTCTTAGACTTCCAACTGAGCAAAAGTCCCGTCTCCAAAGGTAATGTGGTAGGCTGAAACAGCTGCCATATGGACTTTAATGGCTGAGACCTAGGTCGAAGAGATGACTCATGTAATCCAGGACTTTGTTGGCTGGGCACGAGAAAGGCTCTAAGTCTTTAGAATATGCCCAGACGGAAAACAATTTCCACTTCATAGCATAGGTGGACCTGGTGGAAGACTTCCTGGCCTCCACCAAAATGTCCACTACTAAGGCAGAGACTCCGAAGCAGGCTTTGGCTACTCTGCAGGAGCCACGCATGAAGATGAAGGGATTTGAGGCCTAGGTGAACAAGGGTCCCCTGATCTTGGGTCAAAGAGTGCTGCGACAGAGAAAGAGGAAGAGGAGGTTCCTCTGAAAACTGTTACAGAAGAGAGAGAACCAAACTTGCCTGGGCCAGAAGGGGACGATGAGAATCATTTGAGCCCCTTCTAATCCGAGTTTGTTCAGGACCCTAGGAATCAAAGGAATGGGAGGGAAGGCATAAACTAATCTGTCCCTCCGATAGAGAGAGCGCGTTCCACCAGAAAACGTCCCGCCCTGGAGCAAGCGAGCAAAAGGTGGGAAGTTTTGCATTTTGGGGGAAGGCGAAGAGGTCTACTACCTGAGGAGTCCCCCACTGCCAAAAGATACAATTTACGACCTGTTGGTCTAACTCCCATTTGTGAGACCTGACTGAGGATCGACAGAGTTAGTCTACCAGAGTGTTTTCCACTCCCGGAACGTGAACTGCTATCAGGTGAAGGTTGTGCTGGGCTGCCCAATACCAGACTCTCATCGCCTCCTGGAACAGGGGACAGGAACGTGTTCCTCCCTGTTTGTTGAGGTACCAAACTACATACATTGTCTGACTGGATGAGAAGCTGACTGGGAAAAATGAAGGGAAGAAGAGCCTGTAGGGCATATAGGACTGCCCTCAGTTCAAGCACATGTATGTGCAGCTTCTGCTCGAACAGGGACCAGCTGCCCAGAGTCCTGTGAGACCCTAGGTGGGCACCATAGCCCTCCCCAACGCATCCGTTGTCATTGTTTGGGAAGGAAGAGTGATGCAGACTGGAATTCCTAGACACAGGTTCTCCCGAACCATCCACCAGTGCAAGTCCCTGCTCGTGGGATCTGACACTAGCACTTCTTGGTCTTGATCGTCCATGGTTTGGTCCCATTGTGACCAAAGTGTCCATTGAGAGATCCTCGTATGGAGCCAAGCGAATGGAACTGTTGGAATGGCAGCCGCCATGAGCCCGAGGAGGCAGAGGACTCACCTGGCTCAGACCCGTCTGCGACCAGACAGAAGACGAGCTTGATCCTGAAGGGTCTCGACCCTGTCCGGAGGCAAAAAGGCTTTGCTTGTGGCCGTGTCCAGTATCGCCCCTATAAACTGGAGGTGTTGGCAAGGGACCAAGTGGGACTTGGCCTGGTTGATGGTAATACCCAGACTAGTAAAAACCCTGCAGGGTAAGGGAAAGGGAGTGCAGGAGTTCTTCCATGGATGGGGCCGCCAGGAGCCAATCGTCCAGGTACGGGAAGACCTGTACACCCTGGGTACGCAGGTGGGCTGCTACCACAGACAGGCATTTAGTAAATACATGGGGAGCCGAGGAGAGACCAAATGGGAGGGCCTTGAACTGTTAGTGGTCCTCCCTGAAAACAAAAAATGGAGGCATTTGTGATGGGAAGGGCATATGGGGATATGCAGGTACGCACCCTGCAAATACAGATCACATAGCCACTGTCACTGCTGAAGACGAGGTAGAAGGCTCTGCAAGGATAGTATTCTGAAGCGTTTGTACTCCACGAACATGTTCAGGGAGCCGAGATCTAGGATTGGCCTAAAGTCTCCCGTCTTCTTTGGAACTAGAAAGAAATGGGAATAGTAACCAGTCCCCCAAAGATGACTGGGGACTGGCTCTATCGTCACCTTCGACAAAAGGGATAGGACTTCTAGAACCAGAGGAAGATGTTGTGGGGAATGACACAACTGAGGGGGTGGTTTTCGAGATGGTTTCTGTAGAAACTTTGAGTGTCCAGCAGAGATCAGCTGCAGCACCCAAGCGTCTGATGTTATCCTCTTCCAACCCAGCAGATGGAAGGAGAATCTCCCCCTACCGGTTCCTCTGGAATGGCCAGAGGCAGAGAGTCAGGAGGTGTGGGGCTGCGCAGCAGCCGAGGCTCCCGCTGACTTTTTGCTGGCGGGAGGCTTGGTTGCTGGAGGGGCCAGACGTTTGTTGGCGCGCTTTCCTGGATTGGGCTTTTGTTTTTGTCTGGTTTGGTGATGGAAAGGACGTCGCTGCCCCTGAGGGGGCCTGGACAAAGTCTGGACTGACTTTAGTGCAGTGCCCTTCTCCTGCAGTTCGGTTATGATGTCCTTGACATCACCCCTGAACAGCACCGAACCCCTGAAGGGAGCATCCTGTATAGCGGACTGTACTTCAGGGACCAATCCTGACACACGGAGCCAGGCATGACGTCGCAGACCTATGGCGAAAGCCGAGCTCCTGCCAACTGTGTCCACAGCATCATAGGTGGTACGAAGCATGTGCCTACAGGCTGAATGAGTGGAACGGACCAGGTCTCCCAGTTCCTGCTTAGTTTGTGAATCAGGCAGGAAGTCCAGCTTGGATTCCACCTGGCCGACGATGGACTTCTGGGAATCCCCCATGTGGCCGATGTAGTTGAAGGCCCTGATGCCTAGGGTCAAAGTGGAGTAAATCTTCTCCCCGTACTGGTCCAGAAGTCGGGATTCCTTGTCAGGCGAGGATGAGCTCAAAGGTTTGGGGTTGGCGGAGCAGCCGTGGGCAGCGCTGATCACAACTGAATCCGCCTTGAGGTGAAGACTAAGGAAGTCTTTACCCTCTGGAGCCTGGTATAGCCTATCCGCCTTTCGGAAAGGGGGGCTAGCATGGATGATCGTTTCCAGATAGTGGAAACGAGATCAGCGTGTACCTCGTCACAAAGAGGACAATACAGTGCAGACATTCATGTTACAGAATGTAGGTTACATGGAATTAACATACACGTTTGTGAGGAACATGATAGATACAGCAGTATATACAAAAACTCACTTAAGGTTACAGGATATGCCTGTAGATGACTTCTCCCTGGGAAGAATGACCCTTCTGGGAAGCCCTCTGTGGTGCGTGTTTGCCCCACCCTGGGCGCCAGAAGGTTCTCCTCTGGCGTCAGGTAAAGGGAAGGGAGTCTCCCGTCTCCGACGTAGGGGGTCCGGCATAGGGACTGACGTCAGGAGATGACTCTCGACCTCCTTGGTGAGCTGAGCCTTGGCCTCAGCCCACCAGGAGGCCAAGGTCTCCTTCAGATCCGCCGGTGGCTGTGGAGTAGGCAGCGGAGGAGGAGGCAGGCTTGGATACGGGTAGTGTGGGTACACGTAATAAAGAGCATCCGTAGCCAGACAATGGGAAGCCCGGGGTCAGGTACTGAGGCGCCAGGTAATGCGGCATCTGGTACCCTGGTGCCAGGGGCTCTGACAGAGCACAGGGTCCTGGCAAAGGCCCTGCTGGAGGACCAGATGGAGGAGGCATCGGTCCTGCAGGCATAGGGTACGGCATAGGGAGACGGAACGGGTCCTGACATAGTAATAGGTCTTCCATCGGGCAAAGAGATGCAGGACGACTGCGTTGGGTGTGGCGTTCCAGGGCCCAGCGTCAGAGGGGGTACCCCTGCCGGCAGCGTCCCAAGGTCGTGGCCTCAACCGGGGAAGGAGGGTTAAATCCCCGGGTGTGAACCGAGGGGACACGGGGACCTCAGTATGCAACAGGGTTATACGTTGCAGAGAGCCAGGGCGTCAGGTGTGACGATAGGTCTGACGCAGGCAGGTTGACCGGGAGGTCGTCGTAGGAGCTGGCGGCCGTCTTGTCAGTGTCCAGGCGGACATCTGAGGAGCCGGCGTCGGACCTATCGGACTCCCTGTCCGAGGAAGGCCGTGAAGCAGTGACGGCCTTGTCGGAAGGGGGGGTGGGCTGGACGATCACCCGAGGAGGTGAGCGGCTTAGCAGCCCTGGCCAGGCGGGTGTCAATGGAACCGATGTCTGACTTTTTCCGGACCCACTTTCGGACTGGAAGGCGCGGTGGAAGAAGCAACCTGATGGGAGTGGAGGCCTCCTTTGCCCTGTAGGCTCCCGAAGGGTCATAGCGCAAGCCCGACAGGAGGGACGACACCTTCTTGGTAGCCACCAAGACGGCCATCGAGGAGCGATCCCCAGAGGGGATGATACCTGTAAAGCCATGACTCCAGCCGAAGTCGCAGCTGCTGTGAAAGACGAATCCCATTCCCGGTGCTTCTCCTTCTCACGCTTCTTTCTTTTTGTGACCTTTGGGGGAAGCAGACACCTGCCTACGTTTCTTCAACTCCTTCTCCATGGATGCCATTTTCTTTTTGAGGAGATGGGCTTCCAGGGACTGCCGACTTCGCTTGCAGGTAGCCAAGCTGAATTTCTAGCAGTGCTGGCACTTCTCTATGGGGTGGTCTGGGCCTAGATAGAAGAGGCACAAGGAGTGGCCGTCCTTGTGTGGAAGCTGGGAACCACCCGAATCGCACTTGTTTTTATGCGATTCGGAGGGCATCGGGGATGACATACACAGCAGATGGTATGAGGAACAGAAGAAATTCAAGGAAAAAGGTCGAAAAAGTTTAAAAAAACTTTACAATCGAAGGTACTGACGAGCGCAGTTCTACCACGAGGAACTTTCACAAGCTGACAGCGGGACAGAACTGGAAGGCGGGCATGGGTGACTGCCCCTTTATACCAACGTCATTTGACGCCGGTCACCTGACGTGGGGGGCGGTCCCCGCCAGAGACTGCTAGCTAGAAGTTTTCCATGAGGTCCTGATGCCTGGTGGCTTAGTCCTATATGAATACCTACTGCAAGAGCCCTCTTGAAGTAAGATCTGTACCTCCCAAATCCGGGAGATGAGAGAAGCCCAGCGGCCGCTAGAATAATCTCCCAGCCCTCCCCCCTGCCAACCCCCAGCGGCCCAAGCTCACTCTCGAACTCTGGTCATCGGTGTAGCGCAAGGTGTGGTGTCCAGCGCCTCAACCCTCCGTGCTACCGGGCCGGCTTGCTCCAGAATTCTCTCATCCATTGGCCATTCGTTGAACCTGCAGGGAAACTGTTTGTCTACTTAATTTTGTCAACATTGTCCTGTATGCCGGCGTGACAAGGACCTTTAATATTTAGGTTCTGTACCTGCGGTTACAAGATCTACAAGGACAATGCTCACATTTGTATTTGCTGTTTGGGCCTGTCCCACACTAAGGGCATGGAAGGGCTACCAGAGATTCAACCAGGCCACAAGGAGACAACGAACGGCAGCTATGGAAACCTTCTTCTCACAAAGGTCATGGAAGCTCAAGCCAAGGACACAGGCTCCAAGCCGGCTTCTCCCTCACACCCAACTGCCACTGGGAAGGGTGCTCGGTGGCACTGTTTCCACCATGATTGGCAAAGACTCGAACAGGGTAAAGGCATGAATAAACAGTCATCAAAGCCCTCCTCTTCTAGCCGTCTTCACAAACAGAGATCACACACTGCTTAACTGGTGATGTTGCGGTCTCCACTAGAAGAGGTTAAGTCCTTGTCAGCCACAGTGGCAACTACTGCAGCCCCTCCCCCCCAATTGCTGAGACACCAAGGTTGGGGGCCTGGCTCTAACACTGCCATACCTACTTCAGATTGTAGGCAACTGCCATGATCAGGTTCTGTCCTATCAACACCAGTAGTCCTGGACTCTAACGGGCATTGTCTACTTCCAGGTTGTGCTGGCATCGTAATCTGAAACTGATCCATCACCTGCCACCATTGCTTGCAACAATAACTACTGTCCCACTGATTGGTCCTCCCAGTCGGCAATGACAAGATCAAAAAGATCACCACTTGTTCCTCCACTGCAGCCACCGGCTCCAATTTCCCTGTTGTCATTCTAGAAAACAACGAGGAGAAACAGAATCCTGACCTCTTTAATACGGAGGAGGATTTGGAGGATAAAGGGATGAAGATACCTATGAAGGGGGTTTACTTTCCAGTTCCACCCTCTGCTACGGTACTGAGGACTCTAGTATACAACCCCAGGTCTCCTCATGAAGATCCCTCATTCCAGAGTTTGCTCAGACATGCACAAGATGTCATGGGCTTTGAGGGTCAAGATGACAACTCCAGTTAAAGAAGAAAAATTAATGGAGTTCTCAGAGGTTGCAGCTGCACCTTCTACTGTGGTGCCTCCCATATATCTTGCACTGGAGGATGCTACATTTGTTATCCTGCTCTGTTAAGCCTTATTATGCTTCTCAGCCTAAACAGATTCACTGGTTATTATGGCTACTCACGATCGCTCTACAGCCCCTAGACACGATTACTTTACATAGAAACATAGAATTTGACGGCAGATGAGGACCGCTTGGCCCACCCAGTCTGCCCATTTCCCTACCTACTGGATAAGCTGCAGATCCTAGTTAACCAGCAGCCTACTTCTTCCTACCCCAACCCCCCAGGATTGCCTTATGACTATCCCATGCATGCTGAATTCCCCCACTGGTTCTGACTCACAGCCTCCTCCGGAAGGCGTTCCATGCATCCACAACCCTCTCTGTGAAAAATACTTCCTTAAATTACCTCTGAGCTGCCCCCCTCTATCTTCAAATTGTGCCCTCTTGTTCTTGCACACCTCTTTTTTGAAAGATGCTACCCTCTTGGGCTTTGTTGATTCCTTGAGGTACTTGAAAGTTTCTATCATGTCCCCCTCTCCTCCTTTCCTCGAGGCTATACATATTAAGCTCCTTAAGTCTCTTCATATGTCTTCCGGTGCAGACCCTGCACCATTTTAGTTGCCCTCCTCTGGACAGCTTCCATCCTGTCTATGTCTTTCGGAGATTGGGTCTCCAGAACTGCACACAGTACTCCAGATGGGGTCTCACCAGCTGTCTGTACAGAGGATAATACTTCCTGTTTTCTACTGGTGATGCCTCTCCATGCATCCCAGTATCCCCAACCCTCCTTGCTGCCCTCTCACATTGCTTGCCCATCTTTAGGTCATCTGATATGACTACCCCAGGTCCCTTTCCATTCTTGTTGTTAGTATCTCACCCCCCCATTGTGTACTCTTCCCCTGGGTTTTTGTTTCCCAGGTGCATTACCTTGCACTTCTTAGCATTGAATCTAAGCTGCCATACATTTGACCATTCCTCTAACCTTGCCAAGTCCCTTCTCATCCTTTCCACCCCACCCTGTGCATCAACTCTGTTGCAGATCTTAGTGTCATCTGCAAAGAGACATACTTTTCCTTCCAGTCCTTCTGCAATGTAAACTTATAAAGACATTGAAGAGGATGATCCTAATACTAAACCCTGCAGTACCCACTAGTAACCCTCCTTTCTTCTGAGTGGACTCCATTTACTATAACTCTCTGTGTCCTATTCTCCAGCCAATTCTTTACCCAGGTTGTCATCTTGGGACCCCTCCCAGGCTGGCTAACTTGTATATTAATCTTTGTTTGGGACTGTGTCAAATGCCTTGCTAAAGTCTAGGTAGGCCATGTCCACAGCCCCTCCCTGATCTACTACTTTGGTCACCCAGTCAAAGAAATCTATCAGATTCGTCTGGCATGACCTTCCAGCTGTGAATCCATGCTGCCTAGGGTCCTGTGCCCCTCTGGCCTCTAGATACTCGACAATTCTTTCCTTTAGAAGTGATTCCATCATTTTCCCTATCACTGAGGTTAAACTAACAGGTCTATAGTTTCCTGCTTCTGCCTTGCTCCCACTTTTGTGAAGGGGAATCACATCTGCCCTCCTCCAGTCCTCTGGTACCACCCATCCTCCCATGATTTGTTAAAAGGGTAGTCAGTGGTGTCTACGAGTTCTACCGTAGTTCTTTTAAATTCTGGGATGAATCCCATCAGGCCCCTTGCTTTGTCCACCTTCGGTTTTAAGGTTCTTTCAGAACCCTTTCTTCTGTAAATGGGCGGTATCAACTTCTGTATCCAGAGTGTTACTACTGTTTTGTTTTATGTATCTCCCCTCTTCCTTTAAATACTGAGCAAAAATATTTGTTTAGTATCTCTGCCCACCTCTCCCCTTTATTAAGCCTCACTATCCCTCCTTGGTCTTCCTTGGCTCCCTGATGTACCTATAAAGGTTTATCCCCCTTCTTAACTGAGTTGGCTATCTTTTCCCTCGGTTTGGGCCTTTGCTGTTCTGACTCCTTCCCAGCTTCCTTTGCTTTACTGATACAGTTCTCTGTCCTGCTCCTTCTGCGATTCCTTGTACTTCCTGAATGCTTTCTTTTTCTCTTGAACCTTCACTGCCACTTCCTTTGAGAACCATAGTGGTTTCTTACATCGTCTTGTTTTGTTTATTTGCTTCACACAAAGGCTTGTTACCTCTGTGATGGCAGTTTTTATTATTCCCCATTGTTCTTCCACCCCTCCTTCCTGCCCATTTGCTAGTGCATTCCTTAGGCACTCACCCATATGGCAAAGTCAGCCCTCCTAAAGTCCAGTACTTTTGTCTTTGTATGGCTTGACTCTATTACTGTGTTTATTGTGAACCATACTGTTCGATGGTCACTAGTTCCCAGATGGCTACCCACTTCTACTCTGTGATCTCTCTCCATCTCCATTTGAGAGTATCAAGTCTAATATTGCTCCCTCTCGAGTGGGCTCCAGTACTAGTTGTCTAAGGCATGCCCCTGTAGGGCATCTAGAATAACTGCACTCTTGAGTGGCAGCTGCAACTGCACTCCAGTTAACATCTAGCATATTCAGATCACCCATCAGCAGTATCTCCCCTTTTTCTGCCATTCTAGATATATTTCTATCATTTCCTTGTCCATTTCCTCCCCTGAGAGAAGGTCTGTATACAACCCTGTGCGGATTGTGGTGCCATTGCCTGTCTCCAAATTTACCCACAGTGCTTCTTCTCCTCCTGTTTACCCTTTTGTTCTGTTGCTTTTATTCCTTCCTTTATGTAAAATTCTCCTCCTCCTCTTTTACCCTCCCTGTCCCTCCTGTAGATAGTGTATCCTGGTATGTTTACGTCCCAGTCATGGTTTTGTGTGTACCATGTTTCTGTGACTGCCACGATATCCAGATGTTCCTCCTCCATCAAGGCCACTAATTCAGGAAGCTTGTTAACTAGACTACGGGCATTGGTACTCATTGCTCTCCATTTTTTTATGGCTTTACCTTCTGTTGCAGCATCCCCCACTGACCGTTCTACTCAGTCTTTTTTCTCATTTAGTACCCTGTTTTGTAGGAGAGGCTGGGATTTTCTGCTGCTTGTCAGTGCCTCCCCTTTGACTAGTTTAAAACTTGCCAATGAAGCATTTAAACCGATTGCTCAAAGACTTGTTCCCTTCCTGGACAGATGCAGACCATCCTGCCAGTATAGGCTGTTGTCCCTCAGGTGGAACCCCAGTCCCCAATGAAGCCAAACCCTGTGCTCCACACCATTTTTCAACCATCCATTAAACTGCATGGTGCCAATTACCCTCGCCTCACCCATGCCTTTGACAGGCAGCACCTCTGAGAAGGACACTGTGTGTGCTACTTGTCTTAGGCCCTCCCCACTCAGCAATGTCCTCCTGCACTGCTCTAACCTCATGATGAGCCAAGTCATTTATCCCTAGGTGTGGACAATTCGTCCCAGCTCAGAATCCCTTGCAGCTGTTGTCGTGATCCTGAGGATCGCTTCCTGTCCCTCCAAGCCATGGCACCAGGCAGGCACCTTACTTCAGTTTTCCCAGCTCCTCCCAGTTCTATCCCCCTAATAATTGAGTCCCCCACCAGGAGCTGCTTCCTTTCCTTGTGGTGTCCTCTGCCTCCTTCCTGTGGGCCTCCCTTGTGACAGCTGTCCTCAGCCTCCTTAGTCTCCTCTGTGGGTGCCATCCATAGGGGAGCTATGCTCCCCCAGAATGGTGTATGGATTGTGGAGTGGAACAACTGACTGGGTGTGCCTCCGTTCCACCATCCTCACCCTTCCTGAGCCCACTGTGGTCCAACTGCTGTGTTTTCTTTGCAATCTCTGAGGTAGTGGTGGTGGCTGTGGTGCTCCCTGGATGGAGGAGGTTCCCTTCCTACTGTCCAGTGTGGCCTGGGGGAAGGTCCCCGTACTACTGTCCAGTGTGGCCTGAAGATGGGCAACTTCCTCCCTCAGGGCAGAGAGTTGCCTACAAACAGGGCAGCATCTCAGCCTCCAGAAAGACTCCCGGAAGACTGCTGCCCCACAGCCATTACATTGCACTACTCCCCACATTTTTTTTTGTTTGTGTGTGATTGGTTTGTAATATAGAAATATATATTTATAATATACAATGTGTATGCTTATATTGTCAGCGTAGTGTGCTAAAGAGGATATGACAGTGACATGCACCTTGCACTCTTGAGGAAATTATGTCAGAACCCCAGGTATAAAGGAACTATTTCCAGGGGTGGGTGGTGTGAGGGGTGGGAAGGGGTTGGGCCTAAACTGTGCCCTCGCAAAACAATCAGCTAAAAGCTCTGACCCACTGCTGCAATGAGTGCCTTCCTGTCAGCAAGATGCCCTACACAACAATTTGATAGAGAAATACCCTGCTAATCAAACAGAGAAAAATTCACACATCCAAGTCAGACACAGGTAAACCTTCCCAGCCCAAAACAGGCCTGGTGGTTTGTGCTCCGAGCTGTCAGCCCCAAAATAAGTCAGCTGTGCTTTAAACTCTTCCTGCACTGAAAATCTTAAAAATTGTAACAAACAAGCGTAAACCCAGATCCACCACCCTCTGTTGCTTGAAACTGTCTTTTCTGTTTCACACTGCAGGTTTTCTGTGACCACTCCTTAACCCCAGTAACTCTGTTAAAAAGAGTTTAACTATCACAAACTCCTACACACCAGTAAATTATTTAAAAATAGTTTCTGTCCCAAAATCCTAGTAGTCAATCCAGCTACCCCAAGGGACAACCAGAATGCAGTATTTAAACACTTATGAGGTTACTTCCAAGATAAGCAGAGTTTGCAAGTTTCTTTTCAACTCCTCAACCAACTGTAATTCATTTAAAATAGTTTAACTGTCAGCAAATCCTAGTAGACAATCTAGCTACCTCCAAGGACCTACCCAAATGCAGTATTTAAATCCTTCTTAAGTTACTAACAAGATAAACAGAGATTACAAGCCCCTTCTTGGTTAAACACTAAATAAATGTGAATAAAAAGCAATGACCAAGGGTGGTTAGTTTCACCTCCCACAGAATTAAGCAAAAGTGCACGTTTGTTGCAGATATCGAGTGCAATACAGAATTTCTCACACAGCTCGCAGTTGAAGAAAGTAGTGTCCTTCCAGCTCCAGAAAATGTGTTTTGTGTTTTTGAAAATTGCAGCCAGCAGTACTTATAGTAATCTGATCTAGTCTGGATATCTCCACCCAGGGCAATTTGTTGCCAATGGTTATATGTAACCCTTCCTGTTCCAATACAACCTGTTTGGTCTGAAAACAATGTCCTGCCCCTAAGGCTGTCTGTGTTTCAATTCACACTGCAGGTTTTCTGTGACCACTCCTTAACCCCAGTAACTCTGTTAAAAAGAGTTTAACTATCACAAACTCCTACGCACCAGTAAATTATTTAAAAATAGTTTCTGATGATGCCTCCTGATAAAGAATCCAAGAGGTTGGATCTCTTTAATTCAGTGTTGTGCCGGGGGGGGGGGGTATCCCCCCCCCACCTTCCAGATGTGAGGAGGGAATCACTAACATTTGATGGAGATTTCTTTAAAAATTTTATATAATTTTTGTGTCACTGTCATGAAAAAGGCATTAGAACCTTGTCCCTTTGGTTTACTTTCTTAATACTTCAGTTGTTATTAAGTTCATATTCACAACATACAACCTTCAATGTCATTCCATTATAAGCATCAGGTATTAATACATTATGTCTCAACATAGACATTTGTATCTCAGCTTTTTCATATCAATAACTATTATTCACAATTTCATCGTATGAAACCATAACTTATAACAATAGATAAATAAAACTAAAGCTTAGGTCTACTTTGATGACCATTTTGTTTTAACAGACTTTCTTTTCACCTGTCTGTTCACTAGTTCATTGCTGTTTAAAATTAATCATCATTAATACAGAATGCATTATCTTTATACTACAGTTGACATTTTTCTGTATTCTGCTATCCTTAAACTCTGTCTCTTTTGTTTTACACAGGTGCTATCAAAGGAGGTTATCCCAGTGATTCATATTCTCTCCCTGTTCAGTCCCCACGGGGTTGTCCATTAATGATTTATCATCTATAAGTGGGTATAATGTCTCAGTCATTCATACTTCCCTGTACCTGCAATAAAGTTTCCTTGCTCTCTATCCCTTTTATTTCCAGACTCAGATTTATTTTCTGTAATTATTTATATTTGACTGAACCCAACAGGGGAAGGGGTGGGTGGAGACACAAGAGGGGGCAACAGAGGTCAGTCAAGTATCACTTCCATCAAGCTAAGCCCAAGAGCCGTATTGGCTAAATACCCCTCCTCCTATGGAAAGTTCCCATCTTGTCCACCTATTCTCAAACTGTGGTAGGGCTTGTAGAAGAGAATAGGCTATTCTCTCAAATATTTTTATGTTTTCTATCCGTTCCTCCCATTCTTCTAATGTAGGAGCAGTAGGGGAGAACCACTTCCTAGTAATTGCCTTCCCTGCTGCTGCCACCAGTATGTTCCAGAGTTATCTTGCCTCTCTCCCTCTAAGTTCAGATGGGCATAACCCCAAAATCAGGTGCTCTGGACCCAATGGACTTGTAAAGGCAAACAATGTCTGAACATTTCCCTGTATCCCCTCCAGAATCTCCCCAACCCTGGGCAGTTCCAAAACACATGTGCCTGATTGGCCATCATTGTCCCACAATTTCTCCAACAACTATTAGTTGCCCATTCCTGCCACTTAGCCACTTGGGTCGGTACTCTAAAGTATCTGACTCATTTTCCAGGTCAATTCCCTCCATCCTGAAGAAGTAGTAGTACACCAAGTGTTTTGCCAGATTCTTGTCCAATCCCTATCATTTAATTTGATATCTAGGTCTTGTCCCCACCTCACCTTGATATAATCTGTAGTATGCTGGAGATCATTAATATAGTTCTGGTATAATAGTGAGATGGCTCACTCTCCCCTATGCGAACCCCAAATTGTCTCAAATGCCTTCGGGGGTGTGCAGCCTCCAGACCTTAGGATTGAGTTATTTAGCTGTGACCCTATAAAGTCTCTGATCTGATAATAGTAAATTAAGTCTCCCCCCCCCCCCTTGTCCAACCAAATTTGGCCTGCGCCTCCTCAAATGAAATAACTGCCCCCTCTGAGAAGCTGCCACGGTGCCCTGCATCCCTGTCGTTCTTGCCTTTTATACCAAGAGTTAACAGTTGCAGGGTTCTTCTTCTCTACCTCTAGGTCCACCATATACACTTCTATATACATATTCTCATGGCTCCCTATTAAGTCCCTGTCTCTCTATCCCTGTATGGCTGTTTCCATCCCTACAAATGGGGTATTGTCCAATCTTTTGGGTTCAATGTAGTGCACTGTGCCTGTTGCAGAGACACAAAGCAGTATCAAGATCTCTCTCTCTCTTTCCATCTGGCTGTGTATGTTGGGTGTTGCAGTAACAATATTATCCTAGTCTGTGTTGCTATCCAATATCCCCAATAGCAAGGGGACTGCCCTTCCTCCCATCCTCTTAGGCAGATATAGTGTTTGTTTTCTAATTCTGGGCCTTTTGTTCATCCATATGAACTTCAGAATCATCTTTTGCCAGTTTCCCAACTGTTTGTGCAGTAGCGGGGCTGGTACGCACTGAAAAAGAAATAAAAAATGTGGCAATACGTTCATTTTGATTGCCTGTATTCTAGAGTGTAGGGACAAGGGGAGAAGCATCCATCTTTGCATGTCTTCGTTTATCTGTTTCACTAATGGGGGGCAATTCAACTGAGGCAATTGTGTTGTGGCTAATCTAATTCCTAAATATTTCACTGAGGGTAACTCCCATCTCATGGGATGCTGACTTTTTAGAGTAGTAGATGGGGAGAAATTCAGTTTCAAATCTTCTGTCTTCGTGATATTTAATGTGTAGCCTGAATAAGTTTAAAATATTTTGAGGTGTTGAAATAACCTTGGTATGGACTCTTCTGGGCTGGACAAATTAAAGTAGAACATCGTCCGCATAGAGGGCTAATTTCTGTTGTGTCCCCCCTAGTTGGATGCCATTTATATCTGGATTGTCTCCGATTCCCTGGGCCAGAGGTTCTAGGTATAGGGCGAATAATAAAGGGGAAAGAGGAAACCCCTGTCTGGTACCCCATTCTAGGGTAAAGGCAGATGAGTGATGACCGTTCGCTCGTATATATAACCCTTGGGTATTTGATATATTTTCATTAATGTAATAAACTGTTCAGGGAACCTGAACCTGACCAATACTGCCCTCAGGAACGCCCATGAAACTATCAAAAGCCTTCTCAGCACCTAAGCTGAGAAGGACTTCTGATTGCTGAGTAGCATTTATATGGTCTATAATATGTGCAGTTCGCCTTAAGTTGTCCTGGGCCTGTTGTCCTGGGATAAATCCCGTTTGGTCAGCCTGGACGAGGATGGGCAGGGCTTGTTGTAGCCTGCGGGACAGGACAGCCATAAACAGCTTATTGTCCGTGTTAAGAAGGAAGATGGGGCAGTAGGAAGGGCACACCTTGGGATCTTTACCCTCTTTGGGTATAACAGAGATGATAGCTTGTGACCACATCTCAGGGGGACTTCCTTCAGGCTTTAGTGTTTCATTGAAAACTGAGTAGCAAAGGGGAAAGTTGTACTTGAAATTGTTTATAAAGTTCGGCTGGGTAACCGTCCGTTCCAGGGCATTTATTAGTTTTTAGTCGGGCTATTTCCTCCCTCAACTCTTCTGTGGAGACCGGCTTTAGGAGTTGTTGTTTCATCGTCTCTGGAACTTTAGGGAGTGTGATATCCTGCAAGTGTTGTTCCATAGTTGTACTGTCTTGATCAGGTGGGGCGGAACACAGTTCCGCAGAGTACGATCGAAAGGTCTCTTATGTCTGGTGTATTCTATAGGGTCTCAAAGGTTTGAGGATGTATTAACTTAGGATACAGGCCCTCGCCCTTTGCATATGCAGTCTGGCTGCTAGCAGCTGTGTGGCCCCTGGCCCCCTTCATAATATCTCTGCCTGAGAAATAGCAACTTTTGTTCTATACAGTAATCTAATCCCTTATTTAACTCCTTTTTAAGTTTATTTAAATCTTTTAAAGCTCTGCCTATCATATTTCTCCTTCAGTTGCATGTCTAAGGTACCCGTTTCCTTCTGCAGAGTTTTCACTTTTCTTTCCCCCTGTTTTTTCTTGTATGCTGCGAATGAAATTAATTTCCCCCTAAGTATGGCCTTGATGGTATCCCATAAGACTGCTGTTGAAACTTCCAGGGAGACATTATCTTCTATGGCTTGTTTTACAGTGTCAATTACCTGCTGTTTGACCTCCTTGTCCTGGATCAGGAAGACATTTAGTCTCCAGAATGTCTTTCTTTGAAAATCCCCTAGAGTCATCAGGAGGAAAATACAGACATGATCCGACAACACTGTCACCGATCCAACTGTCTCTAACCAATTTCATAGACTCCTTTGGGAGAAAAAAAATAGTCTAATCTCGAGTAGGTCTTGTGGGGCGATGAAAGGAAAAAAAAAAAGTGTAATTCCTTTGTTTGGAGTGGCCTTTTCATTCTGCATTTAAGTAGCTCAAGCTTATAGAACTTTTGAATTAACATTAGAGATTTATGTAATAAACAGTGTAATTCTAAAAATTAAAAAATGTTAGAACCTGAAAACTTGGATATAAACTTTCTAAACTTAAGTGCTTCCAAGGTAGGGGATCCCAACTCTGTTGGTCCCCAAGTCTGCCCCCGAAAGACAGTGGTGTGGGTAGCCATGAGTAGCAGTAATCCCTTATCTACAGGTATTTCCCTCGTAAAAAAAACCCTCTCAATGGGTGGCTTAGTATCTGTAGACGCCTCTGCAGCACTAGGCAGCTCAATTTAAGCGTTTAGAGTTCTATCGTTACTTCCCTCCCTTTTTTTTTTTGCATCTGTCCCCCTTCCCATTTCTAGTTAGGTTCTGTCTCCTGTTCATCTTAAACCCTTGGGGAGGCCCACAAAACATCAATTGCCTCACCTGTGTGACATAGGGCTGAAATCATGCATCTTTGTATTGTGCTCCTGACCTCTCCCCCCCTCCCCCCACCTCGGGTATCAGAGGAAAAAAATAAGAAGGGGATCAAGAGGAGAACGTTGCTTCCAATAAAATGTGTCCTTGGGAGGAAGGGGCAGCCCAAAACTTCCGCCAACATCCCACTTTAACTTCATAGAGGCATTTCCCTTTTCTCCCATCGTCCCCATCCCTTCATGCGCTATTCGCTTTCATTAAACCCGGATTCGTATAGTTTCCCAACCCGAGTCAATTCCCGATTTCATTCCAGCACAAAATTTACTGGGAACCATCAGAAGTCCTTCATTTTTTACTCTTAAATGCTGTTTACATAAGTGTTATGGATGCCCCCCTCTTAAGCTGGACACAGGCAGAGTCTCCTCCAACCCCAAGCTGACCTTGCACCATTTTCGTCGCCAAGGAGGAACATTTGCTTCCTCACAGTATCATCTTATCCATCCGACGAAAACTGAGTGTTAGTTTGGCGATACTGATCTGTCCTGCCAAAGTCTCAACTACCCAGGTAATTTATTCTGGGTTTGCAGAGTTCTAGCGGCATTGGGGAGGGGTAACTACGAGAGAAAAAAGTTACCGGTCTACCATTGCTTTCCTCTACTTCATTGTTCAGCCCTCTGCTTCTGGATTTGCTCGAGTTTCTCTATGCGCTTTGCTCTGCGCCACATTCAATTTTTTCATAGGCCTCCTGGAGTGTCCTTGTTGACATTACCCTGTGCTTTGCTGTGACGTGAAACCAGTCCGGTGGATGCATCTGCCTCGAGATGCATTCAGTCCTCCGCCGGCAGACTGATTCCCTTTTGTTTCAACGGCTCCATTGCCTTGTATGGGGACCAGTAGATCTGTGTGCCCCCCGGCCAGAACACCCTAAGTTTAGCTGGAAACGGGGTCTGGAAGCGGATTCCCTTTTCTTTCAATGCTCGTAGAATCAGGGCATACTGCTGCCTAGCTTGCTGTACTTCCATCAGAGAGTCATGATCCACTGACAACTTGGAGGAGAGATAGGCAAGGTCTATTCTGGACCATGCTCTACGCAGTAGGTTTTCTTTCACCTGATAACTAGATACCAAAAATATTATGGAACGTGGGTGCACTTTTGGGTCTTGAGGCTTCTGTCCCATCGAGCGATGGGTGCGTTCTATTTTCAGGTCATAGTTCGGTGGGAGCTCCAGTACATCTGAGTAAATTCTCCATAAAGGCTGTCACTGGGGTTGTCTCTGCGCCTTCTGCCAAGCCGTAAAGTCTCAAATTATTTCAGCGAGATCTACTCTCCAAATCGACACTTTTTGCTTCTAGTGCTAGAGTCCGCTGTATCAAGGCCCCTACAGCCTGACCAAGGTAGGCTGTAGCATCCTCCACCTCCAAGATCCTTGTTTCGGCTTCTTCGATTCTGTTGTCCAATTTCGATATTTGCTATGACAGACCTTTTAAGTCCTTCTTGGTTTCTAATCTGGAGGTGCAAATTTCTCTCAAGATTGTTTCATATCACGACCGGGACAGTTTATCATGCTCCCCCTCGGTATCATAATCGGAACCTCTGGCACTGCTGGGTGAACAGCCCCGGATGTGCAGCCTATGCTCTGAGGCAAATCGATCCACATCAAGATTTGTGTGTAGATCTGCCCTTCGGAGTACCTTCTCTGTCCTTCTTACATGCGTCCTTCAACATATTTAAGGAGATTTCTGTGCAGGGTTATTGGATGAGGGTTTTTTTAGAAATATTTTTTCCTAAGGGAGGGAGCTTCGCAGAAGTGCTGTCTAGCTGTCCATGGCGGAACCGCAAGTCCAGTTTACTTTCTTTTTCAAGTTCTTCTTTGGTGCTTGACTTCCTTAGTTGCCCACACACCCTGTTCAGCTGTCCACACCACCTTAAACAGTAACATTATACATCAGCAGTTTATTTTCCCCTTTTTCTCCCCCACTTATTGGAATTTATTAAATTCAGCATTTTGATGTCTGAAGTGTCACCTGCACTGTGACCTGCTGAAGTGTCGCCTGCACTGTAAATATAACTAGGGATTTGTTAACTTAAAAAATTAAAAATAAAAATTGCTTCTTTTCAGCACTTTGTTGTTTGCACCTGCCAAACATCTACTTTTTGTGCAAATCAAGCTGTGCTGTCCCTCGGATCTTGGATGAGTGGCACATACTGCTGTGGCGCCTCTTGATCAAATGGGGCTGATCTTGTACTGAGGAGTCCTGTGAGTAATGCGCAAAACTAGAGCCAGCACTGGCACAATAGATGACGCTAACTGAATTAGCTCCTCACGCAATAAAGTACTATGCGGGACTCTCCTTCCTGGGGGTTACAAAAATTGTGGGAAGCCTCCAATAACAGTGCAAACTGTGCTAACCCTCACCCCCACCAGCAAATTTAAGTCTTGGATGCCATAAGAAAAAGGACTTATGACTCTGCATCCTTAAGCCTAAAAACTGCTAACCACCAGGCCTACATTATAAAGCATCAGAATGGTCTGTGGAAATCTGCTATGTCTACTTTTCAGGCTTTGCCAGATAGTCCGGCAGAAGCCAAGGAATCCAAGGGTATTGGTCAAGGCAACCCTGCTACCCCCAGTACCTTTAGACTCACCACTTCCATCCCCTCCACTACTGCCTCTAGGAGTACAAGTTGGGGGATCTCCTTCATCTATAAAAATGGAGGCGATCACTATAGACCAACAGGTACCAGAAACAGTAGAAAAGAACATGCTCTGGAGTTGAAGTCCACCTCTCCAGTTCATTATCCACCTCACTTGTCCCTTCTGAGAGCAGTAGCACAGTCACTAATTCACAACAGAGCACCCAAACCTGTCACTCCCAAAGAAAGGAACAGGGGGTTCTATTCCAGATACGTTCGGATTCCCAAGTGGACAACAGATCTGTGTCCTGTACTGGACCAGAGACACTTAAAAACAACAAGTTCATCGAATATAAAAAATTTTTTTGGAATGGGGGGGGGTCAGCTCAATGTCAAGGACAAGAGGGACGCCTACCTTCATGTTAAAATTGCAAAATGCCACAGGCAGTGCCCTCCACTTCATGTTGGAGGACAAAAACACTCAGTTTCAAATCCTGCCCTTTGGCTTGTCCTCTGCACCATGAACATTTACCAAATGCTTCATAGTTGCAGCAGCAGCCCTTCAGAAGGAAAAGCTTTAGGTCTTTCCATATGTGGGTAACTGGCTCCTGAAGGGCCCGTGCAGGGCAGTGGTTTAGTAGAAGTTTATCCAGAACATTAAGAACGGTTTGAGGAACTGGATCCTACAGTAAACACATCGAAATTCATACTAGTTCCTTGTCAGCACCTCCATTAAGTTGATGCGGTGCTGAACACAGCAGTGGGAAGTGTATTTCTGCCTGTAGACAGAGCAGAGACATTGGATATCCAGGCCCGACTGGTACACAGTACTCGTTATGTGTCTGCATAAAGGATGTTACTTCTCCTGGGAAGTATGGCCACTGCCAGTCCCCTTTGCCCACCTCCTTACACGCATACTGCACTGGATCCTTTGGGGTGCAGTGGGGTCAACCGATGGACGAGCTGCAACAGGTGGTCCTCATCACATCCCCTCTCAGCAATGCTCTGGTATAGTGGATGAACTACAGCACCTGTTGCAGGGCACACCATTCTTCTGTCCCACTCCAGTGCAGATCCTCACAACAGATGCCTCTGGGTCGGGCTAAGGTGCCCATCTGGGTCCCTTTCACAGCCGGGGGCTGTGGACCAACCTGGAGTCAGATCTCCACATCAAGGTTCTGCAGATGAAGGCTATTCTGCTTGGTCTCCAAGCTTTCATGGGCACCCAGTCCTGAACCCCTGTTGATACAGACAGACAATATCAGTGTACTACACTACATCAAAAAGCAAGGAAGCTCACGCTTACCTCCAGTGCAGGGAAGCAATAAGAAGTTTGGAACTGGGCGATGTCTCACAGCCTCTTCAGCTAGCAGCCATGTTTCTCCCAGGTGTCCAAAAAATCTTGGCAGACAGACTAAGCTAGCCACAGTCACAGGTAGATGAATGAGAACTGCAGACCTCCATGGTATACAACCTTTTTGCAAGGTGTGGTCGTCCAGAGTTGGACTTTATTGCATCCCCATACAACATAAAACTGCCCCATTACCGCTTGCTCACATCAGGGTCTTAAGTGTTTTTGGAGAAATGCATTTTCCCACTCCTGGAAAGGGAGGTTACTTTATGTATTCCATCCAATCCCGGTCATTCAGAGATTTTTGCCTAAACTGTGGGCAGAGTTCTGCCACACTGATATTGGTGGCCCCCTTCTGGTCCCACCAGATATGGTTTCTACTTGTACAGCATCCAGCAGTGGATCATCTTGTTCAGCTACCCCCTTTCTTAAGAGTCTATTGTTGCAGGACAAGGGATCACTGGTCCATCTGGGCTGACAGACTCATCCGCTTCTGAAGACGTAGCCATTGCCCATTTTGGGGTTTCCCTTCAGGCGGCTGATGTCTTGCTCGCAGCTAGGAAATGTTCCACAAGACGCACCTGTTCCTCTCCACGTGGTGTGCATCCTGTTTAGAGGGCCCATTTACATGTCCTATCTACACTGTACTGGCCTACCTCCTGTCACTCAGGTGCCAGTCTCCAGTACTCATCCATTAAGGTGTATTTGGCTGCTGTTCCAGCGTTCCACGCCCCCATATGATGGGTGCATGCTGGCACAACTTGAAAGTGTCCTGTACGTTCTTAAAGGGTATTTTGCACGTGCTTCCCCCTATTCGTAAACCAGTTTCACCTTGGGACCTTAATTTCATACTTGAAAAATTGGCTCTGGCTTTCCAGGAGCCTGCCATGACTTGGAAGATGCATTTCCTTTCATGGAAATGCTGTTTTTAGTCATCACTTCACCATGCAGAATTTTGGAGCATCAGGTTCACATGCATGGCCCTCCCTACCTGATTTTCCACAAGGACAGGGTGTCCTTGTGAACACCAATCTATGTTTTCTACTGAGTGGTCCGATTTTACTCTAAATCAGACTATTAACCTTCCTGTGTATTATCCTGAGCATGCTAACAGAGTGTGAGGCACTGCTTTATACACTTGAAGCAGCAGTACTACCAAATCAGGAAGTGATCTATCAAAATTCTTTTTGGCTGTAAGCATGCAGCCAAAGTTCCAGTTTCCATAGCTGTAAATATTTTTTTTCTGTCATCTTTAGTTTTTTACATATTTCCAATGTATCTGAATTGTTGTGGAGCTACAATAAATATGGGGGCTGACTAATTTTCTGCTACGCTTTTCCTTCAGGTCGCATCACGTCTTTTGACTACAGTAGTGGGACCCCTCTGCTCACCATTCCCAATGTCCCTGCAAGTCATACACATGTGCAGTTGGCAGCAGAGGGGGTTCCAGTGCAACATACTTGGTGGCAGAAATGTGAAAAAAAAAGGCAGAGGGTAATTGAGCAAATTACTCGGTTATAGTACAATGCTGGCAGGAAAGAGTACCAGGTATATGATCAGCAAAGCACAGGGAATAAACTGACAAAAAAGCACAAATATTTATTTCGTAGTACTGCTGCTTTAATGTACACAAAATGTTAAAATGCTACATCTTCAAGAGAATCTCCTCCACTGGGACACAGTGCACCCACCCTCCTATCCCATCTTCATCTGCAGAGGTATTTGCTGGCAGTTAGTCCTCTGCCCAGTTTGGAGGTGTCCAAAGTGCCTTATAGTTGTTCCTCCCAAGTGCCATACCGGTCCTTGTGTGACTGGTACTGGTCTGGTCTCCTGGTTCCTTGTGGTAAGTAAGAGTCCCTCCGAGCAGGTCTCTGTCAGGGAACTGAGAAGCAATGGGGCCACCAACATTTTATAGGAGTAGACGCTGCACATATCATAGGCAGCCCTCAGCTAGCAAAAGTACCCAAGTATTCCTGACGTCGACGGCTTACAATTCCAAAGCTGTAGCCCAGTGGAGGAGATTCTCTCGAAGATCTACTGCTGTGGTAAGTAACTGTTCTCTAATCACTGCAACAGTAGACCTTCGAGAGATTCTCCTCCAATGGGCCGCACCTCTAAAACTGTAAGCTGTCATGATCCAAACCACTCAAAAACTTGTGCTAGTTGAGGGCTGCCTTATACAATCCACTAAGCTGGAGATGAGCTCGGAGGGTCTCTTACCATGAGAAGTCTGGTGACCAAACCAGTACCAGGCACACATGAAGAAGTATAGGACTGAAACATAGCATACAGAAGGCACTTATGAACACCTCCATGCAGGACAGTGGACAAGCGGTCAGCTTATACTTCAATAAGGGAGATGGAGGTGAGTACACCATGACCCAATGGAGGAGACTCTCTAAGATAGTACAGTTACGCAACAACTTACCGTAACACTAGATCATCCAGAGGCTACTGCAGTAGGTATTCACATATAGGACTGACCGCCGGCGTCAGGACCCCACAAAACATTTCTAGTTAGCAGCCTCAGGCAGGATCACCCCATGTCAGGTGACCAGTGTCATATGACGTCAGTATAAAGGGCAGTCCCCATGCCCGCCTTCCAGTTCTTTCCACCAAGGGCCAAAGAGGCAAGATGAGAGAGAAGAAAAATTACTCACCTTAGTAATGTTTCTTCTAATGGAGTCTTGCTGTATTCGGACATATGTATTCTGACATATGCAGTTAGGTCCTGCCTTTCAACTGCCCGGAGAACAAAGTGTTAACTTTTCTGCCTTGCATAGAATGTTCATCCTTGAGCTTCGGTTGAAGCCCCTATCCGCTGTTTAAATTGCAACCATCAGACCTTTATGAGCAAAGACTCACTAGGTGTTCTGTGTGGAAACTGTAAAATTCTTACTAGCCAACTGGCAAATATATAAAATGTTTTTTTGGTTTCAAAGGAAGACTCAAGTCAGGAAATCCAAAAACAAACAAACATTCAAAACACAACATCCCACCCAAACAAAAAAAGAGGGTGTAAAAAGGACACCCCTAGGGTGCCAACACTGCTCCTGCCCACCCACATCCCAAAAACTAGGTTCTGAGCAGGAAAGCAGGGGAGGTCAGAATACAGCAAGACTCCATTAGAAGAAATATAATTACTAAGGTGAGTAATTTCCCCCAAACAACATGAAGTCTTGCTGTATTCTGACATATACAGACTACCAAGCAGTACCTCCATGGAGGAGGGACAGAACCTACTTTGGGAACAGGCTCTGAAGTACTGCTGTGCCAAACCGAGCATCACTCCTAGCCTGGATATCCAGAGAGTAATGCTTGGTGAAAGTATGGACTGTTTTCCAGGTGGCTGCTTGACAAATTTCTAAGAGAGGAATATCCCTGGCAGCAGCCAGGGAAGCAGCTGTACCTCTTGTGGAATGAGCCCTCAAGCCTGAGGGTGGAGTTCTACCCAGTTTTTCATAGCAGAATTGTATACAAGAAACAATCCACCTGGCAACAGATCTCCTAGTGGCAGGTTTGCCTTTACCAACCTCTCCATAAGTAAGGAACAACTGGAGGGTTTCAAAGCTGTGACCCTTGGTATGCTCTATGTAGTAGCTAAGGGCTTTAACATCCAAGCTGTGTAGCCTCCTCTCTCCAGAGGAGGAATGGTCAGTGAAGAAAACAGGGAGCGATACAGACTGGTTGAGGTGGAAATCTGAAACCACTTTAGGCAAGAACTTTGTTAGTTCTAAGGACCACTTTATCTCTGTGAAAAGAGATGAAATCAGATTCCACTGACAGGGCTTGCAATTCACTGATACGTCTGGCAGAAGTAATGGCTACCAAAAACACAGTTTTCCAAGTCAAGTACTTAAGCTCTGGTGAGGACAAAGGCTCAAAGGGGCGGGGGGTTTGCATAAGCTGAGCAATGCATACATTAAGGTCCCCAAGCAGGAGCAGGATCCCTAAAGAGGATTGCTGTGAAGCAATCCATGAAAAACTTAAGAGAAAACAGGATGGGATGACAGAGAGAAGACTTGCCTACTGACAGGAAAGCAGAAACAGCTGCCAAGTGTACTTTGAGGGTAGCTGGTCTGAGGCCTAGGCCATTAAGATGGACCATATAATCCAGAACCATGAGCAATTCAGCAGAGTCTGGAGAAATATTCTTCTTAGAACACCAAATGCTGAATCTTTTCCATTTGGAGTTGTAAGTCTTCCTGGTGAAAGGCTTTCAAGAAGCCTTAAGGATATCCAACCCCCCTTGGGAAAGATGCAGATCTGCAAACTAACTCTTCAAGAGCCAAGCCTTGAGATTGAGAGACTGAAGATTCAGGTACCAAATCCTCCCCTGAGAGGATGTTAACAGATTGTAATTCCTGGAAACAGACAGGGGAAGGTAGACTGCTAGGGACAGCAACAAGGGATACCATGGCTGTCTGGCCCAGTCTGAAGCAATCAGAATCACCTTGCACGGTTGTGACCTTATCTAGACTAGCACCCTGAACAGGAGAGGGAAGGGGGAAAAGCATGCAGAAATTTCCTCCCAGTTCAGAAGAGCATCCAGGGGACTGAGCCCAAGACTGGGGTCTGCAACAAAGAGAGGAAGTTGGTGATTGTCTGGGGCTGCAAAAGATCTCTGGTGTGCCCCATCTCGAGAAAATCGTTTTCAAAACCAGAGGATCCAGGGCCCATTCGTGATGGCCCTGGGATATTCTGCTCAGTGCATCTGCTAGGACACTGTCCTTCCCTGGGAGCTGAAGTGCTATCAGAGAGGTTTGCAGGGAATAGGCCAGGGACCACAACTTCATTGCTTCTGTGCACAAGGCCGTAGACAGAGTGCCTCCTTGCTTGTTGCTATACCACACGGTGGTGGTGTTGTCTGTTCTGACCTGAACCACCTTGTTCTGTACAGATTTGGAAAAAGCTTGCAGTGCCAGAAACTCTGCTCTGAGTTCCAAGAGATTGATGTGAAGCAGAGATTCCTGAGGTGACCACAGTCCTTGGGTGGTAAGATCCCCCAAATGGGCTCCACAGCCCAGCAGGGAAGCATCTGTGACGAGTATCACTGAATGAGACTCAGTGACAAATGGAACCCCTTGTCTCAAACTGTCCTGATCCTGCCACCATTGCAAGGCTTGGATCAGAGTTCGAGTGACTGGAATTAGTTTGGTAAGGGAATCCTTTCTTTGGGACCAAAAGGCTCTTAAGTGGAACTGAATGTCCCTCATTTGGAATCTTGCTCCGTGGACCACTGCTGTGGAAGCTGCCATGTGGCCCAGTAGCTGAAGGAAATGCCTTGCTGGTCGAGACACCTGAAGGGTGAATGAAGAGGCCAGTTCCATAAGGGTCCTTGCCCTTTCCAGGGGAAGGAAGGCTCTTGCCTTTACTGTATCCAGTTCTGCACCTATGAAGGTGAGGAGCTGCACTGGTTCGAGAACTGACTTTGGTAGGTTGAGAAGGAATCCTAAGGAAATGACCACTTGCTGGGTCACTTGCAGATGTGACTTGACTTGGTCTGGAGACTGACCTACTATGAGCCAGTCATCCAAGTATGGGAAGATGGAGATCTTTTGTCTTCTTAGGAAGGCAACAACTACTGCCAGGCACTTTGTGAAAACCCTTGGGGCTGATGTTAGGCCAAAGGGCATTGCTGAATTGATAGTGGCCTGAGGGCAACTCGAACCTGAGGTACTTTCTGTGGGAGCACCTGATGGGAATGAGAAAGTAGGCATCTTTGAGGTCCAGGGAGGCTAGCCAGTCCCCTGGCCTTAGAGAGGGAAGGATAATTCCCAGAGTTACCATTTTGAACTTTGGTTTTTAAAGATGTTTGTTCAGCTAACTTAGGTCCAGGATGGGTCGCCACTCTGTCTTTTCGGGGTTAGGAAGTACCTGGAGTACAATCCTTTGCCCCTGTGTAGGGTGGGAACTCTCTCTATAGCTCTGGAAGCTAGGAGAGAAGAAACCTCTGCCTCTAGGGCAAGGGTCTCAGAGATTTGCAGGTGGAAAAGATGTGGCTCTCATCTTGGGAAATTTTTTGAAGCTGAGAACCAGTCCCTGGCTTACTACTTCCAGGACCCACTTGTCTGATGTAACAGACATCCAGTCCTGGACAAAGTAAGCCAGCCTGCCCCCTACTGGTATAGAAGAATCGACCCGGGCAGACCCATCAGGGTGTCTGCTTGATAGGGGCTTTAGGCTGAGGAGTGGATACAGGCCTGCTCATCTCCCTTCTGCCTCTCCCTCTAAAGAACCCCCTCTGCGAAAAGGAAGACGAGGAGGCCTGAGCTTGGTAAAAAAGCCTTTGGAAAGGCCTGCCCCTGCCCCTGGACTGCTGCCTTTGAGGAGTTGCTTGCCTTTCTTTGGCCTGAGCACTCCTGTAAGTGGTCCTGTACTCGTTCATCTTCATATAATTCTCTGTCTGCTCCCCAGAGAATTACCAATTACAAGAAAATCCATGGCCTTAGCTTGGGTATCCTGTGAGAGGCTAGTACATCTGAGCCAAGCCATCCTCCGAAGAGCCACAGATGTAGCCATGACTCTTGATGATACATCATTGGAATCTACAGCAGCATGAAACTGTACTTTGATGCCTCAATCCCATCTGCAGCCACCTGTTCCAGCTCCTTGGCAAGCTGGTGGGACCCTGTTTAGCCAGAGCCAGTACAGTGTCCCACCTGGACTTCTGGTACCTGGCTGCATAGGCCATATAATTATCCTGCCTGATTCCCAAAGATGCTGCCATGTACTGCTTCTTTGCCATGGCATCAATCTTCCTGGAGTCCTTGTCTGGGGGGTGTGATGCCAAGGGAATGTTTGCCTTATCACAGGCAGCAGCCTGTACAACCCCAACATGGTTGCATTGCTGAAAAAGGAACTCCGTATCTGAGCCTGAAAGAGTATACCTCTTGTCCATTCTTCTGTCCACAGGAGGTACAGAATTGGGAGACTTAAGAATTTTTTGTGTCCGTTTCCCAAAAGATTTGTGGAGGGGAATACACAGACTCCTGGACTCTGGGATGTCCACCATCTTTACATAATTAGGCTCTTCCTAATCCTCTACTGTCTCCTCCACAGGAAGCTAGAAGGTATCAGCCACCTTTCTGTAAAACATGTAGTGTGAAGGGGACTCAGAAAGCCTAGGAGGAGAAACACCTGCAGGTCTGTCTGGGGAGATGTCCGGGTCAATAGGCACATCCAGACTTTCACCATCACCATAATCATCCTCATACTTTACCTCCTCAAACTCCGGTTCATAAAATTCTTCCAGGGTATAATCTGGAACCGGGGGAACCGACCGAACAGAGCCCCTGCCAAATGGTGCCAGTTCAGTCGGAACCGATCGAAGCGATTCCATAATCCTAATCGCTTTGGCTATTTCATCAGTGGTCGGACTACGAGATTCTGGATCCGAACCGGTCGACTTGTCTTTTCTTATGTCGGAACCAATTCCTCGGAATCGGCTCTCCTTTTGCTTGAAGTAGTATCGCCCTGGTCAGAGGGCACTCCTTCTGGTTCGGTCGGAACCAAACCGGGCTGGCCATCCGGGTCAGTGGGCTTCTTGGCCTCCCTTTCCCTCAGTCTACCTAATCTCTTTTCCAGGGTAGATTTGGGAAAAGTTTTGCAAATTTGGCAGTCTGAATCTAGGTGGTCAAACCCCAGACAATAAACACAGATGGTGTGGGGATCAGCCTTATCAAAGACCTCCTCACACACACTGTAGTGTTGAAACCCAGTGGGCTTGGTTTTCTCAGACATGGCCAACCTAACCAAACTTACCCTTTTTCGGTAATCCGCCAGGCAAGACTCCCCTATCGGTTCCTCACTGTGTCACGGGTCTTGGGAAAAACGTACTAAAACCCTTTTTTTTTTTTTTTTTTTTTTTTTAAAAGAACCGATACGGACCTGTAACCACACACTAAAGTACAAATTTTACCTCAAAATGATCGGTTCAGTCGAACCGATCCACAGTTTACAAGTTCCACACAGAAAAGAGAACAAAAACCTATCTAGTACTCCCAGTACCACAGACAGAGACTTGAACCAACTATGGGGAAACAACAATTCAGTAGAAAACCGACCCTTCAACAGACTTTGAACCGAGCAGCAGGAGAAATCTCCGGAGCGACTGTTCAGTGAGGCGGAGTAAAGAATAGTACAGTTACGTAAGAACTTACCGCAACAGTAGATCTTCGAGAACAGCTCTTGCAGCAGGTTACACCATTAGGACTGAAGCCGTCAGGCACCAGGACCCCACGGAAATTTTCTAGCTAGCAGTCTTCAGCGGGGACTGCCTCCAACGCCGCGGTCCCACCCCGACGTCAGGCTTAGTACATAAGGAGGCGTCCCGCCACAATCCCCAGTTCTCCGCCGGAGACTCCCGCCGCATGTATGACATCAGAAGAGGAGACCAGGATCCGCCATCAGATGGCCAAGACTAAAATAAATCGCTCCATCCCAGAAGATGGATGTTAGGCTATAAACCTACCTCCTCCAAGGGGAATGGTGGCGGAAGGTACCTGCAGAGCTGTTCTCGAAGATCTACTGTTACGGTAAGTTCTTACGTAACTGTACTATCTTCGAGATACAGCTCTTGCAGCAGGTTACACCATTAGGACCGATTCCCAAGCTATGGCGACAATCTTACGCCACCGGGAGGAGGGAAGACAGATTACGACCCTGTCCGAGCCAAGGACAGAAGTCCCTGAAGGACGGCTAGGCCGAAACCTGCCCTTCGCCTAGAAGCGATGTCCAGTCTGTAATGCCTAATAAAGGTATGCACCGAGCTCCAGGTAGCTGCAGCACAGATAGCTGAAGTGGAAACGTTCTTCAGCGCTGCAAAGCAGGAGGCCACTCCTGCGTAGAATGGCCTTAACCACGCCTGGCAAGGGCTTGCTGCGCTTTGACAACAGAAAGAGATACACTGGATGAGCCAACGTGAAAGGGTCTGCTTGAAATAGGGCCCCTTTCATCCTCTAAGCAAAGGATACAAACAGCTGATCCGCCTTCCGGTACTGTTTGGTTCTGGTCAGATAATATCTGAGGCACCTGTGAACATCCAAGGTGTGAAGCAGTGCTTCTCCTCGATTAGTGTACTTAGGAAAGTACACTGGTAAGTCGATATCCTGATTAACGGAAAGGGCTGAAACCACCTTAGGCAGAGACTTAGGATTTGTCCTCAGGGACACCCTATCCTGGTGAAAAACTAAACAGGGCTCTTTACACATGAGTGCATGTAATTTGGAGATTCTTCTCATTGAAGTAACTGCAACTAAAAACAACGTTTTCCACAACAGAAAACGTAGCTCGCAATCCGCGGCTGGCTCAAAAGGTGGCAGCGTAAGCTGCTCCAGGACAAAGGGCAGGTCCCAGGGAGGAACCGGGTCCCTGATAGGTGGCCCTAAGGTGGAGAACACCATTAAAAGCATGCAGTAGTGTCCAATTGAGCCACTGTCACGATGGCCGATGGGGCATGATAAGCCAAAATTGACACAAGTGCACCTTAATCGAGGAGTAGGCTAGTCCGGAATGAAAAAGTGGAAAGCAGGTGTTCCAGGACCAGCTTCTCGGGACAGTCAAGGAGCGACAACCAGCGTTTGAACCCATAAGCAAAACCTCGCCCACTTCATGCGTATTGTCCCGTGGTGTTGCCGCTTTCTAGCAGCGGATAGTACTCTCCACCACTTGCTGCGACCCTCGCGTCACATCATGGCTATGTCTCTAGGAGCCAAGCATGTAGGTTCAATGAATGCAAGCCCGGGTGGACCAGTGAACCTTCCTCCTGAGACAACAGATGGGAGCTGATTGGCAAAGGAAGCAGAGGTTCCCGGGATAGCTGATGTAGAAGCGGGAACCAGATTTGTCTGGGCCAGAAAGGCGCCACCAAGATAAGCGTCCCATGCTCCCTGCAAAGTTTTAGAAGAACTCTCTGGATCAACGGGAAAGGAGGGAAGGCATAGAGGAATCTGCCCGCCCAGGAGACGGACAACGCTGCCTCGCCAGAAAACACCAGGCCCTGGATCTAGCGAGCAAAAATTGGGCAGTTTTATGCTGGATGGGAGGCTAATAGATCTACTCTGAGTGCCTCATCTGTGAACAGATCCTCTGCCACCTCCTGTAGAAGTTCCCACTGTGACTCTGGCCTGGGGAACGACTCAGGCTGTCTGCAACGGTACTGTCCACCCCGGGGACGTGAACTGCAATGAGGTTTGCGCCATGTCGTATTACCCATTCCCACACTCTCATGGCCTCCCTGCAAAGGGGGTAGGAGTGTGTGCCTCCTTGTTTGTTGAGGTAATACATCACCGCAGTATTGTCTGTTTGCAACAGAAGGGTACTCTGTGGAATGTCCGACTGGAAGGCTTGCAGGGCATAAAGGACTGCCCTCATCTCCAATATGCTGATGTGGAGATTAGATTCCTGGACTGTCCATGTTCCCTGAGACCTCACCCCGTCCAAATGCGCTCCCCACCCCAGCCCTGAGGCGTCTGTGGAGAGACTGACCGTCGGGGACGGTGCTGTGAAGGGTACCCCCACAGAGAGGGTTCCCGGATCTAGTCACCATTGCCAGTCCCAAATCACGGCCTTCGTGATTCGGACTGGAAGCTGCAGATGGTCTTGCCTTTGGTCCCACTGCACTCTCAACATCCACTGGGTTACCCGCATGTGCAGTCTTGCCATCGGGACTGTAGGCATGGCCGCAGCCATGTGTCCGAGCAGGCGAAGGACGAGTCTGGCTGAGACGGTCTTCTTCGCTGACAGGTCCCTTATGAGGGATCGAATCGCTCCGCCTGTCTTCGGGAGAAAAGCTTCCTTGAAGGTGTCCAGAACTGCCCCTATGAACGTGCTTTCTGTGACGGTACCAGGAGAGACTTATCAGTAGTTGATGAGGATGCCCAGAGATTGAAAAAGGGTCTGGGTACATTGGATGGCTATCCGTAATGCCTCCTTGGAAGGAGCCATGAGAAGCCAATCGTCCAGGTACGGGAACACATAGTGGCCTTGTCTCCTCAGAGACGCTGCCACCACTGCCATGCACTTGGTAAAAACGCGAGGTGCTGATGACAGTCCGAAGGGAAGTGCCCGGAACTGATAGTAGCGGCAGAGAAACTCGAAGCGCAGGAACCGCCTGTGCACCTGAGCAATAGGAATGTGCAGGTAAGCGTCCTGCATGTCCAGGGACGCCAAGAAAGCGTCCTTCAGCATGGGGATTAGTCCCTGAAGGGTCACCATGCGGAAGCGCTTGTAGGCGACCGACAGATTGAGGTCGCTGAGGCCCAAAATTGGACGGAGGTCCCCTGTTTTCTTTGGAACCAGGAAGAAGTGTGAATATCCTGCTCCTCTCTGGTTCCCTGGGAATGTGCTTCACAGCCTCCTTCTCTAGGAGCGTGAGCACCTCCTGCTGTATGAGCAGGGCGTGCTGACCCACGTAGCGGGAAAGCAAAGGAGGCCTTGTGGGCGGGTTGTCTACAAATTCTATATGATGGCCTTTTTCGACCAACTGTAGCACCCACCTGTCGGTGGTGATCGACCGCCACCCTTGCAGGTGGTCCGCGATGCGACCCCCTACCTTCATTTCCCGTTGATCCTGAGGAGGGGCGGGAGCCGGGAAGGAGTCATGCTGTGGCAGCATTAGATCCTGCAGGCTGGGTCAACTTTGTGGCTCGTTGGCCTCTGCCTGAGGATGTCTTGGCCTGGGCTTTCTGAGTGAAGGAGCCCCTCTGTTGCTGGCCGGAACGAGGTTGTGGCTTTTGAGTCCGGCTGCGAAAACGACTCTGGTTCCTGCGAAAGGAACTGAGCCGAGACCTGTACATGGCATAAACAGATCTAATCGCCTTCCCGGCTTCCTGCAATTTGGTGATGACCTTTTCAGAGGCTTCACCAAAGAGAACTTCGCCATGATAAGGAGCGTCCATGATGTTCTTCTGAACGGTTGGGGTAAACCCGGAGATAAGGAGCCATGAGTGTCTCCAGAGACACATGCCTGAGGCCACAGCTCTGGTCGAAGAATCCACAGAGTCGTAAGCAGCTCAAAGAACCTGGGTCCCCACGTCCGAACCCATACGGAGGAGCTGCAGCAGCTCCTCCTCCTGGCCACCGTCTGGCAATTTTTCAGCCAGGTCCTGTCCCTGCTCCCACAAAGCGTTCTGAAACTGAACCATGTGGGTGAGGTAATTCAATGACCTAATGGCGCAAGTCGCGGCCGCGTACGTGCGCCTGCCCAGCACGTCCAACTGCTTGGACTCCGGGTCCGGTGGCTGTGTGCTCAAATGCTACGACCGGTCATGTGAGGCTGTAATGACCAGGGAGTCGCCAGAGGATGGTTCGCCAGGTACTGGTCCTCCGGGCCTTGTACAGGCGGTCGGCCAGCTTCAGCATTGCCGGGTCAAGTGTGGATGCTTCCACGCAGCCTTGGTGACGCCCACGAAGGTGTTCACCAAGGGTGGCATTACACAGGCTTGGGATCTTTTGCCAAGATAGCGGCAAGGCGTAGTCTTCGGGTCAAGCTCTTCAGCGTCCCACCCCATGTTCTCCTGAATATGCCTCATTATCTCTGAGAACAAGGGGTCATCCGGAGGGGACATGGGAAGGTCGCGTGGATCCGGAGAGGGTCGTTGATTAGAGACGGAGATCTGGAGCACTCGGAGATGTCAGATCTGGAATCCTCCATGGACGGGGTGTACCGATGTCTCCTGGGTCTCTTGGGGCTAGGTGACCCAGAAGTGGATCTTGACGGAGGCCGTCTTTTCTCCAAAGATCTGCCCCTAGGAGGTGATGCTGGCTCCGTAGGGGGCGATGCCCTTCCTGCTGACCCCCTAGGTGGAGGAGGGGGTGCTGGGGTCGAAGGGGCAGCGGGCGCAGGAGGAGGTTGCATGGTGACCACATCCTTCTTGATGGTGTCCCACCAGAAGGTGAAGAGCTCCTTCACTTCTGCCAGATTTAGGCCCGACGACGGGCCGGGCGCCGGAGGTCTGTCATCGGGATCGGGCGTTGGGTCCCCGGTGGTCTCTGGTTCTGGAGAGGGTTCCGTGGGAGCTCGGCCAGGTCCGGTCGCCGCCTGGTCTTGAGCTGGTGAGACTCCTCCTCGGCGCCTCGGGCCGACATTGGTAGGCGGTGGTGTGGTCCTCTTTTCTGCTGTGGCGGACGCTGGTCCCCTGCGGTGTCCTCGGGCGATCACCTGACCGCGACGTCGGACAGTCGCCGGCTCCTTGAGTGCCTGTGGGCCTTGACCGGCGCCGGTGGGCCAACGCCGGATCCGACGTCCGCTGAGAGGTCAGCTCCTGGTCTTACGCTGGGAGGTGGCGGTTGGGAGACAGACCCGACGTCGGAGGCCGGATGCTGGGAGGACGACTTGTGGCGCTCCTCAGACCTGGACGAGGCCTTAGCCGGAGTGGAAGAGGCAGGCCTGGAGGTCTTCACAGGCTGCAGAGAAGAGGAACCACTTACCGATTTGACCAGAACCGGGGGAGGCTGAGAGCGGGCCCTCGACGGAGAGCGGTCCAACCTGGAGCCGGAGCTGCGGGAGTCCGAGGCCCTGGAGGGGAATCTAGGTCTCTCCTTTTCCCGGTGCTTTTGATGGTGCCGGTGGGACTTCCCTGAAGATTCCCCTCTGAAGGGAGGGTCACAGTCCATAGCCTTGATCTTCTCCTCAAGGAGGAAAGCTTGGAGGGTCTTCTGGTGGCGGATGCTCGTGCGGCTGTTGAAGCCCTGGCAGAAGGAGCAGGCCTGGGTGTCGTGGTCCAGGCCTAGGCAGTGGACACAAGCCGAGTGAGGATCCTTAAAAGGAATTTGTTTGCCGCAGGCAGACTTCGATGAATGGCCCTCCACGGAGACTGGAGAGGACAGACGAATTCCGAAAAAAAAAACTGTTGAAGTTCTCCTAGACGTCGCGCGCTAGAACTGACCGAGAGGCCGATGCTTGCGAAGTCAACGGCGGGAAAAGAACTGGGGATTCTGGCAGGACCACCTCCTTATGTACTATGCCTGACGTCGGGGGCAGGACTGACGTCTGAGGTGGTCCACGCTGAAGACTGCTAGCTAGAAAATTTCCGTGGGGTCCTGGCGCCTGACTGCTTCAGTCCTAATGGTGTGACCTGCTGCAAGAGCTGTATCTCGAAGAAGATCCGACGGTTGCTGTTCGAATAACAACAGGCAGAGGCTTCAATAGAGCTCGAGATGAACATTCTATGCCATGCATAAAAAAGTTAGCCCCATGTTCTCCGGGGCAGATGAAAGGCAGGACCTAACTGCAATTGTCAGAATACAGCAAGACTTCATGTTGTTTGAACGGTGTAGCCACCTCCTTTGTTCCCCTATGTTTCATAAATTTTCCCCATCCATCCAATACTGCAAGAATCAGTGGGTTTTTCCCTTCCTGCACTCAGTACACCCTGCTTGCGTCTCCTGTCCAGGTATGCTTGGCTTGGCAACCCCACTGTTACAGGTCCTCCCAAACTAGCAACCCTTGGTTTATGTACGCAGTCACTAATGTATCTCTGTTGGAATGATAAGTAATAATTCTCAAGATGTGGGAAATTCAACCCTCCCTTAGCTGTTTCTGCCTTTAGTTTCTGCAGACTCACTTTTGAGCACTTCCCTTGCCAGCTGAAGGATGAGAATGCCGCTTCGAATTTTGTAATATCTCTCGTCAACCTGAGTACCATTCGAATGACGTACAGAGTCCTGGGAAGAATATTCATTTTAATTAGATTTATTTTTCCCCAACCATGACACGCGAAGGGAGGTCAACCTCCTAAGGTCTGCCTCAATGGATTTAATTATAGGGGTGCAATTCAGTTCATATAGGGACCCCAATGATCTACCCACTTCGATTCCCAAGTACGTGAAGCTCACAGCTACTACCTTTAGTCCCCATGTCCTCTCTCTCCATAGCCCCCTGGAGAATCCCATTAATTCAGACTTATCCAAGTTTACTTTGTACCCTGAGAACTGTGCAAAGCGATCAATCAGGTTTAATAATGCTGGCATGGAGACCACCAGATCTGTAACAAAGAGCAACATGTCATCCGCATACAACATCATTTTATGTTGCCTACTTGAGATCCCCTCCACCCCTCTGATCTCCACACACTGCCTTATCGCCACAGCCAAGGATTCCACTGCCAGGGCAAAAAGCAGAGGGGAGAGTGGGCACCCCTGCCGGGTGCCTCTGGTCAGATCCAGCCCACCCAAAAGTGTGCCATTCACCAACACCTGAGCTCTGGGGGATCTATACATTGCCTACACCCATCCCATATATGTTTCACCCAGACCAAACCGGACCAGTACCTCAAACAAGTACCCCCATTCTACTCGATCAAATGCTTCTGCACCCATGGAGATGACATATGTATCTTCTCTCCACACCATATTCAACAATCTCTGGACATTATGGCAAGAGGTGCGACCCTTAATAAACCCGGTCTGGTCTGGGTGAACAATTTCAGGTAATACTAACTCCAACCTAGAAGCCAAGGTGTTTGCCAGTATTTTAAGGTCACAATTTTTTTTATCTTCTTATTTTCTTTTTTATTCCCCCTCGGCTCTAGTCTTCCTTGGGAGCACCAAGGAGTCATCCCCCTGCAGTCTGCTCCTACCCGGGCAGTCCTCCGTCACCCACGTAGCCTCAGTTTACCCCCCATCCGGGTGGGGAAGAGGTGAGCCTCAACAATTCAGTAGCGTCAGTCGGGAGGGTGCAGGAGGCGGCCGCAAATCAGGACAAGCTCCGGTGCTCCGTCTCTGCTGGAGCAGAAGCATTTCCCTTTTCTGGGAAGTGGCTGGCGCCCTGACATCAAGGCGTTGATTCAGGCGTCTGCCATTCGCCTACTCCTTAGCGCTTGCTGTGTCTCCGGCCTCGCCAGAAGAGCAGCCGAGTGCTGCACAGGGAACTCTGTCCCTCCCCAGGAGAGGAGGCTGTCCTCTGGACACTCAATCCTCTCCCTCCCTGCCGACCCCAGCAGCCGGGCTCGTTCCGAACCCGGATCACTGGGATGGTGCGAGGTGTGGTGTCCAGCGCCTCACCCTCAGTGCCATCGGGTCGGCTAAGGTAGCAATTTAACAACGATACTGGCCTAAAGGACATGCACTCTGTTGGGTCCTTCCTTGGTTTTGCAATCAGACATATCAATGCATCAAAAACATTCCTGGGAGTTCAGAGTCTCACCCTCTGGCTGTTGGAAGGTGTCACATAAGCGGGCCAGCGAGCTGAGCTGCCATGCTATAATATTCAGCTGGGTAGCCATCGGTCCACTTTCCTTCCCCACTTTATTTTTTTTTTTCCATCACTACTGATTTTTTCTCGCCCTGCTGGAGCGGTTTTACGGCAGGGCATCAGCCGCCCGGCCCTGCTTGCCGAGAGGCAGCAGACTCACTCACACGATGGGAGAGCCAGTACGGTCATCACCGACCCACTGGAGGCATCCCCGTACCCTACCAAGCCAGGCCGGTCCCGGACCCCCCCCCCCCGTGCAATTCCATGCAGTCTTCCCGGCAGTGCAGGGCACGGCCATCAAGCTGCACGGTCGCGCCTGGCCATTTTCCTCCCGTTTTCTCCCCACAGGAGCGCAGATGTGCAATGATGTCAAGTCACTACGTACCGATCTCTGCCGTGCTCCCCCCCACCCAAGTACACCTGTGCTAGTAGTGCCTTCGGGCATCCCCAGGGATCACTACAGTGTGGCGTTTTTTACCAACCCTCCCCAGGACTAGGACAGCAGTCTACAGACGCTCAATCCTAGCCCTCCCCTTCCCACCCCCGATGAACCGAGCTCATTCCAGGCCCAGGTCACCGGCATGGCGTGAGCTGTGGGGTTCAGTGCCTCAACCCTCCGCGCCACCGGGCCAGTGTGCCTACCCCCCTTTTAGACCTTGGATTGCCCTCATCACCTCGGCCCTCGTAACTGGGCAATTCAGTGCTTCTTCTTGTTCCCTCGTTAGCCTCGGTAGAGTGACATCGTCTAAAAAGGCCCATGCAAGATCTCCCTGTCCCCTACTCTCCACCTTCTGAGCATCTCTATGCAGCGTACCTCCCTTATCTTTTATACAGGTGATGTGTGTGGGGCATTTCCCACCCCAAATCAGTCAAACCAAGAAGGGGCAGAGTTTGTTCCCCCATTCATATAATTTTTTTTTTTTTTAACAAAAAAAACATCCAGGATTTCCTGGCTTGACCCCCTAAGCAGGATGTCCAAAGTCCCTCTGATGACCTCCAATCCTGTCCTCGCTTCCCTTCCTCCCCTGCTACCCTTCTCTCCAAGTCCTTCAAACGGGCTTCCAGCTACAACCGCTTTTCCTGTTTCTTATCCTTGATACAAGCCACATAATTATCATCCCTCTCATATACATTTTTCTGGCATCCCATATTGTGGCCTTGGTAGTAGGGGAGTCCATATTCATAGTAATATACGCTCTCCATTGATTCTCCAGGAATTTTATAAACCTTTTATCCCCAACAGGTATATCGGGAACCTCCATAGTGGGGGCCACTCTCTCCGATCCCCCAATTTAGACTACTATGATCACCATGGCATGATTCGACATATGAATGGAACTATGTTTAATGTTTTGTACTTTCAGATACCATTCCCTAAGCATAAATATATAAATCTATGCGGGACCAAGTATCACGAGGGTTTGAATAAAAGGTGTATTCACATGCCCCTGGGTTTGCAGCCCTTCACCCATCCACCAGGTCCAGATCCACCAAGCCCATCCACCATTGTTGTTGAGTGATCTAGGATGGGGTCCATAGTGCAGTTCATATCTCCTCCCATTATGGGTCCGGAAATTGTTCCTTGACCAACAAGGAGAGGAGATACTATAGAAAGTCTGTTCAAAACTGCCAGTGCACAGACACTCTCAAAGGCAATCTTTTCACCATATAGTTCCCCTATGACAAACACATATCTGCCCCACCTGGGTCCCTCACCAACCTCTGCACCAGAAAATACAGGTTACTCACCTGTAACAGGAGTTCTAGGAATGGTATATGTTGTTCATCCCACTGTCTGGCAGGTTCCTTGCTGCTTTAAATCTTGCCAGAAGGTCTTCAAGCTGGCTCCTCCCACCACCGGGTGGTAAACCTCTCAGCTCGCCCATGGCGCAGATCTAGCCTGGAAGCGGTTGTCAAGGGCCGGGGAAAGGAAGAAGTCATAGGGATGAACAACATATACCATTCCTAGAACTCCTGTTACAGGTGAGTAACCTTATTTCTAGGGACATGGATATGTTGTTCATCCACACTGTCTGGCAGACTCCGAGCAGTTCTCTGGGAGGAGGGAAGCAAGGTGCACACCCCCTACTTGGGGAATAAAGACTGGAGAACAGAGGCCCCAAAACCAGCATCCCAGCGTGACTCAAGGTCGATGTGGTAGTGGGTAATGAAGGTGTGTGCAGACTTCCAGGTAGCAGCCCTACAGATTTCCTGGATAGGGACGTCCCTGGAAGTAGCCACCGATGCAGTGGTATGGCGGGTAGAATGAGCTCTTATCCTGCTGGGAGGCTCCATGCCCGCCAACCTATAGCAGAGATCTATGCAGGAGGTGACCCACCTGCCTGCAGGTCTGCCAGGTGCAGCTTCAGCATAGGTGACAAACAGCTGGCGAACCTCTCCCTGAACTTCAGCTGTCTGCACCTTGTAATAAGCGACTGCTCTTCTAGGAGTCCAAAGTAAGGAACCTATATTTGGCCTCCGAGTGTGACTGGGGTAGAACACTGGCAGAGTCAATACCTGGTTAAGGTGGAACTCCGACACCACCTTCATGAGGAATTCAGGTAAGGCCTTAGGACAACCTTGTCCCTGTGGAAGACCAGATAAGAAGACTCTCTGGAAGCACCTGGAGCTCTCCCATCTTTCTGGCTGACGTGATAGCCACCAAGGAGGAGGTCTTCCACGACAGGTGAGAGATGTCATGCCTGTGCACTGGTTCGAAATGGCTTGCCCATGAGCTTGGCCAATACCAGCAGTAGATCCCACGGAGGTGGAGGTTCTCGCACCAGAGGGGATATGTGATCAAAGCCTTTGAAAAAGCGCCCGACCACCTTCTCCTGCACCACCGACTGCTTCCCGGCCCGCAACCGGTAAGCAGATATGGCTGCCAGGTGCACCTTAAGGGTCGTCGACGGAAGCCCTTGCTGAAAAAGGGACCACAGGTAGTCCAGGATGCTTGCCAAGGAACAGGAGGAAGGGTCCAGGCCCTTGCCCCGACACCAAATGGAGACTCTCTTCCATTTAAAGGCATAGCATTTTCTGGTCGACTCCTTACGGGACGCCTCAACAACATTGAGGACCTCGTCGGAAAGACCCAAGGCCTGGAACTCTAGCCGCTCAGGAACCAGGCCGTCAGCTGCAGGGATTGAAGGTCCCGGATGGAATACCTTCCACTGATTGACTGAGATCAGGTCTGGGCGGGCTGGAAGCCGCCTCGGGAGCCTGGAGCCGAGACCGAGGAGATCTGGATACCAGAACTGACGGGGCCAGTCTGGGGCTACCAGAATCACCTGTGCCTTGTCCCTCCTCGCCTTGAGAGGCACCTTGTGGATCAAGGGAAATGGGGGAAACTTGTAGAAGAGGCCCGGGGTCCACGGCCTCGAGAAGGAATCTCCCTGCAACGAGCCCTGCTGAGGGGGGGCGGGCATGAAACAGTCTCAGCTTCACATTCTCCCTGGAGGCAAACAGGTCCACCTGAGGCATGCCCCAGTGGGAGAACAGATCTCGTACTACCTCCGGCAGGAGAGACCACTCGTGGGACGCAGCCCCTATCCAGCTTAGGGCATCGGCCAGGATATTAGAGGCTCCTGCCACATGGATGGCAAGGAGATCCGCCTCCAGGCTGCGCACGAGGGACCAAATGCGGAGCGCGTCCCGCCCTGGCGGTTTAGGTAGTACATGGTCGTGGTATTGTCCGTCTGGACCTGTACCACTTGACCCCGTACAAACGGAGTGAAGGCGGTGAGGGCTAGACAAACCGCTCGAAGCTCCAGCAGGTTGATGTGGCATCGGGACTCCCGAGGGGACCAGAGGCCGTGCGCTCTGTGCTCCCTCAGATGGGCACCCCAACCCATCAGAGAGGCATCAGTCGATAGAGAGACCATCAGCTCAGGGCGGACAAACGGGATGCTCTCCTGCAGATAAGCTGCAACGGTCCACCACTGGAGAGCGTTCCACATCCCCTGGGTCACTGTCACTAGCTGATCCACAGGATCAGAGTGCTGTGACCATTGGCTGGCCAGTCCCCACTGTAGGGGACGCATGTACCAACGGGTCCAACGGACCATGCTGGTGCAGGCCGCCATGAGGCCCAGGAGGGGCAGGAAGTCCCGGGTAGGGTGCAATTGCCCAACCTGAAATGACTGGGCAAAGGAGGAAAGAACCTCAGTCCTGTCCGCCAGGAGCCATGCTCTGGCTCACAGAGAGTCGAGCTCTGCCAGGATGAATTGAATCACCTGCTTTGGCACGAGTTCCGACTTGGCCTCGTTGATAAGGAGGCCAACTTGAGAGCAAACCTGGAGGGCCAGATCCCTGAACCGCTCCACCTCCATTCTGGAGGCCGCTGCAATCAGCCAGTCGTCCAGGTAGGGGTACAGCCGGACCCTTCGGCGCCGCAGGAAAGCTGTCACCACTGCCATGCATTTGGTGAAGACCCTGGGAGCTAGAGAAAAGCCGAATGGCATGGCCCGGAACTCGTAGACTGATCCCTCTGCCCTGAAGCGGAGGAATCTCTGGTGGGACAGACGGATTGGGACATGAAAGAACGCGTCCTGGAGGTCCAGAGAACAGAACCACACGCCTCGTTCCAAGGATGGAATGATCTGAGCCAGAGTGACCATCCTGAAGGTTTGAGACCTTAGGAACCTGTTCTGTCGTGCAGGTCTAGAATGGGGTGCCAGCCCCCGTCCATTTCAGGACCAGGAAATACCTGGACACAAACCCGGGTCTGGTGGAGGGTCATCACCTTCCTGATCACCTCCTTTTAGAGGCAGGGCAATGTCGGCTCATGGCTCGGACCGAAGCCCCCGGCAGAAGCAACGGCTCAGAAGGGCGGACCTGCTCGAACTCTAGAGGCAGGCCCTTTCCTACCACCTCCAACACCCAGCGGTCCATAGTGAGAACGGTCCAGGCGGAAAGGAAGTGGCGGTGCCGTCCCCCGGGGGGGGACAACAAGGCTGGGGGCAACACCCCTCAAGCCGTCACTGGGCAGGCTTGGAGGAAGGACGGGCGGAGGGACCTCCTGGGCCTTTTCCTCCCTGCTTCCTGTTAGAGGAAGCCGCAGGCTTGGCTTTGGGGTGCCAAGCACGAGCCTGCTAGCCCTGATGCTGGTGTTGCTGGGCCGGACGTGCCACAGGCAGTAAAGCGAAAGGACTTATGTTGCTGACAACGGCCCTTGTCCTTCTGGGCGGAGGTGACCGAGTCCAGGGTAGCGTTGGACTTTTCGATCCGCTGGAGGTGGCCTTCCATTCCAGGGCTGAACAGGTCAGTCCTCAAGAAGGGGACGTCCGCCAATCTGTGCTGGGTATCCGCCGTGAAGGTGGATATCCTCAGCCATGCTCTGCGGCACATGGCCACTGCAGCCGCTACTGATCGGGCACAGGAGTCTCCAATGTCTAGAGCCATTTGGAGCTGCTGTTTCGCCACTGCCCTTCCCTGATCCCACACCAGCTTGACCATAGTCTGCAGGTCGGCCGGGAGATGAGGGATTACCTCATCCAGGGAGCCCATGAGGGCGTGGGAGAAGTGTGCCATCAGCACAGCCAAGCTGGCCTGACGGAGGCCTAGGGAGGACGCAGCGTACACCTTGCACCCGGCATAGTCTAACTTTTTAGACTCCTTGTCAGGGGGCTTATCTGCATCCCTAGCGTTCCCCAGAGCCGGGCATCATCGGTGACCAACCCCTCCATGAGGGTGCTCAGAAAAACCAGACAAGAGCGGTAAGGACCGCATACTTCCTGGCCATCCTGGCAGAAGGCGCAGGACAGGAAGCCGGCCGCTGCCAAAGCTCCAAGGCTGGGCCAACAATGGCTTCAGCCACCGGAAAGGCCTCCATGGGCGAATCCCCGCGGTCCAGTATCTCTGTGAGGGGATACTTGGCCCGCTTGAATACAGGCTCAAGCTGCATCCTGGTGGACTCAGAGATGAGCCGAAGCAGAACCATGAATGACGATGGGCTCTCATCCATCGACTGCTCCCCGGAGGACTCCAGGTCAAGGGGCCTGGAAAACAGGGAGGAGTCATCGTCAGACTCCGAGGAGTCCGCGAAGAGCTGCCTGGGGCCTAAGCCACCCTCCACCTGCCAAGGACGGTCAGGAATGAGGGTGACCAACAACCGGTGGGGCAGACTCTGACCCGACCGAGAGTGCATGGTCGGCACCCCTGATTTCGGTTGTGGAGGCGGAGGTTCCACCACAAATCGGTGGGTCAGCTGGTTTGGCGAACAACCGGCCCAGGCATGGGCACCTCGACTACTGCGGAGAGGTTGTTTCAGCCTTTCGGGTGACAGCCACTTAATGGCTGGGGAAGGTGCCAGCGTCGGCTTGTTCCCGGACAAAAGGAGCTGCTGCACATTAAGTCCTCATAGTGTCAAGCATGATCCTGCGTGAGCCTCTCCTCTCCGAGGAGGAAGGCGAGGGCAGTGGCGCAACCGCTCTCCTCGGTGCCGAGACAGAGACCGCTGATGTCGGCGGGATCGCTGGACCGAGCGAGTCCAAGACCTCGGTGTTTCCGAGGCGGGTGTGAGAGCGGGGACACCCGCTCCTCCCTCGGCTCGGGAGTCTTGACCGGGGACTCCGGCACAGGAGGCGCAGGCAAGTCCTCGGTTTCCACCGGGGGAACCGGTGATGAAGGGCTGTCGGCTTTACCAGTCGACAGCCTGTCCGACGGGGTCGAGAAAAATCTCGACCGCGTCGACAGATGTCTCGGCCAGTTGACCTGCCGGGGACACCGTGAAGCCAGCGGCCTTAGCCACAATCTCGACCGAAGTAGAGTGCCGACTATCAGGGGAAGGGGACCTCTCGCTCCCACGAACGTCGACGGTGGGACTTACCCTTCGAGTCCTTCTTTCTTGACCGAGAAGAGTGTCCCGATGGCCCCTCTCCCTTCGTGGAAAGGGACTGGCAAAGCTCCTTAAAAGAAGCTGTGTAGGAGGATCCCAGAGAGAGCGGGATAAATGCACGACCGACCGAGGAGGATGAGGATGCGGCCTGGGCCACCTCCTCCTCGAGGGTGATCATCTGCTGAGTTGCTCAGCCGAGTTGGACACTGCCTGGGCCTCCTCAGACTTCACCCGGCAGGTGCGATTCTTGGGCGCCCAAGTTGTAACCGGGCAGCGCGGTCTTCAAGGGATTGGCCGAGCGAATCCACTACAACTCCACAGGACTGCGGGTCACAATCAAGGTCGAGGGCAGTAGACGCAAGTGGAGTGCGGGTCCGTCCTGGACATCTTCTGCCCGCATGGGCACTGCCAAAAACCAGGAGTTGATTTGTCCTTCGCAGCCGAGAGGGAAGAATTTGACCGAAGTCTTGAGAATTTTAAAACTACTTTCGGGCGAACTGAAGAATTAGGATCCAGTCTATACGCAGAGCGTTAAGGAGGGAACCTGAGCTTCCAAGCGGTAAGGAAGATCTGGCGTCATGGGGCGGAGCCTAGAGTTTTACCACCCGGGTGAGTGGGAGGAGCCAGCCTGAAGACCTTCCGGCGAGATTTAAAGCAGCAGAGAACCTGCCAGACAGTGTGGATGAACATCATATCCATGTCCCTAGAACGGGAGATTTCTGTGCAGAAGGACAGACTCCACATTTGAGAGAGGAGTAAGAAGCTGCGAAACACTTCCCACCCAGCCATGTGCAAGCTCTGCATGCTCTAAATCCGTAAAGTGGGTCTCCTGAAGCAGCGCTACTTCTGTTCCCTGCTTTTTCATTGCAGTCAGGAGACCCGTATGCTTTACAGGAGTTGCTATCCCTCTAACATTCCATGTTAATACTGTCAGATGCTTTAGTTCAGCCATTATACCATTTCATGTCTCCCCGATCCCCACCTCCCCGAGCCAGGCAGAAACCCGTGCTTCTGTGCAAGTCTTCTGGCCAACACGTATTCTCTCTCTTCCTTTGTGTCTACCTGGTCAACATATTTTGTTTACCTAGAGCAGATGCATTCATTCAGTAACAAACAACGTAAAAAAAAATAATAACAGCCACAACATAACGAACTCTATCCCCCATCCTTCAAACTATATCAGAATGAACCCCCTTATCTCCTCCCTAGTTAACTTACTGAATTTGAACCTCATCAAAAGACAGAAGGAAGATTCAAAGAAGTTGCTGTAAGATAAAGTATATACTACTTAGTGGTGGGTAGAAGCTGAGAAATGAAAATAGTGAATCAGTCAGGGTTGCTAAGTTTTAAACTGGAAAGGGTCGGCTCAGCAGGACAGGGTTTGAAAGAAAATCCCCATCCGTTACACTATATTATAGAGAGGTGACTAAGGGTGCCTGCAGCTTGCGTCGTGCCACTTAGTTCCCAGCTGGCTTCCAATGCTATCCATGGATTCCAGACAGCTCCCAGAGTCTCCTCTCGCAGAAGCAACCTGGCAGTTATGGTTTCCAGGTCAACAATACTGTTAACCCTTTTCTGAACTATTTCCCTTTTTCCTTTTGCTCATTAGAAAGCTTTTTATGTGAGAATACTGTGTTAGTGTGGAATAGCTCTCAGTCTAGCAGCTGACATAGCTAGCTCTCATCCCCTCACTACTTCATCAGCACTGTGATCTCACCGACAATGACATCACAGATGACTGACCTGGCAGCTACTGAGTAGCTGTTCCTACGCAGCACTGATGTCAGTCATTGAGGTCATGATGCTGATGACGTAATGGGTGGAACACAGCTAGATGTGTCGGCTATCAAGCAGAGTGCTGTTCCACACAGCACATCTGCTAACACCAGGTAAACTTCTAATTAACCAAAGGGAAAAGAAAAAGTTCCTCAGACATAAATGGTAATGGTCGACTTGCTTTCAAAAACAAATATTAGCTTTAGACAGTAGGCTAGTTCTTTAAGATGCTTTTGTTTAATGAATAGGTAATTAAAAAATCTGCTGATAAGTACGAGTTATAATAGTGCAAAGAATTATACATTATTTATTTATATATTCAAGCGTTTAAACCAGGAAGGTATACTGAGCAGGCTACTGCTCGATTCCAGATGCATCCTTCAGGTATAAATACACATTACATATGAAAAATACTAATCTAGTATAAATAACTACATACTTACACTATGCAGATTTTGGGTATAGTATAGTAATGTGTGCAGATTTTTAAGACAGTTTTCTTATGTTTTATATTTTTCTGGTTTGTTCACTAGAGTGCCACCTACTTGATGAAGTGGGTAAAATCAACAAAAGGTTGTATATACTTTGAGGTGGAAGAAAAAGACGGGTTACTCACCTGTAAAGTACAGTTACGCAAGAACTTACCGTAACAGTAGATCTTCGAGAGAGGCTCTTGCAGTAGGTAATTACATATATGACTGATGTCGGCAGGTGGCAGGACCTCACAGAAAAATTTCTAGCTAGCAGTCTCTGGCGAGGGACCGCCCCCAAGTCAGGTGACTGGCGTCAGGAGATATCGGTATAAAGGGGCGGTCCCTCAAGCCCGCCTTCCAGTTTTTTCCCCGCATAGGCCACAAGAGACCAGACGAGAGAGAAGCGGTTATTTCCCTCACTGGAAAAGGAGCTGAAAAAGCTTAAGGGGATGGAGGGCGGGAAGGTATTACCTACTGCAAGAGTCTCTCTCAAGATCTACTGTTACGGTAAGTTCTTGCGTAACTGTACTATCTTACTTCGAGAGGGCTCTTGCAGTAGGTAATTACATATAGGACTGAGTCCCAAGCAGTCCGGAACAAGAAGAAGCACACAGGAGGAGGAAAGCTACTCAAATCAGATCCTCTAGCTGTGAAGGCCTTAAGAGAGAAGGCCTTGCAGAACAGCGAGCCCAAAGCCTGCTCTATGGCAGAGGCAATATCCAAACTGTAGTGTTTTGTAAATGTATGGACATAAGTCCAAGTGGCAGCACAAATGTCTGCCGCTGACACATTCTTGAAACATGCCGCAGAGGCAGCAACCCCTCTGGTGGAGTGACCTCTTATTTGACCTGGAAGGGTCTTGCTGTACTTGTCATAACAGAAGGTGATGCAATGAGCCAACCATTTAGACAGGCAATGCTTGGAAACAGCATTGCCTTCTCTCTTGGGGGCAAAAGAGACAAAAAGTTGATCAGTCTTTCTGAGATCCTTTATTCTGTTAATGTAGTATCTCAGAATGCGGTGAACGTCCATAGTGTGAAGTAGATACTCCCCTTGATGGGAGTACTGCGTAAAGAAGGCGGGTAATTCTATGGACTGGTTCAATGTAGATTTCGCTACCACCTTGGGGAGAAACTTAGGATTGGTGCGCAGAGCCACGCGTTCCTTGTGAAAAATCAAGTACGGGATTTTACACATCAGGGCCTGGAGCTCGGAAATCCTCCGAGCAGAGGTAATGGCCACTAGGAAAGCGTCTTCCATGAAAGGAACTTCATGTCTGCTGAGGCCGCCGGTTCAAAAGGAGGCAAAGTAAGTTTCTCAAGAACGAAGTTCAAATCCCAAGGAGGGGCGGGAACTCTGATAGGGGGTCTCAAGTGAAGAACCCCTCTGAGGAATGTCTTAGACTTCCAGTTGAGCAAACGTCCTAGCTGCGAAGGGAATATGGTAGGCCGAAATGGCCGTCATGTGTACCTTCAGAGACAAGCAACTAAGACCTAGGTCGAAGAGGTGACGCAGGTACTTCAGCAGTCGCCCAACTGAGCAAGAGAAAGGCTCTAAGCCTTTTGAAGCGGCCCAGATTGAGAACCATTTCCACTTCATGGCATAAGTAGACCTAGTGGAGAGCTTCCTAGCCTCCACCAAGATCTCAGCCACCTGGGGAGAAACCCCAAAGCGGGCTTGAGCTATGTCTGCAGGAGCCACGCATGCAGTTGAAGGGACTTGAGACCTGGATGAACCAGAGACCCCTGATCCTGGGTCAACAGAATCCATGAGAGAAGAGGAGGCTCCTCCGAGTATTGTTGCAGTAGAAGACTAAACTTGCCTGAGCCAGAAAGGAGCGATCAGAATCATTCATGCTCCTTCTGAACCTAGTTTCTGCAAGACACGCTGGATCAGAGGAATCGGGGAACGATAGACGAATCTGTCCCTCCAATCTAGAGGGAGCGTCTCTCCAGAAAATGCCTCGCTCTTGAATGAGCGAGCAGAAGTCGGGAAGCTTTGCGTTTAGAGGTGAAGCAAACAGGTCCACCTGAGGTGTTCCCCAACGTAGGAAGTTATCGTCTAGGACCCCCTGATCCAGCTCCCACTCGTGAGCCTGAGCAAACGAGCGACTCCGTTTGTCTGCTAAGGAGTTCTCAACCCCCAGAACATGAAGTGCCATGAGGTGAAGGTCGTGTTGTGCTGCCCAATCCCAGACTCTCATTGCTTCCCTGCAGAGAGGGTAGGACAGAGTCCCGCCCCGTTTGTTGATCTACCATACCACACAGATATTGTCAGTCGGGACGGCTAGGTGGCCTGGAAGAAGATGCAGGTAGAGGGCCTGGAGAGCGTAAAGCACCGCCCAAAGCTCGAGCACATTGATGTTCTGTGATTGCTCGAGCTTGGACCAAGAGCCCCGGGTCCGATGTGGACCGAGATGGGCTCCCCAACCTTCACCCGAGGAGTCTGTGGTCAGAGTCTGGGAGGGAGGAGAAAGGAAGAATGGAACTCCCCAAGAAGGTTCTCTCGAACCATCCACCATTGTAAGTCTCGAATCATGGGAGAGGAGACTAGGACCAAGTGGTCCAAGTCGTCTACCAACTGATCCCATTGACAGCGAAGCGTCCACTGAGAGACCCTCATGTGGAGCCGAGCGCAAGGGACTGTCGGGATAGCAGCCGCCATAAGCCCGAGGAGGCGAAGAACTGACCTTGCACTGACCCCTCTGCGGCCAGACAACAGGTTTATCAGAGTCTGGAGGTAGCCGCCTGTCCAGAGGCAGTAAAGACCTGCCTAGGGTGTGTCCAGTATCACCCCAAAACTGAAGCCTCTGGGATAGAATCAAGTGAGACTTGGAATGGTTGATAGTAATACCCAGACAGGCAAAGACCTGCTGGGTGAGGGAGAGGCAGTGCAGGAGTTCCTCCATGGACGAGGCCACCAGGAGCCAATCGTCCAGGTACAGGAAAACCTGTACCCCTGGGTATGCAGGTAGGCCGCCACCACCGCAAGGCATTTGGTAAAAACTCGAGGGGCCGAGGAGAGGCCAAATGGAAGTGCCTTGAACTGGTAGTGGTCCTCCTGGAAAGTAAAACGAAGATATTTGCAGTGAGACAGGCGAATAGCTTGTGCAGGTAAGCGTCCTACATATCCAGAGCACACAGCCACTGGCCCGAGTGGAGGAGGAGCAGAAGGCTCTGCAGTGAGAGCATCCTGAACCTCTTGTACTCCAAGAAAAGGTTTAGGAAACTGAGATCTAGAATAGGTCTTACATCGCCTGTCTTCATCGGGATCAGGAAGAAGTGGGAATAGTAACCCATTCCTTGCAAGGGAAGGGGGACAGGTTCTATCGCCTCTTTCAGCAAAAGTGCTGAAATTTCTTCCTGGACCAGAAGATGATGTTCCTGAGAGGATGACGACCTTTGGGGAGGGTGACGAGGTGGTTTCTGCAGAAACTCTATTGCGTGTCCTTCTGCGGTTAGCTGGAGCACCCATGAATCCGATGTTATCCTCTCCCAGCCCGGAGAGTGGAGGGAAAACCTCCCTCCTACTGGTTCCTCCAGGAAGCCCAGAGGTAGTGGGAGAGGGAAGGAGTCAGGTGGTGTGGGGCAGCACCGCAGCTGAAGCTCCAGCTGCTTTTTGGGTGGGTGGGGGCTTGGCAGCTGGGGGGGCCCGGCGTTTAGTGGCCCTCTTTCCCTGTGGTCTCGCTTTGGGCCGATTCAGTCTGCAAAAGGGACAGCGCTGCAACTGATGGGGATGATACATAGAGTTGACAGACTTTAGTGCCGTCCCCTTCCATTGCAGGTCGGTGTTGATGTCCTTGACATCACCCCCGAACAGCACTGAACCCCGGAAGGGCGCTTCCTGGATAGCGGACTGCACTTCCGGGACCAACCCTGACACTCTGAGCCAAGCATGACGCCGTAAACCTACGGCGAAAGCTGAGCTCCTCCCATCAGTGTCTACTGCATCGTAGGTCGCACGAAGAATGTGCCGACTGGCCGAACGTGCAGAGCGGATGAGGTCAGCCACTTCCAGCTAGACCTGAGAGTCCGGAAGGAAGTCCAATTTCGATTCCACCTCACTAAGAATCAATCACCTTCTGGTAATCCCCCATGTGGCCTACATAGTTCAGGGCCCTAATACCCAGAGTGGAAGAAGCAAAAATCTTCTTGCCATACTGGTCCAGAAGGCAGGATTCCTTGTCAGGTGAAGACGAGATAAGATGTTTGGGTTGAGCTGGCCGGCTATGAGCGGCGCTAATCACAACAGAGTCAGCACGAGGGTGGGAGTCTAAAAAGTCAACACCCTCTGGAGCCTGGTATAGCCTGTTAGGACTTCCTGGGAAATGGGGCTAAGGCCGATGGTTGTTTCCATATGGTAGTAATAAGGTCGGCATGAAGCTCGATCCAGGGTGCTACCAAAATGGGAGCGGTCACGGGCAGATCCAGATGCTCAGCGAGTTTTTTTACGGTGGGGGTCTGGCTCCAAGGATTGCCACTTATGTACTTCCTGGATCTTCCGTAGCAACTCTGTAAAGGAAGGATCCTCCGGAGGGGACTTCGGAGGAGTCCTTGGCCGAGGCTTGGACGGAGAGCGTGGCTCGTAGTCTTGCTCGGACTAACCACCGGAAGGATCCGAGGTGTCCGAGGAAGAATATGAGGAACAGGTAGACTCCTCTCCCGACAAGGAGAGGAAAGGACCCCTTGAGATCCCTTGGGAAGCGTGTCCTGCCCCTCTCTGGACCCAGAGGGTTGAGCCCTGGTGTCTGGAGGTGGGGAGGAGTGCGTCATCGGGACGTGGGGAACCGGCACCAGCATCAGAAGACGACTCTCCACCTCTCTGGTGAGCTGAGCCTTGGCCTCAGCCCACCAGGAGGCCAGAGTCTCCTGCAAGTCCACCGGCGGCTGAGGGGGCAGTGGAGGAGGAAGAGGAGGGGGATACGGGTATGGACTATACCCAAAGGGCGCGTATCCATAACCTGATGGCGGGAACCCGGCATCAGGTATTCAGGAGACGGGTACTGCAGCATCGGATATGTCGGTGCTGGGTACTGAGGCGCCGCATACTGCGGTCCCAGGTATGGCGGCAATCTGATACGACAGGGCCGGGTACCCGGAGGAGCTGCCTGAGCAGGCGGCTGGCGGGAGGCCCCACGGTGGTTCAGGAGCGAAGACCCGGGGCGGAGGGCTCAGCTGGGCGACATCAGGGGGTGTGGATGTCGCCCAGCCGCCAGTAATACCGCCGGAGTCTGGAGAACAGACGTTAGATCAGTCGGACCACAAGGTGGACGGGTCTGACGGAGGTGGGACCAGAAACCTCAGCGCCACCTGGGGATGGGGGGAGAGAAATCCATAGGGTTGGGCTGAAGAGACTCAAGGGCCCAGAGGACAGCGAGAGGCTGCGAGGGGCAAGCGCGACAGACTGAGGGGCGTCGGCTCATCCGCCATGCAGACAGATGAACTGACATGCGAGCTTAGCAGCGGGATCGTCGACCAAGCGAACCCTTCACCAGAGACAGGCCGCGATGGAGGGGCGGCCTGGTGGTCGGGAAGGGGGCCGTGCACCACCCCAAAGGGTCGGGCGACTTACCAACTTTCTCCGTGCGGGCATCGGAGGAGCAGATATCCGGCTTATCGGAGCCGTTCGCTCCAGTAGGCCGCGAAACCACGGCTTTACTGGGAGCGGAGCCCGGAGAGGCCCGAAGGGCCCAAGCGCGAGCCAGACAGGCAGGCTGCTGCTGCCTTAGAAGCCTCTAAGGCGGCAGTCGTGGAGCGGTCCCCTGGGGTTGGGGGGGGTGTTACCTGTTTCATGGTGACTCCCGAGGAAGACGCAGTGGGAGAGGAGCCCTTATCCCGGTTCCTTTCCTCATCCTTTTTCTTGCGACGGCCTTCAAGGGAAGTAGACGCCTGCCGAAGCTTTTTCAGGTCTTTCTCCATGGAGCCGTTTTCTTCCTTCCTTTTTTTTTTTTTTTAATAAAATGTGGGCTTCCAGGGACTGCTGCCGCCTTCTCCAGGTGGCGGCGTTAAAACCGAGCAGTGCCGGCACTTCTCCACAGATGGTTGGGGCTCAGGCAAAAAGGCACAGGGAATGGCCTTCCTTGTTGCGGGAGTTGGGCGCGATGAGTTGCACTTGTTTTGTGCTTGGAGGGTAGGGGACATATACACCGAATGGATACCTGACGATGGGTGAGAAAAATTTGAAAATACTCGTAAAACTACCAAGGAGCCTGACGAGCAGGAACTTTTCCCGCCGAGGCACCGGCATAAGCCAACGGTGGGAGAGAACTGAAGGTTGGCGTGAGGGACCGCCCCTATACAGACGCCTCCTGACGCTGGTCACCTGACGTGGGGCGGTCCCTCGCCACAGAGACTGCTAGCTAGAAATGTTTCCACATGGGGTCCTGCCGCCTCCAACGCAGTCCTATATGCAATTACCTACCGTAAGAGCCTCTCGAAGTAAGATCAATAGTTCTAGAAGTGGTATATAATGTTTATCAACACTTGTTGGCATGTCCTTTCCCTTTAAATATCTTGCCGGAAGGTCTAAAAGCTGGCTCCTCCCACTCACCCGGGTGGTATATCCCTTGGCTCTGCCCCTTGACGTGAGATCTTGCTCGCTAGAAGCACTGGTTGTGTCTCGAAACCGGGGAGGTCGGGTGAGCCATGGTTGATCAACATCATATACCACTCCTAGAAAGTATCGTTACGCAAGAACTTACCGTAACAGTAGATCTTCGAGGAACTGTCTCTTGCAGTAGTTTTACTCTTTGGAGTTCCACCTAGTGGCACTATCACACGGCAGCTTCTTCTAGCAGTTTTCCATGGGGCAGCCACACATCATCATTTCCTGATGCTGAGTGTAAGTGTGGTGACCTGATGCCCCCAGTCCCAGTCTGTTTCAGCAAGCAAAACCTGGACCAAGGGAAACCAATGGAAAAAGTAGACCAAAGAGACCCCACCCAACATCTCGAGTGCAGTAAGCCAAGCGAACAGGCAGGGGACTGAGGGTGGGATTGTACCTACTGCAAGAGACAGTTCTCGAAGATCTATTGTTACAGTAAGTTCTTACGTAACGATACTACCTTCTACAGACTGGTCTCTTGCAGTAGGTTATTACTCTTGGGAGAGTGACAAGCAGTTATTCCTCTTGGGAGAGTGACAAGCAGTTATTCCCAACAGGGAGAACAAGCAAGGCTGGAAGCTGGGCAAGAGGGCACACCCGACAGTCGGGCTCTTGCAAAACCCAGCAGTCATTCAGGCAAAACAAGTAAACAGCATAGGAGAAATGTCAACTCGAACCACACCCAGTCGGGCAGAAAAGCCAAAGGTGGGTGAGGACAACATGTAGAAGAACATTAGGTGGCCAGGCACAGGGATTCAACCCAACAAGGCAGGGGTCGGCAGGCCCTGGCATGAAATCAAATCCAGAAGAGCTCCCACAGTGTGGATCGCATGGGAGGAAATAGCACGTACCGGGGTAAAAATACACTAGGAATCCCAGAGGAAGGAACGAACAACTGAAGGGCTCCAATAGGGAGAGTAGCTGAAGTTCCAAACCGATCCGAATGTAGTAGTGAAGCGACCAGAATTGGGAGCAAGCCTCCAAGAAAAGGGCGAAGAAATCCCTGGCATCCCGAGGCATACAAGAGGCAACGGGGGTGCCTGAGGTGCAGTGGCTGCCCCACCCCTGAGAGGGACGGGCACAGTGCAGAGGGGCAGACTGAGCAGCCCCCCCAAAGGCCTGACCGCGGTCCCGAAAGGCATTCCAGTAAGGAGGTCGGGGGACGGGACAGTCCACCCGCGGGAGCGTAGGACTGGGCCCTGGAGGCATGATGGAGGTCCTGGACAGATTGCAGAGCATGTCCCGAAACCTGTAGGGAATCCAGGATGGACTGAACAGCAGGGTCAAACAACTGGGTCCCAGAGAAAGGGGCATCAGCAACCGATAGTTGAACACCGGGTGCCAGACCACACACCCGGAGACAGGCATAGCGCTGTAAGGCGATGCCAGTAGCAGAGAGGCGGGCAGAGGCGTCGACCGCATTGTAACCCGCCCGAAGTAGGTGATGGGAAAGAGAAGACAAGGCAGACATGAGCTGAGCCAACCTGGGCCAACTCCTGGGAGGGTGGCAAGGAAGACAGGAGGTCCAAAGCCGAGGCACTTAATCTACGAAGGTACCAAACCATATGGCCCACATTAGTTAAGACAACGAAGCAGCAAGGTACTGGAGGTGTAGACCTTCATGCCAAGGAAATCCATGCGCCAGGAATCATCATCCGGCGACACGGAACTAGTGTGGCAGGGCCTAGTGGCCCAGCGATGAGCCTCCGCAATGACCACAGAGTCTGACAGAGGGACTGTGGACAAACAGGAATGATCAGATGGGGACCAGTAAAGTCAGTCCGGGCCACGAGCAGTGGGCTGAGCGGAAGCAGGATGATGCCAAACCTTAGGGTATGAAAATATGCAGGAATCAAATCGATGGAGGAACAACCAGAGCAGTGACCTCGAGTACGTCGAGGTAAGCTGCAATGTGATGGCGAAAGGAGTCGTGGTCCGCAGCAGGGAAGCCAAACACATCCCGGATCTGGAACATGAGATCCGGAAAAGAGGGGTCCGGGACGAGGAGGGAGCGGGAGGGTCAGGCAGGGTAGCGTCCAAAACAGAGGACGCAGGCAGAGAGGAACCAAAGTCCCCGTAGTCCAAGGAGCCCTCGTTAGGAGCATTCCCCATGAAAGGATCCTCCCAGTCCGAATCCCCATAAATGGGAGGGGGGAGGCAGAAATCGCCAGAGCTGGGCAAAGCCGCCTGGGTGGAGGAGGAAGGCATCGTGGCCTGGGACATGGAATCTGGTCCGAAGCGGGGCCATGGTCAATAGACTGGAGGACCTCCATGACAATGTGGGCGATGACCGGCACTTGGGAGGGTCGACAGATGTAGTGTGCCCAAGGGCAGCGATCGGGGGAGGGCGAGACACCTCAGGGACCGCTGACCCAGACAGGCGGGGGAGGCATCCCGACCCCTGCAGAGGCACTGGCAAGTGAGTGAGGAATTCGGGGCGAGACCCCAGAATCTCAGCCGAAAGCCCAGAAGAAGGCATGCCCAAGGGGCGCAAAAAGGACAGGGTGACCCCCAGTGGCACAAGGATAGTGTGCCAGTGCCAGTATGGGGTGGGGGGGGACAGAAGAGGAGCACCGAACTGGGGCGTCCCAGGGTGTGGAGTCCCTGCCATTGACGGTGGAAGCATCCCAGTCAACTAGAGAAGGGAATGAGACTTGTCCGTCGATGGTGGAATCATCCCTGTTGACGAGGGATACGGAACAAGCCACTCCGCCGATGGGGGTACCTTCCTCGTCGACAAGGAATGCAAAACATGACGCCTCGTCGACAGGGGAAGCTGCCCCACCAATGAGTAGTGCTCCATCAACGAGGGAAGGAGAAAACATGCTCGGTCGATGGGGGAAGCCTCCTCGATGAGGAGTGCTCCATCGATGGGGGAAGAGCCCCCCAGACACGAGAGCGCGCAGCTGCATGCTCCGTCGAGAGGAAAGCCTCCTCATCGACAAGGAACACTTCATCGACGGGTGAACAGTGCCCGTCGATGGGAAACTTTCCGAAAGTGCTCAGTCGATGGGGCATGGCCCATCGACAGGTACAGCAGTGAAGGCTCCGCCGATGGGGGAGCAGCCCCATCGACAAGGAAGGCCATCGACGGCAGAGGAGCCACCGCCGACGGCCCTGTCAGAGGAGGGTGAGGAGGGTCGGTCCTTCTCCATCCAAAGCCGAAACACGAGCCCTGGGCCAGGGAGCCTTAACACCATTCCCTGAGGTCCGTTCCAGCTGGGCTGCCTGGACAGCCAAAGGTGAGTCCCAAGACCCAGCAAAAGTGCCTGGGTCAGGGAGCAGAAGGGGTGGTGTGAGCAGGTCACAGGTCCTGGAACAGAAGCAGAACAAGCAGTTCAAGTTCACGTTGAAGACTGCAACACAGGAGGTTAGGAGAGCTGTGTGTGCGAGCTGAAGCCGGCGGGAAAATAAACAGAGGTGCCGGGGCTACACTTACACTCAGCATCCACAGTGATGTCTCATGCGGCCCCATGGAACTGCTCAAAGAAGCTGCCGTGGTGACAACGCTACCTGGTGGAACTCCCAAGGTAATGACCTACTGCAAAGACCACTACATAGAAGATATACAGGTTACTCACCTGTAACAGGAGTTCTAGAAGTGGTATATGTTATTCATCCACACTTTGTGGCAGGTTCCTTGCCGCTTTAAATGTTGCCGGAAGGTCTTCAAGCTGGCTCCTTCCACCCACCTGGGTGGTAAAACCCTCGGCTCCACCCCATGACACCAGATCTAGCCCGCTGGAAGCCAGGGAGGTCGGGTGGGTCTTGTGGATGAACAATATATACCACTCCTAGAACTCCTGTTACAGGAGAGTAACCTGTATTTCTAGGGATGTGGATATGTTGTTCAATCCACACTTACTGGCAGACTCTAGCAATTCTCCGAGAGGAGGGAGGCAAGACGCGCACCCCCTACTTAGGGAATAAGTACTGGAGAACAGAGGTCCCAAAACCAGCATCCTGGTGTGACTAGGTCAATGTGGTAATAAGAAATGAAGGTGTTTGCCGACTTCCAGGTAGCAGCACTGCAGATTTCCTGGATAGGGACGTTCCTAAAAAGCAGTCACAGACAGCAGTATGGCAGGTGAAATGAGCCCTTAGCCCTATGGGAGGCTCCCTACCCGCCAACCTATAGCAGAGATCGATGCATGATGTAATCCATCTGCCAATTGCCCACTTGGCTGCAGGTCTGCCAGGTGCAGGTGCAGCTTCAGCGTTGAACAGCTGGCGAACCTCTCCCCAAACTCCAGCCGCGCGCTCTTTATAAGAGACTGCTCGTCTCAGGTCCAAAGTATGGAGCCTGTACGCTGCCGCCAAGGTGAGACTGGGGTAATACACCGGCAGTCATCATCGGATTCAGGTGAAACTCCAACACAACATTCGGCTGGAACTTCAGGTTGGGGGCGCAGTACCACCTTGTTCCTGTGGAAGATCAAATAGGGAGGCTCAGTGACTAGAGCTCCACAATCCTTCTGGCTGACATGATAGTCACCAGGAAGGAAGTCTTCACGACAGGTCGACACCTCACTCTTGTGCATTACTTGAATGATAGCACATGAGCTTTGCCTGTACCAGCAGTAGATCCCATGGTGGTGGTGGTTCACGCTCCCGGAGGAAATATGGTTGAGGCTTTGAAGAAATGCTAGACCACCCTCTCCTAGTTACACAGCTCTGCTAACCAGCCCACGCCATGTAAGCAGAGATGGCTGCATAGTCACTGTAAAGTCGTGAGACAAAAGCCCCCGAGAGAAAACTAAAGGTAGTCAAGAATGCTAGCCACTGGACAGGACAAAGGGTAAAGGCCCTTCCCTGCCACCAACTGAAGAACCTCTTCCACTTGAAGGCATAGCACTTCTGGGTCGACTCCTTCCTAGATGCCTCCACTATGGTGAGGATATCTGAGTGACCCAAAGCCTGGAACTCTAGCTGCTCAGGAACCAGGCTGTCGAGTGCAGGGATTGAAGTTCCAGGTGGAGAACCTTCCCCGACTGACAGAGGAGGTCCAGGCGTGCCGGAAGACTCCTCAGGAGCCTGATGTTGAGGTTGAGGAGATCGGGGTACCAAAACTGGAGGGCCAGTCTGAGCCACCAGGATCACTCTGTGCCTTGTCCCTCTTGGACCTTGAGGAGCACCCTGTGGATCAAAGGAGTGGAGGAAGGCACAGAGAGGCCTGGGGTCCACGGCCTCGAGAAGGCATCCCCTGCAGCGAGCCCTGTTGAGGGGCAGGCACAGAACAGCCTCAGTTCTATGCGTTCTCCCTGGAGGTGAACAGATCTACCTGAGGGGTGCCCCACTGGGAGAACAGGCCATGTACTACCTCTGGATGGAGAGACCACTGGGGACGCCTCACCCACCTGGCTGAGGGCGACGCCAGCTGATTTGAGGCTCCTGCCACATGAATAGCTAGGAGATTAGCCTCCAGTTGGCTAATGAGGGTCCAGATCGAGAGCTTCCTGCACAGAGGCCAGGAGTGCGTGTCGCCCTTTTGTTGAGGCAGTACAGTGTCGTGGTGTTGTCCATCTGGACTTGAACCACTTTACTGAGAAGGAGCGGGCCGAATGCAGTCAGCACAAGTCGAACTGCCGCAGGCTGATGTGGCATCGGGACTCCTTGGGGGTCACGAGCCCATGGACTCTGTGGTCCCCCATGTGGGCACCCCAGTCTGTGAGGAGGCGGACATCAAGATGACCATCGGCTCGGACAAGCGTGATCCTCCTCCTGCAGATGCTATAGGACAGTCCACTATTGGAGGCGTCCCACATCTTCTTGGTCACAGTGACCAGCTGGTCAAAATGACCTAGTCGCCGAGTCTACTGGCTGGCCAGCTCCCACTGAAGAGGGTGCATATGCCACCAGACCCATCAGACCACAGAGGTGCAGGCCGCCATGTAACCAAGAAGTCGCAAGTGCCCAACCAGAAATGATTGGACAAAGGAGGAGAGAACCTCCGTCCTGTCCCACGGGAGCCTGGCTCTGGCTCACCAAGAGTCTAGCTCTGCCCCGATGAAGCTGATCACCTGCAAAGGCATGAGTTCCGACTTGGCCTCAATGACTAGGAGGCCATGGTTGATGCAGGTCTGGAGGGCCAGATCCCTGGACCTCTCCACCTTCGGTCTGGAGGGACCCGCTATAAGCCAATCGTCCAGACAGAAGTATACTCTGATCCCTCAGCATAAAGATGGGCCGCCACCACTGCAATTTATTTGGTGAAGACCCTGGAGGCAGATGACAGGGCAAATGGCATGGCTTGAAAAACTCGTACAAGGTCCCCTCTGCCCCGAAGCGGAGGAACCTTCTGTGCAAGACTGATAGGGAGGTGGAAAAACAAGTCCTGCAGATCCAGACAGCACAGCCACATGTTCTGCTTGAGAGATGACATGACCTGAGACAGAGGTACTATCCTGAAGCTGCGAAACCTGAGAAATTGGTTCAAGTTGTACAGAACTAGAATGGGGCGCTGAGATTCCTTCTGGGCGGAGGCAATGGAGTCCAAGGTGGCATTGGACTTCAATGCTCTGGAGGTGACCATCAACTCCTGGACCAAACAAGTCGGTGCACACGAAGGGAACATCCGCCAGTTTGTGCAGTGTCCCCTTTGTAAAGGTCTAGACCTTCAGCCAGGCCGAGGTACATGGCGACTGCGGCCACCAGACTGGCATAAATCCCCAATGTCCAGAACCATCTGGAGTTGCTGTTTGCCATAGCCCAACCCTGATCCCAGACCCGCTTGACCGTAGTCTGAAGGTCCCAGGGAGATGAGGAGCACTGCTCAGGAGTGCCCAGGAGGGCATGGAGAAGTGTGCCATGATGAGCCAAGCTTGCCGGAGACTGAGCGAAGAGGCAGCATGGACTTTTCTGGCAAGTGGTCAGTTTCTTGGACTTTGTCCGGAGGTCTATCAGTGTCTCCGGAATTACCAGAGTGCTGCAATACAGATTCGGTCACCAACCCCTCAGCCAAGGGGTGTTCTGTGAACCCAGAAGAGGATCCGATGGGAAACGCATACTTGAGGGCCCATCCGGGCTGATGGCGCAGGGCAGGAGAAAGGGTGCTGCCAAAGCTCCAGGGCCGGACCAACAATGGCTTCTGCCTCTGTCAGAGGATCCCTTTTGTCAGAATGTCTGTCGGGGATATTAAACCAGTTTCTGAACAGGCTCCAAAGGCATCCCTGTGGATTCGGAGATAAGACACAGAATGCTCATAAAGGACGTGGGGCCTTCCTCCGTTGAGAGACCCCAACCGAAACCTCGAACAGATGAGAGTGCAAAGAGGAGTCTGGATAGATCAGTCGACCACCTGAGCCACTTTCACCCAACCGGACAGTCGAGAGTGAGGGTGATTTACAGCCTATACGGGAGGCCCTTAGCGGGCTGGGACTCCTTGGCAGGAGCCCCAGAGGGAGGCTATTTAGGTGGCGGCTCCACCACGAATCGGCAGAGAGGCCAGTTTCAGACGAGTCAGGAGGGCCTCCATCGGCTCCACGGGAGGAGAGACGGTGTACACCAACTCCAGAGGAGTTTGCCTCGGCCTAGAGGGTGACAGCCATGTGATGGCCGGTGTGAAAGCATGGGTCGACTTCGGACCTGCCAACACCAACTGTTGCCACACTGGACTGGCAGTATAGCCTAGAGGTTAGAGCAATGAGCTGTGAACAGGCTTGGTATGTCAGAAGACCAGACCTGGATTTGATTCTCACAACCTCCACTTGCATACTGTCGACTCTGAGCAAGTCACTTAACGGCCCAGTGCTCCCAGGTCGCCCTTGAAAACAGGCACTTGTGCCTAGTGGGTCTTACCCGGTTACCAAAGACTAAAATAAAAATAAAGATCCTCGTAGTGTCGACGCAACTTGGGCCGAAGCCTCTCCTCTCCTCTTCCAAGGAGGATGAGGATGAATAGCGGCAGCGCCGCTTCTTGGAATGTCCAGAATGGAGAGAGAGTTCTCCTCGACTAGACCTCGACCACTGGGAGAAACCAATGGGGCACTTAGAAGGAGCTGGGGAGACCCGCGGCTCCTCCAGATCAGGACCAGGGACCGTGAGGAGGTTCCCAGCAGGCTGGGTTTCCTCCTAGTTTGGTCCAGACAGGACCAGAGTCCTGAACAAGGAATTCTCTGCCTCATCCAGCGACAATGGGTCGACGGGATCGATAATTTTGACCAGGTCATCCGTCATTTAACTGGCTGGCTGGCCTGATGGGGGAACCGTGAAGCCAGCGTCCGAGGCACAATTTCAACCCAAGTCGAAACTGGCATTTTCTGGGAACAAGACTTCTCTCGAGCCCAAGAACAACATCGACAGGACTTCTCTCTTGACTCCTTGGAATTTCACAGGAGCAGGAGCTGTGAAGCAGGCAGACCCTCCCCTTGAAGGAGCCTGTAAGGGTAGAGCCCAGTTTGAGCAGTGCAGACACTGAAGCTGAAGAGGAACGATTGGCAGCCGAGCCACCTCCTCCTCCTGGAAAGCCTTCACTTGCTCAAGTTGTTCAGCGGACCCTGCAGCCGCGGAGCCCGTCAACAGGCCTCTTTAGATTTGACCGTAGGCTCAGTTTTCGGTCGGCCGAGTTATAATCATGTGAGGCGATCTTCCAACACATTCAGCTGGAATGAGTGATAAAGTTGCAAGCCTGGGTATGCATTGATGCATTGGCCCAAACAACAGGCATGTGGTCGGTGCAAGACATCTTCTGCCTCAAACACCCAAACAAAAGAAGAGGGTGTAAAGGCACCCCTGAGATGCAACACTGCACCTGCCACCCACTTCCCAAAACAGGTTCTGAGAGGGAGGTCAGAATACAGCAAGACTCCATTAGAAGAAACATAATTACTAAGGAGAGTAATTTTCTTGAACATCATGAAATCTTGCTGTATTCTGACTATTACAGAACACAAGCAGTACCTCCATGGAGGAGGGACAGAACATACTTTGGGAATAGGCTCTGAAGTACTGCTGTGTCGAACCAAGCATCACTCCTAGCCTGGATATCCAGAGAGTAATGCTTGGTAAAGGTATGGACCATTTTCCAGGTGGCTGCTTGACAAATTTCTAAGAGGAATATCCGTGACAGCAGCCAGGGAAGCAGCTGTACCTCTGGTGGAGTGAGCCCTCAGGTCTGAGGGTGGAATTTTTCCTAGTTTCTCATAGCAGAATTGTATACAAGATGCAATCCACCTGGCAACAGTTCTCTTGGTGGCAGGTTTGCCCTTCTCCACTTCTCCATAAGTGAGGAACAGCTGGAGGGAATCAAACCTGTGACCCTTGGGACGCTCTATACAGTAGCTAAGGGCCCTTTTAACATCTGAACGGTGTAGCCTCCTCTCTCCTGAAGAGGAATGATCAGTGAAGAATACAGGAAGAGAGACTGGTTCAGGTGAAAATCTGAAACCACTTTGGGCAAGAACCTTATATTGGTTCTAAGGACCACTTTATCCCTATGAAGAGAGATAAAAATCAGGTTCCACTGACAAGGCTTACAGTTCACTGATATGTCTGGCAGAGATAACGGCTCAAAAAAAAAAAAAAAAAAAAAACACACACACCAGTTTTCCAAGTCAAGTACTTAAGCTCTACTGAGGACATAGACTCAAAGGGAAGTTGCATCAACTGAGCAATACAAACATTTAAATCCCAGGCAGGAGCAGTGTCTCTGAATGGAGGATTGGTATGAAGCAATCCTTTAAAAAATGTACAGAACACAGAATAAGATGATAGCGAGGAAGACTTCCCCACTGACAGAAAAGCAGAGACAGCTGACAAGTGTACTTTGACAGTAGCTGGTCTGAGGCCTAGGCCATTAAGATGGACCATATAATCCAGAACTGTAGGCAATTCAGCAATGTCTGGAGAAATATGCTGCTTAGAACACCAAATGCTGAATCTCTTCCATTTGGAGTTATATGTCTTTCTAGTGGCGGGCTTTCGAGAGGCTTTGAGGATGTCCAGAATAAAGTTTCCCACCAAGTTATAATAAATTATATGTGTAAGTCTGGCTTTCATCCCAACATCGTTAACTGGGTAAAATCTTGGCTACAGAATAAGTATCAAAGAGTCACTGTTAGAGGACATTTATCACCATGGGTAAAGGTTGGTAGTGGGGTTCCACAGGGATCTGTCTTGGGCCCTATATTGTTTAATTTACTAAATCAACAATGCAACCATCCAACAAGGTATGGATGGCCAAGTATACAGACGATTGCAAACTTGGTTGTATTGTGAAAAAACACACAAGATGCAATTCTTTTTCAGGAAGAACTAAATGAAATCTGTAGATGGGCACTAGAGAACAAGATGTGTTTTAACGAACAAAAAATGTAAGGTCATTCACTTCGGACACAACAATCAAAACTTTAATTATAAAATCAATAATATGCCACCAGTTATAGCCACAACTGAAAAAGATCTAGGGGTCTTGGTAGATAACCTTACTTTTGATAACCACACCATGGCTAAAGTTAAAAGTGTCATAAAATTATGGGATGTATTTTCAAACATATTAAGAGTAGAGAACAAAAGGTAATACTACCACTTTATAAGTATGATTAGGACTAAACTTGAATATGAAAAATTACTCACCTTAGTAATGTTGTTTCTTCTAATGGAGTCTTGCTATATTATGACAGATGCAGTTTGTCCCACCATTAGAACTGCTAAAAACTAAAAAAGTAGAGGCCTAGGACACCTTCAATATAAAATCAAGGTTACAACATGTGGGTCTTTTTTCATTAGAATATAGATAAACACGAGGAGATCTATGCACAATATACAAAGCAATTAATGACCAATATCCGTTTGAAACTTTAAGTTTAACGAAGAATAATTCTGATAAATTGACAAGATCTCATAGTTATAAACTTAGAGGGGCAAACTGTATAACTCAAAAAAGGATTACATGGTTTTCACAAAGGGTTGTAACACAATGGAATGACCTACCAAGGGAAGTAGTGGAGAGTACTAATATTGAATCTTTTAAAAAACAGTTAGATATCCATATAAGTAACAAAAAAACATCACAACTATAATAGAATTACTCCACCTGGTTGGTGGAGAGCTCATTAAGGCAATTTAGTGCCTCCAGAGTTAGTAACTTCCTATGATCCTATGAACCCCGAGACAGATGCAAATCTGCATACTCCAACTCTTCAAGAGCCATGCCTAAATATTGAGAGACTGAAGATTGGGGTACAAATCCTCCCGAGAGAGGGTTACCAGGTTGTAATTCCTGGGAAGAGACAGGGAAGATGAACTGCTAGGGATAGTAACAGGGGGAAAACAAGGCTGTCTGGCCCAATCTGGAGTAATCAGAATCACTTTGCAAGGTTGTGACTTTATCTTGACTAAAACTTTGAACAGTAGAGGAAAGGGAGGGAAAGCATACAGAAATTTTCCTTCCCAGTTCAGAATTGGAGCATCCAGAGGGACTGTGCCCAAGACTGGGGGTCTGCAACAAAAGAGAGGAAGTTGGTGACTGTCTGGGGCTGCAAAGAGATCCATCTCTGGAGTGCCCCACCTTGAAAAAAAAAAAAAAAAAATCACCTTCAAGACCAGAGGGTCCAGGGACCATTCGTGATGGCCCTGTCAAATCCTACTCAGTGCATCTGCTAGCACATAGTAGTCCACCTTCCAGGGAAGGACAATCAGAGGTCTGCGGGGTCAAGCAGGGACCACAGCTTCATGGCTTCTGTGCACAAGGCTGTAGACCGCATGCCTCCCCCCTGCTTGTTGATGCTACATGGTAGTGGTGGTGTCTGTTCTGACTTGAACCACCTTGTTCTGCACTGACAGAGAAACTGCAGGGCCAGATAAACTGCCTGAGCTCTAGGAGATTGATATGAGAAGAGATTCCTGAGGGACCACAGTCCCTGGGCAGTGAGGGCCCCCAGATGAGCTCCCCAGCCCAGAAGGGAAGCATCTGTGGTAAGGACCACTGAATGAGACTGACTGGCAAATGGGACCCCTTGCCTTAGACTGTCCTGATCCTGCCACCACTGAAGGGCTTGGATCAGGGTCCGGGTCACTGGGATCAGTTTGGTAAGGGAGTCCTCCTTTTGGGACCAAAAGGCCCTCAGATGGAACTGAATGTCCCTCATCTGGAATCTTGCCCCTTGGACCACTGCTGTAGAAGCTGCCATGTGGGCCAAGAGCTGGAGGAAATGCCTTGCTGGTCGAGACACCTGGAAGGCTGAAGGAAGAAGCCAGTTCTATAAGAACTCTTGCCCTTTCCAGGGGAAGAAAGGCTCTTGCTTTGACAGTATGCAGCTCTGCCCCTATAAAGGTAAGAAGCTGCACTGGCTCGAGAACTGACTTGGGAAGGTTTAGAAGAAATCCTAGAGAAGTTAGCACTTGCTGGGTCACTTGCAGGTCTGACTGGACTTGGTCTGGGGACTGGCCCACTATGAGCCAGTCGTCCAGATAAGAAAAAATGAAATCTTTGCCTCCTTAGAAGGCAACTTCTGCTGCCAGGCACTTTGTGAAGACCCTTGGGGCTGAAGTTAGGCCAAAGGGCATTGCTCTGAACTGATAGTGGCCTGAGGGCAACTCGAACCTGAGGTACTTTCTGTGGGAGCACCTGATGGGAATGTGAAAATAGGCATCTTTGAGGTCCAGGGAGGCTAGCCAGTCCCCTGGCCTTAGAGAGGGAAGGATTATTCCCAGAGTTAACATCTTGAACTTTGGTTTTAAAAGATGTTTGTTTAGATATCTTAGGTCTAGGATGGGTTGCCACTGGTCTCTGTCATTTTTGGGGTAAGAAGTACCTGGAATACAGACCTCTGCCCCAGTGAAGGGTAGGTACTCTCTCTATGGCTCTTAAAGCCAGCAGAGATGAAACCTCTGCCTCTAGGGCAAGGGTTTCTGAGAGGCCTGCAGGTGGAAAAGATCTGGCTCATCTTCAGAAATTTTTTGAAGCCGAGAACCAGTCCCTGGCCTACTACTTCCAGGACCCACTTGTCTGATGTAATAGACATCCAGTCCTGTACGAAGTAAGTCAGCCTGCCCCCTACTGGAATAGGAGTCTCGACCCGGGCAGGCCCATCAGGGTGTCTGCTTGGCAGAGGTCTTGGGCTGAGGAGTGGATGCAACCCTGCTCATCCCCCTTCTGCCTCTCCCTCTGAAGAACCCCCTCTGTGAAAAGGGAGAAGAGGCCTGTGGCTGGTAGAAAGGCCTATGAAAAGGCCTGCCCCTGCCCCCAGACTGCTGTCTTTGAGGAGTTGCCTGCCTCTCTTTGGCCTGAGCACTCCTGTAAGTGGTCCTGTACTCATCCATTTTCTTCATGTAATTCTCTTTCTGCTCCCCAAAAAGAGAATTATCCACTACAGGAAAATCCATGGCCTTAGCCTGGGTATCATGCGAAAGGCTAGCACATCTGAGCCAAGCCATTTTCCGAAGAGCCACAGATGTAGCCATGACTCTTGATACATCATTGAGTCCACAGCAGCATGAAACTGAACTTTGATGCCTCAATCCCATCTGCAGCCACCGCCTCCAGTTCATTGGCTAGCTGGGGGAGACCTGTTTAGCCAGTGCCAGTACAGTGTCCCACCTGGACTTCTGATACGTGGCTGTATAGGCCATATAATTCGCCTGCCTGAGTCCCAAGGAAGATGCCACGTACTGTTTTTTTTTTTTTTTGGGCATGGCATCAATCTTCCTGGAGTCTTTGTCTGGGGGGTGTGAAGCCAAGGGAATGTTTGCCTTGTCACAGGCAGCAGCCTGCACTACTCCAACATGGCTGCATTGCTGGTATAAAAACTCCGTGTCTGAGCCTGATAGTGTGTACCTCTTGTCCATCCTTCTGTCAAAAGGGGGTATAGAACTGGGAGACTTCAGGATTTTTTGTGTCCATTTCCCAAAGGATTTGTGAAGGGGAACAGACAGTCTCCTCGACTCTGGGATGTCCATCATTTCCACATAATCAGGCTCCTCCTGATCCTCATTGCTTCTTCCATAGGAAGCTGGAGGGTTTCAGCCACTTTTCTGTAAAACAAAAGATGGGAAGGGGACTCAAAGCCTAGGAGGGGATACACCAGAAGGTCTGTCTGGGGAGATGTCCGGTTCCACAGGCACATCTAGACTAATCACCACCACCACCACCACCACCTTCAAACTCCTCCTCCTCCACAAACTCCGGTTCATAAAAATCTTCAGGGGTATAATCGTGAACCGGGGGAACCGACCGAACCGAACCCCTGTGAAAAGGTGCTGGATCTGTCGGAACCGGGCAAAGCGATTCCACAATCTGAATCGCTCTGGCTATTTCCTCGGCAGTCAGAACATGAACCTCTGGATCCAAACCGGTCGATTTTCCTTTGCGTTTCCATTTTGTAGGAACCGACCCCTCAGGATCGGCTCTCCTCTTGCCCCGGTCAGATGGCACTCCTTCTGGTTCGGTCGAAACTGAACTGGGCTGGCCATCCGGGTCAGCAGACTTCTCGGCCTCCTTTTCCCTCAGCCTACCTAGTCTCTTTTCAAGGATAGATTTAGGAACATTTTTACAAATTTGGCAGTCTGAATTGAGGTGTTCAAAGCCCAGACAATAAAACACAGATGGTGTGGGGGTTGGCCTTAGCAAAGACCTCCCCACACTCACTGCAGTGTTGAAACCCAGTGGGCCTGTTTTTTTCCTTGGGTTTCTCAGACATGGCCAACCTAACCAAACTTACCCTTTTTATGGCAACCGCCAGGCAAGACTCCCTTATCGGTTCCTAACAGTGTCACGGGTGTTGGAAAAAGACGTTCAAAACACGTTTTTTTAAGCACCGATAAGAACAGGTAACCACACACTAAAGTAAAACACAAGGATTCAATACAGTGATCGGTTCAGCAGAACCGATCTAACACTTTACAATTTCCACACAGAAAAACAGAACAAAACCTATCTAGTACTCACGGTACCACAGACAGAGACTGAGCCGACTATGCGGAAATAAATTCGGTAAAAACCGACAGCTTAAGAGACTTTAACAGACTTTCGAACCGAGCTGAAGAAGAAATCTCTGGAGCGACTGTTCAGTGAGGCGGAGTAAAGAATCTGATGGTTGGATTTCAAAGGGCTCCAGACAGAGACCTCAACCGAGCTTGAGTTCAGCATCCTATGCTCTGCATAGAAAGTTAACCCTTTGTTCTCCAGGGCAGTTTAAAGGCTGGGGCTAACTGCAATAGTCAGAATACAGCAAGACTTCATGTTTGAACACATGACAGCCAGACTACAAAATAAAGTCCCAGAACTACTGAATCGATGGACTGGCTGGTTTCTCAGTATATCTCAGCTTAGACCGGATCAGCCCCCTTAGCTCTGCTCCTCCTCTCTAGGTGTAGGAGCTCAGACGACCCTACACCACCCCACCCCTAGGTTCTCCTCGGGTAGCAGGATGGGGCTTAATTAATCCACAGGGCTGACAGAGTAAATGATTCCCGACCCTCATCTTCTCATGAAAGTAATTCTAATTTAAATTATGCACAGATGCCTCTCACACATGTGATTAGTTAATTTAACATCGTCTCTAATAACTAGTCTAATGATCATTATTTCATATTATAAGATATTATGTACCAGACTATTAGTTTGGGCTAATATCCGTGTATGCACTGACCATAATGAAATATTCAACTTGCGCTGTAAGATGAACTCCTGTAATACTGCTCTGTAGCTCCAATTATATGAAAAAAACTGAAATAAAGTATAAAAAAAAAAAAAGTAGTCATCAATAAGCCTGTCGTCGATGGAGGAGGGGCAGACGACCTGGAAGTAGACAGCCTAGCGCCCTGGGAGTTGGGCAGAGCAGCTATCTGTATGGGTCTGGAGTGAACCAGGACCTGGACAGCAGGTCTATTCATCAGGGCAGAAGCCAACGAAGAAGAGCCCCCCGAAGGAGAGGCCGAGAGGGAGCAGGGGGCAGTCGCAATCCTGGTCTTTTCTGTGATTCTTCCTCAACCCCCACCCCAAGGACTTTTCTTTGACCTGGGAGGCCTTGGAGCTCTTAGACCCAGACAGCGACTTGCTGGCAGGTGCTACGGAGGACCCTGGCGCAGAGGTGGATACCTGCTGCTCCATGAAGGTTTTAAGGGCTTTTCTTCGTCGCCTAAGGGTGGTTTGATTAAATTATCGGCAGAACTCACAATCTGAAGCGCTGTAATCAGGCCCAAGACAGCAGACACACACGGAATGTTTGTCGCTGGAGGCCATCTTCTTTCCGCAGCGGCAGCGATGGAAAAGAAGGTTTCACTCTAGACATAGAAGAAAAATATGTAGCAAAATCTCTGAAAGAGAGATTTGTAAGGGTCTGTAGGAAAAATAAAAAGACACAAACACTGCGACGGCTCTTCCATGGAGACCATGCTTGCAAGTCGACAGCAGGAAAGAACTGAGGAAGGCACAGGGCCGCCTACGCCTATGTAGGGTTGGTGACATTGGCTAATGTCGATGGCATGGGTGGCCCCAATTGTACTGCTGAAAATCTTGTGTGGATTCCCCATTCACTGATGGTGAAGTTCCTATGGTGTAACCGGATGACCGAGATACCCCTGAAGATGATTCTCTAGTAACCATGCATCTGACATCATCTGAACCCATCTCGTATAAAAAAGTTCTGCAGTCTTCAACCAAGGGGAAGGGAGGCAGAGATGGGCCCGCGTACCTTAATTTTGAGTTACCTCCTCTTCGACTTGCACCCCCATTATGCCTGCACCCCTATAATGCCTCCGTTATGGTTTCCCTATTTCTTTGGTTTCCAAAACTCGAAAAGGGACAAAAATACCTTGGGACTGCTGCTGGCAGCTACCCTCTCGACCTTTTGTTGTCTAATTCACTTTATGTTGCTGCTTTGACACCAGAAGGTGTCCCAGATATCCTTCAAAATGTCATCCAAGCCAGATCCAAAAGTCTGCCCTCTCAAAGGGCAAGTTAAACAGTTTGGCCTTAGATGCCTGGTCTACAGCCCAGTGCCTCAGCCATACACCTCACCTGGCTGACAATTTTAGAAGCGGAGTTCGCGGACATTCGTAAATTGTAGACTGTGGCATCCCCTAGAAAGGCAGAGGCCACGGATACCAGCTGTAAATATTCACCCACTCAGAGTCTGGGGGAACAAAGCTACCCAGAGCCATACTCAATGAGTTTAGGGTTCTGGAAACAATATATGAAGGGTGAAGATTTACTCCTTTTGAGGCAAAGGCTCTTCTGTATGTGGCATCCACTTGCTTATCATGCATATCTGTTAAGGCCACAGAGCCTTCAATCAGAATAGTTGTGTGCTTAACAGAATTATGCACAGCCTCATCTGCCAGAGTAGGCGTTTCCCACTTCTGGGAATGCTACTCCATAAATGGGACAGTCTCTCACCCATGGCCTGGGGAGACGTTTTTCCTGGTCTGTTGAAGCCCATTCCTGTTGAATAATTTGGCTGCAGTGCACAAAGTTTTGAAACACAGCCTGCATGGTGGCGCAGAGGGCTGACGCACCGGACACCTTACCTCACGCTACGTCGGCGACCCGGGTTCGAGAACTACCTCAGGTCACCAAGGAACACACTTCAGTGCGGAGGAGATCGCGGATAGGATCGGATTCACGTCTAGTGCCTCCATGGCATGACCTCCTTCAACTGCGGTGTCCTACTAGCCTCCATTATGAGGCAGGACAGAGATTCTGTATCAAACAGCGGAGGGATTGAAGTCTCTCTCTTAGGCTCCATCAACTCACTTTCCTCCACTTCCTCAGAAGGGTCCTCCTCATTAAAAAGCAAATTTGGGTCAGATTTTCCTCAAAGCCCCCTACATTGTCATCTTGACCTGCTTTATCAAGGTCAGGGTCTGCCTTAGTATCTGGGTGAGCAGTCTTGTCCTGCTTTGCTGCACCAGACGTGCCTGTATTAGGAGGGCCCCAACCTAAGGGACCCTGTAGGTTCAGGTGTGTTGGTGGGGATGTCTTGCAGAACACGAGGATTCAACAATTCATTTAAGAGCAAAAATCAAAAATCTGTGTAACTCTGCCTTGCCACTACCAGTCTGTACCCCAGGTGCACCCCTCCCCAGCTCGGGAGAGGGGCACAAACTGAGGAGGGGCCCCCAAAACAGACTGCATTACAGGAATGGGTCACTAGGAGTCTGAAAGTGAGGTCTCATTACCCTCCTGCAGGTCTTACACCGTTTAAATACCACAGGTCTCTGATAAGCCATGGAGACAGTTGCTGTATGAATGTAATGCCTCTGATTAAACATAAAAAAAAAAAAACAAAAAAAAAAAAAACACAAACATATGCAAGGCTCCTGAATTCTTATGACCAGGTAGGAGTAAGCAAACAGCACCGGGCCTCCTATCACCCTTTCTCTATTGCTTATCTGAGGCTACAAATGTAGGATAGAAGACTAAGGGAAATTTCCTGGTAAGAGACTAGTGTTCCATTTCTCCAAAGCTCAACACATCTTGCTCTGATAACAGACTCCTTTTGGCGAGATGAGAAATTTTCCCCGACAACCTCACAGTAGGGAAAGAAACAGGGATTCATACATGCGCGCTAGAGCAGTGAACTGGGTGACATCACCATATCGGCAAGCACACGCCCAGCCCCAAGGGCAGGAATTCCATACCAGCAAAGAGTGGGAAATGTTCTAAGAATGAGGAGAGCGCACCCTTGCTGGCAAATTGCCAGAAAAGGACAAATCCCCAAGCAGCTCTGAAGAGCCAAGAAGGCGGCGCTAGAGGCACGGTTCAACAAACGAGCACAAAAGGCACAGTCAATACGATCGGGAGTCCAGCTGACCAATGTGGGGCCCGAAGTGTAACAAAACCAGGTCACTTCGTATACAGCCCCACAAAGAAATCAAAAAGGAAAAACACCTCCCACATGTAACAGGCAGCCCAGTACCAGTCTCCTCATCCAAACAATGGTCTGAAGCCTAACACACAAAAGCCCCTTCCTGCAGTCCTAGAGGAGGAATGAAAGGGGGGGGGGGTGTTTCCAGCGCACAATATAGTGCTAGGGTGGAAAAATAAAAAAAGGCTAGTGGGATCCCATTCCTGATAAACTGAGCACCCACCCCAAACAAAGGAAAGGAAAATAATTCTCTTACATTAAGGCACATGGGGAAAAAGGGAAGAACGTGAACCCCAATCCATGCTCACAGGGCACTGGAAATGGGAATTAAATCAGCAAGTTAGACAGTTTGAAAGCCGTAGCTTAACAGGCACAATTTCTAAATTTAGGAGTGCTCCCCGACACCAGGTAGCCCTAACCTACTCTACTGATGCGCAATCCTGATAAGGTAATAAAAGTCTTCAGAGAGAATCTTCTATGCTGTTTCTCCTTCGTGGCACAGCAAAGACTGGAGATACCCCACTATCTGGAATGCTCCTGTGCCCAGGGTTCTATGCCGATTTCCCCTAGTAGGGGGGAACATTACCTATATGTATTAACTATACCTTGACAATGTGGAGCTCTACAGAAATACTAATTTATACTGTGTTACATACAACAGAATAAGGATACAATTATACATTTTTTCACAAGACCTTAAGCACTTAAATAATCAAATCAAAACTAATACTTTAACTAAAGATTGCTATGCTGGGTTTCCCAAAAATGTATAAAATCTGCAGTATTTTAAAAAGCGATAAAGTAATGGCATATTCTTCCCTGTGATCCAAATTTAGTATCAGATCAAACTGATTTATTTAGAAGCAAGACAAAATACAGTTTTAGATAAGAAGACCACTCATAGAAACATAGAATTTGACGGCAGATAAGGACCGCTTGGCCCACCCAGTCTGCCCATTTCCCTACCTAATGGATAAGCTGCAGAACCTAGTTAACCAGCAGCATACTTCTTCCTAACCCCACCCCCTAGAATTGCCTTATGACTGTCCCATGCATGCTTGAATTCCACCACTGTTTTTGACTCCACAACCTCCTCCGAAGGCCGTTCCATGCATCCACAACCCTCTCTGAAAAAATACTACTTAAATTACCTCTGAGCGCCCCCTCTATCTTCAAATTGTGCCCCTTGTTCTTTCACCTCTTTTTTGAAAGATGCTACCCTCTTGGACTTTGTTGATTCCCTTGAGGTACTTGAAAGTTTCTATCATGTCCCCCTCTCCTCCTTTCCTGAGGCTATACATATCGCTCCTTAAGTCTCTCTTCCTTAATATTTTGATTGCAGACCCTGCTCATTTTGGTGCCCTCCTCTGGACAGCTTCCATCCTGTCTATGTCTTTGCGGAGATTGGGTCTCCAGAACTGCACGCAGTACTCCAGATGGGGTCTCACCAGCTGTCTGTACAGAGGGATAACAACTACTGATGATGCCTCTCCCTATGCATCCCAGTATCCCCCCAGCCCTCCTTGCTGCCCTCTCACATTGCTTGCCCACCTTTAGGTCATCTGATATGACTACCCGCAGGTCCCTTTCCATTTGTTGTTGTTGTTAGTATCTCACCCTCCACTGTGTACTCTTCCCTGGGTTTTGCTTCCCAGGTGCATTACCTGCACTTCTTAGCATTGAATCTAAGCTGCCATACATTTGACCATTCCTCTAACCTTGCCAAGTCCCTTCTCATCCTTTCCACCCCACCTTGTGCATCAACTCTGTTGCAGATCTTTGTGTCATCTGCAGAGAGACATACTTTTCCTTCCAGTCCCTCTGCAATGTCGCTTATAAAGACACTGAAGAGGACCGGTCCCAATACTGAACCCTGTGGTACCCCACTAGCAACCCCACCTTTCTTCAGAGTGGACTCCATTTACTATTACTCTCTGTGTCCTATTCTCCAGCCAATTCTTTACCCAGGCTGTCATCTTGGGACCCACTCCCAGGCTGGCTAACTTGTATATTAATCTTTTGTGTGGGACTGTGTCAAGTGCCTTGCTAAAGTCTAGGTAGGCCATGTCCACAGCCCCTCCCTGATCTACTACTTTGGTCACCCAGTCAAAGAAATCTATCAGATTCGTCTGGCATGACCTTCCTGCTGTCAATCCATGCTGCCTTGGGTACTGTGCCCCTCTGGCCTCTAGATACTCAACAATTCTTTCCTTCAGAAGTGATTCCATCATTTTCCCTACCACTGAGGTTAAACTAACTACAGACCCCACTCACTGGGTTCAAGTCTATCTGATGCATGCACCCGCTCCCATTTAATTTTGTACTCCATACAAGCAAATGTTGATAGATGGTGCAGTGTATCCCCAAAGCAGAGGTTCACACTAGTCAGGAGACCTTGCATCACAGCCAATTGTTTTGGGTGGAGGAACATTCTAGCATTGATCAATTACTATAAACTACTGGTGTGATCCTGTTTCAGACAGAGCCCATCTCTTCAAGTGGTGTAACAGGGTGTGCTTTGAAACAACTGAGAAGCTGCATGGGATATACTATATTGGACTAGAAATCTGCAACTGATTTCTTACTTACATCTGAGGGAAGTTTTCCTTACTTTACAGTCTTATACTGGTATTGCTTTTTATATAATTATTTTTGTTTTTAAATCAGGAAGGGGGTTTTCAAAACTACTTATCTTGTGAGCAACTTCAGAAGGGTTGAAATAACTGCATATTTGATTTTCTTTGTGGCTAACTGGACTGTCTACTAGTATTCTGTAACAGTTTGCATCAAATTACTTTTAAATAGTTGACAAATCAGTTACTGGAGGTTAGCTGAATTACTATAAAGGGCAGTACTCACCAGGGTGGTGGCGCAGTGGTGTATTTGATTGTTCTAACAGTCACCAGTGGTTGTGGACTACCCACCCACCCTTTCCCACCCACCCCAGGCGTGCGTTTCCTTTATAGCCAAGGTTCTGACATGACTTGCTCAACAGGTCTTGGAGCAGAACTGTCATTCTTAATAACCTAGCACAGTGCATAAAGGGTAAGAACACACCACACAAAGGAAAAAACAAATTATACATACATACATATACACACACACACACACACACACACACACACACATATATCTTTTACATATTGTATATTATAAGAGAGAGGGACATGTGGGGAGTGGTGCAATGCACTGGCTGAGGGGCAGCAGTTTTCCGGGAGACATTCTGGAAACTGCGTTGCTGTCCTATCTGCAGGCAACTGTCAGCTCTGAGGGAGGAGGTAGCCCACCTCCAGGCTGAACTGGCAAGGACTAAGGAGGCCTCCCCACCCAAGAGCACCACTGCCACAGAGGCTGCCAAGCATGAAGAGCAGTTGGACCACAGTGGGGTCTGGGAGGTGCAGGTGGTGGAACAGAGGCGAAGCCCCAGTTGTACCTCTACACAAACCATATGCCAGTCTGGCAGAGCAAGGTTCCTCTATGATGGCACCCTCAGTGGAGACCAAGAAGAATGCTGAGGACAACCACAAGGGAGACCCACAGAAGGGTGGCAAGGGACACCACAGGGAAGAAACAGCTTCTGATGGGGACTCAATTGTTAGAGGATAGACCTGGGGAAGGGAGGAGGGAAGTAATGTGCCTGCCTGGTGCCATGGCTTGGAGGGACAAGAAGCAAATCCTCAGGATTGCAGAAGCAGCATCACAGGAGAGGGAACTAGATATTGTCCACCTTGGGACAAATGACCTAGCTAGGCGTGGGATCAGTGCAGTGCAGGATGAAATTGTGGAGTTGGGGAGGGGCCTCAGACAGGTAGCAAGCACAGTTCAGCTTCTCAGAGGTGCTGCCAGTCCATGGCAGGGGTGAGGCTAAGGTACTACACACCATGCAGTTTAATGAATGGTTGCAAAACTGGTGCAGAGCACAGGGCTTTAGCTTCATTGGGGACTGGGGGTACACCTGGAGAGATGAAGGTTTATACTGGCACGATGGTCTGCATCTGTCCATGAAGGGAACCAAGATCCTAAGTGACAGGTTTAAATGCTTCCTTGGCAAGCCTTTAAACTAGCCATGGGGGGAGGTACTAATAAGAGGCAGGAAATTTCAAGCCTCCCCCCACAAAACATGATGGGTAGTAAGGTAAACACTGAGTTACAGTGCTCAACAGAGGGCAGGACAGGGGTAAATGGAAAAACAGACAAGGGCAAATAAAGCAGGCATGGGGGAAAAAAGGATAAAGCCAACATTAAATGGAGGGCAATGAGTACCAATGCCCGTAGTCTGGGAAACAAGCTTCCTGAGCTAGTAGCCTTGATGGAAGATGAACACTTGGATATTGTGGCAGTCACAGAAACATGGTACACGGGAAACCATGACTGGGATGTCAATATACCAGGGTACACAGTCTACAGAAGGGACAGGGAGGGGGAAAAGAGGAGGTGGAGTAGCTCTATACATAAGGAAGGGATCAAAGCTACAGAACTAAAAAGTAAAGGGGGAGGACAAGAGGCACTCTGGGTCACCTTGGAGACAGGGAATGGCATCACAATCCGCACAGGGGTTGTATACAGACCCCCATCTCAAGGGGAGCAAATGGACAAGAAAATGATAGGGGACATTCTCAAAATGGCTGAAAAAGGGGAGATACTGTTAATGGGGGACCTGAATATGCCAGATGTTAACTGGATGACATGTACTGCAGCCACATCCAAGAGCAGGGTCATTCTCGATGCCCTGCAGGGGGCAAGCCTTAAGACAGCTAATGTTGGAAACCACTCGGAAGGAAGCAATACTAGACCTGGTACTCTCAAATGGAGAGGGGATCACAAACTTAGAAGTCAGTAGACATCTGGGAACAAGCGACCACTGCACAGTGCGCTTCACAATAAGCACAACCATGGAGACAAGCCATACAAAAACAAGCATACTGGACTTTAGAAGGACTGACTTTGGCAAAATGGGTGAATACCTGAGGAATACACTAGCAAATGGCCAAAAAGGAGGGGTGGAAGAACAATGGAGAAAAATCAAAACTGCCAACATAGAGGCAACAAGCCTTTGTGTGAAACAGATAAAGAAAACAAAGCGGAGTGAAAAACCACTATGGTTCTCAAAAGAGGTGGCAGGGAAGGTTAAGGAGAAAAAGGCTGCATTCAAAAAGTATAAGACATCACAGAAGGAGCATGACAGGGAACTGTATCAACTAAAGCAGAAAGAAGTGGGAAGGCAGTCAGAATAGCAAAAGCCCAAACTAAGGGAAAAAATAGCCAAGTCAGTTAAGGGGTATAAAACCTTTTATAGGTACATTAGGGAGCATAGAAAGCTTAAGGGAGGAATAGTGAAGATTAATAAGGGAGAGGGGAGGTGGGCAGAGGGAGACAGTGAAAAAGGCAGGGACACTGAATGAATACTTTTGCTCAGTAGTCACAAAAGAAGATGAGAGTTGTTACCTAAACCAGACAATAGAAGCACTCGGGGCATTTACAGAAGAAAGAGTCCTGAAAGAACTCCTAAAACTCAAGGTGGACAAAGCAATGGGGCCTGACGGGATTCACCCCAGAATCCTAAAAGAACTAAGGGAGGACCTAGTGACACCACTGACCACACTTAAATCACGGGAGGATGGGGTGGTACCCGAGGACTGGAGGAGAGCAGATGTGATTCCCCTTCACAAAAGTGGGAGCAAGGCAGAAGCAGGAAACTACAGACCTGTAAGTTTGACCTCAGTGGTAGGGAAAATGATGGAATCACTTCTGAAAGAAAGAATTGTTGAGTACCTAGAGGCCAGCAGGGCACAGGACCCAAAGCAGCACGGATTTACAGCAGGAAGGTTATGTCAGACCAATCTAATAGATTTCTTTGACTGGGTGACCAAAGTAATAGACCAGGAAGGGGCCTTGGATATGGCCTACCTAGACTTTAGCAAGGCATCTGACACAGTCCCGCACAAAAGATTAATAATCAAGTTAGCCAGCTTGGGAGTGGGTCCCAGGGTGGTAGCCTGGTTGCAAACTGGCTGCACAACAGGACACAGAAGGTAATAGTGGTGGAACACATTCCGAAGAAAGGGTGGTCACTAGTGGAGTACCTCCGGGCTCAGTACTGGGTCCAGTCCTCTAACATCATCATAGGTGACATTGCAGAGGGTCTGGAGGAAGGTATGCCTCTTTGCAGATGATACAAAGATCTGTAACAGAGTTGATATACAAGGTGGGGTAAAAGGATGAGAAGGGACTTGGCAAAGTTGGAGAATGGTCAGACATATGGCAACTTAGATTCAATGCAAGAAGTGCAAAGTAATGCACCTGGGAAACAAAAACCCAGGAGAAGAGTACACAATACCAGGGGAGGTACTAACAACAACAAAAATGGAATGGGACTTGGGGGTAGTCATATCAGATGATCTAAAGGTAAAGGTGGGTAACCAATGTGAGAAGTCAATAAGGAGAGCCGGGGGATACTGGGATGCATAGGAAGGGGCATCACAAGTAGAAAAAGGGAAGTGGTTATCCCTCTGTACAGACAGTTGGTGAGACCCCATCTGGAGTACTGTGTGCAGTTTTACAGACCTCATCTACGCAAGGACAAAAGACAGGATGGAAGCAGCCCAGAGGAGGGCAACTAAAATGGTGCAGGGTCTGCATCAGAAATCTTATGAAGAGACAGAGACTTAATATGTATACCCTTGATGAAAGGAGGGACAGGGAGAACATGACAGAAACGTTCAAGTACCTCAAGGGAATCAACAAAGTCAAGGAGGGTAGCATCTTTCAGAAAGAGAGATGTGTAAGAAAAAGGGGACACAATTTAAAGCTGGGGGGGGCGCGGCTCAAGTGAGGAAATCTTTTTTCACGGAGAGTGGTGGATGCGTGGAACTGCCTTCCTGGGGAGGTTGTTGGGGCTAAAACAGTGGGGGAATTCAAACATGCATGGGACAGACACAAGGCAATTGTAGTGGGGGGTGGCAGGAAGTAGGCTGTTGGTTAACTAGAATCTGCAGCTTATCCAGTAGGTAGGGAAATGGGCAGACTGGGTGGGCCAGGTGGTCCTTATCTGCCGTCAAAGTCTATGTTTCTAGAATACCAATTGAAAAGAAACTGTATTCTGACTCAAAAAATGCACGTATAATATACTAGCACAGACAACCCTACATAGAAAACCGGCAAATTAAGGTCTATTGTCCCATCCAGTTTGTAACAGCCAAATTTTGGGACTAAGCCCTTGTCAGTCCTCAGTACCTTCCCCCAGTCTGCCCTGTTAAGCACTATTCCTGTGTGCCTGTCCATTCCTCTTCTGAAACCTCTATCCATTTCAGCCCCTATGACCTCCTCTGGAAGATTATTCCAGTCAGTCACCACTCTTCTATATGAAAGTACTTCCTGAAAAACACTATTTGCACCACTTTAACAATCCCACTTTGCACCAGCTTTTTGTGCAACACCCCCACCACCATTTTGATCCAAATGTTACGTAAGAACATCCAGATTTGTCCACAATTTTGGGAAAACCAAGGGGGGGGGGGGAGAGAGAGAATACAGATTAATTTTGTCAAACAGAACTGGTCATTTTTGAAAACAGAAAATTAACTGGCCCTACCCTTACGCCTTCCTTCCATGTCCACTTTTCACAGATCTTTCTGACATCTGTGAAGAGACATTTCCCTGAATCCCCATCGCCTATATCACAAATAAATGTCTAATAGAATGGATCCTCAAACCAATCCCTTGAGCAACCCACTTGTGACATCCTTTTCCCATGATGGTTCTCCATACAGGAACACTCTGTCCCCTCATTTAATCAATTTTTCATTCAACCCGTAATCTGGTCCCCCACCTACAGGTTGCTCAACTTCTTTATTAATCTCCCACATGGGCCGGCCCGGTGGCGCCGAGGGTTGAGGTGCTGGACGCCACACCTCGCGCTATGCCAGCGACCTGGGTTCGGGAAAGAGCCTGGGTCGTCGGGGGTCGGCAGGGGAGGAGAAGGATCAAGCGTCTGTAAGACTGCTTTCCTTCTCCGGGGAGAGGGGTGTGTTGCCTTGGTGGCCTGGCGGCACCTAGCGGTGGCTAGGGGCTTGGCAGGCCATGGGCAGAATTAGAGGGACGTACTGAGGCGGACGCTGGGATGAGGCGTGCACGGTAGCGTGCGTGCTCTGATCCCTTGGCATCATTGCACGCCTCAGGCGTATGGGGAGAAAAAGTGGAAAAACCTTGCGGGCTACATGAGGGCGGACAGGCAGCACCATCGGCTTCTGGTCCTGGATGCTCCTCCTTGCCGAACCCCAGATCCCGTGGCGGTGGTGGCGTGCCACCATGGCTGATCGTTGTGGGTGGCAGTGAGGGTAGAGCATGGGGATTGGGGGGGCAGAGCAGGGGCTGAAGGTCGGGCGGACTAGGGGACCATGGGTAACACCCCAGCCACAGAGGAGGAGTAAAAAGTACAAAAAAAAATCTCCCACATGGGACAGAGTCAGAGTCAAAGACTTTGCTGAAGATCAAGTACAAGACATCAACTGCCTGACCCTATCCACAACCTTTAATCACTCAAAGAAGTCAGTCAGGTTCATTTGACAAGCTCTCCCACTGGTAAATCCATTCTTTCCAAATCCTACAAGCCACTGGCTTTCACAAATTCAATACCTGTTCTTAATTATAGGCTCCAGTAGTTTCCAACTATAGACATCAAACTACCTAGTCCAGAGTTGCTCGTCCTCTCCGAATTCTACTTTTATACAGGGGAAATTTGCTGTCCTCAATCCTCAAGCACTTCTCTGGTCACTAAAGAGACACTGAAGAGACCCATTAGTGAACCGACAATGACGTGCCCCATCTCCCTAAACACGCTCCTGTGCAAACCATCTAGGTCCATTCATTTATTCAGATTCAATGCCTGAAGTCCCTTCAGCGCTCTCTCTCCTGTTATAGGCTCCTCATGGACTCCTCCTAACAAAACAATTCCTGCTGGCTGCCATGCTGCAGTCTGAGATGGCCACTGTCTTCCACTGTGAATACTGAGCAGGAATAATGGTTTAGCAGATTCGCCTTACTATTCTCATCCTCTATCCATTCCTCCCCATTCTTTAGCCTGTTCACTCCTCTCTAGGTTTTGAGCTGCTCTGGTGTACAGCAAAAAGCCACTCCTCACCACCTCCAACTCATTCCACCAGATTTAGTTCTGCTCTTTAAGAACTTTTAATTATTTCCTTCCCTTCTTACCCTTTCCCACCATTTCTGCAGAGAGATCAGTCATCTCCAGTGCTACTTTAACCAGATCCCATTTTCTAGCTATTCCTACCACCTCTACTTTCCATAGTTTATCTCCCCCCAAACATCTCCTCTTCTTCCCAAAATTTGCCATTCTAAAGTCCAGAACCCAGCCTTGAGTGTGGTCTTGTGGTCATCTGACCCAGCAGTTTCCTCACCATTACCTTCCCTAGGTATGTATTCCACACCATTTTGTGCCTCAGTTTTAACGTGGAATCGATTTTCATTATACTGGTATTCTGACTGGAGTACCAGTCCGTTCCCCAGTCTTACAGATAGATTTATATCACACTGCTATTCTGGATACAAACACGAGGAGGACTAAGAACTTTGGGGGTTTTGTGCTTCTCCCCTACCCAAGATCCCGTTTAGCATTTAATATTTTAAAGCTCTTACCAGCTGGTCAAATGTCTGAGATATCTGTTGAATGTCTGCCACTTTGAGGTAGACTGATGCAATCTCTCTGTAAAAGATGAAATATTGATCAGTTATAATATGAATTTGTGTGAGTGCTGATTGCACAAATACCAAGAGACAAACCACAAAAATATTACAAACTATTACAATAGCAGAGTGCTCTCCTCTACTAGGCAATGTTTTGTCAACTAGTGCTAAAAAAATGATTAGCACCTTAAAACATGTATGGCAAAGGATAGACCTCAATGCCTGTGAGACAGGAAATCCACATTAGCATCATTTCCTGGTCATAGGATAAGAGTGCGGCCTCTGCAGCATCCCTACACACCACCAGTCCAGAACAGATGGCAGGGTAACACACAGAACCCAATTCACCCACATGGGAAAGCAATACACTCTGCAGTTACCACTGGGACAGACACCCAAGACTGTATAATGCAGCTAACTAGCTTTTTGAAAAATTGTGTCAAATTTTAGAAGTAAAACATGAACATAATTAGGTTTCTAAATACAATATCCAGGAGGTAAGGGAAACTTGAATCCATCACAACCTTTTATCAATCAAATCTGGATTGTAGGAATAGGTTACTCACCTGTAATCATAGTTCCAGGAGTCGTACATACATCTCCCATCCACACTCTGGCAGTTACACTGGAATGATGTTACTGGCTGGACACCTCAAATCTAAGCTCCTCTCACCACTGAGGCAGTATATCCCCAGACTCTGTCCCATGGCATCAGATCTTGTATGCTGGAAGCAGAATCCGTGTACCACTTGTCAGGGAAGGCCAGGTGGGTTGTGTGGATGTGAACCACATACCACTCTTAGAGCTACGGTTACAGGTGAGTAACCTGTTCTAGAACTGTGGATATAGATCACTTTTCTACACTCTGGCAGACTCCTAGCAGTTGTCCAGAAGAAAGGGGCAAGACAAGCACCCCTACTTGATGAACAAAGACTGGAGAATCGAGGTCCCAAAACCTGCATTATGGCGTGACTCCAGGTCAATTCGGTAGTGGGAAATAAAGTTGTGTGCCGACTTCAGGCAGCAACCCTGCAGATCTCATATATAGGGTCATCCCTGGAAGCAGCCACCAAGGAAGCAGTATGTTTGGTGGAATCAACCTAAACCCTACAGGAGGCTCTCTACCAGCCCTTCCTATAGCAGAGATCTATGCAGAAAGTAATCCACCTTGCAATCGTCCACTTAGCTGCTGATGTGCCAGGCGTAACTTCTGAAAGGTCACCAACAGCCAGCAAGTCTGCCCCTGAACTCCAGTCACGCACTCCACACAGTATGAGAATGCTCTCCAAGGTCCAGGGTATGGAGTCTCCGGTCAACCTTTGAAGATGGGCTGGTGAAATAAACTGGTAAATTAATCACCTGGTTAAGGTGAAACACCAATAGCACCTTCAGGAGGAATTTCAAGTTGGGGTGAACAACTGTCCCTGTGGAAGGCTGGGTAGGGTGACTCCGCCAAGAGCTCCCGATCCTTCTGGCTGACATAATGGCCAACACGAAGACCATCTTCCATGACAAGTGTGCTATCTCACATCTGTGCACTGTCATGAAAGGCTTCCGTGAGCACTGCCAAAATGAGCAATAAGTCCCACAGTCGAGTGGTACATACAACACAGGGGACAAGTGATCCAGACCCTGGAAAGGGCCCCGCCACTTTCTCCTGGGCCACTGCAACTTACCAGCCCGCCCAGTAAGCAGAGATGGCTGCCAGGTGCACCTTAAGGGCTGTCACCCCACAGTACCACTGAAAAAAGGAACCAGAGGCGGCCGGTGGCGCCGAGGTTGTGGCGCTGGGCGCCACACCGTCACTCATCGGCGCCCGGGTTCAGAACAGACTCGTGGCCGGGGTCGGCAGAGAGGGAGGATCAGCGTCCCAACGGATGCTCTCCTCTCAGGGGTGGGAACAAAGAAGCTTCCGCATCCCATCACAGCGGTGGAAGCATCGACAACTGAAGGGGATGGAGGCGGCTCCGTTCATCGAAGCCGAGAGAAATGACAGCGCCACGAGAGGTCTGGCGTGCGTCAGCATGCCACCACTCGGACGTCGTCCCAAGCGTCGGCGTCCCAGAGGGCAGGGGAAACCAGGGAGAAAAAGGGAAAACACCTCTCGGTAAGCCCTAGATGATAGCCTCTCGGGAACCATCCGGACCACCAGAAGAGGGACAGACCCCACTGTGCAGGGAGGAGAGAAGGAGGCACTCTAGGGGCAGATCCCCCCGCAGCTGGAACGGGGGATGAAAGGAAGGAAGGAGAGGGCTCCGAGAGAAGGGAAGGTGAAGATAAAGAAATAAAGTAAAAAAAAAAAAAAAAAAAAGGGACCAGAGGTAAGCCAGGATTCTAGCCACAGGGTAGGCAAGGGGATCCAGCCCCTTGCCTGGACACCAAATGGAGAATCTTGTCTATTTGAACGCATAGCATCTGCAAGTTGACTTTACTAGAGGCCTCCACAACGTGGAGAACATCCTCTGAAAGACCCAATGCCCGAAACTCTAGCCTCTCAGGACCCACACCATGAGGTGCAGGGACTGAAGGTCTACATGCAGGACTGTCCCCCATAGTCTGGTCGGCAGGTCTGGGTGGGAAGACAGTCGCCAAAGACCTACTGCTGAGGCTGTGGAGATCCAGGTACCAGCACTGCAGAGGCCAGTATGGAGCTAGCAGGATCATCTGTGCCTTATCCTTCCAGGTCCTGACCACCACCACCACCACCTTGTGGACCAGGGAAAGGAGAAAGGCATACATGAGGCCTGGCATCCAGGGCCTCCACCAGCAGAGTCCCAGACTGCAGGGGCAGGCACAAACAGCCTCAGTTTGGTTTTCTCTAGGAGGCAAACAGGTCCACCAAGGGAGTGAACCACAGAGAGAACAGGTGGTTCAATACCTCCTGATGCAGGGCCCATTCATGCAATGTCTCTCCTACCTGGCTGAGAGTCTGCCAGCTGACTGGTCTCTCCCGCAACATGGATTGCTGGATCTGCACCCAAGCTGCACATGAGGTCAAGGTGGCGGCCTCCGACACAGAGGAAGGGATGAGTTCTGCCCTGCCTGTTTAGGTAGAGCAAGGTCGTGGCGTTGTCAGTTTGGACCTGCACAACCTGAAGTCTGACTAACAAATGAACTCTGTCACAGCCGACCACACTACACAGAGCTCCAGCAGGCTAATGTGGTGCCACAACTCCCGGGTGACAACCCAAGGGTTCTGTGGTCTCCCAGATGTGCTCTCCACCCAACCAGCGACTAGTTTGTCATGAGTGTGACTGTCTGTTCTGGGCAGACAAATGGGATTCCATCCTCCAGATGGTATGGGAGCAGCCACTGCTGGATGGCAATACACACACACACACACACACACACACACACACACACACCCACCCACCCCGGCTTGATCACTACTGGTCCAAGTGGCCTAGGTGCTGGGATCACTGACAGCCCAGCTGCACTGAAGGTACTGAATCAAACAGCAGCCCAACAGACCACAATGGTGTAGGATGCCAAGTACCCTAGCAACCTCAGGAAATCCTGTGCAGGGCCCAAGAGCCCAACCTGAAAGGACTGGGTAAAAGAGATAAGATCCAGTACCCGGTCCACAGGGAAGCTGGCCTTGGCCTGTAGGGAGTCTAGTTCTGTCCCAAAATGTGCTCATCTGCTTCAGAACCAGTTCGGACTTGTCAGGGTTAACCAGTAGGCCCAAGTCTTGACAAGTCTGGAGAGCCAGATAGTACAGTTACGCAAGAACTTACCATAACAGTAGATCTTCGAGAACAGCTCTTGCAGCAGGTTACACCATTAGGACTGAAGCCGGCAGGCACCAGGACCCCACAGAAATTTTCTAGCTAGCAGTATTCAGCGGGGACCACCTCAGACGTCGGTCAGGCCCCCCAACGTCAGGCGTAGTATATAAGGAGGCGGTCCCCCATAATTCTCAGTTCTCCAACCGGAGACTCCCAGCCGCTGGATGACATCAGAAGAGGAGACCGAGGATCCGCCATCAGATGGCAAAACAAGGCGTCAATAAATGTCTATCCTAGGAAAGATGCTTTGACTCTGACTTACCTCCAGCGGGGATGGTGGGAGAAAGTACCTGCTGCAAGAGCTGTTCTCGAAAATCTACTGTTCGGTAAGTTCTTACGGAACTGTACTATCTTACTTCGAGAAACAGCTCTTGCAGCAGGTTACATCATTAGGACCGATTCTCAAGCAATACTGGCAATCACACACCATCGGGAGGAGGAAAGGTAGAAATCCTCGAGACACCTCGAGCCTAGGACAGAAGTCCTTGAAGGACTGCTATACCAAACCCTGCTCTTCGCCTCAATGCAATGTCCAGGCTGTAATGCCTGATGAAAGGGTGTACGGAGCTCCAAGTAGCTGCAGCGCAAAATAGCTGAGGTGGACACATTCCTTAAAGCAGCAAAAGAGGTAGCCACCCCTCTGGTGGAATGACCCTTAACCACGCCCAGTAAGGGCTTGCTACGCTTCTGGTAACAGAACGTAATGCACTGAATAAGCCACCTGGACAGTGACTGCTTCGAGACAGGAGCTCCCTTTATCCTATGGGCAAAGGAGACGAAAAGTTGGTCCGACTTTCGGTGTTGTTTAGTTCTGGTCAGGTAGTATCTGAGGCACCTATGCACATCAAGAGTGTGCAGAAGGGCTTCTCCTCGATTAGAGTATTTTGGGAAATACACTGGTAGATCCATATCCTGATTAAGGGTGAGGGCTGAGACCACCTTAGGCAGAAATTTAGGATTAGTCCTTAGGGATACCCTGTCTTGGTGGAAAACCACATAAGGCTCTTTGCACACAAGTGCATGCATTTCAGAAATTCTTCTGGCTGAAGTAGCAGCAACTAAAAGCGTTTTCCAAGACAGAAAAGTATATTTCGTAATCTGTGGCTGGTTCAAAGGATGGCAGCGTGAGCTGCTCCAGGATGAAGGGTAAATCCCATGGTGGGATTGGATCATGTCGGTGGCCTAAGATGGAGGGCGGCTCCTCAAAAGAGCACGTGTCATGTCTAGCTGAGCCACAGTGAGTTGGTCTGCTGGGACGTGGTAGGCTGAAATAGCACAAAGGTGTACCTTAATCGAGAAGTAAGCCAGTCTGGAGTGGAAAAGGGACAGCAGGTAATCCAGTACCAGCTTTTCTGGACAGTCCAAAGGCAAAAAGTTGCACGCTTGAACCCATAAGCAAAACCTGCGCCACTTCATGGCATAGGTCGTATGGGCAGACGGTTTCCTAGCGGCAGTAAGAACGTCTGCCACTTCTTGCAAGACCCCGTATCACATCATAGCTATGTCTCTAGGAGCCAAGCATGCAGGTTCAGGGAACGTAGATCCGGATGGACTAAGGAACCTGTTCCTGAGACAGCAAATGGGAGATGACTGGTAGAGGCACTGGAGTACCGGGATAGCTGATGCAAGAGAGGAACCAGATCTGTCTGGGCCAAAGAGGTGCGATCAGTATGAAGAAGCTTGCTCCCTGCAGTTTTAGAAGAATTCTCTGGATCAACGGAAAAGGAGGAAAGGCATAGAGGAATCTGCCCACCCAGGAGAGGGACAACGCGTCTCGCCAGAAAACACCAGGCCCTGGATCTAGCGAGCAAAAATTGGGCAGTTTTGCGTTGTATGGGGACACGAAGAGGTCTATCTCTGGAGTACCCCATCTGCGAAACAGATGGTCTGCCACCTCCTGCAGTAGTTCCCATCCGTGGACTCTGTCCTGAGAGCAGCTCAGGCTGTCTGCGATGACGTTGTCCACTTCCGGAACATGAACTGCAATAAGGTTTGCGCCGTGTTGTAAGACCCATTCCCACACTCTCATGGCCTCCCTGCAAAGCGGGTAGGAGTGGGTGCCTCCTTGTTTGCTGAGGTAATACATCAACGCGGAATCGTCTGTTTGTAACAGAAGTGTACCCGGTGGAATCTCCGACTGGAAGGCCTGCAGAGTGTAAAGAACTGCCCTCATTTCCAGTATGTTTATGTGGAGATGAGACTCCTGGAGCTGTCCACAGGCCCCGAGACGGACACAGTGAGGTGTGCTTTAACCGAGCCCTGAGGTGTCTGGAGAGTGTCAGGTCGGGGCGGCGCTATGAAGGGGACTCCCGCCAAGAGGTTCCCTGAATCTAGCCACCATTGCCAATCTCAAATTACGGTCTTCGTGATTCGGATTGGATGCTGCAGATGGTCTTGCTTTTGGTCCCACTGTACCCGTAACATCCACTGGGTTACCCGCATGTGGAGACGGGCTAGCGGGACTGTTGCAATGGCCGCAGCCATGTGTCCGAGCAGGCAAAGGACCAGTCTGGCCAGGACGGTCTTCTTCGCCGAGAAGTTCCTGATGAGGGATCTGATGTGTTCCACTCTGTCCAGGGGGAGGAAAGCTTTCCCTTGGACGGTGTCCAGAACTGCTCCTATGAATTGCAGCGTCTGGGACAGAACCAGGCGTGACTTCTCGTAATTGATGAGAATGCCCAACGTCTCTAACAGAGACTGAGTGCAGTGAATGGCAGACATCAGGGCCTCCCGTGAGGGCACCATGAGAAGCCAATCGTCCAGGTAGGGGAACACGTAATGCCCTGTCTCCTCAGAGACGCGGCTACGACAACCATGCACTTCGCAAAGACCAGAGGTGCCGATGACAGCACGAAGGGAAGAGCTCGGAACTGATAATGGCGGCCCTGAAACTCGAAGCGCAGGAATGTCCTGTGCACTTGAGCGATAGGAATATGCAGGTAGGCGTCCTGCATGTCCAGGGATGCTAGAAATGTGCCCTGCTTCAGCATGGGAATCAGACCAGGCAAGGTCACCATGCAGAAGCGCTTGTACTGCGACCCGAAACACTGAGGTGCTGAGGTCCAATATTGGACGGAGGTCCCCGTTTTCTTTGGAACCAGAAAGAAGTGAGAATAATATCCCAGTCCTCTCTGGTTCCCTGGTACGTGCTCTATGGCTTTTTCCAGAAGTGGGCACCTCCTGCTGTATGAGCAGGACTTGCTGACCCGACAACGGGAGAGCAGGGGAGGTCTTGTAGGTGGGTCGCTCTAGAAACTCTATGCAATGGCCTTTCTTGACCAACTGGAGAACCCATCTGTCGGTGGTGATCGGTTGCCACCCTAAAAGTGGCAGCGATGCTACCCGACTTTCTTTCCCGTTGATTCAGAGGAGGGGGGGGCGGGAAGGAGTCATGCTGTGCAGCATTTGTCCCTGCGGGCTGGGCCAATTTGAGTAACAGTGGCCTCTGCCTGGGGAGACGATTTAGCCCTGGGCCTTGCGCGAGAAAGTGCCCTC